>OX376198.1:4980672-6417026 GCA_947363905.1 Lithophane semibrunnea
TAATATAATACATGGAACTTAAAACATAACTGGCGAAATGTGGGTGTACTATAGGTACATATCTGTCTCACCCTTCGGGGAATAAACGCGTGATGTTTTGTTGATAAATATGTTTGATGAATGACTTATGAAAAACATAGAGTAAAATCACGTATACATCAGTTTTATTTCCTTCTTTCTTTCTCTTTCTTTCTCTTTCCTAAATTACCACCAAATTAATTATTTATTTCTTTCTTTCTCTTTCTGTTTCTCTTTCTCTCTTTCTCTGTTTCTTTCTCTTTCTCTCTTCTCTTTCTCTTTCACTTTCCTCTTTCTCTTTCTAGGTTTTTCCATATGAAATTTCTCAGTGGTAGCCAGGAGTCTGATCAAACAGGTAATCCAGACATGTAATAATAGGTCTTTACCTATGAAATTGCCGTTCTGCAGTACTGGCCATTTCAAATCAAAATAATTTTTGTTTGGCTAAAAATTCTAATTTCAAATTAAGTTTCTTTTAAAAACATGGAATTCTTTTTCAAAAGAAGTCATTTGTTTAATGATTAGTGTTACATTTTCATCTTATTTCAATCTTTTTCGTCATCATGGATACGAAATTCGAGTAATTATGGAATATGAGTACCGTCGTGACAGCATCGCGGCACAAGCGGCACGCAACATCAACGACGTTTACGGAGCTAACACTACAAACTAACGCACCACCTGTTATTGGTTTGCTCGCTTCCGTTCTGGAAATTTCGACCTTAAAAATGAACCTCGCGTTCGTCCGAAGACTTTGGTCCGACAATGACGAATTAAAGGCGATTGTGGAAGCTGATGATACACAATCTACGGCTGAATTAGCAGCAGCTTTCGACGTTAGCGTCAAAACAATATTGGTCCATTTGCGTCAAATTGGCAAGGTAAAAAAGCTTGACAAATGGGTGCCCCCACGAACTCAATGATCGCCAGCGCGAAGTACGCGTCGAGGCGTGCCTTGCACTGCTCAACAGACACGCAAATGAAGGAATTTTGAACCGCATTGTTACCTGCGATGAAAAATGGATTCTGTTTGATAACCGCAAGCGCTCAGCAAGTTGGTTGGATCCTGGTTCAGTACCTAAACAATGCTCTAAACGAAAACTTACCGCTAGAAAAGTGATGGTCACTGTTTGGTGGTTTAGCGCGCGTGAGATTCATCACAGCTTCTTACCAAACGGGGTGAGCATTACTGCAGATGTGTACTGTGAAGAACTGAACACAATGATGGAGAAGCTGGCACATCTCCCAACCAGAATTGGTCAATCGCTCGTCTCCGCTGCTCCTGCACGACAACGCGCGACCTCATACTGCACAGCAGACGGTCTCCAAGTTGCAAGAACTGGGGTTGGAAGCTCTCCGTCATCCCGCCCTACTCACCAGACCTTGCGCCTACAGACTACTACTTTTTCCAAGAATTTGGAGAACTTCTTGGCGGGAAAAAAATTCAATACCCGAGAGGCAGTACAAAATGCCTTTGAAGAATTTGTTGCCTCCCGTCCAGCTGATTTCTTTAAGAAGGGCATCAATAAACTGCCACTGCGTTGGCAAAGATGCATTGATTGCATGGGTGATTACTTCGATTAATACAAATAAAAAATACATGAAAAAAATTCGTTTAAATTTTTTCATACAAAACGGCAATTTCTTAGGTAAAGACCAATATAATACATGGAACTTAAAACATAACTGGCGAAACGTGGGTGTACTATAGGTAGAGTGGGGCCAATGTTCCGCTTGATCACCTTAAAGGCGATAACCGCATAGCACGGCTCACGACTCGATCGCACAATGCATGCGTTTTGACCAATAGAATGCACGAAGCATATTTTAGCCGTGTTCGTATTAATATAATGATGTATAGAAGTGTGACACTCACACAGGTGCGTGCTATCTCACTGGTTTGTGAGACGATTTTGTATTGGGCACGGCCAGTTTGAGCTCTTTATGAATTATTATTGTTGGTTGACAAGAAGTAATTTCGTATTTTCTTTATCTTCTTTTTGGTTTAGAAAATGTATTATTGGTATTGCTATACTCGTGATGTTAAATTAAATAATTTTGAATAAAAAATTGTCAAACAATAATTTATATCTGTTCTATCATTTTTAATATTTTCCTCTCTCCGACATAATTATGCTCAGTATTTTAATAATTTATTAACATCCCCAATTTTCACGATGTCCTATGGCTATGCGATGCCGCCGCCATACAAAAAGCAGCGAAAGCGCTAGGCACGTTGACCGGCACTGCATATGGTATAAAAATGTATTTAATTATTGTCATTTCTGTGTTTTATCGGCGTGAGAGGGACTTGTTACTTGTGCAGTTCTATTGAAAAGTAAATAACTACCTTTCAATGTTTTTTATACCTGGGAATTATGTCAAAAAAAGAAGCAAGTTATAATATTTTGTTGGAAATTGACAACATTTGTTATTATTATTTTATTTTATTGCTTTAAGTTCTGATTGGAATAGCACAATTATACTAATATTTGAACCAATTCTTGGCGCAATTCATAAGATGTTATCAGAGCTTTTTGTTTACTGCTGTCGCAACTCTTGCACCTGCAATATAAAATTAGTTCATTATCTAAGTGTATACCATTGTTATTTAGTGGGAACGTCTCAAAATCCGGTTAATCAATAGGACAGCTTAAAAACACGAAAGTATTATTGGCAAAATATTACAAAATATTTTTAAGGTATATTATTTTATTACCATGATTATCTCGAATGTTTTGCAGTTGTTCCTTTAAGGTATTTAGTTTATTACTTTTAATGGTTCTAATATTCGTTTTATCCATTTATTTATGATACCTTTGATTATTTATTTGATCGTAAATATAACGAGAATTCACGTATCTTTTTAATGTCCGGGGCAGGCTGCACAGGATGTGTACCGTTGGGTGGTTCGCAAACGGCTTGAAAGAGGCAGCACGTTAAAAATGGAGTTCAATTAAACCAACGCTTTACTTGTCTTTAATTGATGCTTTGGTCTTTTAATCAAAGGTTGACTTACCATTCTATAATCAACGTGAAAGAAGCGTTGCCCGCATTGCATACGACAAGTATTTTTGACAAATATAACAATGATTCAGTTCCTACGCCACTTTAAAATTCGAAAGCTCATCAAGTAATTAAACTAAACTATAATTTTCAATAGGATATACAACTTAATTTCTGAAATATAACAAAAAGCGAGATGCAAATGGCACTGGCTAAATGTTTTTGTTACACCTGCAGGGCATGTAACAAACACAATAAGACAATATAGATTTGTGTGAATACACTCACACAAATACATAACGTTTCTAATTGGACGAAACCAGGAAGGGGTGTGGTTTGCCACTAGATACGCTGCCGCAGAAATATTTTCTTAAGTAAGCTGTAACGGCTAGGGCTTTGCAGGTAGGCTGCGCAGGCCGTTAACGGATAGATAGGTAGGTAGGTAGGGTAGAGAGAGGAATGAAACCAGCTGGGTAGTTTGATACATATATTAGTAGTAGATCCACAGCTAGGTCGCGGGTAAGGTCACTGATCTTTCCGAGCACCCACACACTTAGGTAGGTAGAAGGGTACCGTCCTTGGTCATCCGTTGTAGTAGGAAGGGGCCTGCCAGCGCAGGCTCAGCTGGAACGGTAGGGTAGCACACGTGGCCGACGAGGAGGCCTGTCAGCACAGGCCTGCAGGTAGTTCGCGGCGGTAGGCCGCAGGTAGATCACGGCGGTAGGCCGCAGGTAGGCCAGGCCTCGGCAAGGACTTGGTAGCGGGCATTGGCAGCATGCCAACGCGTCCTGTCCTTAGCCGGGAAGTAGTAGCCGGGGTGTAGAAGCCGTGATGTAGTCGAGGTGTAGAAGCCGGGATGTAGAATTGCCGTGTAGAAGCCGGGATGTAGAATCGACGTGTAGAATCGCCGTGTAGAAGCCGATACGTAGAACCCGGGATGTAGAATCGCCGTGTAGAAGCCGGTACGTAGAACCCCTAGACTCGGGGCACATGGTAAATCTAGGGGTTCTACATAACGAACCGCTAGTATG
Organism: Lithophane semibrunnea; assembly: GCA_947363905.1. Lineage (NCBI taxonomy): Eukaryota > Metazoa > Arthropoda > Insecta > Lepidoptera > Noctuidae > Lithophane > Lithophane semibrunnea. Next base: position 4,984,728 of record OX376198.1, read on the forward strand.
GCTGGTTGCAGATGAAAAAAATGAGTAGTCTGTCAAATAGTGTTGGGCATGTAATTTAGTGTTGTGCTCAACCACTTAGTAACATAGTACTCGACTAAGTTCAGGTGTGAAGCCACAACGTTACAAAGCATGCTTAAAGTTTGTTGACAGTACATCTCTGTCTCACCCTTCGGGGAATAAACCCGTGATGTTTTGTTGATAAATATGTTAGATGAATGACTTATTAAAAACAGAGTAAAATCACGTATACAGCCGATTTATTTCCTTCTTTCTTTTCTTTCTCTTTCTTTCTCTTTCCTACATTACCAGCAAATAAATGATTTATTTATTTCTTTGTATTTCTATCTCTATCTCTGCCTCTATCTCTATCTCTCTCTCTATCGCTATCTCTATCTCTATCTCTATCTCTTTCTCTTTCTCTTTCTCTTTCCCTTTCTCTTTCTCTTTCTCTTTCTCTTTGTCTTCCTTTTTTTCTTTCAGGTAATCCAGACGTAATATAATACATGGAACTTAAAACATAACTGGCGAAATGTGGGTGTACTATAGGTACATCTCTGTCTCACCCTTCGGGGAATAAACGCGTGATGTTTTATTGATAAATATGTTTGATGAATGACTTATTAAAAACAGAGTAAAATCACGTATACAGCAGATTTATTTCCTTATTTCTTTCTCTTTCCTACATTACCAGCAAATAAATGATTTATTTATTTATTTCTCTTTCTCTTTCTCTTTCTCTTCTCTATCTCTATCTCTATATCTATCTTGTCACCCGGCATCCTGCCGTGCTAAAGTAAATTTATAGGGTATATATAAATAGAGAAAGAACCAATTAAACCATTACCTTTTTTACAAAGTTTATTGTAATTATATAACACAGGTTTACAAAAATTGTGGCAAGCCACTAAAACAATAGAACTTTCCCAACCTTTTACCTGGTATTAGCCTCTAACACACCCCGTCTCCGTAACAAGGTGTGTTAGGAGAAATACAAGCATGAGATTAAATATCAACAAGCTCAAGGTCGCTTGTGAGGATCCGTGAGATGAACGCTTAACAACTTCTAGCTCAATCGAATAATAAGTGACCTTAAATATGGTTGTGCTCATAAGAGGAATTACAACATTTGGGGCAAAGCCCCTGAGACACAACCTAACACATGAAATTTAGAACAACTGGTTTATAACCTAGTTTACTACACATAGGCCTAAATCACTTGGAAATGACCTTAACAAAATGGTCACCTGGGTATCACTATCACTCTCTCAAAGGGTCTGCTACAAACTTGCAGGTGTTAACTGTCCCTCCGTTCACGATGGACTCTCAGTTGACGTCAGTTGACGGAATCACGTCCCTTGGCATGGAACCACAGAGAAAACTCTGGAGTTCCCACGTACACGCGGCCTACGGGATCCGTAAGGAAAACGATGACGCTCATCGTTACCTGGAGCGGCGACACTTTCCTGGAAGAGTTACCGGATGGTAAGGCCTTCCAATATACGGGGATGGCCACACTGCCAGCACTCGTAGGATCTAACCTCAAAACTGCCAAAGCCCGGGTCAACCAGCACACTGCCCGCCACTAGTCGGGACTAAAGGCTATTTCACCAGACCACGGGACGGCACCAGGGCGTCACGTCTTTCACGTTCGCATCAGTTCAGGCTAGCTTAAAAAGCCTGACAGGTTCGGCTACTGTTAAACTCCATCATTGCGTAGCGTCACCAGGATCGGGAAGGAACCCCCTTCTCGTCACACACGCAGGACCAAAGACCTGACTCCTCTATATCGAACTTCGAGAAAGTTCTAACCACAGACTAAAAACCGAATTCTTTGACAAGTGACAATCCACTTCCGAAATTATATCATAAGAATTAAATTTAATTTATTGGACATTGCATGACTATAAAATTTGGGTGATTACATCAGAATGTTACTAAATTTTAATTCCTTAATTAACATCTAATAAATTATCGAAACCCAAAAACAACGCTCCGTCTCCAGTATTGAGAAACTCTGGAGCTACCTAGCTCCACCGCTAGATGTCGCCTAAGATGTCAATTTGCAACGTCACAATCTCTATCTCTATCTCTATCTCTACCTCTATCTCTATCTCTATCTCTTTCTCTTCCTCTTTCTTTCTCTTCAAACAGGTAATCCAGACGTAATATGGAACTGAAAACATAACTGGCGAAATGTGGGTATACTATAGGTACATATCTGTCTCACCCTTCGGGGAATAAACTCGTCATGTTTTGTTGATAAATATGTTTGATGAATGACTTATTAAAAACATAGAGTAAAATCACGTATACAGCAGATTTATTTCCTTCTTTCTTTGTTTCTTTATTGTTTCTCTTTCTTTCTCTTTCCTATATTACCAGCAAATAAATGATTTATACAGGGTGTAGGGTGAACACCGTTATCCTTGCAACCAGTGGTTTGGTTTCATTTATAGAACGTAAAATCAATGGAAAATTACAACTTGTTTTCTTTTTTTTTTTAATTCTACATTTTACTACAAGAGACGCAAGTTCGTTGTCCAATGCGCTAGGGAAACGAACTTGCGTCTCAACACGGGCGGGGGGTACGGGATGAACTGACCGGCCGCGAGCGCGACCCCTCCCTCAGTCAGTCAGCTGTTTCACTAGAGAGCACGGTGTCGGATAGAAACTTTTAAAAATCTTTTAATGAAAATGACGTTTTTAATTTGTTGTGTTCGGTCATTTATTTTCATATTTAAGTCAACTACCCATGGTTTGAATGACAAGACTGTTTACCCTTACAGCCTGTATATTTCTTTCTTTCTCTTTCTCTTTCTCTTTCTCTTTCTCTTTCTCTTTCTCTTTCTCTTTCTCTTTCTCTTTCTCTTTCTCTTTCTCTTTCTCTTTCTCTTTCTCTTTCTCTTTCTCTTTCTCTTTCTCTTTCTCTTTCTCTTTCTCTTTCTCTTTCTCTTTCTCTTTCTCTTTCTCTTTCTCTTTCTCTTTCTCTTTCTCTTTCTCCTTCTCCTTCTCTTTCTCTTTCTCCTTCTCCTTCTCCTTCTCCTTCTCCTTCTCCTTCTCCTTCTCCTTCTCCTTCTCCTTCTCCTTCTCCTTCTCCTTCTCCTTCTCCTTCTCCTTCTCCTTCTCCTTCTCCTTCTCCTTCTCCTTCTCCTTCTCCTTCTCCTTCTCCTTCTCCTTCTCCTTCTCCTTCTCCTTCTCCTTCTCCTTCTCCTTCTCCTTCTCCTTCTCCTTCTCCTTCTCCTTCTCCTACTCCTTCTCCTTCTCCTTCTCCTTCTCCTTCTCCTTCTCCTTCTCCTTCTCTTTCTCGATCTCGTTCTCTACCTCTACCTCTACCTCTACCTCTACCTCTACCTCTACCTCTACCTCTACCTCTACCTCGACCTCTACCTCTACCTCCACCTCTACCTCTACCTCTTCCTCTACCTCTACCTCTATCTCTTTCTCTTTCTCTTTCTCTTTCTTTCTCTTCAAAAAGGTAATCCAGACGTAATATGGAACTTAAAACATAACTGGCGAAATGTGGGTGTACTATAGGTACATTTCTGTCTCACTCTTTGGGGAATAAACGCGTGATGTTTTGTTGATAAATATGTTAGATGAATGACTTATTAAACACAGAGTAAAATCACGTATACAGCAGATTTATTGCCTTCTTTCTTTTCTTTCTCTTTCTTTCTCTTTCCTACATTACAAACAAATAAATGATTTATTTCTTTCTTTCTATATCTATCTCTATCTCTACCTCTATCTCTATCTATATCTCTATCTGTTTCTCTTCCTCTTTCTTTCTCTTCAAACAGGTAATCCAGACGTTATATGGAACTTAAAATATAACTGGCGAAATGTGGGTGTACTAAAGGTATATCTCTGTCTCACCCTTCGGGGAATAAACGGGTGATGTTTTGTTGATAAATATGTTTGATGAATGACTTCTTAAAAACAGAGTTAAATCACGTATACAGCAGATTTATTTCCTTCTTTCTTTCTTTCTCTTTCTCTTTCTCTATCTCTATCTCTATCTCTATCTCTACCTCTATCTCTACCTCTATCTCTATCTCTATCTCTTTCTCTTCTTCTTTCTTTCTCTTCACACAGGTAATCCAGACGTAATATGGAACTTAAAACATAACTGGCGAAATGTGGGTGTACTATATTAAATTTTCAACGCCAAATGTCAGGCAGCTATCTACCAATGTTAAAGTTAATGGAATAGAGTTGGACCCCGTTGAATCGACAGTTTTTCTTGGAATAACCATTGACGGTAAATTACAATGGGGCCCACACATAGAAAAATTGTCAGGTAGGCTAAGTTCGGCCGCCTATGCCGTTAAAAAAATTAGACAGATAACTGACGTAGATACAGCCAGAATTGTTTATTTTAGTTATTTTCATAGTCTTCTGTCTTATGGGATTCTTCTCTGGGGAGCCTGTGCGGACATTAATTCTATCTTTGTTTTACAGAAAAGGGCTGTTCGAGCCATTTACAACCTAGGTCCAAGAGATTCCCTTCGAGAAAAATTCAAAGAAATAGATATTCTGACTGTAGCCTCACAATATATATTTGAAAACCTATTGTATGTACACAAAAACATATCAAAGTTTAAGAAAATGTCCGATATTCATAGTTTAAATACCAGGAATAAACACAATCTTGCTGTACATCGCACTCGTCTCCACAGAGTAGGCAACTCGTTCATGGGACAATGTATACGCTTTTATAACAAACTTCCCATGGACATTCGAAACTTACCCATTAAACGATTTAAAAGCTGTATTAAAACCAAACTTTGTAAAAAAGGGTACTATAAAATCACAGATTATTTAGAAGACAAAAATGCATGGGATTGAGCTGCTCGCTCTGCTAAGCTAATGTCCTTTCTTTGGTATTGTTCGTCGAGTCGTTGAGCTCCTTAAGGTCTGAGTTGAGCTCCACTATTACTGACAAATGCTTGCACTGACTGGACAGGTCCACTCAAATCTGTGTGGTTCTTTCCTCAAAAGACCATTTCAGACTCTTATCTACATGGTCCTCATATGGCCTGACCAAGATTATGTCTGGACTTTAAAGGAGACGGTGACCTCTGAGTTTGTTTCGGCCTTTCTTCTCAGAGTAGTCAAATAGGAAACGCCGACCTCATCTAGCTTATTTTTACAACTTTTTAATATGACGTGTGAAAGTGATTCCAATATCCTATTTACAGAATAAACAATTTCATTTCATTTCATTTCATTCCAAGGGGTATCGTATTACCCAATTACTGGGTTGTGGAGGTCAGATAGGCAGTCGATCCATGTAAAATACTGATATTCAGCTGCATCTGGTAAGACAGGAAGCCGACCCCAACATAGTTGGGAAAAGGCTAGGCAGATGATCATCTCTTCTTGGTCGCGTACTTCATTATTGAAGGTCGTGACCCTATAAGGCCTTCGTGGCTTTATGTATGATGTTCTTCCATTTAGTTCGGTCCTCAGCTTCTCTCAGGGCGGTCGTAACAGAGAGTCCAATGAGGGTTGCTACTTGGTCTGACCAGCGGTTAGGTGACCGGCCGCGTGGTCTTTTCCCATCTACCTTGCCTAACACCACCAGCTTTTCAAGGTTATCCGGTTCCCGACGGGCAATGTGACCAAAGTAACCGAGAATCCTTTGGTAAAAGGTCGTCTGGTGATATTGAGTAAATGAAAATGTTGTGTTTTAATTTAAGGAATGCCCGTAATTTGTGTAATCGGACTCAGTAGGACCAAACCGCACAAAGTACGTACGCGAAAAACAGTCTTTGGGGGCTGTCGATAGAAGTGAAAACTAGGCAACAATGCGTAACCTCAACGTAATTTAAACGGTCGACAGTAGATGGCGCTAAAAAAAAAATCTTCAAGCGTGACGATGACGCGAGTTCCTTGATTTTTATTCACCCAAAAAGTGCTTAACGCGCCTAAAGAAGTTCCCTACATATGTTCGCATTTGGGGTCAATGACCACTGGTAGGGGTTGTTACTTGAAGTATGAGTTGATAAAATCTGTTTTCTTTCGTTTTATCGTGTTTGGGTATCGATACCAATCACGTCTTATACTGCGGTCGATGACCCCACAAAAAAATCATCTAGTTAGGTCATTTATTTTTTGTTTTATCATGTTTAGTTATCGAGACCCATTCCGTATATTAAAAGTAATTGTGTCTTTATTAATAAAAATTAAACCATAAAGAATATTCTATTCTATTCTTGATTTCTTTACCTTTCCAGTTTAAGCAATGTGACAAAGAAAAATTAAAGGGAGTCTTCCTTCTAGTGTATTTCGTAACAAAAGCCGTACAAGCAAATTTAATACTTCCAGACGACTTCTTTAACAACATTCCTGGCACAAAATCAAATGAATTCTCGTCATTAACTTGAATAATGAGAAAACCACTGAGATAATGATGTTGTGCCAATCCGTCCTTCATATCTTGTAAAGGACCCACTACATTATTGTTTTCTAAAACAAAGGAAATTGCCGACCGCTCAAACTTTGATCATTGGCTGAATAGAAGCCTTTGTCGATGTTTCACTAATAAAGTTTACCTAAATATAAATTTCGGAATGAAATATTAATATTAAATGTTTTTGTTTAAGGGTTGGGCTGGCTAATTAGCTGATATAGGTAGTTTATGTGGGAGTTGGTTTTTGTAACTGAACGTTAAATTGGCGAGCTCGAGAACTGGTGTGGTTATAACTTGCTAAATCTGTATCGTGTGCGTAGAGGTGCGACTGGAAGTGGCAGTAAGTAAGTAAATATCACAATAGGACATTGTATTCTTCCTTTAGAGAAGATCGTGGCTAAGTATGTGACGAAGTCCTTCTCATCCATACTCATCCTATCATTTATTACTGGCAATCCTGTATGGCTGGCCACATCATCATTCCATTTTCAATTTGAATTCAGAACGCCACAAACTCCCGTGCAGTCTGTTTCCAGTCTGCTGGACTTCATCTTTGGACTTGACCGAAGCGTATGTTACCGTCTGTAATTTTTATAACCATCATTCTTCTAAGTACTGTGATAATATTGATAAATTCCTATAATCATGTTGTGTCGTATTTAATAAGTAACAAGTAATAAACCGTTCGTCCTATCTACGTCTAGTTTGCTAACCTCATTTATCAACGTTGTCCAGGGAGACCCTCACTAAGCAAGCTAGCGGAGGGCAGAGGGGGCTCCCGGTACACTGGCGCCCAATAAAAAGGAACCTAAGAAGAAATTTACCACATAAACCACCATCCAACAGTCATTAACAGGACAACAAGACAGCCAAGTATAACAAACAAGTATATTTTATAATCATCATAAACAGAAGAAACAAAATCAAGAGGGAACATTAGAAGAACAGCGACAGTATTAACAGAGTGAGAATTTCTCAAAATTCAAAAAGGCATCCATAGTCAACGTACCCATAATTTTCGGAAAAACATTTCGGTTATAACTCGTCACATAATATTATTATTGTCCATATCATAATATTAGTTTTTTTAACATTTTTCTTACAGGAAAATAATATGTAAACAGACAGTAACGTAGCAACGACAAGGTAACAAGCTGTCAAGGTCAGAAGAAAACTGCCTGTCAAAGTCATCATACCATCATTACCTTCTTAATTAAATTTACTATATCATAAAGTAGACCAAAAAGTATTGTTACATTACCCGCTTACAAAACAATTACTCCAACAATACACAAACAAAAATCATATATATTTTACATCACACCACACCACCAATCTACCCAACGGTAGAATCATAAGCCAGTCAAACCCAGGAGTGTAAGTAAAACCATTCGTGGTCACTTCTGGTGGAGACTGGTTACAGACTTACAGCGTTTCTAAGGAGAATATCCTTAGATATACGCGCACGCAAACCACCGACATACAGGGTGTATTCCTCTAGGTCCCCGCGACCGACTACGAGACGCACCCCGTACTAGGTGGTTGAAGACTAAACAAAATATTAAATATAAATAGAATAGATTATTAAATATAATTAAACTATTATATTACCATTAACACATAACCATCCATACCATAACATCAGATCAATCCGTCTCGTCATTAAACGCTTGCCGGGGTTGGTCCGTGGATGGGTGACCATCTTTACATACATCCCGGCTGTCATTTGTGGAGGATCTTTGACAGTCGTTACGCTTCGTCAGAAGCCCGAAAGTCTGACAACCAGTCTTACCAAGGGATATCGCATTACCCAGTTACTGGGTTGTGGAGGTCAGAAAGACTGTCGCTCCATGTAAAATACTGGTATTCAGCTGCATCCGGTTAGACTGGAAGCCGACCCCAACATAGTTGGGAAAAGGCTAGGCAGATTTATTGGCATGTAGAATACATGCCAATCAATCTGGCTAGCCCTTTTATCGAAACTCTTCAAATCAGCAACAGTACATTTAAGTAGAACGTTATTATGACGACATGCACGTTGCATTGCCGCATAAAAAAGTAAAAGCTTGTGGCTCACAGGCAGCTGGCAATTTATTATAATATGTCTGTAAATGCTGCCCGCGGGAGAAATGCACTAGGTTTTCTTTTCACACAATTTTCTTTTAAGAAATGAAAAGGATTTTCACTAGCAATTTCAAGTATTCATCTGAACATTTTGTAAGCGTAATCATATCTGCCGGTCGATTCTGTAACCATCACACCGTGAAAATTTAAGTGAAGTGAGCGTGGAGTGAGCCGTCAGTGTCACTGAAGCTAGGGATGCCTAAGCATTACATTTACCTACAATCATAATCGAGATTTTAATAATATTTTAACAAATATGAAATCGCGAAGAAAAAAGCAGCTGTTCCGTACATTTATGTTCGCTTAACTCGTCAAAATGTACGGAACAGCTGTTTTTTTTTCGCGATTTTATATTTTTGTTCCCATAGTAAAAGTTGTTCATAATGATGAGTACAATGACTCCTTAAGAGGTTGCTGGTGTTTTACCAATAACCCTGTATAAACGCAATCCCATGACCTAATCGCGATGTGTTTGAAGAAGCGATTGGGGATCGAGTCCAGTAGGTAAAGACTGTGCGACGTTGTTCAGCGTTGTAACGAAACCAAATCTATTCATTATGAAGAGAGATTCGGTCGGTCATCAGTGCTTGGCGAGACTGCAAAAGGGGGCGCGGGGCCGACGTGGCGCAAGATACTTAGGAACTTCATTTGAGTAGCGCGGGCTGCATGGCGCGGAGAGCGTGCGGGCTGCTTGGAGCGAGAGCGCGCGGGCAACTTAAACTCACGCAATAGCTCGCGTCCATTTAGTAAGTTGTCGTTGTGTGAGCACTGTGAGCGCGGCAAACGGCAAAACGCGCGGGTGCTGGGATCTCATACTAGTTCGAGCTGACCACGCACGTTTTGCCATTTAAAGTAAGAATTTTCAAGTAAAACTACCTAAGTCTTCTTCATCCATATTTGACAAACACTGGACACGACAACGCTCGGAACGAAGTCGCGCTCGCGGCTCGACTGCGGACACCGGACAGAACTGCAGCCAAGACTGCGCGCGTCCCCGAACCAGCAGCGCCGCTTCCCGCACCGCGCTACCATTGCTACCAGTGCCCCAGTGCGGCCAAGCATTCAGTGATCGAGTGCTAAAAGTGTGCCTGGCTGATATACAATTTATCCCCACACAAATTATGTGGGAACCTACATAAGTAAATGTAATTTAAATAAAAAGACGTGCGGACTAAATCTAGGTACTAGGTACCTACCTACGCGTTGCAAATAGATAACAAAATATTCATCAATTAATCATCATCGTAATTACCTACTATTACTAACCTCAACTGACATTTGCAACGCGCGCACAGCCTCGTTGCGTTGAAGTGATATCGGTTGAGGTGATCACCTCGCGCATGCGCGTTAGGCGCTCAAGTTACTACTATTACTAAATTCAACTGACATTTCCAACGCGCGCAGGCTCACACAAGTGAAGTGATTTTGCAGAATCGGGTGGAATGATGTGTCAGAATCAAGTGAGGTGATCACCTCGCGCATGCGCGTTATGCGCTGAAGTTTTGGTTTAATTTTCCTTCATTGGCGGTTGGCGGCCATGTTATGGCCTATTCGTATTCTAGCTGAGCTCAGAGACAATAATTAGTACTTAGCTATTTATTTCAATGGTTTTAGATATTTCATTGTCTAAATCCAACCGTTTATGGAAAGTCAGTATCTCTAATGCCGACATTTTGTTTTCAATAATTAACTATTAACTTACGAAAAGTTCAACTGACACTAGCAAGTAGCAGCTGCGCGCCATCTCTTCACTCTGAACGAGAATACGGCGATGTTGCTATGGGTACCAGATTCGCATGAAGTGCGAAGTTTTTTTGTAATTTCCCTTCATTGGCGGCCATGTCCATATGTATAGGTATTCGTATTTAGAGACAAAAATTATTACTTACTTATTTATTTAAATGCTTATATATATTTCAATGTCTAAATCATACCTACTATTTTACAATAAATGAACTATGAACATATTATGAATGTAACGTGACACGTAGTTCAGAGACAATAATTTAGTAGCTATTTATTTCAATGCTTTTAGATATTTCAATGTCTAAATCCAACCATTTATGGAATGTCACTACCTCTATTGGCCTACATTTTGTTTTCAATAATTTTATGAACTTACGAAAAGTTCAACTGACCTGACACTAGCAAGTAGCAGCGCGCGCAAGCTCACTGCCTGCCACGAGAACAGTGTTGCCAACTGCTAACTTTAGTTAGTAGCTAGACGGTCTGCTAAATGTAGCTAGATCGTCAGATTGTACCCAATAAAGTAGCTAAATGCTACTTCTACTTCGTTTTTGAATCCTAGTTATTAATTTCAAATCTTTGTTGTTTGTTTTTTTAATATGGTGTTTGACATTTGCACCTGTCAAATTACTCTATCTACTTCTTTTCATAGGTAATGCCATTTTCCACGAGCATTAAATTAATTAAACTGATAACACAACACAATAAAAATGTTGATAAGTTTACCTATGGAGCTAACATTACGGCAAAGGAACTATTTGATGAAACCATAGATATATCATTTCATACTTCGTGATGCACTCTACCTAGACCTATTAAAAAATATCGAATGTATTTACGTCATGTATAAAGTAGCTAAAAAATCTAGCAAAAAGTTTTATTAAATTTTTTATTCAATTGATTGACACTGTAAAATAGCTTAGCTACGAAGTAGCTAAGATGGCAACACTGCACGAGTATACGGTGAAGTGGTTGCCATAGAAACCACACGGTGATGTTGCTATGGTTACGAGATTCGCATGAAGTGTGAAGTTTTTTTTTAATTTCCCTTCAGTGGCGGCCATGTCCATAGGTATAGGTATTCGTATTTAGAGACAATAATTATTACTTACCTATTTATATATAAATGCTTTTAGATTTATTTCAATGTCTAAATCATAGGTACCTACCATTTTTGTCATAAAAAGTCAGTTTATTGCCTACATTTTTTTTACAATAAATTTTAATGAACTATGAACGTGTCACGAAGTTGCGCCTACGTGACATTCATAAATTCAGAACAATAAGAAAATACAATAGGTACCAATGTCCAATAAGTACCTAAAGCTACTACAAAGCGTCTTCTCGTAGTCTCAGTATAGGTAGGTACCTACCTACTTAGGTACATTGTTCTTTATAAGTTTGAATAAGGTTTGAACTTTGAACCTATTGTCAGCTGACGACTGGAATGCAATGCAACACCTAGCGCGAGTGATGAAAGCGCTACTATACGATTTGTATATAAATCAAATCATAAACAAATTAAAAAAGTATTCATCAAATCCTATGTCATCATCGTTATTTTATTGCTACTAAGTTCAACTGAATATAACAAGTAGATGCGCGCGCAAATTCACTCCAACCTCTGCCGCGCTGAAGTGTGTGGTGTTACCATGGATGGATACGCTAGGCAGGCACCCAATTTTTTTTAAATATTTTTCCTCATATATGGCCCTGTCCATAGGCCTATTCGTATTCAGACATAATAATTAGCACCTAATTATTTCAATGTCTAATCAATCCAACCGTTTATAAACAACAAATGGATTTTACTTGAAAGGTGAGATTGAGCAACTTCGTAAAATTCTCAATCTCAGTCATCAATCATTTTTTTTCAGTTATTGGTGTATTGTTTGTTTGCGTTTTATAGGTAGGTACATAATAAGTAAAAAATACAAAATGTAGTAACATCACATCATCTAGATTGTTAGACAAACCACAGTACAAGATACAAACCTTTTATCATACCTAAATTTAGGCACATCAAGGGGTGCTAATAATGATCGATACTTACTTATATAAACACACAAATTGCCAATCACTCTTGCAAACAAGAAAAATTATAATTATTATATAATTCATGTATTTATCTTGCTGATGAAATTATGTGTGTTTAGGTTGCTGTAGTCTAATTGTTTTCCTGTATCTATAGGTACTATTTTTACACACTATGTCTATGTCTCATAGATGTAAATTGATGCTATGTCTGTCATTCAACACTCCTGCCGCAGGTCTGCTGGAAAAAATCTAATGATAAATGTTTATGTATTTTACTTTATTATGTGTTTAGTGTGTACATTAATAAATAATTATATAGATAGAATTTATTCATAAGTATCACATCAAAAAAAAATCTAATACATTTTTTTGCTACTGAGCCAGCGGCCACCCGGGGTTCATTTGTCGGAGGTGTGTGGACCGCATCCCACCAGCGCTGGAAATAAATAAGCATTTATTACTATTTGATTTATTTCATTCCTACACTCATCCGAGTACCTATATTTTTTTAAATCAACTAACCCACCTGTAATAATATTGTCACTATCTTCAGTATAGTAATGTAGTACTCTCAATAAGAATTCAAAGCGGTATGATCTATTTATAATAAGTACTCATTTCAATCAATCATTTTGAGTACAATGAGTTGAAACATTTCTTAATTCCAAGCTCAATTAAAAATAGTGTGAAATAATGAATACTTACCAGGACTGGTATCAAATCCCTGGTGTTCCTTTATTATCTTCAATTCTTTTATGGCCTTAGCAATGGCAGGATCAAATGGGCTCATCTGCTGAGAGGTAGAATATCTATCAGATTAATAATATTCACTTGCTTTAAATGTGTGCTTTCGTTTTTAACTTATTTTGTCCTACTGCTGGGGTTTTTCCTTACCTACTACTTTTACCTTAAAATTATTATTATCATCAAGTTAACTAGACAGGTAAGTAAGTACTATTTTACCTGACAGACAACCACTTCTTCTTCCAAAGCTAACCATCCGACTGATGATCTAGTTTATTATGAACAGTAACACAGGAAATGAGGAATCCATTGCATCATCATCATTTCAGTCGAAAGACGACCACTGCTGGACATGGACCTTCCCAAGTACCGCCATGGCACCACAATCCATTGTGTTTTGAATTATTTGAATAATTTTAGAAAAACTCTTACCATTACAAGCCAATGTCATATTACTACCTGTCACATTTACAATTACACACTATTAATTTTATTATGTCCCCGACCAACTTATTAAAAGTAAACTAAATACTTTCATTTGTTTATTTTATTTTGTAGATAATTTTTGGAAGGCCAAAACAAAACAATACGGAAGTTTTGGTTGGGTTGGAACTTTGGCATAGAGGCATAGATAGAAATTTCCATCACAGATGATAAATATTTGATGAAGTTTAGTTATTATTTAACTTTTGGATTAAAAATTAGATCGTTGTCAAAGTACATACGTACTAAATTCAATATTGCACTTTATTGCAGCTATTTTTTAAACTTGAAACATGGCGGCGCGAGCCAGTGTTGTTATCGCAATCGCAAAAATCTGGGTTGCCGTATGTCACATTCTGATTTGCCGTATTTTAAGGGATAAAATACTAAAATGCCGTATATAATTTAAAAATGTTTATTCTCTCTCTCTATCTCCCACTGTTGTCGATATTTTTAACCGACTTCTTCAAAAAGGACGAGGTTCTCAATTCGTCTGTATGTTTTTTTTTTTGTATGTATGTTGCGCGATTACTCCACCAATTATGAATCGATTTTGATGATTCTTTTTTTTGTATACCTTGCGAATGAGCTATTGGAGTCATAGTTATCACAATTAACTTTAGTTCAGTACGTTGTCTCATTCATTTCTAACTAAGGCGAAAGAGATGGCACGATCCGGCGATATGAACTCTGTTTTCAGATGCGAGTCGGGATTTCCCCAGCTGTGAGTGGTACGTTTCGCTGCGCTAGTTAAAAATTACGTGGATTACCGTATATTACGGTACTTGCCGTATCAATAACAACACTGGCGCGAGCTACCGCGAGTGTTGACAACAGGAATTTTAAATTACTTTGACAATGACATTGATTGAGATTAGTGTTAACAGATGAAAAAAAAAACTACCGTGTTGATGGATTAAAAATACTGTGTTTCAGACCCAAAATACCGTAGACATAATTATTTGAAAAATACCGTGTAAATTATCGTATAAAAAGCAAAAAAAAGAACCATGAACATTCAATATTTTTATTCAAAATTATAATTTTCACCTTCTTATTTTTTTTCCACTTTCTTATTTTTTTTTATTTTTAATTTTGTCAAACGGACAAAATATAAATCTTTTTGTATTTAGTCGTGCTAGATTACTTGTGTACAATATTTTTGGGAATGACCACGCGGCGGCGGGCGTAGTGTAGTATGAAGCGACAAAAACTAAAAATGCGTTTTGTTTTACCTATCGGCTATAATTTTATTAAATTACAGTTACATAAATTACACAGTAGTTAATATTTAAAATTATCATAGAAAATTGCACGGTAGGGAATCTGTTTTTTAATTATTTTAAAATGGAAAGTGATCGTGAATCTGATGGTTCCGACATCAGAAGACAGGCTTAGAAGACATAATAGTGAAATTTATAAAAATGATCATGATCACATTGATCACACAGTTATTTGGTCAAATTCCGAGTATTTTATGATGTATGGAATAAGCGTTATTTTTTCAAACAACAATTTACCCGACTTTTTAAAATCTACCGTAATTTTAAACTGAGAACACCATAATCCATTATTTGGAGTTGGCAATGCTGTTAGTTCCGACTTTTCAGTTTTGCCGCCGTTGCCTTCAGTGATGCCAACTTAGGGTAATTTACCCTAGATTTAGAATAAAACTAATAGAGCAGGGTAATTTTTGGGGTATTCATTTTTTTAGGTTATTTTAAAGTGGGTGATGGTGGGAGGAAAGTGGCTTGCGTACTTAAAGTACGCGGTCTTTAAGGTTCACGACCTTACTCGGCTCGCCATCGGTGACACACGTGAATCTTGCTCAAAATTTCATTGTCAAATTGGCTCGCGCCTCGTGGCGATGACAGACGGGCGAGTACCTAAGCTCACCGAGCCTTAAGTACGCTTGCTCGTATGTCTATCAGCCCTTTTAGGGTAAGGTCTGTTTCAAATGGTACTGGGTCGTTCCAGGTTTTTCCTAAAACGGAACGAAACCGTTTTCCAGAAACGAGAAACTGTTCTAGGAAACAGTTTTTCAATGTATTGATTCGTCTCAACGGAGCCAAAACTACCAGTTTTCCTCGGTTGGTTCATATTTGTTCAACTAAATTTGAATTGTGTGTCCATATAAATAAGATTTATTTTAGATTAACTAATCGTTACTTCAAATCCAAATTGAGAAATATAACTTTTATGATGATTACTATTAAACCATAAAATTAATACTCCAGCAATATTCATAAGATCTGTCAATTCAAAAAAGTTTCACGCACAGTACTCACCACCTTGAACCTATCAACCAGACGTTTGTAAAAGTTTTGAGATTGCACCAATTTTTTATTTTATTTTAGGGTATATTTTCAAATTATCATTGAATCTGGGGTAAATAAAATAAAAATGATATTACGAGACCAGGCAAATGGCAACACTGGTTGCCTTGCCACATGCCGCGTCAGTTTTGAGTTAAAGAGTAAAGTTTTTGAGTTTTGTTTTAGGGTGGTAAAGTTGCGAGTAAAGTTTGCTTTGATTAATTTCCGTTCTTAACTTTTTAATGATTTTAAAATGTATTTTGCATTAGTAGTGCATGATGTACATCTTCAACAAGCACAGATTACAATTATATACGACAGCAAGTGTTGTATCGAACATGGCGGTCCTAAACGAAGGGATGAAAATGCATACCTACCTACGTAATTAGTGCTTAAGTTTTCTGTTAGTGAGATCGAACACAAAAAGTGGCTCCTCAGTAGTGCTGAGCATTATCAGTGGCATTAACAAGCTCAAGATCTACACAAACTGTCTCTGCCAGAAACACTGAAAAAGGTACATGAATGAAGTCGGGCTAATCCTTGACTGTTTTCGGCCGAAGAAATGACCACAGGAACAGTCACAAAAGTTTACGAAGGTTCATACGTTATCAATACTACTTGCTAACCTTAATGAGTATATTATCATTCCAATCCACTCAAGTTTTCCTTGCCAGCATTGCTTTTTATTTGAACTTCTAACAGGCTGTCCAACTTTGCTAGTATGAGTTATTGGCAAATTTAATCAGGCGGACTGCAGCCCTCAAGATGTAATTGCAAACATTATTGATCACTACTCTACATATGTGACACAAGCGTTTTAACATAGTAGAATACTAATGTACACAAATGTCTTTTTCAGGTGTATCTCAGAACTATGATCATAACTATACTTGGAAAATAAATGTGTGTGCGAGTCTATAGTACCAGTAACTTAGTCTGTGATGTTTAGTGGGATAACCCGCTACAATAAAATACTTTAGACAAATGTAAGTTTGAATTTATTACCTACTTTAATTAAGTTTGTCAGGGACAATAATTAAGTGTAATCGTGAATTTGACAGGTAGTAATATGACATTGGTTTGTAATGGTAAAAGTTTTTCTAAAGTAATTCAAACCTCAATGGATTGTGGTGCCATGGCGGTGCTTGGGAAGGTCCATGTCCAGCAGTGGTCGTCTTTCCAGCAGTAGGACAAATTAAGTTAACTAAAAAAAAAGGAATAGGCACACATTTAAAACAAGTGAATATTATTAATCTGATAGATATTCTACCTCTTAGCAGATTAGCCCATTTGATCCTGCCATTGCTAAGGCTTTAAAAGAATTGAAGACAATAAAAGAAGACTGCCTCTACTTGATTTGATACCAACCCTGGTAAGTATTCATTATTTTTAATTGAGCTTGGAATTAAGAAATGTTTCAACTCATTGTACTCAAAATGACTGATTGAAATGAGTACTTATTATAAATATATCACACCGCTTTGAATTCTTACTGAGAGTACTACATTACTATACTGAAGATAGTGACATTATTATTACAGGTGGGTTAGTTGATTTAAAAAAATATAGGTACTCGGATGAGTGTAGGAATGAAATAAATCACATAGTAATAAATGCTTATTTATTTCCAGCGCTGGTTGGATGCGGTCCACACACATCCGACAAATGAACCCCGGGTGACCGCTGGCTCAGTAACAAAAAAATGTATTCGATTTTTTTTGATGTGATACATGTGAATAAATTCTATCTATATAATTATTTATTAATGTACACACTAAACACATAATAAAGTAAAATATATAAACATTTATCATTAGATTTTTTCCAGCAGACCTGCGGCAGGAGTGTTGAATGACAGACATAGCATCAATTTACATCTATGAGACATAGACATAGTGTGTAAAAATAGTACCTATAGATACAGGAAAACAATTAGACTACAGCAACCTAAACACACATAATTTCATCAGCTTAAAATAAATACATGAATTATAATAATTTTAAGTTTTCTTGTTTGCTAGAATGATTGGCAATTTGTGTGTTTATGTAGGTAGGTATTAGCACCCCTAACTAGATTATTGATGTGCCTAAATATTTGGGTATGATAAAATAAAAGGTTTGTATCTTGTACTGTGGTGTGTCTAACAATCTAGATGATGGAACGTTACTTACTACCTTTGTGCTTTTTTCATATTATGTACTAGCTGCGCCCCGCGGTTTCACCCGCGTAAGTCTCGATCCCGTGGAAATATCGGGATAAAAAGTACCTTATGTGTTATTCCAGGTTATGAACTATCTGTTTGCTAAATTTTATCCAAGTCCGTTCAGACGTCTTTGCGTGATTGAGTACATACAAACACAAACTTTCAAATTTTTATTATTAGTAGGATTTAAGTACTTATTTATTTAGGCAAACGAACAATACACCAATCACTGAAAAAAAAATTATGACAGATTGAGAATTTTACGAAGTTGCTCAATCTCACCTTTCAAGTAAAACCCATTTGTTGTTTTAATTAGGTATTAAATAAACGGTTGGATTTAGATATTGAAATAATTAGATGATGTAAGTACCTACATAACACTAATATAATAAATGATAATTCCCTATTTAGTAAGATTGAATGGTTACCTACTAGTTATTTACTGTTTATGAAAGTATGTACCTTTCTACCTATATGGTGTATATGGAAAAGGTTTTATGAAGAAAAGCAAAGAAAGACAAGACTAGGCATTTATTTCAAGTAGGCTTGTCAGCATTGAGTTATGGTAATGAGAAAACTAGGTAGTTGCCCGTTCCAAGTCTAGGTCATCATGGAGAAGAAGGGCAAGAAACTCCAAGGCAGCTTGGTTTAAAGTATTGGATCAACACATATTACTTTAGCATAAATCATTGTTACCTAAGTATCACATTAATCTCTGGGACTATTTCTCAAAGTTATAGCAACTTATCAACGGGAAGAAACAGAACATGAATATTCCCTAATTAAATGATGACTAAGATTTTAATGAATACCTACTTACTTGTTTATTATGATTTGATTTATACACAATCGTATAGTAGCGCTTTCATCACTCACGCTCGGTGTTGCATTGCATTCAAGTCGTCAGCTGATGACAGGTTCAATCAAAGTTCAAACCATAATCAAACTTCTAAAAAACAACAACCTATGCTCAGACTATGAGGAGACGCTTTGTATTGTAGTAGCTGCATTTGGACATTGGTACATATTGCATTTTCATATTGTTCCGAGTGCGCCTACGTGACCCGTTACATTCATAAGTTCATAGTTCATTTATTGTAAACAAAATGTAGGCAATAACAATAAACTGGCTTTTTATATGACAAAAATGGTAGGTATGATTTAGACATTGAAATAAATAAAAGCATATAAATACATGTAAATAATAATTATTATTATACAGGTAAATAATAATTATTATCTCTAAATACGAATACCTATACTTATGGACATGACCGCTAATGACGGGAAAAAACAAAACTTCAGCGTCTAACGCGCATGCGTGACGTGATCACTTCACACGATTCTCCCACATCACTTCACCCGATTCTCCCACATCACTCCATCCGATGCAGGTGGTTGTCTTGGAAACCACATCACTTCGACGCACGGTGCAGTGAGCCTGTGCGCGTGTTGCAAATGTCAGTTGAGGTTAGTAAATAGTAATAGTAGGTACCTACGATGATGATTTGATTAATATGAAGGCTCTTACATACTGGCGCGATTCGTCGCGCTACGCGACGCCACCGCATTGTTCGCCGTGAAGTTTTCTCAGAAATTGGTTTGTTAAGGGGGATGCGCTAGGGTGGCCCGCGAAATTCAAATTTTCTTACGTTTTTTGCAATTTGCAGGTCAGTATCATTCAATACACTTTCATGAACTTAGTGAGTTGTATTGCTGATTTTAATGTTTATAATTCAGTAAATCCATATATGTTACGAGCGCTAATAATATTTAGATCAACATACAGCCTGATACTGACCTGCAAATTGCAAAAAACCTAAGAAAATTTGAATTTCGCGGGCAAATTCGCGTCACGCGACGAATCGCGCCAGTTTGTAAGAGCCTTTATGTTATTACCTATTGGCAACGCGTAGGTAGATATACGGTATATCTATCTCCTGATAAAGGTAACCTACAATAAAATAAGGTAAGTAGGTACATTTAATCCGCACGTCTTTTATAAATGACTTTTACTTAATGTTCCCACAATAGTTTCCGTCGGCTAGCCACACTTCCCAACCACACATTTCGTTCCGAGTGTTGTCGTATCCAGTGTTTGTCAAATATGGATGAAGAAGACTTAGTTTTACTTGAAAATTCTTACTTTAAATGGCAAAACGTGCGTGGTCAGCTCGAACTAGTATGAGATCCCAGCACCCGCGCGTTTTGCCGTTTGCCGCGCTCACAGTGCTCACACAACGACAACTTACTAAATGGACGCGAGCTATTGCGTGAGTTTAAGTTGCCCGCGCGCTCTCGCTTCAAGCATCCCGCACGCTCTCCGCGCCATGCAGCCCGCGCTACTCAAATGAAGTTCCTAAGTATCTTGCGCCACGTCGGCCCCGCGCCCCCTTTGGCAGTCTGGCCAAGCACTGAATCTCTCTTCATATTGAATAGATTTGGGTTAATTACAACGCTGAACAACGTCGCACAGTCTTTACTGGACTCGATCCACAATCGCTTCTTTAAAAACATCGCGATTGGGTCATGGGATTGCGTTTATTTAAATAAACAGTCTAACAATGGGTTCATAATAACAAACTAAGTCGCTTTTTACTAACTAGCATAAACGTGAATGTTTTATTTTATTTATTGTATGTAGTAGCTACGTAGAAAAAAATTGAGTAAGTAAAACAAAATTGAGTTTCTAACTGAATATCTGTTTTGCTAATTTATTTAAAGCCCACCTAAATAGTATTAATGTTTAGACACTTAAATACTTGTTTTAAAATAATACAAAATTATCAATAGAATTAGAATAAAAATATTATTAAAATCTCGATTATGATTGTAAATGTATTAGCTTGGGCATCCCTAGCATCAGGTGGGATGACACTGACAGCTCACTCCACGCTCACTTCACCTAAGTTTTCATGGAGTGATGGTTACAGAATAGCACTGCTGTACATAATTGTTCAAAATTAGGCACTCGCTAATCTTTTAATGACACGTCCAGTCATGATTTATAACGTGTAATATATTTTTAGAGCCCGCAGCATTTTTTAATTGTACCCAATTAACTTTGTTTCAGCCCTCGGCTCAGGAACCCAATTACAACACTTCGTGAAAAAAAAATTAAGACGAAAAATAAAAACAATAAAAGATTTTACACGGTACGCTGCGCCGTGGACGATTTATAAGATCAAAATGTAATGACATCTTTCATCTTAATTAATTTGCCAACCTTTTTTTTCCTTTTTCTCTCACTCTGATTTTCTACAAGGATTTGACATTATGAAGTATTAGGCCAGCCTGCTGCCACGTGAAATTGCCTTACAGTTATTAGGGTTTATAAAAGGTATTCTGCCTTATGATTATTTTAGATATGGGAATTTATTAGAAAAATATTATAGCAAACAACTTCGTGTTATGTAAATACAAAAAATACGAACATATTCGTGTCTACGACCTACATGGTTTTCCCCTAAAGTCGCGCGCGAATGCCAAGGACTTTTTAAGGAAAAAGAAAATTAACTTTTTTAAGGAATGGGAATCGAATAAAAGTCGGAAGTAGGTATATCAAATGTGTTATTTTGTTCGAATTTGAAAGGTTAACTCCGAAATTGAATTACTTATACATTTTGAGAAGAAGAATATCGGTTTTGGCTTTCGATTTTGTTCTTACGAATTTTATTTTTATAACGTTGTGTAATTATAGTTTTGTTTAAGTTAAGTAGACACACACATGACATGCAAGATGTTACAATAAAATTATATAATAATTAATAATATTAAGATTAATTATTAATATAGATTTAACAATAATAAGATTTTGAATATTACAGTATTTATGATCGCCGCCAGTCGCGCGCAGACTAATCTTGCTCGCACTCCAGTCAGAGACATCAATTGCTTATCCAATTGCCAAGTCAATTTGTTGTATCATAGCCATTTCCTACAACTGTCGAAAAAATGACAGTTGTGATTCGAATATAGTACGGACAATTTACGTGCGCAGTAAATTAATTAACTTGATGAGCTTCCACTACTGTCATTTATCCTTACATATTATAAAACAAAGTTCTCCGCCGCGTCTGTCTGTCTGTTTGTTCGCGATAAACTCTAAACTACGGCACCGATTGTCATGCTGTTTTCACCAATGGATAGAGTGGTTCTCGAGGAAGGTTTTAGTATATAATAACCGATATCCACGCAGGCGAAGCCGCGGGCATCAGCTAGTTCTATTATAAAAGCGATTATTTTAATAATTTTAAATTACGAAATAGTAAAACAGCCACAGGACTAGAA
This sequence comes from Lithophane semibrunnea, assembly GCA_947363905.1. Classification (NCBI taxonomy): domain Eukaryota; kingdom Metazoa; phylum Arthropoda; class Insecta; order Lepidoptera; family Noctuidae; genus Lithophane; species Lithophane semibrunnea. The sequence goes on from OX376198.1 coordinate 5,007,086, forward strand.
AATACAGTAACAAACAAGAGGGAAAACAACGAATTATACACTGGTACCTTATTAAAGTTATATTTAGGTACGGCCATGAATTGATTATAATAAAACAATAACGTCCGGTCAGTTCGCATTATATTTTCATTTGTGGGTCAGCCCTGACCCCACTGAAAGTGAGTTATGACATATTATTAAAGCTTAGAAAGAATTGGTAATGCGGATGCCTTAAATAAAAATGTTGGTGGTAGGATGGAAAAGGTTGTCACAGTTTTTTGGACAAAGATTTGGAAATGTTTGGAGAAATGTAGAGAATATCATTAATACGGTAACTTATTATACATAATAACTTGTTGGTCACTGACAGCCCTTTTAAATAAACTTTCTTTATCAAAATTAAAACACAACACTAATGGCATTACATAACATAGTACAAGACATAGACGAAAATCTACAAGTAAACTGTCACACCGTTGAAACTATTGAATATTGCCAAACATTAATAAAAAATACCGAGTCTAATTTCAAAGTTCTGTCGCTCAATATCAGAAGCTTCCAACACAATTTTGACAACTTTGCGGTAATGCTGCAGCGAACTACAATCTGCTTTGATACAAATACAAATACAAATAGTTTATTTTCATTAACAAGCTTTGTGCTACATAACTAGTGATAGAAGTGTCCTTTTAAGCAAATAAATGCCTGTATTAGGACACTCCACTCTTCTAAATCTTAAATTTACGTAATGTAATACATACAAGAATTATTCCAGCATTTCCTATTTGCAATTTATATTAACTGAACAGATTGATGTTATCATTTTAACTGAATGCTGGCTGTCTGACGGCAGTATTATAGATCCTCTATAATACTGCCGTCAGACATACATGATATCCCTACTCCATGATCCTCTATACATTATATCCCTACCAGGATATAATGTATATCGCACATCGGTTCAGCAAAATAAAAACGGAGGTGTAATTTGCTTTGTTAAAACTGATTACAACACTGTAGCAACTGAACCTATAATACTAGACGCAGATCGACTTCTCATAACCATCGATGATAAAGTCGCAATCCTAGGCATTTACAGATCTCCTTCTTTTAGTAATAGTGATCCATTCCTGAACTCTCAGAGTACCTGTGTCTCATGTCTTGCCATGGTCTACTTCCTGCCATAACCAGCCCAACTAGGGATAAAGCGTGCCTAGATCACATATTTATAAAGACTCAGAACGAATTCTTTGGGGTCGTTTGCAAGTCCTCAATCACTGATCATGATATAGTTGTCGCTAATATTTCATTACGTAATCTTTCAACTAGTACTGCAAAGAGATGGATAAGTAAAACTGACACCGAAGCAGTTATTGCTGACCTAAACAGCTTTGACTGGTCGATTGTCACCAAAGATACAAATGTTATTACTGCAACCACAGAATTCACGAACATTGTTTCTTCTACTGTAAACAAACACACGCATCAAACCATGGATCACCCCGGTATTAGTAACATGTATGATTCATCGTGACAAACTTCATAATGACTGTAAATCTGACCCTGATGACCCTATCCGAAATAAAATATACACTCGGTATAGAAACTTTTTTTCCAAACTTCTTTCAAAAATCAGGTCTGACTACAATAACCAACAGATTGTTGGTAACAAAGATAATCCAAAAAATCTCTGGAAAGCAATAACATCAATAGGTCATATGTCCTAGAAACAATGAGAGCTCCCAATTACTGAGTCCCAATAGAGAAAAAGAAACACTCAACTCCTGTAACTCACACTTTACTTCCGTAGGAACCCGTCTAGCAGACATGATACTAGAAAAACTTAATCTATCCCATGAATCTTTAGTAAATACATACTCTTCCGACGTCTCAAACTCACATTCTCTCCTCCTTGAACCGACAGATGCGTATGAAATTATTAAAATTATATCAGACCTAAAAGTTGAAAGTGCTCCTGGTCCGGACAAAATTTCAGTTTTTCTTATCAAAAGAGCTTTAAATTCCTTACTAGTACCAATGATGCACATCTTTAACCTGAGCCTTGAGACCGGTACCTTCCCAGAATGTTGGAAAGTAGCTGCGGTTTCCCCTATTTACAAAAGCCGTCCCAAACATGCTCCAGATAACTACAGACCTATAGCACTTCTAAGCTCTGTCTCTAAAATATTAGAGAGGATTGTTAACTCCCGTCTTATATCATTCCTTGAGAAAAATCATCTCATCTCTGATAACCAATTTGGTTTCCGAAGAAATAGGTCGACAGGGCACACAGGGCAGTGTACTTGGTCCCACGCTTTTCATCGTCTATATTAATGACATACTAAACCTCTCTGTCAATAATGCTGATACTATAACCTATGCAGATGATACAGCCGTTATATTTCATGGAAAAACGTGGGAACATGTACACTGTCTAGCAGAAGAGGGATTGACACTAATCGCGAATAACTTGGACAGAAACCTCCTCACGCTAAATTGCAGCAAAACAAAATATATTGTTTTCTCCAAGACTGCCGCTTCAAAACCCCCGGAACATCTAAAACTCAAACTGCATCACTGCTCTTCTAGCATTTCTACTTACCGTTGTGACTGTCCTCCTCTTGAACGTACGACTTCCATTAAATACCTCGGCATTTTCATTGATGACCACCTAACATTTAAGCAACATATATCCAATCTTTCTGGCAGGGTAAGAAAACTCATCCACACCATGCGTAGACTACGAGACTGCCTACCCACAGACACACTACAACAAGTTTACCTAGCGCTATGCCAATCCATAATTCAGTATTGCATCAGTGTGTGGGTAGGGGGTAGTGCTGGAAAGACCTATCTGATTGAAGTAGAACGAGTACAGAGAGCGCTTCTTAAAGTAACTTTTAAGAAGCCCTACCGGTTCTCTACTGACTTACTCTATCGTGAAACGAGAGTTCTCAGAGTCCGCCAGCTTTTCATTCTATCTGCCTGTATGAAAACTCATAAAACTATTAAAAGCATAAGCAAAAGGAACTATAGAATCCCAACACCTGACAACACCTCTTTGCTGGCTAGACGTTCCCCAGCCTACTCTCTCATTAATACGTACAATAAAGTCTGCAAACTCTGTGAAATCAAAAATACTACTTCGTTTAGTTGCAAAAAAATAATAAAGAAAATGTTGCAAAACTCTGGTTACGACGAATCGGAACAATTAATATAAATGCCATGACCTAACACTAAATCAATGATACACAATGGGAACAAACACGCAAACATACACACACACTCACATACACAACACACCACACCCACATCACACTTAAACAAACAAAATACCATACAAAACTTGAAATCACTATTGTTTAAATTCCACTTTGTAAGTCGTACCCCGAGCCCCAAGATACAGACTAACTGTCTAGTTTGGGGCTCACTGTTAAACAATTTGAGTAACCTAGCTATAGGTAATATTGTATAGCCTGTAAACCTGCTGACTGTATTACCTGGACAATAAACAATTTTCTATTTTTTTCTATTTCTATTATTATAATAATAAACCTAAATATACATCACATTAAAATTGATACATAAAAAATAAAATTGGTCTTAAGAAAATCAGTAACGGAAAGTTATCAACATATATTAAGTGGAAAAAATACGTATTATTGAAGCACTCAAAAATTACCCAAGCAAAGTTAATTATATAGGACCATCGCGTAAGCAAATAAAAAATAATTTTCAAAATTGGTCCAAAAAAAATGAATCTATCTGCCTAGCCTTTTCCCAACTATGTTGGGGTTGGCTTCCAGTCTAACCGAATGCAGCTGAATACCAGTATTTTACATGGAGCGACTGCCTATCTGACTTCCACAACCCAGTAACTGGATAATACGATACCCCTTGGTAAGACTGGTTGTGAGACTTTCGGGCTTCTGACGACCCATAACGACTGTCAATGATCCTCGAATGACAGCCGGGACCAATGGCTTAACGGGCTTTCCGAGGCACGGAGGAGTCTCGGTATGGTCCACAATTGACGAAAATATCGATGAACATTACATAAAAAATATACATACTGATGAATTGAGAACCTTCTCCTTTTTTAAGAACTCGGTTAAAAAACTACCCCCTTTGACATAACCAACACCAATTATTTCTGACAAAAAACGCCAAAAAATCACAATAGCTTGTCAACACAGCGGAAAAAACAAAACACAATGCGAACGCGTCAAAAATAAGTCTCAGTCGAGCCCCGGGGTTTTTTGTACCCTAACATAGGGCAGTGGTCAACGGAGCATAGAAACGGAGCCGGGATAATTGCGATACTGTCCTTTAGAACCCAGACTATTCCAATTATCCCCGACACTAACACAGAAACATTACAGAAACCCTGTGTCTAAAGGGTTTCATAAAAAAATTCGCATGTGAGTATGTATTTTTGACGTAAGGAATTTTGTGTTTATACATGTTTTTGAGAGCAGTGGTGGCCCAGTGGTAACGACCGCGACTTACGAGTTGTAGGTCGCAGGTTCGAACTCCGACAGGCGCTTTACTTTGTGTAAATAATTTCATCACCACTGCTCTCAAAACGGTGAAGGAAAACATCGTGAGGAACCGGCATGTCTTAGAATCAAAAATTCGAAGACATGTGACATCTACCAACCCGCACTGGGCCCGCGTGGTGGATTACGGCCCACTCCCTCTCATAGAGAGGAGGCTTGTGTCCCAGCAGTGGGAACATTATAGGCTGATTATGTGTTATGTATGTTACATGTTTTTGTGGAAGCCCTGTTTGAAGTCTTGTTAGGTTAGTTATTTATGTTTTGTTGTGAAACCTAATCCTAACTAGTCCTAACTATCCATATTCATACTATCCATCCATACTAATATTATAAATGCACTAATACTGTAAAGTAACTCTGTCTGTATATTACCTTTTCACGCCTCCACCATTCACCTCCTCCAGATTTCGACAACATTTGGCAAGGAGATAGATGGCATCTTGGGGAAGGACATAGGTTACTTTTTGTCCACATACCATGCGGGCGAAGCCGCGGGCGGAAGCTAGTTAATATATATAAATGCGAAAGTGAGTTTTTTTGTTTGTTACGCATTCACGCTAAAACGGCTGAACGGATTTGGATTAAATTTGGCACATTGGTAGACTATGACTTGGAACAGGACATAGGATACTTTTTATCCCGGTAGTACGTTCTCGTGGGATAATTTCCGACATCCATGCGGGCAAAGTCGCGGGTAAAAGGTTGTAACGTGATATTTTAGGGGTGGTCGTGGTTTTAAACTAAAGTATGTTGTAAGTATCAACCCGCACTGGGCCAGCGTGGGGAATTGTGGCCCACTCCCTCTCACAGAGAGGAGGCCTGTGTCCCAGCAGTGGGAACATTGTAGGCTGATTAAGCATCAGTTTTTGCGCTGTTGTCTAAGTACTAGTAGTATTTGCTGTGGAATATTTATCCGCGGTGGGTGGTGATTGGTCTAATAAAATAATAAATATTGGTACTAATGTTTAAAATATATTAATGGTATGGTAAAAATCAATAAATATTATAATATAATAAAATAATAATTAAGAAAATTGCAATAATAATAAATAAATATTATAGCATTATCAAATTATTCAAAGAAAAACAAACTATATAAATGAATAAATATAATTATAATAACGAAGAATAAGAAGTACAGGTAAAAATAATCTAAAATATCTATGTACATTTTTGCGGATAAAATAATACTTAAATATTAGATGCGAAATTTTAGTAAGTATCTCCTGATTTTGATTATGTAAATAAAAACTTTTTCCCACAATAACAACTTAATGATCTCATAAAACAGGGCTTCCTCTCTCCTACCCTTTTGCTGTGCCCTACAGGGTCCATAATGATCTAAATTATATAGTTACCACCTAAGTACACATTATGGTAAAGCAATAAAGATATTGAGTATTGTAAATATCAACTAACTTAGGATCGTTAGTAAAAAGAAAGTTATTAATTTAATACACAACTTTCAAAATTTTTTCAATTAAAATAAACTTTTTGACTTCGACTTCATTTGCATACTGCTATACCCTAAAAGTTATATTAAAATTATGAAAAAAGAAAAGTAAGCTGGCATGCAAAGTAGATCCTTAAAAATTATTCATAAATAAATTTAAAAAGTAAGTACTTATAAATACTAAGTAATTTTATTCAAAAATACAAAACTAGTGGCTGTTGAAACTAAAAATGTTTCGAAATTAATTGCAATATCTTTGAGGTAAAGAGGGTAAAAACACAATCCCTGTGCCTCGTTCATATTGCATTGTAAGTACCAAACGGTTTTACAGACGATAAACTTTGAAAAGATGCCCAAAATTTTGAACACATAAAAGAAAGAACGAGTTTGAAGATATTTTAAACGTATGGTGAAAGAGTACGGCCACATTTTTACTTAACATCTATTTTTGCTTTGTAAAATAAAGTAAAATATAAGTAAAAATATTTTTTTAAACAAGCTTTTAATTAGCTAAAAAGGGTTTTCCATCTCCATCATCTGACCCTGAACACCACCTAGTGTCAAACCAATTGTTTATACATTGCTAATGAGTCCAAACACGATACTGCTATCTTGTTTGATTGAGGAGTTCCTATGGCCAACTTCCGGCTCCATCATCAGACCAGTTCCATGGTATCATAAATCAATCCATTTCAAAATGTATCCGATTGAGCTGAAACTTGGCATACTTATATACAATAAGTATGCCAAGTTTCAGCTCAATCGGATGCCAGGAAGTATTTGTAAAATGAATGAAAATTGGAGTAACCGGAAACACATACGAACAGAGCAAGCTAATATAAAGCTTGCTAGCTAATAAAAATGCCGGATAAAACAACATCAATCTGCCAAACCTTTTCCCAAATATGTTGGGGTCAGATTCCAGTCTAACTGGATTCAGTTGAATACCAGTATTTTACATGGGGCGATTGCCTATCTATCTCAAAATTTTTCTGTCTGCGGAAGCCTTAAATGTTTTAAAATCAATTAACAATAAACATAGTTTCTAGTCTTTGTAAAATCATCGGGGATTATTTTTTAAATAATCTTTTCTTTTTCTTATAAATTTACAAAAAAACTGGCTTTTGTAAACATTAGATCTACACTTTTACTCCAATCTGTTTGAGCAACAAAGCTGAAACCTCATTACAATAACTAAAGGCAAATTATGCAAACAAGCTGTATCGTTTATTGGCTACTTCTTCCTTCGCTTAAGATACATTTTCAAACTAGGTCGATCCAATAACTGATGAAACTAGTTCAACAGTCCTATACACGACTATCATACGAAAACCATTCTCCAAATCCATTAGATTTTGATTGAAGGGTTCCAAAGGATTTCAGGACCTAACAATAATGACTCCCAGAATAAATTATTGGCTACAACTTAATCGTCATTTCAAAAGCAATCTGTTATCCAAATCGTATATTACAAGAGAAGGGTAAGATTTGGATAGATCTCAGGAGCCTTCGAGGAAATCAAGTGATCCAAGTTGCGGCCACCGGTTCATTGGGCACCGCCTAATGCGATCCATTGTTACGTATTACAGCGGTGTTTCACGTAATAGCGCGATTTAAGTTGGTATGTACAGTCGAGCACAAAATCCGGCCGCTTGTAATGTTGCTGCAAGAATTCTGTTGGGATCTGCTGAAAAGCCATGAATGAGTCAAGAGGTTACACGAGAGTTTACTACTCGTCTGGCTTTTATAGCTTGAGTTACTATGTATGCAAATGACGGTGTACGAGACATAATTCAAAATTCAGTAATCAATCCACTTAAAATTCAAGTTAGTTACCTAAAGACTTAAAATGAATGCTTTCAGCATACTAATTGGAGCAACCGTGCAGAATTTTGGCCAGATTTTTTTTAAGCCTATCATATTAAAAATTCTTTGAAATACTAGGAGAATTTAGTTTAAAAGTAGGTACTTACTGTAGAAAGGACAATTTATGAGAAAAATGTACTTGTATAAAATTGTAATAGTTAAAAGTTGAAGGACTTATGAAAGTTTCTGGAATAATCAGTTTAATAAAGCCTGCTATTAAAGAAACGGTTTCAAAAAAAAACTGAAATTGACCAATCTAAAAATTTTACTCTGAAGTTACATTAATATTTACCCTTTGAATTTAAATAAAAGACATTTTAAAGCTAAATAAAAATCGTTTTCATCCTAACTATAATATTAAATTTTATATTTTATATTCTCTTTATTTTATTTTCAATACAAATAGTTTATATTATTATTATATTATATTATAAATGCGAAAGTGAGTTTGTTTGTCTGTTACGCTTTCATTTTAAAATGGCTGAACAGATTTGGATGAAATTTGGTACATGGGTCATGACGTTGAAAGGGACATAGGCTACTTTTCATCCTAGTCCGCAGACGAAGTCGAGTGCAAACAGCTAGTTTTAATATAAATGCAATAAAGACTTACCTCGTCTGTACACAACATGAGACTATCCAAAATTATCTAATGTGTAATGACAGTGTCCAATCTGATGAGGGTCGAGTCCGGGGCCAATCTGAAAGGAATTTCAGTTAATATGCCCGTTATTTCGAAACACCGTACCCTTGTACTGAATAATCCACCTATTTGGTTTACAAAGAGTGTAACTTACTGCGCGCATTCCATTGCTGGTTTCACACCACGTTACACACTTGCAAATGATACTTGGCCGTCAATGGATTCGATATTTAAATGTACAAGGTACAGTCGCAGTGTGAAGTGGTAGTAATAAGCGATTAAATCTACAGCCAGTCTAATGTTATGCACGCATGAATGGTTACAGCAATTCGCAATATTAAGTAATGGAAACTTTGATATAAGTTTGTGTTTCTATTTAATTAAACTTATGAGTTGCAATTTAAAATTTATTTTCGAAACTATTTATTTAACTTTTTTTATAATAGTCAAGTTTTTAATAATAAACGAGGAGTGAAATATATGAAAAAGTATTTCATTTTTCTCAAATAAAAAGCATTTTGCTTTTTTTATAAGAAACACCGAATAACTACTAACCTAAAGGCGTGTACGCATGAGCGAACAAAACATGGTGAACACGAACATCGAGCACGGAACATTTGGTTCGTACGTGTGGACGTAAATTAGCAAAGCGAACACGAACACCATACGAGCACAGTCTGTTCGACATGTGTTCGCGCTCAACCGCCCCGTTCTCTTTAGTAGACAAAATTTGTCTAGCCTTTTCCCAACTATGTTGGGGTCCGCTTCCAGTCTAACCGGATGCAGCTGAATACCAGGATTTTACATGGCCCGACTGCCTATCTGACTTCCACAACCCAGTAACTGGGTAATACGATACCCCTTGGTAAGGCTGGTTGTTAGACTTTCGGGCTTCTGACGACCCGTAACGACTGTCAAAGATCCTCGAATGACCAACGGCTTAACGTGCTTTCCGAGGCACGGAGGAGTCTCGATATGTTATGATGGTCACCCATTTACGGACCAACCCCGGAAAGCGTAGCTTAACCTGATGGAGCGACCCGGCTGTTATTGTGCGGCTGTTATTACTTAGCCACGAGCTCCTCATGTAGCTTTCTTTAGAAGACATGGATTTGAAATTGAATCGCCATGAACAGTGTTTGATGTTCGTTAGTGGTACGCACAATGTGAACAAAGTATTCGATGTTTGTGTTCACCATGTTCTTGTTCGTTCGTGCGTACACGCGTTTTTATTAAAGATTCAAGAGACAAAAACAAACAAAATATACTTATTTTTAAATCCAAACCCCACGTTTCGCTAGACACTTATTTTTCTAAAAGGGTCATGATTAAAACCCAACACACACATCAAACGCAGAACGAACCTCGTTGCAAAATGGAAAAATCATTTTCTTTTTAATTATAACCAACTTGTATGTCATCAAGTTAATAAGAGTTCCGACGTTGTTAACAAACACACGAACAAAGGTGCTATTAAACAAAAGCACGGCAGCTTCCCACAAAAGGATGTCACAGGCATCCCACTCGAGCTACAAAAACCTCTTACATACGAATTAACCTTTACGACGACCACTCATAGATCATTTTCCTTTAACCCATCTTTTACAATTGCATGGTTACGACCAACACTTGGAAAAACAATAAAAATCTCTGGCGGATCACTTTTTCCTCAAATATCCAATTTATTTATGTGTTTTATGAGTGTCGAAATGTGAATTGAAGAGTCTTGAATTCGATTCCTGCAGGCAACAGAGTAGTTTATTATAATAAAACATGGTGCAAATGTTTTTACGATAACTTTTTATGATACATAAAAACCGAATATCTATATAATAGTGAGCTATTTCATATAAAATACTTCGGTTCGGTTTCGGTTATGATTTCGGGTTTGTATCGGCCACGCTTCGCTCCGTAACGACTCGAGGAGTGGTCCAATTAGGATCCATTTCGTGGTGATGTTTTGCTTATAATGTTATTGGGATTTCAGCTAGAAAGTTCACAGATTTGGCTGAAAATTGGTGCATTGACCAGCAATAGGAATCATGCTTGGCTTTCTTTATCAGAGTGAATTTTATACGTGATTGGCTAGTAACATAACATGACGCCTACATTCCCCGTAAGGTGACACGACGTGTTGCCACGCCGAGCGCTGGACACAGACTGAACCAATTCGGGTGAATTTAATATACTTGTTAACAACACAGATCTCTAAGAAAGATCTAAGAAAAGTCAATCAATTAAAAGTTTCAAGAAAAAACGTGACCTTATGATACCTTTATTGAATTCTAGTAATTCTGATTATTCAATTGGAAACGGCGGCAAATTAAATAATCAAGTATTATCTTTTAGACAAATATAATAGATTTCATGAATTTATTACGAGCTCGAAATGAAAATTGACAGTGTTAATACTAAATTGAATTTTTAAGAACTCGCTAACAATACTACTTAGTAATTATTGACCAAACAATATTCTTTCTAACTGAAAATGTTTTATTTTAATCCGTACATGGGCACTTATGAACCGTCAGGAGCTAGGTCCATGTTCATTAATAACCTTTCTGTTTTATTATTTTAGTGCCAAATTAATTATATTGATAGCAAAATTTTTATCTATCATTATTAAAATAAAATAAAAACGCATTTCGTTTTTGTCTGTGTGACCGCGTTGTTCTTCTAAATGTGATGGATTTTGATTTTCACAATTATTTAGAGAATTTATTTCGAAAGATTACAAAAAATTTCAAAACATAATAAAGAAATCTTCATGATTTATAAAATCCTAAAAATCATGCGAAGCAGGGGCGGCTCGCTAATAATAATAATTATTATAATCGGTTCTCTCAAGGAGGAGGAGGAGGAGCTCGTGGCTAAGTAATAACAGCCGCTCGGGTCGATCCATCAGGTTAAGCTACGCTTGCCGTGGTTGGTCCGTGGATGGGTGACCATTTTCACATATCAAGACTCCTCCGTGCCTCGGAAAGCACGTAAAGCCGTTGGTCCCGGCTGTCATTTGTGGATCTTTGACAGTCGTTACGAGTCGTCAGAAGCACGAAAGTCTGACAACCAGTCTAACCAAGGGGTATCGTATTACCCAGTTACTGGGTTGTGGAGGTCAGATAGGCAGTCGCTCCATGTAAAATACTGGTATTCAGCTGCATCCGGTTAGACTGGAAGCCGACCCCAACATAGTTTGGAAAAAGCTAGGCAGATTGAATCGGTTCTCTCAATCTTGCTACGAAAACGTGGCCACGTAGCAACGTAGCGGTAAGCTACGGCGTAGCACCAAACATTTCATTCATCATTACCATTGACTTAATAAATATGAACCATTGCCCCATCAGTACCACATAGTATGTAATATCAAACACGATCTATGTGATGTGTGAAGGTAGGTGTGTCTGAAAGTTAAACAATGTGACACAGGGGACAAAGCAAGTGGAGTGGTGGACCCTCCAGTTTCGAGACCGCCCTTTGTTCTATGACCCTGCCAGTGATGTTTCTTTTGTAAGTGGTGTACGTTACAAGCGGTTGGAGGGTTGAGTGGCGTGTTTATTTTGATTCACGGTGTATTTTGTAATGATATGTCGATGAATGGGGTAGCTATGACAATATTGGATTCAGGGGGTGTCCTGTTTGAGTGGTTCATATAATGATATTTTCGGATTCTTGCGGCCTTGACAAGGTCATCGGTCCACCTTGTGGCGGACTAACGCTACGTCCTCTGGTAAAATTTCGTTTAATGTTTTTTATAATGTTATGTTTTAACTAAGTTGATTTGATGGCTTAGATTCTGGGATATTCAGTAATAAAATATAACTAGATGATTTATCAGAAATAAAAACAGTATTTAGGTAATGATTGCGTTTCTTTTTTGGTCCCGATAGAATCTTTCTGAACGCGTTGGAATGGTTAGCTTTAAAATTCATGTTTCTCACTTTTTATTTACTTACTCATTTTTAGCCCACTGTGCCCAAACAGTTTAATAATTATAGATGTATGGGGGTTAAGAAAAAGCCTGTATTGTTCCATTGGTAGGACAAAGGATTCTGTTCATTTATGAATAATTAATACTACTAATAATTGTTACTACGGCGTAGCTGATGGATGCGTATCCATCAGCTACGCCGTAGTAACAATTATTTACGGCTACGCTGTCGTTGCAGATAACTGAAGAGGTTTCTCTGCATCCGCTCAACTCTTGATTGACCTTTAGAAGGCCGATAACAATTAAACTTCTATTGTCTCGTTATTTATTTATTTACTTATTGTAAATCGTAAAAAGATGCCCATCTATTGATAAAATATTACCGCGCCCTCCGGTCTACTCCTTGATATGCAATAGCCTCTGTAGCCCATGATGCATGAGGCTCCTGGGGCTAGTGCAAATCCTGGGGTTCATTCGATATATTGAGTCTGGTTAAGCCACACTGGGGTCGGTGCATTTCATTCATTCATTCATTAAATTAATATAGACTTTATTGTACACCACAAAAATAGTAAGTGTTGCTAGTGTCAGTTGGAGGTATAAATATGTGTCAACAAAAAATCGTTTCCTCCTATAAACTGCACCGCTCTCGCCCCGCCAGACAGGAAGCAGTGTCTCTTTAAAACAACCACACAAGTTCGCTTTTGTGTATCGCTGACATGCCCCGCAGACATCGCGCGAACATTCTTTAATTTTACCCTCAAACCCCGTTACTCAATCAAATGGAAACACCCATTGTCTGTACTTAATTGAAAATGTTCGTCCATTTGCGAAATATTTCGGAGTTCGTTAACAGAAAAATAAATCTATGTGAATAAAAGATTTTTTTTGTTTGATCGTCCCTTATGCGTTCCCATAATGATACCATAAAACGGTTGTTTCCTTTTGTAAAAAAGTTTTAATTCTTCATGTTTTAGTTATGGTACCTACCGCTACCCCACAATAGTGACAGGAAATATTTTATATCATCAATATTAAATACGTATTATCGAAGCTTACTAAATAACTACCAAAGAAAAGGTAAAAAAAGAGATAAAAACACCGAGCGAGATTCCTTTATAAAAAAAAAAGAATTTTCAAGATTGGTCCACAATGACGAAAATATCGATGAACATATACATAAAAAAATACATACAGACGAACATATAATTATAACCTCCTCCTTTTTTGAAGTCAGTGAAAAAAATATCGGTTAGAAAACAAAGTCGCGTGCTTACAGCTAGTAAGTATTATATTGTGTGAATTCGAAGGTCGTTAGTTCGATATCCGATCAAGACAAATATTTAAACGACTTCGTAAAGTTTGTTAAACGTCTGGACTTTCATTTCTGCGATTTTTATCATCGTTCGACAGACAGACTTCTTGAAATCAGATGGTTTTGACTTCTGACTTTTATTTATTGACCGAGCGAGCGTAGTGACTTAGAGAGTAGGTACTACCTACTTTGATACCTTTGATTCACAAATAAACTCATGAGATCCGCACAGACCCCATGTGACTAACAGTGTGATTATTTTGGCGCGACTAACTAAAGGTTAATTGTTAATAGCAGTAGCCCACCTCAATATTTTAGAAGATATCTGTGCAGTAGCCCACCTCAATATTTTAGAAGATATCTGTGTAGTAGCCCACCTCAATATTTTAGGAGACTCTGGGTCGTTTTAAAATACTGTGATTATTCATTTGTCTGTGGAATTCTATCAAGAGGACAGGACAGCAGGGTCGTAGTGGGATAAAATAGGAATATAATAGAATAGAATTCTCATTATTATGTACACCATAAAACGAACAGATATAAAAAATGTAGAAATTTAACATCGGGTGGCTCAATGGGCGGCCTTATCGCTAAAAGCGATCTTTTACAGACAACCTTTGGATGGATTAAAGCGAGAAGGAGAGATAATACTGCAAGTAGTCAGTGGTGTATCATTTACATATACCTACAATAAATATTTACACAAATAAAGCATATACTTATCTATATGTATAAATATATACATTTATAAATAGAAAAAAAAACTGTGTCCTGTGTGTCCTATCGTCTGCAGGAATAGACACTACTGTGTTGTCAAACTCGTAGCCGAATCAAATGCGATTGCTAAGAAGAAGAATTGAAAAACTGTGGCTTGCTAATGCGTAGGACAGATTAAAAAACCGGCCAAGACTCGCACGCGAAAGGTTTCGTACCACCGAACAATATTTAGCAAAAAACATCGAAAAAACACTACGTTAACAAAAAACATTACACTCTTGTATGGGTTCCTTTAATTTTTAATTTTATTATTAAAGCGTCAATAGAGTTACACAATCTGTGATCAACTGCCAACATATTACGGTTCATGAGATGCAGCCCGCTGACAGACGGACGGTCAGAGAGAGGAGGCTTACTAATAGGATTCAGTTTGGCACCCTTCGGATACGGAAACATTAAAACCAAAGATAAATATTATTTATTTGTCAAACATGCGTACCAAATGTAGTTTTGCCGACCACCTCCGTTATCATGTCGAGAACTAACAAAGTACGCCTTTTTTGTAGTATGCCTTTTACGAGTACCTACTAAATAATATAAATATCTCAATTCCCGTACTTTTCATGTATTTTTATCAACAACTACACTAATACAGTGTGTATGCGCGATGTTTTTTCGAATTAGCACCACTGTACTGATTAACTAATTGTTAAATGCGAACCTCTGTGCGACATTTCTATGCTAATGCATTGCGATATACAAACAGACAGATGACTCTACTCTGGTAATTGTGTTAAGGGGATGTACGTTTTGTGTTTTCATTTGCTTTTTTCTGAAATGTTTGAAAATACGGATTTTGGTTTGAAGGGAGTCTGTTGCATAATCTGTCAATAATGTTCCCACTGCTGGGATACAGGCCTCCTCATTTTTAGAGTGCTAGGAATTTTACGAATTGGGCATATATCGACTACGCCATTCGAAAAACGTTGAAAATCTAGTATAAGTAGTACAATCAGTGTCGAAAATGTTGGTAAACGAGAAGTATTTTTGACAGATGGAGACTGATATTAAAATGCGAACGTTCTTAAAAATACTGCTGTTGACATGACTTTTGATTATCAGCCTTGTAGAAACTAGGTGTTAGAACTGGTTCCTTCCTACTGTTTTTGAAAGCAGTTTTTGGTATGTTCTTTTTTTAGTAGCTGGTACCTCAGACTAAATAATAAACCAAGACAGAGCGCTATCAACAGTGACGTGAGGCCGGTTTCGTAAACATGTGTGCACATATTTTAGTGTAGTTTGATTGTAAATGTGTGCGTGTGGGCGTGTATGCACATAGCGTTGGTGTAGTTTTGGCAGGCTTCACTGTATTGTTCGCAGCGCTCTGTCTTGTTTTTTATTTGGTCTGAGGCTGGTACATAATCGGCCTCCGCTCAACTGTTGAATGGCCTTTAGAAGGACGAAAACAATTAAAATTCTATTGTGATTCGTTAGTGACAGTTGTAGATATAATGTTCCCACGGCTGGGACACAGGCCTCCTCTCGGTGAGAGTATCTGGCATGTAAATTCAAATGCGACACAAATAAGTGCGACTGGTAATTTTCTTTTTTTTTTTCGTCACGCCCTTTGTACAAACAAATAAAAAATGAACAAAGTGAACATGGCTCTGACGTCAGACGTGGTTCGTGTTTTGTGGAATACGGTACGGTATTACGTTTATCAGAACAATTTGTTTCGATGACGTCACATTAACAATAAGATAAGGATACGATCATTGAGATATGCGAAAGGCGCCTAAATGTTGCTGTTACGGTACAGAGATGAGGCTTTATATTCAGCAGTATACTGACTTAAGAGGAGATGAAATTTGGTGTGGGGATACTTTGAACCCTGGAAGGAAATAGGCTACTTTTTATCGACATACCCGGCGGGCGACACCGCGGGCGGAAGCTAGTACGACAGTAAATTAAACTGCGTACATCACAATGACGTCCACAGTCTGCATTCGAAAATTCAATCAAAAATATAAAATAGTTTAGTCAGTATAGCTAGACGGCTGACCGACAAACCCCATAGTCAGCCCATCACTACTATTAATTGAATAGTTCCAAAATACTCATGTATTAATATTTTCAGTGTTTTCATTTTCGTACCGCCTTTTTTTTTTTTCGGTAATCCTCTTGGATACCCTCAGTCTGGGGAGAACCCCACCCCCTGTTCACCTACTACCATAAGTCTAAGGCCCAGGAGATACTTGTACATTCGCTGCACCCCCGACTGGTAACAGCCCGTCATGCCTAGCGGGCCCCATCATCAAGTGCGGCCGATCGCACGTCCTTCCATAAAGGCGTGCATGGAACACCGTTTTATTGCATGCTACCTCTTTGGGCCTGACTGTCCGATCGACGACACGGCCCCAAAATATTATTTAAAAATGAACCCACATTTAGAAATGATTTCGTGGTTTGTACAAGGTTTTAGCATTAGTCGAATCAGGTTCATCCATAAAAGAGTTCTGTATTTGGAAACTGTCTATCTTCATTGATGCTGAAACTGCACTATCAATGGTCCTGTTCAATTTTACTGTCGTTACAAAGTTTTAGTTAACTCATCATAACACTTCAGAGGTCATAACAATGTGGGGGCCTAAACCGGCCACATTAGCAATTCCTCTAAAAGCAGTTCATTTCCTGAATCCCAGCTGTCATTAGCAATTCCTCTAATTTGACATAAAAGCAATTCATAATTTAAGGACCATTTTACGAATCTCCATAGAAAACTGTCAAACGGATGAATTATTTCGTAATATGTATTACACGCAGATCATATTAATTGTCAGTTTGTGACATTTTACGATGAATAATAGATTTTCGTTTTATGATTCTGCTAAAGTGACCGTTTTAAGCCCCCTGGCAATCGATGCCATAATAATGTAATCATAGGAATATTATAAGTAAAATTTTTTTTTTTTCAAAGGAGTATGTGCAAGGATTGTTTCAGCTGGCGTTCTGTAGTTTTTGGGTAGTCCTATGGGTTTAAGGCGTTTATGTTTATGTATGTTTTTCTTTGAGTATTTACTGAATGGTTGATAAGTCTTCAAAATACCCTTTGTAACGAATAATAGTACCTTCAGGGAACACATTTTTTTATTTCTAGGCTTGAGATATTTTACTACCTATTATGTTGAAAAGCTTAACTTTTAAGCTTTTAGGCTTTTAGGGTTTAAGCTAGTGACCGGCGCCAATATTCCAGTTTTTAACGCGAACAGCTCTCCACGTGAATACACTCTTCGACTTACATTATGATGTGAAAAACTATGATTTATGAATCTCTTGAGTAGTTTCGATAACCTTACTTTCTCTTTCTTTTTTTTTTAAATAAATTGTTATGTTTACACAGGCAAAAATGTAATTTAAAATAGTCTTCGTATTTTCATAGCACAAAGAGAAAAGTACGTTGGCACCGAGTGTACTTTTAAACGTTGATACAGACGCGCACAAAACGCTTCGTCCACTCAACATTTTCTCACATAATTATTTTTTACTTCACAAGACTACATCTGCTAAATTAAAATAAACTCGCCTTCATATTACGGCATGCTAGTTTTTTAAATTTTTTGACCGTGCTGTGCACCCTTAAAATTGGACACGGATGTGAGTTGGTCGCTGGAAGTTACACAATTAAGTTGTATTTTAATAATTTTAATAAATATTAATAAATCTCTTTTCATCATAATAAAATCGCCACCAACTGCGGAACATACTTTTAATCATAATCCGAAAGATTTTGAAGGAAATTGCTTATCCATTACTTATCCATTCTGTTTGAAAAATTAGTTTGCTCAATGACGTAAATAAGGCTATAAATGTTGTTAAACTTTCAAAATAAATGGAGGTGCTCTTGTCAGTTAATTATTTTTTGGCCATCGTGCACTATCTTTGACCAAAATTCAAATACAGTCAGAACAAAACAAAATCTTTAGCTCCACTAAGCTAAGTTTACAAAATGTTTATCAAGTCAAGTGGGTTAGACAACTCAAGCAGCAAAACTCAGCTATGGTGGGAACCTACAAGCACTAAGATACCTACTTAGCATAGTTAATGGAGTTCAATGTTTGTACCCTGTAATCTCCTTTTACTTGAGTACGGTAAACATTAACCCACAGGCGGCACATAAAGGAGCTCCGTACAATGCAGCTTGGATCAACCTCATCTATTCGCAAAGCAATGAAGACATTTTAATAAAGGCGACAGTTTGGTAACTGGGCTCAAATATCACGAATATGAGAAAACACATTACATTACATTTTTATATAATTACTGTTTGTCAATTATTCTACTGGTTTAATTGAAAATACACTCCTAAACATAAATATGCGGGCGTTCGATAGATATATGTACACTCACGAGCAAAAATATGTATACATTTTAGCATTTTTTCGTGGAATAACGATTGCAACTTTGAAATGATACCTATTTCATAATAATATAGGTTCCAAAATACTATGTTCGTTATAACATAAAATTACAATCAATACAGTCGGAGAAAATCACTTTTAAAAGTTGCTAAGTGTATACATATTGGTGCTCGTGACTGTACCTATACATAGATTATCCAGTTAGGGGTAGCCTTTGATTCACTTTTCCGTAAATCTCTAGGAGCCAGAATTGAATAAGACTCATAGCACGTGTCAAGCCACTTCTAGCTCCCACACACCATGGTCCACAACTAATTCCCTGTGTACAGAGTGTCGGAAATTAAATTAGAATAAACAAAATTAAACAGTTGGCCCCATTCGCTTCGACTTTCAAAATTACCGTATTTAGGGGATTAAAAGCCGCCCCCAATGTTAATAATACAGGATTTTGGGCCTAAAAAGTATATTGTGCTTTTCGTATACCATGAGTAATTTTACTAATTATTTCATTAGCATAGAATTAATTCTTGAGAGCGAGTTTCTCGTATGCTAGGGTCTAAATCTGTTTTTGTAAAATCGTGTTACTAAATCAAGCATAAAATTAGGCTTTTTTCTGTTACAAAATGTGATTGTGGTAGGTCACAGTTTGCAATCTTTGAGAGTACCAAAGATGGTTGTGATAACGTGGAGCCTATTTATGTACTTTAGAAAAAAAAGTATATCAGTAAACGAACGCGGCCGGCAATTACCCTATTACGGCCCTCCAAACCCCCTAATGGGACACTGAAGCACCGTAACCCCTTTTGGATACTTGAGATTTTCAAAGTTTAATTAAAAATACCAATTTATAAGTAAAAACCGCAATATGGGTCGTCGAAGTTTTTTTGAAACTTATAAAAACGATCACAAAATATTCAGAGCGAGTAGGACATTTTCTTTTGTTTTCGCTTGAAGACAATATTTTGTACCTCTCACAATAAGAAATATAAAAGAATATTTCTCCCAATAACACAAACGGACGCTGACAAAGAAAATCTTTTGACTCAAAATTCATGTCGAATATTGCTAAACAAAGCGAGAAATTATTTTCCCAAATGTCATAATCTTTATAAGTGTATTGCTTTAGCTTTATACATTACATAGTTTGTTCGTGTGCCCGAAGTTTCAGTTGTTAGCGGGGCAGCAATGTTTAACAAGAGACGCGGTTTGAACAAGTAAGCTTTGCGCATGTATAAAACATAGTGCAACAGATAATTTTCCCGAGAGCGTCAAATTCAGTGTAGTTTGTGCCGTCGTGGGGGACGCGCCTCGATTCGGCTTTATGTGAAGTTTCCTTCGCCTATCGGTGTTACGAAATTTGAAAATCGAACGCTTTTGTTTTTAAGTGGCAGTTTTGTTTATGGACGAATGTTTCTGGGTTGTTTTTGAGGTGAGTCGATTTTTATATGGTTATTTAATATTTTTATAGAATTGTTAGATAATTTTAAT
This sequence comes from Lithophane semibrunnea, assembly GCA_947363905.1. Classification (NCBI taxonomy): domain Eukaryota; kingdom Metazoa; phylum Arthropoda; class Insecta; order Lepidoptera; family Noctuidae; genus Lithophane; species Lithophane semibrunnea. Next base: position 5,027,452 of record OX376198.1, read on the forward strand.
AAAGTTTGGGTAAAATAGATAGTGTTTATGTACACCGTTTTTTTTTTCCATACAGATTATTTCAGTTAAAAAAAAAACATCGTGTATCACGACCTGTTTATTTAAGCGTTATATAATTACGTAACATATTTTGAGTGAAAATTAATGCAGGTAATTTACTTTTAAAGTTATGTAGGCCTGCCTAAAATAATACTTTATTTATTTTTAACATAGGAAACAGCAAAAAATATCTCCCAAAAATTAAAAGTACACTTACCAAGAAACGATGAAAAATTAAACCTGAAACACTCGATTCAACCTGAAAACGGAACCAGTAATCCGTAGCTTAAGCCCCGAGACACATTAAGAGCCCTAGATTTATTATATAAGTAATTCCACGGGGTCGTTTTGACCGTCGCTTAATCTTAGCTTAGAGGGGGTAAAGAGGGACTGAGACCATTTCGGTCTCAGTGCTACACCCCTATTGTGTAAGGTGATACTATAATTACGCACTATGATTGTCTCAAGGGGGATGCGCTAAGGTAGCCCACAAACTTCAAATTTTCTTAGGTTTTTTTGTAATTTGCAGGTCCGTGTCAGGTTGCATTTTGATTAAAATATGATTCGCGATCGTAATAAATTATAATAATCATTAGAATCAGCAATAAAACTCCTTAATTGATTTGATTTTGAAAAAATCTCTTTTAGCGATAAGATCGCCCATTGTGTCATTGTGTAAAATGTTTTTTTTTTTAAAAAGCTCTCTAGGGATTTATTGATTAATCAATGGAGCGAGAAGAAGTCACGGCATACAGAACTTATGATTTTGAACTGACTTTGAACTTTGATTATATCAGCTGTTATACCTACACAACATACAAATATTTTATTGGAAAAAAAAACTTGATACAAAGGTCATGGCCCATATATGACCCGGTTGGTAAAAGTTGCCGTACAAAAACCAAATCAGTTTTAAATTATAGCCCTCTATCCCACTTTTTATTTTATATAAAAAAAATATTGAAAATCACTGGGAGAACCCGTAAAAAAAATAGAAAAGTTTTGATATAACATTTTTGAATGTACTAAAACCGCATTTTTTACTTTATTGTAGTTGACTTACAGTCAAATAAATATCGTAACACTTGCAGTTATAGATAGTGCCATCCACGAAGATGCCCCACTCTGCTCCGCTCCGTACTAAAGTACAGCAATCGCGGAGAGGGGCGCGTCTTAGTGGATGGCACGGCTGTAGAATAGTATTTTTCGCGCAGTATTCACCAGTTATGATCCAGCCCGTCCCATCTTGCTGTCCGGGCCCTAGCGGTGCCCTAAGCCGAAGTTTTTACCCCACAGGGGGTGCCCTTAGCGAGAAGTCGCCTAGTTTATAATTATAATACTAATTGGCTGGCTGGAGGCTTTAAGTTAGCTTAAGGCAGCCACAGGATAGCCCGGTTAAGTAGTCACGACCTCAGAGGTAAACAAAGAGATGCCATTTCTAAAAAAAAAGCGCAGTTTTCACTTCGGCCCTCGCAGTCCTCCGACTGGGCTGGTATAGGCTATGTCACATTAAATTAATGGCGCCCTCTAGAGGACATGAAGTCAGGAACTAAAAAACTCTGCTTGGCCTTGGCTTCTCAGGACTGTATTTATATTGGACCTGGCTTTCGGGACGCGATACCATCTATTGAAGAACGTGGCTAAAATCCGCAAATGCCACCATCTAGAGTCAGAAGCTGATGCAAACAAGTCCAGACTTATTACGATGACTCGATGGGTGGTCGAGACAATAAATGGGAGATTTAAAAAAGATTTTAAAATCTTTCGACACGTATATTTTAATGTAGCGTTGCCAAATATGATGTCAGATTTTAGGATAACTGCAGCAATTATTAACGCTACTCGGCGCCCATACGAGGACAGCTTATACGGCCAGCAATTTATAAATATTATCAATTAAAACATAAATCAAGAAAATAACCTGGCACAATATGTGGAACAAAACCGCCTAAATAGGCAAAGAGTAGCTTTCATTCCCATTCATGGAAATGATGTAACATTTGATGATTTTCCACAACTGAACTATGAAGATTTGATCCTGTTTACGTTGGGCACTTATCATTTGAGAATAGCCAGATCGTACTGCCATGAGCATATGCGACCAAATGGTCTGTACATTTTCGACATTTTTCGACACCGAGTGTTGGTTGACCACAAAGTTTTGATTAGAGGGAGAATCCAATCACGCCATGTCAGAAGCAAACAATATTATTGTTATATTTTAGTAAATCCAACGGGACATGATGGACATGGACGAGAGGGTATCGAGGGGTACTACTGCTCGTGCATTCAAGGCCGCCGCACCATCGGGAGCTGCGCGCACATAGCAAGCATTGTCTACTTTTTATCTTGGGCTACACATCAAGACAATATAGATGCACTAGCGGCCTTTTTGGACTATGTGATATTGTCTTATCACTAATTCCCTTCATTTACAAGCTTAGATTGTAAAACTCATTATTATTATTTTATCTAAGGTTAAGTAGTTAATGTAAGGGTATGGTCACATAGTCTAAAAAAGCTGCAGGTCCATCTTTATTGTCTTGATGTCTAAGGATGTGTTAGGGTAAAATTGTTCTCTAGGTGAACTATCAACTCTGTAAACAGAACCCTATGTCACTTCTTTACGCCGTGGGTATGGTTTTTATACTTCACTTTGTACATAATCACCCTACAACACATATTATGCATTCACATAAAAATAATTATTTTTTTCTTTTTTTACCATGATGTACAATCCCCACAGTAATGCGACACATACCATTGCAAACTATACATATTTCTCTGTACATCCAGCCCTTTTTCATTTCTGTACGCCGTGGGTATAGTTTTCATACTTTGATGGGCCATGACCTTTTGTGTAATTTAATACTGCGTTAGTTTAGTAACTGTGTCGCAGTTATTAGCGCCCACTTCAGCAGGCGTAGCATGGCGCTTTCTATCTCTACGAAGAATAGACATAGCTTTTTCTATGCAAGGTGACAGTTCGTTTCTTCATTTTTGACATCGCACCGTAGAAATCCTTCTACAATCTGTCATTTTGTCAACAATCAACAACAAATCAATCAAATCAATCAATCAAATCAATTTTGTACAATCTTTCATTTCTAACGATCTTTGTCTAGGTCTTTTAGTAGGTAGACTATTTCAGAAAAAAGTTTTCTATCTTTACTGTCAAAATCACACTGACAACCGATAAATCCTATGACAAAACAAAGAATTCTGAGTCGAATTATGTAAAAGAGTGAATTTCGTAAAAAGTGCAGTTGACTCTTTCTACTTTTGTGCCGTCGTACTGTCTACAGGAAACGTCTTTTTTGTCTACTCTTCCGTCGATAAAACGGTGCTCATGCTACGCCTGCTGGAGCGTAAGACAACTGAGTTCCATAATCATCAGTTCAATCATCGTTATGGCACAGCTTGTGTTAACAAGGGAAAAAGATAATGATCTGTTTGCATGAATGATCTACATTTCAATCTGATTTTCAATGAGCGCGAAGTGCGAAGGCAAGTTTGGGAAACCGACTAAATGGAAACGAACTCAGACCGATCCTCAATATTGAGGGCATGAAGAAGCAAAAGGTGGTCTAAAGAGAAAGACCTACAGTAAACATAAGCAGAGTATGGCGAGCATATTTTATACATATATTAGAACCTATGAAATCAGCGTTTTGTATGGGGAATTTTAAAGAAGTTGCATTTTTCATACTAACATTTTCTTAATTTATTTAACAACCATGAACACTATATGTTTTAAAACTTTTGTGCACTAATGTTTAATGTGTAATGTCTTAGATTAAGTGACAAAAATAAGTTTAGGCCAAGTTAAAGAAAAGTAGTGGTCTTTCTGCCAACAAAATGAGGAGTCATTTTTAAGGTATTTTTTATGTTTAGAAAACTATAAGTAATAAGGTTTTTTTACTATTGGTAGTTGTCTATGATGGTCATTATTTGATATAATACAAAGCAATTGATGAATATTTTAAGATTAGACCCAATATAATGCAGAGCAGAGAGCGGTATAATGAATGACTAAATCTTATATATTTGCTTCAACGTTTGTTATGAAGTGTGGGCAAAGGAAGCAGTTTGTCAATTTGTTTTAGTTATATCAACACCTACGTTTGTCTCTAAATCAAGATAAGTCGACATTCTTGAGGATAAAGTCATCGAGGTCAAAGTTCAAGCAACATTATTTTATTAGACTTGACATGATTATGTTCATATTATTATAGTGTTATCGATTTTGACGGTTTCTATATGCTAAATAAATCAATCTTTTCAAACCTATTTTAAGGCAGTTTAATTATTTATTTAAAAACAGCACATCACATACATGAAACTTATGATATCTTAATAACTAAAGGACTCATGAAAATTACGGCGTACATAGCATTGAATACTTACACAATATCTTGCTGCCTTGCAGTTTAGTATACAAAACTAAACTAAAATAAACTAAAATAAAACAAATTAAGGAAAAACTAAGATAGTCTAACGTAAGTACCCAAAAAAATACAAAAATACGAAATTAAAATTAAAAACAACTTGGCAAGGATAGCGTGATTTTCTTTCTGAACGTGACTTACAACATACGTGAAGCGCGCCATATTCAAATCAGTTTCTACCAGCAGGCGTAGCATGAGCACCGTTTTGTCGACGGAAGAGTAGACAAAAATGACGTTTCCTGTAGACAGTAGACAGTACGAGACGGCAGCAAAATAGAAAGAGTCAACTGCACTTTTTACGAAATTCACTCTTTTACATAATTCGACTCAGAACTCTTTGTTTTATCATAGGATTTATCGGTTGTCAGTGTGATTTTGACAGTAAGGATAGAAAACTTTCTTCCGAAATAGTCTACTTAAATAAAAAGACCTAGACAAAGATCGTTAGAAATGAAAGACAAAATGACAGATTGTAGAAACATTTCTACGGTGGATGTCAAAAATGAAGAAACGAACTGTCACTTTGTATAGGAAAAGCTATGTCTATTCTTCGTAGAGATAGAAAGCGCCATGCTACGCCTGCAGGACAATATAACGCTGTAAGAACTATTAACCATTAAAATATGCTCAACTAAATTTATAATTGTACCCTAATTGCGTAATGCTCGATCAATCACAAACTGTTTCATTTTGACAGTTCAACAACATTCATCGCGTTACTTTCGTTGTTGAGCAGACAAATTTATCGAACATATTAAGCAATAGGTTAGCAATATCCTTGAAAATGATTCAGATTATCATTGATCGCGTGTTACGAGTTAATTAACTTGGTCTAAATCTTAAATTTTACTTTTAGTTTATTTAATGTATTTTTCTTCAATTGTTATGTACACCTATTTAGTGTTTATATTAGCAGAAATACCTTTCCTAATTATATTTGTATATTTAACTAGCTGATGCCCGCGGCTTTGCCCGCGTGGAAGTCAGTTATTTTATATGAAAACCTTCCTCGAGAACCACTTTATCCATTAGTGAAAACAGCATGAAAATCGGTGTGGTCATTTTTGAGTTTACCGCGAACAGACAGACAGACGTGGCGTAGGAGTTTGTTTTATAATATGTAGTGATTATAATTATTATAATAAATAAATAGGGTTTCTACCAACCAGAGGCTGCTAAGCCCATGCATAGATGCGTTATTGAAAACAATATTACGAGCTAAAATGAAAAGGAAAGCTCTATCTTCTGTGCTCACAGTATGGAAGGAAACTGAATCTATACAAATATTTGAACGACCTACATCCAGCGTAAATCTCGAGTATGGATAGATGCTTGTATGTTAGCATCCAAAACATGAAGTAGCTACTAGGGCTTCATATGTTATGCATGCAATTATCGTTGGTATCGATGCTAAAGGGTATGTTTTGGGCAAATATTTCGGCTAAACGCGAATTAATAGGCGCATAAACGATATTTTTTTTTTTTTTTTTTTTTTTTTTTTTTTTAATTTGATTTCGGGAAGGTCAGAATATCTCGGCATTTGGAATTACATAAATGTGCGTATAAACTACTAGTTATGACAAGCGGTGATCATCATCTGCCTAGCCTTTTCCCATTTATATTGGGGTCGGCTTCCAGTCTAACCGGATGCAGCTGAATACCAGTATTTTACATGGAGCGACTGCCTATCTGACCTCCACAACCCACTAACTGGGTAATACGATACCCCTTGGTAAGACTGGTTGTTAGACTTTCGGGCTTCTGACGACCCGTAACGACTGTCAAAAGTCAACGAATGACAGCCGGGACCAACGGCTTAACGTGCTTTCCGAGGCACGGAGGAGTCTTAGTATGTAAAGATGGTCACCCATCCACCGACCAACCCGGGCAAGCGTAGCTTAACCTGATGGATCGACCCGGTGCGGCTGTTATTACTTAGCCACGAGCTCCTCTGTTATGCATGCAATTATCGTTGGTATGTAAACGTTGTTAAACGGTATGTTTTGGGCAAATATTTTGGCTAAACGCGAATTAATAGGCGCATAAACGATTGATTTGGGGAAGCTCAGAACATTTCGGCATTTGCAATAACATCAATGTGCGTATAAACTACTAATTAGGACAAGCGGTGATATCTGTTATCATTACAAATGTAAAGTCAAAGTCAAATAATTTATTTCAAGTAGGCACATTAAAGGCACTTTTGAACGACAGATACATAGAAATATAACTGGTTCTAGTTGCCCCTTCCAAAAGGTAGTTTTCGTATGGAGAAGAATGGGCAAGAAACTCCACCGTTACTCTTTAAAAAAATGTTTTACAATATTTGGTAGGTATACTTGGTGGTAAAATATTTGGTGTAGCTAACATTATTATATGATAAATGATATAATAATATTGTTGGCCTTTTTATTATTATACAAGCTTTTTTCGATATCACTGCATACCAATACACCCTCAATCATACGACGATTAACTCCAAAGGACACCATTTACTCGTGTACTTCATAAAAAGGACCAAAGAGTATCGTATACACCTCGTAGGACCCTCGTTCGTTCACTTCACTGAATCCGAGTGCTATCTTGACCCTAACTTAATGAAGATGGACTGGACCAGGGATGGCGAACCTATTCACAACAGTAGGTAGTATATTTTTCTGTGAAAAATCAAGTTTAAAAATCCTGAATCAAAAAAATCCTTATGAATTGCCAACTAATAGGCCACTATACAGCTACACGCTTGCCGCGGTCGGTTCGTGGATGGGTGACCATTCCGTACATATAGAGACACTCCGTGCCTCAGGAAGCACATTGAGCCGTATGTCCCGGCTGTCATTCGTAGATCTTTGGTAGTCGTGACTAGTCAGAAGCCCAAAAGTCTGACAACCAGTCTTACCAAGGGGTATCGTGTTACCCAGTAATTGGCTTGTGGGGGTCAGATAGGCAATCGCTCCATGTAAAATACTGGTACTAAGCTGCATCCGCGTAGATTGGAAGCCGACCACAACATTTGGGAAAAGGCTGGGCAGATTGAATGCACTGTAGATCAGTAGTTTTCTATTTATGGTTTGATTTAGATCGAAATAGAATCCTACGAAATCGTATCGTAATCAATTCAATGCCATGACAAAATTTTTTGTCACGTGTCACCAGGGGGGTTATTGCGTAGGTACACACTTACAATGGCCTTTCATTTCGACTGTTCAACAACATTCATTGCGGTATTTACGCAGATAAATTCAAACATTTATGAAGCTATGGATAAGCAACTTCTCCGAATTTTTTCGGATTGTGAAAGTGTATTACGCAATTAGGGTAATGTTCTACACGTGCCGAAGGTTCACCATCTCTGGACTAAAAGGTACAATAAGGCAACGTTTCGGAAGAACCCAGATATCAAAAAGGGCATGACCTCATAACTTTCCTTACTGTAGTAAATTCTTAGTGTTATTCAACTGTTATTAACTTACCGCCTTACTAATAAACGTTGTATAGCTCCTGTATAGTTACACAATGCTTTGTCTTCTTCTTTCAAAAGTCAAATTACTTTTGAAAGAAGAAGACAAAGTGTTGTATAAGTATACAGGCGCTATACATCGTTTATAAGTAAGGCGGTTAAAGTAGTTCACTAGGTAGTTGCTTAGTTTGATTTTAGGTAATTAAATTACTAAGCTATTTGTATTCATCCTGGCAGAAGATTTAACTGGCATCTGTTTGTGTTGGACTATGAACTGGGCTTTGACTGAGAACTATTTCTAACTATGAAGGTATATTTCTTCAACAGTCTCGAGATTTAGAGTTATAAATATTGTGATAAGTATGTACTCGTATGTTTATGATAGTTTTGCATATTAAATACATAATATTATGACAACTTAACTGTGAAAAATATTTAATGCAGGACGAACAGTTTCCATACAAAAATGTTCAATCTTCTTTGTCAAAATTACGAAAAGTGTCACTGAAATTATTGAGTTACAGAAACTGTCAAATATTTTCGCCTCTCATAATTGGGGATTAGCCCAGTTGCTCCAATGCCTATTTTATCGGTCAGTTAAAATGGAGATTCAATACCGAGAAAATGTTCTACCATTTAGGCTTTATTATTAATGTATGGACTAAAATATAAGATGGATTGATTTGCCACTTTATTTTGTTTCGTAAAAATATTAATACTGCCACGTTTTAGGTCCGTAGTAGGTACATAAAAGTTACATTAAAATTTGTTAGCAATCCATCAGTGGACAACGGCGATCGCTTTTGTGTAAAACCTATTCATACAATATATTACCTTGTTCATAATGAACGGGCTATAAAATATCAAAGGCATTATAGGCACGGCCACACTAAATATATTTTCTCTGAATATTTTGATTTTTTATTCTGTAATTATTTAAATAGCTTTTACGAGTCGTACTCAAACTGATGTTTTTGAGTCGTAGTTTCTATTCTTGTTTATGACCTTTGTTACTGTTTACTCAAATTACACTTTATGCGGTCTCATTATAACTTTTTTTTTGGTTGTTTTTTATTATTTAATTTGAATCACAAAACACAAATTATGGCAGGTATGTGTAGTCAGAATTAATACTATGTAATGTACAATTCTATAATAACAAATTACCTATTATAAAGAGGTATTTTGTGAGTTTTATATATGAGGTAATCTTCTGAACCGATTCCGAAAATTCTTTCATTAATGGACAGTATTGCCTAGTGTCATAGGATATATTTCATGTTAAAACAAGAAACTCGCGGGCAAAAGGCATTTTATAATCATTTTGTGACCAGCAGCAAAGCCAAACCAAGTAACGCTACGGTTCAAAATAAAACATAGCTAATATTCAAGGCAATAATAGGCACGCTTTGAATACAATTTGGACTAAATAAATCTGTCAAAATACTTTGTTTATTACACACTGGGCTCGTACTGCCTTTCAGAATTTTAATTCAGACGACATTAGGGGTATACATACACCCTTTAGCCCGGAAATTAAATTTCCTTTATGGAGAGTAACATATAGATATATTTATAATAAACTCAGTGGACTCAACCAATGGAATGCTTTCATCGAATATACATAAATAATTTGGTCAAATATAATCTCTTGGTCTCGTTGGACTAGTGGTCGCAAGTATTGCTGGGCAAGCGGTACTTTTTTTTAATGTTTTTTTTTTTTTAGGCTGTGATATCATCACATGACTTTTCCCGTTCTGGGCGGAGCGGAAGGGCGTGTCAGACTTTTACTGACTAAAACCCACCCGTTTTTCTTCAGTTGCCTGTTGCCAAGGTCCCGGTATCCCTTTCGGACTTTCCCGCAACACTGGCAGACTTTGAACTACCTGGGAACCCAATGTCACTGTGCCCGGTTGATGGCAATAGGCTCGCCCGCTATTACATGGGGCTTAAACACAACTGGCGAAATGTGGTATACCCATAGGTACCTACACCTCTACCTAACTCTTCGAAGATTACAGGCGCAATATTTTATGTGTTACCTATATCTTGGAGTTTCATTCAACTTAAACGAAGAGTGGTTATCTTTCAATAAAAGAGTAAATAACCTGAGGCAACAGAAAATTAAGTTGACTTAACTATGCTACACTGCGTTCTTCCTGATCAACCACACAATAATTTAATTATTTTGCAGCTACAAAACCAAAAACTAAAACTATTCGATACTAAAAACTGTTACTCGATCGTGTACTAGTTTATGAAATATAGTTTCCGAAACACGTTATAATATTATTTTAACGTGAAAATGTTTTTGTTTTTTTAACATTTTGGAACTTTTGTTGTGTGATGGCTTTTGTTTTTTTTTGTAAACAGTTTATCCTTATGACCTAGTTATCAACATGTACTCCTATATCGTCTATTAAGGTGTTTGTATCTAAATATGTGGGTATGTATAATTCCTCTGATAATGACAAGCTCGTGGCTAAGTAATAACAGCCACGCGGGTCGATCCATCAGGTTAAGCTATGCTTGCCGGGATTGGTCCGTGAATGGATGACCTTGACATACCGAGACTTACCAAGTCTGACAACTAGCCTTACCAAGGGGTATTGTATTACCCAGTTACTGGGTTGTGGAGGCAGTCGCTCCATGTATAATACTGGTATTCAGCTGCATTCGGTTAGACTGGAAGCCGACCCCAACAGAGTTGGGAAAAGGCTAGGCAGATTGATTGTATAAATCCTCTGATATAATGTTATATTGGATTTTTGTACTCACAAAAACTGTAAATCACCAAAAGTTGGCAAATCGATTGTTGATCGCAGAATATTTTATTAGTAGACATTTTAAACTAGTAACTATGGAGTTTCTTACCCATTCTTCTCCAAACGAACTACCTTTTGGAAAAGGTACTATGATCAATCTATATTCTTGTAAATTTTGACGTGCAAACGTTCCTATAATGTGCCAATTGAAATAAATTATTTGACTTTGGGTAACTGAAATACAGTATTACTCTTAGTTCCAACCTTTGAGCCCAGATTAGCCTATTTTTGCGAAAACCGCACACCTAAGTAAGTGGTCTCATATAAATAATTCTGTACAATTTGCCTCGCAACCGACCCTTAGTCCAAATCATTAACTCTGGGTCTCGAATCTTAAAGACGCATTCAGAACCACTGATTTTAATATTCCTTGTTATTCATTAAAGTCTTTGGTTGAACAAGAGTTTTGCAAGACGCAGCAGCCATTAAGGTCGAGTGAATTTTAAGCTTATAATTCGTTGATGCCACAGAAATTGAAGGTCTCTTGTCAAAGTCTTAATGTTACTGGATTCAAAATTCTTTATTATTTTATTAATTTTATATGAAGTTTTAGAAGTCATGGCTTATTTTATCAGACGCCTCGCGCACTTACTCGTATTGGCGCGAACCCTTTAAAATTAATTGTTATTTTAGGTTTTACGTATATTTTTTCGTCTTTCATTTATAAATGTATCTACAGAAATGTTTAGTTTATTGAGCTATGATCTCTCTTATTTTTAATCTTACACAGGTGGTATTAATTTGTATACGAAGCAAGATCATAACCCAGGGGAGATAGGAACGCTGTGTTTCCCCTATCACTGTCAAGAAAACAGTAGTTAAAGTCCTTCTTAATGTGACGTCATAAATAGCAGGAAACCCTTTTGTTTGAGTTGTTTACATAGGTAGGTCCTTCTTTAAATCCAACCACACTATCCTAAGGCGGATATACTATATGTAAAAAAACCCTGTCCGATCCGAAAGGGGTAAGTACCTACATAGGTGCTGCAAAAACGTTACCACAAAATTATTTAAAATAAAAAAGTTATTGCATTTGGAGGAACTCGTGGCTAAGTAATAACAGCCGCACGGGTCGATCCATCAGGTTAAGCTACGCTTGCCGGGGTTGGTCCGTGGATAGGTGACCATCTTTACATACCGAGACTCCTCCGAGCCTCGGAAAGCACGTTAAGCCGTTGGTCCCGGCTGTCATTTGTGGATCTTTGGCAGTCGTTACGGGTCGTCAGAAGCCCGAAAGTCTGACAACCAGTGTTATCAAGGGGTATCGTATTACCCAGTCACTGGGTTGTGGAGGTCAGATAGGCAGTCGCTCCATGCAAAATACTGGTATCCAGCTGTATCCGGTTAGACTGGAAGCCGACCCCAATATAGTTGGGAAAAGGCTTGGTAGATTTTTGCATTTGAAATTCACGCTTTATTACCAAAATTATCCAAATTTCATTATAAATTAGCAAATTGTCTACAGAGGTCATAAGTTATGACTTGTAGGCACCCACTAAATGACAGCCGCCCGCGCCACATGTACCTAATAACCCGGTAAAATTCCCCATTGAAAAAAAAGGCGGCGATTATTTTTTTATTTCTAAAAATAAAAACATATATGGACTCTCAGTATGATTCTTAACAACGCCCTCACGGATCGGACAGGGTTTTTGTTACAGGCTGTATAGTACCTACTTCTAAGAACATAAACCCTACAACTTAGCTGGACGCAAATCTGGAGTATACTAAGCATAAAATTTGTTGTATCCGTGATCATTAATCTTGTAGGCAACTGTGTCTAATTCCTGGAGCTTCCGTTAATGTAATAAATCAACTAAGTAAGTACAACTGGTGTTGTGAGCAGCCTTCGTTTTCGGTTTCGTCATTTCGCTAACACTGGTTTATATTTAGATTTTCGAGTAATTTGTGTATATATTTAAGTGTTTGTCTGCTGTTCTTGGTAATCAGCTAGTCTGGTTTTAAATGTAGGTCTCGTGTTGTGAATTGGCTAGATTGTTATTTGTAGATATGTGGCATTTTATGGTGCCAAATTAATGTGTAAAATGGTTATTTTTTTTTATGTTTATATCAATCTAAACTTCATTTAGGTAGGTACCTATATTTATATCCTTACTATAAAACAAAGTCCACCGCCGCGTCTGTCTGTCGTCCTGTTCGCGATAAACTCAAAAACGACTGCACCGATTTTCATGCTGTTTTCACCAATGAACAGAGTGGTTCTCGAGGAAGGTTTTAGTATATAATAACCGACATCCACGCGGGAAAAGCCGCAGTCATCAACTAGTAAACTATAAATAAGATCATTGATGTCCAAGGTCTGCAAACAACACAATAGAAAACAATTTTATTTATTAGTTTATTCGTTAGATTATGTTAGCAGTGGGTGAAGTGGATAATGATTGCATTGATTGCAACTTTACGGATTTCATCGATAATTATGTGTAAGGAGCTATAAGACTAGTGAAAAAATTGTACTAAATTTTTTCCCGACTACCTATTATATCATTACTTGTTTATTTATTTGCTTTCATAATGTAATTAAAAAATTAAAACATTTTAAAATATTTCTTAAACAAAGTGATAACATAAAAAAAACATTTAAATATAAAATAAAATTATTACTATATTACAAAAATCCTGAAAATTAAATATAACTTGGACATCCTATGCAGTCTTATAAATGTAGGGGTCATGATTGATTGCTTGATGCAAAACAATGTTGTTTTCCGGCTTCCGATTGGCAAAACTTTTTAATTGATTGATAGATTACAGGTGATTTTTTATGTAAAGAGGGAGGTGTTTGTTGTTTACCGACAGTTACGTGGGCGGAGTGACAGGCACAGCTGGTAGTACTTAAACGTAGAGTATTCGTTCGGTAGTTATTTGGATCAGGTTCAGTAGTGGTATTCTGTAAAAATCTCACCGTGACAAGTAGGTGAAGTGAACTTAAAGCGTGCTGTCACTTCACTTGACGCTAGGGATTGACAGCTCACTTCACCTAAGTTTTCACAGTGAGGTGTTTACTGGTTCAGGTGATAGTTGTCTGGTTAATGGTACTTTGAGGAGTTTTTTAATTAACAGGTTCTTAGATTTCGTTTTGTCTTTACTGCAGCCAAATTCATATTGTCGGGTATTCAGAAAGGCTGTGTAGTTCCAAGAAAAAAAACTCTTCTGTTTTACGTTAACCTTAAAAACGTAACTTAGCCACTAAGCATAATCAGCCTATATTGTTCCCACAGCTGGGACACAGGCCTCCTCTCTTCGAGAGGGAGTGGGCAGTAATCTTCCACACGGGCCTAGTACGGGTTGGTAGATGTCACATGTCTTCAAATTTTTTGGTTCTAGGATATGCCTGTTTCCTTACGATGTTGTCCGTTTTCAGAGCAGTAGTAATGAAATTACTTACACAAAGCAAATCGCCTGGCTGGGTTTCAACCCATGACATACAAGTCGGGGCCGTTAGCACTGGGCCACCGCTGCTCTCGCCACTAGCCCACTAATAACAATGAAATTAATTAATTAAATTATATCACACCTGAAAGCTTCATTCGAAATACGCCGAATAAAATAAACAGGTAACATAAACAGTTATTTCACCAGCTCATTCACGCACTATTGCCTCCTCACAAAAATACCCTTTGGCATATTCGCATTCAACGAATAATTCGAATGAGTTACATCACTATTACGTACACAAATAGTCGCGCTCTGGCGGACTACAAAAGGATTTGTTGAAACAATTGTTTAAACTTTGTATTATGTTTACTGCGTAAACATAACGCATCGTGCGTAAAGGTCCTAATCCTTATATAATAGTGATGTATAGCACTAAATTAAAGGGGCTTTTCACAAATCTTGTACCTAGTATTATGTAAGTAACTATACAGGGTGGACTTCTTGCGGCTGGAATGATGATAGTGATGATGATACAGCAGGCGTAGCATGGCGCTTTCTATCTCTACGAAGAATAGACATAGCTTTTTCTATACAAAGGGACAGTTCGTTTCTTCATTTTTGACATCCACCGTAGAAATGTTTCTACAATCTGTCATTTTGTCTTTCATTTCTAATGATCCTTGTCTAGGTCTTTTTATATGTAGACTATTTCGGAAGAAAGTTTTCTATCCTTACTGTCAAAATCACAGTGACAACCGATAAATCCTATGATAAAACAAAGAATTCTGAGTCGAATTATGTAAAAGACTGAATTTCGTAAAAAGTGCAGTTGACTCTTTCTATTTTGCTGCCGTCTCGTTCTGTCTACTGTCTACAGGAAACGTCATTTTTGTCTACTCTTCCGTCGACAAAACGGTGCTCATGCTACGCCTGCAGGATGTATCAGAAATGTGTAGTCATGTTTAAGGGTGTGGTACAGACCATCACACTGAACAACTTTCTTCATGAGACAAACATCGTAATCGCGAAAAAATAATCTGCTGTTCCATACAAAACTTTAATGTTTTCATGTTTTTTTTTTTTTCAAATCAATTCAAATCAAAGAGTTTATTTGTGATACACAGGTAAAATAACATAGGTCTTACATACAATATAGGATAAGTTCATGCTGTGATCAGCCCGTTGGGCATACAAAATAAAATAGTAAATAAAATAAACGCAACCAAACATTAACAGTAACACTTTGTCGAAGCAATAAACAAGACATGAAAAAAATTATTTCAATTCTAAGAATTCCTTAACTGAATAGAATGAGTGATCGTTTAAAAATTTAAATAATTTATTTTTGAATTCAAAAATACTGTTACTATCTCTAATATCCTTAGGAATTTTACTGAATATTATTGGCGCCATGGCAAATGTACTGTTCCTATATAGAGCGGTTTTATATTGCGTACTTACTTTTGTATGTTGATGGCATAATTATGAGACAACCATTATTTTGTATTAAAAGCCAGAAAGAAAAATTATGAGTGAGCTAGAAGAGTGGACAAGCGGATTTCATGATGGAAAAACGTAAAACGATTCCATGAATAATTTTTATTTTTCCCACAGTAGGTACCTAGTTTTTATACAGTTATAATATTTGGCATTGTGAATGGCACTAACGATAATATTATATTGATGTAGCTTAAGATGAACTATCACTCTTTCAAAATGGCGCCATTCTACGGCTAATGGCAGCGTTCAGTGCGCGGATCATTTAACTAAAATCTTTTGAAGAAATATGTGTACGTCGAAAGTGCTTAACTTTCATGATATTTTTTTTATATTATTTCTGAGAGTGAAAACAATTTTCAAGTCGATTTACTCGGTTTTATAAGATAAGATTAGAAGGTTGATAAGAGTGAAAATAATTGGGCTCGAGTAATTGAAACTACGCCAGTGCTTCTTGGTTGATATGATAACTTTCTTCAGAACAACATAATCTAATGACTTATTAACTGCTTAGTAAGTAGTGCCAGTCAACTAAATAACTAACATTTGAAGCATAATTCTTATTCCCTTTGATTTGTATTTCTTATAATCATCAAAATCAGGCAAAGATCACAAACGATACAGCCTCATTTCTGCGTCGGTTAATTGAATAAAAGTCTGTATAAATCATTTGGGGGCGTTAGAAAAACAATTGAGACAGCTGGCTCCTTCCCACGCACCTCCTAATCATATTGAAGGGCAAAATAACCTAATATTTCTTGAAGATATAGGCATGCCTTTTAAGTTCTGTCGTTTCCATATTTCCCGGCAATTTTGAATTTGGAACTGTTCTATATTCGAATGTGTTTAAATTTGGAATCTCAAAACAGTTGAAAGTATTAGGATTAATGCTATTGTTTAGTCACAGCGTCGATTGGAATCTGTCAGGTTACGTACGAAAATGAATCTTTCTAAGGAAAATGATCGTGCAATAATTTTCTACAACTTTAGAAGAGGCCTGACACGGCTCCAGTGTTTTGAAGAGCTAGAATCTGTGTTCAGTGATGAAGCCCCATGTCTGTGGACTGTTGAACTCTGGTATTTAGAATTCTAGCGTGGACATACTAGTGCTAGTGAAAAATCTCGCGAAGGACGTCCAAAATCCGCCTTCACTGAAGATAACATCATTGCTGTGAGACAACTAATTCTCGAAGATCGTCATGTGACATATCGAGAGATAGAGGCTCTATTAGGCATCTCGGGGACAACTATTCAGAAGATCTTGCATTAAGCGCTTGGTGTGAGAAAGCTAGTTTGCCGTTGGATACCGCATCTGCTTTCCGACGATCACAAGGCGGCCCGCGTCAGATGGTGTAAGAAAACTCTGCAAAGGTTCAATCGAGGACAGTCCAATCACGTCTACGATATCATCAGTGGTGACGAATCTTGGATCTATGCCTACGATCCTGATTCCAAACAACAATCTCCAATCTGGGTCTTTCAAGACGAGCCAAAGCCGACTAAAGTTGTTCGTTCTCGAAGCACATCAAAGAAGATCGTGGCCACGTTCGTTGGAAAAACCGGTCATGTTGCGACTATTGCACTTGAAGATCGTAGAACGGTTAACGCAGAGTGGTATACCACAGTTTGTTTACCACAAGTCATCGCCGAACTTCGAAATTCTAACTCAATGCGACGCATCATCCTGCACCACGACAACGCAAGCTCACACAGCGCTCGTCAAACGATTGAGTATTTGAAGCAGGAAAAAGTAGAAATTCTTGACCATCCTCCGTAATATAGTCCTGACCTAAGCCCTAACAATTTTTTTACATTTCCTAAAATTAAGAAAAGTCTTCGTGTTCAAAGGTTCCAGTCCGGTGAAGAAGCAGTCAACGCTTTCAAGTCAGCCATTTTGAACAACCCCACTTTAGAGTGGAATAAATGTTATAATAACTGGTTTGAGCGAATGGAAAAGTGTATTAAGTTACGTGGTGAATACTTTGAAAAACAATAAAAAGTACTACAAGGTTCTAGTTGTGTTTTTTTCTTCAAACGACAAAACTTAAAAGGCATGCCTCGTAGGCACTAGTTAATTACATAATATTTGGTAATGTCACGTGTATATTATTGCCATACAATTGCGCCGTTTAATCGCTTAGAACTGACTTAGTTAGTACTCATAGATAAGGTTAGCACTATATGATTTAATAAATCATTATAATTATAAGAAACCACACTGTCACACTACTAGGTAATGAAACCTGCTGGAATGATATTTATAAGGGAGATAAATATATAACAACATTTAAGTTAAGGGGGAGTAGTTTGACAGCAAAAAATCATATTTCACCCGCGCAACCCTTACCTACCCCTCTCATTAAACACGACGAAAACAAAACACAATGCCTTCCCGCCAGCAGAAACTTTTCGTCTGGCGTTTATAGAATTCGAATTTCAATCTTCTGTAGTTTATTTTGCTTATACGATACGCTAAGCTTGAATTCAGAACTATAGATCATGTTCATGTTTTGGAACTAGAAACTCAATGTTGACGTGAAAAAGTTCAAATTTAAATGTTACCAAATTTTATTTAGGACCTTGTACAATTTGTACCTAATGACGTCTTTGTGGAAAACTGTGTTACCAAGTAATAAATATAATGCTATATCGTGGATTTCTCTCTTTGGAGGATCGTGCAAAGTGATACCCAAGTAAAAAATAATATTCGTATAATGAATTTTGCACTGTATTGTGCAACGAATATGGCATGTGTCATGAAAACCTTTCCTGCGCCAAACGCGAACAATCCCCTTCGAAAATATTTGAAACATGTGAAAAAGAGGCCGGGTTCTGTACAAAAGAAATAAATGTAGGATTGTCGGATTCACCACTAAAAGAATTGACATCTATTCATCTATGTAAATGGGAGCCAAAGTACCAAAGGGACTAATTATAACAAGGGCCCGAGGTACGCGCTCAGTACCTGCGCTGTGTTTTGGGCGCGCGCCCGGCGCATTTTGGACGCTCGTCAAACGCAACAAGATATCCACATTTTGTTGTAACTTTTGAACCGTGTTTCTTTTAAGTTTATTACTAATGCGGAGAAAATGACAAGGAAAAATAGTGAAAAAGGAACTCGCATCCAAGCGTCAAGGACACGGTTAGGCTTCGTTTACGGAGACGCGAGGAGTCACGCGTGGCTTTGGGCGGCGCGGCTCGCACTGAATTCAAACATATAGCGTTGTATGAGTGCGTTTACGGAGACGCGATTTTACACGCGTTTGTTTGAAATGGAGCGTTTTTTGCGGCGGAGCCCGCGAATGGCATAGCCGCGTCACACGCGGCGTTTCATCACGGCGGCGCACGCAGCAGCAATGCCCGCGACATACCTTCTCCCATCCTTATTTGTAAATCGCACAACGGAGATGCAAGTTGAGAGTGGCAAGTTGCGACATGTGCAGGCCTAACGGCGCCCGGCATGGGCGCTCGCTTAGACTGCAGCGCTTGATATAATTCGTTACATAGGAATTCATACAATTTTATTGAGCGCCCGAAACGCAGCGTACAAAATGCGCGTCTCGGGCGCTTGTTATAACTAGTCCCGTAGTAGAAAGTTTACTATGGTCCCTCTTTGTAACTGTTGAAATTGTAGCTTTGAAAACATGCCAAGTTGCTTTAGGCCTCATTTACGGAGACGCGGGGCGTGGCACGTCGCGTGCAGTGTGGCGTCACGCGGCGCGTCTGACGTTTTTTCTGTTTACGGTGCGGCGGCGCGTGTAGCGGCAGTTATCATCCCACGCGTTAACATAAACATATGGCAATATACGTCTTGATTGTCGCTGCTTTTTTTTGGGGTTATAATATATATTTTTGAAATGTGCTAATTAAAACCTTTCATTTGATACCCAACATGGTATGATTAAAAAATATTTTTTGTTGTTCATGATATGTCACCTAGAGGGCGCAATTTTCAATTGAATGTGTCTTCATATAGCCTTTGACCAGCGGACGATCAAGAAGCTTCCAACGATACCTCATTTGTCAAATTTTGATGAGTCTTTTAGAAGATAATTTGTGGGAACAGACATAGATAAATACATAGAAACCGGTCAAAATTATAACCCTCCTTTTTGCTTCGCCGTAGTCAGGTAAAAACTAAAACCCAACTACGACAAAAAAGTCAACTAAAGAGATATAAACAAGACATCACGGACGGACAAATTAAAAATCCGGAGTCATAATTACAGTCCATGACCTTTAACAGGAGCTATTGGAGTTATAGTTCTTGTTACAGGTATAGTAAAATGATTCCATAATTTTAATATAAATTTATTAATTTTAGGTTATTTTATTGTTATTTTAACAATATATCAATGATGACGGGATATTTGCCGTGAAGGAACTTTACAAGGTAAACATACTATTTTAGTTACGGAATCTGTTCGAATTCGTTCGTTATACCAATAACCGAAGAATAAAGGTATTATTCTAAACAAGTTTTATTTAGGGGCGGTCAGTCGCTCCAATTGTTCGTCTAAGGGTCACCTTACAAGAAGTTTGTCAAAAAAAGTGGGAGTAAACGAATTTGGATCCTGAGTAAATCGCAATAAGATTTAATCTCCAGTGCGAACTTTCAAATGAACGTAGAATGGGCTCGTTGGCTATGTTGTAAATTTTCTCCGCAAGAAAATTCACCGCAATACAGAGCAATGGCGCTAGTTTTACCTACTTCTTTCTATACTCCGTGCTACTATACCAGTCAAAAATCTGTCAAATAAAATGTATGTCATCTTGAGTTCAAATATCAACATTGAATTTATATGTTTATTTAGACTCGGTATTTATTTATTTATCAATCAATAACACTTGTAATATTCGTTTTGGAAGTGGTTTTAGTGTTTTTTTCATGTTTTCTATGTCTCAGTTTCTTTTGTGGAATGTGATAAATTACGAAAATATTATTTACGAAAATAAATAATATCTCAGCGCAACTAAAAATTTGAGCGTAGTCCTCTCGTCTCAACAGAGCAACGCCGACTGATTTGTGAAACAAAAATATGCTTGAAGTTCCCGTAATGTGCGACGGAAGATGGCTTCTTCCACGAACTAAGAACGTCGTAAGTCCTACAAGCTTTGATTCGTAATAAAACCAAAAATAAAAGGAATAAAAAAAAAGCCTAGACAATTTTTTTTGCCTTGTTTTAATACATATAATCATCTAATTTTTATCATAATAGGCATTAGCATTTTAAGTACAAATCGAAAATACGTGAAAATTAGAGGTAACTTCGTGATATTTTTTTATCGAGAAAATTTTAATATTTTGTGTTTCTGTTCCACAAAAAGTTTGGAAATATCATGTAGTTACTCATACTATTTTTATTTTACACCTAAGTCTTATCAATTTCATGAAAAATCAAATTGAAGACAGGCAATTTTGCTTACTACCCGCCCTTAAGTTAAGTTTAGAACAGAACCGGTCAAAGTGGCGGTGCTTGGGGGGGCCTATGTCCAGCAGTGGACGTCTTTCGACTGAAATGATGATGAATGTTGATAAGTTTAGTCCTCATTCATAACATAACATTACGCCTGTAATCCCCGAAGGGTTAGGCAGAGGTTACCTATATAGTATACCCACATTTCGCCAGTTACCTATGTTTAGATCCCATGTAATAGGGGGCACAAATCCGGACTCTGGACTGCTACTGAGAAATTCGAGATAGAAAAACCTAATAAAACGTTGCCCAGCCTGGAAATCGAACCCAGGACCTCATGCTCAGCAGTAGCGCTTGCGACCACTATACAAATAAATAAATAATTATTTCTTCGTCTTCTCCTTGAAATATTTGGAGCTTGAATGTTTGTTTCAATATTTTTAGCATGTTTTATAAAACAAAACATGAGCGAATTAGACAAACAAATCCCAAAAAGTTGTTCATTCTTCTAACCAGCCAAAATATCTAATTTACAATTCTCTGAATCCGAAAAAGTAATTTCAAACAAACTCCAATTCTGGCTCACACATCACTGCACACATGGAACAACAGAACAGTACATAAGACAAACAATGAGAATTTTACAAAGGAGCGCAAACATTGTACATGAAAACTTGATCCTGTACTAAAGCAGCATAATATACCAGAGGAGCATACAATACATTCATTTTCTATCCTGTCACTTACTAAGCTCGTGACGTCACCGAGCTAGCGGTACCGCGACCTAATCTAACCTGACCGCACGCTGTATAACTAGCAATAAAAGTAGTAATAGCCCATTGAGGTTGTTACTTCATGAGTCTTTTATTGAAGTTCATAAAGTAATTGTACTAGCTCAGCAAGTTAGTAAGTAGATTGGATTGTTTTAACTGCCTCTTTGGACGTCGGCATACTTAGTGGTGGTGTTTAAAGTTCTGTTTTTAATTAACGAGAAAGGTGGCTATCGATTGCACATCAAGGAGTGAAATGGACATAATTGTAACTGAACTAGCAGCGCCCCGCGGTTTCACCCGCGTAAGTCTCGATTCCGTGGAAATATCGGGATAAAAAGTATCCTATGAGTTAATCCAGGTTATAAACTATCTTTTTGCCAAATTTCATTCAAATCCATTCAGTAGTTTTTACGTGAAAGAGTAACAAACAAACATCCATCCATCCATCCATACTTACAAACTTTCGCGTTTTTAAACTATAATAATAAAATAATAATAATATATGTGCCAAATTTCATCCAAATCCATTTAGTAGTTTTTACGTGAAAGAGTAACAAACATCCATCCATCCATCCATCCATCCATCCATCCATCCATCCATACTCACGCGTTTATAATATAAGTTAAATTTGATTACATTTTAGAAGAATGGTCAGTTTTTCTGGTCATCCTTTTCTATATTGACACTGAATCGATCATATATCGAGGTGACTTTAACAGTTTTTACTGACATTTTTGGTCGTTCAATCAAGACAACAAATTGAACAGTGGTCGATGATGACGAAGGATTTTATACAAACAAGTAATAAAAAATCAATCTGCCTAGCCTTTTTCCAACTATGTTAGGGTCGGCTTCCAGTCTAACCGGATACATCTGATTACCAGTATTTTACATGGAGCGACTGCCTATCTGACCTCCACAACCCAGCAACTGGGTAATACGATACCCCTTGGTGAGACTGGTTGTCAGACTTTCGGGCTTCTGACGACTCGTAACGACTGTCAAAGATCGACGAATGACAAGGGCGTAACGTGCTTTCCGAGGCACGGAGGAGTCTCGGTATGTAAAGATGGTCATCAATCCACGGACTAACCCCGGCAAGCGTGGCTTAAAAAAACAAATAACAATAGTTGTTAGTTGCCTTACTCGAAGTAGCTTACAAACCTAATGATACTTTCTTCTATACTTAAGAAGCCATATCATAATAATATCTCTTGGTCACCCAGCCAAGTACCTAAAAGATTATCTGAAAGGATTTATGAGGCAAGTGTAAGTGGAAGCCTGACAGGACGCCCAAGAGACACGTTAACCGTTAATGATGTCCTTCAAAACAATTTACTGCGTAGTTTCTACTCACGGCTGATGGGAATGTAGAGGCAGGTAGGTATGTTGTGTTTTGTTTACCTTGGCAGGTTACTTGGTGCTACTTGCAAACAATATAACAGTTTCAGTTGGTAGATTTGAATAATACAAGTTACACTACTATAAGGATCTTTTGGCGTTCGAATGACGTTACCAGGGGGGGCGCTGCTGGTAAACATTTGTGCACTTGTTTTGTGAAATGTATTGAATAACAAGATGGCGGCGCTAGTACCGATTTTGACCACGCGCCAAAAGAACTTTATAGGACTATAGCAATTCCATAGATATCCGTGAGCAATTCCGACACCTACTATGATTTTGAGAACATAAATGGGGAAGAAACAAAAGTGTATTATAATCGTAAATAAGTGTATTATAAAAGTAATGGGTAGCCTACGTTTCATTTTTAATCTTTTTTAGTCTTTGCACGTGTCTGCGTGTCAGTGCTTTCAATCAATCAATATTCTTTGTTTGCATTCAAAGTACACATAAACAGGATTCAAAAGCGACTTTTTCCTAAAGTAGTATACAATTTTTTTATCACATTATAAACGCTTTTGAATTTTGTGTAACTTTTGTGTAAGACTTACAAATGTCAAATCAAAATATAAAAAATTGTTTGAAAAGTTCATCAATAACCTGACAACAGGCTAGAATTACACCAAAAAAAAAGGATTACTACTACAACCTAGCAACAAAATCCCACATGTGGATATGATACCTACATAAAAAACGAAAAACATTCTACATAGAACTAAAAACCGTAGATACCGGTGCTTTTTAAATTCGCCCTGTATATACTGTATACAAAATGGCGGTAGTGGGAACTTTATTGTATTCTACATTCTGTAGGCTGTCATGCGAATATCTATGTCAGTCGTCACGGGCAGACAGCACCCTGAAGCCTTGTTAGGTTTTCGGTATACTACTATTTGAGTTTTCGAAGTTAGATATAAGGCAAACCGAATCGTATTCAGTTGCATGTGGTTTATAAAGAGTTAAAGAATAGGAGGATTATGTAATATTTTTCTGCTTAATCATTAATCATATCAAAATGTAGACATCCGCATCGGTTTCTTTCATTTCATTTATTTATTTTTCTGCATCTGCATGTCATTATGCATATTAAATCAGAACGTACGTAGCGTTTTATTTCATTTATTTATTCATGATACAATTCACGTTGTGCTTGAACTTTACATAATAATTATTATTATGCATGCAGATTATGGATCTTAGGGAGAAGGGGACTGCTTCATTGGCAAGCGCTACTACCTACTGAGCCTGGGTTCGATTCCCGTGTCGGGCAAAGTGTTATTGGGTTTTTCCATCTGGAATATCTCAGTAGCAGCGCGGTATCTAGATTTGTGCCCGGTTGATGGCAATAGGCTCGCCCCCTATTATATGGGACTTTAGCATAACTGGCGAAATGTCGGCGTACTATAGGTACACCTCTGCCTAACCATTCTGGGAATAGGCGTGATTTTATGTTATGTTATGAATAAGGAATAAATGTAAGCTTTGCATTGCAATTTTACATAGATTTTTAACCATTTAATAATGATAGAAATGGTTTAGAGCTTAGAGTTGTGCATTAAATGGATAGATTACCTATAATAAATAATAGTACAAAATAATTACCCTAATATTAGTCAAATACTCGATCAAAACATTTCATTATTGAAAATAATAAAACGAAACTTCATCATTTTCCAGGAAAACATCGACAAATAAACGGCAAACATACATCAACATCAAAAGATAATTAGTGACGCTCAACTTTGCTAAATTATGGACATTAGCTATCAGAATGCTGAGCAATGCCCGAAACCGGAGCGTGTGCCAAAGGTCCTAACCTACCACCACGTAATATGCAAAGTAGACCCCACAGTGGACATTAAATATTTACCATACACTGTGAGAGGACGTCTTAAGAATTTACACATGCCACACAACACAAGGGGAGCTTAAGTTTTTGCTCAAAACACAAGAATATGTAGTTACTTTGTGTTATAAGAGCTGTTATCTCGATCTGTCGCTTCCTTTTACAAGCGACAGATTTGTCGCTTGTAAAAGGAGTTGAAGTAGTGGGGAGATAAACAAGATGGGATCGTTCGGGGAGTGCGGATTGGGTATTGTGTGATCATTAGTAGCTGGATATTTTAATTGCTTTATTTAATACGAGATAGAGCAGGGAGTGCTGGCCCAGTGATAACGGCCCCGACAGAAAAACATTTTTGAAACGCCACAGAGTAAAACATACTAAGATCAAGGAGTTTCAATGCTCGGCTTGTACAAAATAGAACTGTTGGTAGGTCGTGAGTTTAAAATCAGTCTGGTACATTATATTACTTCGTGTAATTAATATCATCACCATTGCCCTCGATACGGTGAAAGAAAACAGCGTGAGGAAAACGTTATGTCCTAGAACCAAAAATTTGAAGTCATATGATATCCATAAACCCCCACTTGGCCCGCATGGAGAATTATGGCCCACTCCCTATCCCAGAGAGGAGGCTTGTGCCCCAGCCGTGGAAACGTAAAGGCCTTATTATAATCTGTTGAATTTTATAATAGAAATAATGTTGACAGTGTATCGTATAACAAACATAAATATTAAAAAACAAAGTTCCAATAAATAGAGTAGCTAAATGTACCTTTCATTATAGGTTTAATAGGACGCACATGTCTAAATGAATATTTTAGTATTCCCTACGTTGTATTAGTATGCGATCAAATCATTTGATAACAGATATTTGTACGACACCGATGTCGACGAGTAATTTAAATCCAATTAGTAGCCGATATATTGAATAATTCAATGAAATGAAATGAAATTGTTTATTCTGTAAATAGGATACTGGAATCACTTTTACACGTCATATTAAAAAGTTGTAAAAATAAGCTAGATGAGGTCGGCGTTTCCTATCTGACTACTCTGAGAAGAAAGGCCGAAACAAACTCACTGTAGGCATGGGTTCGATATATCAAAACGTAACTTATATCGGATATGTGTTTATTATCATACCATATCGATATCTAAATATACATAACCGTTTTCACAAAAACTTCATCGAGCTATGGCTTATCCAAAGCGCAACAACGAGAACGAACTACGAATAATATCGAATAAGTAATAACGAACAAAACGCAAACTTCACATCACGAGCGATATGACATCGACGGTTTTTATTCGCTTTGTCTCTGTCTTACCATTCAATGTTTTACTGGCGTAAAAGTGATGAAACGAATATTACGTAACTTCGGCTAGTGATTGGTTATTTGGTTAATAATAGTGCGTGCGTAATATCTATATCCTAACGCGCTAGCAATAAGGTCTAGTTTCTATTTATTTAGTTACAACAAATATTCCATAAGTTAGCAACTTTCCGGCGGCTACTCGATATCAGGTAAAAGTGTGAGTTTGCGTTTCGTTCGTTTCAGTTACTTGTGCAAATCGTACTACTGATATCGATATCTGAAAACGGTTTTCGATATCGATATGAAAACTGAATATCGGTTACATATCCGTTAGCAACTAAATACGAAAACGCCCATGTCTAGTTAGGTCACCGTCTCCTTTAAAGTCCAGACATAATCTTGGTCAGGCCATATGAGGACCATGTAGATAAGAGTCTGAAATGGTCTTTTGAGGAAAGAACCACACAGATTTGAGTGGACCTGTCCAGTCAGTGCAAGCATTTGTCAGTAATAGTGGAGCTCAACTCAGAACTTAATGTGCCTATGTATTGTAGTTTGTATTAATACAGATAGGTATATATGTAGAAACAAAACACGCAGGCATTTACCTCAAAGGTAAGCATTAAACTAAGTAATTGTTTCAGACAGAAACTTCAGCTAAAAGCTACATTTAAAAAGCAACTCAGCATTTTGCTTTATCAATACTATGAAAGGCAAGAATATACATATACCGCGGATTAGGCAGTATAATAAGTACCTTTGTTTTCCCTTGTGGAAAAAGAAACAAAAAGAACCTTCATTTTGTCACAGACTGCCAGTTATTAAATTATGGATCGTATTTGAAAATATACCTAATAGAATTTTAATCAATATTCCTAAAGCACGACTATTTAATAATTCAGCAAAATTTATAACCAGGCTGTGACCGCGTGTCTTTTAATCTTAAAACAATGTTGTGTTTGCTAAAAAAAGGTTATGCGGCCTGTCAAAACTTTATTATTTATTTATCCGTGGCGCATACTTAATTAACCTAAAAAATACGGCCCCGGGCCAGCTGTGTGTAAAGTCACGTAGAATATCGTCAACAGCTGTCAAGAATAGAGTTTATAATAAACGGAGCATGGCTTTGGGTCGCCATCCCTTATTTTAATGAAGTTCTCAAGTAATGTAATATAATTAAACTCGTAAACAAACAAGTATAGTTAACAAACAATATATGAGTAGTTTGGTAATGAATATAAGGAGCCGACATTACCTTGATCCCTTGAGCGGAATTTTCATTTAATTTCGGCGAGCGAACGCTGACGGAATTCTGATTTTTCACGTAAAACGTTTTTGTTCTTTACATTTCATCAATCTGTCTGCCTAAATAAATGTTTAGCAAGACAGGGCGATATGCTTTATCAAGCTTTATTGTGAATTTAACAAAAAATAATAGTCTTTCCAATGTAGCTTTATATTTTGTGACGAGACGAGACGGTCGCCTAATGTTCTTGGCCTAAGTGTATAAAGTCAGAGTAAATATTTAGCACAAAATTAATATTTTACTCATTCCAGCTCGTCCAAACACAAATAAATGAGATTACTTTTTATTAGTACTCAGTTGAAACTAGTGGGCGTTGCTGATATAAAGCTTTTTAGTGCTGTTTAGATTAACTTAAATGTAAATAAGTTTTTAATTACACCGAAGCTGTAACGTAAAAGTTTTAGGAATGCGTATACAACGTGTTTTTTTTAAATCCCATAACACTACGGTTTTAATGAGATTTTTTCTCCGTTTTTTTTTTTCATTTTTCGTACAAAAATAATTCGACAGTCACGATTATTTACGTAAAACTCTCACTTACGTGAAAAAAAAAACAAAATTTAATACCGATTATTAAAAAAATAACAAATTGAAAAATAATTTATCTGCCAGTCCATTCTTTGATTTGGTCTCAATAATGCCCTAGAGTTATGGGATTCAAAAAAACACGTTGCATGTCTGTATGACTTAATAAAGATTTGCAGTTAATCATTATGATAGATTATTTCAATAAAAACTATTTACAAAAAAAAAAAGCAACCGACTTCCAAAAAAAACACTAAAAAAAGTGAAAATAACTTTAATTTCGGAAGTTGGTGTCTTTGCTTTTCAATTTTTGTTTTTTGCCACCGACCTCCGAAATTAGTTATTTTTCACATTTTTAGTGTTTTTTTTGGAAGTCGGTTGTTTTTTTTTGTAAAAAGTTTTTATTTTGCACTTTTTATTTGTGGTAACTACCCCACACAAATTCGTATACCGTTGTCTGCTATGTGACGGAGTCAATTAACATGTCATCAACATACGCAAAGTGGGAAAAATACGTAATTATTGAAGCTAACTCAAAAACTACGCAAGCAAAATTAATAAAATTTATATGGGACCACCTCTGAAGCATAACCTACCAAACAAAAAAGAATCATCAAATTCAATTCATAATTGGCGGAGTAATCGGGTAACATACATAGAAAAAAAAAAAAAAACATACGGACGAATTGAGAACCTCCTCCTTTTTGAAGAAGTTGGTTAAAAAGGGAAATAATATGATGCCGTGGCAGCGGCCGGCGAGTGCTAAATGCATGTTGGCCAGTATTTTTTTAGAACTGCAAAATATGAATTATTTAAGGTTCACAAAAGGAGGCGCAATCATTATAATAATAGGCCCTTTGTACACGGCACGGTTTCTTTACGGTATGGCCTATAATACCTCGCCGTAGAAAAAACCTGTCAGTCAACAAGCGTCCATAGTATTCCATAGAACCCTGACGACCTACACACGGCGAATAAACCGTAGTTTTTTTTTTCACGGCTATAAAAACCTGTGTTGACGAAGGACCTCAGAGTGTTCAATAATATTATTAGAAAAGAAAAATGGGAATTATTTGAGTTTCAATAAAATACTTTTTTTTCCCTAGCCTACGCTGTCCCACTCCTGGGCAAAGGCCTCCGTCCACTCCTCCCATCTTTCTCGACCCCGCGCGTCCTCCTTCCAGTTTTCATAAGACCTATCCAGCTCGTCCCGCCATCCCCTACGTGGTCTGCCGCGACCTCAACTCACTGTATCAGGGCACCAGTTCTGTGCTATTTGGGCCCACAGTTTATCGTGGCATGCGGCAGACGTGTCCTGCCCAGTCCCATTTAAGTTCGGCGCAGCCTTTTGAGCCACGTCAGCTATCTTTGTTTTGGAGCGCAGTATTATGTTACGAACACTATCCGTTAATCTAAGATTCAATAAAATACATGCCCTTCCAGAATGAATACCGAATCAATGTCTGGATAACTATTTTGTCGCCAATTAAGATCGATTTGTACTAATGAAGTAAAGACTAATCGACCAGTTGAAGTTATTAATATTGTGCTGGCAGCCCCTTGTTGGTTTACCAAATCAAACACTTATTGTACAATAAATCAATTCAATAAGTTATTACAAATAGTATTTGCTCTGACTTACGGTAAAGGAAAATAGTGGAAAGAGTGTGACCACGTTCCTGTAGTAGTTGGGTTTCTTTTTTAATTAATCATTAATAAGAAAAGATTCTCCCAAGAGATTGCTTAGGCCCAGTGGAATTCTAGAACTATGTCCAAGCGTGAATCTCGATTCAATTAAGTCAGTTGACAGATTTCATAATCTCGTTAAGCCCAGGTACGCACGGGAGATGTTTTTTCGCGCACTAGATTTTCAGCGCACTGCGGCACTGCTTAGTGTCGAGAGTTGAGAATTTGTCAACAGCGTGTGTTTTTTGACGCACTGGGATGCACTCTGTTGGATTGTCAACGCTCAGCTCAATACCGAGAGTTGAAATTCCAGTGCACTATAAAAAATCTCCCGTGCGTAACTGGGCTAAATCTATTTTTAAACCGAGATTCGGGCCCTAAGTTAAATATTATTATGGAACAAACAAGAAGTGTTCGGAATTTAACTGTCCAAGTACCTATACTCCAAGACACTAAGTAGTACGTTTAGAGGGAAAAGGTTTTAGTGGCCATAAACAAAAGACTGGCAACCAGACAAAGTATTCTTTATTTAAAATCGAATGGCCTCTATATCGAATCGAATAATGGCCAGGGTCAGAATCTATGTTTGCACTGTAACACTGTGTGTGAAAATCTACATTTTTTATAAAATATATTTCAATAAAATAAATGTATAAATGAAATAAATGTATAAATGAAATTTACCTTTCGTGTCTGTCTGTGTGACCGCGTTGTTCTTCTAAACTAAAGAACGGATTTATATGCGGTTTTAACCATCATTGAGATTATTCATTCCGGAAGGTTTATGTGTAACACAACATTAAACTTATATAAATATTAAAGAAACCACTTTGATTTGTCAAGTTGTAAAAACCGTGCGAAACAAGGGCGGTTCGCTAGCATAGTATCAAACAAATTCCCTTTTCGTGTCTGTCTGTATATCCGTTTAGATCTTCTAAACTATACAATAGATGCGGTTTTTACCATTAAGTAATGTATACCGGAAGGTAAGGTTAAATGTATTACAATTTAATTTATGTATACCTATATAGCACAAAAACGAAGCGAAGCAGGGTTACTTGTATATTGTAACGACAATGTAAAATCAATATCTTATAGTTCTAATTGTAATAATTTCGTGTGTCCAATATTTTTACATCGAATCCGACGTATCCAGTAGAGTACCTACCCTACGATCGTGATTATTTTGGACAGGTTCTGAAACCCGGATCACACTATCCGAAAAGCAAATCAGACAAAGGGCTTGGTCGAGATAATCGAAAAAAAATCTCTTTGTAAGGCGCGAAAATTCCGCCTGTTTTGACGGGACGAGTTTATTAAAAAAGTAACTCGACGTAACGCCTCTTCTAGTAACATTTTCGTCCCAACTGATATATCTTTTCAGAAAAGATAAATAATAAATTGCACTAGATATGATTGCTTCAAGATAGATCTAACCTAAATCGAAATTCTGGGCACGAAGGGAATTGATTCCTTGTTTCCCTCTGGATATCTCAAGAACGCATTGGTTCATTTAATAAATTGTGTCAGTACTTGTTTGAATTTTTATCTGCTTCTAAGAACTCGATTAGGTACTGTAATGTATGTAGTATGTTTTCACTTCAACAATAATTAATATTGGTAACACTGGATCATTGTCCGAAAACTTGTATGTCTCCTGTCATCCGGACTCGATGAAAACCCTATGTCAATTGTCATTGCGAATCATTGAGGTTAAATTTCAATTAGAGCAGACACTGCGAACAAAATATTTGCGCAACATTTTTTTGTCCGGGACAACAAACGTCTCAGTCCAGAGTGCGTTTCATCAAAAAGTTAAGTTCTGAGTTGTGCTTCACTATTACTGATAAGTGCTTGCACTGACTGGACAGGTCCACTCAAATTGTTGTGGTTCTTTCTTCAAAAGAGCATTTCAGATGATAATCTACATGGTCCTCATATGGCCTGACCAAGATTATGTCTGGACTTTAAAAGAGACTGCGACCTCTTTGTTTCGGCCTTTCTTCTCAGTGTAGTCAGATAGGAAACGCCGATCTCGTCTAGCTTATTTTCAATGTTTTTTAATATGACGTGTAAAAGTGATTCCAATATCCTATTTACAGAATAAACAATTAAATTTCATTTCAAATAGTTCCTTTGCCGTAATATTGGCTCCACTGTTAAACTTTAAAAACGGACCTATTAGGCAGCACCGTAGCTTATTCGTGTTGTTCCTAAATATGTGGAGCCAACATTACGGCATAGGAACTATAGATAGATAGATAGAAGATAGAATACTCTTTTTTATGTACACCATAAAAATTAAAGACACAAATTAGAAATTTTACATAGGGTGACACTATGGGCAGTCTTATCGCGATCTTTTACAGACAACCTTTGGTTAAATTAATGTAAGAAGTAGAGACAATACTGCAGGTAGTCAGTGGTGTACCGTTTACACATACAATAAATACATACACACATAAAGCATTATCTTATCTATATAAAAATATATATATATTTGATGAAACGCACTTCTACTACCTGAGTATGCATACACCGCGGTTGTCACATTTGACATTCACGGGGACACGTTTTATATTAGTTTGTAGAGCTTTTCTAGTTTACATTGAACTTCAATTTTGCGAGTACATGTTTCATTGTACGAAGCTTTTATTTCTTTTCCTGACCACACAACCTGGTTCCAAACACTAATAACTTCAGGTACTTTACGACGTATTTATTTATTTCGTTAACGCTATTTAGAATAATCCTTTTCAGCCTAAAAAAACATGACCTGAAAAACCCTTTTTTCTAGACACGAAACTCATAATAAACACCACCTCCAGATAAAATCTTCATCCTAAAAAATAAACTTATCTCGCAAAAGACCCTTGAAGGCAAAGATTATCCCTCTAAACCTAGTTATCCTTGAAGATAAGCCCAGAAATCCTGAGAGTTAGTAAATAAACAGCGTGATAACTTATATAGGGGATAAGGTGCTAATAATGTCGGCGAGAGGGCTCACCGTGACGTCATCAGCCTTTATCTCGGGGGATAGCACTCGGTGGATGGCGGGTACACGTTGCAGAAATGTTGCCTGGGGGATGGAGGGTGGACGGGAGAGGATTGTGACTTGAATGGTTTATAGTTTCAGACTCGCTTGCTTCAGAAATCACTAAATGCGGTTAGCGCTGAAAGAATTTAAAAACATTGTTCTGTTTCTGTCAACCCTTTGAAGGTGACCGAGATTGAATGATGTTTTTGAAGTGTTATATACTAAGTGGTTTGTGGTGTGATTGTCGACATTTTTTTTTTTTGATGTTGTGAAATCATCAAATTACTTCTCCCACTCTGGGCAGAGCGGGAGGGCGTGTCAGACTTTTACTGACAAAAACCCACCCGTGTTCCTTCAGTTGCCTATTGCCAAGGTCCCGGTATCCCCTTCGGATTTTCCCGGTGTACGTCGGCCTTAGTGGTGAAGATGAGTTAGGTACCGGTAAAGTCATGAGGACATTACCATAATCACCAAACGGGCGGATACGAATTTTGGGTTTTCTTGATATCAAGTAGTGGCTTTTTCATGTTGAGTGGCTAATTCTAACATTGTAGTCTTTTTACACCCTAGTACTGGATGAAAGCTGTACTGTAGC
This sequence comes from Lithophane semibrunnea, assembly GCA_947363905.1. Lineage (NCBI taxonomy): Eukaryota > Metazoa > Arthropoda > Insecta > Lepidoptera > Noctuidae > Lithophane > Lithophane semibrunnea. The sequence continues at coordinate 5,061,020 of OX376198.1, forward strand.
AAAAACTGCAGTTACGTTTTGCAGTCCAACACTGTTTCTAACTCACAGGGTTTTATGACATTTTACGATGGAGTAGTATAACAATGCTACTACTGCAGCAGCTCCATTCAGTAAGACAGGACAACCTTCAAATGTATAATAACCGAACATACGCTCATCTTATATACTGAGTTCATGGATCCAACTTGACACAACTTCTTCGTGAACGAATTTTTAATAACCAATCAAACATCAGTCTTAGTATGTTGTCGTCCCATCGATCCAACGTTTGACCCAACTTCCTCGTGTACGAATTTTTAATAACCAATCAAACATCAGTCTTAGTATGTTGTCGTCCCATCGATCCAACGTTTGACCCAACATTTGACCCAACTTCCTCGTGTACGAATTTTTAATAACCAATCAAATATCAGTCTTAGTATGTTGTCGTTCCATCGATCCAACGTTTGACTCAACATTTGAGCCAACTTCCTCGTCTATGTTCACAACTTGCGCCGCAGTCTATCGTGTCTGTTCTCACTGCAGGCCGTTTATTCATTATTCACTTCGTCGACGTTCCGTTAAACGCGTTACTCGTTTGTGACACTACCCTTTGGCTGGCACCACTAAATAGGTTAGGCAGAAGGGTTAATTCTCTTTATGAAGGCAGCTGGTGCCGGTAGTCTAGTTAATTAGTTGAATACAAAATTATGGATGAGTTTAGAGCGCTGTATTCGTAAGCTTCCCTTGCTAAAATGAGTCAACCAATGATTCATGAGTATGACAAATAGAGATTAAACAGTCGTTCTCGATTTCATACGAAAGTATTCAAGCTACTGCTGTGTTTCAAAGGCCTGGATCAATTGCTCCAGACTCCAACATATGATTGGTATTTTGCAGCAAAATGCTGAAATAGGAAGCTGACTGAAAACCTCAAAATAATAATATCAAAAGTTTGAAAAGATGACATTGAGTTAATAGACTACTTTATGTATCTCGTCGCTGGTACTCAGATTACAAAGCTAAACTATTTTAGCCCAGTGGTTAGACAAAGAGCATTGTCTGTCCTTTGTCTAGTCATCGTAAAAAAAAACCTAAAGAGACTTCTGCATTACCGTCCATTTGGTAGAAGCACGTTCCGTGTCACGGCACCAACTTATTGCATCCTGACGTCAGATGTCATTGAGAAAAATGGCCACAGCTGGGCAAGATATTGCGGAAGTAAGTGACACCAACTCCTGCATGCAAATGAGGATAGTTTGTTTAGTTTATTTTTAACCGACTTCAGAAAAGAAGTAGGTTAAAAATATAGGCTAGTAGGTTGAATTTGGCTTGATTTGACTTTCCTTAAATGAGTCACCATAATGATAAAGAAAGCCAATTCAAGCCAAATTCAACACAGTATTTTTGATTAGATGTCACTGAAAATGTGTTTCGTTAGACTGGCGTATTTATAACAACATAATTATTTCTGGGGGGCGAGCCTATTGCCATCAACCGGGCACAAATCTAGACTCCGGGCTGCTACTGAGAAGTTCCAGATGGTATAACCCAATAACACTTAACCCGACCCAGAAATCGAACCCAGGACCTCATGCTCAGCAGTAGCTCTTGTGACCACTAGACCAACGAGGCAGTCAGTATTTAATTTAAACTAGCTGATGCTCGCGGCTTCGCCCGCGTATATATCGGTTATTATATACTAAAACCTTCATCGAGAACCACTCTATCCATTGGTGAAAACAGCATGAAAATCAGTGCAGTAGTATTGGAGTTTATCGTGAACAGCAGGCGTAGCATGGCGCTTTCTATCTCTACGAAGAATAGACATAGCTTTTTCTATACAAAGTGACAGTTCGTTTCTTCATTTTTGACATCCACCGTAGAAATCTTTCTACAATCTGTCATTTTGTCTATCATTTCTAACGATCTTTGTCTAGGTCTTTTTATATGTAGACTATTTCGGAGGAAAGTTTTCTATCCTTACTGTCAAAATCAAACTGACAACCGATAAATGCTATGATAAAACAAAGAATTCTGAGTCGAATTATGTAAAAGAGTGAATTTCGTAAAAAGTGCAGTTGACTCTTTATATTTTGCTGCCGTCTCGTTCTGTCTACTGTCTATAGGAAACGTCTTTTTTGTCTACTCTTCCGTCGACAAAACGGTGCTCATGCTACGCCTGCTGGACGACAAACAGACGCGGCGGAGGACTTTGTTTTATAATATGTAAGGATAAGGATGGGTACTAAACAGGTCTTAAAAATAGCCCAAGTGATTTTCAACTTTATTCAACTGAGCTCGAATAAATTCAATTAATTTTTATTTAAAACACAATCTACATACAGTTAATTTCCATTGCCACCCGCAGTATTTCACTGAGGCGAGAGCGCAGCTACATCGGCAATCCAGTGTAAATTGAGGCTAATTGAAATACAATACGTTGCTGCTACGGACGGATTCAAGCAACGGTACCGAGACAATTGCTGTATGTATTTCAAAGCTCAGCTTAACCCCCGAGGGAACTGCCCTGAGAACTTGGAAAGAAACGTGAAGTACAAGTGGCATTCAGCTCTAATACCGGCTAATAAAATGAGAAAGGCTGTCTGTCTGGCTTCCAATAGACGTACATTATGTCTGTGTGAAAGATTCTACAAAAATTCAATGTGTAGTCCCAATAGAATACGGGCAGAATAGTAAAGATATTAAATGATTAAGGCGAAATTGTTTGCAATTTGCTGGTATCAGTGGTAGCCTAGTGGCGTTACCGTCGGACTACCAAGTCATAGGTGTCGAGTTCGAACCCAAGACACGCACCTCTGACATTTCGGATTCATATGCGTATTGTATGTTATCACTTGCTCAAAACATCGTGAAAAATCGAAATCATATTTTAGTCAACATACTACCTGAAAATTGCAAAAAACGTAAGAAAATTTGAATTTTGCGGGCTAGCATTTACCGCATCCGCTCTACACCACGTACGTAATTGATTGTGTCAATAGTATTTGACGTACAAAAGTGCCTTTTAATAAATTATTTGAATTTTGAGTTTTTTGATATTTTACAAAGCCTACCCCTTTTGTCACGCTACAAAGCCTAGAACTCATTCAAGTACCCAGGTACTTATAAATAAAATAAAAAAATAAAAAGCCTTTTATTTCTTGCTTGTACACAGTTTTGCAATATTTTTCATAATTATGTTTTAGTGGGTTAGTTTATGTTAGCTTAATTTTAATTGTTAGTTTTGTTAGTATTTTCTAGTTCTACTTCTGCAAGAACCCATGGGTAAAGAACCAATGGGCATCTTTGGAGGAGGCCTTCATCCAAACCCAGGTACTTAAAGATCAATTTAATTTAAAAGTTTCATTTATTATCTCTACAAAAACTCGACATTTCAATCACTAAATTGATGTAAGACTTAAGCAGATAACCCCGCTCACATTCAATATTATTTTCCTTTATAACAAAAATAAAAAGCAAAACAATCCATTACTTCAAAATACGGAATGATAGATCGTTCTCTTTGTAACCTCAAAGTTCAGATAGTTACTCTCGGACCAAGTAATGGCCTCAGAGGAAATTTCATTCCAATTTTTGCGAACATTCCCTATTCCTACACAATTTAATAACCAATGAGGGCAGAGTTCGGAGATGACGTCACAGCCGAACAATACATGGTCTTAACTAACAAGGTTTGGTCTCAAAGCAAAGACAAGCGCGGCACTCCCCTAGCGAAATAAGTTATCGATAACTCGCTCTTTGAGCGGGCGCAATATCGATACATTATCGATGAAGCAGGTTCGCGTACTTAGCATTAATTTGCAAATATTCGGGTACGGCTAAAATTAGTTTCTGGTTCTCAATTTCAGGTATCGATTTCGAAATTTCGGGAGTAAGTAATTGATTTATACGTAAAATTTGTTTTTGTTGTGTTTTGAACAATGAATCTTCTAAAGTTCTGAATTCTTTGAAAGAAGCTTCGTAACTTCATCTTTCAAATAAAAGCTCGCTTGTTACCGGTTCGAATATCCGGACGAAGTGAACCGTCAATCGAGTTACATCATCGATAAACCCAACCCTACACCGCACATCGGAGACAATTTCGAGTAGATTGGCAAATCGGTCACGTTCACGATATAATAGCTTTTAATGCATGACAAGGAGTAATGAAGCGTTGAAGCAATCTCTAGCTCGTACAGCATCTTCTATTGATCATTATCCCCTTACAAGATGGATTTACTCCAACGAAGTATGCTAATGCTGTGATAAATAATCGCTTGCTTAGAATTGGAAAACGCTTTAAGTACTTTGAGCCTCTAAGACGATTTCGATAAATCGAGTTCGATTAATCGGATGGAAAATCGAATAAATAAACTCGAGTGATAATTATGTTGGTTAGAGGATCTGTAATTAATGTTCGGACTAGGTTGACTTGGTTTTGCTTACGAATTGGGATTCATTATTTTTTAATCTTAAATAAGATTTCAGTCGGGCTTACAGATTATCTGAGGATTAAGTAAAAAGCTTTTCATTAAATTCTTTCTGAACATTTTATTTTAAATACAAAAAGAAATTACGAAAACATTTCGTAAATTGTAAATATCATGCGCTTTCACTAATAATATATTTACAAGAAAATAGCATATAAGAACGATGTTTATTCAACAAACATGATAAAGCCTAATACGAATTTATTTTATGATTTATTCTGTCCCTGTGTAAGTCTCGTTGATATTGAATAAGTTGCTTGACATAAATTCTTGTTGAACGTTTCGGCAAAAAATATAAATAACAAAAAATACGATGCGGGACCCCTGAAAAAGTTCCCCGAGCACTCACCTACATGAAATATATGAAGAAAGTTTGTGATATCGAGCAAAAATGTATAGCGAGCGCCTTAAAAATTCTCCGATGTGATAAATTGAGAAAATATTGCTTTTCATATACAAATAAAAGAGGGGAACCTAGCTTGGGTTCACTTAACGAGTTATTCCATTCTAATACCAAAAGCTAATACCACTAGTATTTGTTGGAACTCATATTTATTTAATATTCCAAATTTTTAATATTATATTTATTTAATATTACTCATATTTAATTAATTATTTAAAGAGTGCCGATACTACTCTTTAAATAATTAAATTTAATGTGCAAACGAATACCATCAACTTGAATTTGGTACAGTCAGCTCTGTCAAACCTTATTAAATTATTTATTTTTTCTAATATTTTTATGTGATCGTAATAAAATACTATCCAAATACACTTCATTCCAATATTTTTACAAAGGTATAGGTAAGATTAGTTTAAGTGAATCATCTTGAGCTACTCTTTTTGGGGTATTCCTCGAAGCGCAACTACATTGAAACGCAACCAATGAAGCGCAACTAAAGTATTCCTCGAAACGTCTCACGATGAAACATAGAGAAGAGCATGACGGATCCGTAATAAATGATATCGATAGACGTTTTAAAATTCAACTGCCCTAATTGTTTAGTTATTCAAACTACCAGGAAAGCAGAAATGAACTGGAACTAGGTGCATAAGCGACTTAATACTTAGCTCAATAATGGTAAAAATACAGGTTTTGAAATTGAATCATTTGTTGTTTTGAAAAGTACCAGGGTGACAGAAATGGAAAGAAAATAGGTGCCTAAACGATCTCACTAAGTTGCACAACAACCAACGATTAAACACAAAGAGGAATCTAAAAAGTATTCGTTATTATTCACTATATCGATAGAAGTCTTAAAACTGTCCTATAACTGGAATTACCTATTATAACTATCAGGAAAACAGAAAGTAACTGGAAGTGAAAAATGCTTATGAAAAAAGCCTTTTATTCTGGTAGTCGTTTTTTCGAAAAAGCCCCTGAAGTCTATAAAGGCTTGACTTTTTTCATTATCACTTAATTTTTTGTTCGTAAAGTTTCCCAACTCATAACTCATAACTCATGAAATTACATAATGAAATTACATACAAAGCATTGTTACTGACTGTACCTTATATCTTCGAACTTGTTTTGGTATTAATTTAAACAATGGTATCCGTTCGGAATAGAAAATAAATATGAATTGAAACAAATACCAGTGGTATTAGTTTTTGGTATTAAAATGGAATGACTCCACTTAACGAGTCTCAGCCTTAACCTTATGCTATCATCATTCTTCATTTCAACCGAAAGACGTCCACTGTTGGACATTGCCTCTCACCTTAATGTATAAACTAGAAAGAGTGTGAACTTCAAATGCAAAAGACAGATAGAATTGTTTTTATTATGTACACCATAATAAATACATATATACCTAAATGTAAAAAAATTACATAAAGTGACATAATGGGTGGTCTTATCGCTATATTATCAAGTAGGTAGTACATAGATTGAGCACCTCTGTCCATGTTTATAAATGAAGATTCTCGAAAAGTTATCGCGAATTTTTTTTTTGCATTATTTTAAATGAATTCAATTTTTTTTTTAATTCTTGATTTCCCTAGGACGCAAATGCGACTGGGCGTTTTTAGTTTGATACTGTGTCCGATAATATCTAGATAATAATTAGGGTGCATTTATTCAGCTGCGGGGTAATTGCGTACTTCACGAACTGTAGCAATGGCTTTCATTTTGACAGTTCAACAACATTCATTGCGTTATTTAGGTTGTTGAGCAGACAAATTTTTCAATCTTGTGGAGCAATGGATTAGCAATAACCTTCAAAATCATTCAGATTGTAATTGAAAGTGTGTTACGCAGGTGCCCATCATTACTAAAGATAAACATGTCACCCAAAAACAACCACGAGGGTCCCAAATTTTTGTCATCAAAAACGTATGAAAAACAACATTCTCTTTAGAAAATGTTAGGAAATAATTGATAACACGTATATTACGTATAAGTATAGGTTTCGCTCTAAACATAATTGGTATACAAGCTGTTACAGTGGTATAACTACTAAAATATACAGCAATTAAGAGCAGACCAATTAAAGCAACACATTAGGCATTCTAATCGATACTAACAGGCTAATAATGGTGGAAATTGTTACTCAATAGCTACAGGTAGGTCTTGGAAAGGGAAACAAATGAATGCGTTAGATAACTTTTATTAGATTGGGTACTACCAACCCGCCCCTGCCTCCCTCGGTTTCTACGACTTGACACGAGCATAAATTAAAATTGTAAATACCCCGCTAAAAATATCTCCTCATTTCTCTTTCCTACTCCTTCACCAGACCCTGTTCACCAGCTATCTATAACCTATTCACTGCGACCGTTCCAATGAACCCAAACACGATACCTGTGCTGTAAGTTGGTAAGAGAGTTGGGTATCCTGCAAATTCTAGGTGATGCTGCAGCATCCGTTCAAGGTTACTATGTTCTTCTAACATTGAAGTAACAGAATATCAAATTTCAAATCAATAAGACCTGCGGAAAATGCTCACATCCATTCATCAACTAGAAAACAGCTGATAATCAATCGGCTGAACCGATTTTCTTGAATCATATCTAAGAACACACTCGATCAAGTCACCTTTCAAACTAAAAAAAAAAAGCAATATCGTTTCAGCCGTTTGGCAGCTACGATGGCACAGACAGATACACAGATACAACTCATTGACTGTACTTTTTGTCACATTTGACGTGACGGCACCAGGCAGAATTTTTCAAATATCGTACAAAAGAACAAGTAGACGTGGCGGCGACTCGACGTGGCGGGAATCGACGTCAAGCGGAAAAATACGTAATATTGAGCTAGCTTCAATATTACGTATTTTTCCCACAGTCTATGTAGACGATATAATTATTAGACTCCTTCACTGTTATTTACATAGCAGGTAGTAACTTGTGTGGGGTAGGTAACACCACTAAAAAGTGAAAAATTAAAACTTTTTACAAAAAAAAACAACCGACTTCAAAAAAAACACTAAAAAAGTGAAAAATAACTTTAATTTCGGAAGTCGGTGGCAAAAAACGAAAATTAAAAAGCAAAGACACCGACTTCCGAAATTAAAGTTATTTTTCACTTTTTTAGTGTTTTTTTTGAAGTCGGTTGTTTTTTTTTGTAAAAAGTTTTAATTAATGAAGGGCATCTCGCAAGTCAGCCTACAAGGTTGTCGGCTGCTTCACCGGACTATCCTATGGATGCCTTATAAAAAAAGGACGGCAGCCTAATATGTAGATACTTGTACTACAAAGTTACGGTGTATTGAGCCTTAGCGCCTGTAAGTTCACTTCCAAACTTATGTACTTATGTTTAGATCTACAGTTACTCACAGTCTAATTAAGCTGTTGAATATTCACATTACGGTAAACTTGCACCGTCGGCGTCGATACTAAATTCAGTGATCTCTACACAACGTGACGAAACAATTTCTAATATAGAAACTATTATTTGAACCATTCATTTTTACCAACTGACTTCCACCGGTGATTGAAAAGTTGTGTTGAAATCGTTTGTCACGGAATATGATGTGGAAAAATGAGGAAAATGTAAGAGTAGAGAAATACCAAAGAAACGATGGATGGCCTGCTTGAAAGATGATATGGCTAGAAAGGGGTAGAACGGGCGGCTACCGCGACTACGTCTAATAGGGAAATATGGGGAAAAATTATACATGTTGCGCCAACCCCAAATATATTGGGATGATAAAGTTAACAGAATGATGATTTCCTTTTGCAGCACTTTATGGATCGTCAACAGTTTAATGCCGTGTAGACGCTAATGACGTGTCAAAACAACGTATTTTTGGCTACGAAACGTTAGCGTAGCGTCTACACAACGACTATGCAGCGACAACGTGATGTCTGCATCTACGCAGGACATAACCGTTCAGCACGAAAACAATCTACTTGTGGAAGTTACTGCGCAGTAGCTTCCACAAGACCATAGAGACTTTAACGCATCAAATTATGTCCATGTTCGATGAATCTTTTCCTCGTCTTCTCTAAATAAAACGGCACCAAACTACAATAAGTCAAGTATTTTATTTTAAGAATGTTAAGGTAAGGGTCACTTCGGATGGTAGCGATATTACAAGTAATAGTCCTCCAGACCGTATTTTCGGCCACGGCGGCCAATCTCAACGGAGACTAGCCATCGGCGCGGGAGATATTATAGTGCACAAGTGTTTGCGCAGACACAAGTGCACTCTCTCTTCCCTCACTCTCATAGTCCGATGGGACGGCAATCCGACACGACCGGAGAGAGATCAGGCGTAGGACCAACGGCTTAACGTGCTTTCCAAGGCACGGGGGTATCACACCGCCAACTTCCAAACTCCGGGCTGTTACTACGAAATTCCTAATGGAAAAATCCAATAACACTTTGCCCGACCCAGGAATCGAACCCAGGACCCCACGCTCTGCAGTCGCGCTTGCGACCACGAGACCAACGGGGCAGATATTACAAGTACCTACCTAGCAACATACGGTTTTCATTGATTTGATCATTGGTGCCATTGCATGATTTACAATGTAGGTGTCGTCTAGTGTCCATTTTCTAGCTAGACTAAGAACGATACTCATGCATTTATGTAATCATTTCATACTATCTCAAATCTAGTCGTGATTAATAGGTACCCGTTCTAGTACAGAGCAAAAACAAAAAAGGAAATACATAGAACAAAAACGCGCGCTGTCGCAATCTACACCTACCCTAATAAACAAAAACAGCTGCCTTATATCAGTGTAGCATATGTTCCGTAACATGCATAAGTTCGCTTCGTCGCGTCGTCGGAGCTCGGCGGGGCTCGGCGGGGCTCGGCGGGGAGACTAAGGGATTACGCCGGAGAGACGGCTAGCATCCGGCTATTAACTAATAACATTATACCCGGTCACCACACTGGTTGTCAAGCGTGGCGAATATGGCAGAATTTTCCCTATAGGAACCGCCATCTTGGATGTCCAGAACTAATGTGATCAAGTTGTATTTACGAAGTTTTTGTTGTTTTGTCTCGTCACTTAGGCGTTTTAATTATGTTATGTATGAACTTTAATTTTTATTATTCATTTATTTATTTACAAGCCGTGTGCCCGATGGTTCCATACAAACTTTCAGCCGCTATTATATCTCTTATTTCATATATATACTATGCCCGTGGCTTTGCCCGCATGGATGTCGGTTATAAAACCTTCCTCGAGAACCAGTCTATCCATTGGTGAAAAAAGCATGGAAATCGGTGCAGTAGTTTTAGAGTTTATCGCGAACAGACAGACAAACAGACGCAGCAGAGGACTTTGTTTTATAATATGTAGTGATATATTTATTAAATATACTTAACACAATTAGGAGACGAATTAAAAAAAAAAATCCTTTAAGGCTCACCTTCTTAACATAAGAAACTCTTGTACAAAATGGCATGCTTCTGGATCCAGCAGTTTAGACTGTCCGCTGTCTGGCAATGAATTTATAATTTTTACTAAGTAGATTTGGCAACAAAAAAAACAGGCCAAGTGCAAGTGGGACTCGCGCACGAAGGATTCCGTACCATTATCTATAAAAAGGGCAAAACAAATTACGTTTGATGTTTGTTATAGCGGCTACAGAAATACATCATCTACGAAAATTTCAACTGTCTAACTAGCACGGTTCATGAGATACAGCCTGGTGACAGACGGACGGACGGACGGACAGCGGAGCCTTTGTAATAGGGTCCCGTTTTATCCTTTGGGTACGGAACCTCCCCAAGTCTGTCATGTACTCTTTGCCCGCACCACCTAAAACCAGCACCTGCGGTATCGGCTTTAATTAATTTATCAAACAACTCAGCTTTTCCACTGTTAAACCTTATAATATGCTCGTTGATTGCCTCCATGTTTAAGTATCAAACCTAATATTCGTGTAGCCGACACACACCTATTATTAACTAACCTCGATATATTATATTTAGGATATGTAACTTAATCTCATTTATCTCAAGGATACAAAAGCCGTTTGTTCGGAGATGGAAAGTCTACCAAAGGTAAAATTTAATTCCATAATGTAACCTTTAAAATACTAATATATTTCCGAGCCAACGAAGCATACAAAAAAACCTTTTTTCAATCGATTTGTTTCATCTGGGGTACGCTACATTTAGAATGAAAACTTAGCGATGCGATAGTTGAAAAGTTTTTCCGTAGCGACACACGTTGGGCGCGTTATTAGGTGGTCAATGGCCGTGCGGACCTTAAATAAATTAAGGTCATATCGTCTATTTGAAACTCATTCATCTCTCATGGGACATGGCTTGTTCTGTATCGTCATGTATTACTTAGTTCGCTGAGTCAGGAGGTGATTTGCTAAATCAAAAGCGGCACGCGGTGAACTAGTCATTTAATTATGGCTAGGAATATAATGGAAATTAGGAGCACCGTTCAAAAAAGCACCTAATAGAAGTGTTTGATGTGGCATTACCTACGATTAATGGCATTGAAATTGTAGACACGTATACAACATCTTTCGCTTTCCTTTCGCGTTGAAGGTATCAGAGTAAGTCAAAGCATTTGTTTGAATTTAAACATTTACAGGCACTTTTGAATCATTAAAGAGTCGGTCAGATTGTCAGAAAGTTGAAACTAGTTGCGTGTTTCGACTCATAGATCTCTATGGAGATGAACGGGCAAGATACTCTTTTATTTAAAAATTATGTTATTACAAAATTATTACTTTTGGTCCTTTAGGATTTCTTCGAGTAAAAAAATATTTAGGTACATGGAACTCGTAAAATGATATTATGAATTTCTTTAACAAATAATTAGTAAGAATTAAAAAAAAAACTAAAAACTATCTTGCTAAGACCGTCCCTCTACTTAGCCTAAGAGCAGGAATAATGTTGCCTCATAATAGGAGTTTAAGAATAAATATTATAACCTCGTGTTTTGCGTGGTAACTGAAGTAAATGTTAGATCCTTTTAGTCTATTACTCTGAATATCCCGTTTCCACTGTAATCTAGATTGGCTGGAAACCTACATTTTGAACATTAAGTCCAACTTTAAAACACTTTGGTTCAAATGGGGTTTTACTTTAGACTGCAATTTCTGAAATACGAACCTAAGTACTCTTTACTACGGGATTGTTTTATGGAGCTAATACTAATCTACCAATGTTATCAATGTATGAGAAGTGGATATTTTTGACAGTACATAACAGAGGTTTGTGTCGAAAAAAACACAACTTTTTAAAACAAATAAGATAGGATAATAAGGGGAAGACCAAAGAAACGATGGATGGACTGTGTGAAAGATGATATGGCTAGAAAAGGGGTGCCTACCGAGATGACGACTACCTAATAGAGAAGTCATCATCTGCCTAGCCTTTTCCCAACTATCAAGGGTCGGCTTCCAGTCTAACCGGATGCAGCTGAATACCAGTATTTTACATGGAGCGACTGCCTATCTGACCTCCACAACACACTTACTGGGTAACACGATACCCCTTGGTAAGACTGGTTGTCAGACTTTCGGGCTTCTAAAAACCCGTAACGACTGTCAAAGATCCACAAATGACAGCCGGGACCAACGGCTTAACGTGCTTTCCGAGGCACGGAGGAGTCTCGGTATGTAAAGAAGGTCACCCATCCACGGACCAACCACGGAGAGCATAGCTTAACCTGATGGATCGACCCGTGACGCTGTTATTACGTAGCTACGAGCTCCTCGTTACTCCTCTCTTAACTAAATAGATACTAACATCTATAATTAATTATAAACAATGCAATCCTTGTGAACGACAGAATAAGTACGTCTCACTTGCTATAAGATAGGGCGTGCGCAATGCATTATATTATCACTGTCATGTTAAAATATCTTATAACCTATATTAAAATCATTACCAATTTGTACGCTTAAAAGATTCTTGCTTTTTATTATCTACTTATCATCCGTTTGCAGCCTCTTTAGTTGAACCAGTCTAGTTCTAAAACTTGTGAAAGATAATAAACAGCGTAATCCGTCTTCGTTCTAAATTACAGATGACAAAAGCTATAAAATGGCAAAACAGAAAAATATAACATAACATAATATAATTTCATCACGCCTGTATTTCTCGAAGGATTAGGCAGAGGTGTACTAATAATACACCCACATTCCGCCAGTTATGTTCAAGTCCCATGTAATAGGGGGCGAGCCTATTGGCATCAACCGAGAACAAAGCCAGACTCAAAAAAAAAAAAACAACATAAATCAACCCTTTCCTTTTTCCATCAATCAATTAATTTTCCTGAAATTCCTATAAAAGTAAGTAAGTACATAGGTATCGTTAGTAGTACCTACCAATCCTATTTTTATGTACCTAAAACTGTTTTGGTTGTTCAAAAATCATTTGTCTAATTTTTTTTTTTTTTTAATCTTTATTTTTTAATGGAGGTTTGTTCCTTTGTCTAAAATGTTTCCCACAAAAACCAAAAATGAAAATATCACGTAACTGCTGAAAATAAAGCTAAAACGACATTTTCCACCTATTTTATATTAAGGTGCCATATTATTTACGTGAAACAAGGTAGGTTGATACGGGTTGCGCGGTTGCTCAAAGCGACAGCTTGACGTTCCGCGTTCGGTAACCACTCGGGAGCGATTACGTGTCTCCCTACATAACCGTTTATTTTATAAACGCTTTATTCTTTATCTTTTGGGAATCAGCCTTTTGGGCTGTTCGGGTTAATATTAACGATAATTACTTGGCAGGAATTATGTTCAACTGTTACCGTTATTGCCTGGGGTAAGGTGCCGTGGTCGAGATATCGATGGATATCGTTTTATGCGGACGTGGTCACCCCAATTTTTATTTAGATATTAATACCCATCACGTCTCTTTCTTGTTGTGTTAAAAAAGCTCTATACGAGTGGCAATACTCTAAAACGTTGGTACATTTGGCGAACCCTCGGCAGTCACATAAACTAAAGTCTGTTTTTAAATCTCGTAGATTAATTTGACAGGTGCAAATGTCAAACTCCAAATTGAAAAAACAAACAACAACCACTTGAAATGTCAAATTAGTCTACGAGTTTAAAAAAACAGACTTTAGCACCTTGGTGACTGGCTAATTATTTTAACCATGACACAAGTTATTCTCATACAGTTCACACAAGAGAAGAACCCACTAAAGCCACGTTGAAAAGAGTAGCTCGCGCCACTAATAGTGTTAATCAAGGAAGGATTTCATGAATATTATGTGTGCATAGTCGTGGCCAAACTGTGAGGTGTAGGAGTTACATAACACCCGTAACCTTATCAAGATTAAAGGGTGTAATCGTGTTAGCTAACACCTTCGTACTTCGATGAAACGGATTAATTTGCAGAGTCAAAATCTCATCTACCTACTTTAACTATGATGGGGTCGGCTTCCATTCTCACCGAATGCAGCTGAATACCAGTATTTTACATGGAGTGACTGCCTATCTGACGTCCACAACCAGTTACTGTAGACAGTAGACAGAACGAGACGGCAGCAAAATAGAAAGAGTCAACTGCACTTTTTACGAAATTCACTCTTTGACTCAGAATTCTTTGTTTTATCATAGGATTTATCGGTTGTCAGTTTGATTTTGACAGTAAGGATAGAAAACTTTCTTCCGAAATAGTCTACATATAAAAAGACCTAGGCAAAGATCGTTAGAAATGATAGACAAAATGACAGATTGTAGAAAGATTTCTACGGTGGATGTCAAAAATGAAGAAACGAACTGTCACTTTGGATAGAAAAAGCTATGTCTATTCTTCGTAGAGATAGAAAGCGCCATGCTACGCCTGCTGGGTAATATGATACCCCTTGGTGAGACTGGTTGTCAGACTTTCGGGCTTCTAGTGACCCGTAACGACTGTCAAAGATCCAAGAATGACACCTGGGACCAGCCGTTGGCAGACTTGTAATTGAACCCATAGCTAAAGTCAGGCAAATTAATTGTTTACCTAATTGAATACCAACTTGAACTGTCCGGCTATTCAAACTACAACTGTAATTCTTTGAAAGTTGTATGAAACGGCTATGACACGGCATGTTTGTCACTTTGATAAACAATTAATTTCCTTAACTGTATAAATATCACGCCTAAATTCACCGAACGAGTGGGCAGAATAGTACCCTCATTTTGTCAGTTCAGTCCCATGTAGTAGGAGACGAGCCTACAAATTGAGACGCAGGCCGGTACTTACAAACTCCCGATTGGAAAACCCAATAACATTTTACCCCACCTGGGAATTGAACCTTACGCTCAGCAATTGTGATTTCACCCACTAGATGTTAAGCCTAGGTACCTACTGCAAAAGGCACCTTCAATCTTAGGAAAATTTAATTAAATTTTGAACTTAGGGCTTCGGGAGGTTCCTGTTACGGATAAGGCGGGAGGAAACGCCCGGGTGTCACTACTGTGTGGATCGCCCGGAGGACACGGTGGAGCATACGGTGGAGGTCTGCCCTGCTTGGGCGGAGCCCCGCCGTGTCCTCTTGGAGGTGATTGGCGGCGGTGACCTCTCGCGTCCGGCCCTGGTTCAGGCCATGGTACGGAGCGAGAGGGCATGGGAAGCAGTCATCTCCTTCTGCGAAGCAGTAATGCTCGCGAAGGAAGACGCGGAACGCATGAGGGAGAGGCAAAGTTTGCGCCCTCACGCCCCTAACCGCCGCCGTTGGAGACGCCCTGGGCGTCGGGAACCCCAGGCGGATTCCCGGCCACCATAGGCGCGGGCTTGCGGACGGCGAGCAATGGGTAGCTCGCCGTCCGATTAGGACCAGGCCCGGGTCGATGGCGCGTCGTGTTCCACGCGCGCCTCAAAGAGATGTCAGCACAATTGGCGGGGTCAGCTAGGACCGATGCCTGCCAGGGTGCGGGTTAGTCCGAAAGGGATACCTGGACCTTGGCAACAGGCAACTGACGGAACACAGGTGGATTTTAGTCAGTAAGAGTCTGACACACCCTTCCGCTCCGCCCAGAGCGGGAGAAGTCATTGGATGATTTCCCAAGCTCAAAAAAAAAAGGGGTGATTTTTCAATAGTCAGATATTTTTTTATCTAATTAATAAATAAGACAGTTTGACACGTAATATTTTTTCTTCAGATAAAAGTTATCTGCTTATTGCCCCTTGCACACGGCGTATTTAAAACGCGCAGACGACGCGCGTTTCAAGAATCGACTTGGCAGCAGCGACTGGTAGCAAACGGCGTATTTTAAACACGCCAATGACTTTTTGACAGTTCTGCACAACAACAGTTAGAAGTCAATTTTATTTCGCTGATAAAAGATATCTGACGTTGGAAAACCCCTCGGTATTATCATACCAAAACTAGCACACACTTTATTTAACCCTTCCTCATAAACCATAAATAGAACACTATACACCAGGCGAGCAGGCAACCTATCTCTCACATTCAGAAATTAACATAGAATGCGCAGAGGATGTAGCACAGTTGCTAATTTGCGAACGTGTTGATTAGATACTGTGCTCATTCCGTTCACTCTGCAGTATAGTCTGAACCGAGGAGTTGTGCTGGGAACGAATGAAATTACATAGAGAAATAAAGCTAGGATCAATCAAGGCCCTATATTTTTAAAACTCAAAAAACTCAAAGCATTTATGTCAAATAAACCAATTACAGGCACTTTTGAATTTTCAAGGGGTCGGTCAAGTCAGAAAGATGAAGCTAGTTGCCCATTCCAAAGCGTAGTAAGGAGAAGAACGGGCAAGAATCGCCACGGACACTCTTTTAAATCAGAATATTGTAACAATAAAGTGGTTACATCATTCATGTTAAAATTATACATGTGAGTACAATTTAGAAAAAGGTGAACGTTAAAAGTGTCCGTAATTAAAAGTAAAAAAAAAACAAAACAATTCAAATTTAAATAAACTTAAATAAGCCGTGGCAACTAAGAGATGACCAGTCCCTACTGATGGCGTCCGTTCACGAACATGACGCATGGATCAGCACCATTTAACTCAGCCATTTTGAAGGGAACTTAATCAAGACGTTACTCTTATTTTCTCAGACACATTTTGGTACAAAAACAACTGGTTAGTATTAGCACAGAAAAAACCCACTACCAGCAGGGTAATTGTGTAACAAACTTACAATGGCAATACCTTTCATATTGACAGTACAACAAACATTCGTTAAGTACGCCATTTACATACATTGTCGAGCAGACGAATTTTTCAAACATATGAAGCAATGGATTAGCAATTTCTTTCAGAAACCTTCGGATTGGGATTGAAAGTGTGCTGCACAATTGGGGTTCTAATCTGTGACCCGATTTCCAAATACAAAAATAACTTTACTGTCATAATCTTAGCTGAAACAGGTCCACGGATACAAGATCTTTCCCACACCATTAGCAATAAAATGACACACAAAACAAACAATGACAAAGGAACCGATTTTATACCTCTTTTGAAGTGCCCATATTAAATGAGGTTAAATGTCATATGCCTGTGCTACGCTTTTGTGTTACACACGTGATGTCATACTTAATGAAGCTGTTCACGCGCCATCGCGCGGTTTCATTAAGAAATTTTAAATTCGAATCGAATGTCAGATCGTTCACTTTTGTACTCGGTGTACTCTTAACGTCACACAATCAGCAATCGACCTTCTGAATCGGAACTTCTAGCTGAAGTTTTGTCGACAAAGCGTATCGGAATGTAGATTTCTCTAGAAGTTCAGTTCACAAGGACTTTAGTTGCAAGACAAGACTGTTTTAATAATGAGGATTCTTTGAAGTAGTTGTCACGGGTTTTGTGGCGAGCAGTACACTATTGAGATTTCGATTAAGATTAGGATTTTCAAAATAGATTACAAGTTTTTTTTTTTAAGAGTCATAATGTGTCATAAATATATCCTTAAAATTACGCCAACATGGTTCCTAGACTGCTGCCCATAAAACACAATACTAATATCAAGGATTTGATTCCTTAGTAACGGCAATCCTACCTAATAATATAAATGCGAAAGTGAGTTTGTTTGTTTGTTTGTGATGCTTTCACGCTAAAACGGCTGAACGGATTTTGATGAATAATATATAATAATAGCACAGGCGTAGACCATGACGTAGCTCGCCGTCCGATTTGGACCAGGCCCTGGTCGATGGCGCGTCGTGTTCCACGCGCGCCTCAAAGAGATGTCAGCACAATTGGCGGGGTCCGCTAGGACCGATGCCTGCCAGGGTTGCGGGTTAGTCCGAAAAGGATACCGGGACCTTGGCAACAGGCAACTGAACACGGGTGGGTTTTAGCCAGTAAAAGTCTGACACGCCCTTCCGCTCCGCTCAGAGCGGGAGAAGTCATTGGATGATTTCCCACCCTCAAAAAAAAAAAGGGGTAGACCATGACCGGGAATACGACATAGGATACTTTTTATCCCGATATTCCCACGGGATCGTAACTTACGCGGGTGAAACCGCAGGGCGCAGCTAGTACTAAATATAAACCATCCAAATTATACACAAAAAATATCCATTCTGCGGTTTGCGAACCACGCGATACTTTTTCAAACAACAGATTTGTTGGCATTTCCACTACCACTATTTTAGGCTGACTGGCGGTTGGAAACCACAAAAAAAACCCCGTGTAAATCAAACCACAAAATTTTCAGACGGAACAAAACAAAGTTCCAAATTCAAACAATACTATTCACTCAAATAAATGAAGCTCCTCATTGAGCTACCTGAGTTCTGCATTGAGCTACACGATTACTGACAAATGCGTGACTGACATCGCTGTTCCGCGCCTTAGGAATGCGTGGCGAGGCGGAGGGCAGCGTTGACGAATGAGCGGCAGGTGGGGTGCTCCGCGCTGTGAGTGTTGACGAATGAACGGCCTGCACTGCCCCTGCGCACATACATAAAACGCGGATCAGCGTCCTGGTCAAACTATAGTGCGCTAAACTCAAACTATAACTGAACAGGTCCACTCAAATCTGTGTGGGTCTTTCCTCAAAAGGCCATTTCAGACACTAACCTCACATGATCTGACCAAGATTATATCTGGACTTGGATTTTGTTTCAATCTCTCTTCTCAGAGAAATCAGATGGGAAACACCGAACTCATCTAGTTTATCATAATTTATTTTTGACGAGTTAGTGTTTGTACAAACCTACTTACATCTAAAATCATTTATCATCTTAAATCAAAGCAGAACTCGAAATCGCAGTTCAAGGAGCACATCAGACGATCGTATAACATTTCTAACTTAACAATAACCGCCGGCTACAAGATGTAACGCCACATGAAACAAAGGACTATGTAATTCCAACATTCAGACGTATGTTTGTATAAACGACGTAGAATAGAAAGCACTAATCTGTTCTCTATGATTTCACTAGAATATGATTATAATATTTGTAGTCAAGGAATTGGACCAAGTAGGTTGGTATTGTTTTAGTAATGGTAAACTAATGCGAAATTGTACTTGGTTTACCCGACTGCTAAATAGGTTATGTGTTCAACTGTTACTGGACGTTTGCACTGGTGAAACATCCACAACAAAACATGTTGAAATCTCTAGTTCCTGTCAAAAATTGTATGGAAATTGACAGAAAATAGAGATTTCAGCATGTTTTTGTTGTGAATGTTTCGCCAGTTCAAACGCACATTTCGACTTTCATCTTTTCTTAAACAGAGCATTGTCAATAGTGACCTGAGGCCGCTTTCATAAACATGTGTGCACTTAGTGAGGTGTAGTTTGATTATAAATGGTTGTAAAAGTGTGGGTGTGACGTGTATGCACAGAGCGGAGATGTAGTTTTGACATACTTCACTGTATTGTTCGCAGTGCGCTGTCTTCGTTTTTTATTACAAGCTTTACAATAGCTTGCTCTGTTCGTATGTGTTTCCGGTTACTCCTTTTGTCATCAATTTTTCAAGCACTTCCGGGCATCTGATTGAGCTGAAACTTGGCATACGTAAATAACTACCGAGATATTTTGAAAAAATGATACCATGGAGCTGGTCTGATGATGGAGCCGGAAGGTGGCCATATGTGTTTCTAGTCACTCCAATTGTCATCCATTTTTCAAGCACTTCCTGGCATCTGATTGTGCTGTAACTTGGCATACTTCTACAACTACCGAGACAAAAGCTTGAGGCGTAAAATGTCGTTCTTACACTAAACTTGAAGGTAAGCCTCAAGCCTTAAGGTTTTAAGAAAATATTAAAGTTCTATGTTTACGTAAGTTTTATTTAGTAATTTTTAGTTCGTTAAAAGCTTGTTTTTAAAAAGATTTTTACTTATATTTTATTTGTTTGGTCTGAGATCCAGATAGTCAGAAATTTTATAACAATTAAAAAATCCATTTGCACATAATTATAACAAGATGTAAACAGGACAAAAATAAAAATAGAGAAAGTAAATGTTGAAATTAGAAATAAAATACATTCCAAGACAGCATTTAAGCAGCTAGCCTCCGCCTCCAGTTTTTCCCGCGTGGTTTGTCAAAAAAAAGTAGCCTATGTCGTTCCCCAGGATGCCATCTATCTCACTGCCAAATTTTTTCGAAATCCGTTTTGTAGTTTAGGCGTGAAAAGGTAATAGACAGACATACAGAGTTAACTTCGAATTTATAGACACACAGAGTTACCTTCAGATTAAATATGGATTATTAAGTATAATAAAAATTATTCCACATTTGTTGAGTATTGAAGCGCAGAATCATAGTTACATATTTTTCAATTTATTATGAGTACCTAAGGTTAGTTAACTATCTGCAAAAGCCATCCATTTGTACGTATGTTTCAAACAATAGCCTATTCCGAATAGGTTTCTGTCGTTTTGTCTTTACCCAATTCTGAGATAGACTGGTAGGTACAAGGACAGCTCCAATTTCGTCCCACAATTTCGAATACATCTTCTATAATAAAGGCTGTCAAGCACAAGTTTCGGGGAACGAGCTAAAACTAAAAGATGAGAGTTATAAGGGAAATTGGGGCAGGGGTTTCTTCAATATCTGTAAATGTGGGTATTGTCTAATACATTCGCAGCTAAATCTGTTCAGCTGTTTCAGCGTGAAAATGTAATAAAAAAACATAAAAATTTACTTCCGCATTTATAATATTAGTTAGGATTAGGATGATTAATTTAAAGCGTGGAGCGCTTTTTGGTTTTGTGTCCTTTTAATTAATTTACACAAAGCGCTCCACACTTTTTGACGGTAGAGTAAAAATTAGATCCAGCGTAAAAACCGGTTGGTCGAAACATTTTTTGCGTTTTGCCGGTTTCGCATGCAAAGGAAAAGCGCCTAATTTTTTCGACATGGTGTATCATAGCATCCGAATAAGTCAAAGAGTACATTAAGGCAAAAAAAATAAATTGTATCCACTTCCATTTCCTTCTTCTCGGTCTTTTTGTCGTTTAGTTAAATATTTTTGTACTAACGCCGTATTTGTGAACACAGTTCATTTTCGCTTTATTCTGTAACGAATTCAACTATATAACGATACCTTACACGTCCTATAACCTCCAACTGTCACTACGCTACTGTCACGCACTACGCACGGGTCGATCCATCAGATTAAGCTACGCTTGCCGGGGTTGGTCCGTGGATGGGTAACCATCTTTAAGTATCGAAACTCCTCCGTGCCTCGGAAAGCACGGTAAGCTGTTGGTACCGGCTTTCATTCGTAGATCTTTGACAGTCGTTACGGGTCGTCAGAAGCCGGAGAGTCTGACAACTGATTTGTCACTAACGAGTCACAACAGAAGCCAATCGACAGTTTAGCGGATCACTAAGTTCTCTGCTAGTGCTGTGTACTGTAAGTGACGAATTCACAATACCTAAAACTGTGTGTGACTTTTGTTATGTGTATTTATGTTAGTAAGTCGTTGTAGTGCATATCAATTTTCTCCGCGCAATGAGGTTAAAAACTGCCACTTGCTCACTTCAGATGTCGCTACTATCATAAGTCTTAGAATTTGACTGCTAGCTGTCAATATGCATACATTTTTTGTAAACAAGCAACTTCTTTTACACATAATTAATTAATATGCCTATGCGTAGCTGTGTAACTGAACAATAATACGGGGCCCCATGTATTTGCCAAAGATGTTAAAATAAGAAAACTGTGGAAGAAAGCACTCCGAAAAAAAAATTGGAAACTCGATATTTCGTCGCGACTATTTTGAAACCTGAAGACTTTTATCGGAGAAATTCGTGTTTATGTGATGCTCCCAAGAGAACTAAGTCTATTTTCTTTACATACAGGTGCCTGTGATGTGTTATAATGTAAATTATAGTAAAAGTGTGGGTGTTTTGTATTAGCGTATTATAGCAGTGCTAGAATGAACATCTCTGAAGTTTTTCAGTCAGGAAATCATCCTCGAGTTCAACTCCTGATCAGGTTATTTTTGTCATACGCTTCCAGTATTTAACAGAAAAAGAACTTAAAAGTCAACAAACACAAAATAACCTATAAATATTAAAACGTTCATAATTTAATGACTTTTCCACTAAAGCTGCTTTTTTACCACTGGTAGACGCTTCCCCTGTCCTTACTTCGTCTTATAATAGTGCTACACTCCAAGTCGCATACATAATTATCTAGTTTTCGTATAATTTGTGATCGACACAAAAGTAAACATAAACACAACAATGGCGGATTGATGACGTACGATTGGCCTGCCACCTATGATGAGCTTTCAGTTTTTAACCCCATTACGCGACGTAATTTTCGGTACCACTAGAACGAAAAGTAATAAGTAAGTTTTTCGAATCTGATTCTGAAATTAAAATGAATAAAAACCTCTTATCTCTATCAGCTTTTGTCTGCATTTTCAGTTTAGCTTGTTTAGTGCGTTAAAAAGTCGCGTTACCAATCTTTATTATGGGTTAGATTTTATTCTTGTTCATTTTCTTTAATTTTTTATTTAATTTTTATTTATTAAGTTTCTTTCTTCGTGATTACTGGGCCGATTTACGTGAATGTTCCCGTGGTTGGGACCACCGCGCGAGCCTCCTCTATAAAATGTTTTAATTTTATTAACTTGAGTAGTTTTGAGTTAGCTTCAATGTTACGTATTCAATCCACTTTGTTTAAGTTGATCATGTTATAACTTTCTATTGCTATTATTGACATACAGTGTGGGGTAGGTACACAATTATCAAGCTATACATTTCTAGTTTAATATGCTGATCTTACATTTTCGTAAAATGAAAAGTCAGCTTACACTGGACATGTATTACTTGATAATAATGTAGCCTTGATAACATGTAGCTGTGTGTTCCATAATTAAAAAGCAAAAAAAAATGTTTTTTTACAAAAAGAACATCACTTCCAAAATAGAATCGCTACAAAGTGAAAAATAATTTTGATTTTGGAACTTGATCTTTGGTTTTATATTTCCAGGTTTTGCCACCGATCCGGGTGTCACCACTGTGTGGATCACCCGGAGGACACGGTGGAGCATACGGTGGAGGTCTGCCCTGCTTGGGCGGAGCC
The DNA here is from genome assembly GCA_947363905.1 of Lithophane semibrunnea. Lineage (NCBI taxonomy): Eukaryota > Metazoa > Arthropoda > Insecta > Lepidoptera > Noctuidae > Lithophane > Lithophane semibrunnea. Next base: position 5,084,397 of record OX376198.1, read on the forward strand.
CCGCCGTGTCCTCTTGGAGGCGATTGGCGGCGGTGACCTCTCGCGTCCGGCTCTGGTCCAGGCCATAGTACGGAGCGAGAGGGCATGGGAAGCAGTCACCTCCTTCTGCGAAGCAGTAATGCTCGCGAAGGAGGAGGCGGAACGCGTGAGGGAGAGGCAAAGTTTGCGCCCTCACGCCACTAACCGCCGCCGTTAGACCGCCGTCGCCCTGGGCGACGGGAATCCCAGGTGGATTCCCGGCCACCATAGACGCGGGCTTGCGGACGGCGAGCAATGGGTAGCTCGCCGTCCGATTAGGACCAGGCCCGGGTCGATGGCGCGTCGTGTTCCACGCGCGCCTCATGGAGATGTTAGCACAATTGGCGGGGTCCGCAAGGACCGATGCCTGCCAGGGTTGCGGGTTAGTCCGAAAGGGATACCGGGACCTTGGCAACAGGCAACTGAAGGAACACTTTAGTCAGTAAAAGTCTGATACGCCCTTCCGCTTCGCCCAGAGCGGGAGAAGTCATTGGATGATTTCCCACCCTCAAAAAAAAAAAAAGGTTTTGCCACCGATTTCCAAAATTTAATTTTCTTTTTCACTTTTTTGTTTTGGAAGGCGGTTGTAATTCTTCCTCTATTAGGACTTACCAAGTCATTGTTGTAGGTCTAAATTTAAGCCAATTAAGGTTTATAAGACACAAAGTGATTGGAACGTACAGACAGCTGCTTTGATTGCGTTTCCTTCAAGCATACAAATACCAAACTGAGAGAGCCAATTAAAACAGGCGTTCATGCGTTGGAAATGTAAAACAAATGAGTTGTGTGTTTTCATGAGACAGTTTGATCATCTACAAGTAGATAGATACGACAGACGTTTGTCTTTTTAAGTTTGGCACGACCGAGTTGTGTCTAAGATAATATGCTCACGAATGTGTGAATTTGACCTAAAAATGACATCAATAAAAAATCGTGCAAAAGAAAATTGTACAGCTTATAAATAAAAACAATAGGGAATTAAAAACAACTTTGACATTATTTTTTACACAAGTCAATTTTAAAAGACCATAATGTGAATTTATTTACTTAAACTAACAGGAGAAGCTACTACTTGACAAGTTGACATCTATTCTAATTAAAAAAGTTTAGTTTTTTTCGCGTTTAGGTCTTAGACCACATTTACGGCCGATGAGTGTACGTCTGTACGAGTATTATCTATTATCGAATTAAAAACAGCCTAGACCCTTTGACGGGTACGGTTTCCTTACAATAGTCTGTTTAAACCGCGCCGTAGAATAAACCTATATATCAACAAGCCTCCATAGGACGACTGACGTCCTCCATAGGAGGACTGACGACCGCGCCTACACGCCACGTAGGTATAAACCACGCCATGGAAAAAACGTGTCTATCAACAAGCTTTCCATAGAACACTGAATGAATATGTGACACGGCGAATCAACCGTAGTTTTTGCAATGGCACGGCTACACATGAAGTTAACCATTTCCAGTTTATGCTGATCTCGCACTGTGTAGGATTTCCGTACAATGCGGGGTCAAAATGGAAATGTATGGCTTGATGTGTAGCCGTGTGTACAAAGGGTTGTATAGACCAGTAAGGAAGTCAACTAGATTATATTAGTGCTCGGATGCTGTTATTTTCACAGGGCTTGGTAGGACGCTTCTAAGTTAATAACTGTGGATTTTAATTTAATCTTTATTCCTGCAGGACTGGCACATTCTTATTCTAACTCATTTTATTAATGAGTGAGTGAACTTTGTGTTCTTTTCTCTATCTGTATTTTTGTATCACTGTCTAAAAATACACCTTGAAACGCAATGTAATAATTTACATCCCTCAAAGTGAGGCGCCAGAATTACGTATAATGAGGTTTCACAATTAAATTTTTTGTGCCACAGTCGGCCTAAAATTAGTTGATAACAATTCTTAACAATTAATTTTTTTTAAATTTTGACCTTGATATCCGCTAAGGAAAATAACACTTTTCTTCCCGAAGACATTAATAGTCTACACTTTTTTTGAGCCCGATGAAGCTCAGCTGGTTTTTAAAATTAATTGAGGAATCATATCATTTATTTACCTCCAAAAAATCAACCAAACCAACTCATTCAAGCTCATGTTTGACATGAGCCGCATATTGCCGAAGCATATCGACCGACCTCATTAGCAGCTCAAATTCGAAACTAATATAACTTTATATTAACACACATACTAGCAACATTACAAAATCTGAGCTCGAGTGCGCTTTCCGTTGATATTAATTTGTGCAAGTTGGCAACATCACCTACTCTTACCACTTAGTTATCTTTAACTACTTCTTCGTAAGGCACTTGCAGCGTATATAACTTAGCTCCATACTCTATAACGTTACACATTGACTTTATGAATTACTACGTTCTTCCCGCGACTTTATCTGCATGAAACATAAAATATTAGGTCCCCACCTATGAAATCAGCGTTTTGTATGGGGAATTTTTAAGAAGTTGCATTTTTCATACTAACATTTTCATAATTTATATAACAACCATGAACACTAATGTGTTAAAACTTTTATGCACTAATGTTTAAAAACTAAGATAACGTATGCCACGTAGATTAAGCGACAAAATTAGGTTTGGCAAAGTTAAAAAAAAATTATGATAATTTCTGCCAACAAAATGAGGAGTAATTTTTAAGGTATTTTTTATGTTTAGAAAACTATAAGTAATAAGGTTTTTTTACTACTGGTAGTTGTCTATGATGGTCATTATTCGATATAATACCAAGCAATTGATGAATATTTTAAATCATAGATGTGACGAGGATCTCTATTTTTGAGAAAAAACGCCAATTTCATAGGTGGGGACCCAATATATCATACTAGTGTAACATTGTACCGTTACTTCTAAACAATATAATGACAATATTACATGTTAAGTCAAACCACAGATATGAGAATATTTAGAGATACTTCTGCCCGTGGCTTCGCCCGCGTGAAAAAGTAGCCTATGTCCTATCCCGGGATACCATCTATCTACTTGCCAAATTTTATCGAAATCCGTTCAGTTCTTTAGGCGTGAAAACGTAACAGACAGAGTTACTTTAGAATTTATAATATTAGTATGGATGACGCTTGGCTATTAATTCCGAACGATCAGATGGCGCATCAGTAGAGACATACCATACCTTAGCTTCCCATTAGTGAAAGAATTGATGGATTAGGATCAGTAGTTCCGAGGATTACCCCCTACATACAAACTCACAAAGATGAATGGCAGGCTAGTATGGAAGTTTAGTACCGCTGTTAATTTTCGTGTTTTGTATTGTTTTTATATTTAGTCGATAGATAATATCATCAATAAATAGATTATAAATTATCCGAATTTTAGAAGTTAGGGTTCAAAAGTTATTTTACTTATTTTATGTATGAGAGGTTACATTTTGAGGTAGATAAGTAGGTATATTGTAAGATGACAGTTGATTGTCAAATGTGGTTGTTTACAAACTAAAACCTACTTAGTCACTATTATTCCTTTTATTCCTCATATTTAGTCTGTGGTTGATCCTGTCGACGTTAAGAACAGCCAAAATGCTCACCGAGTTTTATAGACTATTGCTAATAATCCCTTATCATTATTCATGGGTACCTCGAAAATGCATTCATATTTTACGTAAATAAGGTGAATACTATCTAAACCTTTTTTTAATAATATGTTGTATAGTTTTCAGTAAAATAAAACAATAGTTTTGTTTAAAAAAGCTTTTATTTTAATGCATTCAAAATGTTCGCAAAATCACTTCATCTAAGAAGGGAGCAGGTCGCGTCATACCCTGATGGCGAGCATAACTCAAGTACCAAATGATACTCAGTACATGCGAGCAGCACCCCACAGTTCTTAAACCAACGATACAATTACAGCATTAACTTAACCCGACCATTCATATTATTTCCACAATCGGATAGTGTTGACCAGGCCCTCACTCTCGTCTCCTAGAGCGTGCCGTCTCATGCGAGACAAACTCAGGTTGCAATTAATGCACTGTACACTCGACATCTCGTCGAAATCCAACACACTATGCACAAGAATGAAATTGAGCGTCCTTTCACAATTGTCACAACAATACCACTTATTAAGCGTCCATTCGCAAAGTAACGCCAACAATATCATTCGCTACGGAGGAAAAATGCTCAACTCAACGTATCAACGTAATCAAAAAGACTTAAAAATGCATAAACGGATTCACACACAGCAATTCAATAAAACAGCAAAGAAGCCATTGACAAGTGACAGATGATTTTCTTGAAATATCATTTCATCAACCATTATATGGTTTTATTTTACACATGGCTAGTTTTGAAAATGTGCATTGCGTTTTGTTGTCAATAAATTAACGTTTAGTTATTTAATTGTTATCATTTTTAAAATCCCTTTTTTTAAACGTTTCCAAAGTTCTAAAAATATAATAAATACGTAAAAAAAATTACTTTAAGGTCCTTTATAAGTGCTGAATGTCTTATAGCGAAACACCAACTAAAGTTGGCGGTACGAAATCTGCCGTTCTCCTTTTACTCTAGAAATCCTGACATTATTTTGACATGAATTAAAAGGCTGACCTACAACTCAATTGCGTAACGCAGTGTCTTCCACAATCCGAAGTATTTATAAGACTGCCAATTGTATCACCCTTTTCATACAATTCATTTGTTTTTCCTTTATTCGATGTTCAATAAAGAGTTTCCCATCTATCAATTCCAAAGGCGATAAGTTCATGGCGCGCTGCGAGTGAAACCCATGTTCAAATAATTTTCCTTAATCCTACTTCAATCTTTTTTCATCCCCACGTTTCTTGGCCAGGAGCCAAGATTCGCTAAAGGAACTGCTCGTGCGATTATTGACAAGCACAGAATCTTTTCATCCATGATATTATGGTGAACGTTGGCAATTTTACGTCGAGCGACAGCCAATTTCAAAGTAAATATAAGGAAACTCAAATCAGCACGTTTAGTTACAAATGCTACAAATCACATAGAACACGTTCGTCACTCACAGGGAGGGGAGTGATCTGTCGGATCGCGGGTGCATGACGCGGCCTGCTCTTCCCTCCATAACGTCATGATCTCCTTCATTTATACTAGGTATAGTGGGCTTATGAAAACCCTAAGCACGTTTCGAACCATGTCATCTTATAAGCATAGCTATTGCCCGTGACTTCGGCTGCTTTTATCTTGTACTAGCGACCCGCCCCGGCTTCGCACGGATGCAATGCTGATACTAAATACTAATGAATGTTATTATACATATAAACCTTCCTCTTCAATCACTCTATCTATTAAAGAAAACCGCATCAAAATCCGTAGCGTAGTTTTAAAGATTTAAGCAAACATAGGGATATAGGAACAGAGAAAGCGACTTTGTTTTATACTATGTAGTGATTTCATATTTTTTTAAATACCAATATCCAGGATGAAAAGTAGCCTAAGTTCTTCTCCAGATCCTAGACTAGTATAATCATAATCAGCCTATAACGTTCCCACAGCTCACACAGGGACACAGGTCTCTTTGAAAGGGATTGGGCCATAATCAACCACGCGGGTCCAGTGCGGGTTGGTAGACGTCACGTTCAAATTGGTTCTAGGAAATGTTGGTTTCATCCTCCTAGCTAGCTAGCTTTATCCTCAATTTTGTAGAGTAACTAAAATTAGATCTGTCATATTCAGATCGTCGCGGTAATGATATCTTCAGAATATCAAACCGTAACAGACATTTTCAATGAACGCTCAAAGGGGGAATTGCTATTATGTTATTTACATGCAATGCAGGTGAATTGGCAGGTGCAGAGATGAAATATTGTACACAAAACGGTACTGCCTACATTTATTGACTGCAAACTCAAAGCATATTTCAATTAAAGCAATTACAGGCACTTTTGAATTGTCAAGGAGTATGTTAGTCAGAAAGACGAAGCCAGTTGCCCACAAGCTTAGTACGTACCTTTATTTTTTGAGGGTCGGAAATCATCTAATGACTTCTCCCGCTCTGGGCGGAGCGGGAGGGCGTGTCAGACTTTTACTGACTAAAATCCACCCGTGTTCCTTGAGTTGCCTGTTGCCAAGGGTCCCGATATCTCTTTCGGACTTTCCCGCCACCCTGCTTAGCTTAGTAGATACCTATGGAAAGAATGGGCAAGAAACTCTTCCTCTCACTTATCTGTTTTTTTACGATACCCTGCGATAAGTACAACCCACCTCTACTACCTACGCTGAGTACCACAAGCACGAAACAAGTTTATATGAAGTATAAAAACACAACAGTAGCGTTTCGTTGTCATCAGGAAGAGTTATAGGCACCACAAATTCTTACCTATATATTAATTACCCGAAGCAAACGCAATAGTAAAAACATAAATCACAAGGAAGAAACACGCCAGAACAAAGAAAATGGCGCTTAATATTACTGTCATACTAGGGATAGGGCGATATTTATGTTTATGAAAGAAAACACGTGAATACCGCTGTTTTATTACAGATGTTCTGTATTTACTAGTACACTAGCTTCTGCCTGTGACTTCGTTTGCGTTGAAGTCATAAGACACCACAATATCTATAATAAGGCTTAAATTCCTCTTACAATTATTCCTCTTACGCTGATGTCGGTCGCCTACGTCGGTCGCGCGTACGTATATACATTGTGTTCTATATAGCACCATACTGCGGCGCTGACGTCCGCGGCGCGTACTACGTTGCTACGCGTACGCGACCGACATCAGCGTAGGAGGAATTCAAGCCTAAAATAGCAGCCTTTCCCACCGTTTTCGCTTAACGTTTTTTCTGACTTTCTCCTGTTTGCGCGGCTCTTAAGGATCTTAGCGGGATAGTCTATAGCCTTCCTCAAGAGTTGGGCTATCAAATCCAAAAAGATTTATTCAAATCCGACTGGTAGTTCCCGAGATTAGCGCGTAGAAACAAACAAACAAAAAAACAAACTCTTCATTAGTATAGATTGGCAATGGACTTTTGCAGGACAAATGAAAGCAAGGTTAGGAATTGTCACGATATATAGTTGACTTTTAAGTAAAATGAAGGAAGCAGACAAACAAATTGAGGTCCATTATTAAGGTGCCGGTGCTCGTAATAACAGCCGCAAGGGTTGATCCATCAGATTAAGCTACTCTTGCCGGGGTTGGTCCTTGGACGGGTAACCATCTGTACATACTGAGACTTGTCCGTGCCTCGGAAAGCACGCTAAGCCGTTGTTCCCGGCTGTCATTCGTGGATCTTTGACAGTCGTTACGGGTTATCAAAAGCCCGAAAGTCTGACAGCTAGTCTTACTTGTGGACGTTAGATAGGCATTCGCTCCAAGTAAAATACTACAGATTGATTGAATAACGATAGTGTTTGTCTGGTTGATAGTTGTCAAACTATTTCTATATATAACAAGTAGTCTAAAAAAAAATATGCAAAGAAAACTCGTAGAATTTATAAATAAAAATTTAATTCTCAATACAGACGGTGGTACCGACATCATACACAACTTTAGCAATTTCGTTCAAAATTCCATCAAACATTTCCAAAGCGATATGACATATTCTGCAGAGTTTGTGCAAAGTTGTGCAAAAATATGTCATCCCATCTCCTACGATTATCCAAAGTTCCCTTGTTAGCATTCAATACGTGTCTCATTCGGAATAAACTTTGAAAGTATTCTTAGCGGGATCTAAAATCCCGGTCACACAAATCCGATTTTAACGAAACACAAAAATAGTTGATAAAAACTTTTATCCGCGTTAAAAATGCATTTTAAAACCCGGGAGCACTACTTTTAATCCGCTTGCGAAACTTTAACCAAAAGCAACTTTATAGTTTTATAATCCTAAAAGCCGAAGGTTGACAAAACTCGTAGAGACATCGTATTATATAACACTAGTGAACTCTGTATTATATAACACTACTGACCCGCCCAGCTTAATAATAATAATAATGATTTATTACAGACATGAAACCTTTCGTAATAAATTCTCTAAATTGTGTTGAAAACAGCATCAAACTCAGTGTCTAGTTTAGAATAGAATAGAATAGAATATACTATTGTTTATTGTTGCTGTGGGTATGTAGGTAGGTAGGTGGTTAGTTAAGAAGAACTTAGCGGTCACACAGTCAAACACGAAAAGCGACCTTATTTTATGCTATTTAAAGCTTATTTATTAGCCTTCACTTTTAATTAGGTTAAAACTGGTAATGGAAGAAATTTTTTTACCGTTACGTGACCTGGCAATGTGTGAAACCGAATATTTAGGGTTATTTATTAGGGTAATATTTCAAAGGGTGACCTGGCCCTTCGTGGGATGCCTATATTGTTGTATGAAAAAGAATATTTTGCGTTTATCTGCGGCACGGCTCCGGTACGTGTAATTACACTGTATCGCCATATATCCTATTTAGGGGCCCTGCGCGACAGTTTTGGTATTGAATCGATATTTAATACGAGTCGTGTTTATTACCTTCAATTGTATTTGTTCGACACATGTTTTATTAAGTGCGCCGAACGAACAAGGTGGTTTGTCCCGAATTAGATTCACTGTGTGTTTTCTTTCAGTATATCATCTTAAATACCTTCTATTTTATGACTATTTTAGATACGAGTTTTATCCTTCGTCTAGTTTATTCTCAGCAAAACTGTAGTGTCGTTTTCGTTTTACTACTTAAATTAAATTTTTCAAGCTGCAAAATATAAAAGGCCTGTAAATCTTGGTCGACTTCTATTATAATTTTCGCCCATTTCCTCAGGCTTTGAAGATTTATGTGAAAAGATTTCTGATAGCATTTTTTTCTAACATTTACTAACAGCATGGAAGTTACTTCAACTACTATCAAATTAGTTATAGACTATCATTTCTTATCGCAACCTATTAAACTAAAGCAGTTAAGAAAGCTTTTAGAACACTATTATTACCTTCATATTATCCTATCTTAGTAATATATAACAAAGAATGGCTCTTCCAATAATGTCTGAATAATTTTCTATGCAAAACTTTTATCGCAATCGAAGTGGAAAGTTGTGAATTAGACGATAAATGATTTTGAAACTAAGTACGATATCAAAGACTATTTTCTTTGTTCCAGATATCTTTACTACAAGAATGGAGCAAATCACCAAATACTTGATCATCATTGCATTACTAATGACAGTCAAATTCACAGTCACGGGAAGTGTGAATGAAGATACCCAACCAAAAATGGAAAGACTTTATTATTCACCTGTCTTTATAAACGTTTGCGACATCGTCGACCGGCGCTCTAAAGTGCACTGTTATTGTGACAGTAACAAGCCAAAACTGGCGACCAGAGCCGACTGTTGGGTATTTAGTGGAGGTATAACTGAAGAAGACCTTATCTGGCCAAGTTTTTCATCGCAGTCTGAAATAGAACATCTAATGTTTAACGTGAGATCGGATGACGCGCTGACATTTATTCCTGCGAAGGCTATAGTAAGACTGGACAAACTGAAACATATCTCTATACAATTTGGAACTATCAAAAGAATCCCACCATACGCATTCACGAATTCTTCAACAGTCAGACAAATCGTGTTAAAATCGAATAAGATCAGCACATTAGAGAAGCACTCATTCTCACAAATGATGATGCTATCAAACTTAAGCTTGGACGAAAACCAAATATCAGAATTGAAGAGAGACGTGTTTTTTGGATTACCAAACCTTCACGTTTTACATTTATCGAATAACAATCTAAGTTTAATACACGAAGGTTGTTTTAAACATTTGAATAATTTAGTAGAACTAAATTTGGATAATAATTACATATCAGTAGTGACTAGAGAAATGTTGGAAGGGCTTGAAAATCTTTCTCGGTTAAATTTGAGAAATAATAAACTGACGATGGTTGGGAATCTGGCTTTCAGTGAACTGTGGGGATTGAAGGAGCTGATGTTAGATAACAACGCGATAGAGTACATATCAGAAAGGGCCTTCGGCGGTCTCACGCAGCTGAGAAAATTGACGTTGTCCGGTAACAAGCTGACGACATTTTACGAAGATATATTGGAGGATATAAGGGGCCTAGTCGTATTAGATCTGAGGTACAATATGCTGGAAGTGATATCGTACGAAACTGTTCGACCGGTGGTGGAGAATGACAAATCTGCTTCAACTGCAGTTTATTTGGAAGGTGAGTTAGAACTTTTGTTATTTATGACGCTAATACCGACTATTAAACCGAATATACGAGCGGTTACATCACATGACTTTTCATCTGTGAACACCCGGTGCGTATGGGGTTTTGAATATTTTATTCTCTGAATACATAATTACACAAAATTTTCAATTTTGCAGTTTCATACATTCACGAGATTACACGATTAAACACGAACTCAAATCGCACGCTCGTAAACAAGATGACAAATAAATTACTTTTAATCGGAAATAGTCTTATCCATAGAGGTTGACTAATAAGTTCTCAATGATAAAAATAAATACAATGTTGCATTAAGTTTATCCAATCTATTTGATACCGACCTCCTTTAAATCAAAGGTCATTAACTCGATAATTCTGAAAACTTAACTGAAGACAGTGACAGTTGAAATATCGATATCAGAGACGTTACTTTCGAAGTTGTCGAACTGACTAATAATATTTCTCCGTACGCTAACGTTACTATCGCAACAGGCGCAGACAACACGCCTGCAGGTGTAGCATGAGCACCGAAATTCACTCTTTTACATAATTCGACTCAGAATTCTTTGTTTTGTCATAGGATTTATCGGTTGTCAGTGTGATTTTGACAGTAAGGATAGAAAACTTTTTTCCGAAATAGTCTACATATAAAAAGACGTAGACAAAGATCGTTAGAAATGAAAGACAAAATGACAGATTGTAGAAAGGTTTCTACGGTGGATGTCAAAAATGAAGAAACGAACTGTCACTTTGTATAGAAAAAGCTATGTCTATTCTTCGTAGAGATAGAAAGCGCCATGCTACGCCTGCTGTAAAGTTAGTGGTTTACCTACATTTAGTTTAGGCAGTTCCAAGGAATTGTTTTAATATAGGCACGAAATAAAAAGTGATAGTCCAGTGGTGTGACCGTCGGACTGCCAAGTCATAGGTCTCGAGTTCGAACCCAAGACTGCGTGTCTTGGGTCCTTTGACTTTTCGGATTCTTGTGCGTATTGTATAATTACCTATCACTTAAAAAACGGTGAAGGAAAACATCGTGAGGAAACCAGCATACCTGAGAGATATATCTCGACATATGAAGCCAAGTTAGAGGCCCACGGGCGGCATAAAATCTCAAACACTAGGTTAGTTACTAACCACACGAAAAAAAAAAGAAAAGAGATCTTCTTTCCTTTTTTTTCGTGTATTAGGGCGTCCAAACATATATAATATAGGCACGAAATAAAAAATCCATTTGAACACACAGAAAAAACCTTAGTTTCTATAAAATAAACGTGTATCCAGACGAATTTCTATCGTCTATTGAAGGATAAATGGTGTCGAAAATAGAGAATCATTGTACCTATAAATTTCACTGTTGGAAAACGGAGTAAAATCAGTACGAATACTTTGATCTTGGTTAACGGGTGTACGAATGGAAGACAGTTTTCGTCGTTTTTAGGGTTCCGTAGTCAACAAGAAACCCTTATATTTTCGCCATGTCCGTCTGTCTGTCCACGGCCTAACTCAGAGACTCTTAGTACTAGAAAGTTGTAATTTGGTATCAGTATACATTTATGAATCACGCCGACAAAGTGGTAAAACAAAACTATAAAAAAAAAAAAAATTGTGTGACCGCTCGGCACACAATTTTTTTTTTTTTTATAGGATACACCGTTCGTGGTGATGTGTTTTTTTCCTCAATCCCTTAGTGTGGGTTGTCGTTGAAAAGGTCGTTTAAAATATTGTGAGTTTGTGAAAACCATTTTTGGATTCAGGGATCCGTTTGCGAATGCAAAAACATGTTCATGTGCAAGAACAAGTTTTTTAAACTACGAGTACAATGTTAAGTTTGTTCTTGGGATAAATTCATCCCAACTACGGAACCCTTCATTGTGCGTGGTTCGACACGCACTTGGCTGTATTTGTTAAAGCTTTGTGACCTTTTTCCTTTGATTAAGATTAATTGCTGACGTCATTTTATCAGACTTAGATAAACTTTTGATTTCTGACTTTGTGCCCCATACTTCTTGTTAGTAAAACGTCCCTTTCCCGTGAGAGAATTCTACAGTACCTACTTGTACTTAGGTACAAAAAAAGACGTTGAAATATATATTCAGTCATTTACGTGAGTGTTTCTTGCGAAAATTGTTAAAGCTTGCTGTAATATATAAGATACAGAAAAATATAGCTAAAGAAAACTATGTAAGAATTTGGATTTCTTGCTCAAAGAAAACATTTTATGACCAGTTCCTTTCAGATTATCAAACAAGGACATTTCTCAAATAAAATCAATAGGATGTAAACTGTCCTAAGCAAGAATCGATCAACTTTTTATATCCAATGCAGAACCAGAAATAAATTTCAGTGGAATTGAAATTGAATCTATTCCTCAGTCATCCGGTAATTATGATGGACGTAACGATCGAGACCGTTGAAATGATAAAGGCGTCCAGCTCCAAATATAAAGCAATATCTTTGTTCCTCCATCAATATTTTATATCTATTTAGTGTAGGTACGTGTGCCCGCGGTAACTTATAACTACCAATTCAATTTCGTAAGGGTCGGCCTGATCTGCGTGGTCATCGGAAACGTGTGAGCTCTAGAGGCCAACTCAGCCCCGCAAACGATTTGAATCGATTATTGATTCAATTCTATATTACTAAATGCGGGATTTCGTAAAAGGAAATATAAATAGATGGCTCCTGCGGGTGTTGGATGAAATTTAAATAAGCAAATATGTAGCGATAGCAGAAATCGCCCACATTTATTTTTGGTCTTTCCTTCAGACAGGTCTTATTGAACCTAAAACTAAATTGTACTCCTAAACCGAATACAGGTGTTAAAGTCGTACGTGCTTTCACCAAGTACCTGTAGGCCTCGGTATTATTATTTATTTATTATTATTTATTTATTTCATTAACAATTTTTACATTGTGTCGAAATGTCTTAAGTAATTATAAACTAACACAACACGACATATAAATTAACATAGATTAAAAAAAAAAAAAAAAACTAAAAGTCAAGAAGATACACATTTCATTAAAATAAATTTTGGTACATTAACCGATATAAAAGTGCAAAAATTCCATAATGTCAAAAAAATTTAAAAAGCAAAGAAAAATAAAAAGTTAGGAAAACAATCATGTGTTGACAGTTCCCCAGACACAGTAACTACACATCACTGAGAAACTCATCAAGTGTATAATAGCATTTTTCTATCAGAAATGACTTTAGCTGATTCTTAAACTTATTTATATTGTAAATGGACTTTAATTCTACAGGTAGTTTATTATACAATTTAATTGACTGATAGCTTGCTGCATGACTAACTACTTTCAAATGCGGTTGTATCCTATAATGTAAGTCCTTACGTCTTGTAGCTTCCCGTTTATTTCTTTCCTCAAGTGATTCGAAATTGTGTAGATTTTTCATGAGGTCTGTGAGTAAGACTAAAATATATAAGCAAGGTACCGTTAATATCTGCAGTTCTTTAAAGTGCTCCTTACACGATTCCCATTGTGGAATTCTCACCATGGTTCTTATGGCCCTTTTTTGTATGACAAAAGCAGTATTCACATTGTATGCATAACTACCTCCCCATAGAGCAATACTGTACCTAAGCCTTGACTCAACGAGTGAATAATATACTATTTTTAACTGTTTAATAGAGATCTCATCTCGAAGGCTTCGAAGGGCATAGCAAGCTGAACTAATTGAACTTTCTATGGCTGTCAGTTCCTTTTTCCAGTTTAAGCTTTCGTCAATATGAATACCTAAAAATTTCACACTGTCCACTAGGATTATTTTATTATCATTCAAAGTTATGTCAACTGAATCTTTGCTTCTCGACGTTGTTCTAAATAACATGGCATTCGTTTTATTTGTATTTAAGTTAAGATTGTTGATGGTAAACCAAGAATGAAAGAGAGCCAGAGCCTTATTAACCTTAATTCTTAGAGTTTCTATATCTTCTGCGGCTATAATAGCATTCGTATCATCAGCAAAAAGAACAAGGTCTGTATCAATATGTTTTAGGATGTAGTTAATTAGATCATTAATAAACAAAATGAAGAAGATTGGCCCTAATATTGAACCTTGTGGAACCCCTTGTTTAATTAGTTTTAGTCCCGATTTATATACTTTTTCGCATTTTTCTTCTTCCACTTTAATTTCTACATATTGCTGCCGATTTCCTAAGTAAGATTTAAATAGACTTAAAACTGGTCCTCTAACTCCATAATGTTCCATTTTGGCTAATAGTAGCTTATGATTAACTGTGTCAAATGCAGAGCTTAGATCCAGGAATAATCCTACGACTTTTAATTTCTCATTAACTCTATTTACTACCCCATCCATTAAAGTATTAATTGCGTCATTTGTTCCCACATTTTTCTGATACCCGAATTGTCTATAATTAAGAATTTTGTTGCGATTTAAATGTCTTAGAAGCCTTACTTTAAGTATTTTCTCAAAAAGTTTCGAAATTATAGGTAACAGAGAAATCGGCCTATAATTATTGGGATCTGATTTGCACCCTTTTTTATAAATTGGTAAGATTCTTGCTATCTTAAGCTGTTCGGGGAACACACTCATGTTTATGCACATATTTATGAGATGCGCCAGAGGTTCTGCCAATAAGTCAATATTATCTTTGATTATCCGTATTGGTATTTCATCATGACCAGACGATTTTTTGTTAGCCATTGCATTGACTATTTTGTTAATTTCACAAGCAGTTACTCGTTCGCAGGACATTTCTACATCTACTCTATTTACGCTATCTTGCATAGTTTGTATGGCTTGTTCGAAAGTATTTAAATCGTCAGCTATCCCGGCTTTGTCAAAAGTATTCGAGAAAATGTCAACTATCTCCTGGGGATTTGATATGATTTTATTATTTATTTTAAGAAGTATGTCCTTATTATTTTCACTTTTTGATTTCGTGTTTCTATGTTTATTTATAACCTGCCATATAGCTTTTGAAGATTCCTTTGCTTTATCAAGTTCTTTTCTAACCGTTATGCGCCTGGCTTTTTTTAAGACTAGTCTATATATTCTAATATATGTTTTTGTATACGTCCTTATTTTATCACTGCAAGTCACCTCATTTATGTTTTGAAGAATGAATCGCTTCATTTTACTAGATACCTTAATTCCTTTTGTAATCCAGGGCGATTTATGTTTTTTTTTTAAATTAACTTTCCGTTTCTTTTTTTTATAGCTGCTGCGGAAGATTTGTCCTACTTTCTTTAAGAAGCTATTTATGCCTTCTTCCATCCAATTGATATTCATTATACATTGTCTAAAACTATTTGAATTTCTGTCACTAAACTGCCGAGTCTCTATATTTAGAAAACACATTTACACGTAAGATGTTAAGACCTTTTTCTAAGTTCCACAAACAGAAAAAAAATTACATTCCACGTACCTACATTTCTTTAAGTGCACCTAAAAAGTGCTACAGGTCAAAACACCCTACACTTTGAGCATAATGGATTTGTCCTGAAATAGCATCGCAAAGAGTATCAATAAGAGTAACAACGTGTGCACAGCTCTCGAAGCATCAGCGGCGCCAAATATATCGGCGGGTGACACTTGCAAACGACACTTATATCTCAATCGCATTTGATACACAATTTCGGCTCCAAAAGATACACAAATCCTTTTATTTCTTGCGTTTCATAGACATCGCGTACGTAAATCACCTTTCCACCGTTGGTAGGATTGCACCTATATTTCGTCGAGCGACCCGATAAATTTGGCCCGTCCCACCATCGGGAAATAGCTTTTTATTCGCAAACCCGTTTGTTTATTACGTGTTTTGTGTGTTGTATCGGATACAGGTCGCTTATTTTATTATTCACGAGTGGGTTTTGTGACTTATTTGTTTATTTTTTATATTACTTTTCTCGTTCCGCTAGCGAGTTTTATATTCTTCTTACTCTGAATAATAAGTGGCGAATGGTACATTAAAATTTTTGGGACTTACGCCGTCGTAAAGAGGGAAAAGTTTTCGGGGATGTTGTCTTTCTTTTGTAATAATAAGAGTTTTATTTGATGCGAAAATTCTTAATTTATTTTACTTTTAGGGTTTCAATATAACGAAAATATTACGCATTCAGAAATCTCGAAAGTTTTGTTTTCGTTTATAGCTTATTGTCTTCTGAAAATTAAAAAATATAAAAGAAGTTTGTTTCGGCCGACCGCTGAAAGGCTTTGTTAGGCGAATATTTTTATTAATTCAATTAAGGTTGTAACGGTTGACCTTACAGTTAATTGAATTCAATTAACTGCATCAAAGAAACTCTTAATTCTAATAACTCACCTTCAAAACAATTTTACAAATTCGCTTCCAAGAGAACGATCCTCCGTCGAGTTTCATTTTCTCAATTACATTTTGGGAATTAGTGGAACGGAACTTGGGCATTTCTTAACTAACTGTGGAATTGGGGGCTAACCCGTTTGCCGGCACTCGGTTAAGCTAAGCGGCTGTCCGCAGGAATATTGTGGAAGCGAACGCCTGAAGAACAATATCGAAAACAGTTTTTCGTTTCAAGTTATCTGAGCTTTCCGCATTTGTTCTGGCTCATCCATCTAGTCTTAACTTAGTTTCAGTACGGCGATCTTTCTAAAGTTGGGGCGTAACACAGTTTGTTTTGGAAGAGAAAAAAATGTGTTGTAAATTAGGAGGCGATTGGCACATCTTTTGTTATTGTTGGTCGAATATACTGTTCACATACGTTCCGAATATTTCGATTCCTACGTGCATCATTATCTATAACAAGTTAACAACAGGTAACTCCATTTCGCCAGTCAATGTTTCAAACCTTTGACATTTACTACTAAACCTATCATACAGTAAATGTTTGGTTTAGGTAAACAATTCTACATAAGCCTTTACTAAACAAACTTCCCTTATGTAATTATTAGCGGATGTAATATTCCGTTATCGTGACGTTGGTGCTGAAAATGTGGAAAGGGAGGAACTCTGGGTACTTCTAGCCCTCATTAAGATTCATCTCGGCTTGACGGGAACTATCGAGATGGTGATACAGGCACGTCACTTTGATAAACTAATTTCGGCTGATTGTGCACGTAGCTTTATGTAATGGGTTCGTCTTAGGGCGATAACACATTGTATCGAATGCCAAGACGTTAGCTAGTCATGTTTCGGCGTTTAGATGGCAATGAATGTGTTGTACGTATCTCTCAGCTTCTTATTCCATACTGTTTGATTTTTTATACAAGAATACTCTGAAAGATAATAATATAATTCGGCTTTGTATGAAAACTCACGATAGTCACACATCTAGTTCACATAGTCTTCTATTTTTTTCTCGTTATTACTATTCTAAGCACCCAAAAACATTTTCTGCCTTTAACATAGGCACCATATTTCTCTAGTTCGTTCACTTACTTCACCTATCAGCTTTGCTAGCGACTATTTGTCCAGAATACCCTTCCAGCGGGGCGTGCCATCCCGATCGCCATTTTTCTTCCGCTAGCTATCTGGCGGAGGCAGGGCGCTGCGTCGGCTACTCTGATAAATCCTCCACGGAATGCAAATAAAATAGATCACTGACACAAATAAAATTATTTTCCTGAATAAAAGGTTCGAATAATTATTTTTGTTTGTCTTGCTATCCGTACCAATGGGGAGTTTTTATGTGAGTGTATTGTATTCTGGGTCCAGGAAAGGTGTTAATTGGAAATTATGGAGCTTGAAGTTACTGGGGACATTATAAATTAAAAACTTTTTCGTTTTTTGTTCGGCTTCGTTTGTTGTCTCTGTGGTTTCATGTGACGTAAATCATACTGTAACATAGGTGTAGCGTTAAATAAAAAATAAAATGTTGCCCTCTAAAACTTTACTGAAAATATAAAAGTAACTACATTGAAATTATAATTACAGTTTATTTTGTGACAATAAAGAAAAGGATAACATGCATTCAATTGCACGGATTTTATAAATTTATTGAGCTTTGCATGCCGATACCCAGCCACCGAAAATAATTGCCTAACCGAATGGAAAAATAAAATATATGGTATTTTTCAGATTTTATCATACGCATAAATTCCAACATTGTAATTTGACACTAAATCTATCCACAACTACGTACACAAGTTACAACATGTGCGTCATGAAAAAGTACTGGCAGCATATTTTCTTTTTTATTTTCGGTGTTGCCATCGAGATATTTTGTTTTTTTTTTCAATATCGTTAGTGGCGTGGCGGTCCGATTAGTGTTTGGTTTTTAAATTGCTCGTTATTCAACACTGTTTCCGTGAATTGTCGGTTTTGTTAAATTGGATACCAATATTCCTATTCGGTGACGAGAATTTTTAATTTGTATGTAAATATTCTTGCTTCGGCTGCTACCCTGTTAACAACTTAATACAATATTGTGTGTGTTTGTTTTTCGTTAGCAAGTATTGTTCTAATTAGTAATATACTATAAAGGTACATTTTTGTTGTTGATAGATCTTTTCTACGCGTGATAACGCATTTCATAGTATCAGCCAATAGGACAAACATCTGACTGCAAGTAGAACGCACCAAACCTTATTTCTTCTCTTCTTTTGTATATATTGGTGCAATGGAAAAGGCCAATTGGGTACATTTTACTACTTACATGTAATAAGAGTTCGACAGAAAATGGCTCTTTTTTCGGCCGAAATCTAGAACAAAATTCGACATGAATTAAAAAAGAAATGCTATAACTATCTCTACATTTAACCGTTTAAACTTTAATCTCATGAAACTATTTTTGCTTTTTCGCAGATGTGCTTATAAATGTTGTAAGTTCTATCGATTTTCTCTGAATACTAATAATTGATCGGTGGGTCATCATCATCATCATCTTTTCAGCCGAAAGACGTCCACTGCTGGGCATAGGTCTCCCCTGAGCACCGCCACTTTGACCGGTTAGGTATCAGATTTTATTACACATTATATTCAAAACTTATTTTGTTACTTACCAAGGAATCAGAGCCTTAACTTATAATGAAGGTAAGAAATTCGCTATAGAACGGGTACACTGGTATATGAGCTATTATTATATATTTAGCCCCCTCTCGGTCGTGGCCTTAATTTCAGCAAGGGTGTAGGAACGGTATGTGTCCTATCATGTCTCCGCAGTTTGCTAAATACGGGTTTAAATCCGATTTGGGTAGAGAGCGTACCTAACGCCTATTCACCACGTAGGTACGTAGGTACAATGTAAACCTAAAGGTATATACGTATTAGGTGCCTATCTACGAGTACATACCTATCAAATCTGTGTGGTTCTTTCCTCAAAAGACCATTTCAGACTCTAATCTACATGGTCCTCATATGGCCTGACCAAGATTATGTCTGGACTTTAAAGGAGACGGTGACCTCTGAGTTTGTTTCGGCCTTTCTTCTCAGAGTAGTCAGATAGGAAACGCCGACCTCATCTAGCTTATTTTTACAACTTTTTAATATGACGTGTAAAAGTGATTCCAATATCCTATTTACAGAATAAACAAATTCATTTCATTTCATTTCATTTCCTACTAAAATGAAGCAGTCTTGTGACAGGAGTAGGTCACATCAGTAGTTACAAAAACGGTTACTGGTGCGAATTACATAAAATAACATCACGCCTGTATTCCCCGAAGGGATATGCAGAGGTGTATCTATACATACATAATCAGCCTATAATGTTCCCACTGCTGGGAAACAGGCCTCCTCTCTATGAGAGAGGATGGGCCGTAATCCACCACGCGGGCCCAGTGCGGGTTGGTAGATGTCACATGTCTTCGAATTTTTGGTTCTAAGACATGCTGGTTTCCTCACGATGTTTTCCTTCACCGTTTTGAGAGCAGTGGTGATGAAATTATTTACACAATGTAAAGCGCCTGTCAGCGTTCGAACCTGTGTGGTGTACCTATAGTACACTCAAATTACTACTTTTTTTATGTTCTTTGTTTTTTTCTATAAATATTGTGTGCCTTACCTGGGTCAAATAAATTTATTTTCTTTCTTCTTTCTTTCTTTAAATTTTACGAGAACAATGAGGTAGTCTGGTGCGTCTAATAAGAACCTATATACCATTACACTATACTTCCCAAGGGGTATCGGCGGTATCGCATAACCCAGTAACTAGAATAAGAATATTTTTATTAATCCATTGTTATAAAATAAATTTCAAATATAATAATATTGCATGCTTACTGTAACGAGGATGTTTTATGGTTCCCAAACTAGGCAGCACCTGTATCTTGCTTGGAAGCCTGCGTTACGTTATCTTAAATTTAAAATCGAGACATGTTTTGCGTTAGTTTAAATTTAATTTGAGGATGTTTGAAAATGGATAGAATTCGTCATAATTAGCGAACTATTAAGGCAGTCGCTCCATATAAAATACTGTTATTCAGCTGCATCCGGTTAGAGTGGAAGCTGACGCCAACATAGTTGGGAAAAGGCTAGGCAGGTGATATCATAACGCTATACAGCTGAAACCTATTCGTTGGTCTGGTTTTGCATGAAACAATATAAAACTATTATGAATCTTAAAATAAAGTACAATAGCTATCTTAATTGTACAAAACATCTGTACCTAATGAAGTAACAATACAAACAATTACTATAGTGAACATAACAGCCATATTATAGGTACTAGGTTTCCATTAAAACACAACCAACAAACTAAGCTTTACCTATATAAATTCCGAGAAATATTCCATTCATTGGCTTAACAAGCAGCAAGTAATTATAACTACATCCAGAGTAAAATATTTGAATCACCTTCCTTGTTACCACGGTCCAAATTAAAAATTACGAAACGGCCTTCCGGGCCAAAATTTAAATTAAAGAATATAACATAAACATTTGGTTTTAAGACAGAACTTTTTTGGCAGGGATGAAAATAATTGTGATTACTTAATTAATAATTGAGGCCATGAGAACCATAATGGCCTAATTCAATGGACAAGCCTTTTGAAAACCATAGAAAACAAAAAAAGTATTTTTTTAATCAACAACCACTCTTCAGAATACATACTTTTATTACTTTTATATTTTAACTAACTTATCTGGAAAAAATCATAGACTCAACTTTAACTGGAAAAAATCAAGACTCAATATTGTAAAATAATTAGTTAGGCCACTATGGTTCTCATGGCCTCAATTCTAACCCTTAGTTAATATGTTTGTTGTTGTACTAACCAGTGGACCAATGTTGTCAAATTAAATAAATATCCTTACATATTATAAAACAAAGTCCTCCGCCACGTCTGTCTGTCTGTTCGCGATAAACTCAAAAACTACTGCACCGATTTTCATGCTGTTTTCACCAATGATTAGAGTGGTTCTCGAGGAAGGTTTTAGTATATAAAAACCGACATCCACGCGGTCATAGCCGCGGGCATTAGCTAGTATGATAATAATAATAATAATCGTTAGCAATTAACATTAAAATTGTTAATATACGTCAACAAACTGTTTTCATAACCTCTTAAAAATTACTTTCAGAATAATATTCTTCGGAATGAACAGGCTCATCTAATATTACTATGGCCTTATAGTCAAGATATTCTGTTACAAATTGGCAACAACACCACCCACACTACGTTAGATTACTCAAATAAAATTTAAGCACTACAAAACTGCGTCGTAAAGGTTTACGTGGCTAAGAGCCCAGCCCTTGAAATTGAGCCGCGCTTTTGCTAGGCGTGAAGGGGTGGCTAAATGGCTAGCACGGTGCCAGTGGTTGGTCTGCGATATTAAGCGCGCACTCAAATTGCTTACCATGATCCTCCATTATCCCGAAAATACTGCAGCATTAATTTTGAAATAAATATTATTATGTTAAAGTTGAGGATTGATGCTAGGTCCTATGTTTGGCGAAAACACGATTACATAAAATTTTCTCGATAGAACAAAAATCCAAAGTTACCTCTAAACAGAACTATAAACCGCTGGTATTCAATAAATACTTCGAATTAGATCATGAAACTTTGCATAATAACTGAAGTATCTATAAAGCAGGTCTTATGTTTTTTTTTTTTTTTTAATTACCATTATTTTCACTGTAAAAAGCAATTACCTAAACTTTTGGAGGCTTGAGAGCCGATAGCGCCCCACTCCGTCTCGCTCTCACTCAGGTCGCGAGTAATATGGTGCGAGCGAGATAAAATCTGACGTAGGGTACAGTCTTAAGTAGCGCGGTAACAAACATTATTTACACTTGCCAGTCTTTTTACAGATAATTATAAATTGAACATTTATCACGTACGCACGGCTACAGATCAAGCTTTCAATTTATGCTGATCTCGCATTGTATAGGATTTCCGTACAATGCGAGGTCTGCTTATACTTACTGGAAATGTATAGCTTGATGTGAGCCGTGTGTACCTAAAATATCTTGGAACTATAACGGGTGTTAAAAGACGCTTAACGAAGCCGAAAGTCTCTTGTTATTCCAGTCATTGTGATCATTTTTTTGTTCTAGACCATACCTGGGAACCTGCTGGTTACGGAGATATTGAAGGTCAAAGTTCCAACTTTTGCAGATGCTTTTTAAAGAAAGCAAGTTTTAAATGTTATAACTTAATTTTAAATACCCCCACGAACAGTTGCATGTACCCATAAGCAATTTGTTTTGCGTGTGTTACGTTGCGCACTACCGTAAACAGCGATTTTTCATACCAAAAATAAAAGTCGTTTCCGAGCAATTATTTTTGTGCAATGTTATTTAATTTGATGTACAGAATGCGTAGATGACGGCTATGTGATGGGTCTTTTTACACCCTGTATAATTTAAAAGAGTGTCCATGGAGTTTTTGCCCGGTCTTCTCCATAGGAACCTACTACACTTTGGAATGGGCAACTAGCATCATAATCTAACTGACTCCTTTGACAATTCAAAAGTGCCTGTAAATAGTTTAATTGAAATAAATCATCGGCTTAGCCTTCAAAGTCTGCTGGGGTCAGCTTCCAGTCTAACTGGATGCAGTATTTTACATGGAGCGACTGCCTATCTGACCTCCACCACCCCGTTACTGGGTGATACGATACCCCTTGGTAAGACTGGTGGTCAGACTTTCGGGCTACTGACTACCCGTAATGGCTGTCAAAGATCTACAAATGACGGCAGGGATCAAGACGCCGAAAATAAATGCTTTTAGCGAAATAAATTTGAGTTCTAGTATGGGCTTGATGATAAAGTTTTACGAATCATGGTAACCATAGAAAAGAAATGATTCAAATAAAGCTTTCGACTACACCACTATGGATGAAAAAAAAATAAAATCATCTTTCCAACGAGTTAATAATAACATGGGCGGAGCGGAAGGGTGGGTCAGACTTTTACTGACTAAAACCCACCCGTGTTCCTTCAGTTGCCTGTTGCCAAGGTCCCGGTATCCCTTTCGGACTTTCCCGCAACCCTGGCAGGTCCTATAGCACCCCTAAGAATATAATTAGTCGCCTTCTCTCGTGTTCAACTAAGATATTACTTTGATTACTCTTGCGATGCTCACATGTCATGTAATAAACTAAACCGATATTAATAAATGTATAAAATTAAGACGTGTTCCATTTTGACGGCGTTTCTTAGAATTTCGATCGCAAGATATCTTTTGAGTGAGGTATTCATGCGTTAAATGTTAGTTAGTCATTTCATTTCTTAACATAACATGAATAATTAGTGCTTTCAACTTGAACGGCTTAATACACTTAAAGTAATTACTTCTTCGTGAAAAGGTTATTAAGATACATATTACATACATAATAAATAATAATACATACATACATATTAGTTACTTGACCAATTCAAAAATAATCCCACTTGCATTCGTAGTGCAGAAATCCGTTTCACAACCTCAGACCAAATAAAAAAGCAAGAAGAGCGCTCTGAAAAATACAGTTAAGCATGCCAAAACTACACCACCGCTCCGTGCATACATGCTCCCCCTTACAATCACACTACACCTCACTAAATGCACACAAATATTTACAAAACTGGGCTCACGTCAATATTGACATTGTTTTGTCTTGGTTTTTTCTTTAATTTTGGTCTGAGATTATAACCTGCCACCATCATTCGAGGCGTGTACTTCATCATAACATTTTCTCGACCTATTGCCTCGGTTTCCTTTACTGAAAGGAACTGGGTCCCTCCATTTTCTACGCACAACGTAGTTAACTTCCGTACGACCTTTGCCACCCTTACACATAGAAAACTAGATTTATATACGGTTTTGCCAATGTACGGTTGAATGCTGCACTGATTTAATGGAACATCTTACCATGGGAGTTGGGTAGCCTTTTGTTAGAAAACCGTATTAAATTATAAATTAATTAAAATGATAAGAAAAACCCTTCTTTTATAAAATTATTTGATACGAGAATTAAAATAATGACAGCCATAAAATTGGGACCCTTTTCTATTTTATTCTACACTTATGGAATAAATAATTTTTTCGAAAATTAAATTTTCGCTACGCTTATGCAAACGCTCATTTTGATACTGCTGATATGGTTCGTCATTGGTCTCGAGTTCGAACCCAAGCTACGCACCTCTAGACTTTTCGGATTCATGTGCGGATTGTTTATTTATCACCTGCTTTAAAAACGGTGAAGGAAAACATCGTGAGGAAACCGGCATGCCTGAAAGATATTTCTCAGCATGTAAAGCCTAGTCAAAGGCTAGGTTATCTCTGACACCAGGTTAGTCAATAACCACACGAAAAAGAAGAAGGACATGATAAACAGACAAGTATAGCGTATTATTAAGGTAACAGACACAAAAATATTTCTCATTCTGGTATTTAAATACTACCCGGAACTTGTAACCATGTTGATGTTTGTAGTGCTTATAAGAGCGAGTGAAGCTTACAAAACAAAAAGTTGAAAGTAATATTAAAGTATTTTGATGTTTATAACTTAAACAACAGTGGCATAATAATATGTTTCCTAATGAGTGATACAAACAGCGTAACGTTACACTCTCATTAAGTTACCATAATTATAGTTATGGGAAATTTCGACGTCATGCATACATAATAGGTACATAATGTAGCATTGTAACATACATAATTACCTAATATTACTTATACGTATCTAACGATTATTAGTCCCTACCTTTCAATAAATCTATAAAATTGTATGTGAAGCTATAATGTACTTTAAACATGCCATACATTACGGCAATCCCCTAAATGTGTACCTACTCGCAATCTTCAAGTATGTTTTCCGATTACCGATACCAGATCTTTTCAGAACGAGCTCACGACAATCGAATCTATTTAAAGACAAATGAGCCCTTTATATTCAAATTGGCGTAAATATCGTATGAGAAAATAAACCTGTTCGTAAAACAAACACGTTAACAGGCTCTCTGTTTACAGGTAACCCACTCAGCTGTAATTGCCGCCTCTCGTGGATCTACACGCTACGCAACGAAACACGAGACAACACGCTGAGAAACGCCCTCGAGAAAGTATCATGTGTCACCGAACTTACCCCCGACAGACACTTAAACGACCAGGAAGATAACGAAAACGTCAAAGAGAATGCCGTACCCGACGACACTTATGACTATTATGATAAAAACGAGGACTACGCTGAAAAAAAAATCACGAAAAAGGCAACCAAACTGACCGATATTCCCTTAGAAACACTTCCGTGCCCAAAAGAACTGATGCAGACTGAGGAGTACGGACACCCAGTACAAAATGAGATCAGACTCAAAGCTTTCTCGAACGGCAAGAAAATTTCTCCGTGCTTAATTTTAGTTTTATTCATGCTGTTGTGTTAATTTTAAGTATGAAACAAAGATATTTGTGATATTAGACGTTAATTAGTGTATTTCTCGTGTACAGATTTATATTTGTTGTTCTGGATGTAGGTGTTGTAGTCGCCATTTTAAATTTTAAAGCGTGCGGTGCGTGCCCCAATTCTTGGACGGAGTAATGATGTTGTTCAATTAATTCATTAATTGAAAAGTGGTACTGTTTTTGTATTGTGTTTTGATAACATGGCATAAGTGAATACTTTCAATCCATTAACCTTATTATTATTATTTATTGATTGATAAGAAAGGTACATTTTAAGTTTTATAACGTACATAATGTCCAACAAAACTATGCACATAGTTTGTCACTTTGCATTAGTTTTGTTTGTAAAAAGGCAATACTTTTAATCAGTTGCCTTTAAAAAACGTCTGATCAAATAATAATATAACTAATATTTTTACTTTGTGTATTTTATTTGCCTAAAAGCTTTCAAGGTTTGTGTTTACTCAAAAAAACCTATTGATTATTGTACCTCCCGATATTCATGTCCAGAAGTTTTTGAAAAAAAAATATTCAACTTAATTTCGAAGAACATATAATATCTAAATAAATGAGGTACACGTATTTACGTCACCTGAATGAGTATCAATTTATGGTCAGCTAGTAATTAGGACAAGCACCGCACGCTTTTAATAAATAAAAATAATGTTTTTTTTTGTCAAGGGTGTCACGTGTCATAGAGTGTACGGGCAAAAAAATCATCTCGTTAAAGGAGACTCCCCAAGGGATTAACCCGATGTGTGATTCGGGAAACATTCCGAATGCGAGCTTCGTAAGCCGGGACGCTTACAATTATCTAGCTTTCGGGAATTTTAGCAAGGGTTATACTCTATTAGGTAGGAATATATTTTTAGAGCGAAAGCGAGAATTCGCTCACAATTTAAGCTGGAATTGATGTAAATAATTTCCCTGTTAACGTTGATCGGGTACAGGTATGCTCTGTTTTTAATTGCTTCAGTGTTTTGTTTTAGAATAACAATTTTAAATATTCGAATTTGAGTGGCAGTGAAGAATGCACACGTCACATACATTACGCTTTTCATTTGTTTTATCATTGTTGAAACATTAATCATTTAGACGGTTTAGTCTGCATATCATTGTCTGTAGTGCGTAGCAACAAAGACGAGTTACAAACATTAGCGGGCATTGGCAGGCAGGGTCAAGCATTATACCTACTAATAACAATACCTCGGTGGTTGACGTCATTGTTTCAACCCAGGCTGTCGAAAAATCAGCACTAAACCGCATTATGCTACTGCATTATGCTGAGTTTTGTACTTTGAGAGATACTTTCAGTTTCGCACTAAAATGAACCCATTCTTTTGGCTTTAGTTTTTAAATCTTTAAAAGTTGTTGTTAAAGGATACACTGACTGATCAAGATACACTTGGTAGTCTAAAAGTTTTGTGCAGTTAAAATAGAATATTGTTCAAAAACATTTCATTAGTTTGGCAACCGAAACTGACTGTTTAACAAGCTCTCCACGCCGTGAGGGTCCTCAATAAGTAAAAAGCGGTTTCCTATGCACAGACATGATTAATTTATTACCCATTGACTATTGATTGACCACAGAATCAGAGGTCTATTAATTTATGATGCTGGTAGCAGCAAGTCACAAACAATTTATGGTTATTTTATAATATAATTATTTATCTGCATGGCCAATGAGATAAATAGGTTTATAGTCATGAAAATGAATTAAAATCGAAAGTTTACTGCCGTTACGATATACTTGCGCAAAATTGGACTTTGGAATTTGGACACAATTGGACTTTGGACACAAGTATAGGTACATTAACGTGTGATGTGTGCGATGATTTAGCATAAATATCCGAGCCATTCGGCATCACGCATACTTGCGCAAGTAGGTATATCGTAACGTGTATGGCTACCGTATTTTTCTGCACTTGCGTAAAAAAATATGTCGAACTAAAATTTTGATTTTTAAAAGTTATATCTAATGTGTATTGTCCATTGTAATAAATTCATACCGAGTATTTCTTACTGATATCAAGATGTTCCATCATGTCATAACTTAAAGTGTTTGATGCGGAAACTCGAAATTTTCCTACAGTGTTTGTGTACCTAAAACAATAAGTTTTTTTTTTTTTTTTTCGAACACAATTCCTTGCACTCGCCCGGAGCGTGATTAGCGCGTATAGTCCATTAGCAATGCAAGTTAATATTAATAGTATCACGTTTAATAGCTACGTATCATGAATTAATAATTAATATTGATTTCGTATCAATTCGAACATAATTGTAATGATTTCTGTCAAGATTTTAACACGAAACAAATACATTGCATACATCATGAAAGTGTTTGACAGTTCAGTACTTATCTTTTTGGGGCCAATAGGAAAAAACCCCTCCGTATCAAAACGTCCTACGAGCAAATGGAACTATTAGCAAAACGACCCATAATCAATACGACACTTTAGCAAAATTACCTATTTACAAATCGTCCTAATATCAAAAGGTATAGGACCTTTAGAAACAAAAGACCGGAAATGGTACAGTCATACCACACATAAAATATGAGATTTTTAAAGGAATAATGTTATGTGTCATCTGCTCGAGACAACAAAACATTTGTTTATTTCATTCATAAGAACAGCCACAGGCCACTTACATTAATGAACCCGCAACTAGGACACTTACCTAGTGGTCGCAAGCGCTACTTCTGAGCATGAGGTCCTGGGTTTAATTCCAGGTCAGGCAAAGTGTTATTGGGTTTTTATCAATAGCAGTTCGGAGTCTAGATTATTGCCCAGTTGATGGTAATTGGCTCGCCCCCTTTTACATGGGACTTGAACATAACTGGCGAAATGTGGGTATGCTATAGATACACCTCTGCATAACCCTTTGGGGAATGCAGGCGTGATGTTATATACTATGTGACAAAGACTACTCACAATACTCCAGGCACACCGACAAAAAATGACATGCAAATTTTCTTATTGCTAACAACTAAGGCTTGAAAACCGAACATGCTGCTACAGAAAGGACGACTATACATAAACATGTTGTATAAACAATGCATGGTCTTATTAAAGAGTGTGGTACAGACCGTACAGACTATCATAGTGAAAAACTTTCTCCAAGGGACCAACAACGTAATCGCGAGCAGCTCGTGGCTAAGTAATAACAGCCCCTCGGGTCGATCCATCAGATTAAGCTACGCATGCCAGGGTTGGTCTGTGGATGGGTGACCGTCTTTACATAACGAGTCTCCTCCGTGCCTCGGAAAGCACGTTAGTTAAACTGTTGGCCCCGGCTGTCATTCGTGGATCTTTGACAATCGTTACGGGTTGTCAGAAGCCCGAAAGTCTAACAACCCAGTCTTACCAAGGAGTATCGTATTTCCCAGTTGCTGGTTGTGAAGGTCTGATAGGCAGTCACTGCATGTAAAATACTGGTATTCAGCTGCATCCGGTTAGACTGGAAGTCGACCCCAATATAGTTGGGAAAAGGCTAGGCAGATTGACCTACATCGTAATAAATAATCAGCTGTCTAAAACTTCACTGACTCATTTCGATCGATTTTTTCGCAACTAACGATGTTGGTCTCATGGAGAAAGTTGTTCACTTTTATGGTCTGTACCACACCTTTAAATATGACTACACATTTTTGATACACGCTGTGTATAATACTACGAATTTTCTTCCTTCTCAGTACAAAATAACACAACATTATAATTAGACGACTCGTACAAAAGCATTTCATGTCCAATTTGTTTGATCTCGCGTAACGATACTACCATCTTTATCAAGATTATAGTCCATTTTATCCTTTAATTATACATGAGTCTAACGCAATTGAGCAAAACAAAATGGCCGAGAAAGGAGACCATTCACGTTTCAGACACGAAAGATGCCTCAAGGTCCCTACCTAGATTTTTCAACATTGAAAAACAGCTGAAGGAATGGTCGTAGAGATTCGGCATAGTGAAAAATGATTAGGAAAACTTTCCTGACCAGGCTAACACATTTTTTTATATGAATGGTCTCCTTTTACCAAATATCCTGTACTAGCGAGCCGCCCCTGGCTCGCACGGTTTTTACCCCATGACAAAACCTCAGGTTTTCTTTATTATAGGTAAGTTTAATATAATTTTTATTCACATTAAACCTTCCGGATATAAATAAATTCTCTAAATGATACTGAAAACCGCATCAAAATCCGTTGCCTAGTTTAAAAGAACAACGCGGTCACACAGCCTGACACGAAAGTATGTAGGTATATGAAAGTAACGTGAAATGAATTTTTATTTTCCTTTTGCTGAGGTCGCCTCATAACTACCAACGTTAACTCTTTTGGTAAATGTACTACGAGTGTGTGTTTGTTTTATTTTTATATATTCTTAAGTGGTACAATTTGGCCTGTAATATTTCTTACCTATACTGCCTCTCTTTCTGTGTCATTTATAAAACAATGGCACATCTAGCGTCTAGACTTTTAAGATGCTTTGTTAGAATTAGTTTCTGAATTAAACTTGTAACGATGCCTGAGCAAGGACGGTATGTAATAATATTTTCATTTTAATTAATTTAACTGCGTATTATAGCTTTTCCACTATAACGGCCAGTTTCTTCATGAAAAGTAACAGCAAAAGTAACAGTCAAGTGTTCTTTTGCACAGTTGTATTTTCAATCCTCGGCGCTGAGGCGAGGGTTGTAAATCCGCGTTACCGTGTGCGTAAATGCGGCAGTGGGACGCATTTCAAAGTTGACAAGCTTTAGAAGTTAATTAGTCAGGGTTGACGCAAATTTGCTCGGGATACATCACAACGCAAGAATCCTGACAAACATCACTTTCACACATTTTGAGAGAACCGAACACTATATGCAAAATTTTTGTATTGAAATGCGATGCGCTATGGCCCGATGCGGCTATAATGTACGCTTGTCCTTAGACCGCATTTTCATATCCGAAAAATCTCTGCAAGTAATGTCAGAGACGTTCTAAAGTAACTTGCAAGTTTATGGCATAGCAAGTATACTTGCAAGTTATTACTATCCGATAATCTTTTGGGCCTTTCGAAGACAGAAATTTTCGTGTATGTGTATAAGCGGCCTTGTATCATTACATGTTGGATCAGTCTGCATTGTATCTCCGTTTATCATAATTATCCTTGAGCATTGGTATCAGAAAAAAATTGCTTTCTGTTTTCTCATGTCTTTAAAAAAATAGGAACCTAAGTCAATGTTCATAATAAGAGCACATTATATCACTATTATCAAAAGTAAGAAGAGAAATCGAAACTTCCGAAAATTGTTACGTAAAATAATCTTAAATTCATTAAAACCTCTGTTAGCATAAATCACAATTTATTGCATTGTTCTTACAAGTTAAACATTTAAATGGGCCTGTATTTGTAATGTTAACATAAAATGTTTAAGATCAAATTCATAGATTTTCATCGTTGAAATATTAAAAATTAATTGTACAAAATGTATTCCTGTTAAAGATAATATCGTGTATATTGTAATTATTAGGTTGTGTATAGTCTTGAATTCTGTTGTAATAAATATTTCTACCCGTGCTCTGAGAGTTTTATTTATAAACACCTTATTTCTGATAACAGCTAATTTTGCAGTTACTGCAGTAAAAAAATTAAGTTGGCTGTTAACTGTGACGGCGATACGGATTCACACGGACCTGTGACGGCGACACGGACTCAGGTGTTTGACAACGTCTACGATGAAAGAAATAAAAAAACATTGTCTATAGCATTTATTTATTATATAAAAAGTCCTCCACCGCGTCTGTCTGTCGTCCTGTTCGCGATAAAGTCAAAAACTACTGCACCGATTTTCATGGTGTTTTCACCAATGGATAGATTGATTCCCGAGGAAGGTCGAATTTGGGGGGTGAAGCCACGGGCATCAGCTAGTTATGCATATACAGGGTGTTAGGGTAAACACCGTTATCCTTGCAACCAGTGGTTTGGTTTCATTTATAGAACGTAAAATCAATGGAAAATTACAACTTTTTTTTTCTTTTTTTAATTCTACATTTTACCACAAGAGACGCAAGTTCGTTGTCCTATGCGCTAGGGCAACGAACTTACGTCTCAACCCGGGCCGGGTACGGGATGTGAATTGACCGGCCGCGAGCGCGACCCCTCCCTCAGTCAGTCAGCTGTTTCACTAGAGAGCACGGTGTCGGATAGAAACTTTTAAAAATCTTTTAATGAAAATGACGTTTTTTTTTTGTTGTGTTCGGTCATTTATTTTTATATTTAAGTCAACTACCCATGGTTTGAATGACAAGACTGTTTACCCTTACAGCCTGTATTATGCAATTTGATGAAGAGCATCCACAAGTGACGATATCTTATGAAAAACAGGTCAAGATTGACTGTCATTCTGAATTTCGACAGATCATTTTTTCGACAGCATCCCAATTTCGAAACACAATAGTTCGACGACTCATTGCTTCGACAGAACACATCTTCGAAGAACACTACTTCGACAGACCATACTTCGACAACACACACCTTCGAAGAACACTACTTCGGCGGATCTCTATTTCGACGGGACGTACCTTCGACATAATACTTAAGTAAAACAATCGCTTACGAGAAAAAAAAACCATTTAATTCTGACTACTAGTCCAACTAAAAAAATGACAACTTCGCATTTTCTTAGCTTTAAATATGAATGATTGGT
Source organism: Lithophane semibrunnea (assembly GCA_947363905.1). NCBI lineage: Eukaryota > Metazoa > Arthropoda > Insecta > Lepidoptera > Noctuidae > Lithophane > Lithophane semibrunnea. Next base: position 5,117,050 of record OX376198.1, read on the forward strand.
TTGAATGAAAATGATTTACTTGTAATTGGTTTGAATTAAATCAGCCTGCTATATTCTAACGACTGACAGAGTAATAACAGCTTTTATAACATCACAATTTTATTGGTAATATCATAAACAAAGGTCAATTTGACGAATTGCCGATTTGGCAAATATCAGACTTGACCAATGTCGTGTAACCCGCTTGTGGGGTACATACCTCAATGCTTACCTTAAATAAACAACCTGTACAGACACATACGTCAATCAAAACAGAAAAAATAGTTTTCAATTATGTCTTATGAATGTGGATTTCCATCGACACAAAATTCAATCGAAAGCTGGCATAGGAGGTGGAATACTTTGCTCAACAGAAAAAAAATGAACATGTTTAAAACTTTGAAAATAAATAAAAAGCACACAGAAGGAAATACAAAGAATTTTGACTCAAATTGAGAAACCTAAAAGAAAAAAGCAATTGCAGCAGAATGAAAGGCTGCAAAAACATTTGCTACTAAAATATTACATGGATACAATTTCGCTCCTAAGCGGAATAGCATACGTTACTCACATGTCTAATAAAATACCTATGGGCATGGGTACCTATGTTCTATGTTATGGGGTTTGGTTTCCGCACTTAGTCCTTAAGGTGGACCATTGTGCGTGCATGGGTATAAAATCATGCTAAATAATTGTTTTTTCGGTACTGCTCCCTACACGTACAGTGGGGATGATTTTTTTTTCTCGTCTGTCCCTTGTTATCGGATGTCGTGTGGGTGTGTGAAAACTATTTTTGATTCAGGGATCCGTTTGCAAAATATTAAGCTTTAAAGTGCTATACAACGTGTTTTTTTTTTATATCCCTTATGTCTAGGGTATTAATTTCAATTTGATTTGTGTTTTTTAAAAGATATCGTGTCATTGACTCTATATGTGTGTGTCTAAGTTTCATTGATAAGTACCAGAAAATCATTTTCATTCAAACCAATCATTCATATTTAAAGCTAAGAAAATGCGAAGTTGTCATTTTTTTAGTTGGACTAGTAGTCAGAATTAAATGGTTTTTTTTTCTCGTAAGCGATTGTTTTACTTAAGTATTATGTCGAAGGTACGTCCCGTCGAAATAGAGATCCGCCGAAGTAGTGTTCTTCGAAGGTGTGTGTTGTCGAAGTATGGTCTGTCGAAGTAGTGTTCTTCGAAGATGTGTTCTGTCGAAGCAATGAGTCGTCGAACTATTGTGTTTCGAAATTGGGATGCTGTCGAAAAAATGATCTGTCGAAATTCAGAATGACAGTCCTCAAAACAGTCATTTTGGCAGAATCATAATTATGAAAATATAATGAATCATCGTAAAAAGTCACAAACTGACAATTCATAATATGATCTGCGTCCGATTCATATTACGAAATAATTCATCTGTTTGACAGTTTTCTATGGAGATTCGTAAAATGGTCCACATAGTATGAATTGCTTTTGTGTCAATTAGAGGAATTGCTAATGACAGCTGGAAATTCAGGAAAAGAAATGCTTTTAGAGGAATTGCTAATATGGCCGTTTTAGGCCCACTGACCATCGTTTGGTCTCAAAAAATATAAATACATCTGCCCTACAGTCAAAACTTGTATGAGATAGGTAAGTAGTGTAGAAGACTGTGTTCAGTTTCAGAATGTCCGGATGAGATCTGAGGGGCAAAGATTTTTAAAAACTTTCGCATTCTAGTCTCAATCTGTGCAAACCTGTATGTAACCTACTTATTTGACAAGTTTCTGACATTGATTGTCGCTGAGACGAGCTATCTCCTTACCGAACAATAAACCGCTAGTATTGAAAAAATACTCCAAATTGGATCATGAGACTTTGTATAATAAAACTGAACTAATTAAAAAAAATTTTTACAAGGCAGTCGGTGGCAAAAAACGAAAATTAAAAAGCAAAGACACCGACTTCCGAAATTAAAGTTATTTTTCACTTTTTTAGTGTTTTTTTTGAAGTCGGTTGTTTTTTTTTTGTGTGGGGTAGGTACCACCACTAAAAAGTGAAAAAAAAGTAAAAACTCTTTTTTTTCACTTTTTAGTGGTGGTACCTACCCCACACAAGTTACTACCTGCTACGTAAATAACAGTGAAGGAGTCTAATAATTATATCGTCTACATAGACTGTGGGAAAAATACGTAATATTGAAGCTAGCTCAAAAACTACGCAAGCAAGCTTAATTATGGGACCATCTCGGTAGTATACCCTTTCGAACTAAAAAAGAATTTTTTAAATCGGTTCACAAACGGCGGAGTAATCGGTGAAAATACATAAAAAAAAAAAAAAAACAATCATCCGAACGTAGTACCTCCTCCTTTTTTGAAGTCGGTAAAAAGCAGATACTATGTTTTTTTTATTTTTTATTACCAACCTTCCATTATTTTTGTCGTAAAAAGCAATTACCTAAACTATTGGCGCCTTGGAGCCGCCAGCACGGGGACTCAGTCTTGCTCTCACTCAGTCCGCGAGCAGTATGGTGCGAGCGAGATAAAAAGTAAAATTGAGCTGAGCTAATAATATGGGCTCTTTAAGTAGGTACTCGAATTGGCCTTCTGTTAAAATCAAAATCAAAAGTCATTTATTCAAACTAGGCTGAGAATCAGGACTATTCGAACGTCAACATTACATAAGACAGTCCCCCAAAACGCCTCCCTTCACCACTTCCTAGTACTTTAGCTGGGAAGAAGAAGTGGCGCAACAAACTCCCCAGCAGCACAGCTGTCTGTTTAGTTAGAAAACATTTATTCTATACAAAATCATTTACAATACGCAACATAAAACATAAATCTAATTATTAGCTATCTATATGTCAGCTAGCACACGCCAATACACCAACCAATACTCAACCCAAGCAGAAATAAAAAGTAAATGTAAACATACATTAACTAAATAAAAGCATCCAGGCACAAAGGGCGTGCCCGCTTAAATATAGTTAGTGTTAAAGCCTACACTGTCTTCCCATACCTAATAACACTGTAATTCGAAAATATGATAAAAGCCAATTATTTTTAAAAGAGTAACCGTGAAGTTTCTTGCCGGCTCTTCTCCATAGGAAACAACCAATTGGAACCGTGCTTCTAAAGTTTCTTAATGGCACATGTATTTTTATGTGAAATATTTTATTTTTATTTTTTTTAATCTCCCATCAAACCGCGTTGCTCACTATTGTGCCATTGGAAAAATAACAATCTTATAAATTGACATGACATTTGACAACAGAATAAATTAAATCAGCATTCAGAACCCAGGGCTTAAAATAATAAAGTCGAACATTTTGGAAAATTTTCAATGTCACTTTTACTAATACAATAAAATACATTCAGCCGTCTAGACGCTTAGAGTGGTGAATATAAATCCCCTGTACACATAAATGTGGTGAACTAGGTATTATAACCACATTTTATTTAATTGGAGGGTTCGAACGCAGATATTATTGATAATAATACACAATAGCACCGATTTCGCAGACTATACTTTCACTTATTCAGCTAGTACGGTCAGCAACTAAAGTCGATTGACACTTTAGTTTTTTTCTTAAATAACAACCCGCCCCTGCTTCACACGGGTGCAATGACGAAATATCGAAACATTGAGGGTTCTGAGCTACAGCGTGTCAACAAAACCCTGTCCGATCCGTGAGGGGTTGTTAAGAATCATACTGAGAGTATTTATGTTTTTTTTTTGGAAAAAATACCGGTAATTTTACTGGGTTATTACATGTGACGCGGGCCGCCGTCCTCTAGCGGGTATCTACAAGTCATAACTCTGCAGAAAATCTGTTTTTTTGTCGAATTTGTTTTGTAAGTACCATGTATAGATTTTTAGCAAATTATTCATCTAAATCTGAACTGATGAACATGGAATACCTACTAAAAAGCAATGTATCAAATTACATTGTATTAATTTAGATGATAGGTAAGTTCAATAACATAAAATAACTCCTGTATTCTCCGATACGTTAGGCAGAGGGTATCTAAGTTCACCCGTATTTCGCCAGTTATGCTTAAGTCCCAAAAAGACCAACTAAAAATCAAATCAATCTGCCGAGCCTTTTCCCAACTATGTTGGGGTCGGCTTCCAGTCTAACCGGATGCAGCTGAATACCAGTATTTTACATGGAGCGACTGCCTATCTGACCTCCACAACCCACTAACTGGGTAATACGATACCGCTTGGTTAGACTGGTTGTCAGACTTTCGTGCTTCTGACGACTCGAAACGACTGTCAAAGATCCACAAATGACAGCCGGGACCAACGGCTTAACGTGCTTTCCGAGGCATGGAGGAGTCTCGATATGTGAAAATGGTCACCCATCCACGGACCAACCCCGGCAAGCGTAGCTTAACCTGATGGATCGACCCGAGCGGCTGTTATTACTGCGGCACGAGCTCCTCCCCAAAAAAAAAAAAAAAAAGAAAAAAACCAACTAAAAACTACAGAAACTAAGGACTAAGTAAAATTAACAGTGTTAATCGAGTTTTCTTGCTGACTGTACATAAAAGTCACAGAGTACTATTATTTATTCTCCGCCACGAGCTTATACAAAGAAACCCCGAGTTGTTATCAGAACGAACGGTCGACTGAAGATTATACTCGTAGAACTTGAACAAAAAAGATTTCAAGCTTCATTTAATTAGTCCAGTCAAAAAACACGTTGGGACTTCAATTGAAGTCGTGAATTTCAATTTTGTGAGAAGCCATCTATTCTAATTAGAAATGAAAGTCGCAAATGTCAAGGGTCGTTTCTAGACAAAAAACGGTGAAGAAAAACATCGTGAGGAAACCGGCATGCATCGACGGTATGTGAAGCCAAAATCAGAGGCCGGTGGGTGACATAAAGACTTTGACACCAGCACGCGTTGCATGACTACCATAGCAGTATAGACAAAATGACGATTGATTGATGATTGTATGCTACGCGTGCTGGGGGTCTACATCCTAAGCACGAAGTCCCTAATTTCGGCCGAAGATGCGGGCGTTTCCTACTCCGTGACACTTACGGACATAATATGATTAGTTCGGGTCCTAAACTAAGAATGGACTACCAAACTGAACTTCGATAAACGGTACTGCGACATGATTTAACTTCGATATTACGGAACTCCTACACGTTACTTCGACAATACTTTAGTTCGACATGCCTTAAGTCCGACACTACTCTACTCCGACAAAACGTTTCTTCGACATGACTTAACTATCAGAATACCAGCGCTGCGGTATTTATTTATTTAAATATCGCAGCATTATGCTGAGGTAGGAGCCTTTTTGGCCTCGCACAGGTAGCCTAAGTATTTTTGTTAGTTTTAATTTTTTCTTTTAATTTAATTAAGTACCTACTTACTTTATATTACTGATTTTTTTCCTGTGCATGTCCCAAATAATATTTTTCTTTCTTTTCTTTCTAACTACGAAATGATGTGACTTTGACGACATACTACTTCGACAATAATGCTAGTTCGACATGATTCAATTTCGACATACTCTACTCCGACATACTGTACTTCGACAATATTTTAAATCGACGTAATGCGTCTCAGACACGATGCTAATTAAAAAATTATTTGACGGATTTATTGCTTTCGGATGGACCCATATCTTCGTTGACGGAGTTAGAGAGTAGATTCCCAGGTTAGTCACTAACTTTCGGGAGGTTCCTGTTTCGGATATTCGGGAGGTTCCTATTTCGGATAAGGCGGGAGGAAATACCCGGGTGTTACCACTGTGTGGATCGCCCGGAGGACACGGTGTAGCATACGGTGGAGGTATGCCCCTGCTTGGTCGGAGCCCCGCCGTGTCCTCTTGGAGGCGATTGGTGGCGGTGACCTCTCGCGTCCGGCCCTGGTCCAGGCCATGGCCTTCCCATGCCCTCTCGCTCCGTACCATGGTACGGAGCGAGAGGGCATGGGAAGCAGTCACCTCTTTCTGCGAAGCAGTAATGCTCGCGAAGGAGGAGGCGGAACGCGTGAGGGAAAGGCAAAGTATCCGCCCTCACGCCCCTAACCGCCGCCGTTGGAGGCGCCCTGGCGTCGGGAATCCCAGGCGGATTCCCGGCCACTATAGGCGCGGGCTTGCGGACGGCGAGCAGTGGGTAGCTCGCCGTCCGATTAGGACTAGGCCCGGGTCGATGGCGCGTCGTGTTCGGTGGAGCATACGGTGGAGGTATGCCCCTGCTTGGTCGGAGCCCCGCCGTGTCCTCTTGGAGGCGATTGGCGGCGGTGACCTCTCGCGTCGGGAATCCCAGGCGGATTCCTGGCCACTATAGGCGCGGGCTTGCGGACGGCGAGCAATGGGTACCTCGCCGTCCGATTAGGACTAGGCCCGGGTCGATGGCGCGTCGTGTTCCACGCGCGCCTCAAAGCGATGTCAGCAAAATTGGTGGCGTCCGCTAGGACCGATGCCTGCCAGGGTTGCGGGTTAGTCCGAAAGGGATACCGGGACCTTGGCAACAGGCAACTGAAGGAACACGGGTGGGTTTTAGTCAGTAACAGTCTGACACGCCCTTCCGATCCGCCCAGAGCGGGAGAAGTCATTGGATGATTTCCCAACCTCAAAAAAAAAAAAAAAGATGGAAGGAGAAATATTTTCATAATTACTTTGAGTAGTTTGTTTTTGAAGCGAAAAGGCAACATGAGATACTGGTCACAGTTAATTAATTTCTTTGACTAATGGTCTGCATAACAGCAAAGTCCTAGTTATGACTACGAAAAGCTTAGTATAAACGAGAAGTTTCATTTACCTTTGCTCAGTTTCTTCATGTTTTTTTCCTTCATCGTACGATTTCACTTTGAAGACTTTTTCGCACATTTAAAAGTAAAACGGAACGGAAAAAAAACAACTTAAGAACCGGATTTATTTCGAAATATTCGTTATCTATACATAGGTATTATAAATCAAAATCGCTTTTCGTGTACGTCTGTGTGACCGCGTTTTTCTTCTAAACTACGCAATGGATTTTGATGCGGTGTCACCATCATTTACAGAAATTATTCTGGGAGGTATAAGTATTTATAATACATTAATATTAAACTTACATATAATAAAGAAATCTCAATTTTTTTCAAGGCCTTATAACCGCTCGAAACATGGGCGGGTCGCTAATTTTAATTATAAACAATTTTCTCTTGGTTATCAAAGGGCACGGCCACAAGGCTCAATGACGCAAACCTAAGACGTCGCCATCGCCTTTTCTTTAATATTACTTCCACAAAATGTACTAAATATTAGCTGAAGGTTTTGTACAAAAGGAATTCTTGATTCGTCTCTAAAGATTGGGGGCGAAACGGTTGTTCCCAGTCTTTGAATTTAATATGTTTTCGCCGCTAATATAATGCCGTATAGTGTAAAATACTGGTATTCAGCTGCATCCGGTTAGACTGGAAGCCGACCCCAACTTGGTTGGAAAAAGGCTAGGCAGATGATGAAGTTTTCGCCGCTACTTTTGGAGTAACGAATGGAAAACAATCGTTTAGAATCAGTTTGCTTATAATTTAAGAACATAAACATAAAATCACGCCTGTATTTCCCAAAGGGTTAGGCAGAGATGTACAGTCACGAACTTTAATTGATGAGCCACCTTCAAACTTTTCAATTTTGCCGTTTCATCCATTCCCGAGATTACACGATTAAACACGAACTCAAATCGCACGCTCGTAAACAAGATGACAAATAAATTACTTTTAATCCGAAATAGTCTTATCCATAGAGGTTGACTAATAAGTTCTCAATGATAAAAATAAAAACAAAGTTGCATTAAGTTTATCCAATCTATTTGAAACCGACCTCCTTTGAATCATAGGTCATTAACTCGATAATTCTGAAAACTTAACTAAAGACAGTGACAGTTGAAATATCGATGTTAGAGACGTTACTTTCGAACTTGTCGAAATGACTAATAATATTTCACCGTACGCTAACGTTACTATCGCAACAGTAACCTAGCAACGATTGTTTATCGTTACTAGGTTACTGTTGCTAGACCTGCAATTGGTTGACTTTGGGTAGTCAAGTTTGTAGTTCTGGCTCTCAGGTTAGCCAACTGGTAAAGATGTGAAATATAATTTTCTTCTTCTAATACGAAGACATATGACTTTGCGTGTCGGGAACCGAATAAACCCGATTTGCATTACACGGATAAAATACGAACAGTACCAGGTGGCTCATCAATTAAAGTCCGTGACTGTACCTATAGTACACCCACCGTTCGCTAGATATGTTTATGTCCCATGTAATAGGGGCGAGCCTATTGCCATTAACAGGGCACAAATCCAGGCTCCGGGCTGCTACTGAGAACTTCCAGATGGAAAAACCTATTTACCATTGCCCGACCCGGGAATCGGCCTATATCTGACCACAACCCAGATAGTAGGTTACATGATACCCCTTGGTAAGACTGGTTGTCAGACTTTTAAGCTTCTGTCTTGTATGCATCTGTCAAAGATTTATGAATGAAAGCTGGGACCAACGGCTTATGGTGCTCACTGACGCCTTATCAGGAGCATTCACTACAAATACTTCAGCTTACATTCCAGTCAGTCAGGCATTATTGTAATGAAGTTAGGCATTTGTTTTCAATTAAAACTTGTAGCTCATTCCTCTTCCAATAGACGGGGAATCAGGCTGCTGCCGTTATCATTGGGAACTGACGGCAAAATAACTTCGGCAGTCGTATGCTTTGTTTACATTGGTCGAGTACTGTACCAGGATTATCAATGATAGGCGTATTTGGTATTTATCCTAACTTATTGATATTATAAATGCGAAAGTGAATTCGTTTGTTTGTTACGCTTTCACGCTAAAATGGCTGAACGGATTTGGATGAAATTTGGCACATGGGTAGACCATGACCCGGAGAAAGACATAGGAAAGACATAGACTACTTTTCATCTTGGATCGCAAAAGAAATCGTAGGTAACAGCAAGTTTATCATAAGTATTTCTATAATTGATGCTACGGATTTTACATCATGACGCATGCTGTCAGCTCTGCAAGCTGATCCTCTACTCTTTTTTCTATCCTTCTAAATATGAAATAGTGTTTAACTCAATAAACTTGCCATTAACTTAATTATAAATGGAGGTTGATTGTCAAAGCCAACTGGACAAAACCTCTACGTTACCTTTAGTGTTGAGTTTTAATACCATTGTCTGCCTGGTTCAAATTCATTCAACAATTAGCTCGTGCAGTTCTAGTTGTTAACATTTATTTACCAGGATAGTTAAGCATACTGTTGATACAATAGTTTTCCAAATTATTCAGGCATAAAAACACAACTATATCCAATTTAAATGAAGAAATATGAGAAAGAAACTAACTATGTATATATTATATATATTTATATAGATAAGATAATGCTTTATGTGTGTATGTATTTATTGTATATGTAAACGGTACACCACTGACTACCTGCAGTATTGTCTCTCCTTCTTACTTTAATCCATCCAAAGGTTGTCTGTAAAAGATCGCTTTTAGCGATAAGACCGCCCATTGTGTCACCCTATGTAAAATTTCTAATTTATGTCTGTAATTTTTATGGTGTACATAATAAAGAGTATTCTATCTATCTATCTAAAGAAGATCTTGTTATTTTGAACTACAGACATTATTATTTTGAGCTACTTTTGTTGCCATAGAGCTAAGAAGATAATAATATAGAACTTAGTCTTTTTTTAATCTCGTAGTAATTTGACATTTCAATTGGTTGTCCTTCGTTTTTTCAACTTGGAGTTTGACATTTTCACAAATCTTCACGATTTTTTGTCAAATTAGTCTACGAGATTAAAAAACTTTTTACAAAAAAAAAACCGACTTCCAACAAAAACACTAAAAACGTGAAAAATAACTTCTATTTCGGAAGTCGGTGTCTTTGCTTTTCAATTTTCGTTTTTTGCCGTCGACTTCCGAAATAAAAGTTATTTTTCACGTTTTTAGTGTTTTTGTTGGAAGTCGGTTTTTATTTTTTGTAAATAGTTTTTATTTTTCACTTTTTAGTTGTGGTACCTACCCCACACAAATTCGAATACCACTACCTGCTATGTAAATAACAGTGAAGGAACATTAAGATATCTTCTACATACGCAAAGTGGGAAAAATACGTAATTATTGAAGCTAACTCAAAAACTACGCGAGCAAAATTAATAAAATTTATATGGGACCACCTCTGAAGCATGACCTACCAAACAAAAAAGAATCATCAAAACCTATTCATAATTGGCGGAGTAATCGCGCAACAAAGACACAAAAAAAAAAAAATATACAGACGAATTGAGAACCTCCTCCTTTTTGAAGAAGACGGTTAAAAACAGACTAAGCACTTTCCCGCTAGTACTCGTGTTCTTACTCAACCAACGTAAACGAGGCTTATCGCGACTTTGTCCCACGGACGATCTCGAGCGAGAAGATAAAAAATTATTAGCTTTGAAACTCTGAAACAAAGTCGTAAAGTTTGAGAAAGTTTGCAAAAATTTCGTCGTTCCATCTTAACCTTGGTCTCTTTATCCTGACCGAGATGATGGATTCCACTGATTTATTGAACAAATGTAGGTAGGTATTATCTGATGTAGAGAGAAGCTCGTGGCTAAGTAATAACAGCCACACGGGTCGATCCATCAGGTTAAGCTACGCTTGCCGGGGCTGGTCCGTGGATGGGTGACCATCTATACATATCGAGACTCCTCCGTGCCTCGGAAAGCACGTTAAGCTGTTGGTTCCGGCTGTCATTCGTGGATCTTTGACAGTCGTTACGGGTCGTCAGAAGCCCGAAAGTCTGACAACCAGTCTTGCCAAGGGGTATGGTATTACCCAGTTACTGGGTTGTGGAGGTCAGATAGGCAGTCGCTCCATGTAAAATGCTGATATTCAGCTGTATCCGGTTAGACTGGAAGCCGACCCCAAATTGGTTGGGAAAACGCTAGGCAGATGATGTAGGTAGGTATTATCTAACGGGGAAAACCTTACCAGCAGCTGGTTGTTATCTACGAGTCAAAAAAAAACAATCTGCCTAGCCTTCCACTGACTTCCAGTCTAACCGGATGCAGCTGAATACCAGTATTTTACATGGAGCGACTGCCTATCTGACCTCCACAACCCAGTAACTAGGTAATACGATACCCCTTGGTTAGACTGGTTGTCAGATTTTCGTCTTTCGACTTTCGTTTATCTACGAGTATCCTAACTAATATGATAAATGCGAAAGTGAGTTTGTTTTTGTTACGTTAACGGCTAAACGGATTATGATGAAATTTGGCACATTTGTAGACCTGGAGAAGGACATAGGCTACTTTTCAGCCTAGATATCCGCCGAAGAGACGCGAGCAAAACTAATATACTAGAAAAAAAGCAGAAGTGTCTGTTTTTTGTTTGTTTGAACGCCCTAATCTCTGGAACTACTAGTCGGATTTGAACAAACAAGTTGCATTAGATAGCCCAATTCTTGAGGAAGGCTTAAGGCTATTTAACATCAGGCTAGGAATCTGTAAAAAAAAGTCAGAAAAAACGCTAAGCAAAAACGAAACAATATTTTGCCTGATGGATACTACTAAAAAATCAATTCAGGATAACTATCTTAGGTCACTTTTAACTTAAAGTCCCGACCTGTGTGCTACTGAGTTCAGATAAATCTGTACCCTTTGTTGACCAGTCAATAGTTTCTAGACTTCAGTTAAGGTATTTAATATCAACGTTTAAGTGGGTCACTAGCAGTTCAATATACATAGAAGGTGAACTCTGAAGTAAGTTCTCTGGATAGGCGGCAAATGGCATCGCTGAAATAGTTGCAGTTATATTCACTTGCTAGCTGCGCCCTGAAGTCTCGATCCCGAGGGAATATCGGGATAAAGGATATCCTATGTCCTTCTCCGGGTCAAGGTCTACCCCTGTGCCAAATTTCATCCAAATCCGTTCAGCCGGTTTAGCGTGAAATAGTAAAAAACAAGTAATAAAAACTAAAACCCAACTACGACTTAAAAGGTATAAACAAGACACCACAGACAGACAAATTAAAAATCCGGAGTCACACGTGTTAAATCGAACAGATTACGTGTGACTCCGGATTTTTAATTTGTCTGTCTGTGGTGTCTTGTTTATACCTTTTAAGTCGTAGTTGGGTTTTAGTTTTTATTACTTGTTTTTTTTTAATTCTTTTGGGGTTATAATATATATATTTTTGAAATGTGCTCATTAAGCCCTTTGATTTGGTACCCAACATGGTACGATTAAACCATATTTTTTTTAAGTTCCTCACTTTATATCCTCTAGAGGGCGCCATTTTTAATTTAATGTGGCTTCACATAACCTATAACCAGCGGACACTTACGACGCTTCTAACGATACCTCATTTGTCAAATTGTGATAAGTGGTTTGGAAGATAGGAGGGAACAGATGAACATACATACATACATACCGGTCAAAATCATAACCCTCCTTTTTTCTTCGCCGTAGTCGGGTAAAAAACAAACTCACTTTCGCATTTATAATATTATAGTTGAGATATTATTAGGATTTATAAACGTCGTGTAAAGGCAAGCGCATATTACAGCCGCATCGCCCCGCTAAGCATCGCATTTCAGTACATAAAAGCGTGGATTCAAGGCTTGTTGCCCACCCAATGAATGTGCCTCAGTCTTAAGAGTATAAATTTTCCATATAGTTGTGCGTGTATCGTCTGTCTGTTTATCCGTAATAGGTAGTAGCCAATACAAATACACGCAAATAAAAATAAAACGCCTATGGCGGAAGTAATAAAAGGAAAGTAAACTGTACCTAATAGTTTCCGCGGTCCGGAACCGTATCCGTCTCGCACTTGGCCGGTTTTTAACAATAACCAAAATTGAGCAGCTAAACAAATAGTAGTAGGTAACCATACGCTTCGGCAGAGGTGTACCTAGAGTTCCCATGTAACAGGAGGTAAGGCTAGGTTCTTTTAAATATTTGGGAACATAAACTCCTACTGTATATAAATAAAAACTGTTTAAGGTAGATGCGCCAAAGTAGCCCGTGAAATTCAAATTTTCTTACGTTTTTTGCAATTTGCATGTCAGCGTCAGGTTGTATGTTGATCTAAATATTATTGGCGGCCGTAACAAATGTGGGTTTACAGAATTAAAAAAACATAAGAATTAGTAATACAACTCTCTAAGTTCATGAAAGTGCCAAATGTCATGATTTCATGAAATAGTCATTCAATGCACTTTCATAAACTTAGAGAGTTGTATTGTTGATTCTGATGTTTATAATTCTTTAACCCCATATTTGTTACGGCCGCAAATAATATTTAGATCAACATAATTATAACCTTACACTGACCTGCAAATTGCAAAAAACGTAAGAAAATTTGAATTTCGCGGGCTACCCTACTAGCGCTTCCCCCTTAAACAATACTAGTAGTGAGGTGGCGGCGTGGCGGCGGCGCGGCATCTTGTCGGCGGCGGCGCGGTGACGGCGCGTTGGCGGCGCGGTGGCGGCGGCGGCGGCGGCATCGTGTCGCCGAGCACTTATGCTCCTTCCAAAAACTTTAAATCGCAGATATAAAAGTAAAATAAAAACAAGTTTTAAAACTAAAACTTATCTTCCTGCACCACACATAAATGTGAACGAAATGAGTCCTCTGACGACATCGTTAACTGTTCTTTAACATTTCAGCGATAACTTCTGCCGTTTTAGAGTCGTTTTAGCGCACTAAAAATGTGTGAAGATAGTGTTTCGCTATCGATAATTTGTTCCAACCCATTACTTGATTTTACTTGTGCCAACTTCACATTTCTATATTTTCAATAATTATCGACAATGTAACATAACGCATGTATTCCACGAATGGTTAAGCAAAGGTGTACATGTATTATACCCTTATTGCGCCAGTTATGTTTACATAAGTCCCATGTAATGGTGGCGAGCCTATCGCCTTCAACCGGGAATTAATCCAGACTCCGGGCTGCTACTATGAAATTCCAGATAGAAAACCCCAATAAAGGCTCATATAGATTGGCGCAACTTGTCGCGTGGCGATTCAGCGATATTATCGCCAAAGAAACATTTTATAAGGCGTCGCGTCGATATCTCCGCTATAACGCATCGCGCTAGCGAAGCGACACAATGAGTATTTTCAGTGTCGCGTCGCGACAGGTCGGTCATGTGTAGTTTCGCACGCGTTTTCATAGAAATTGTTCTACAGATATACATTATATCGCAGAATCGCGTCGCGCGGCAAGTCACGTCAGTTTGCACGAGCCTAAACACTGTGCCCGACCCGGGAATCGAACCCAGAACCTCGTGCTCAACAGTAGCGTTTGCGACCAACGAGGCAGACATCGAGAATGTAATGTGTATTAAACCTTATTTATATGCTTTTAGTCCAGGTATAGTCTGTATTCAAAGTTATTTTATTTCCAAATTCCCTAACGTAAAAGCATTAGTAATAAGTACGAACACAAAAAAAATATTACACGTAATACCACGTTTTTCATATCACAATCATAAAAGTAACAAAAAATGAACACAAACACAAATGATAACCACACGTTTCCGCCGTAAAAGGAATATTTAACTTCCAAAAACATACCTGAACGCTATACACACGTAGTATACTCCATGTTATTCACAGCATGTCGCAATGACAATTTCAATTTGCCGCAAAATACAGTTGTTTATAGATTTCCAAAATATACAGTCCCCATTTGATAGTTTCACAGAATATTACAAAGATGAAACACAAAATAAATAAGCTTTCAGAGGTATGAAAGGCCCATACATCTCGCAGTGCCGACACGGAAATATTAAAAAATATCTTTTGAATCGAACGCGCTATTTGCAGGTGTAAGGAAATTGGACCGCGGCATAACGTAATGGCTGTATTTCCTCGACCTTTCATTTATTTCAGTTGAAAAACCCGCCACAGCTGGAGCATATTTGGCCCAAATTATCTGTAAGGATTCCAACTAAAGCCACATAGCAATAATCCGAACGAGATCCTGATTAGAAATCCGCCTAGGTAGGGACGGACCCTTATTTGAATTGTCATTCGTACCTACAAATTCTTATCTGATCATACTTGATATAATTCGGATGGGTTTATTCATTTTCAATTCAATGAAAACGTCAGCCTATTTTGTGATTGCGAATTCCGTTTTTCGAGTAGCTCGCCGTTTCTAAAGGAGATATTTATAAAGGGCCATTTCGAATTGATAATTTACTTCACTGTATCAAATCAGCAATCTTGTTAAAGCACCGTAAGTGCTGCAGAAAATTTCCCAAGTGGAATTCTTGCCAGTTAAGCTTATTTGAGTTTCGCAATGTACGTTATGGCAAATATTTAAGTTGGTATAGGTCCCCGAAGGCGGCATATCGTATGCACGCTATATTCCATATTCTAGTTTTGCAAAGTGTTACATAAAGATTTTTAAGCTGTAGCTGGCAGTCTAATAAACAAAGTTAGATTAGAACTGTTACTAATGTTCGATAAAAAAGTCGAGATCGGCGAGGTATCCAAATTGCCGAATATGCTGCCAAGCTGGAACGGTTCCAAAATCAAGTTTCAACTTCAGCATTAATCTGACACTGTAAATTGGTGGGATTATAGTTTAATACAAAATTATATGGGTACACAGGTGCTTTACATAATAAGTACAACTACATAGTGGGCAGAAGGGGTTATTATAAAATATAATGCGGGGTTATTGGAGTGGAATCAGAATGAAGTTTGTAGTAATACGCGAACAGAAAGTTGTATGATGATGTAAACGTCTTGTCAAATATTGCTAATGGCTTTCGAGATTAACTTGTAATAAGTGATGAAAGAGTTTTCTAGAGAACAACTAATACCCAATATAGTTCGGAGAGCTTTGATTTGATGGATTAGGGATATTTCTTATTGTTGTTTGGCTTCTTTGTTGTGGGTAATACAATAGACTACAATGTGTGTGTGGGTGAACATGTTATTTCGATTCCTGTATAACCTGTTTATCCTTTCGATTCCTGTATTCCTGTATATCCAGGAGTAATTTGATTGGAGTTTTATAAAAACTGAAAGGGTTCGAGAATTTTCATGTGTTGGAAACAATTTGAGAAAGCCACATTGTTCTAGAAGTTTTTAAACCCCCAACTCGGTACAGTCAGCCCAGCCATTATCTTCTTAATTTTAGTTTTTCTAAACTTAATTATTGAATTAAATATTTAATTAAAATCGGAACAGAAGTAAAAGAAAATAATATTAATTCTTAGCTATTACATTAAAATATGCTGATAAAAATAATAGCTGATTTATTCTTCTTTCGTGTATAAGAAAAGTTGCAGTGTTAATAATAACTTTTGGGTATTTTAATGGTTACCACTGTTATAATAACCAAAAAAAACACACAAACATAAATATACATTTTTGTTTGTGTTATCCTTCCTACATTGTTCAGATCTTTTATAAACATAAACAGATAAAGCCGCCATCATTTCCTCTATTTTCATACTTCCACTCGCGCGTAATGTCATTTGCCCATGCTCCTGCCACGGCTCGGAGAGGGTTGAAAAAAGTGTCAATTGAATAATGTTAGAAACGACATCACTTGAGCGAGTTTTCAATGATTAATCAAATAAAAATATTTTGTTCAAAAGTAAAATCTTTATGACTGAACGACTTTTGACGTTTTTTTGGTAAATAAGTAGTATTCCGCTGCACCCGGTAAGCTTGAAAGCTGATCCCAACGTAGTTGGTAAAAGGCTAGGCAGATTTTGACGACCGTCTTTTTGGTCTTAGTGGTCGCAAATGCGACTTAGGCCTTTTTTGGTTTCAATTCCCAGGTTGGGAACCTGCCAGGGCTGCGGGAAAGTCCGAAAGGGATCCGTCCGAAAGGGAAGAAGTCCGGAAGGGAGGCCCTTGGCAACAGGCAACTGAAGGAACACGGGTGGGTTTTAGTCAGTAAAAGTCTGACTCGCCCCACGAAGTCATCTGATGATTTCCAACTCTCAAAAAAAATAAAAAGAGTTTGGGAACAGTTTAATTGAGGTTGTCCATCAGGAACTTCTTAGTAGAAACCCGGAGTCTGTATTTGTGACTGAATCATAAGTGGCGAAAATAATGTCTAAACTAAACATTTCTGCCAGTCCCTTTAGGGCGTACAAGCGTGATGTTATGTTATTCTATAGTATTTACCTAAATACTCTAACCACAGGAAAAAACCGACTGGGTTTGTCCTCAGTGATTGTAAATATAATTTTCGCCGACAAATCGATACCTTTGAACTCAAAGGTCGCAAGAAACAGGTAACGCTAATGCCTTACGCCCTTTGAGCCCCTAAACGGATGACCTTTATATATTTTTTCCGAATCTATATGTTTGTATGCCCATGTAAATATTTAACATAGGCACCCACGACATGAAAAAATAGGGTTGGGAAAACGACGGGTAAAAGACATCTAAATAAAGATCTAGGTAAATATTTTACCCTTACAAAAATATGAAGTGTTTATTACGATAACAATCAAAAGAAACAAGTACTATCTGTAACAAAGTTAGTATCTCGTCTCCATAAAAACACTTTAAAGCTGACTCGTCTCAGTCCACTATTATCTTTACCTACTTCCCTCAATTTTCCGGGGCTCAATTTATCTTTTAACCACTCAAAATCCAACTGGCATTCAGCCAGAGTTCAGCAAGATTTGAGCGATAACGCTGGCAAGATTCTGCATTTACATAAAAACGCTGTTAATGCGGTACTTACTGCTGCATTTCGTAGTGGAGATGTTGATGCTGATATTTTGCAAATTGATACCAAAGGTAAAATAGCTCAGTCGTGTAATTTGGAAAATTGGTGCGAGGTATCAAATAGGTCCGTTTCTATTTACTAAAAATGGAGGCAAGCTTGTCCGATAACAACTATAAAGTTTCGTGTTGCTTTGTTTTAGGTCTAAATTATATCGTGGTTATTTTGTACAAAAAAATATCTTTTACGAATCTTAGTTCACTTGCAATTTTACTAACCTCTAACCCAGTGTTTTTCAACCTGGGAGTCACGATACCCTAGGGGGTCGCGAAGCCTCTTTAGGGGGTCACGAAGCTCTATAGGGGAGTTGCAAAAAGTTGGGAAAGCTACTGCAGTAAAAAAAACAATAAAGTTTAAAAATATTTATTAAGAAAATTGTTAACTAAAGGACATAATCATTTGTATCAAATAAACAAAAAATCGTGGCATCAGCCGTGGTCGTACGTATGCGCGTAAATTGCGTTAGCTAATTGGCGACGCATTCGATGTAAAAAAATGTGTTTTACGTACTTAATTACTTGTCACAAAATAAAATACATAAACAAAAAGCAACGGGATCGCGAAATATTTCTTCATACTAAAGGAGCCGTGTCATAAAAATGGTTGAAAAACACTGCTCTAACCTAACTAATCTATCTTCAACCAAAAGGAGTTCGTCCTTTTGGTCGAAGATATTTTCTCTTCAATTACATAACATAATATTAATTATACTCGTTACCTATTTCTCCTGACTTGTTGTCTAGTAAAAGCTAATGAACAGACTAAAGGTAAAATAAATACAAAAAGAACATTTACATTCAAGAATACTTACAAGAATTTAATATCTCTAACTCTATCTTTTATTCGGTAAAAGATAAATAAATTCAAAGAGACTAGAGACTTCTCTATTTCCTTTGTCTACTTACCTCCTTGATTGGAATAAAAAATAAAGATTTCTTGGATTTGTAGGTATCTGATTTTTTATAAAGCAATGCTAACGTCTTTGAAATCCTTCATATTATTATTTCATTTATTTGCGCTTTGCATTGAATTACTTAAATCCCTTCCCGAGGGTGTTGTAAAAAGCCTCGAGAGGTTTATATTAGGAAAAAGAGCAATAATCGATCTGATAGCATATATGTAATAACTATTATATGTAATAAATATGTAATAAGAGGAGATAACTAGCTTCCGCCCGCGGCTTGGCCCGCGTGGTATGTCGATAAAATGTAGCCTATGTCCTTCCCCGGGATGCCATCTGTCTCCTTGCCAAATTTTGTCGAAATCCGTTCAGTGGTTTAGACGTGAAAAGGTAACATACAGACAGACAGAATTACTTTCGAATTTATAATATTAGTATGGATTTTATTATGCGTAAAATACTGTATTTGAGGACCATAATCACAGCACATCAAAAAAGAACTTTTTTTTCTTATATCGTGTTTGTCTAAAAATACTGGACGTTGACAGAGGTAAATATGGGAGATTTTTAATGAAGGACCACTTCCTTAACGCCATTAAGGGACTCGCCAATTTCTCATTCAAAGTCCTCGCTCCCCCTTATTCAAAGTCCTACTTGACATAATGACAACGCGCCAACAAGGACCAATCTTTTACCCCGCCCACGTCGAAATTACTGTCCTATTAAACACAACTCATTCTCCAGAATAAAAGTCACGGAAATGGGTTACCAATGTTATTTAAAAAAAGTCTTTTAACATAATTTCCTGAGGCGCATTCCGAAGTGGTAGAAGTTAATTTATTTGCTCCATCAAATTCAATTTGCCAGCTAAATAAACAGCTGGTTACGGAGGTATTTTTCGTAGCTTCGTACTTTAAACAGACTTGTTATTAATACAACTATTTATATCTCTAATTGTATTTTCTGATAAAATTTCGGCACGATAGAAGTCTAAATGATGTCCATGATATTTTAACCTTCTTTTTATTGCTTGGAAAGATAATTTATGTATTACTAGTTTTTGCCCGCGGCTTCGCCTGCGTGTATGTCGGATATCGTCCCAAAGAAACGTACTATCAAGATACTTAAGAAATGCTGGGTTTCCTTTATAAACTTTCACCCCTTATATCACCTCTATAGGATTATTTTTGAAACAAAAGGAGCCTATATCCTTCCCCAGGATGCCATCTATCTCCTTGCCAAATTTTGTCTTAATCCGTTCAGTGGTTTAGGCGTGAAAAGGTAACAGGCAGACAGACAGACAAAGTTACTTTCGAATTTATAATATTATAGTATGGACTAGTATGGATTGGAGATTGATAACTCTCACATAGCTCGTTGGTAAGTATCAACATGACAAAAGGAATGAGTTGATGAGGCTCTTTTTTATTTTCTTGCAAATGTATAGCAATAAAAACCGGCCAAGGGTGAGTCGGACTCGCACATGAAGAGTTTCGTACCGTATTAAGATCGAGCAAAAAACGTCGAAAACAACACTTTTCGTAAATGGAATGAATAATGAATTTGTGAAATACCACAATATGAAAATTTCAACTGTCTACCTATTACGGTTCATGAGATACAGCCCGCTGACAAACAGACGGACAGCGGAAGCTTAGAATGGGGTTCCGTTTAGCACCCTTCGGGTTCGGAACCCTAAAAATGAAAGAAATTGTTGCCAAGTACTTGATATAACAAGTGATACTTGATGGCTCGGTCCTTTACGTCATTGATAAGGACCACATTCACTGCTGTTACCATCATTACGATAATATTCTTACGGAAAGTCCACCATCTTTTTTTCGTGATTTAATTTGTGGAAATATGAAAAATGTTATTTCAATTTTAAATAAGCAGTAGGCGACTGGATGAAAATTGGGTTGACTTGGGACCCGCAACGAATTTAATGAGAAAAAATATTACGAATGTAGGTATTTTTTATGTTTTTCTTCACAACTGGTCGTAAAGATTTTTTTTTCTGTTTCTTTATTTTACTTCCGTAATAATCTTAATCTGTTGTAGGAACGGAAAGGTTTTTGGAAAGGTCTCAGTAAGGGGCCAAGTCTACTAATTTACAAACGTGTCAGTGGTCTCACAGTTATTAGTTGACTTGGCCCCCTGATTAGTCGGTATCTACACATCGACCGTAATGATTCAAACTCAAAACATTTATTTCAATTAAACCATGTAAAGACACTTTTGAATTGACAAGGAGTCGGTCAGTCAGAATATGAAGCTAGTTGCCCATTCCAAAGCGTAGTAGGTACCTATGGAGAAGAACGGGCAAGAAACTCCACGGATTTTATACTGAATCAAATTTGAGTAATTCGGTAACACGTACACACGGCTACACATCAAGCTATACATTTCCAGTATAAGCTGACTTCGAATTGTACGGAAATCCTATACAATGCGAGATCAGCATAAACTGAAAATGTATAGCTTGATGTACCTGTGTACATATAATGTGAGAATATGGTTTACCTATACTTACATAGTAGGTACCTATAATACCTACTTAATTAAGTGCATTTTTACCCGGACTGCCAAGGAAGGGTTATGTTTTTCGCGTGTATCTTGTAGGTTGTTTGTGTTGTTTTTTTTTTTTTTGTAAATTTCTTTATTACCTCGTATCTTCCAATATGGCACTGAAACGCAGGCTCATGGACATGTGTATTCTTCCCGTCTTAACCTATGGCGCACAGACTTGGTCTTTGACTAACATCCAGAAGTCCAAACTCAAGGTCTGCCAACGAGCAATGGAGCGCAGTATACTGGGCGTTAAATTAACGGATCGTGTTCGTAACACAATACTGCGCTCCAAAACAAATATAGCTGACGTGGCTCAAAAGGCTACCCAACTTAAATGGAACTGGGCAGGACATGTCTGTCGCATGCCGGACAAACTGTGGGCCCAAATAGCGCAGAACTGGTGCCCTGACACAGTGAGACGGGGTCGCGGCAGACCACGTAGGAGATGGCGGGACGAGCTGGATAGGTTCCATCAAAACTGGAAAGAGGACGCGCGGGCTCGCGAAAGATGGAAGGAGTGGAGGGAGGCCTTTGCCCAGGAGTGGGACAGCGTAGGCTAGGCGAAAAAAAAAAAGATCTTCCAAACGGCTGGATGGATTTTTTACTTACTTAATTGCTTGTTTGTGTGAGACTAACAAAAAGTAGTTACAAGGCAGATGTAAGTGGAAACCGGGAGTTGACACCCTGAAAGGACATTGATCTTATCGGTGATGTTTTTCAGTGCTTATAGTACTCGCAACTGACGTGCGTGTATGGCCATATATTAGGCCAACTATTTCCTCAATATCCCTCGACAAACTTCGTGTTTCGTCCGTCGTCGGATATCTATCGTAGTGTATGTGAGTCTTGCTCCAAAGCTAACATTTTAAGGTTAATTAATCCTAAAAACAGTTACTATAAAAATATACTCTAGAGTAGATATTAATTACAAATTAAAATAGCAGATAAAGCTACATTATTCAGCTCTCTGTACCGTCATTTCGCGACAACAGTAAGAAATGAACGAAGAAAGTGTTTTATTTCCACCGTGGACAAAAGACAACCTGTTCCATCTAGCTGCATCTAGCTGCTACTCCATAATTACTTTCAGTTCCTATTGCTTTCATTTATATAAATATTTCTTTACATTTTTATTAAAGATTCGCGTAACACACAAACCGTAGCAATGGCTTACATTTTGACAGTTCAATAACACTCCAGGTCTTTCATTCTTCATCATTTCAGCCGAAAGACTTTGACCAGTCCTGTGCTTCCCACATCCAGCGGATTTCTGCGGCCTTTAATCTCTTTTTAGGGCAGTCGGGTAAAAATTAAAAATAACATCGTAGTTTCGAACTATTCTCATATCATAAATATATACTTTGTATCTCGTACATACATACTTCGTCGAGAGACGAAGAAATACACGTGTACTTTCAACCACACGTCAGTAAAACTTGATCTACAAAAACCACCCCTTCTTGCTACGGAATAAAGGCTCTGATTAATGCTCTGAATAAAAGTCAACACGCTGTGAACAAGCATAAAGACAAAGGCTTTTTTGGAACAATTACAATTACAGACAGATAATTATACGTAATTGCCTTTATTTCATCTTATACTAAAACGAAAGATAGCGTTGGTAATAGAGACATGAAAATGAGGCTTCATTTGCAAAAGGTCAAGGAAAGCTGTTGCCAAGAATAATTATTTGAGATGGGCTGTGCCGGTGGTGCCAACTAAGTTTCAATTTTCTGAGATTAAAAGACCCTATGTCCTTCTTCAGGTTTGTTAACATACATATAAAGAACGTATATATAATCTGATAAGGAAGTTGATTACCATAATAATCATACTTATTGCCTGCTCATCTGTTTATTTCGTACGTTTCTATTGCTATACTAATTTAGATTTATGCTTGCCTTGTGGAGGGGGGGCTCGCTTTGCTCGGTCATCACATCGAGCAAGCACGCTCTGAGGCCTTAGTGCGCGTTTCTTTTAAGTATCTTCACATTACGCATCGACCGCGTTCGGCGCTCCGATTGGCCCTTCACCAGTGAAAGCCAGTGAAGGGCCAATCGGAGCGCCGAACGCGGTCGATGCGTAATGTGAAGATGGTTAAAAGAAACTCTCACTAAGGCCTCTGCTGATTCGTGCGTACCGTTTGTGAGCTTGCTTGGCTCCCTTGTCACGAAACTGTGCCTACTACACTCGTTTTTCTTGTGAAGTGGCTCGCTTGAGAGATAGAATTGGAATTCTGTAAGGATATGAAATTATATCCGGAAAAAATTTAAGCAGATTAAGTGGGTGGAGCTGGAGTAGCAAACACTTGTGTAGGTATAAAAATAATTAATTCTGATTTCCTGACCTTTGTCATTACGCAACTATCTTGGAAAAGCCGTGGAAATTACTGTTTTCCAAACATCTCCTTTCTCCTTAGAGAATGGAAGAAAAAACGCATTTAAATGTTGAACTGAGAATTCTTAGCATTTTATTCCTTAGAACTTACTTATTATTCACTTCATTGTTTTACCTGCCGGAGTCCGCTTTGCTTAATCAATAAATTAGCCGATGAACTACTTATTTCTTCGTCTAGATTTAGTTACGTTGTACCTGCAGCGCCTGCATAAATGGTCTCTTTAAATGTAGAAAATGTAGATTCTATGGCAGTCCGCCTCTTTACATTTGTGACATAAATACATTTTTAAACATTAGTTTTACACTATATTATTTTTAGGCTGATGATGAGTTTTGCCCAAATAATTATACAGATCGGACTAACTTACCTAGTGACGTCCGATCCTTAATTATATGAAATAATTTCGCCTTCATGGAAAACAGTGTAGTTTGCACTGGTGCACTACACGCCAATCACATTATTTAAAGATGAAAGCCTTCATCGTAGATAAAAATCAAAAATGTTATCTGTGGTCCGATCGCGGGCGCACCATCCTGTCATCTGTCAAATCATTTCTTCAAAGCTAAAGAACCTAAAAACGGGAATTTACGATGACCTATAGGGGCATCGTTTAGTCCTAGCCAAGGAGTAAAGTGTCCCGGCATAGTGCATATATAGCACAACACAACTTTTAGAAGGGGTTTTGATAATCCAGTACACATATGTAGGTTGATTATCTGGGAAGGGTTGGGATGCCATGAAGGCGAAATTATTTCATATAATTAAGGATCGGACGTCACTAGGTAAGTTAGTCCGATCTGTATAATTATACTCATAATTTCGCCTTCATGGAAAACAGTGTAGATGTTCAAAGAACAAAGTTGTGTTGGTAATCATTTCAACATTATTTAACAACTAAACATTGTAGCTAAACCATGTTATTATAAGAATCAGTAAGTATTCCATTAAGGTAAAGACAGACTATTAGTTCCTGGAATTCGTATTCAGTCTTGAATCAACCAAACCATAATCTAATACACACATCAATTACTTATAAGCAGACAATTAAAATTGACATAAAAATATAATAAGTTTTATGAACAGCCACTTTCTATAGAGCACACAACCTGTGCAAAGGCATTAGGATTAATATTGGTCACATATAAAAGCGAGAAAAAGGTTGAGAAAGTGGTCCAACCAGCAGCATTTCTTATGACCTTAACATTGATACCTCCCCCCCCCCCTCAAGGGCCTTTAAAGTAGAGGCATGTCTGTATATGTGAATTTAGAAAAAACTATTCCACTATTATGCACTTAAATTTTGGTTTATCCATCCACTAATGGTTACAGTAGAGGCGGTGATAATATTTTTGTATAAAGTTATAATTAATGATTTACAATTTTGTCTTACTCTTAGTAAAAACTAAGAAAATGGTAATATCAAGAAGGGTTGAGATCTACCAGGTGCAGAAATTTCAAATATTTCTGGTATCTTTATGTTAATATTATCCTCATTAATAGAAATGTTATCTATGTGTAATAAGTGACACGGTTTGAATTCTGTGTGCAATTACAAGAGTTAATATGGTTAGGTATATAATGTAAAAGTAGTTTTAGACCCAGCGTTATTTATGAAAGACATGAGATAACCTGGAACGTTACTGTCCCAAAATTATTTCATATTTGACTCTTAATTTAAATATAGCAAATTACCCTAAGAAACCTTGACACTGTCATCTGTGCTAATGTGGGGCCTAAAACTGGAGCAATTGCTGACTTAGTATTCAGCATTTTCTTCTGTTTCTGTTATATAATTATAACTCATTCAATATCTTTAAGGTATTGAGTTAGCTATATAGCAATCCTTCATTAAACTTAGTGGTCAATAATGATGTCAACTTAGTGGTCAATAATGGTGACTGAGCCTAGGAGGGGCCAATATCTTGACTCTCAATAGTCCATTGATCCAGAGCAGATTCATATCGCTTTCTTGCTTTGCTAGACAAGAAAGTTAGTACTATATTATTTGAAGGGATTAGTGTTCATCTTGTCAGGAAAGCGTCCCTGATAATATTGTGGCAATCAGTGTGAGACTCCTGTGCAATGGGTGTGCAGATCCCATTTGATAGTGAATGCATCTACAGAGCATGCACCTAGATCCATGATGCCATTCTGACACTTAGAATTTGACCTGTTTGCAAACAGGTTAATCTGGGGCTGACCCAGTTTAACAACAATTGACTTGAAGGTATATCCACCTCACTTCCATTCAATTTCCATATTTGGGCGTCTAGATTCTAGATCTGTCATAGTGTTTCCTTTGGAACTAAAATAGGATGCATAGGCCCATATTTGTTTTTCCTCGCACTATTGCCACCACTGTCTAGTTAAGCTTTAGGTGAGTAGAACGAGTACCACCCATCTTATTGATATAGGCAATTGGCTATTGTGATAATATCTATTCTTAGTAGGTAACACCTCACAGTACCAATCTGAGTTTGCTTGAAAATGTTTTGAGCCCTATAAACGCTGTTAATAGTCCAAGGTAATTTATATGGAACTTTTTTAATTATATACCAGAACCAGCCAGTTTGAGAAGCAACAGATAATGTTTCAAGAACAAAGTCAAATTGTTTAATTCTATTGTAGTTTATTGAAATGTGAGCCACCGCTGCAAATAAATGATTTAGAATTTGATTCTAGTTTTAATTTGAAATAGGTAGGTACACCTCTGCCTAGCCCTTCGGGGAATACAGGCGTTATGTTATTATGAATTTGAATTATAAACTAGTTATGACCTTGTTATTTTAATTGTTATACTTTAAGGCTACTGTTCTGTGACGTTTCATCATCTTGGTGTAAAGCAAACTGTACAGCTGGGATGTAGCAACAAGAATACCTAGTAATTAGGATAATTCTACTATTTGCATTTCCTTATTAGACTTAAAATTCTTTATGGACTAAAGAATAAACTATCTTTTCCTGTCTAAGTGAAATGGCAAACTGGACTGAATCTAATAGAAATCTACCAGTAGCATTGTCTGGGTTATAGGGCGCTCTTTTTAGTTTTGAATACTTATTTATAATAAATTCTAGATTTTTCATAACATAGTTTGAATACTCGACACATTTTCTAAACACTTTGCATATAAATCGGCAAGGCATAGAATATTGTGAGGATATATGACATAGAGCAACCTTTATGACTTCAGGTGACAGACAACTGGCTTCATGATCCCTGCCAACACACATGGTTCTGTGCCAAGCCTGGAGGCATGTAAACTCTTACATTATAGCTGTCCTTTATTCCACTGTTAAAGTGGAATGTAGCAACATATTTATGTATCTCCAATTGTCATCTGATTTTGGTAAAAATATACTAAATAAAAAATGATTCTTGGCAGGGAAACATGTTTCATGGCACCTAAGACGTTATTGATTTCTATGGATATAGGGTGGCTTTCTTTTCGACTGAAGTTTTTATTCAGAAGTTTGAACTGGAAACTCTATAAAGGATAATTTATAACCCTTGATCCACCATGTATGGTTGGATTAGTAGTAATACTCTCCAAAATTCAGGGAAATACTGCAATCCATCAATGCATACTTAAGCTAGTGACAATCATGACTCGGCAACATTTGATGACGTTGAATTTATCTTTGAGGCATTTATTTATTTATTTATTTATATATACTTTATTGTACACCACAAAAATATATAACGAAAGGGAAAAAAAAACAAACACTACAAAATATACAATGGGCGGCCTTATCGCTTTCCGCGATCTCTTCCAGGCAACCTTGGAATGGACAGTGATTTGCCTGGACATAATATGGGGCTGTCGTAGGTGCAAATAATAAGTTATCTATACAATACACTAAAATAGATACACATATACATACATATCCTAAATAATAGATACATACATAGGAAATAAATAAATAAGCAACGAAAAATAATTGAAGACTATAGATAATTACACAGTTACGAAGACAAGATCACAACGACAAGTAATGTTCCTTAACGAGTCTTTTAAATTCTATTAACGACTGCGCGCGTTTTATTTGAACTGGCAATGTATTCCACAAACGAGCGGCCTGGACGGCAAAGGATTTGTCGAGGAAAGTTGAGGAATGCATTGGCATTTTAAGCTTTAAGTTATCCGATGACCTTAAAAATTTTGTGTGGGAGTCACAAAGAAACTGGAAACGATTTTTGAGATAGAGAGGGGTGAAAGGGGAAAAAAGCACATTAAACAAAAGGGAAAGAATATGAGCATTCCGGCGAAGGCGGATTGGTAACCACTTGAGTTTCACACGAAATTCGGAAACATGGTCATATTTGCGCAAACCGAATATGAACCTTATACAAACATTTTGAAGCCGCTCAAGTTTATTGAGTTGGTCTTGGGTAAGGTCAAGATAGCTGGCATCGGCATAGTCAAGGATGGGTAAAAGAAGCGATTGTGCAAGAACAGGTAAGCGATTGTGCATATGCCTGAACAGGTATTTAGATATTGGTGCCCGCTCCATCAGTTCTTTCATTTCTTTATTAAGGCTGGGTAGGATCAAAGATACTTGTGTGATGCAATCATGATAGATTACACACAGTAGTTCAGCTGTTTTGATTTGATCTACACTCCTTTGGGAAGCTATTAAACTGTTAAGGCCCTTGTCAATGGACCCAATGGCAACAGCCACTTTATTCTGCCGCCCCCTGATCCTTTGGTCCCATTTGATTCCACCTTCATTTACTGCAGCTGCCACCCCCCACCCCAAAACGTTGGTGGGTTCAACAGGCAACAGATTATAGGTGCTTCATACCTCTCTTAAATGTTGCTTCGCCTGCACATTTAGTTCATTTATCAGAATTTCTGACCACCAAAGTGAAGTAATCAACTGCACCCTCCGCAGATTCTCAACATTTGATGGTAAGGCATTTCAGGTTGGTGTATGGATACCGTTTCACTCTCCGTCTCCTTCCGGTTGGACTGTAGTAGAATTGAAATAAATACTAACATAGCATATCTAATTTAAATTGTATACTAGTAGGTATCTAAAATTAATGTAAGTATTTTGAAATTTTTTGAAGACCACTAGTTGTTGTCTTTCAAGTAAATAAATTATAATTGGCAGCATTGAGTGTGGCTATTCAGTGTCCGGATTCGTTGGCTTCAGTCACCTAACACCTGACACACAACCTCTTGAACATGTTTGACTACAGTGTCTTTCACGGAAGTGGGCTTCACACTCATAATAAGAGTTAGGTTCCAGACTGCTCAATTCCAAGGTATACCTCAAGTGATGGTGCGGGGACGTGTTTATAACACTGAATGTATATATAGACTATTGGCTAACTTGTCGTGAAAGCGTTGTTTTTTTTGTAGCTATGTGGCATAGTTACTGGTCTCTTGATTAAGCTCTCATCAAAACTCTTAGAGACTGCTAGGGATTTAGCAAGGATGTGTTTTTATAACTGAACGATATTCCAAGGGCTGACCTCTCGTGAAAGCTCGTATGGTGTTGTTCTTTTGTAGTTATGCGGCATAGTTATTGGTCTCTTGGTTAAGCTCCCGTCAAAACTCTTAGAGAATGCTAGGGATCTAGCAGGGATGTGTTTTTCTAACTGAACGATATTCCAAGGGCTGACCTCTGATGAAAGCTCGTATGGTGTTGTTCTTTTGTAGTTATGCGGCATAGTTATTGGTCTCTTGGTTAAGCTGTTGTCAAAACTCTTAGAGACTGCTAGGGATCTAGCAGGGATGTATTTTTATAACTGAACGATATTCCAAGGGCTGACCTCTGGTGAAAGCTCGTATGGTGTTGTTCTTTTGTAGTTATGCGGCATAGTTATTGGTCTCTTGGTTAAGCTCCCGTTAAAACTCTTAGAGACTGCTAGGATTCTAGCAGGGATGTGTTTGTAACGCTGACCGATACACCAGCGGTTGACCTCACAGTGAAAACTCTCAAGGTCTACCTCATGTGGAAACTCTAGAGACTGATGTGCATATTACGGCTCCACGGTAATTTAAGTAAAAATTATCTCAGCTAACGACAAATTGGTAGGTATACCGAGAGACTTACCGGTGTCCATCACGACTCCGCTTTCATGTATTCGCTCGATTTTCCAGTTCTCGCAGATATTCGTTCAGGTCCTCCATTTCCTGGTCTCGTTTTCTTCGATGTTTTCCCATTTATCTGAACTTTTTATCGGAAGCGTGATCAGCGCGCGGCACAAAAAAGTACAATGATTTGACAGATGACAGGATGGTGCGCCCGCGATCGGACCACAGATAACATTTTTGATTTTTATCTATGATGAAGGCTTTCATCTTTAAATAATGTGATTGGCGTGTAGTGCACCAGTGCAAACTACACTGTTTTCCATGAAGGCGAAATTATGAGTATAATTATATCGTCTACACCAGCACGTGTTTAGATTTTTTTATTTAAAAATATCGATATGTATATTGACACATGTTATTTGAATCTAAATCCAAATGGACACAATAAAAACAATATCTATTGTTACTATCGGCCATGTTTTTCAAATAACAGCTGCTAAAATACCCGCGCAAAATGTAAAAAATAAACAATTTAAACTTCGGTGGGTTTCATTTTTATTTCTGTTGGTGCCGATGAAAACCATAACTATAACCATAATACATAGTAGATTTGTGCGACCAATTTTATACCGAAAGAATTTAATTGTTAGTAGTAGTTTCAATCAACAATCAACTCCGCCTATCGCAGTCCACTGCTGGACATGGGTTTCTCCCAAACTCAAAATCAAAATCAAAATCAAAAGTCATTTATTCAAACTAGGCTGAGAATCAGCACTTTTCAAACGTCAAAATTACATAAGACAGTCCCCCAAAAACGCCCACCCTTCACCACTTCCTAGTGCTTTAGCTGGGAAGAAGAAGTGGCGCAACAAACTCCCCAGCAGCACAGCTGTTCAGTTAGAAAAAAAATGATTCTATACAAAAGTATGCAAAACCATTTACATTATGCAACACAAAACATAAATCTAATTATTAGCCATATGTCAGCTAGCACACGCTAATATACCAATAAAAAAATAACGAGAACTATATGTACTCAAGCAGAAATAAAAAGTAAATATAAACATAAATTAACTAAATAAAAGCCTCCAGACTCCAAACTGCGCTACAACACCCTGTCCTCTGCCTTCCGCATCCAATCCTTCCCAGCCACTTTCTGAAGTTCATCGGTCAATCTAGCTGGGGGTCACGCTGTATTACGGAATTAATACATCAACCTAGATTAACACGTAGAGAAATTTTAATGCTGGTAGTAATGCCGTGGGATATTTATCGAATTTCACAAGCTAGTACCAATATAAGTGCGTACGTAGGTGTCAAACTAACTAACCAAAGTTCCTGAAAAGTATCCACAAGAAAATGTGACTTGGTCACAACAACTAACTTTTAGAGCCACTGAAAGATAATATGAATAACCGAGTACCTAACCGTACATTTTTTACCGAGACTTGAATGGTGAATTAATACAAATAAACAGGCTTATGTTAAACCTAGCTACCTTTTGAAGCCCATACGTAGAACGTAATGATATTTCTTATACACATAAACGGCTTAAAGCGTCCCTCAAGACAAAAAGTAGAAAACATAAAAATAATACAAAACACAAATGTTACAGAGAAAAGTCTATGTTTTTCTATCGGATAAGCCATGTCTACCGTTCCTTAGTTTTCTAGAGCACGTTGCTAAGGGCGGTTATAGAACTGCGCACAATAATTCCCGGAAAATATGCTTTTCTGAAGCCAATTAAATGAATGTCTTTGTAGCTTCAAGCTTCAAAGCTGCAGCTGCAACGACGCCTGTGAATTCGTACGCAGTTGTATGCAGAAATTCCGAAGATTACGCCCTACATACAAACTCACAAATACTGAAATAAAATAAAATAAAAATAAACCCGTAGCTAAGTAATAATCATATCTTGCTGCGGTCGGTCGTGGATGGGTGACCCCAGTAACTGGGCAATACGATACCTACCCCTTGGTAAGACTAGTTGTCAGACTTTCGGACTTCTGACGATCGGTAACGACTATCAAAGATACACGAATGACAGCCGGGACCAATGGCTTAACGTGCTTTCCGAGACACGGAGGAGTCTCTGTATGTAGAGATGGTCGGTCAACCATACACGGACCAACTCTGGCAAACGAAGCTTTACCTGATGTGGCTGTTATTACTCAGCCAAGCTCCTCCTCTATAGCAATAACCTAAAATAAGTAATGGAGGCGTTACTTTGCGGAAATCCATGATGAAAATCCATCATCCTTCCAGTGATTCCATGATGGATTTTACTTTTATGACCTAAAAATCTTGTTTTAGGGTTCATGTATTACCAGCCTTACATAAACGTAACAATTTGACAAACAACACACAATACATTTAGACAACTGATGTACACTATTACGTTTACGTAGATGACTCCATTTACTTTCATGTGATCCTAGTACTCGTGAACCAACTAAAGATGAGTATTACTCGTAATGTTAGAGATAAGTTACATTTTATTCGTAACATAAAATAACTTCACACCCCTCTTGTATTCCTTAAGGGATAGGTAGAGGTCTATAGTACCGATACATTTCATCAGATATGCTTCAGTTCCCTATAATAGGAGCTAAACCTATTGCCATTACCCAAGGGCCTAGTACGAACGCCAGGGGTGTAGGTAAACGTAAAGTTCGAATGATTTTAAAATTGAAAATACTCGTTAATACGTCGTAGGGTGATTTGATCATTCGAGTTTTCGCGAAAACCCTAGGGATATTGCGGAAACCCGGATAATTAGAAAATAATGAAAAAAAAATCTGCAATCAACCTGGAAGTAGGGCTCGCTGGCCGCTGCCGCGGCACCCATGTTTGTTTGTTCTCAAATGTCATGATATCATGAAAAAGTCATTCAATGGAACAAATCTAAGTTAGAGAGATGTATACAGGATGTCAGGGTAAACACCGGTGTCACTCAAACCATGGGTATTGACTTAAATATAAAAATAAATGACCGAGTCACAACAAAAAAAAACGTTATTTTCATTAAAAGATTTTAAAAAGTTTATATCCGTCACCGTGCTTGCTAGCGAAACAGCTGGCTGACTGAGGGAGAGGTCGCGCTCGCGGCCAGTCAGGTCACGTCCCGTGCCCCCACCTGTGTTGAGACGCAAGTTCGTTGCCCTAGCGCATAGGGTGAAAGGGTGAAATACTCTTGTGGCAAAACTTAAAAAAAAAAGTTGTAATTTTCCATTGATTTTACGTTCTATAAATGTCACTAAACCACTGGTTTCAAGGATAACGGTGTTTACCCTAACACCCTGTATATGATGTAATGATTATAATTCTGTAACCCAATAATACTACCTGACCTGGGGATCGAACCCAGAATCCAACAACTAAACCAACTAAACCTACTGGATTACGAAAGCCGTATCATCAATTTTGTTTCTTCGAAAACCTTTCAACGACATCTCTATACTGCGACGCGTTGTCATGACTGTCTTTTTCCTAAAAAGAAATGAATTTCTTCGTCAAAGCCGATTAGCGAACGACTTTGAAGATTTAAACGTACCTACCTACTTAAAGTAATTAGAAATGGGATTAAAGCTGAAAGTAACATGAAATTTCAATTTGAAGATATCTTTTTTTTAAATCGTACAGCAGATTCCGAAAACAAACCGATTCGATTACCTACAAATTATTATCGTAGAAAAATACTCCTAAATCTGCCACAGTAAGATTGTAAGAATCGTTACTTTTAAACTTTAGATACAACTGTGAAACGGTTAATATTGTTTCAAGGTTCCTATAATAAAGGAAATCAGATTATGTCAATACTAGCTGCGCCCCGCGGTTTCACCCGCGTAAGTCTCGGTTCCGTGGAAATAGCGGGATAAAAAGCCTATGTCCTATGTTCCTATGTCCTGTTCCAGGTCATGGTCTACACATGTACCAAATTTTATCCAAATCCGTTCAGCCGTTTTAGCGTGAAAGCGTAACAAACTCACTTTCACATTTTTAATATTAGTTAAGGATAGTTAGGATCATGCGGGCGAAACCACTGGCGGAAGCGGTTAGTCCCCCTATGCTCTAGTCCCGCTATGCTCTAGTCCCGCTATGCTCTAGTCCCGCTATGCTCTAGTCCCGCTATGCTCGACTCGTAAAATACCTACTAAAAAGTTTTGCTATGCACGAAATCACATTCGCGGGCAGTGATGAAGAAAACTGTTACAGTTTAATATTTTATTATCATTTAAGCACCACAGAACAACTAACTTGGCTGAATCTTGGAATGGCAGATTTAACAGATCTATTGACAGAAACCCTAGCTTTTTTTTTAATAGTTGATTATTTGTGACTGAAATTTTATGAATACAGGTGATTTGTCTTTGAGAACGGACTTACGCTCTTTTATATTTTACGAGTGTTCTGCTCACATTTATATTTGTAACGAAGTCTACAGACTTCGTTATTCTTGTGGGTCCGGTATTGACTTACATCTCTATTCATAAACATTTCTTAACTTCGAATTGCTCTGAAACTCGTTTGTATCATATCCATTATTTTGACTTTTTTGATTGTCTGAACGAGACAAAACCAATTTTAACTTACAGATGCTTACGCTTAGAAGAATAGCGCTATAAAAAATTTAATTTGAATACGAACAATTTTCTTTCTAACTGTATCTTCCATTGTTTACGAAGAATCGAAGAATTTCGTGCATAGCGAAACTTTTTAGTAGGTATTTTTCGAGTTGAGCATAGCGGGACTAGAGCATAGGTCGCCCGGTTAGTCCCCCGACTAACCGGGCGGAAGCTAGTCGTTTATAAATAAACAATTTAAAAGTTTTAGGATACGCAGCACCCAATACCCTCAAACATATTTAAACAATCTCATTAAATATTAGTACCGATTGATACTTTAAGTATGAGTAAAGCCTACATAACAAAATAAAAGCCTCTAATGTAACTTCAGAACACCCAGGTAAAGCTCCTGACATTGAACTTTCAACAACATTCGCTGAACTTACGGACACTCCCCCACATTTATAATAGAGCAAGACTTTGACAAGCGAACTTAAACTTTATTCAATCAAGTAGTGAGTTGAAAGTAGCTTGATGTTTTTTTTAGTTTTGTGACACATTATTGAACAGACTAAATTTAGCTGGCAGTAAGTCCACTTTTGTAGGTTTACAGTTTTGACAGTGTTGTTGAAAATCCTCTCCGTAACAGATTTGTAGGCAGACTTATCTATTGAGCCATACTTTGAAAGCTGTTTAAAGTTTGGTAAGTCTCATATGATACTCGCTGTTGCCCGCGACTTCGTCTGCAATCCAGGATGAAAAGTAGCCTATGTCCTTCTCCAGATCAAGGTCTACTCCTGTGCCAAATTTCATCCAAAACCGTTCAGCCGAGATATCATGGTACGCTCAAAAAGAGATAAGAGAAAAGATCTCACAAAATCATTTAAAACAATGCAAAAAATAAGGCTAACTCATCTAATCGTATCAAACAAAAACAGATTTAGGTAGGTAGGTTAACCACAAGAAAACACAAAGTTATCAATGAGGCTCGAAAGGCAAGTTCCGTACTTACTTGTGAACGACTGAACACGCTCTTAAGTAAGCATAATTGTGTGAAAACCGACGAGTCGTGCATCTGACGTACAAGATTGATAGAACCTTTGTCGAGATATAAAATTACTGAATGTGACAATGTCCAAGACGTTTCTGGGACGCATATGGAACTAATTTTCTTATTATCCCCCTTGCATAAGCATAATCAGCCTATAATGTTTCCACTGTTGGGACATAGGCCTCATCTCGGTGAGAGGGAATGCCTTTTATCCACCACGCGGGCCCAGTGCGGATTGGTTCTAGATGTCACATGTTTTCGAATTTTTGGTTCTAAGATAAGCCGGTTTTCACACGATGTTTTCCTTCACCGTTTTGAGAGCAGTGGTGATGAAAGAATTTACACAAACTAAATCAAATCATTTTTATTTGCATTAACACATGGTATTACAGATGTTACATAAAATTAGTGCTTACATGTTTTGCTATACATACATAGCATGCAAACTTGTCGGCATGCGTTACATCACATAATTTTATAAAATTGTTGGACCATATTTATTCTCTATAAATTCTTTAATAGAATAGATATTTTGTATATTTAGCCATTTATATAGTTTGTGCTTAAATGCTCTAGAAGTCAACGTTTTTAAGTTGCTTGGTATATTATTATACATACGTACACACATTGCTAAACAGTTCTTATTATATTTTGTAGATCTAGGAACGTCATTTAGTACGAGTCTGAATGGATCTCTACGATTTCTTGGATACACCTTGGATAAAGCGCCTGTCTGGGTTCGAACTTAGACCTACAACTTGTAAGTCACAGCCGTTATGACTAAGCCGCCACGACTGCTGTATCCCCTTTATGTGGCTGTAAAAGCTTCTGCCATTTTTCAATTAATTTTCTAATCAAGACTGAAATTCAGAAGTGATTTTCTATTCGATTTAGGTTTCAAACAAGGAAAAAGAAGGAAATCATTTCAACCATTCAACGCTCACCGACTACCTTGTCTATTATATGCTAATCTTTCAGAAATTGATAGAATTAACAGTAGAAAGTTATAATCACCACTTAGCTAACGAATAACAGGACATTGCTGAGAGCATTAACGTCAAGAGCTGGTTCTTGACGTAAATCCTTGATAATTTTTGATTATTTTGGGAGTGACGACTTAAATGAAGTAATGACGATGAAATGCGGGAAAAACTTCACAAGGGTCGTCGGTAATGTATTAACTTTGATATTTGAATATACATACATACATAAACTCACGCCTTATTCCCATCGGGGTAGGCAGAAACTATAGAACTTGCTACGCTCCTTACATACTCCTTTTGCGTCATTTATCCAGTCACACAAGCACGACGGTTGCAAGTACTACGCGCCTGACCTTTCTGAAGACCTCAACATCAACAAGAAGACAAGAATCACCTATTAGGTCACTATAATGTTTGTCCTCCTAGGGCGTGGCCCTCCCGGCGTTTCCACTCACATCTGCTATGTAAATAAGTTTTGAATATATATACTGAAAAAATAAAATTCCAAGTTACCTAGGTACTTGTAATTCTAGAATTAATTTCCTCGAATATAATAGAAAGGTCCCAAAGTTCCCAAAAATTATTCACGAAAACATTATTTTTACAAGAAGCTTAGGCGTTATTGAAGAAAACTTTTTGTATTTAGCCCTCAAGACCAGCACTACAAACAATGATATAAAGTGCGTTATCCAACTCTCTTGGAGCGCACTCCATCAAACTTGGCTCTTCCATTTCACCCAAATTCTTTTATGCCCGAATTTACCGAGCCTAGTAAATTAATCTTCGTACAGATTGGGACAATGGGGGACTTAGCAACATAATACAGAATTCCCGTTGGCAAAATTTTGCGCCTACAAAAGATTTGTTCTAAATAAATGAAGCTTTCGGTTTTACGGATTTCTTTACAGCTTCTACGAGTTAAATTTGATTTTTGGAAACAATGATAGCGGAGCACCGTTTCACCTGCATTGTACCTTTTGTTAGATGCTGACCCCGTCGACTGGTACCTTAATTATGTCCGTATAAATCGACAGAGCCGAAAACAGTCGTAAAATTCGTTCACAAAGGGAAATGAGTAAAATTGTACGGACGAAAATATCCGTTAGCCTTTCATTTGGAGTAACTTATTCACTTGTTGTAATTTTATGGAGGAAACGGAGCTATTCTTGGAAGTTTTATGCTTTCATTTCTCAGTCAATCATCTCGGTCTATTGTAGTTCAAGTTCCGCCATGTTATTTTTCTGTTCTTTTTTTAAAACAATGTCACGTCTATGACCGAGAGACTTGTATGTAACTTGTAATATCAAGGAATCAAGAACGAAAATATATTCACATTCATAATTATTTTATCGTAGGTTTGATTAGAGATTGCCTAGCCAGCCAATTTTTAGGGATGAAATGAAAATAACTGTTTATTTCTGTGAGTAGATAATTTAAGACAAAGTGTCTTAAATTATCTACTCACAGAAATAAACATGCGGTCCCTAGACGATCATGTGGCATGACATGAAATTCTTGGAATTACATGTCACAAAAATTGTCAATCAACATTCACACCACACAATACAGCTAAATGGTCATGCATGCATGACAGCGCGGCAATTAATCAAATGATACCTACCTAAATTAAATTAAGTTTCTCATTGTTTTAAATTAAGTTTCTAATTAAGTCACTCATGTTTTATATCTCAATTCCGAGTGGTACCTAAACTCACACGTATCTAAGTAACGTAATTGGAGCATTTATAATTCAAGTGCCACTTCACACACACATTCACGAATTAATTCAGATCAAGACCTAAAGGTGTGTCCAAACACTGTGCGGTAAGAGCGCGGCGATTGCAGGATACATTTCTTTAGGATTTAACGGAAAAACGTTTGCGCGGCAATACTGCGCGGCATATCCGAGACACGCTGCGCATTTCAGTTGGCATAGAACTAAATGAAAGCGGTTGCGTGTGTCGTAGCGCTACTTATAATTCGTCCAAACACAATTACTGACGAATGTTTGCTAAAATTTTTTGTGCACGGCAGGTAGACAGAAACGTTCGTGCGCGGCAGTCGTACAAACAGCGCGGCAGCCGCGCATGATTGCCGCACAACGTTTGGACACACCTTAACGCTTAGCTTTTGTTGTCATACTGTTACTATTGTAAGTTAAAGAATAGCAATATCTTGGCGCACAACTGGGCTCGAGGGCAGGTCTAAGTACGCAGTAGTAGTATAGTAGGTATCTACACAATCTTGCTTGAATTTAATTAATTGTATTTGTTTTTCCTCGTCTCACGATACAGCATAATAAAACAGTGAACAAAACATTTCAGAATGAACGCAATAAATAAGCATGTTTACACAAGCAATACTAATTTTTATCCTACAACAGTTTGTTTTCGTTAGCGAGAAACGGCCACCGACAATATAATCGTTACTACATGTTCAATACTACACGTAAGATATTCTTGTGTCTGACATACCAGCGACAAAAATTGGCAAGAATAAACTGAAAAATTGGAGAAAACCCTCATACCTAATTTCCGATTATTCTTTGATTTATTACTGTCGATCGCTTGCATATTTCACAATAAAAAAAACAAATATACCCATCGACTGGAGAACCTCCTCCTTTCCTAAGTTTCCATACCCAAAGGGTAAAACGAGACCCTATTACTAAGACTCCGCTCTCCGTCTGTCTGTCCGTCTGTCACCAGGCTATATCTCATAAACCGTGATAGTTAGACAGTTGAAATTTTCACAGATGATTTATTTTTTATTGCCGCTATAACAACAAATACTAAAAAACAGAATAAAATAAATATTTAAGGGGGCTCCCATACAACAAACGTGTTTTTTTTGCCGTATTTATAGATAATGGTACGGACCCATTCGTGCGCGAGTCCGACTCGCACTTCGCCGGTTTTTTTTTTCGTCGTTGACAAAGTTAAAAAAACAGAACCCTTATCGAACACAAAAAATCAAGATCAAAACAAATGCACGTTGCGTCTAACAAGTTTGAAATAATCGCTGAAACTTTGAGCGAAAATGGACACTTGCCCTTAAAAGCAAAACTAATGGTCTAGTTATTAAAGTCAGCTCACAAAGTAGCACTTACGTGTCAATGACCAGAACTGGAGAAACGACAAAATGTCCACTAGACGAGGTCAAGGGAGAAAATGGCTGCGAATTGTTTTAGTAGGTAGGTAAAAATATCACCGTGTGTGAGCTGTCATTCAACCTCATGCTAGGATTGGACACTATTGACAGATTACTTCACCAAAATTTTCGCGGTGAGATGTTACCGATGACACTATAAATACTTAGGTGTCTAAGTTATTATCTAAGTTATTTTAAAAGTTTGTTTTTGTAAAAAAAAAAACAATATTTTATTTGAATTTTTTGATTGAATAAATTAATAACGTGATGAAGTTAATCATGGTTGGGTTATTAATTATACTGTTGTGATAATAAGTTAGTAAGTACTTAATTATGTTAATTATAATATTTATACATACTTAAGAATATTCCTTTACGATTTCCAGAAAAGTCATAGATTTAATTCGGGTAACGAAAAATCGACCGAATAAAGAAATTACCTACTTCTAATATTTTACAGATAGGTACTTATTCCTTGTAGAATTAAGGTAATTTCAAAATGACGAACTTTGAAAAGTGCTCTGGATGGCACTAAAAACTTTAACCACTTCAATTCCCGGCAGAGGCTATGGGACTGTAGCTGTTAACTTTATTTTTACTATTCATACTTAAGTTATAAGAGCCGTTAAGATGGTCTAGGAAATTCATAATTATCGTGATGGTAGAATAGAATAAATTGCATTTCAAATAAAAATATTAACGTAGTATTTACTTAGTTAGTTGCTATTGGTAAACTTTTATTGTATACAGGGTCAAATTATATTACTTAGCGAAACTTAACAGACGTAGTGGCTTCGTTTTCGCTTAGCGATCTTTCAGACTATTTAAGGTTCCGTTCACAAAGGGTAAAACGGGACCCGTATTACTAAGGCTCCGCTGTCTGTCTGTATGTCTGTCTGTCCGTCTGTCACCAGGCTGTATCTCATGAACCGTGATAGCTAGATAGTTGAAACTTTTACAGATGATGTATATCTGTTGCCGCTATAACAACAAATACTAAAAACCAGAATAAAATAAATATTTAAGGGGGCTCCCTTACAACAAACGTGATATTTTTGCTCGATATTGAAAACGACAACAGGTAGACGCTTGAAATATTCACAGAATATTAAGTTAGATATTCACTTTAAAAATAAATAATTAAATTAAAATAAAACAAATATTTAAGGGCTCCCATACAACAAACGTGATTTTTTTGCCGTTTTTATAGATAATGGTACGGAACCCTTCGTGGGCGAATCCGACTCGCACGTGGCCGGTTTTTTTCTTTTTGCTTGGCTCCTAAGGGTCATAGCGTGATATTAAATATATAGAAAGTAGTGATATTAATTATATAAAATACGTAGAAAAAACAAAAATTATCCATTTCAAAACGCAGAGAAGTAAATATATCCACTTTAAAATATCGCATAGAGATCAAATAGTAGAACAATTACATAAAACAAAATTTCTTGGTATAACACTGGATGAACATTTCACCTGGAAGCAGCATATCGATGAAATATGTATGAAAATCAATAGGTTTGTTTTTGCATTAAAGAAAGTTAAAAATGAGACATCCAGAGAAACTGCTATAATGGTGTATCACGCCTATGTTTGCTCTATCATCCGATATGGTATCATTGTCTGGGGAAACTCTTCTGAAGTTTCTAGAGTTCTTTTAGCACAAAAAAAATGCATACTCGCAATTTTCAATATGGACTGGACTGATTCCTGCAGGCCAGTGTATAAATCACACTACCTTCTCACAGTTCCTTGCGTTTATATTTATGAAATCGCTAAGTTTGTTAAAACAAATTATTCAATTTTTGAACTTAATAATAATACGAATAAACGTAAAGCCACACAATATTTATTAAAAATGCCTGTTCCTAGGATTGAACTATTCCGACGCAGTTGTGTATATATGGCACCACTTATTTATAATTCAAAAAATTTATAACTGATCTTCCTTACAAAAAATTCTGCATAGTACTAAAAAAATGGCTCATTTCACATAGTTATTATTCAATAGGTGAATTTCTAAAAAAAACTTTTTGTCGGTCCTATCATTACAGGAATGCATTGTAGTTTTAATATAATTTTGTTCTGTTATTTTTTATGTTGTGCCTTCTGCCATAGGTACCTATACATTTAAATATATATTTTGTTAAATTAGTTGTGTTGTAAGATTGATGTACCTACTTACTTTAAATAATTTCACGTTTGGTAAATATTTTCTTAGGTACCTACTTACCTATTTGTTTATTTGCCATACTTTTAATATTTGCATGCCAAAATATGGTGAAATGTGTCATTGCTCAAGCTTATTTTTATCTACCACCTTTATAATACCACATTTACAGCAAATAAATGACTTTGAATAGCC
Organism: Lithophane semibrunnea; assembly: GCA_947363905.1. Classification (NCBI taxonomy): domain Eukaryota; kingdom Metazoa; phylum Arthropoda; class Insecta; order Lepidoptera; family Noctuidae; genus Lithophane; species Lithophane semibrunnea. The sequence continues at coordinate 5,158,834 of OX376198.1, forward strand.
TAAAACCTTCTTCATGAATAGGGCCATCAAACAAATCCAACTCATCCGTTCCAGAGATTAGCGCATTCAAACAAACAAACTCTCTAGCTTTGTTATTAGTAGTACTATTAGTTCAGAGAGCAACAGTCAATTAAGTAATTGCTTCATCGAAATCGAACCAATTGGGAACGAATTACAGGCTATACAGAAACATTCCCACTCTCTTGGGTCACATACAAAGTGACAAACACAACGACCCGAACATCCGATACAAGCATAACCACAGGTAAACGATTGTAAACCTACCCACAAATGTAATGAAAAAAAATACAGAGAACGCAAATTCCGAGCCGTTAGATCGCAATCATTACGAGTGACGTATCAAACAGAAAGATCGACGACATAAGCCTCCAACAAAAAAATGAAACTTGCAAGTAGGCCATAAAAATCGTCAATTTTACGGATTTCCGAATTTCAATGTGCGATTCACCGTGAACAGTGAATGCTTGGGCGAGCGAAAACTTACAACAATAGACAGTTTTCTAGCGCGTTTTACCTTTTAGTTGGCACCCCTATTGGTGACGACGTTACGAAGTGTCGTGATTTTCTATTTCGTGGTTTGTTGTAAACCCTAATTTTACGTGGCATTTTAGATGTTTCTAGAAGGAGATATTTATGGCACGTATGATATTCACCCTCGTTCGGCGGGAAGTATAGCGAAATTGCTGTCGTTTGTGATAATACTCGTAATTTAAAACGACAACAACCCTTAGGGTTGGCTGCTGATCGAAGGGTCGTGGGCTTGAACGGGAATCTATTACGTCATTACCCACAGACAACTTATCGGCCATGTCTTTCTGATGACTCGTGAAAATTACAAGATGGCGGATAGCCTGTAAACGACGACCGGACATAATAACTACAATCTATTTTGATGGAGGAACAGAGCCGTGGTCTCCACTTTAGATCAGATTGTCGTGTATTTTCATACATTCTGATATGCATGACCATCTTTACATATCGAGACTCCTCCGTGCCTCGGAAAACACGTTATGCCGTTGCGTTGGTCCGGGCTGTCATTCGAGGATCTTTGACAGTCGTTACGGGTCCTCAGAAGCCCAAAAGTCTGACAACCAGTCTTACCAAGGGGTATCGTATTACCCAGTTACTGGGTTGTAGAGGTCAGATAGACAGTCGCTCCATGTAAAATACTGGTATTCAGCTGCTTCCAGTTAGACTGGAAGCCGACCCCAACATAGTTGGGAAAAGGCTAGGCAGATTTTGATTGAATATCATTCAGTACTATTCACCCCCTATTACATGGCCATAAAACTTAAATAAAACTGGCCAAATGTGGATTCACATTGGTGCACCTCTGCATAACCCTTCAGGAATGATGTTATATAAAAACTATATCTGATGAAAGAAAGTAATACGAGATGTAGAGGGGTAACACACTACAAATACCTAATCGAAATTATAAGACCACTCTAGTACGTACTTAATACTTTAACAATCCTGAAGCGAATGAAGTAGACTGCCCACGCCATAATAGTTATTTATGATGCCTTTATATTATATTATTATGTAAATATATCGTAATTAAACCAAACGAGCTAAGTAGGCGTAGTAGTAGAAATGATAAACATCTAATAAAGAAATACGGTTGGTCGCGTAACGAGTGTAGAATGTTTGACTAAATAATTAGGACTGGTACAATCTGGATCAGAATCTGACGTGAAAATACTAGGTCGAATTGACCCAGTTTTATTTTGTTTTATTTCATACTTTTTAGTTCATTAAAAGCTTGTCTTTAAAAAGGTTTTTAAAATTTTTTTTTCCATACTTCTCTATTATTTACTCGTCATCTAAAAATACAAAAAAATACATTATATAATTGTCTTTACATGTATAGTCGTTAGTTTTCGTGTGGTTAGTGACAAACCCCTAGACAAAGTGACATTCTATCAGCGATAACGATGATGGAGTGGAAAAGGCAAAAATGTATAGGACTGACATATGCTATCGAAAAGCTTATGTCAATCCCGTTGAAAGTCTTTGTAGAAATACGAAACGCTTTCGAAGCGATTGTCATTTGTCAGTTGTCTAGGCCCTCTGGTGTCAGAGTTTTTATGCCACTCATGGGCCTCTGACTTGGCTTCACATGCGGTAGAGGTATATCTTTCAGGCGTGCAGATTTCCTCACGATGTTTTCCTTCACCGTTTTTGAAGCAAGTATTAATAATTATAGAATACAGAGAAAAGTCAAAGATTCGTCTCTTGGGTTCGGACTCGAGACCTATGACTTGGCAGTCCGACCGTCAGACTACTAGGCTATCACAATATTGAAAAGTCACAAGTGCGTCGGACAGATACAGATATTACGAAGGAATACAAGCATAAAAATAATAAAATTGTGTATATTTGCGGATAATTCCAAGAGTTTCAACTCCATTTGTGAACCGATACCTTTTTATCTGTCTAATGACATGTTTCTTTGGCCGCAGTCTCCAATTATATTTTACGAAAGATCCAAGAGGATCTCGAATCTTTGGAATTGGAATCAACATTAAAGGTTCCTTTGTGGGGCGATCGGAAATAATTGTTAATTAAATGTAAGCAATTTAATTTGAAAAATCGAGGAGCGCTTAATTGAAATTGATTGATTTCACTTTTATAAAGTGTTTGATTTTTAATCTGGAAGCCTTATTTTTGTGTTCTAAGTTATTTTTGGAACAAAGGAGAGTATAGCTACCGTAAAAAGGCAAAAGGGGTTAAGCGACACATTTTGCGATCTCAACTTTTTTATTGACCCCAACTCCACATTTTTTTCACTTTCGAATGGTCTAAGTTTCGTTTCTCTAGGATGAAAAAAGTCACTTGCACCAAAGATTTATTTGTACTGAATTGCAAAATCGATACGTACCAAAAGGGCTCAAGCGACACTGACTTTACCTTGTTTGGTTGATGGACTATTTTGTATATTATATTTTTGTATCATCTTGTCATTTGGCATAATTTAAAAAAATATACTAAAAACAGATTTGTCGTTTGTATCCATATTCATTTTATTTGAAATGAAATATTATTAACGTCGCTTAAACCAATGGATTTGAGATTGTCAACCAAACATAATTGGCGCTTGACCCCTTTCTTAAATAATTTATTTTCATTACGTTGCGTTTGATTCACCCAGTACGCGCGCCAGGGCGGTTGCAAGTGGGTATTGTGTGAGTAGACAGCAGGTTCACGGTTGTTTATATCGCGATCACATTTTTTAACACAGATTGATATTTTAATTATAAAACATGTCTGCGTCTCCCGAAAAAGACTGTTGGTAGTACGAAGAAGGTTATTACTCAATTATATTGATAGCAAAAGAGAGGTCGAAGAAATTCAAGATGACGTCATTCCTGTACTACTTATCATCGGTACCTGAGCTCAACCTCATTTTATATATTTATTATAAACGACCACAACACCAGGGGTATTGCTGATGCGTTGCCACCCCTTTCTCGCTGAACAATATGATCTGTGGTGGTTGACCCCTTTCGCCTTTTACGCATTTTGTTTTATTTCATTTCGTGTGAAAGTTGAAGCATCTGATATCTGCTTTATTGACTTTCATTTGAACGGACTAGCAAAACTCAAATAGCCCAAACTGCAGTACCTAGCATGTCAGCTTGGGTCAAGCTTCGTCCTCTTTGGTTGCTCTATGAAAACGCCTTACACCTCATTTCTCGCATTTCACGATCAGTTCGAAAATTGAAGATCTGTTTAATTATTAACTTGATAATTAAGTGTATTCATGTATCACGGGTAACAAGATTAGCTAAGCGGGGTGTCCGCTGCATTATTAATTTTCTTGTTACTCGCCCTGATTAATGTTAACAAGTACCCAATTACTTAACTAAGTATATGTTAACTGACAAGGTCGTGGACGAGGGTCTGGGTTTCCTCAAGTAAGAGAGAACCTTGAAATACATCTCTTTTGAAGTATTAGAAGACATCCCGGGATACTTGCATGGTAGCGATGTAAGATTTTTGAAGGTGAAAAGTTTTTTTTTTTTTTCTCAACGTGACTGATTACAATCCTATAGGTATATATGTTACTGCTAAAGGTGGATGTGAACATAAACTTAGGTCTAACTTTCTCAGTAGGCTTAATCCTTTTCTACAAGAGAAGAAGCCAGTTGCGCTGCAGTTCAACACTTAGAAGTCTGTGTTATTTTTAGAAGGATAACCAATACATAAACTCAGCTATATTTCTCACAAAATATTCCACAAAAGTCCCTCTTTCCAACAACTTCACTGTCGAATTTCCCCGAAGAAAGTTTCCAGACTAAATTTTGTATTTTATTTCCCTCTAGTGTGGGATGTAATCAATACACATTATGCTCTAAACCGGTTCTGCAGTTAAGTTTCCCCTGGACACAAGTAAACACGTCTTATTTATAATAGAGGCGTAATATGTGGAGGTACGATTCTATTCTTCGGGCAATTTATAGATCCCTTTTAATACATTTAGTTGGTCGGTGTTTGGAATTATAGGTATGTTTAAAAAATGGTGGGAATTATAGGATTATTTTCTTTTGGTGGTTAGGTTCAAAGCTCGTGGCTAAGTAATAACAGCCGCATAGGCCGATCCATCAAGTTAAGCTACGCTTGCCGGGGTTGGTTCCTGGATGGGTCCATCTTTACATACCTAGACTCCTCTGTGACTCGGAAAGCACGTTAAGCCGTTGGTCCCGGCTGTCATTTGTCGATCTTTGACAGTCGTTACGGGTCGTCAGAAGCCCGAAAATCTGACAACCAGTCTTACCAAGGGGCCAACCAGTATTACCCAGTTACTGGATTGTGGAGGTCAGATAGGCAGTCGATCCCTGTAAAATACTGGTATTCAGCTTCATCCGGTTAAACTGGAAGCTGACCTTAACATAGTTGGGAAATAGCTAGGCAGATTGGTGCTTTGGTTTGTATAGAATTGTCTACCTATATGCTGTTGAGAGTAATTTGCCGTCCAAACCAGATAGAGAAAATTTTGGCGAATTTTTTCTTAACTATGGGCCTCATTGCATAAAAATTTGTTATGTAAGGAGGTATAAAAGGGATAAATATTTGTTATTTTTCAAGGCAGAAACTCACCTTTTCCCGTGAAAAAGGCCTGTGTTTATGTGTGTCAAAACAATATTTAGGTTATTAACTGTCAATTATTTCGACTTCCATATGGAAGGGTCTAATATGCAAAGCTATGAGGTATTTGCTTCATTATTGGTAATGTTACAAGAGTCTAAATATTAACCAATAACGGTCCGTAAATTATAGGAATCGGCGATTAGTCTATGAGCACAAGTGTTTGTCCAATTTTCGGTCGTCTTCTACGGTTATACCGCACATGGTGCATAATGTAGATTCTCCGCTGCAATTCCAGGTTGTTGTAACTAGTTTTTATTTACCCTACCAGCTTGCAGCGAGCATTGGGAGAAGAAATAAAGTAAGGCTTTATTTTGTTGCTGGTATTTACATACGAACAAATATATCTACCGGTTAAGAGAAAATAAACTGGAATACCGAAGTACGAAGAAAATTTTTCATACCAAGTATAAAAATTAAAACTAAATTTTACTTTTCTACAAAATATGAAATAGGGTTATAACAATAATAATTAAACACTCGTTCAAATTGGACTGCGAATCAGCCTTTAAACAAAGGCAAAAAAAATCCGATCCTTCACTACTTCCTAAGTTCCTGGTACCTTTCTAGTTCATCATCATCTGCCCAGCGTTTCCCAACTATTCGGGGTCGGCTTTAAGTCTAACCGGATGCAGACTAATATTTTACATTGACCGACTGCTTATCTGACATCCACAACGATACTCCTTGGTAAGACTGGTTGTCAGACATTCGGGTTTCTGACGACCCGTAACGACTGACAACGATCGACGAATGACAGCCGGGACCAACAGCTTAACGTGCTTTCCGAGGCACGGAGTCTCGGTATGTAAAGATGGTCACCCATCTACGGACCAACCCCGGCAAGCGGAGCTTAACCTGATGGATCGACCCGTGTGGCTGTTATAACTTAGCCACGAGTACTTAGTACTTTAAGTACTTACTTAAATTACAAATATCTAATATCTTACAAAATATTGAACTGAACTCCAAACCGTTCACTATAACTTGTCTCTTGCCGTCATGTTGGCACCATTGCTTGTCAAGCTTAGTTTCAATACTAATAGAGTTCAAAATGGCGATTGACAGAACAATACTACCAATCGCGTCACGCGTCCAGTTATAATGAATAGTATATCTGTTTACGATCGATTCTCTTGAATCATTCCATGTCATGAACAACACAAAGTCAATGTCAATTTGAAATATACTTTGATTGTAATAACAAAATAATATTCCAACATCAAAATAAACTTTGATATAAACAAAGACATTATTGATACTTCTATCTCATAAAATATTCATCAGTTTACTATTCGAGGAATACTTTCACTCACTTCTATTATATATACATAAAATATATAAATTGAAGTCGCTTTTCGTGTTTGTCTGTATGTCCGCGTTATTCTTCTAAAGCACTCAACAGATTTTGATGAGGTTTTCACTATCACTTAGAAAATTGATTCCGGAAGGTTTATGTGTATATTTACGCTAATTTAAAGTTATATAAAACTAAGCAAACTCGATTTTTGATACTCGAAATTTTTATGTAACGTGTTTTCGTTAAACATAGGACCTAGCATCAATTCTCAATTTTAACATAATTATATTTATTTAAAAATTAATGCTTCAGTATTTTCGCCATAACGGATGATCATGCTAAGCAAATTGAGGTAAGGTAGGCCCTTAAGTATACCTAAAACTTACTTACTAACTCTATCGTCAGACATTGTCCATTGCACTTTTATAATTTCTAACGTGACGATAATTTTTTATTTTTATTTATTAATTATCATTCATACAAAAGAATATAGGATTTTACATATTAAATAGCAACCAAAAACCACGAAGGTTTAAACTTGTGCTATCATGAGTCTATCTCAATATACAAAGAAACATTTTATATGTAAGCGTTATTGTGATACAAATAATAACATCTATCATTCCTTCATAGTACTTAAATAGTATAAAATGTTTGTATGTGTGTTTGAGTTTAATTATTATCGTGAACGTCCACGGCATCACGATAACACAAGGAAGTAAAATGTACGGAGATATATGAAGACGCTTGTAAACTCCCGTCCACGATAACGTTATAACGTGCAGATATTTCTGCAGGGTGTTAGGGTAAACACCGTTATCCCTGAAACCAGTGGTTTGGTGTCTTATAAAGATCGTAAAATCAATGGAAAATAACAACTGTTTTTTTTATTACATTTTACCACTAGAGTTTAGAGTTTTTTTTTCACCCTTGCTAGGGCAACGAACTTGCGTCTCAATACGGGTGGGGGGCGCGGGACGTGCACTGACCGGCCGCGAGCGCAACCCCTCCCTCAGTCAGTCAGCTGTTTCGCTAGCGAGCACGGTGTCAGATAGAAACTTTTTAAAATCTTTTAATGAAAATGACGTTTTTTTTGTTGTTACTCGGTCATTTATTTTTATATTAAAGTCAACTAACCATGGTTTGAGTGACAACGGTGTTTACCCTTACAGCCTGTATACGGACGTGATAAATAAACTCACTTTCGCATTTATAATAAATAGTTAGGATGTGTATTAATTGAGATTGTAGTTACATGGTTTGAGATTTGAGATCTACCTCCAACCAATCAACCATGTATATCATATCTACTATTTAGGTATTGAAAAAAGTAAATATTTATTCAACTACATACTTGCTGAATATTAAAACAAAATATTTTTATGCTAGCTCCTGGCTGCTCAAAAGCATGAAAGACTTTTTGCCACTTTTGAATAATTTTCCTGTAGGTAACGCCGATCCGAGTAAAAAAGATATAACAGCTGGTTATCTTTCTTTAGTCGTAAAGTCGAGGAAAAGGGTTGTTTACTAAAAGATATCTTACAGAGTGATAAGAACGTTCTTGTCTGTAAGTTTATCAATTTTTGCAGAACTGTGCTCCGTCGCGTATCTTTTGAGAGTCTTGCGAATGTTCAGCAATGTGCCTACCGTGATTGGCCAATTTAATTTTAGTGATCAAAGGATATTATAGTATTGAAAATGCTATGCGAATTATGTACAATGTGCTCGTATTACATAGTACTCGCAACCAGCGTGCGTGTATGACTAGCACTGTAATTGCGTAATACACAATCAATCAGAATTGGACTCGGTTCGAAGCAAATGGCTAATCCATTGCTTCATAAGTTCGAAAGTTGTGAACAGATTTTTTTTTCGAACTTATGAAGCAATGGATTAGACATTTGTTTCAAACCAATTCCAATTCTGACCTTCGTACATTACGCAATTAGGGTGCTGATGTATGAATGTAAACAAAGCAAAAAGAGTATGTAAGGGTCGTAGCAGGTGGCGTTCTGTATGCCGTGTGTTGCTTCCGGTTAGACTGGAAGCCGACCCCAACATATTTGGGAAAGGCTAGGCAGATTGATTGATTTTTGACTTATAAATACCTAGAAACCGCTATCACCAATTTCATCTCTACGCTGAGTATGGTTATTTCGCCCCAAGTACAGTCACGGACTTTAATTGATAAGCCACCTTCAAACTTTTCAATTTTGCAGTTTCATACATTCACGAGATTACACGATTAAACACGAACTCAAATCGCACGCTCAAGATGACAAATAAATTACTTTTAATCGGAAATATCCATAGAGGTTGACTTTATTAGTTAACCTGTATGGATATTTCCGATTAAAAGTAATTTATTTGTCATCTTGTTTACTTTCATACATTCACGAGATTACACGATTAAACACGAACTTAAATCGCAAGCTCGTACACAAGATGACAAATAAATTACTTTTAATCGGAAATATCCATAGAGGTTGACTAATAAGTTCTCAATGATAAAAATAAATACAATGTTGCATTAAGTTTATCCAACCTATTTGATACCGACCTCCTTTGAATCATAGCTAATTAACTCGATAATTATGAAAACATAACTGAAGACAGTGACAGTTGAAATATCAAGATGACAAATAAATTACTTTTAATCGGAAACAGTCACGGAGTATAGAAAGAAGCGGAGGTGCCGCAAGGCAAGTAGGTCGTGCGCCTTCAATTAGGTCATGACGTCACAGTGGGCGGGGCCGCAAACCTTAGTTGTGAGTGAATCGGCATCGCGTTCGGGTGCGTTGTATTTTAATCGTTTTTTAGTTGTTAAATTATTTTAATAATGAAGTGCGCTGTTGTTGGATGCAAAAATTGTTCAGGATCCAAACTGAAACATATTGATGGCATAACATTTCACGTGTAAGTCCCTAAAATTAATATTTTCCTTTTTTAAACACATTTTCTCGTTTGCTCGTCAGATTGTAGCTAGAGACATCTATCGTCGAAGAGATGTATACTAACCACTTCTCACCGATTTCGTGTTTTTATCATTATCAATGCATATTATTGTAACTCAAATTACTTGCTCTCTTGTTTATTTTGCTCGCTATAAGTTATTTCATAGATAATTACGTACCTTGATACATGAAATAAGAAGAATTTAACATAAGTAAAATGCGCCATCTGTCGGTAAGTAGTCGGTCCTAACTGATAAATAAAAATGTGTGCATCATGCTAGTAAGACCCTATTTTATCGAATTGATTTTCTTCATTTATTTGTTTTTTTAATCCCTACTTATTTTTGTTATAATTTTAGATTCCCTGTAAATACAGATATTAGAAATGCATGGATACGTATTATAAATAAACCTAACAACTGGACACCAACTAAGTATTCTAAAATCTGTTCACTTCATTTCGATGAAAAAGATTTTTATAAAACAAAAAACGGATATAAGAAATTGCACCAAGGAGCGTTACCTAAATTGTTTATATCTAAACAGGTACTTAAGATAATATTTAAAATAAAGTTTTAACTTAATATAATACATCGGGTGAGATAGTTATAAAACGCGAGCCTAGAAATAGTTAAATGCACATGCGTATGATCAAGATCCAATTTTCAACCATGTCACGTTGTTAACCAAAGCTATAAGCCACTACTATTGTAATACGAGACTTAATTATTACAGTAACCTCGAAAACATTGTTTTATCTAAAAGACAACTGTGTTGTTTAGTGGACAATAATAATACCTAACCAATGTCTAATATAAAAAAAAAAGATTGATGATTTAACAACTTTTTTATTTTACTACGGACCTATTCACCCTATATACCCAATACTCCACATGATACTATAAACAAATGTTTCAATCTGAAACAGGGCACATATTATTATCCATCTTTTGGCTTCGCCCAGAGTTGGGTAATAAATAATATGGTCCCGCCATACTAATGCACATAGAATGTTCTGGAAAAAGTGTCATGCTTTTTTATGCCACAGTGGCCAATAGACGAATTAAAATGAAAAATAGCTAGTTCAGTTTCACTGTAATAATTCCTTTCTCCGCTAGATGGATTTACAAATAATGGGCGGGGGCATCGTGTACTGCACCCCTCTCACACCCGCATTTAGGCGACGCTCCTTTCTATAGAGATTTTGGCTTGCGACACCTCCGCTTCTTTCTATACTCCGTGGAAATAGTCTTATCCATAGAGGTTGACTAATAAGTTCTTAATGATAAAAATAAATACAATGTTGCATTAAGTTTATCCAATCTATTTGATACCGACCTCCTTTGATTCATAGCTCGTTAACTCGATAATTATGAAAACATAACTGAAGACAGTGACAGTTGAAATATCAAGATGACAAATAAATTACTTTTAATCGGAAATATCCATAGAGGTTGACTAATAAGTTGTCAATGATAAAAATAAATACAATGTTGCATTAAGTTTATCCAATCTATTTGATACCGACCTCCTTTGAATCATAGCTCATTAACTCGATAATTATGAAAACATAACTGAAGACAGTGACAGTTGAAATATCGATGTCAGAGAATTTCTCCGTACGCTAACGTTACTATGCAGCAGTAACCTAGCAACAATTGTTTATCGTTGCTAGGTTACTGTTGCTAGACCTGCAATTGGTTGACTTTGAGTAGTCACTGCTGTCAAGTTTGTAGTTCTGCTCTCAGGTTAGCCAACCGGTAAAGATATGAAATATAATTTTCTTCTTCTAATACGAAGACATATGACTTTGCGTGTCGGGAACCGAATAAACCCGATTTGCATTACACGGCTAAAATGCGAACAGTACCAGGTGGCTCATCAATTAAAGTCCGTGACTGTACGTACTAATTGTAATTTATGACTTTTTATAAAATATTAATTGTAATTGAAATTATTGACATTGTATGATATTAATTGGAATTTATAAAATTGTTTAAGGTTAATTGGGAATTATGACATAGATTTTTAATGATAATTTTGCATGCCTGAATTGGTGCAACACAGTGGACGCCGCATTCACTTGACATCCAGAAATGTATGATTATGTACTGTGTTGAGCAATAAACGTTTTTGAATTTGAATTTGAATTTGTACGTCTATTACCACCTACAATATAATTTTCGTATTATTTCGATTGACATGAACAATCCGGCTTTCCCAGCATAAAATATGGTTCTCCCTTCCCCATAATGATTATTCGACCTACTCCGCCTCAAAAATACGTTAAGTTCGTCCCAGCTAAGTGATGTTGGTCGTTAAGGCATAGGCCAGATAACTGGAGAAAATAAAGTGGGGTATTAAGGCGAAGACCTCTGCTGGCTGCCAATTATCATAACATGAAACTGCCACTTTTTTGTAAACTGACCTTGGCTTTAAATCTTAGGGAAGAATGGAAAAATAGTAACTAAGTATTTTTTTAGAAAAGGTGCGAAGGAATTTTGTTAACCCGACAATATTTCCGTTTCTTTAACGTTCAAATTCTTAGCATAAAGATAAATCCTTAGTAAAAAGTCCTGCTATATAAACTAAATATTACTTCTATTTGGAGTGGCATCCCGTGTACAGGATGAGGTGTGTTTATTTGAACTCATGATCTGTCACTTGCTATACACGACCCCAATCGTTGCCGCTTTTGACCAAGTCAAACCATATTTGCTTTTTCAATATTGGATACCTATTATGCGTTATACATAAAAAAACAGCCAGTGGCATAATTATCAGTATACATCATGAATAGAAGAAGAAGAAAGATGCATAAACATGTATCTATTCTGCTTTAAATAAGACCAACATAGTTATCGCGAAAAAATAATCAGCCAATCAATACATTTAGATCAAGTCGACATTGAAGTTTTTTAAGGGACAGCTGATTATTGTTTCGCGCTTACGTTTTGGACTGTTGGTCCCATGGAGAAAATTGTTCAGTTTGATGGTCAATCTGCCTAGCCTTTTCCCAACTATGTTGGGGTCGGCTTTCAGTCTAACCGGATGCAGCTGATTACCAGTATTTGATATGGAACGACTGCCTATCTGACCTCCACAACCCAGTAACTGGGCAATACGATACCCCTTGGTAAGACTGGTTGTCAGACTTTCGGGCTTCTGACGACCGGTGACGACTGTCAAAGATCCACAAATGACAGCTGGGCCCAACAGCTTAACGTGCTTTCCGAGCCACGGAGGAGTCTCGGTATGGAAAGATGGTCACCCATCCACGGACCAACCCCGGCAAGCGTAGCTTAACCTGATGGATCGACCCGTGCGGCTGTTATTACTTAGCCACGAGCTCCTCAGTTTGATGGTCTGCACCACACTCTTAAATAATGACCACACCTTTCTGATACAATACATGATGTATGTATAATTATGTATAGCTGTCACCCAAAACTTTACTCTCAAACAGCAAATACGACCCCAAGAGAGTTGATATCATCTGAAACTGCAGTAACTAAATTCTACACGCACAAACGTAGTGAACCAGAGCAAACGGTTACTCTTAACAAACTGTCAGCAGCACAACGCTTTTAGCAATCTAGTCGCATAGTGGTTTGGTACCTAAACGCAAAGAGCATAGGAATAAGTGTATAATTAACCGGGATCCGGTAACCGGTTAACCGGTTGTATTCACGTCACACGGAAGTTCTTTAGTACGTTTTCCACGTCGTCGTGAAAGATGAAAACTTTGGCTTGGTTTGTTTTACATTAAAATAACAAGTGTAGAATAGAGTAGGTTCAAGTTTATTTTACTTGAATACGAAAAGGTAATTTTTTGGTTACAACATGACACTTGTATTTTTAGAGTACACTTTCGGCAAAGTGTAAAAGTCCGATGTGTGCTAAGGGTTAAAAGTGTTTATCTTTTAGGTAACTGAAATACTACAATTAGAATTCATTTTTGTGAAATTTTAGTTTGCTGTCTTTAACAATATTTTCCTTCCTAACATAATAATATTATTATAATAAAGACGATAGTTTAAGTCAAGTCAAGGAAATTAATTGTTAATCAAATTGACACCCTACATCAATTTGCCGTATTATAGATATTTCATACAAACTGTTGAAGACGGTTTGTTGTGTTTTTACACGGGTAGTTAAAGTTGGTACTCGATTTGCTCAAAAAGTAATTTATCTGAGTTTACCAACTAAAACAAAGAACTGAAACAGAATCATATCTCTACAAGCATTTGTGACTTTAAATCTTTCTAAGGCAAAACTAAACAAAGAGTCTAATAAATTCTACGTTTAGCATTTATAAATATTTCCACATATCTTTGGATATCTGCGCTCCGTCTCAAAGAAACCGTTTCGCTTCCACGCTTACAACTCATGTAAATATAACCGTCAGAAGATTTACATACGGATTTTAGCAAAAATCTGAAAACTTTTTACTGAACCTTAACAAAATCAACATCTTTTACTAAAATTCCAGATTCCCAATTTTATAATTACACCTGAAAAACACGCATTAATATATACTAGACTCTATCCCGTTAAAATAAAGCCTAAAAAGCCGCTTAATTAGTTGGTTACCCGCATTAGCAAGTTGGGAGCGGATTATGTTAACTAGGTTATCCTGAAAATGTATGTCAAAGAGATTTCGTGTCGTATGTCGTCTTTTCCGACAGAACTTTCAACGGGAAATTTTATATGATTTTGTTGTTTAAATATGTATTCGTGTACAGATTTATGTACTTTTTGTATCGCCTAAGGCTTCCTGTACATGCCGCCGGGGCCGTACCGGCGGCGCCGTACCGCATGTTTGTGTACACGAATGAATATCACCTATCTATGCGCCACACCGCTCGCCGCATCGGCGCGGCGCGGCGCCGCGTTCTTCTGAGATATTATGTTTTTTTCCGGCGGGTCCGGCGCCGCCGCCGGTGAGGCTCCAGTGTGGCTTCTGCGTCTTGTACATTAAGCCTAAAAGAAAAGTTTCACTTAAAGGTCAAGCAGTGAATCAGTCTTTGATGTTTACTCCATAAAAATCTTTGTAAAAAATAGATAAAGGAAATGAGTCCCTTATAATACGAAAAGGCAAAAAATCTTTCTATTGAAAATTTGATTGTATATTCACAGAATATCAGTCTTTTCGGGCTAGTCAAGCTTCCGGTACCTCGTAAGTCATTGCTTATAACTTATAGAAAAATGGCCGAGAGTAAAATATGGACTTTATTTCTGGTCAAAAGGTCCCTTTCATTTGCAATACATCTCGGAGTTATAAACGGACCGCCCATTGTGTCACCCTATGTTAAATTTCTAATTTATATATCTGCAATTATTTGATGGAGTACAGTACACTACATATAAAGGGTATATGAAACGTGGTCTATTCTCATCATCTGCCTAGCCTTTTCCCAACTGTGTCGGGGTTGGCTTACAATCTAATTGGATGCAGCTGGAGACTAGTATTTTAGTGCCTATCTGACTTCCACAGCCCAGTTACTGGGTAGATAAGACTGGTTGCCAGTCTTTCGGGCTTTTGACGACCCGTAACGATTGTTGAAGATCCACGATGACAGCCGGGACCAACGGCTTAACATGTTTTTCGAGGCACTTGTCTTGGTATGTAAAGATGATCACCCGTCCACGGACCAACCGCGGAAAGCGTAGCACAACCTGATCGATCGATCCGTGCGGCCGTTATAACTTAGACACAAGCCCCTCTTGTGGCTAAGTAAGAGTCTGGAGTATTCTATTCTATTTTATAGCATAAATAATTATTTACCTACAAATTGGGAAGTAGGTATAAAGGGTGTTAGGTTAAACGAGGGATTTACTTTAACGGAGTGTAGTAGTCATGAAAATGATCAAATTTTACTATGGGACCATCCCAGAAATATTAAAAAAAAATCGTTTCACTTCACTTCTGTCACATGATAGAAGTGGCACTTCTTAAAAAATTAAGAATTAGAGAGATTTAGTGAGAAAGAGAGAGTTATATCTTTTTTCTCTATTATATAGTTACTTAACGAAATACATATGCCTAATCGTGAAGCGTCCCTGTTTCACTGTCAATTCTCGTCTAATTATCGAATCGGCACCGAAGAAGTTTCACTTCAAAAATAAAATCTGCCGTTCCCTACAAAATGAAATACTACACGATTCAAATGTAGGGAACATAGCTGTTTTTATTTTGTTATTTCAGAATTGGCCCCTCAAAGTTGATCATTTTCATGAGTGGCCCAGTGGTAACGGCCCCAACTTACAAGTTGTAGGTCATGGGTTCGAACCCAGACAAGCGCTTTACTTTGTGTAAATAATTTCATCACCACAGCTCTTAAAACGGTGAAGGAAAACATCGTGAGAAAACCCGGCCGTAGAACCAAAAATTCGAAGACATATGACATCTACCAATCCACACAGGGACTACGTGGTAGATTACAGCCCTCGTCTCGAAGAGAGAAGGCCTCTGTCCCATCAATAAATCCCATAAATATATATAATAGGTATTACACTCTCCTAAAGTTTGTCCCTCGGATGGGGACTACTCTATATATATCTAAATAACATACATATTACTTATGTACTGTTAGTAATTCAAAGAACTTTGCTTCTAATGCCGACCGCGGTCTAAATGTTACTAGGTACACAACTACGTCTTGACCTTTCAACTAATTTCTGAGAATTAATTATAATTCTGTTCAACACATCAAGGACCAAGATGTGTCTTTTATATACAAACATACTTATGCGGAATTAGACGCCCCTTAAGAAATTTCTGTGAAGAGACCTTTTCTTCACAGAAATGTCTTAAGGCGCTTAGTCCCGTTTAGTACCGTAACACGGTCACTTTAAAAAGTTTACTCCTCATTAACGGCTTGGTTAAAAGATCTGAAAAAAATATATGTTTGCCATAGATTCATGTACAACATTTTGTATTGAGCAAATTTTTCGTATGACTAATACTTTTGCCTTAAAAAATATTTAACAAAATGCAATTTTTGGCTAATATTTCCCTACTACTTCTAAACGGCTTTGATGTTTGGAAATATTTTTATACTGAAAAATTGATTATTAGAAGTACTACAGATTGTATTGAGCAGAAATGTAAATTAAACAATTTTTTTTTTTTAATTACCTACCACTCTTAGAGATACAGGTTCAGAGGTGCTCTGCGCGGGCGCGCGCGGCAGTCGCGCGTTAGCATTGAGACGGGACGGCTGTGTCGCTCGCTGCTCCGCGCCGGCTATTGACCGACTACGTACGTTTGTGTATGTTAGTGCAAATAATCACGAACAAATTAAAATAGTGTGCGTGTCTAGACTAGCTCGCTGCAGAGAGTCTTGTTCGCGTGGATGCTTTATTAGTGCTGCGGTTTCTACGTACATACTGTTTTTGTTTATATGGTTTTTATGTAGGTCATCATCTGCCTAGCCTTTTCCCAACTATGGTATGGTCCATACTAGGTAGGTAGGGTAGGTAGGGTAGGTAGGGTAAGTAGGGTAGGTAGGGTAGGTAGGTAGGGTAGGTAGGGTAGGTAGGGTAAGTAGGGTAGGTAGGGTAGGTAGGTAGGGTAGGTAGGGTAGGTAGGGTAGTTAGGGTAGGTAGGGTAGGTAAGGGTAGATAAGTAGGGTAGGTAGGTAGGGTAGGTAGGGTAGGTAGGGTAAGTAGGGTAGGTAGGGTAGGTAGGTAGGGTAGGTAGGTAGGGTAGGTAGGTAGGGTAGGTAGGTAGGGTAGGTAGGTAGGGTAGGTAGGTAGGGTAGGTAGGTAGGGTAGGTAGGTAGGGTAGGTAGGTAGGGTAGGTAGGTAGGGTAGGTAGGTAGGGTAGGTAGGTAGGGTAGGTAGGTAGGGTAGGTAGGTAGGGTAGGTAGGTAGGGTAGGTAGGTAGGGTAGGTAGGTAGGGTAGGTAGGTAGGGTAGGTAGGTAGGGTAGGTAGGTAGGGTAGGTAGGTAGGGTAGGTAGGTAGGGTAGGTAGGTAGGGTAGGTAGGTAGGGTAGGTAGGTAGGGTAGGTAGGTAGGGTAGGTAGGTAGGGTAGGTAGGTAGGGTAGGTAGGTAGGGTAGGTAGGTAGGGTAGGTAGGTAGGGTAGGTAGGTAGGGTAGGTAGGTAGGGTAGGTAGGTAGGGTAGGTAGGTAGGGTAGGTAGGTAAGTAGGGTGGGTAGGTAAGTAGGGTGGGTAGGTAGGGAGTGTAGGTAGGTAGGTAGGGTAGGCGACCGACCAACCGACCGACCGATGGACCGACAGACCGACCGAACGACCGACCGACAGACCGACCGTCCGACCGACCGACCGACAGACCGACCGATGGACAACGAAGCCTTAGTAATAGGGTCCCGTTTTACCCTTTGGGTACGGAACCTTAAAAACTGCATTAATGATAAGATAAAATTACTACGCAGTTGAAAGAAAAGACAAATTATTTATTTTATTATGTAAAATCGAGTAGGTACCAGGGCCAAGCCACCTTTAGACACCAGTGCCAAAAACCAGGTCTCGAAATACTTTCAAGTGTTTTCTTTCTGCATTGAAAATAGATTTGTAAAGTCATACAAATAAGGAGTACAATCGCGTATGCAAAAAAGGTTACGTCCAACTTCCAACCAAGACTTGGTAGAAGAAAAATACTTGCATAGAACATTGATCCTCAACTCTATAGAAATAAAGATTACAATAGCGTTTACAAAAAAAAACTTCTAAACCTAAACGTAAAAAAATACTTTCATAGGAAATTGTTCCGTGCAACCTTACCAATAAGGATCATGATCGCATTTGTGAAAGAGTAACGTGAGTCCCATTGATTAAAAATCTTTGATGCGTTGCGCGTTGAAGTAAAAAGTTCGTTCCATTTTCAAATAACACAACACAACAGATAATTCCCCTAAGACGACACACTGACCGCATCGTCACTTGTTTGTGACCAGTACAGCAATTTTGATTTATCTCGAAGAAGTTTATCAAAATAATGCTAGAATTTCCAAGCATGTTTGAGAAAAGATTTTATTTAAATTTCGATTTGTTTTGCAAATAGAGCTGTTTATGGAGCAGTTTGAAGATTGATAACGAATAATCGGTGGAGTACTTTGAGAATAATTCAAGATACCTATGGAGCAGAATGGGAATAAAATAATAAGTATTTTTTAATAATAAAAATTCCCTGGAGTAACTTGGGAAGTAATGTAGTATGAGATTTTTATCTTTTTAGATCAAAAGAATGGGGTACTTTGGGAATAACCCGTTTAAAATAAATAAGAAACAAATGAACATATTGGCGCGTGAAACATTATCCTTGTTCGTCATTAATTCTGGAAATTATAATTAATTTACTTAGTTTGAAATTCCGCGCATTGTGAGATTGAGAAAAGTTCTATACAAGACTTGGCCGCAACCAGGCATTGATGGACTCACGTATGTGAGCCTCGGTTTTGCCTCGGCCCACATTTTCACGATCGTCCATCAATAGCCCAGTTGCAGGCCGCGACAGTAATGTACGGAAGAAAGAATACTTGCATAGAAAATTGATTAGTAACGTAATATAAATAAGGAGTAGAACTGCGTCTACAAAAAAAAAAACTTCCAAACCTTTAAAGTAAAAATACTTGCACAGAACATTGATCCGTAACTTCATATAAATAAGGAGCAGAATCGCGTCGAGAGTCGACGGAGCAAAATACTTTGAAGTCTTGCGAGTATTTCGGGTCAGCACTTGGTCGGCGTAAGTACCTACTTACAAGTAAAAACCTGGTCGCGTAAATACGCACCTTCCCTAAAAGAATAAAAAAGTGAACATATTGGCGCGTGATTAATTATCATGGTCTGACATTGATTCTGGAATTTATAATTTACTCTGTTTGAATTTCTGCGCATATTTGAGAAAAGTACTATTTAAGTCTTGGCCGCAACCAAGCATTGATGAACTCACTTATGTGTGCCTCGGTCCACATTTTCACGATCGTCCATCAATGCGTCAGTTGCAGGCTGCGACAGTAATAGTAATGTACTATTGTAATCATCTGGTGAGCGATTGTTTATTCATTCTTTCATATTTCAAGTTAAATAATTACGAATTGTTCTAGAAAATCTAGATCACATTATATCGAAAGTAGGTAATAACATCAACGTGTGCGGTCGGGAGACCCCCGTCAGGAACGAAGTTCCTTCTCACGTACGAAATAAAACAAAACAAAATTTTCCCAGCCGCCATCCTGGATTTATATTTTAATGTCACTATCGGCATAGACACCATAAACAATTTTTTTCATTTTGGTTTACCATTTTGTCGGCGTGATTTATTTGTATACCCATACCAAATTACAGCTTTCCAGTACTAAGAGTCACTGAGCTAAGCCGCGGAGAGACAGACGGACCGATATGGCGAAACTATAAGGGTTCCTTGTTGACTACGGAACCCTAAAAACTGAAAAGTAAAAAGCACCATTGCGAAAAAGTGGCTCTTTCCGCACAATTTGGCTGCCTGAAAAACGCTCTTTTCGAGCACATGCATTGTAAATATAATTTTAACCGACTTCTTCAAAAAGGAGGAGGTTCTCAATTCGAGTGTATGTTTTTTTTTTTGTAACTTTTTTTTTTGTAACTTCACTGGGTACGTACGTGTAGTTTTCCGTAATACCTGAGTTGTCTCTTTATAATTGGGAATATTCGTTTAAATCCGTTTAGCAATTTAGGCGTCAGTACCAAATATATTAGCTAATATATTATTTATAATGTTATGGAAAGTAGGATGCAGCGTCAGGCAGAGGTATACCTAATAGTACATCCACATTTCGCTATGTAATAGGGGGAATGCCTATTGCCATCAACCGCGCACAAATCAGCACAGACTCCTGGTTGCTACTGAGAACTACCAAATGGAAAAACCCAATAACACCTTGCCCGACCTGGGATCGATTCCCAGGTTGGGCAAGGTGTTATTGGAATCGAACCCAGGGCCCCTTGCTCAGCAGTAGCGCTTGCGACCACTAGACCAACGAGGCGTTTCAGCAGACTCACTCTACATTTTGTCGTATTATTTATAGGCATATCATATGATAGACAAAGAATGACGAGTATGATTTAAATATACAGACAATTTAAAGCTATTCAACCTTTTCCCTGACTGTAACCATACATACTTTCAGATACTTGTCGTGGGACACACGGCGGGACCGAAGCTCATTTCGCTGTATAAAAGGTATTAATTACCAATCACAATAAAATTAATTAAAACAACGTTTGTGAGTACGTAACTAAAAATAAAAATAAACACACACAAACACACATACTATAGAAAAAGCGTCGTGACGGTCAAACACACACGCACACGCACTACACTAAACACACACACAACACTAAACACACCCCATACACTAAACACACACACCCTACACTTCACTACACACACACACACTACACTATAATTATATACACAGACACACACTTGTTGTTACACTTTTTTCAGGCACGCTCTCATTCGCCAATTGTGCAGAGTATAATGTGCGATGAGGAACGTTGTTCCAAAAGTTTAGTATATTGAGTAAAGATTGGTTTTCATAACTATGTTGATCGACTTACACCTCTTACTATGTTATTGCAGTATTTAATCCTCTCACGATATATTGGTATACAAAGCTTCAAACTCCAGCGAGTCTGCTTGAACAGGCTTACTGCGGCGGTCGCTACAAAAATAGAACGCGGTTTGTGCGACATCACGATATGTGTTGGAATATCACGATATTTGTAGGAATATCTGGATATTGGTCGTTTGGAAAGAGTTTCGTGAAATCTGCGTTTTGTGGACGATTTTTCAGAAGGTTTTTCAATGGTAAGTTTTGAAACTAGAACAATTTATTAAATGTTTTTGGTGTCGGTCGGTTTATCACGGACGATTTTCTCTTGAATGGTAATATTTTCTGAAAAGCGCTTAAAAATTGTCATTCATTAGCTCTATAAAATCTATCGGCAAAGTTAAAACTGATTATTGGTAACTCGGAAATGGCCTGTAAAGCCAAAAAGTGGTGGACATCGGGAATAATCGCATCTGCAGACACGCGTCTGAGGCTGCCGTCGAAAACCTTCTACCTTCTGGTCTTCTTTACATTTTCTGATAACTTAATCATTTATAGAATGCTAAATGATTTGCGCGGAATCAGAGCAGATTAAATTTCTTGGAATCAAGTAGTGCGTCAGTCGTTGCGCTATAAAATATGCTAGCGGGCGTTTAAATAGCCCTTAGATTAGACAAACATTCTTTGACAGATTTGAAAAAGAATTTACTGTTATACAGCCTGTCAAACAAATGTTTTTCCTCTGAAAAATCTATTGCTGAAGCAAAAAACAAGGAAATGCAGCACGCTATCGATTCGAGTTACATGAACGATATTTTTCAGTTTGGAGTTTCCTAGTAAAATAGGAAAACCGTGAAGATATGGAACAGTTGCCTAATAATGTAACTTTCGTCCAAAATATTAATCCATGTTTAAGTACTAATGGTTACGTGTTTGTTTCGGGTTTGTTTGACTAGGTTTAGTTCAGTTACAGTTCGACTTGCGACCTGGCTTCATTATGAGCGCATTACTAAGAACTCCATTCAAGTTTGAAATTAGTTAGACGAACCCGAAATATCCACTAGTTTCAGACTCAAAAGTGAGTGAAAAACCTAAAACTAGATCTAGATCTTAAGTCGCTTTTCGTGTCTCTCTATGTGACCGCATTGTTCTTCTAAACGACGGAACGGATTTTGATACGGTTTTCACTGTTATTTGGGCAATTTATGCCCGAAGCTACATTACTATTAACATTTCTCTATTTATTGTCAAGTTGCTAAAACCGTGCAGTAGCGGAGGCGGGTCACTAGAGTCTTCACTAATATTATCATCTATAACAACACTAATAATGTAAAGATGAAGGATTTGTATTTTTGTTTGTAATGAACTTAAAAACTACTGGACCGATTTAAACAAATCTTTCACTAGTGGAATGTTTTATTATCACCGAGTAACATGGGCTATTTATAAAGATATAAGATAACGCGGGCGATGCCGCTGGTAGAAGCTAGTAAATAAAAAGCATTAATGAATTAAAAGCTCTTATGTTTCCACATGATTGATGGTCACCCTACAAGGGTATGATATTATGTTAACTTTGAGGAATTTATGTGACAAGCGTAGTAACGGGTGGTGTTATGAATTAATTACCGCGTTCAAGGGCTGTGGTTAATTAAACAGGTAACGTTACCCGTGACGTCGGTTTACCACCAAATTATTTGAGCTAATTGTATATTAACTGGGGGATATATTGAAAAAGCTTTCGAGGAAAATTCTTGGTGAATTCTTACTCGTATTTTGTTGCTAAGCAAATAATTATACATTGTTTATTCAAAAACAAATTCAAAAGTCATTTATTCAAAATAAGCTGAGAAAGGGCACTTTTTGAACGTCAAAATAACATAACACAGTCCCCTAAAACGCCGCCCTTCATCACTTCCTGGTGATTTAGTTTGGACGAAGAAGTGGCGCAGCAAACTCTCCAGCAGCAAAGAAAGAAAGAAAGAAAGAAAGAAAATACCTATATTTATTTAGCACAGACTCACAACATAATATACAGCAGATAACAAAATAAAATATATAAAAAATAAAAAGTGTAAAAGATCGACAGCTGTCTGGTTAGAAAAACATGATTGTATACAATTACATGTAAAGTAATTATCATAACGGAACACAAAATATTTTCCATAATATGTCAGCTAACAGACGCCAATATAAAAAAAAATATAAGACTATACTCAACTAGAAATAAATACGTAAACAGAACTGAAACCTAAATAAAAGCCTCCAGGCATGAAGTGCCGGCTTATTGTACAATAGACTCTGTACTTAAAGGTTTTAGTGTTTTCAGGAAATTATATTTTCAGCAGAAAGGGTAACAATTAAATATAACGAAAGCTAAGTAGGTATTCAAGAAGCAACAATACCGACTTACGCGGAAGTAATTGTTAACAATTTGTTGTTAATCGATAATGATCTTTGTTTCCATTGCTTTGTTAAAATTTCATAGCCAATTAATTTAGATAATTGGACAATTTATTTATAACTCAGTCTTTGTAAATAAAAACACTTTACAAAAGAGCATTATAATACCAATATTCCCAACATACAATACGGCCGATGAATCATGGCCGGTCTGAGCATAGGCTGTCGGATCTTTCGCGCATGTTCTCTCACTCACACTCGCCTTAATGTCATTTGGTTCCTAAAAAATGTTATTGCGCAGCCCAGCACATAGTTTGAACCGGCGCGGCCATGAATCATCGGTCATATAAAAACAGGCATTTGGGTGTACAGTCACGAGCACTAATATGTATACACTTAGCAACTTTTAAAAGTGATTTTCTCCTACTGTATTGATTGTAATTTTATGATATAACAAACATAGTATTTTTGAACCCCTATTATTATGAAATAGGTATCATCTCAAAGTTAAAATCGTTATTCCACGAGAAAAACGTTATTGAATTTTGCTGAGTGTATACATATTTTTGCTCGTGACTGTACTGTACTACACCTCTACCTAATGAGATATTGAAGTTCAAAAGTTTTGCGTGGGTAACATTGCGCGTTGCCAAAAATCAACGATTTTGCAAAAATAATAAAAGTCGGTTCCCAGCAATAATTTTTACTCACTATTACTTAGTTTGGTGTACAAAATACGTAGATAACGGCTATGTTATGTTGGGTATTTTTACATCCTGTATGTATACAGCTGTAACATACACCCAACTCACATAGTCAAGTTGTAAGCGATACAGGTAACTTCACGTAGTGACGACGACTCGTGGGTGACCAAACTGTCATCGCGTGTTCCGTGCTCGAACGTGCCAGCTAACTTAACTTAACTTAACTTAGACTTAGCTCTCTATTTGTTTCTGAGAGATACTTTGTTAGATGTAACTGTACCTGCTTATTTAATGTTTTTTTTGTAGATTGAAGGGGATGTGCTAAGGTAGCTCGCGAATTTTAAGATTTCTTAAGTTTTTTGCGATTTGCAGGTCAGTGTCAGGTTGTGTCAAATACCATTTTTTTTTTGTTATAAATACTGTTTAGACTTTTTTATGTATTTAGTTTACAAAGCTGTTATTTTGAAACAAACAACATTCCTTTTTACTTTTTGGGTCATGAGGAAGTCTTGATGGCATCCCACTCTAACACAGTGCCTGTATGTCACAAAGTCCGCCCTTTGACGATCATTATAAATCCGAATTTATAATTGTAATTTTGTGAGATTACTCCGAAGTAATCTCACAACACAACATAACATCAAATAATCCCCGAAGGGTTAGGCAGAGATGTACCTATAGCACACCCACATTTCGCCAATTATCCCAGTCCCACGTAATAGGGGGGGGGCGAGCTTAATGACATCAACTGGTTTAAATCCAGACTGCTACTGAGAAATTCGTAACAGAAAAACCCAAATCGAATCAAATCAAATCAGTTTATTGCAAACATTTTGTACAGAAGTTGGAATAATACGTTTCAAACATGTTTAAGCACTGCAAAACCAAACAAAATAAATCAATTACATTACAATACAATTTATTTTATAAATATCATGTCACATGATACATTATAAACAGGTCAAATCAATAGAATAGAATAATTATTGATTATTGTTGCTCATCATCATCTACCTAGCCTTTTCGCAACTATGTTGGTTGCTCCATTGACGACCCAGTAACTGGGTAATACGATACCTCTTGATAAGGGTGGTTGACAGACTTTCGGGCTTCTGATATCCCGCAACAACTGTCAAAGATCTACAAATGACAGCCGCGAGCAACGGCTTAACGTACTTTCCGAGTCATGGAGGAGTCTCGGTATTTAAAGATAGTCACCCATCGACGGATCAATCCCAGCAGCGTAGCTTTACCTGATGTATCGCCCAGTGCGGCTGTTATTACTTAGCCACGAGCTCCTCAAAGTAGGAAAAAAACCAACTATGATATCCATATTACCCGCACCAGACTGTCTGTAAAGACGACCTACCCTACATAAACAGGGTAAAATTGAATTCACGAGCTTCCTCTTAAGGGGTCATTGTCCTCATCATTATTTACAACTTTCACTATATGGGGCGAACTCTAAAAATCAGCTGTTCCCTACTATTTTGACGAGCTAACAGATTTTTTTTCGCGATTTCACAGTTTGTTGCTGGTGAGTACAATGACCCCAGAGGATGCCCATGAATTCTAATAACAATAAGTTCTCATACAAAAGCCGACACGCCCCCCCCCCCTCTTTATACAGGGGTAGATTAATATTGGATTTAATGAAAACCTTTAGAGGAACATAAATCACTGAGCCATTGATGGTCGGGGCTTATTAGTCCGGATAAAGACTGTCACAGTTTTGGTTTTCAATGTAAACATTCCAGTAATAGTAAGATTTATTTAATGTTTTGGCCTACGGAATTGTTGTAAGGTGAAAGGAATATTTATATAGTTAACGGTTATTTTATTTTATGTCGTTAGTGTATACCTAAATAGGAGAGGAGCTCGTGGCAAAGTAATAACAGCCGCGCGGGATCCATCAGGTTAGGCTACGCTTGCCGAGGTTGGTCCATGGATGGGTGACCATCTTTACAAACCGAGACTACGCTGTGCCTCGGAAAGCACATTAAGCCGTTGGTCTCAGCTGTCATTCGTGGATCTTTGACAGTCGTTACGGGTCGTCAAACGCCCGAAAGTCTGACAACCGGTCCACCAAGGGGTATCGTATTATCCAGTAATTGGGTCGTGGAGGTCAAATAGGCAGTCACACCATGTAAAATACTGGTATTCAGCTGCATCCAGTTAGACTGGAATCCGACCCCAACATAGTTGGGAAAAGGTTAGGCAAATTGATTTAATGTATACCTAAATAAAATAAAGAATATAATTGTAACTGTTAATGTAACTAAAAATCTCAATTTTTTCTCAAGTCGTAAAAACCGTGCGGAGCAGGAGCGTGTCGCTAGTTTCTTATAAATACCCTCCAATTTGATGTTACAGAATCCTGCAACTAGCCGATATCAACTGCTACATAACACATGTCAACGACGCCACTCAGCTGATTGCACAAGCTAAATCGAATGTCTTGACTCCGCGGGAAACACTGGGGAATACACAAAAATACATATATTCTCCTTAACCCTTTTCTGAGGAAAAGGGAAGAGGAGCTCGTGGCTAAGTAATAACAGCCACACGGGTCGATACATCTGGTTAAGCAACGCTTTCCGGGATGGATGGTCCGTGGATGGGTGACCATCTTTACACACCGAAACTCCTCCGTGCCTCGGAAAGCAGATTAAGCCGCCGCCGGCTGTCATTCGTGGAACTTTGACAGTCGTTACGGATCATCAGAAGCCCGAAAGTCTGACAACCAGTCTTACCAAGGGGTATAGTATTACCCAGTTACTGGGTTGTGTAGGTCAGATAGGCAGTCGCTCCTTGTAAAATACTGGTATTCAGCTGTATCCGGTTAGACTGGAAGCCGACCCCAACATAGTTGGGCAAAGGCTAGGCAGATTGATGGAACCCTTTTCTGAGGAAACTCAGTATTGTGTTCTATTTAATTGATTATTTGTGCTTTTATTATAAAAATTTCACCATATCACATAGAAAAGTTAAAGAGTTTAGTTAAGGTTTGTATTTACAAAAGTTTTCTATCATTATCATAATCATTCTCTTTTATTTCTAAATGTATTGAATTCATACATTACAGGATGATTTTAATTTGGCTAGCGAAACTCCACAGACGTGATGGGTATCGATATCTAAACATGAAATTGAAGTGAAAACTTCTTTAGGCGCGTTGAGCACTTTTTGGGTGAACACAAATCATGGGACTCGCGTCATCGTCACGCTTGAAGTGATTTGTTTTTTTTAGCGCCATCTACCGTTTGAATTACGTTGAGGTTACGCATTGTTGCTAAGTTTTCACTTCTATCGGCAGTACCCAAACACTGCCCCACAAGTTTTTTTTTAAGTCTATTTTTTTATAACGTTTTACGGCTACGTATTTTTTCCTTACTAGGTACGGTATGCATATTTCAGGAAAAAATATAATATAAACCATTTCCTTTTTTCTGTTCCCTCCAACCCAAAACAACGATTTTATATTTTGGCACACAACTTTACTCATAAACAATAACATCCGCCCTTTGTATACGAGAACCAAGTAAATCAAGAAAAATATTTTTAAGGAGCGCCTGCATATATTTTCATATATTCAGGCGCGCCTTATTGATCATATATGAGACGGTTATTGAAAATGCCTCGCAAATGATATTTATGACAAGTTATCACACCCACTACGGCGATGCAGACTAAGATATATTTGAACTTCTAAATAAAATATAACACGTTTTTTTTAGATATAAAATAACTCTAGGGTATTAATGAGACCATGTTGTGCACATAGGCAGGCACGTGACTTTCAGTTATAATAATAATCATACTAAGATGAATTCAACCTCATTCGACCTGTAACCTTTTCCTATATTAAGTACAACTGAATTCAGTATCACAACTATGTTCATAGCTCTGATATAACCGGTAAAAGTATGCCGGGTTCGTTTCAAAATTCCTGCACTATATCATCGGGTGGAACGTCGGAAGTTGAGTAGTTTTTACGTGATTCGACTAGCGAGCGATCCAAATGCAGCTCTTTTGGACATCGTTAGCTAATAACAAAGTTCCATCTTTTTTTTTCATAAGGTTGTTCCAATTAGTAAAAAATACAAAGGTGGTTTTTTTTTCAAGCCCAGCAAATATGGTCCTAGAAAAAAACGCAGAAAAGGTTTTTTTTTTTCTTTTATGTTTCGACAAAAATATCTATGTATTACTATTAATTGTAGTTAGGTACGCTGATTACAATGTACCGCAATCCGTTCGCTTAGTGTAATGTTGTGAAATTATTAAAAAAAAACATTTTTTCGTTTGTTTTCATTAGCTTTAGCTTGCTGTTTTTGTTTTAAGAAAAACAAAAACTTTTTTGAAAACTCTATAGAATCGCACTTATTGTAAAGTTCTGTAGGCAGTATGGGTTTCTTTGCTCTTAAAACGGTGAAGGAAAACATCGTGAGGAAACCGGCATGTCCTAGAACCAAAAATTCGAATACATGTGATTACGGCCCGCTCCCTCTCACAGAGAGGACGCCTGTGTCCCAGCAGTGGGAACATTATAGGCTGATTATGTTATGTATGTATGTGTATGGGTTTCTTGGTAGAACTAGAGCGTTACTTACATTAAAACTGTAAATAGATATGCAAATATAAATTACTACTAAAAGCAATTTATGTTTACTAATATTTGATTTGCTTCTAATTAAATAAACTTTCCCAAATAGAATCTCTGGTACAAACTTTAATAATGTTGGTTCAAATAATAATAATTGACATTTAGCTACCTTATAACAACATTTAAACATAGTTATAGTACTTGCTAAGTTTCACATTATATCTTGGGTTTGAAGAGACAAACATAATATTATATATTATAAGTATTTATAATAATCTGAAGTAAAAAGTTTTTTTTTTTTTAATACATTTTATAAACTGTTTTGAATGTCTCAATGTTCTTTAAAAGTAAATCTTAAGATAGGTTTATACCAAACGAGCGAACTCTTATTCTATCCCTACTCTATCAAATCGTCTCAATGATAAATTAGCTACACCCCGTGGTTTCACCCGCATAAGTCTCGATCCCGTGGGAATATCAGGTTGGAAATAGGGAATATGCATGTATTTTTTTAATATTTTTATTCGATAGTTTACATCGTCAAATAATAGTAAAAAAAAATTCGTTGGCAAAAAAGCAATTTAAAGTACGTAAAAAAAAAAAAATTAATATCCAACCGATCGGGGCTATTTAAACGCCCTCCATTTGGCGCGCTTGGTGTGGTGACGTCACCGTTCGTGAAAACAGACAAGCAACTGTCAAGTCAACGTCAAACACTCCTTTTTCTATGAGCGTTTGACATTGACTTGACACTTGTTGATTGACGTGCCATTGACATTTTGATTGTTATCCCGGATTGTTACGTCATATTCGCTCTGAGCCTTTTCAAGTATTTGAATTACCCACAGTTTTTTGGGACTTTTTAAAAATTAATTTCTCGCTCAAAAATAAATTTTATTCAAAAATATTGATGGAGGCATAATTCTGAAGGAATAAAGTTTATAAAAAAAAAATTTGACCCATATTTGAATCACATGCATATTCCCTATTATCCCATGGAAACAGACCACCGGGATAAAAAGTATCCTATGTCCTCCTAACCCAGGTCATGATCTACCCATGTGCCAAATTTCATTCAAATCCGTTCAGCCGTGTTAGTGTGTAAGCGTAACAAACAAACAAAGTCACTTTTGCATTAATAATAATTATTATTAAGTTAGGATAATGATAAATGATAAATGATTTTATTTCTGTAAGTAGGTTTGTACAAACACTTTTACACGTCAATCATATTTTTAAAACTAGATCAGGTCGGCTTTTCCTATCTGACTACTCTGAGAAGAAAGGCCGAAACAAACTTTAAACTCCAGACCTAATTATGGTCAGATCAATAAAAGCCGTTTAAAAATAAAAATAGATTATTTTTAAAGCGGTTCCAAAAAAATTTTCAAGAAAAAAAAATAGGATATAGCACGAAATCTATCAATAATATATCTATCAACATATATCAGGTATTTTCGGATACCACTGGGCAGGTAGAAATCTTTTTTTTTTTTACGACGTCTCTATTTGAACCATCCTGTATATTACACATAAAACCCACACATTCCTAATATCAATTTAATTGAACAAGCATGTTTCCTAATGGAAGCTCTCGACGGTTACAATACTCGTAACCCATATAAGTTTGTCTTTAGCTATTTGTTTAACCCACATACAGAAGTTACGGCTGATCTCGTATTAAATTGATCCAGAACTTATAGCCCTGGATACTACAATGTATTACATGAATATGTCGCAAATTCTACTTCAGAACTTAGTTTATTTGCAGAGGAATAACTAGAATTAGATTGCGGTGAACGGATGAAGTCTGTTTCATATTTTGATGTCTACCGTCCGGTGTATGGAAAGCAAAAATCAACTACAACTCTTTTATCTTGTCTCTTGAGTCAATTTAATTTGTAATAAGCATTATTATTGTAATAATAATAATTTTATAAAAATATCTCGACTTAGCACACGAGGTTGTCGACATGTGGGATGTGAGGTCGGCTATCATTGTGCCGATTGTCGTAACGGCCAATGGCCTGATGGCCGAAAGCCTCGACAAACATCTCTCGAGGCTCTCGTTCGGCGGTTGGATAAAGGGCCTGATTCAGAAGGCAGTACTCCTTGATACGGCTCGCATTGTGAGGAGGTTCCTGTCTCTGCAGCCCTAACCACCGGTAGCTTGGACCCTGCTCCCGACACCGGCGGATTTCTATTTTTTATATTTTTTAATGTTTTTTTTTAGGTTTTTATAAAAATATTTTGAAAAGGAAAATATATAAGAAACTTGATAAATAAACTAAATAATTTTATAAAAATATTTAAAAATGTGAATATATAAGAAACTAAATAAATAAAACGAAAATATAATATTATAGTATTAGTGGGAAGTCGTAGTTCGAACCTAAGGATTGCATCTCTGACTTTCTGGATTAATGTGCGTATTGTATAAATAACACTTGCTTTAAAAACGGTGAAGGAAAACTTCGTCATGCCAGAGAGATAATTCTCGACGGCATATGAAGTCAAGTCAGAGGCCCATGGGCGGCTTTAAAACTCTGACACCAGATGGCCTAGACAAAGTATCATTTTATCAGCGAAAACGATGATGGAAAAGGCAAAAATGTATAGGGCTGACATATAAGCTATCGAAAACCTTAAGTCGTTGTACAAATACGAAACGATTGTCACTTGTCTAGGCCTTCAGGTTAGTCACTAACAACACGAAAAGAAGAAGATTGTAACAAACAACAGTTCACAGACTTGCTTGTTGTGTTCCGTTGTTTAAACCAAACTTTTAATTATGTATCCATGGCTAAGGACAAGACAATCTTAACCCTAGTAGCCTAGCCATAGTAAAAAGACAAGGCCGTAGTTCTAATCGCAATAATAACATCGTAACTAGAAAATAACCTTATCAATGGCAGTGCCCATAATATATTGAGTTGATTTACTGATTTAACTTTATTTTTCATATTATATGAGTTTGGAACTGTGCCCGGGTACATGATTACATGGGACATAATCAATCATAACTGGTGAAATGTGGTTGTACTATAGGTACACCTCTGCCTAACTCTTCGGGGATTACAGGCGTGAGGTTATTTTATGTGTGTTATTAATAACCAACTTATATACAACTTTCCATATTGAGGGGTTTTAATTTAATCTCAAAGCTAGCAAAAATCCCGAGATAAATTTCTGGAAGCTTATTCTATCGTGCTATTTTAAAGAAGCATACTTCATCACTAATTTTCAAAGAATTCAAGCTCTGAAGATAAATGAGTGCGCCGTAACTACGTGGCCTGGGTCTAATGACGTCACTGCTACGCCGGCTACGTACGCTACGCTCTCGTAGCAGTCGTAGCAAACCGCTACGAATGGTTACGAATCAATTGAATGCACAGTTCATTCGAAATGCTTGGAAAATTGTCGTCCAAATACTGGCTGGTAATTTCTGGCTGCGGGCGTTTTATGCCGGATATGATCATGATATTGACTTCTTTAAAAGCTTAATATTTATTTACGATGGTATTTCAAGATTACCCATTGGTTTATTTTATGTTATGTAGAATATATAAATAATTAATATTAAATAAATAAAATAATTATTTATTATTATTTTTACATTATAAAATATTAAGTGTGCCTGATACCTAATAAAGAGAATAAATTTCGGCCAAGGTCGTTATTCTGATACTGCTTGTCTTCCAACAAAGGCCTCCTGTAAAGATTTCCATTCAGTCCACAATAATCAATATTTCTACTCGAATAACCAATTTATTTAAATACAGAATCAACGTAGCTGTAAACATTTTATATTCAATTAAGTGTATCATGATTACACTTCATATTACCACTTTTTGGATCGTAAAACTCATATTTTGCTGTTGAATGTAAACAACGTAAACTTGAAAATAAACTCCGTGGTTTCCTCTGACTGTTAATTAAAAGAAAATAACCAATAATGCTGATTCCACTTCGTGAATAAATAAATTACCGGTTGATTCGATTATTTATTCTTTGTAAGCATTTAATTACACAAAGTGGTAAAGGAAAAGGCTGTTTTTATTCGAGTTTTTGAACCCTATTACTTGGTAAAATTGATGTTTTGAGTGATTGAAACGTCGACGATTTTATGAAATCAACGCTAAAGGAAGACCGAAGTTTCAAAATTATTGAGCATAATCTCAGTTTTGTAGAACAACTAAAACAGAATTATTTCTGTTTTAGGGGGATGAAAATAAAAACTAAATTATAGTAGATTTATATCTATTATAATTTAGTTTTTATTTTCATCCCCCTTCTGGGCAAAGATCTCCTCCAAACCTTCCACACTTCTCTTTGTGTTACCAATCTTAGTTAATCTAACTTCAACAGAATTCTAATTAGTAATACTGCAGTGGATTCCTTCACATATCGGGATACATGGCGACGAGGTAGTAGATATTTGTGCGTAGAGGGTACTCCGTTAGATATAGTACCATTTTTCGCAGATAGCTTCTATATGGTTAAAAAACATTGCCATAAATTGTGGAAAGAATTTCACGATGTCAGATCAAGAGAAATAGGTATCTGGTACAACACCATTCAGCCTGAGCCTCTAATAATTCCCTGGATAGATACCTGTCCACTTAATAGAAAAGATATTGTTACTGCCATGAGGCTTCGATCCGGTCACATCCCATCGAGGAAGTTTACGTTCCTTATGGGTATTGCACCTGCACCTAATTGCCAGAAATGTGGAATTATCGAGGACGTACATCATGTCTTGATCGAGTGTGAGCGGGGCGAACGCCTCAGGGGAAATCTGTTTGATTCCCAAAGTATGTTTTGAATCGGTACTTTAAACAGTGTTTTAGCTAAGCCTATGTCGGACGAGGCTAGAACTCTGTACAAAATATATTACAATCATATAAAATAATATACAATTCAAAGTTTGGCTATGATGGAGCGACATAGTCAGTATTGTGACAAAGCTCCTTAATAAAGACTAAAAAAAAAAAAAAAATCTTTTCTTGAGTCTGTCTTGAACGCTTTAAAAAACCATCACTCTGTTTTCTAAGCCTGCCTCAAATTATTGTTGTCAACTTAACCATATATAGAAGAATAAGCGATGTAAAGTGCATGGAACAACATTGACGTCGCGCGTCGTAGACGAGTGACGTCATCATATATGGCATGTCGAAATCAACTACATAGATACTTCAAGTTAATGAAACGAAGACAATACAGTCATGTACTCCTAAGTAATTAGCTTTGAAAGTCGTCAGGTGTAGAGTAATTAAATTGTCTTTGGGATTCTAGTTGAGTCTGCATTTATTGTTGGTGTTGATTAGGGGTTATTAGAATACCCATTAAGGAATAGATAGTTTTTGAAGTTTTTAAGGGTTATTGAGTTTTTTTTTCAATACAATTTCACAAATTATTAGCAACAACGTCCCTGTCAATGTCACTCAAACGCCAAAAATCCTTGTAGCTTAGAGTCTCCGCACACGGGCCACCGGCCACTACCACAAAACGCCGCCACCGGCATATTTCCTGTGGCCCGTGGGCGGCCATATAAAATATATGAAAACTACAGGAAATATGCCGGTGGCGGCGTTTTGTGGTTGTGGCCGGTGGCCCGTGTGCAGAGACCCTTATTCTACTAGGTTAGGATATATGTATATATACCGTTACTATTTCCGACCACAACAAATCACCGTTCGCGTTAAGTGTAGGTATCGTAAGATTGGCAAGCATTGAGTCAGCTGTGAGCCTGTGAATCAATCACGGCCGTGTCAATGACGTCACCACATCGAAAGTACTCAATCGATTGCTTACATTAAATGTTTTCGGTAACGCTGTATTTACACGGTTCACTTTTGCCTTTGGGTGAAGCAACCAAATTAATCCACGTAAACATAAAAATGAATCTGTTAATGTCTATTTTATCATATTTTGCCATAAGGCAATTATGCCGATGTCGACAATTCTGCCAATGTCAGATGTGATATTTGGAGAAACGTGTGTGGAAAAAAATTAATCAAGATAGATTTAGTGTAATAATCATATCGGTCGTGCTCTTTTGTTTCTGTAACTTGGAATCGAAGTAAACCAATTTGGTTGAAAAGAATAATATTTTCATTATACAAAATTGGTGAAAAATAAAAATCCTCCGGCCTTTATTTTGCTAGCCCGCGCTGTCCCACTCCTGGGCAAAAGCCTTCGCCTACCCCTTTCATCTTTTGCTTGCCCTCGCGCCCTTCTTCCAGTTTGACAGAACCTATCCAGTTCGTCCTGTCTTACAACAAATACTACACGAAAAAGATAATTTTACTTGCATAACAGTCAAATTCCGATGGAAACTTTGTGTATCTGAGAGATGAACAATTGAACATCGAGGCAGGTATGCAGTGCATCATCATGACGAGTGATGTAACAAGATTCGAACATGTTAATTGAACAGATTTAGACTAGAACAGTGACTGTTTAATACAGTCGTGATGGTATCGCTATCATATCATACGCTAAATTAAAAAATCGGCGGTTTTAAAAAACAGTTGTACTTACCATACATTTATACAGGGTGTTAGGGTAAACACCGTTATCCTTGAAACCAGTGGTTTGGTGTCATTTATAGAACGTAAAATCAATGGAAAATTACGACTTTTTTTTTCTTTTTTTTAAACTACGTTTTACCACAAGAGACGCAAGTTCGTTGCCCTATGCGCTAGGGCAACGAACTTGCTTCTCTACACGGGCGGGGGTACGGGACGTGACCTGACCGCCACGAGTGTGACCCCTCCCTCAGTTTTTCAGCTGTTTCGCTAGCGAGCACGGTGTCGGAAAGAAACTTTTTAAAATATTTTAAAGAAAATAACGTTTTTTTGTTGTTGTTTTCGGTCATTTATTTTTATATTTAAGTCAACTACCCATGGTTTGAATGACAAGACTGTTAACCCTTACAGCCTGTATAGAAGCATCTGGTTTAAAACCCCTTAAACTTAGTTGAATTGAGTTTGATGCAGTTCATTATTAGAAATTAAGTAGCAAATACCATATCTGAAAGATAGGAAAATATGGGCAAACCTTACATTTGGCTCATTAAATTAATAATGCTCACTTTACGCGCTAACACTAACGCGTCCTCCGTTAACGTGCGTCAGTCCATTACAGTCACGAGCACTAATATGTATACACTTAGCAAGTTTTAAAAGTGATTTTCCCCTACTGTATTGATTATAATTTTATGATAATAACGAACATAGTATTTTGAAACCCCTATTATTGTGAAATACGTATTATCTCAAAGTTACAATCGTAATTCCTCGAGAAAATCGTTATTGAATTTTGCTGAGTGTATACATATTTTTGCTCGTGACTGTACATCCATCACCTAGTAACACAGTCGAAAACACTCACATCCCTGTAATTCCACCAGCATTCCTCATTCCGGTCCCGATTCCCGATAACAACATAATTCGTATGACAAAGTTCTGGAAACTCTCAAGAGCTCTGTGGATGACAGCTCAAAGCATCAATAGCAGTTGGAAGGTTAACCGCAGTCAAGCTCGCCACAGTCCACGAGACGTGTGTTAGATGGGACCGCTGTTGTTGAAGTTATTAATTTCTCCTTATGCCATACAACCTGGCATAAGGTTCTATTAATTAAAGTAGTGTTAGGTAATGTTAATAATACATAGGTACTTTAATATTATTATTCTAATTATAAATGTAAGTAACTCTGTCTGTTACATTCTGGACGGATCTCGATGAAATTTTGCACATTTAGGATACTTTTTATCCCACTCACACTTTTTATTACTATTTAAATTATCCCAATTTCTGATCTAGTGATATTATAACTTCTTTTTAACCCTATTGTGTATGATAATGTTGCCTGCGTAGTGCAAAGATGTTTAAGTTAGAAGACAACTACATAATAAACAATATCCAGGATTGAACATAATCGACGTTATTACAAAACAATATTGTTCTTTAGAACTGAACTAGTTTTGAATTTCTAACTTTGTACAATTTTGTATTAAAAACTTTAATACAGTCAAAATAAGGTTCGAAATACGAAAACTGGCTGAAACTTTTGACCAAAGTTAGATCTCGTTTTGTATACATAATGTAGATATATCAATATAATCAATCATAGTTTTTATGTCTCAATAATAATAATAATTATCATTAAATATCCATAATACATAATTACTGGCATCCTGTTCTAAACGTAATTACACAGTTTAGAGCACATGACTGCACAATCACAAGACGCCAATAGCAGTGGAAGGTTAACCACAGCGCCGCCACGCCTTTGCATCGGACGCCGGATGATCGACCCGGATGCCGGACGAACGACCCGGACAGCGCCCGGACGCCGGACGCCAATTGCTTTTTAAAATAAATATATTGAAAGAGTGATTATATTTTGCCGTTTCAATGCTCGTCTTTAAAAAGTCGTACCGGTACCTGTCCCACAGCCAGCGATTATTGGGAAGCGAGTAGAGTGAAACTAAAAACTAGTTCGCGAGTAACGAGCAGCAAGAACGCGACGGCGACAAGCGATTACTCGCTAGTATCCGTATTTACCAAGCGTGAGTCTCTCAGCGAGTGTTCTGCCCACCAAGCGATCGAGCGAGCCCTCTCTTTGATAATTCTTCTCGCTGCGACAAACGAGTACTCGCCGGCGGCGGCGCGGCGCGCGGCGGTCAGGGCCCCAGCTCCTCAACAGTATTATTTTAATATTACTTCAGTGTAGGAAAGAGATGAAGCTCTACAGGACGTATAGGTCCATCTCTTTCCCCCACTGAGTAAGATTAAAATAATACGGCTGTAAACGGTGACAGTTGTGGTGCTAAGTGTTCAGGGGGCCTGAACAGTCATCAGCGATCAACTATTTATATTATGTATCGCTTTTACTACGGGACCTACAATCTGTTGTACCTATGTTTCTTGAGCGACAAAATCGTCGCTTCCTCATCGGCGCGGTGGGACACATGCCTTAAATAGTTATTTACGGAGTGAATGTATTCAGATGTTCGTTTGTTTTTTAATGAATGTTTGTAAGTACATATGAACGGAAATAAATAAATGTTGATACATTTATTGTGTTGAGACGTATTGCAATTATAGAGTAGTATCCGGTTGATGTCAGCATCATTGATGGCATAAAATATTATCGTAAATGAATTTTAAAGCACGTGTACGTACTTAACCTAGGTATCACAGGGGGTCGAGGTTTTGGCAACGTTTTTTGAGTACTCAAAAGTTTTGAGTACTAAAAAAACCTTGCCATTCCTTGCCATGACAATCGCCAGGCTATTAAAAACTTTATGTGTATGTGTATTATCGGTTATTATATTAACATTATTTCTGGGTGGGGTAAAAGCCATTTTAAGTGGTGCACAGCCAGTCTTCGTTTGATTGTGAAATAGTACACTTGTGCGGAATAAAAGGGTTAGCAAGAAAAGAGTGTTTCCTTCAAACAAGGTAATCTTCATAGGTCATCGCCATCTTACTTTAGAATATATGTTTCGGTACGATTTATAATTACGAAGCTCAGATGACAGCTAATTTGTCTATTTATCGTTGGTACACAGGAAACTAACATCTTAATGCTGTGCTAAAATTGATGTGCAAAAACATTACCCTCTTTTTAAGTTGCGCTGCAATCAGGTAAAAACTTCCCATCATCAATACAGGGTCTTAGGGTAAACACCGTTATCCTTGAAACCAGTGGTTTTGTTTCATTTATAGAACGTAAAATCAAAGGAAAATTACAACTTTTTTTTAAAAGAAAATCTACATTTTACCACAAGAGTATTTCACCATACGCGCTAGGGCAACGAACTTACGTCTCAACACGGGCGGGGGGTGCGGGACGTGACCTGACCGGCCGCGAACGCGACCCCTATTGTGTATTTATTAATGTGTTGTGTAGGTAGGTAGGAGGGGCGGCGACCTCGGGCGCATACCCATGAATTTGCGGACGGTGTCGGATAGAAATCTTAAAAAATCTTTTAATGAAAATAATGTTTTTTTTTTGTTGTGAATCGGTCATTTTTTTTTAATGTAAGTCAACTACCCATGGTTTTAGTGACAACGGTGTTTATCTTTACACCCTGTATAAAACTACATGAGATAATAACTCTTGTGCCTCTGCAAGCACGTAGGCCAGCGTTTAGAAAATTACGTTCATTACCAGCCGTGTATACAAGAGCTCCATTAAAGTAGTTAGTAATGGAGAAATGGACATAATTTGTGGTCCAAGCCGGGCGTAGGAGCATTGTTGATTGCACTGTGGGACCACTTCCTGAGGTCAACATTGAGAGCATTGGGTCCATTAAGTTAAAGTTTGGAAATGTCTCTAGAATGTAGAAGTGTGTCATTACAATTTGTCACGATGTGGATTTGCAATCATCGCACCGGCGTAGAATTCAATTGATTTTAGATACGACAGTACGAAATATGTCCTTTGAAAAATTGGAATGTAATATTCTAAAAGTGCGACTGTCTCTGGAGTCTGTCTACGGCATATCAATATAGATAGCACATAACAACATTGCTGCATCCGGTGAGACTGGAGGCCAACCTCAACATAGCTGCAAAAAGCTAGGCAAAAATGTATGATTCCCTAAATATTAAAAAGGTGGTAGCAATGGCAACCTATGATGATGTAGGTACTGAATAAAAACCAAAATCACTTGAGAGTTTAAATTCAAAATTTACGAAAAGGAACTACTAAAATAATCTTCACAAACTGTTGATATAGATAAGCGACGTTCAAAGCCTAACCAACCTAACCAACCTAATCCCAATCACAGTATAATAAAGTAACAGTATTATATCTCGGCAGTGACTTTGAAATAATTACTTACAGCTGCTCGGTAGATAAATGTTCCGCATCCATACGTAGCCGCCTAGCTGGAAACTGTTGCGTACTGATTTCGAAGCGCACTTAGATTTCGAAGCGCGAAGTTTCGGCCATTTTCTGATGGTTTATTGGAAGGAAAATAAGAACATTATGAAGATGACGAAAGATTTACTCACAGAGCGAATACAGTTTGCACTAGAACACGGCTAAGCTAAAAAAAAGCTTGTCTGTTCGACGCTTTATTTTAGCTAAGCCGTGTTCTAGTGCAAACTGTATAATGACAGCGAACACAAGCAGTACTACACACATGACATGTCGTTTAGTTTAAAACCTTCAACATTTTCTATGAAGACATAATACTGTTACTTATTATATACTGTGTCCTAACCATCTAAAACGTAACACTACACGACATTAATCAAAATAAAACCAGAGCACGTACTAAATCAACCTAAACATCACCGTGATATACTGACTCACAATAGCACAGTATGTAACACCTGTTCCATCAAAGCTCCATTTGTTACGGGCAAGTCACTGACACCCGCGTCGCTCTCATAAAATGTTTTAATGCGTAAATATTCTTGTTACATAGTAAAAAAACCGGCTGTGAGTAAAATTTTAAGTAACTAGAGTAGTGAGATATGAAAGTTATTGTAATGAAAAAGCAAAATTCATAGTGTAGGTTTATTTAGTCATTGATGTGGCGGTATCTTTATCGCCATTTGGGAACTACGCATCAAAGACCTGACGTCACACAAAAATCCTGACGTCACATAAATCCTGCATCACGCAATTAGAGTTTACCGCGCGATGAACTTAATATACGAGACAACCATCAATCGTTGGGCAGTTGCCCGCCAGACACAACACCCGTCTGGTCGGAGGATCCTCCCTTTTCTATTGTGGATGAGTGAACTTTACACCCTGTTCCTCATACCCCTAAATATATACTATAATGTACACCAGAAAATAAACAGCAAAAAAATAACATTTAACTCCATAAAACATAGAATGGGCGGCCTTATCGCTTTCTGCGATCTCTTCCAGGCAATCCTAGAATGGACAGGTTTATCTAAAAAAGGAATTATTATTACAAGTCTTATTAGCATCGCTTTCAAATAAAATTATTGTAAATTCAACATGAATGGTGTAAATAATAATTTTGTAGCAATATAATTTAAAAAAGTGTCCATTGAGTCTCATGACCGTTCTTCTCCATAGAAAACTACTACGCTTTGGAATGGGCAACTAGCTTCATTTTTCTGAATGCCCAACTCATTTGACAATTCAAAAGTTCCTGTAAATGATTTAATTGAAATAAATGCTTTGAGTTTAATTTAGAAATATATTTTTATTTTAAGTCTAAAAAGAAAGTCAGAAAGAAAAATGCCTTTATTGGCACTACAGGGGTCGTTTTTGTTTCAGTGCTATTAGTAGACGTGCTCAAGTGCGGTGGGGAGAAGTGCCGTTCAAATCAGTGCTAAAAGTGGAATACCTCGTATAAATGGGTGATTTTCAAAATTTTTGTACAGTTACAAAAATGAACTATGTCACAAAAAACTAACAAAAATGAAATATTAGGCCTATTTCACAGAAGATAATGAAAACAACTATATCGCATTTTAATAATTTATTAATAATATAATCAGTCTGTTGAATTAAAGTCATAAAATCAGTCTGAAAATTGTGTATTTACTAAATTATATTACCATACTAAACATTATAAATTGATCTTTTACATCTTTTAGGTCGATTTTTTACGATGTTGTACGTATTCCTGATACTGGTGGGCTACTATTATTTACATTTTAAAATATTTTATGACTTATTTTATTTTTGAAATATTTAAAAAATAATGTGTATTTAAAATGAATAAACGAAGCATCATCCATCAAATTAAATATATATAAAGATAATAATTCTGTATGAAATCGGCTTTACTTCATTTTTGTTACATCATTTTTCTTACGTAACAAAAAATCGTAACAAATCGTTAGCAAAATGAAATCAACCATGAGTTGAATTATATTCTCAAAAGTTTGGATGTTAGAAAGAATCTTATTGGAGTTATCTAGTTTTTTTTTAGTTGTTGGTCAAAATTATTCTTAATTATTTACGCGAAAATAATAATAGATAGCCTTACCGTTGCTTTTATTACTGAACAACCAAAATGAAAGATTTATTGTTGAAAAAGCACTGCACAGGAGGTGTGTTTGTTCCTACAAACACACTTTTCTCGTTAGTGGCACCCGCAGTCAAAATGGTGGACAGACGTTGTGTTGTCATCTGATTGGACAGTTTTAAATGGAGAATGTTGCCAGTTGAAACCCCAAATATCTATTAATATTGTTGTTACAATAAAGAATAACAAAAATGAACGAAATTGAAGGCATATATTGAAACAATGTTATTATTATTATGCATTAGGTTATTTATTTATATTTTATATTTACATCATAATTAGAGTCATAAAGATATTGTGCAACTAGAACATGTAAATATGTGATAAGTTTCTTCTTTATGTCTTTTTTTGTTACGCGCTTGTGCTTAGAGACACGAGTTTGCTTATATATTTCTTACGGCCGCGAATCATTTTAGATCAACATACAACCTGATGCTGACCTACAAATTGCAAAAAACGTAAGAAAATTTGAATTTCGCGGACTACCTCGAAGCTTTCGCCTTAATAAGGATGAGCCGTCAGCCAATAAATAGTGAATAGGAACAGCTCGCTAAAACCACTTGGGCATTGGTGAACAAAAAATATTTCTTCTGTCTTACAATACAATAAATATTCAAAGACAAATATCAAGCCAACGACAGCTGTCTTCAAAATAAATAAAATATAAGTAAAAATCTTTTTAAAAACAAGCTTTTAATTAACTAAACAGGGTTTTCCCAGGGCCACCTTCCGGCTCCATCATCAGACCCTTGACCCTTGACTTCTAATGAGTCCAAACACGATCGTGCTATCTAGTTTGATTGCCGAGTTCCTATGGCCAACTTCCGACTCTATCATCAGACCAGTTCCATGGTACCAATCATTTTTTCAAAATGTCTCGGTAGTTATATAAGTATGCCAAGTTTCAGCTCAATCGGATGCCAATAAGTGCTTGAAAAATGGATGACAATTGGAGTAACCGGAAACACATACGAACAGAGCAAGCTAATAATAAAGCTTGTAAAAAGGCAAAAAAATCGGTAAATATTTTTCATTACATTATTCGCTTTTCGTTGAAGTCAAATTGGGTTAATCAATTATTTACTCCAGTCACTGTAAACAGTAATAAGCTGGACTTTAATCTCACTGTGTCAATACGCAGGTGCAAGGTCTCAACTGAATCAACATGCCCTATATTGATACCGATTACACATGCATATGCCATTTACTTTTACTTAGAACAAGTCATACTAAGTATGCAGGACCACGAAAAGGTAAGTAGTTCATAGTAAAGATTACCCACATAGGACATAGATTATGTATTAAGGGGGATGCGCTAGGGTAGCCCGCGAAATTCAATTTTTCTTACGTTTACGCGCTGCCCTAGCGCATCAACCTTAATACGAAAGCTTCTTTGTAAGTAAGTTACTCAGCGACGCGCAAAAGTTTACACGCATTTTTTGAACTGACAGTCATTAAAATCGTGAAAATATCCCAAAACAAAGAGATGGTAACATAAACAAGACAGGCACACGCCAAAACGATACTAATAGTGTACCATTTTTCCAATTTCGGTATGAAACACTAAAAATATTGGCGGAATATTTGCAATAAGGAGGCAATACACGCATTGCCGCGCGCGCCGAGCATGCCAACCACCCGAAAGTGATAAATAACATATCGGTACCTAATAACCACAGACAAAAATAAACAATATATTATCGTCACCGCAGGACGAGTCTCGTTTGTAACCCACCTATTACGTAAGTTTACGAGCTATAAACCGGACAAATGAAATAGTTTGTCGTGCGAACGCAATAGTAGCGCGTCGGCCCGTCAATTTGTCAAGTCGTATGTTTCACTGGCGCCCTCAAAATTGCTTTTGTATGCTACATGTTTAGAGTTACGCGTAAAGATAAGCGAATGTGAATTATATTGCCTAGATCGTAAAGCCGTCTACATGAAAGAGATAAAATGATTATTATTTCTAAATTTTTGTATGCGTCTCGCGTTTCTGCTTTATAGGAAAAAGAGATTGTAAGTAAAGTTAACACTTTCACACAAGGGCACTAGTGGCACCAAACTCGGTCATGCTTTGTGCTCCAAATGAAGAATAAAATGGTCTTGGGCGTCTCGTAAGTTATTTTAAAGACGCCCGTAAACTAGTGTAGACTTGGGTTTATGACAGCATAGGTCACTAGTAGGGTGGTAAGTGGTTCTATGTCGTAAACTGCAATCCGAATGGTCCAAATTCATTGATTTTTTGTGTTATGTTTTATTTTCATTCTCAAATGTTGAAAGTATAATCTTATTCACGTTTAAAAATCAAAATTAGCTCTTAATAACAATATAAGCTAACACTAAAATATATATATATAGTATGTACAAGTAACATAACAAAACTTAACAAAAAAGGAGAAAGAGCTCATTGGGCATCAAAAAATTCGTCCGCATCGCTGTCAGTGGTAAAAGTGCCCAAAAGGCCGGCAGCATTGCCACGTTGGATGGCAATGCTGATTCTTTGGCCTAGAAATAGGACAGCCCTCTGGTCACGTGAAGAGTCGACCAATCGCTTAGCGATGTCCCGAAATACTCAATGAGCACTCGGACCCCAAAGCCCTAGTGTTTCAACCCCAAACGGCTCAAACATATATGTTGTTATATTTACGCCGTTTGAGGTTTTCTGCTCCTATAGCAGCTGCCCCAGCACAGTGAATTTATTGATTGATTTATTACTACCTACTTATTTACCGGGATCTCTTATACCGTTAGTAGTAGTTGTAGTAGTAGTAAGTCAACTACTACAACAGTCGTAGTTGTAAGGCAATTCGTATCTAATCTTATTTCCATAACGGACATCAATTTCTTTAAACCATATTCAAACGGATGTAACAAAAATAAATAGCTAAATTGTACAAGACTAAAGACTAATTGTGCAACACAAATGACCAATTGTGTATCACAAATGCCTTATGAAGTTATGAACCATTACATAAAGCAGGAATTCTACAGAACGCAGTTTACGAGTAACGCATTTGTGTACTTGCAATGTTCGCGGTTGAATACAGAATCGGGTCGTAACTCTTAACTTCAGGATCATGATATGATATGACAA
Source organism: Lithophane semibrunnea (assembly GCA_947363905.1). Taxonomy (NCBI): domain Eukaryota; kingdom Metazoa; phylum Arthropoda; class Insecta; order Lepidoptera; family Noctuidae; genus Lithophane; species Lithophane semibrunnea. The sequence goes on from OX376198.1 coordinate 5,203,667, forward strand.
ATTGTGCTGTCGTTTTATAACAAATACGGTTTGAATTTTAGATTTTGCAATATTTATGGTATTTTACTTTACGTGGTTTTAAGACAAATGAATGGTATCTTGTTCATATAAAATAAAACTATCCATAGAATATTATTCAAGAGAATATACTGATGGTAGAAAATACATACAAGGACAGACTTAAAAACCACCCAAATCAGTTGGCCGTAGACCTGGTTCAACCAAATATCACCAAGCGCCTCAAAAGGCACCACATCCTCGAGCTGAATAATTAATGACAGTACACTTGTAAATGTGCTGTGCTCACTGGAGCCCAGCATAACCACGCCATGAACCATACAGCACATTTGCTTATAGCCGAGAGGCTGATTGCAGATATTAAAAGAAAAAAAAAAAAAAAAATATTCGTCATACCTATACTTTAATATAAACTAGCGACCAGCTCCTGCTCTGCACGGTTTTTTATGACTTGACAAAACATCGAGATTGCTTAGTTCTATGTAATTTTAATATCAACGTATTATACACAAAAAACTTCCGGAATAAATTCTCTAAACGATGGTGAAAACTTTATCAAAATCTGTTGCGTGGTTTAGAAAAACAACGCGGACATACAGACCAACACGAAAAGCGATTTTTGTAAAGATGCGAAAGTATCTCCGCTTGATTGACTGTATGTTAAGTTTCACGACTTGTTCGCAGAACCAACTAAAACCAACAATACTTTTGAAAAATGAGTTTGGTGAATGAATGAATGAGTGAATGATGTGTGAGTGAGTGAATTTTTGGAAAATCCGTTTCCGTAGCTGAATAAATAAAGGCAGATTTCAAATAAGTATTTAATGTGACTTATAATAAAATATTCAAAACCTGCCCTTCTAAAGAAGAACTAGGGAGCAATTCCCATAATTTTTAACAACGTTCGCATTCGCATCTCATTAGCAATCTGTCAAAAATACAATCAATTTACGAACATTTTTTACAAGTTTGGCAGATTGCGACTTGAATGTGAACGTTTTTTAAGTACGAGAATTTTATTGACCATCTGATTTTCTTTTCTCATTTCTAGAATTAAGATTAAGAGCTCAAATTCACTTTTAGTCTCGCGAACTGAGTGAGAGACAGACGGAGTGTGTGCTGGCGGCTCCTGCGCTCGAATAGTTTAGGTAATTGCTTTTTACGGTGATAATCTAATTTGAAGTATTTTTTGAACACGTTAGGTTTATAGTTCGGTTTAGAGGTAACTTTGTTAATCGTGTTTTCGTCAAACATACTAGCATCAATCCTCAACTTTAACATAATTATATTTATTTCAACATTAATACTGTGCAGTATTTTCGACACAATATATTTTATAGGCTCATAGGGCGAGTCAAAGAGCACCAACAAAAGTAGAGTACCAAGGACTAACTACGTGAAAGTAATTATAATGATTTAGTTTTCGTCCTAACAAGGTACAATGTTTTATTCCGCGCGTCTTGTAATATCATCTCCGAGTTTCTGCTAGTTTTTTTTGTTTTTCGTTTGCTAGTTATCCTGTTGACAACTTCGGCCTCGTGCGATGGTAATTAAATTGCGGTAGGTATGCTTTTTTTTGTGAAAAACTTTTGCATATTTGAGAACTTTTGTAGAAAAAATATTTTATTCCATGCAAGTTTAAGAGACTGTCATGCTGCCTATTGGGAATTTTTTTTTTTTTTTTTTTTTTTTTTTTTTTTACGTTATTCACAAGGTGGTCGAACTATAATGCCTGAATGATAATTTTAGATAATTTTATTTTTATGATAATTGTATTTTTTGATGATAATATTATTAAAAATTCTCTCATATTGAGACGAGCTTACCTGCCTTAGCTACATAATGTCAATCTTGATAGCAGAACTGGCTACTCAAGGAACTGTGAACTGAAGTATTGTTTTTGTGGCGTCTCTATTAATATGTACCTACATTCTGCGCTACTGCTGAGCATGAGATCCAGGGTTCGATCTTCAGGTCGGGTAGAGATTGATAAGATAGATAGATAAAAAAAAATTGTTTAGTCACACACAAGCGCAATTAAATGATAAAAAAATTCATGAATTTAAATCAAAACAAGATGCCAAAAAAAAAAAACTTAAGTGTTAAGTATCGGGTTTTTCCATCAGGATTTGGATTAAAAATATCCGGCGAATTGTGGGCGTACTATAGGTACACCTCGTGGGGAAATACAGACCTGATGTTATGTACCTATGTATGATGGTGGGGTTTATGGGGTTATAAGAACTGTTCTGCTGCGATTATTATTAATCACAATTATTATTATTCCCTTTCAGGCGATGAATACTGCAATAATCACAACACATTACTGTGAATCCCGATTGGTGATCGCCATTTCACTGCCAATAGCTTCATCGTCTGCATACGTCACAAATTGTAAACGCCTCATTGACACTCGAAAACGATTCGATCCATCGTCCTCTGCCTTAACGAAATTGAGAGCACAAAATGTTTTTTTTTACTTTTTTTTTATTCTTTGCTCGTTATTTCGTCCATACAAACTTCCAACCCTTTAGGAGAAGAAGTTTTAAAAACTTTACTAAGTGGATACTCTGTAACAACAGAGCATGGGGTCCGATGGCCAGGTCGGGCAGCATGGAATTTATCAGTAGAAGCAGGGAATCAGAATTTTACCCGGTTGATGGCAATTGGCTCACTTCACTGTTTTATGGGACTTAAATATAAGATGTGGATGCTCACAACTGTAAAAAATTCAAGTATCCAACCACCAAAATGGGCTTTCTAATTTGACAATATTATCTTGTACACACGGCTACACATCAAGCTATACATTTCCAGTACCTATATAAGCTGACCTCGCATAGTATGGAAATCCTATACAATGCGAGATCAGCATAAAATGGAAATGTATAAGTGTAGCCGTGTGTACGTCCACGTCTATAAACTTTACGGAAATACGTGCACGTTATCGTGGACGGAAATTAAAAAGCGTCTTCATATATTTCCATACATTTTACTTCCCTGTGTTATCGTGATGCCGTGCCGTGGACGTCCACGATGATTTCGTCACGTTAGAAACTATAACGGTCAGTTCACACTGAGACGTGACGCGACGATGCTTCGTGACGTCGCGAGGCGCGACCACTCTTGCACGCCCCGCCTATCGGTGAAACCCAACTGCGTCGTGATGCAGCGCGGCGTAGCGTGACGCCACAGGGCATATTCGAATTATCTTAATAAAATATTTATCTTTTTGTGTAGTACCTAAATAAAGTTAGATTTTGTATCACTATCTTAAAAAGTGCGCGCAGCGTCGCGTCGCGTCACGTATCGGTGTGAACTGACTCTAAAAATATACACTGGGACTGTTTGTAATTTTTTTATCAAATGCTAAATTGCTCAATTATTTGAACGGAATGAATGGAAGTGTGAACGCGAATGTCTTACAACAGCTCGCTAACAAAGAATTATCATTGCTCCCGGCATTTTAATCATCTAAATTCAGGCATTGTTCTGAAAAAAGTTGCCCCGACAGTTCATTACATTGCGTCCCTCCAAATATACAATAGTAACAATGTTTTTTTCATATACAATGTTTCTTATCAGAAGTTTTTTATTGAGCGAAGAATTGAAGACTTATATTTTGTAGCTGTTGGTAAATATTTTTCGTCGGACAAAAGGTTTTTTTGGCGAGGACTTCTTGGAATTCATTACTTTGTAATACATCTAAACATATTTACAGTCTCGAACTCTGTTAAATTAATTCTAACATTTCTTTTTATTCTATTAGTAAAAAAAAAAGAAACAAGTGCGTTTCAGTTGTCTTTAAAGTACGTTTCAAAGTTTCAGTGACGTCCTTCGACGGTAAATTGCGAACGCTATGTCGCGCCCACCGCAGTCTTAGGAGAACGTCGTTTTACTTGTCTTTATATGATTTATTTCCAACAACTTAAAAACTTGAGTTGGTAATCCAACCACCCACGACGCTGAGGCAGTTTTCAAATTAAAAAAAATATATATACCTACTAAACAATTGCTCTTTCTTTGCATTCAATGGCAGCATCAGTTACGTAGAGGTACGTAAATATTGATCAACCTTTTAATATCCTATCGTAACGGAAAATCGTTAATATCCTTAAGAAAATATTTCCAATTCTCATTATTCACACACATTTAACACTGGGTAGTCCGGGAGATAGCAACCTAAAGCCTAACATCAACTCAAACAAAAATTAAAAAGTGTAGTTAAAATACGAAGTTTGCAAGACATTTGGCGTTAATTTCATTTCCAATTCAAGAGCTTTAGAAAGACTGACACACAGGTATGTAAAGGGGCATACCACGTCGGGGTCAACAGATATAGAGGTATGAGGGACAGGGTGTAGAGTTCAGTCATCCTCTATTGAAAAGAGAGGACCCTCCGACCAAACGGTGTTATGCCTGTTGGGCTACTGCCCGATGATTGATGTCGGGACGTTTTATGTATACTAGTCGCGCGGTAAACCTTACTTGTGCGATGCAGAATTTTGCGTGACGTCAATGTGATGCGTAGTTCACATGAGGCGATGCAGCTGCCGCCACAGAGCGTGCTCTTCAAAGCCGAACTTCGAACTTCTTCTAAAACTTGATGTGCCAAATTTACGGCCTGATACTGCAGCCCAGGTTTGTATTTCATATTGGGCTTGTTAGTCAAACAACCTATAAAGCGCTAGTCCAGAAGTTTGATTAAGTTGTTTATGTTTTAACCATCCATAAAGAAATCACCGGTTGTGTGAATTCCAGCATGGAATAATTCCCATGTTACTCGTATTCGAAAAGGCAATTAAGGTATAAGTCAAAGGAATTGGTAGCAACTTCCTCCTGCTAATAATAACAGCGTAGTTATTATAGCATTTTCCTATTAAGCCAATCCAGGCCAGTAAAAGACGTTCATTTTTCTAATAATTATGATGATCAAAAACTCCGGCTCTACGGTTGCCAACAAGGAAAAGAGAAGTACGTAATGATTAAGGCATCGAATCATGAGGAAAAGGAGAGCAGTAGCCTCTCATTAGATAGAATACTGCGATACAACCGCCATACAACCGTTAATTAATAAAAAGAATGAAGAAAATAGAGGGCATAAAGGTAAATCTGAGTATGTTGTTGTCAGGGAAATTAATTGTTAGGCAAAATGGATTATTCCACTTTGCCCCACCAAAATCAAATGTGGAATGTTCACAATTTTGTCCTCTACTAATTGTAGTAGAGGACAAAATTGTGAACATTCCACTATGTCCTAGGGGTGGGGCATAGTGGAATAATCCTGCTAAATGACTATGAAGTTAAAATTGTCCGGATATTAAAATCACAACTGTCTGTTCTTTGACAATTTTATTAATAAATTAATTAAATAGCCATACCACTGCAAATTGGCGTAGGGTGTACAGGTTAATAATTAACTTCCCTGACTATTATTTGTTACGCTGATAAATTGCATAATTCACTAATTTCCAACTACGCTTCTAGGTGACCAGCAGACAGACCCAAGTGCTTGGCAAACAACTTGAAACGTTTGCTGTCAAGAAAGTAGCTATGATATTTATTTATCCGAAATACCTTATTCAAATTCAAATAGTTTATTTTCGAGTAGCATTAGACTCATAGAATGGACAATATACTAATAACATTAAATTCAAATCAAATTAAAAACAAAACTAAAATTAAATTAAGTTAAAATTATAATGAAGTTTGTATAGTTATTATGAAGAGTTCAAATATTTTATAGAAAAACAAAATAATTTAATTTAATTTTAAGAATGTTTCAAAATAAAACAGATAATATACATTTTCCTTTGTATAGCTCCCCACCTAACCGTGTATGTTTGTACACCCCTCGCTTTGTAAACCAAACGCATTCGCCATCATAATAAATAACATGATAACAAAGAATACGCCGCCGATACAGTACATTTACCAATACATTTACTTTCAAAGCAAATCAAAGCTCTCATTAATTATGAGCGGGCAAAAAAATATGGCGACCGAAATAATATGGCAACCGAAATAATACGGCGACCTATCCAACCGATGCGATGCGATGAAGTCTGCGAATAAGGCTCCGATCACACGTACCACAACAACACCACATCGCAGCGACAAAATGTGGGCATGTCGTGGTTACATGTGAACAATGTCGCTGGAGCTGCTTGCAGTTGCGTTGTGGTAACTACAATAATAATTTCGATGTGGTTGCGTTGTCGCTAGTAGTTGCGATGTCACTGGCTGCTAGTGCGCGGTCTCGCTGGTAGTTGCGTTTTGCGACGTGGCTTTGATGTGGTTGGTATCGTCCACACGGTTGATTTCGACGTTCAAATGTGGTCCGTGTGATTAAATGATTAATTTTCATACAAATGAGCGCCTGTCCACGTAGTGTGTTGTGGTAAGTGTGATCGGGCCTTAAACGTGTCCGACATTGATAAATTAATAGTCGCCAACTGTTTCCGTTATTTTTCATTTACTTTTTCAGTTATTAATATGTATTGTATAGTTCGGGAGATCGGCTGTTCAATAGTAATGATTGTTCGACGCACATGTGCTTCAATAAATACGTATTTCCCTTTTGTCCTTTGTGGAGTGAAATACATTAATCAGGTGAGTCTGAATCAGGTCAACCAGCGGTTACGTTTATATCTAAAGTTCGCATTAATGTGGATTTTGTGTTACGTATCGTTAATCAAAATAGTATACCGAATAATAGAATTATAGTACAGTACAACTATTTTCTTAATATCCCTCGGCAAACTTCGTATTTCGTTAATCGTCGGATTTCAATCAGTTGCCCTTTGCACTTGATGCAGATTGATAGAAATCCGACGACTTTCCTTTCATTATGCATTGTAAAAAGCTGTTATTTTAAACTAATAAATAGACACTTCTATTTTATTTATTTGTATAGAAGATATAGATGTATATATTTATTAATAGCCGGATAGTACAAGAACAGCACCTATATATATACTACGTATTAATGCCACCATTTTTCCAGTGTTAGTGAGAGACGGAGCTCTACAAGGCCGCTAGCACCATCCTTTTTTTGCAATGGCATAATGATGGCATTAATACTTCATAGTCAGCAGATTGGATAGTGACCCCAAAACTAGGCGAAAAAGAAGCCACAAGCTGTCTCTAAACAATGGCACATAATTCAGGAATATGACTACAGGTCCATAGACACAAATCTCAGCACATAAAAAAAATCAAGTAATAAAAACTAAAACCCAACTACGAGTTAAAAGGTATAAATAAGACACCACAGACAGACAAATTAAAAATCCGAAGTCACACGTGTTAGGGCATAAATCGAACAGATTACGTGTGACTCCGGATTTTTAATTTGTCTGTCTGTGGTGTCTTATTTATACCTTTTAAGTCGTAGTTGGGTTTTAGTTTTTATTACTTAATTTTTTTTAAATTTATTTTGGTGTTATAATATATATATTTTTGAAATGTGCTCATTAAGCCCTTTCATTTGATACCCAACATGGTACGATTAAACCATTTTTTTTTTAAGTTCCTCACTTTCTGTTCTCTAGAGGGCGCCATTTTTAATTTAATGTGACTTCACATAGCCTATAACCAGCGGACAATCACGACGCTTCTAACGATACCTCATTTGTCAAATTGTGATAAGTGGTTTGGAAGATAGGAGGGAACAGATGAACATACATACATACATACATACCGGTCAAAATCATAACCCTCCTTTTTTCTTCGCCGTAGTCGGATAAAAACAATCGATCAGTCACTGCGCCAATCTCATTAAAACCTACTCCAGATTTTACGATTCTCGTCAAATCTTGTCAGAATGGTTTTACGGCTCAAATATTCTCTCTCTAAAAATCTTTTTATTTTATTACACAGGGTGGATATAGTAGCTATGTAGAATTCTAGAACAACATCCTCTTTTAATGCAACATAAGGCAAAGCTGACAAGGGAAATAATTTTCCACATCCTCACTCTCCCCTTCTCCCTTAGCGGAAACGAGCTCCTACGCAAACCTCGTAATAAAATATCGAAGGACAAAACTACATATAAACTGACTGACCAATTAAAAACTTCGTATTTTTGTTCACAACAGGATGTCACTCCAACTGTGCCTATTTGCCGCATCAGCGAATACACGATTCACTGTCTTGAAATTAAACTACGCTCGGGAATGTTCGTTTTAAACGAATCGCTACGAATTCACGCTTAGGGGATAATAGTACTTATTTATTTTCGGGCTTGCAGAGCTTTAACTTTGGAAGTCTGAGTGTGAATGCGGTTTCTAACTAGATAATAATATAATAATAATAATAGTTTATTTATAAAAGGGGCACATTTACATTAAGTAACTTAACAAATAAAATGGAGCACAGTTGTTTATTTGCCTGATCTAGGTTGAATCTGTGATCCAGTCTTTATGAAAGAATTCTTTAGAATGCGTGTTTAAGGATTGATAGCTAAACTAGTGAATTAAACAATAATTCGGTATAACGTTGATTAATAAGGCTTTCCAAAATCGTTTGCCTAAAAGCATAATCAGCCTGTAATTTTCCCACTGCTGGGACACAGGCCTCATCTCGGTCAGAGGGAGTGGGCCGTAATCTACCACGTGGCCCCAGTGCGGGTTGGTAGATGTCATATGTATTTGAATTTTAGGTTCTAGGACATGTCGGTTTCCTTACAATGTTTTCCTTCGCCGTTTTCCTAAATACTTGGCTTTTATTATTTACAGAAACGGTCAAGATCATGGCCATTAAAAGGGCACACCAATTTAGTATAATTACGAGATGTTTTTTTAATGTAAATCTACTTAGAAATTACGAATTCCAAGTTATTTAATACTCGGTAGTCCACGAATTATTCTTCCTCAAAATAAACAATACCGCCGCCATCTTTACATTACTAAATCCGAATACGTAAGCAACCTAAATTGTATTGGAGCAGTTTTTGCACACACCTCGGAAATTCCAGGGAACAATTTATAAGTTCCGAAAAACTCGCGTACAAGTTTAATACGACTGGAATTCTTAACGAAACAGTTCCACAGGGTCCATTTAGGTGTTGCTTTTGTTATAAGTTTTGATTAAAAATATTGTTAAGTGAATGTGGTAGGTCTGTACGGTAAAGCGGCTTAACTTACAACCAGAAACGCTAATGTACCGCAACCCAAAACTCCGCGATGAAGCTTCACAATTGAAACAATGAATCTGATCGAGATCAGCACATCTAAACCGCGGTCAAGAGCTGTCAGTGCAAGAGTGAAAGCGTTGAAGGGGCCTACCATCTTACTTCGTGGGGGAAAGAGATGGAGCCCTATAGCCCTATAGCCCTTTAGAGCTTCATCTCTTTCCTACGGTGGTGGTCGGCCCCCAAGAGTAACCGCGTTCAAGAGTGACAGCGGCTGGAATATTGATACTGACAGCTCTGGAATGCGGTTTATGATGTGCTGAGCGCGTTCAGTTTCATTGGTTAAGACTAACTGTACCATCTTCATAAGATTTCTAAGCATAGATAATTTAGAAGATACCCTAAACGATGCTCTCAACTAGTTTAGAGTAACAAAAAGTTAGTAAATTTCCAGAGATTTTACCAAAATGTATAATAGGTACCTACGTGTGTTAAATTAATGTCGCCATTGTAGCGGCACGTTGTATAGGTATGTTTCATATCAGTTTTCATTACGGATCGTGCGGTCACCGTATAGTAGAAGACTTCGACAAATTCGTTGTTCATTTTCTACTATGCAAAGCCCATAAAAATCAAAAATCAAAAATTCAAAATAAAAGTAGTAAAGTTATTTTACATAAACCTATAACCCAAAACCTACACGGGCACTTATGAAACGTCAGAAGCTAGGTGCACGGTTCCAATTGGTCGTTTCCTATGGAGAAGAGCCGGCAAGAAACTCCATGGTTACTCTTTTAAAAATAATTGGCTTTTACAATACTTTCAAATTACAGTGTTGGTAGGCATGGGAGGACGATGTAGGCCTTTCAAAAAGTAAGTACCAGGTACTTAACAAAAATAGAAGCCTTTATTACAAGATCGTGCTACTTCATAATATTATATTCTACGAGGGATATTATTACCTAGTAAGTAGTGTATTACCGATACCGAGAAAATACAGCTCAATTAATATGTTACTAGGAAGCGTTAAGAGGGTCCCATCAGCATAAGGGCCGGCGCACATTTGGCAAGGCGCAGCTCAGCGCATTCGTCACTGCCAAACAAATATCTACCTTGTATCACTTGAAATAAAGTTGATAATAAATAAACTTCCATCAGCTCGAGAGCGCGCCGTAAGCGGAAAGAGGCGCGCGTCTCAGGTTATCTATTCTCAACTTTATTTTTAGGCACGCAACGTTGCCGCGCCGCGCTGCGCCTTACCAGGTGTGCGCTGGCCCTAATACGGGTTAACTCAAAGGTGGCAAACATATAATTACATACTAACGACCCACTCCTGCTTCGCACAGTTTTAACGACTTGACAAAACATCGAGATTTCATAGTTATATGTAACTTTATTATGAAGGTATTATACACATGAAAGTTCCGGAATAAATTCTCTATTTCTATTCGGAATAAACAATGGTGAAAACCTCAACCACGCCACAGATTTTGTGGCGTGGTTTAAAAAACAACGTGGACATACAGACAAAAACGAAAAGCTACTTTATTTCTATATAGATTACCTACCATTGTCTGATTAGGTGTTAGACACAAAGCAGTTTCTTGTTGCCGTGTCAAAACAGATATGTACTGAAGGCTGGCTCTATACAAGAAGCAAAAGTCGCACGCACACTTAGCAATCAGTAGCGTGGAGCGATTTTTTTTTTTAGATTTTAGTAATGGCTGATGGCAGCAAAGTAGCATATTGGTATCAGGTTTAAAACTTATTATGGGGACAATACAATTAAATTAGTGGAAGTACTGCCTCGAAACAACAAGATAACTGATTTGATTTTCAGAATATTCAACTAAGTATTCCTATCGATTGACAACGTCTCATAATATTTTATTTCCGTTGATATCGAAGTCGTACAAAATACCACTGTTCATTTATTCGTAGCGTGATTCCAAGAAGAAAATATTTCTATTTTTCGTCAATTACTTAATACGGAAGCTGTTACGCGTTCTTCGTAAAGAACCTACTATTTCTTTGTTACCCCTCGTGAGTAGGTCAAGGCTGTAAGGGCATGGTACCTATTGTTTTACTTTAATGTTTTAATGGTCATACTTACATGGTGTTACAGTATGTGGAAATTGTCGGTGCTTTTCAACTTTTTGATTTAATGTTCTGTTCTTGTATCGGCTTTACCCTTGCGTAACTTAACGTAGTGTAGCGTAGCGTAGGCAAGCATAGCCTAGCGTAGCGTAACTTGTATGCTATTGGCGTTACCCAATCAGAACTGTCCAGCATCCTACTTGCGTGATGTTGTGCAAGCTATGTGGTTTTCCAGTTTTTACGATAATTGCATATACTGTGGTGTATCTTTACGATAATTATATATATCGTGGTGTATCTTCAAGTGGAGAATCTGATGTTAACACATTTAAAGGATAAGAAGATTATTACCATCATAAAAACCACGCAATTTGCAAATCGGCAATGCATCATACAAATTGACACTATTCTTAGTTATAGCAATAAAATTACTTATCGTCCATTAGGCTAGATTTTAATCAATTACTAAAGAAAAACAATAGTTTATTAAAATAACTACAGAATTGGCATTTATAATATTGGCATTTATAAAGGAGTGGTTTTAGCCAAACTCTTAGTAAGTCATAGAAATCGAGCATAAAATAATGGTCGTAAATGGAACACTAGCTCAATTTGCCGGCACATTATGCACCACAAGTTCATACCGCGTATCTTCATTCGAATGAAAAGTTAACAACCCACAGTTTTACGATTCCGCACGAGTTTTGAAAAATTCTGTCTCTCGTTGCTACGTCATAAAATAACATTCGTATTATTATTATGCAAAATATCTCACCACTGCAGTTGCCTATTTTTCTCATAGAATAGAAAAATATTGCTCTGTGAATGTATGATAAGCGCCATAATATTTATGCAAATATTATACTGAAATGCGATAGTGACTGACTGTCTGTTTGCTAGTTATGTTTTACAGCATAAGTAGGTACTATTTTAATAATAATTAGCAGAATAGTAACTTTTTACAGTAGAAAAACGCTTGTTACATTAGGATGGTAATCCCGGAAAACATTTGGAACTTTTCATGCGGGTTGAGCCCTCTCCCACCGTTATAGCTGCTTGTTTATAACAAACATTAGAATATAAAACGGGTACTATTTCATTAACCTACTAAGTTATAAGTTATAAGGCGTGACTTTGCGGAAATCCATTATAAAATACAATAGACGTAGATATATTTAGTAACCAATTCCACTTGACTATTCTTCAAGAGTCATAAAAACCCTGTAAGAAATCGACACGTGTTTCACCTCTCAACGAGGCACCTTCAGGATGACGATTGACCAATTGCAAACCAGAATGCGACGTGTTACCACACCACTTTGCGCCCAGCGCTCGGTGTGGTAACACGTCGCGTTCTGGTTTCTATCAAACAAATTCGATATTCGTGTCTGTCTGTGTGACCGCTCTAAACTACACAATTACCGCTTTCGTCCACGTCACGGCATCACGATAACAAATAGAAATAACAATGAATGGAAAAAAGACGCTTATAAACCGCCCACAATAACGTAACATCGAAACTTGTTACAGTACGTATTTCCATATATTTTGTGAACATGGTCGTACACGATAGTATCGTCACTTTAGACATTATAAAAGGATTTTTATGCGGTTTTCACCATCAATTACGAAAGTTATTCCGAAAGGATTGAGTGTATATTACATTCATATTAAGCTGAAATGTAATATAGAAATCGTAATGTTTTGTCAAGTCATAAACACAGTGTAAGGCAGGGGCGTGTCGCTAGTAATGAATAAAGAATGGCTATATTAGAGTGTACCTTTATAATTGAGTGTATTTTTCTATGATTTGATAGCTGCTGCAGTACGACAGCTGTCAGTGGATGGGGTAATTTTATTGTACTTATCAAATTGTTAGTGGACGTCGCATTAGTTTCATAACTTATCATATGAAAATATCTTATAACATGTGAAAAATGTCTTGACACATATACACACCGTAGCTCAAATATATACCATATTATTTTCCCAAATAAATAGGTATAGGGGGGCATTTACTCACTCCGTAGCTCAAATTTTGTGTAATACTGTATGTTGTGTAACCGTTTATTTTCCCGTATAATTAAAATAAAAATGAATAAGTGCCACCAGTAACTCTGTCCAATATTTGTGATATTTTCAAGAGAGTACTAAGGTACCTATATAAATTATCATTAAAAAGTATAAGACCTTGTTATGTACGCACGGCTACACATCAAGCTATACATTGCCAGTTTATACTGATCTCGCATTGTATGGGACTTCCGTACAATGCGAGATCAGCTTATACTGGAAATTTATAGCTTGATATGTAGGCGTGTGTACAAGAAACATTTTTTTTTTTTTTTTTTTAAACGTTGCCCCACACTAAGAATTTCTTCCTGTATCGTGGGTGCGTTTACAAACATAGAAACTCACATACACTAACACCCAGACCCGGAACAACTACTTGCAGATCATACAAATATTTGTTCCGTGCGGGGATCGAACCCGCGACACGTTGCGCAGCAGTCCATCGCTGAGCCACTGCGCCAACCGTGCCGTCATTGGAAATAAAAGAGACAAATTTAAAAAAAAGAAAAAAAAAAGACTGTTAAATCAACATATTTCACCAAATACGTTGGTTTTACAATGTTTCCCTCCACGATAACATGTTTAGTTTATGTTTAATTAACACAGTGAATATTACAAATATTTTTAATAACAACATAATAATATGTATATTCATATTCTAAATCGCTCCACATTAAGCAAGCAGCGGCATTTACTTGCCGTACTAAACAAACATTCGAGGGTACCTTGTATTTACATATGATTTGGGCCAGAACTCAAAGCTCATCGATTACAAAGAAATTGGAATCGAGTCGGTGCCCTTTTCTTTGAGCAAACAGTCAACGGTTTTGTATGATTTTCGGGAGCCATTTCAATGTTCACTTCCGCAAGAATGTCAATGGAGTCGCTATTTGAATGTGTGACCTTTTTTTATTCGCCTGTTCTTTTTGCTTACGAACATTTTGATGACGTCGTCGGGAAATTGAGAGATTGTTAAGATTTTCTCCTAATGATTTGTATGTGGGATTGTATTGATTGCATTGATGTTTTCCCTTTGGTATATATCGTATTTCTGAAGGATACGCCTTCTTTAACTCATTAGAAGACGTGAACGTTAATTATTTTGTGTTTGTAAGATAATGAGGCATTTGTAATGCCTTATTGGCGAATTTCCCTCACAAGCAAAGCTGATTTAGAGTAGTAAACTAAATTAAACAAATGCATTGCATCAGTAGCTTAAACTCAAAAATACGACGCGTTCTTATCTCTGCAAAAGTTTTAAAATACTATTAAAACGTAGTTTCACGTTATTTTTCCACGTCGTTCCCTCGTGGGTGATAAAAATATTCATTTAATGCCTTTTATATATTTTTCTGCGTGCTTACTTATTATAACTCGCGCTTTGTTCCAGCCAGGGTCTCGTAAAAACATTATGAGGAGACATGAAACGTAAACCTCTACGTTATTATATGACTTATATTATTTAAGAAGAAGTATACGGGCAATTTTGTTCGTGTTTTTTGCTGCAGATATTTTTATTTTATTTAATGCCGACAGTCCTTTTAAACGTGTCTCGTGTAAACTACCAAACTTAGATATAGACGTTTTAGTTTTGCATTGGAAAAGGCTTTTTCATGGTCGGAAGAAAAAGGTTATACGCATAATTAATCTGTTATGATATTTGAAAATACTTATTTTAGAAACCGCAACGCCTAACGACGTACAACATTTAAACATTGTTTATAAAATGCGACAAAAAGTCGTCTGCCACAACCAAAATAAATCAAATAAAATAAATAAATCAAACGGCCGATATAATGTAGGCTCCAATGATGTAGAATCTGACCTAACATTTAGCCAATAACCGCATAACCAGCTGGTCTATAAAAGTCCACCTAATGTTTGGCAATGGTCCAAAAAGTTCAAATATTTTTAAGCCAATGTGATTGAGTCCTACATGAACTTCATATAAAATTGGCTATAAAATTTTGTATAGCCTTTGGAATTACCTACTAAGTTTTTATTTGGAGATTCAGTATAGGTGCCGACGAAATGATTGGTACGTAAAGTTGTAACTCTCTGTTTTATTTTGACATGCCATGTGACACAAATCTCTTTGGTGTAGAAATTAACACGAACAATAATTAGGGGTAAATTGTCTGTAAAGAAAACGCTTCCCGTCAAATGGTAGAAATGTTTGCCAACCTAACTCTTCTAAGAACTATCTTCATAGAACATTAATTAGTAGTAATATTCTTTTTTTTTATCCAACTTTGTACTTGATCATTTTAATTTAACACTAACTTAACTAACTATTACTTAACTAATGGAATCTTAACTAATATTAATTAAAACTAACTATACAAATAAACAACTAATATCTAAAATCTGGCGTCGAAAAATTCCTCTGCATCGCTGCCGGCTGGTAGTGTACCTAAGAAGTATCTTCACAAAGAGACCTACAATTCTTCGCACAAGCAATCTTTTAGCTGCCAATACTGCCATAATGACTGGCAGATAAGAGATAAGAGCCGTAACTGCAACACGTTCAGAGACAACGGATCCAAACTCGATAGATTGGAGATTACTAACTGTCAAAGTACTTGAAAACTCCTTATCGGGATACCTATCACTTTTATTGAGTTTCAGGACATTTGTATGGGAGGCTATTATTAAGGGGGGCTGTCCTTGAAAAGAAGTTCCTGACCGCGTCTGGGACAAGGTGTGTTTTATTCGGGCTAATACCTATTGTTAAAGACTTACCAGTGGTCCTAGATCTCAGACCAAATAAAAAACCAAGACAGAGCACTGCGAACAATACAGTGAAGCATGCCAAAACTACACCAACGCTCTGTGCATACACGCTCACACGCACATGTTCGCATCCGAACATAGATTTAGTTTTTATTATTTTGCTGGCTACATTTTTTGGTGTTTTTTACTGGCAACACGGGAGAGTGTATCCGTTTCCGATAGAGAAGAAAAATGGCGATTAGCTAGAAAAACATGTAAAATGATCGTATCATTAAAGTGATTGCTAAAATTCACAAAACAATTTTATTTATGTTCCTGCCACGAACATAAATTTGGTTCCGATACCGAAAAAGTTGGTTGCCAGCTGGAAGTGAAAATAATACGCGTGGAGGAGAAATTCCTGCGGTCTTGGCGGAGGGTCTGGAGGATTGCTGACAATTCAGTTTATACCTACATCAGGACTTCATCTGCTGACTTGCGGGGCCTTCAAGCATCAAACATACAAGCGGGGAATCATCGAAAATAAATAACCTGAATTTAATAAATATCCATAAATTGGTTATTAAATTGTTCATTTTGTACTGTGCAAGAAAGAGACGGCAACAAATTCAAGTTCAAGTGTGGTTTTTACCTGCACCTGGAATGCAAAGTGCAAGTGGCGCGACATTCAAAGGGACCAATCAGAAAAAAGAAGAACGAAACTGAGCAAGTTCTACCAACCTAATCAACGTCGCGGGGCTTCGTGATTCGTCGGCATCACACGTCGTTAGGTTGCCTACTGTTGAAAAGACGCGACGGGACGCCCGCGGCGATTTCGTCGATTCATCAATAACTACGCCATTTTGTATTTCTGTGTTCTTTGTTGGGTGTTCGTGCGCAACGTTTTATACAACAGCGAAGAGACATTATAAATTATAAATACCTACGTTAAAGACGCAGGATATTGCCGATCGGTACAATGGCCGAATTACAGGACCTCATAGCTCAAAGAGGCTATGTTAAAGGTAGTATAACTCGCTTGTTCAAATTTTCATTAGGTGATCTCTCCGAATCTAACTCCGAATTGCTCAAAGAAAAGTGTAAAAGAGTGGCAAATTCATTTAATGAGTACGAAACTTTAAATAAAAAAATATTATGTCTAAGTCCTGACGATAAGGAAGATTACAGTGAAGTGGAAGAGAAGTATTTCTCTTCAATTGCCAATATTAATACAGCACTTGATACAAAATCAAAAGTTGTAAATTCTCCTAAAGGGGAATTCAAAAAGTTACCTGTTATAAATTTAAATACATTTAATGGAAAAAATGTAGTGGATTATCCACCATTCATTAATATGTTCAAGTCAGTAATTGATGCAGACAATCGGTTAAGTTTGGTTGAAAAGCTTCACTATTTGCGCTCATTCTTGGCTGGGGAAGCTCTAGATCTAATAAAAAATTTAATGTTGAATGATGAAAATTATAATGTTGCATTAGACTTGCTAAACAACAGGTTTAATAATAAATTATTAATAGTTAACCATCATGTTAATAACATTCTAGAGTTGCCCGTGGTCACAAAATGCACTGCTCAAGGTCTTAGGTCTCTTGTTTCAGTAATAAACTTGAACATTGCTGCACTAAAGAATCTGAAGGAGCCAGTGGAGCACTGGGACACATTACTGGTTAATATAGTGTCCAAAAAGGTAGATAACTACACCAACAGAGGGTTCCATCAGGAACGGCTTAGCAAAGATATGCCTAAGTTGTCCGAGTTTCTAGATTTTCTGGAACGAAGGGCTATTGCAATGGAAAACACCACCGATGATAAGTCACCCCATTCCCAGAAGCCAAGTAAGGTAATGAGCGGTGTAAGCACATCCAAGACAGCATTATGTAAGTATTGTCAGGAAGCACATAAGCTTTATGAGTGTTCAAAATTTAAATTAGCTTCTGAAAAGGAAAGATTATCTTTTGTAAATGATAATAAACTTTGTAAAATATGTCTTAACAATCATAATGGAAAGTGCTTACTAAAAATAAAATGTGTGACTTGTGGGCAAAGGCATAATACGCTTTTGCACAATAAGGCATCTGAAAGTAATGCATCTAGCAATACAGATTGCTGGATAATCCAAAAAATAATGCTGGAGATAACCAGGTGGCTTTATCGAGCGCTACAGCTTACACAAATGTCTTACTGCCCACTGCTATGGTGCGCTTAGTAAAAAATGATGGCACGTTTATCACTGCTAGAGCTTTACTTGACTCAGGGAGTCAAGTATCATTTATTACTGAAAGCTTGGTTGACAACATTAAATGTAAATTAAGTGAGACTGATCAGCTTATATTAGGTGTGTGTCAAGGTGAACAAAATGTTTCACGCAGGGCTGATTTAACCGTTTACTCAACCATAAACAACAACAGTGTAGCAGTTTCATGCTGTTGTAAAAAATATTGCATGTCCATTACCACAGCAGTCTTTTGACATTTCACAATTTACTTTACCTTCTTATGTGGAATTAGCTGACAAAAATTTCAATAAAACTGGTGAACTATCTTTGCTATTGAGGTGTGACATATTTTTCCAGTTGCTGCGTCGTGAGTCCCTGCCTGTTACTCCATCAGGACCTTACCTGATAAATACAAGTTTGGGATATGTTGTAGCGGGCAGGTTGCCTATCTCCTCACTAGGAATAAGTGTTTCTAATTTTTGTTTGCTAATAAATCCAAACAACCATTCAAAGGTATGTAATACATGCATTACTAAAGATAGTCAGCTTGAGCAAACAATTTTAAAATTTTGGGAATGTGAAAATGTACCCAAGGTATTCCACGAGGATACTTCTGAGCATGAGCAAGCTGAACAAATATTTCAGGATTCTGTAAAATTAGAAAACAATAGATTTACTGTTGCCTTGCCTTTGAAAGTTGATGTTGATAATACAGGGTTGGGACATTCATTTCCCATGGCTATGAGCAGATTGCATAATTTAGAAAAAAGATTTACTAAAGATATTAATTTGTCTCAACAATATAAAAAATTTATATCTGATTAAATTCAGCAAGGTCATGCAAAATACTTAGATACTAAAAACCAAAAACTAGATTTAGGTAAGTTAAACTTTCTTCCTCATCATCCTGTTATAAATCCTAGCAGTAAAACAACACCAGTCCGTGCTGTGTTTGATGGAAGTGCAACAACAAAAAATGGTTTAGCATTAAATGATATTTTGATGAATGGACCCGTTGTCCAGAGTGATTTGTTTGATATATTGACCTTGTTGAGAACATACAAGTATGTATTGCTCTGTGATGTTAAAGCTATGTATAGACAAAATATACTATGGCGAGAATCCAAGGAAAATCCTGTTCAATGTGTTCAATTACAGACCGTAACATATGGCTTGAAAAGTTCTGCCTTCCTTGCCACTCGCTGCTTAGTTGAACTAGCGCATAGATTTAAAGATCAATATCCTTTAGCTGCATTCTATTTGCAAAACTCAAGTTATGTTGATGATATACAATTTGGCAGTGATGATATCTATGAGCTGAACCAGACCAAGAATGAGCTTTGCAAATTATTAAGCATGGGTAGTTTCGCATTACATAAGTGGTGTTCTAATGATATTAGCTTACTAAAAAACATTCCTGTTAATTTGCATCAATTAGATATAAAAGATTTTGATAAAAACTGTTTGTATGTTAAAACATTAGGGTTAATCTACAATGTGAAAACTGATAGTTTAGAAATACAATGTCCTGTAAAAGAGTTAAAGCTAGAATATACTAAGAGAGAAATGCTTAGTTTTATAAGTAAACATTTTTTGACCCACTCGGGCTTGTGGGACCTATATTGGTATCCGCAAAACTTCTAATGCAAGAAGTGTGGTTTCATAACATAAGGTGGGATCAGTTTTTGCCATCAAATATTAATAAAAAATGGCTTGAATTTGCCAAAGATTTAATAAATATGCCATGTATTGCTGTTCCTCGGAATATAAAAAGTATAATATGTAATAACTTTGAACTAGTAGGATTTTCTGATGCCTCTAGCGTCGCATACGGTAGTTGCTTATATTTAAGAGTCATAGGTCCTGATAAATGCGTAAATATTAATTTATTTTGCTCTAAATCACGCATTAATCCTAAAAACAAAGCATTAACAATACCTCGACTTGAGCTTGAAAGTGCATTATTGTTAGCTAAATTGGCAAACAAAGTTAATAGTAAGTTGTCTCTAAAATATAATGTTCGTACATATTTGTATTCAGACTCAAAGATAGTACTTGCGTGGCTAAAAACAGAACCTGTAAAATTAAACATGTATGTTGCAAATAGAGTTAAGAAAATAATTGAGCTAACTTCCTCTTATAAATGGTTCTATGTCAACACTACAGATAACCCAGCAGACTGTCTGTCCCGAGGTGTAAGTCCTTCTTCTCTCAAGGATAATTTACTGTGGTGGCATGGACCTAAGTATATGGGGAATGTCGAATTTGTTCATGGCATTGATCCACTCCCAATGCCCATGGAAATTATACCTGAAATAAAACCTGTAATAAAAACAAGCAATATATGTGTTAAAGATAATAATATGTTATTGACTATGTTGGAGAAATACTCAGGTATAGAAAAAATTACTAGAATAGTAGCTTATGTATTGAGATTTATAAATATTTGCAGGGCGCAGCATTGTAAAAGTGTGAAAAAATTAAGTCCGAAAGAATTAGATTTTGCCTTGCAGACAATAATAAGATTAGATCAGGGTAAACATTTCAAAAGTGAAATTCAATGTTTACAAGCTGGTAACTGTGTAAAATCTAGTTTGAGTAGTCTTAATCCTTTTCTTGATTCTTATAAGTTATTAAGAGTAGGTGGTCGATTGCACAATGCTGACTTACCTTTTGCAGAGATGCATCCTATAATCTTACCTAAAAAATCGAATGTTACTAAGGGGATTATATGGAGGCAACATATTCAATTAAAACATGCAGGTCAAAGTTTAGTTCTTAGTAGTTTGAGTGAAAAATACTGGATTCTTAATGCTTCACGTGAAATTAAATCTGTTTTGTATAAATGCATTATTTGTTTTAAATTAAAGGCTAAGAATGCTACTCAATTAATGGGATCTTTACCTTTGGATAGGGTAAATATGACAAGGCCATTCCAGATAGTTGGCACCGATTATGGTGGCCCTTTTAGTGTCAAGCAAACTCGTATTCGTAATCCAGTTATAACTAAAGCCTATATTGTGTTATTTGTTTGTTTTGTAACTAAAGCCATACACATAGAATTAGCATCTGATATGTCAACAAAGACATTTTTGGGTTGTTTGAAAAGATTTATATCCAGAAGGAACAAGCCCACAAAAATGTATTGTGATAATGGTGCATGTTATAAAGGAGCTGCTAATGTGTTAAAAGAATTGTATGATTTGCAAGCTTCTACAAGTCACCAAGACACTGTAATAGAATTCTGCAATACAGAGAGAATATCCTTTCATTTTATACCAAGTTATTCTCCTGTGTTTGGTGGGTTGTGGGAAGCAGGCATTAAAAGTGTCAAGTATCATATGAAACGGGTAATAGGCAATAGAGTGTTAACTTATGAGGAATTGTATACTGTTATTGTGCAGATAGAAGGCATTCTTAACTCGCGGCCGTTGACGCCTCTGTCTAGAGACCCAGATGATATGTCTTACTTGACACCTGGACATTTTTTAACGGGATCACCATTGTCTACTTACCCTGAATTAAATCTAAGTAATGTTAATGTTGGTAGACTATCCTTTTGGAAACAATGTGAACAAATTCAACAATTATTTTGGGAAAAATGGCATAAATATTATTTGGTTATGTTACAAAATAGACCAAAATGGAAAAGTATCCAACCAAATTTAAAAACAGGTGACATGGTCATATTAAAATATGACAACATAAATCCCCTCAACTGGCCTGTGGGAAGAATTCTAAACGTAATTCCTGGCAAGGATGGATGTGTTCGGGCTTTAGAGGTTAAGACTGCTAAGGGATCTGTGATCCGAACTAGTGTTACGAAAGTATGCCCCTTTCCTATTAATGAAGATAATATTTAATCTGTTTTTGTTAAAAGGGCCAGAGGCGCCCCCAGTATGTTCGCATCCGAACATAGATTTAATTTTTATTATTTTGCTGGCTACATTTTTTGGTGTTTTTTACTGGCAACACGGGAGAGTGTATCCGTTTCCGATAGAGAAGAAAAATGGCGATTAGCTAGAAAAACATGTAAAATGATCGTATCATTAAAGTGATTGCTAAAATTCACAAAACAATTTTATTTATGTTCCTGCCACGAACAGCACACATTTACAACCATTTACAATCAAACTACACCAAAATATGTGCATACATGTTTACGAAACCGGCCTCACGTACCTGTTGACAGCACTCTGTCTTGGCCTAGATATATTAATAATAATATATTTATTCAAAACAAAAAAATTGGTAAAATACAGTATAAAGGCTCTTACATACTTACGCGACGCGAATTTTAATAAAACAATTTCTGAGAAAACTTCACGGCGAACAATGCGGCGGCGTCGTGTCGCGCGACGAATCGCCCCAGTATGTAAGAGCCTTAAAGCTTAGAAATAATGTAGGTATTACAAAGTATGATGCCTGTACTAGGATAAACCTGTATCACAGGCGGCATTAGTTCTTATGATTTTTATTAGGACAACTGATTTCTTAACCGACTTCTTCAAAAAGGAGGAGGTTCTCAATTCGTCTGTATGTTTTTTTTTTTTTGTATGTATGTTACGCGATTACTCCGCCAATTATGAATCGATTTTGATGATTCTTTTTTTGTTCGGTAGGTCATGGTTCAGAGGTGGTCCCACATAAATTTTATTAATTTTGCTTGCGTAGTTTTTGAGTTAGCTTCAATAATGACGTATTTTCCCACTGTGCTATGTTGACGATATAATTATTTCACTCCGTCACTGTTATTTAAATAGCAGATAACGGTATACGCATTTGTGTGAGGTAGGTACCACAACTAAAAATTGAATAATAAAAACTTTTTACAAAAAAAAAACAACCGACTTCAAAAAACAAACAAAAAAAGTGAAAAATAACTTTAATTTCGGAAGTCGGTGGCAAAAAACGAAAATTGAAAAGCAGACACCGACTTCCGAAATTAAAGTTATTAAAGTTTTTTTGTGTTTGTTTTTTGAAGTCGGTTGTTTTTTTTTTGTAAAAAGTTTTAAACAATATGTTATGAATAAAGTCTAAGTTTTTTGTTTCCATTTCTCCTTTCGGTGTCCTGCTGGAAGAAATTTCTTAAGAAATGAGCATTAAGTACCTTTTTACTGAATACTTATATGTCGTGACTGGATCTATTTATATGTGTACAGTCACGGACTTTAATTGATGAGCCACCTGTTACTATTCGCATTTTAGCCGTGTAATGCAAATCGGGTTTATTCGGTTCCCGACACGCAAAGTCATATGTCTTCGTATTAGAAGAAGAAAATTATATTTCATATCTTTACCGATTGGCTAACCTGAGAGCAGAACTACAAACTTGACAGCAGTGACTACTCAAAGTCAACCAATTGCAGGTCTAGCGACAGTAACCTAGCAACGATAAACAATTTTTGCTAGGTTACTGCTGCATAGTAACGTTAGCGTACGGAGAAATTCTCTGACATCGATATTTCAACTGTCACTGTCTTCAGTTAAGTTTTCAGAATTATTGAGTTAATGAGCTATGATTCAAAGGAGGTCAGTATCAAATAGATTGGATAAACTTAATGCAACATTGTATTTATTTTTATCACTAAGAACTTATTAGTCAACCTCTATGGATAAGACTATTTCCGATTAAAAGTAATTTATTTGTCATCTTGATATTTCAACTGTCACTGTCTTCAGTTATGTTTGCATAATTATCGAGTTAATGAGCTATGATTCAAAGGAGGTCGGTATCAAATAGATTGGATAAACTTAACGCAACATTGTATTTATTTTTATCATTGAGAACTTATTAGTCAACCTCTATGGATATTTCCGATTAAAAGTAATTTATTTGTTATCTTGATATTTCAACTGTCACTGTCTTCAGTTATGTTTTCATAATTATCGAGTTAATGAGCTATGATTCAAAGGAGGTCGGTATCAAATAGATTGGATAAACTTAATGCAACATTGTATTTATTTTTATCATTGAGAACTTATTAGTCAACCTCTATGGATATTTCCGATTAAAAGTAATTTATTTGTCATCTTGTTTACGAGCTTGCGATTTGAGTTCGTGTATAATCGTGTAATATCGTGAATGTATGAAAGTAAACAAGATGACAAATAAATTACTTTTAATCGGACATATCCATAGAGGTTAACTAATAAAGTCAACCCTCTATGGATATTTCCGATTAAAAGTAATGTATTTGTCATCTTGTTTACGAGCGTGCGATTTGAGTTCGTGTTTAATCGTGTAATCTCGTGAATGTACGAAACTGCAAAATCGAAAAGTTTGAAGGTGGCTCATCAATTAAAGTCCGTGACTGTACATAAATAATAAATAAATATTATGAGCGAACCGAGTATTTTCAATTTTAAAATCGTTATTAGCCCTTTCGTGGAAGGGCCTCGGTTATGTTTGATCTCGCCATATTTTGGTTTGATGTATTGACATTGGTAATCCTTTCATAATATTTATTCAATCAGGTAAAACAAATTGTCATATTTTCTTCCTTTGGTGACCCAAGGGATTTATTTGTTCTTTGACAGAACATTTTTTTTAACTTGTTTTTGTTTCTTTAGTATTGAATAGTAGTTCAATACAGTTTTATAAATAGAGAAAAAACCGGTCAAGTGCGAGTCGGACTCGCACACGAACGGTTCCGTACCGTATTAAGATCGAGCAAAAACGTCGAAAAAAACACGTTTCTAGTACCCCATACAATGTGTAAACTAAACCATAGTCATAAAATGTCTCATTTAATTATTAACTTTATTTATATAATTGTTATTTTATTATAGTGGCAATGGAAATACACAAGCAAAAAACTTATAATCTTTGTTTTATTATAGTTTCGCTAGCTAATTTATTTTAACCCTGTACAAACGTCTCTTGCAAGAATAACCTCTTCTATACTCACCGCATCAGTGACTCCGCAAGTATCGCCACTCAGAGCATAAGCAGAGATGCTCAGTCGAGCGTCTTTAGAGAGCACTGAGTTGCATGCTCTTGTCTCTTTGGCCAAACGGCTGCGAAATCGAATGAGAACCGTTAAAGGAGCGTTATTTATACGTTTGTACGAAGCTACGCGAGTACACTTGGATGTATGAGGTGGTAAGTAGTTACAGTTACTCTGTGGTAGCATTTTGTTATGTAGTTTATAGGGCTTGTACACAACACTGCGTTGCGAAGTCGAATCGCGCCGATTCGCCTGAATGTGACCGCCTTTATTGGATATAGAACTTTTTATTTGTAAGTCGAACAACAGTTGAGTGTGTTGGTTGTGAAATTACTATTACAACATTTCGGGGCTATTGTCAATCTCTGAGAACTTATCTTCTATATATATAAAACAAAGTCGGGTTTGTTCAAGCACTTATAACTCGAGAACTGCTGGACCGATTTTGATGATCTTTGATTTGTTGGATTTGTCTCCGCCCAGAATAGCAGAATAACTATTAAAAAATTGGAAAAATTCACGAAAAAAAAAATATGAAGAAAAATCGTTTTCTCATACATTCTGTATAGAATGGGTCTTTTGATAATGTCTCGGTAGATAAGTAGGTAGGTGTAGGTAAGGTAGGTAGGTAGGTAGGTATGTAGAGTAGGTAGGTAGGGTAGGGTAGGGTAGGTCGGGTAGGGTAGGGTAGGGTAGGGTAGGGTAAGTAGGTAGGGTAAGTAGGTAGGGTAGAGGTAGGTAGGGTAGGTATATAGGTAGGTAGGTAGGGTAGGTAGGTAGGGTAGGTATATAAATAGGTATGTAGGGTAGGTATATAGGTAGATAGATAGGGTAGGTAGGGTAGGTAGGGTAGGTAGGTTAGGTAGGTAGGGTAGGTGCGCCGTAGATAACTACTTGCTACCCGTGCGAAGCCGGGGCGAGCAGCTAGTATCAAATAAATAATATACTAAATTTCTAACTTATACACTTACTCAGCAGTCTTCTTCTTTTCGTGTAGTTCTATTGACTAACCCGGTTTTACAGCCGCTCATGGGCTTTGGGACTTGGCTTCACATGCCGTCGAAAAATATCTTTCAGTTTTTGAAGCAAGTGATAATTAAACAATACTAGCTGCACCCCGCGGTTTCAACCGCGTAAGTCTCGATCCCGTGGGAATATCGGGATGAAAAGTATTCTATGTATTAATCCAGGTTATAAACTATCTGTTTGCCAAATTTCATCCAAATCCATTCAGCCGTTTTTGCGTGATTGAGTAACACACATCCAAACACACAAACTTTCACATACTTATGTATGTGAAAGTTTGTGTGTTTGGATGTTTGTTGTCGAAGGATGGTGTAGATATTAGTAGGATACGCACATGAATCCGAAAAGTCAGAGGTGCATGTCTTGGTTTCGAACTGTTGAAATCAGTGCTCTGAGTAGAATAACTCCATATTTTTGCCCAGATTATTACTTTTGTTAAAACTTAGCATAAGCATAATAGCATAATCAGCCTATAATGTTCCCACTGCTGGGACACAGGCCTCCTCTCTGTGAGAGGGAGTGGGCCGTAATCCACCACGCGGGCCCAGTGCGGGTTGGTAGATGTCACATGTCTTCGAATTTTTGGTTCTAGGACATGCCGGTTTCCTCACGATGTTTTCCTTCACCGTTTTTGAGAGCAGTGGCGATGAAATAATTTACACAAAGTAAAGCGCCTCTCAGGGTTCGAACCTACGACCTACAACTCGTAAGTCGTGGCCGTTACCACTGGGCCACCACTGCTCTGTTAAAACTTAAACCAAAATATTTCTTTACTAACAAGCTAACTTTAGCGTTTCTACAAAGTGTAACCGGAGGGTTTTAACCACAATAGTTGGCAAATAATTAAAGTGATGACTCAGTGGTTTATGCGAAACATGTCTACGTATTGTTTCCATAACAATTCCAATGCTGAACTACTTGATTCGACCTATATATTCATTCAAAGTTACATTCGGATTATATTCGGAGTCTAGCATTATGATGAGTTGCACGTTACTAGTACAGAGTTAAGAGGAAATAGGGTCAGTCCCCTCTCCATACAAACGCTCCCGCCTGTTTTCTCTCCAGTTTATGACCTTATAGCAATGTTTTTTTTGCAGTAAAATAAATATCAACTAGTTCTATGCCCCTATGTTTTCCGTTGTGATGATACATTATCTGTAGAAGCATTAGAACCCTTAGAAAATGCTCAAAATTGCCTGTTTAGATCGCTGTCATCAGAGGCCTATTGTACAAATTTGACAACTATTCATGAAAAAAAAAGAACATAGGGGCACAGTAAATATCCTTCTTAATCAATTTATAAAATATCTTTAAAATTAGTTCAATCTTGGAGGAGGACTTTTTGTATGGAGAAAGGACCGACCCTATTTCCTCTTAACCACTTCAACTTCAACTAACTATGCTATAGAAGGGGATTACGTGAGAAGAGGCAATCAAATTAGTTTTCGTCTATTACTCCGTATAATATAATATTAAGACCTAAGTAATAATCACATACTTAAGGATTATTAGGTTTAAATATATAATATTACCAGCATTTGCCCGCGGCTTCGCCCGCGTGGATGTCGGATATCGTCTCACGGGAACTGACTACCTATTCCTTAAAGAAGTACACAAAAATGTTAATATTAAATGTAAAAAATCATCCCCTATTTTACCCCCTTGGGGGATGATTTTACACGCTGTAAGATATAATTTCTTATTTCTTACCAAAACCATAAAGAATTTTCATATAACTTAAGAAATGCTGAGTTTCCTATACAACTTTCATCCCCAATCAACCCGTAGAGGATTATTTTTGAAACAAAAAGTAGCCTATGTCCTTCCCCAGGATGCCATGCTCTTTGCCAAATTTTATCGAAATTCTTTCAGTGGTTTAGGCGTGAAAAGGTAACATAATACAGACAGACAGACCTATATTAAGGCTGAGACAATTTCTGAGAATTGTTTTGTTAAAATTCGCGTCGCGCGGCGAATCGCCCCAGTATGTAAGAGCCTTTATAGGTAGACATCCATACTTTATACTTTGTAATTATTAATAATAGTATAAATACGAAAGTATCTCTGACTGTCTGCCTGTAATTATGTTACCTTTTTACGCCTAAACCACTGAAAGAATTTCGATAAACGCCCGCCCTTCACCTATATACTCGTATTATATAGGTTAAGGGCGGGCGTTCTGGCGGACTATCTTAGCCTTATTTAATAAATGAATTTCGATTTTGATTCTGATAAGCATCGTTTCAGCTGAGGGATGAATACGTTCGACTGTCGGTGAAAACAAGCGCAGCGGCACTGTTTCGTACATATGTGACAGCATTATGCTGAGCGATGTTTCGTAATGTTATTTTATTTGCATACCTACTATTGCATAGAATCAAGTTTTTCTACTGAACACGCAGCTCTGCTGCTGGGGAGTTCGTTGCGCCACTTTTTTTTCCCAGCTAAAGCTACTAGACTACTAAACTACTACTACAAAAAAAAATATAAGCTACTAAATATTGCTACTAAACTAGGAAGTGGTGAAAGGTGGGCGTTTTGGGGGACTATCTTATGGAATTTTGACGTTCGAAAAGTACTGATTCTCAGCCTAATTTGAATAAATGACTATTGATTTGATTTGATGACCGTGAGGTATCACGTATATATTCCTGACTGATTTTATTTTACATTTTTTTTTTCATTTCCATTTCAAGCCAGAATGTCCTTCTCCGCTACCTCATAAGAAAAACGCTTAAAAAAACAAAACTTTTCTTTTTTTTCCAATTCAAGGTAAAAAGTCTTTTCTTCAAAAAAAATAGCGACATGTCCCTATCTACGTATTTTAACCGACTTCAAAAAAGAGGAGGTTCTAAATTCGACTGTATGTTTTTTTTGTGTGTTTGTTACGCGATTAATCCGCCAAATAAAAATTGATTTCGAAGATTCTAATGTTTATAATTCTGTAAAGCCATAATTATTACGGCCGCGAATCAAATTTTAATCAACATACAACCTGATACTGACCTGCAAATTGCAAAAAACGTAAGAATATTTGAATTTCGCGGGCTACCTTGAAGCTTTCGCTTTAAGGAAAATCGCTAAAGCTTTGGGTTAAAGCGGTTCCGTCAAATTATAACGGCCATCATGAAAATCTGACATTTTCACCCGTATCTTTCGTTCTAGGTGTCAAAAAACGCTCTGTGTTAGACAGCCGTTATTGTGTGACCGCCACCGCTTTCTAGGAAGCTTTATGAAAACACAGACATCCCTCATCATACATATTCGCTCCAATTTGCACATAATAAGCCTCAATTCCGTCTCTTTAACCGCTCTTAAATTAAACATAATTTACGGACCATTACTCAGAATTACACTCGGTTTATTTATTATTCGCAAAGCTACGGTATTGGGATAAAGCCGGTTCGGCCGTATTATCGGCCACCACCCGACTTTGATGCTTTGTGAATACATTTTGTAGTGTTTACCTTTTTATTTAATTGCGCTCATTAATTATTCAGTTTAGAACTAAACTGTACGATTTACCATTTAATTTTTGTGAATAGGTACCTCACTTCTTACCTAATTACGTAAAATTGATACCTACAATATTGTAATCTAAATGGAAGAAGTCACTGGCTCCTGAAATACGGGTACTCTAACATGACTCTGGAGTCAGGGATTTTTTTTTAAATCTGTTTTTATGCCTATAAGTAATTTATTATTACCTACTATAACTATTCTGTCTAGCTGTGTTTACCTATAGAGAATAGTTATACATAGTAGGTAATAAAAAGCTAATCTCGCATTGTATAGGATTTCCGTACAATGCAAGGTCAGCTTATACTGGAAATGTATAGCTTGATATGTAGCCGTCTGTACCATCTGTGGATTATCTCTAACAGAACATAACTAATTCTTTATTTTTGTGGGTAGTGAACTACATTGAGAGTATAAAATAAATATTACAAAAAATCGTGATCCATTGGACAAGTACCTATTCAGAATGGAGGTTTTCGATGTGGACGTACAGCAGTCATCGGACATATTCTGAAGTTGAAGAAAACTTTCGTTAGTTTTGAACATCGTTGGCGCCGTCAAATAAAACTTAACAAAGAATAATGTTGACGTTTTGACAGCTTTTCTATTGAGTTGGTAAATACCTACCTATCTGTCAAAAAGTCTTAATTAAAAATAAAAGAAACCGAAAAGTAATCCCCTGACTCATTTGGATAAGACCACAAAAAGCTAATTCTTTAAATCTAAGCTCATTAATTAGCATTATAGTCTAAAATAAAGAAATAAATCCTAATTACGCACACAGGCGACTCGCTTCAAGTATATTTAGTTAAATAAACATTAATATTACAGAGTGGGCCCTTTGGTTTACTCCCATTTGACATTCCTTTCTGCCCGGGGTATTTCATTACGCATTCCCCGGTTTATCCCAACCTTGGCTATCGAAAGGATGTAGGGGTCACTGGAAGAGGCCCTAGTATTCAAAATAGATTTCACGATTTCAAATAAAGATAGGTACCTACTGCCAAAATCTGAAACTTCATTCGGAATAAACAAACTTTTGTAAACTGAAACAGACCTATATCAATAACCAGTTTTATTTTCGGAAACAAATACGAATGTCTTCAGTTCAGTTGCATCATAAAACGGCAGGATTCGATAAAAATTCTAGCACAAGACTATGTAGGACACGTTTATGAAGTTAACAAGAAAATCCACCATGATTTTTATTTCATAAACGGTAAACAACAATGTTTTATTTGAGATATGGTGTAACAATTTTCGCAGCTTAAATCTTTTTGTTTTTAACACAACTTTACCAAAATTGAAAGTTTTTATTGCAGACATTATGGCCTTTTCAATTACCGTTTTGGACAACCCAGTCAATTAACGTCTTTGAAGTGAAAACTTCTAGCGTGTTGAGCGAATTTTGGTAGGGGAGTCATCGATATGCTAAAGATATAATTAACCTTATAATCTTTAGTTATGAGTATGACGTGTTGCGTTTGGCCAGCAGTGAAAGCATGTTTTAGTTTTTAGGTACTTTTGTCGTAAGTCCCCATGGCTGCATATGTACGGTACTTGTTTTTTTTAATATAAGTACCTATTGATTTACATAGAACACGACTCTTGACGGACAATAAACAAACAAAGCTGCGCTTCTGCCCACGTTTTTGACGAATTTGACTTTGAAAGAAGCAAATTGAAACGAAAGAGGTTGCTTATCCATCCCCAATTTACGAGCGCCATCACCTAAACCGATCTAAAACCAATATCCTGAACTTCATATGATAGTTGTGAAAGCACTTCACTGGGACCATTCTTCAAACTTCCACCTTTCAATTTTACGTGCATACTCTAAACTTTTCCCCAGTACCGTCACAGAAACTAGTTTAAAAGTGTCGAACTAAACCAAAGTGTTGGAGCTTCAATAAATTCTGTATCCGTGGCGGATCTCCGCGAAATAAACAGGACAGGTTTATGAAGAGTTTCGGATATAGCGTCGTAAGTGTTGAGGCTTGGTAAAGAACCCCCGCCAGTCTTTCAGTGGGTATAATATAGCAGTAATATATACAGGGTGGCGCGGACTTCGACGCGCAAACTGTAACTGTGAATTCAGCACAAATGATTCTAGACCCCACCCCCTAGTGTAGAAATTATTAGTCGGTTATAAAAAAAAACCTGTTGTTAGGAACCTACGCAGTCAAAATGTATGGAAAACCATTCTTTTTTATGTAACCGACGAATATGTACAACTCATGGCGTCCAGAATCATGTACATGATAACAGTTTCCGTGTCGATGTACCTACCACCCTTTATAACTTAGAACAACGATTTTCGTCTTATGGCTCGTGCAGACTTACGCGACACCGGTAATTGTTCTACCATGAAGTTTTCTCAGAAACTGTTTTGTTAAAGTGCCGTCGCGCCTGTTTGGGGAGGCTTTATACTTATATCCTTTTACTCGTAGCACGTCGCACGAATCGCTCCTTAAAATGTGAACTGGTCAGCATGGATAGCCGGGATCACTCGTGAAGGCTTCTTTTAGCATACTACTTACAATCACCAGTAGGTACATCGACTTTTCATGCAAACCATTAACTAAGCTCTAGTAAAAAAGGGACATCAAAAATCTCCGTATATCTTTGACGGATTTCGGCATAATAAACAGGACAGATTTATGAAGAGTTCAGACCGTAACATAAGGGCCGGTACACATTACACGTAGACCCGGAATATGCAAACAGACGCATCGTTTGGACCGTTAAACTTAGTTGTTGTTCTTGTTTTCTTTCATACCGGTTTGTGGTTGGTTGGACACTTGCTTTTGATGCGACCTCGAGGTTAACGGGATGAGACGTATTATTTATGAAGTTTGTCAACGTCATGTTTTGAGTTTGGGGATACATACCTACCTATATACCTATTTCCAATTGATTTTATATCCACTCATACAAATTTCACTTTTACCCCTGTGTAAATTAAGTTGATTTCAGAATGGCCATAATTGAAAAAGTCATAAAAATGTTTGAAGTTGTAACAAACTGAACTTTTGTGTGTGGGTATTACAGTTATTTTTCCAAAAATACATATTTTTTTACATTTTTGTAAGCAAAATCGCAAAAGGATAACATGTTTATACATTTTACAGTAAAACTTTTTTCTTAATGTCCTTCGGCAAACTTCGTGTTTCCAAAATCGTCGGATTTTTATCAGATGCCCTTTGCACATGGTGCCGGACGCTCTCAATCGACTTGGAAGTATATAGACTTGTTAATACTCTTTTAACTTAATGTAATTTATTTTTAAAATGGGAGGATAATAGTTTAAGGAAAATAATTTTACAGCTCTATTTAGTTCACAAAAATCAAATCAAAACAACAACAAAGTAGTTAGTTCTGAATTCAAATTATTATACACGATAAATCTAATAATTGTTGGACATGGAAATTAGCATTCGTTGCAATGATTCCCGAGGGACATTAAGAAAATAATTGTACTCACGGCTACACATCAAGCATCAATACATTTCCAGTATAAGCTGACCTCACATTGTACGGAAATCCTATATACAATGCGAGATCAGCATAAACTGGAAATGTATAGCTTGATGTGTAGCCGTGTGTACCGTACCTTTTTTTTTTTTTTTTTTGAGGGTGGGAAATCATCCAATGACTTCTCCCGCTCTGGGTGGAGCGGAAGGGCGTGTCAGACTTTTACTGACTAAAACCCACCCGTGTTCCTTCAGTTGCCTGTTGCCAAGGTCCCGGTATCCCTTTCGGACTAACCCGCAACCCTGGCAGGCATCGGTCCTAGCGGACCCCGCCAATTGTGCTGACATCTCTTTGAGGCGCGCGTGGAACACGACGCGCCATCGACCCGGGCCTGGTCCTGATCGGACGGCGAGCTACCCATTGCTCGCCGTCCGCAAGCCCGCGCCTATGGTGGCCGGGAATCCGCCTGGGATTCCCGACGCCCAGGGCGTCTCCAGCGGCGGCGGCGGTTAGGGGCGTGAGGGCGCAAACTTTGCCTCTCCCTCACGCGTTCCGCCTCCTCCTTCGCGAGCATTACTGCTTCGCAGAAGGAGGTGACTGCTTCCCATGCCCTCTCGCTCCGTACCATGGCCTGGACCAGAGCCGGACGCGAGAGGTCACCGCCGCCAATCGCCTCCAAGAGGACACGGCGGGGCTCCGCCCAAGCGGGGCAGACCTCCACCGTATGCTCCACCGTGTCCTCCGGGCGATCCACACAGTGGTGACACCCGGGCGTTTCCTCCCGCCTTATACGAAACAGGTGTGTACCGTACCTAAGATGTTTAATAGTGCAGGGTCACCTATATAAAAAAAAAAAAAAAAAAAGTTACCATAACATAACAGCACGCCTGTATTTCCCGAAGGATTAGGCAGAGATTTACATAAAGTACACCCACATTTCGCGAGTTATATTTAAGTCCCATGTAATAGCGGGTGAGCCTATTGCCGTGCACAAATTCAGACTCCAGGCTGCTACTGAGTAATTCTAGATGGAAAAACTCAGTAATACTTTCCCGACCTGAGAATCGAACCCAGGACCTCATGCAGTAGCGTTTGGGACCATTACATCAGTGAGCAGTATTAGAAGTTATTTTTCTTTAAATCTTGCTTCTTAATTATAACTTGAATGAGACGCTCTTGTGCCTGATAGGTTACAATACAGGGGGCTGACTATGAAGTATTAATGCCATCATTATTCCACTGCGAAAAAAGGATGGTGGTAGCGGCCTTGTATAGCTCCGTCTCTCACTTACACTGGAAAAATGGTGGCATTAATACGTCATGGTATAGGTGCAGGTTTCATAAACGAATAAAGTGACATATATTTTTGCCCTATCAAAATAGTGTCCCCTGCATAAGAACATTGCTTAAAGTTAAGACAAGCTGAAACGACAAAAAATGATTGGTTGAGCACACTTCAACATTACTTAACTTTAAACAATGTTTATAAATAAGGAGGTTACACACAACATTGTTCTTGATTAATTTTACTAATGTAATAATTCAAAATACATTATTTTCTATTTTACTATGGCGGTTTCACAAACATCATTTTACAAAAACAGAAGATGTTAACGATATTATGAACATTAAATACGGGGAAATTCTCCCAGTATTTAATATTCAAAATTGGCCACGCTGTTGACAACCGGTTATTCACGAAAATGTTTCCAGTTATTTTCTGTGAATTCTTCATTAAAAGTAGATAGGAAAATAATAATCCCTTATTTTAAAGATGTCACAGGTCACAAAATTCAACGTGAAAAGATTTTATTTTTTATTCTGACAACCAGTAACTGGAAAATGACTAACAAGGAGTAAATAATATTAGTTTTTGAAAGCGTGTTCAATTTAATCCGTTGTCAGTGAAAACGTAAATTATTGGTTTTTGTTATTTAGGGCAAACAAATACAAACTGACATTACCAACACTTTCAGAGACTGGGACACAACATATTTTGTTACGGTCAGACATGTTTTTAATGTCCCGAAAAAATACAGGGTGTTAGGGTAAACACCGTTATCCTTGCAACCAGTGCTTTAGTTTCATTTATAGAACGTAAAATCAATGGAAAATTACAACTTTTTTTTATTTTTTTAAATCACAACGTTTTACCGCTAGAGACGGAAGTTCGTTGCCCTATACGCTAGGGCAACGAACTTACGTCTCAACACGGGCGGGGGGTGCGGGATGTGACTGACCGGCAGCGAACGCGACCCCTCCCTCAATCAGTCAGCTGTTTCGCTAACGAGCACGGCGTCGGATAGAAACTTTTTTAAATCTTTTAATGAAAATAACGTTTTTTTTTGTTGTGTTCGATCATTTATTTTTATATTTAAGTCAACTAGCCATGGCTTGAATGACAAGAGTGTTTACCCTTACATCCTGTATATGCAAATTCGATACGAACAGCAGGGATGTTCATATATGAAACATTAATTGACCGGGGTCAGCGCTCGAAGGGAAATGTCCCGTAAACAAGGGAGATAAGTATTGTTTTTTTTTATTTACATGGCCGACCCTCATGGAGTTATAATCCCTTAAAGTATCGTGTTTTCCGGAACCGGTAGGCCTAACATAAACGTGCGGAGTAAAGTCTAGCGTAGATTGGGGCGGGCCGTGCCGCAACGCACCGTATTGCAAACATCTTCCTTTATTGCTTTCGTTCATTTTTTATGAACTACTTTGCAGGCGGACCGCATCGCACTTTTTTGTATGAAAATTCGGTGCGCTGCGGTCCATCGCGGCTTTAATGTGCGCTGGGCTTAAACATAACGTAAATTCGAACATTATTAATTTGAAAATACTCTCTTCACACAAATATTTACTTAGGTTACTATGGGTGATGATTGTGTTTTCCGCAAAAAAAATTAACGAAAATGCAGTAAGATGTATGTATTTTCGATACAAAAACCGGTCGAATTTACTTCGCTCCTTTGTGCTAGAACCTGTGATGAAAAGGTCAATCCGACCGAGGCTCGTAAAGGGTAGATATTCACAACTTCGGCAAATACTTGGCATTTTAGTGGGGCTTCCGAAATTCTGCAGTTTTAAAACAATTCTGCTAAGTGGAAATATATCCCGTTCAGCTATTGTGCGAGAATTGGTCGATTTCATATTTTGTATTAGGAACTAACTGCGCCCCGCGGTTACACCCACGGGCCTCGATCCCGTTGGAATATCGGGATAAAAAGTATCCTGTATCCTATTCCAGGTCATGGTCTAGCCCTGTGCCAAACATCATCCAAATCCGTTCAGCCGTTTTAGCGTGAAAGCGTAACAAACAAACAAATAAAGTCACTTTTGCATTTTTATAATAATATATTAGTTAGGATTAGAAATATGAAAATGATGAACTTAAACCTTGTTAAGAACTCTGCTATAAACAGTTACTTGCCCTTTAACACTGGGAATACTGATTTTTGGTTAAGAAAACAAATAATATTTTCCAACGCGGAAAGTAATGGGCCTTCTACTACAACAACACACGGTAAAGCGTTAAGAATTCGGAAAATCCGTCACTTACACTTTAGGAAAACAAAAAACAGTTTTCTGTTATCCTCAAAAACCCTAAAACGGCATTAAAATGATCCTATAAAACCTTCCCTAATACAAATGGATTCCGATCGCTCGTCTGATTGACATAAAACATCAATTATCTTAACATTCTCTTCGCTGTCTATAAATAGAAAACAAATTAAAATGCCCCGACGATAATCGCACGAACAAATGGGCGCAATACAACAACATGTTGTTCGAAAACGGAAATTAAATCGTGCCTAGTGAGTGAGAATCAAATGTGGATGAAGAGTGAAGGCCTGTTGGAAACCAAGGTCAGCTGAAACCTTAATGTCCTGGGCGCAATGACCGGTAATGGGCATACATTATATACAACCCTACTTCATTATAAGTTGCCATCCTACAAAACATGAAACAAATATTAGGTACCTATGAAATTGGTGTTTTTAAATAAGTTGCAGTTTTCATACTAACATTTTCTTAATTTATATAACAACCATTAACACTAATGTTTTAAAACTTTTATGCACTAATGTTTAAAAACTAAGATAACGTATGCCACTTAGATTAAGCGACAAAAATAAGTTGTGGCTAAGTTAAAAAAAAAATAGTGGTCAATTCTGTTAACAAAATGAGGAGTCATTTTTAATGTATTTTTTATGTTTAGAAAACTATAAGTAATAAGGTTTTTTTAATATTGGTAGCTGTCTATGATGGTCCTAATTCGATATAATACCAAGCGATTGATGAATGTTTTAAATCATAGAAGTGACGAGGTTCTCTATTTGTGAGAAAAAACACCAATTTCATAGGTCCACCCAATAATAACACCGGACTATTATTGTCCCGGACAGAGAAGGCTCGTCGATTGGTCTCCATGCTTGCTCAAGACGGGTTGGCGATTTCAGACTTATATTAACTGTAAGTCCAGATTTCCTCAAGATGTTTTAGGGGTATGAGGAACAGGGTGTAAAGTTCACTCGTTAAATAATAGAAAAGGGAGTATCCTCCGACCAGACGGTTGTCGTGTGGCGGGCAACTGTCCAACTATTGATGTTGGAATTCTGTATATAATGTTGTTCACGCGGTAAACTCTAAGGAACTTACCACAAAAACTTAGACACTTCAACGCGTGTCTAAAGTCAGTTTTATGTCAAACTCCATACAGAAAAGTCATGTTTAAAAGGTGTTAAGGCTAAACAACTGATAAACACGGTTTTGTGGTAATAAGGTAATGGTAATAAGGTAATGGCGCGATGCAGAATTTTGTGTGACGTCATGATTTTGATGTGTAGTTCGCATGTCGCGATGTAGATGCCGCCACAATGTTTTCCTTCACCGATGTTATTAATGTCCAAGAAAAACTCAGAAAGCACATCGTCCGTGAACTTCTGATACCTCCCAACTAACATATTTTCGAAAAACTTTATTTTTAATAAAAACTCCTAATTACGATTAAAATAAAAAACAATTTTACGTTCCTTGTGAACTTCTGATACCTCCTAACTAATATTTTTTTCGAAAAACCTTATTTTACTAAAAACTCCTAATTACGATTGAAATAAAAAACAATTTTACGTTCCTCCTGTAAAATTTGTTTGAAAGTAGATAGAAGATCTCAGAAGTTCACGGACGACATATGAATTTAAAAAAAAATCACTTACTTGCTTTTATTTGAACCCACAAGCTCGTGCTTAATCATAAAGTGCCGCGTTAAAAGATGCTTACAGAGCTCGACACACCAGTCGTTGCGGTGTGGCAGCGAGGCGTATTCTTTGTAACATTCACATCCATTTAGGATACAGACAGAACCGACGGTACAACACTAGCTCCGGTCCGCGACTTCCGTCCACGTGGAAGTCAACCAAGCTAGAAAACATATCCTATGGAACTCGGCAATAATCTTCTTTCTTTCTTTTTCTTGTGGTTATAGTGACTAACCTGGAGGCCCTAGACAAAGTGACATTCTATCAGCGATAACGATGATGGAAAAGGCAAAAATGTATAGGACTGACATAAGTTATCGAAAAGCTTATGTCAATCCTGTCGAAAGTCGTTATAGAAATACGAAACGCTTTCGAAGCGATTGTCACTTGTCTACGCCCTCAGGTGTCAGAGTTTAAGTGAAGGGGCCTCTGACTTGGCTTCACATGCCACCGAGAAATATCTGTCACACATCCGGTTTCCTCACTATGTTTTTCTTCACCAAAATCAAAATATTTTATTTCACATAAAGCCCACATAAGAAACGTCAGAAGCTAGGTGCACGGTTCCAATTGGTCGTTTCCTATGGAGAGGAGCCGGCAACTAAATCCACGGTTACTCTTTTAGAAATATGTAATTGGCTAATCTAATCCATTCCCACGGTCTTCAGACAATCTGTCATCTTTAAACTTTTATTTTTCTATGGTTCAGAAAAACAAATATTATTGAATACCTTTGTCACATGGGATCGAATACAGCCGGCGGCGGAATACCATGATATTTTTACTTATTCCTAGATTCGGTTATCGGAATCGTGAAGTTTCAAAAATACAGTGGCATGTCCAATACCGTTACTGTAGTGTATAAAGTAAGGTGAGTGGATGCGTTTGTATTACTATAAATTAAAGCAATTTATGAATGAATGAAAGAATGAAAGATTTATTTATTCATATAATAATCTCTAAATCTAAGTACATTGCCCCACAAAACTGCTTACGCAGTTTAACTGTGAGATCATTGAGTCTCTCTTACAGTAAACATAATATCAGCACATCTATGACCTATATCAATATATACTTAATACCTACACTCACATAGAATCCAACAAATGTTTTTTCAGAATACGTGCAAATTTAACTTTATTTTCTTCTTGTCTGATGTCAGCAGGCAAAGTGTTCAATAAATAGGGAATGCGTTTTTTTAAAGTTCTGTCGCCATAGTAATTACTGACTCTGGGAACATCATATTTACCAGCTGTCATCGACCTGGTAATACACCTGTTTGAAACCAGTGAGTCACTATCTCGCCTGCCATGGTTATTGACTAATAATAGGTACTTGTGTTTAAGGCTAACTGGTAGAATTTTACATATTTTGAATAACCTACTATAGTCTCCTTTACAGCTATTTTTTGTTTTCTTGTTAACTAATAATTTTAGGAATCTAGTTTGAATTGATTCTAATTTCTGAATATTACTTTTGAAAGTCAAACCATAGGAATCAAGAGAATAACTCAGTATTGAGTCAACTAATGACATATATAAACATTTTAAGGTGCTGGAGGGAACTTTAAAGCTTAAGTGATAGAATTTACTTAGCAATATTCTAAGCTTACAACAAATGTTGTCAATATGTGAAGACCATGAGAAATTTTCATCAACTTTCATTCCAAGATAGGTGACACTTGCTACTTGTTCTATTGGTTTACAATTACAGTTTGTATTATTAATATGCATACAGTCATAGCTATGGGCGAAAATAGAAGGGCATGTTTTATTCAGATGTAAATAAGGGGAATGTATCATCAACAGCTTAGTTTTATCACTATTAAGAACGATACCGTTGTCATGTGACCACTTTACCACTGAGTCTACGTCCTGCTGTACGAGTCGACAGGTGTCAGCGAGGTCGGTGCCGGCGCGCAGCGCACACAGGTCGTCCGCGAACATGTGCGCCAAGCAGTGGCGCAGTACGCCGCACAAGCTGTTCACGTGCAATAAGTAGCACACAGGCCCGCATCCAGACCCCTGCGGCACCCCGCACCCCACCTTCCTCTCGTCACTGTACTCATCACCTATCTTTACTCGGTAGGAGCGTGATGTGAGATAGTCGCGGAACCATTTGTTCAGCGGCTCTCCCACACCACACTCCTCCATGGCGTTCAGTAAGGTCTCAGTTTCGAGGGTATCGAAGGCTTTTTTATAATCAAAGAATACCGCGACTACAAACTTTTTTTCACTTAAATATGTATTAATTTCGTCAGTATATCGAGTAAGGAGAGTATTTGTACTTTTACCTTTTTGGAAACCATGTTGACATTCATTTATTACATTATTCTTCTGCAGATAATTATTCAAACGGTTGATGATAGATTTCTCAATAACTTTATCTACGCTGGATAATATTGATATAGGCCTATAGTTACTATAATTCTTATGATCGCCCTTTTTATATATTGGTCGCACAATGGCTTCTTTTAACATACTAGGAAACACACCATTTTGCACAGACAAGTTGACTAGTTTAGAGATCACGGGGCTAACTGTATCTACCAACATTTTCAGGTCGGACATTCGCACAAGATCGGTACCCGGTGACTTATTTTTATCCATTTGAGTTATTATTCGTTTAACATAGTTACTATCTACGGGTTGCCACCTCATACTTCTGTCCATCTGTCCAACGTAGGTGATTCTAGATAACAACTTAATACTACAAATATGTTTAGTTTTCTCTATATCTTCGGCAAAAATACGAGCAAAGTTATTACATATATTTTTAATAGGTTCGTTAACTCCCATATTTTTTAATATTACTTTATCCAAACATTGCTTTTCATTTCCTAATAAATAATTTATTTTGTCCCATAATTTTTTAATATTATTATTACAATCTAATATGCATTGCCTATCGTACCTATTTTTGTATTTAAAAATTAATTTATGACATCTATTCCTAAATTTTGTGTAATTTAACCGTTTTACCATATTTTTAGGTTCATTACTCCAAATAATAAACAGTTTATCCCTCTCAGAGATCATATTTTTTAACTCACTAGTTATCCAGGGGGTATTATCCCTGTTTGAGTTAGTTTGACTTTTTAATACATAACAACTATTATAGATCTGTTTAAATATATTTCTAAATGCATCGTACAACATTATGGGACATG
Source organism: Lithophane semibrunnea (assembly GCA_947363905.1). Classification (NCBI taxonomy): domain Eukaryota; kingdom Metazoa; phylum Arthropoda; class Insecta; order Lepidoptera; family Noctuidae; genus Lithophane; species Lithophane semibrunnea. The sequence goes on from OX376198.1 coordinate 5,245,338, forward strand.
TAAAAAGCATTAACTCATCAAAATTAACTGATAATAGCTTTTCACGAACAGCACGATTATCAAGCAAATAACGTCGTTGTGAGGTTACGTTAGGCGAGTGAGCAGGACAGGCACGTACACACGAGGAGGCAGAAGCGAGAGCACATGCGCCGTCGCGCTGCCGAACGCCACCGTCCAAACGCACGGCTACCGGAGTGCGTTTCCATTCCACCGCGACCGATATCATATAATGATCAGATATTTTATGCTGGATTACCGCGGAGTTTATTTTTGAATTAGGTGCTCTAATATAAATATGGTCAATGCATGATTCGACTAATACATCAGCTAAAATTTCACTACGTGTAACTTTATCGATACATTTTGTGAAACCAAACTCGGCCAAAAGATTTTCGTAGGTAATGACATTTTTATCGTGTTTATGCAGTAGGTTAATATTCATATCGCCACACAATATCACCTTGGAGTTTTGGGGTAAGCTATTCAATAGATTCCTAAGTTCCTCAAAGAACAGAATGATTTTTTCCTGATTATTTATTCGGGGAGGTCTATACAATGCGACGACGTGAATAGGTTCCCCAGAGCAAAAAAGTGTAATGGAAACACACTCCGCAGCACGTGTGGCGACCGGCTGCGCCGCCGCCGGCCCAGAGGCCGCGCGCGCATCTAGCCCCTCCCGCGCGTATACAAGCACACCCCCCCCCCTTCGCCCCGTTCGTGTAAAGCTATGAACACTGTACCCTTTTATCTTAAATAAGTCTAATAAAGAAAAGTCGATATTGGGTTCTGTAATGACTATAACATCTAACTTATCTAAGTGGTTATTTAATGTAATTAAAAGCTCATTGAAATGTTTTTTTAGAGAACGTATGTTAATATGTACCAGACTAAAGTTTTGATTATACCTCCACGTCACTATCCAATTGTCTATGCTGTTCACTATTGACGCATCTATTGTGTTATCACTAATTACGTCGATACCGTCAATTAATGCCGCGAATTCGATAATTGGTTAAAGCACATTAAAACACTTTATTTGAGGACGGTAGGTTCATTTTTTAATAATTTCGTCGAGGTCGCTCTCTGATCTCACCCACACTGACTTATCACCATCATTCTTTTTTGCCAGAATCTTTCCATTGGAGACCCAGACGTACTTCCATAGCCCATGCAGTCGTTTCTTAGTATTCCACAATAACTCCTTGGCAGCTTTAGTAAGATCCTCGTTGATGAACACTATATTTTGCATAGTACCTCCGGTGATAACATCGCAAGTGGACCCCTTCAACTTGCGCCGCTGAGCGAGCCAGGTGTCGCGCTCTATGGCGCCGCCAGTGGTTGCCTTGAAGCCAATCAAGATTGGTGCTGGTTTACCACTGTCGGTACGCTGCTGACGACGACGGCTAACCCACTCAATTTCCGTGCTGCTTACGTTGATGAGTTGCCCAGTTTTGGTCACCACCGCGCGCAGATTCTCTCCCGGCAGCTGTTCCACGCCTACAATCTCAAGGTTATTTTTGCGCGAGGCTTGGTCGTACTCCTGGACCTTCTGATCCAACGCAGAGTTACATTTCTCTAGATATATAATCTTGTTATTTATGTTTGTGACGTTCTTTTTGAGCTCTGTTATTTTTTGCTTAGATTGCTCATGTTCCGCGATAAGTGTATCATATTTATCCGAAAGCATACTCATACTGGTACTTATGGACTCAAGTTGATTTTTCAAGGTAGGTATCCCACTGACCTTTCTCTGGATGTCCTTCAGAATTTTCTCGAAATCCTTTTTTATCTCGTCTTGTTCATCATCATCGGTTCGGGAGTCCAATTCACAATTGTTACAGCAGGTTCTACTGATACCTGCTCGAATGTCCGCGAGAAGTCCTTTAATACACCCTCTATGAAATGTTCCAAAACATGCTTGGCACTGAAAGTGCGATCCATTTTTGGACAACACTTTATTGCACTTAGCGCACTCCATTTGCACAAGAGAATAGTTTTATAGGAAGTAATTTTACACGCAGTAGCTATACGCTAAACAAATTAGGTAAACACGCAGAGCGCGGGCGTGTCGATTGTGACACGCGCGCACACGTTGCCGTTCCGCGCGAGACTGCAATATATTATATGTACGGAAGTTACGGAAGTTTAAGATACGGAAGTTAATTGAGTATATATATGCAATATATATACTCAATTAACTTCCGGCCGCGGCTTCGCCCGCATGTTATATCTATAAAAAGTAGCCTTTGTCCTTCTCCAGGTCGAGGTCTACCCCTGTGCCAAACATCCAAACAAACAAACAAACTCACTTTTGCATTTGTAATATTAGGATTAAACTCGCTTTTTGTGTATGTCTTTGAGAATTCTTCTAAACGACCGCAACGTATTTTGATGCGGTTTTCAACATTGTTTAGAGAATTAATGAATTTATTCCGGAAAGCATATTTGATAACATAATAACAAAGATATTTATGTATCTCAATGTTTCGTCAATTTGTATAAAACGGTGCGAAGCACTAGTACAAAAGGAAACTGATTTTCTATTAATTAATTTGTTAAATAAGGTGCAGTTCAAACAGAAACCGAAGAAAAACAGCAAATTTTTTCCAATTTGGATGACCTAAATAGTAACATTTTACTGTAAATATGGTGCATTCTGATTGTTATAAGCACGAAAGACAAGACCAATCCACGCCACTGATAAATGTCTCAGAAACCAGAATGGTATCATTTCGAATTGATGTCCAATGAACCCTCGATTAATAATGCAGCCTGAATTCTGCCTTAGCTCTGAATCTATGCGTGTCTCAATGTGGGTTATGTTAACCATAGTAACATCATTACATCACTAGTGTAATGATCTCCAGAGCGTGAACAATGTTAGGCCCCGAACCCATTGGGGCTCACGAACAAGATTTTCATTAATTATTTTGCAAGCGCCTAATTATCCGCATCTTGTACCCTCGGCACATTAAAATCGTTCTTTGTGTGCCCTCAGAGAAACCACCACTTTAATAAAGTCCCCTTTCTAATTAATTCACATCTTCATAATCAACGATCCACGAAACATCTTACCATTTTGAACAGCGTGCATCTACAATGATGGCGGATTTTTTTAAGCCAAATTCTTCACTTCCAACCTACATTCCTGTTTCGTGACTTTATCTGAAATGTAAAAAGTAATCAACATAAAATAAACACTCCGTAGAAAAACGTGGCAACATTATATATTTGAGAACAGAAGATCGATTTTCTTTATTCAAAAGCCGACTGAAGAGTCAACACAAGACCTTTTATCATAATTCTTTACTCGTGAACTTTAGTGATTGTAAATTTTTTCGTGTCAGGATAAAATTTATAACATCGGGTAAATAACGGCGGAATCTGCTTATGTCACGACGGCGAAAAGTCAGACGGGAAAAGTTATTACTTCAAAGAGACCACAACAGTTTTACGACGTCACAAGGAAGGAGAGCGCGGAATGCTACACAATTTGTTTTTTCTTCTGGCGTCCGCATTCGCAGTAGTGTGTTCATAGCTCAAGTGAACGCATTAAGAGAATGGCACCATTTGTGGGGAATTTCATTAGTCATTCCCTGCGGTGGGGTATTCCATCATAGATTCCTTTCGCGTCTCACGTACCGCGGATACTTCGCAGACAAATATGCCGGGAATAGGGTGAATTTTCAATTGGATCTTCATTAATTATTTACCGAGCGAGTTCTCAGGATTGTTCGGTAAATAACGTAAATTGGACGCGTAAATATATTGTTGCTGAGGCTTGTTTGTTCACACTAAAACGCTATTAGCGAAGTCAGGGTGAAGTTTACCCCAGTTGAGAGTTGAGTGTCATAGCGTGGTGTCTCAACTTTACTTGTTAATAACAACGCGCGTCAATCTAGGCCACCGTGATCGAAGCACCTTGTACTACTCGATTTAATAACCAGTTCAGTCGGCCGCCTGGCGCCTGTCTAGTTACTGGGTTCGTTCGAAAATACTTTCGAGTTGCGATTTAATCAAAGGGAGCTCTAAGGGCATATCAATATTGGTCCGTAGAAAAATATTTTTCTCATTTAATTATTGATCAACCTTTTGAGAAAATTAAAGACTTCCGATGCGTTTTCTAGTTTTTTCCATTCAGTTCACTAAAGTAGATTGGCTTGTGTCTGATATGGGTTCAGCGGCGATTCGATATTGGAATCCGAACCTACGATTTCAGTACCGTAATCTTTATCCTTTAGGATATTGAAACAATTCTAAAGCTAAAATCTCGAATAGGAAAGTGTGAGACCGGTGCTATGCAATTGTGCATGTATTTCTGTTAGTTTTATTTTTTGTTGGGGAAACTGTAAATGTGGGAGAAGCTTGCAGCTTGCGCTTGGCTCACATACCTGAATTGGCACTGAGATAAGATTTTTTTCTTATAGCTTGGGACACAAGTGGAACAGTTTTTTGCGATGCACGCTGACCTCGTTCGGCTAGTTTTCTTATAAACACAGAACGTCAGCTTTGATAATAGAAGTAAAAAGTTGGGACTTATAGGACCATATAGTTAAATCCGGTTCTCGGGAGAAGGTCGAAGTTTCATTGGGACTACAATCGATGGAATGTTTGGACGTGCGGAATACTCCTTGCTTCCGAATCCTTGGCAATATAAAAACAAAATTTTTCTCACCAACCGACTGATTTAAAGATCGACTTAAATTCATGAACATTTTTATTTTGTACGAAAGAAGTTTTTTTATAGAAATGGATTACGTTAGGGATAGGACAGAATCTCTGCGATCGTTAGCTTAAATCCGGCGCGACTACTAATGTTCCAACGTCTTAAACAGTACGTATAATACAAAATATTTATCACATGTTGGCTTCCTTGGAGACAAGTTTGCCAGACTTTAAATGAAAGTAATTGCTAAATTATGATAGAGTAGCAAAATTTATTTAGTACGAAAAGATTTACAAATTCTTGACATTCCGTGCGCCTAAAATATTTTTCGTATATCGTTTAGGCATTTTTTTCTAAGCTAAGACCAGATCCTTAATTATAAAACAAAGTCCTCCGCTGTGTCTGTCTGTCGTCCTATTCGCGATAAACTCAAAAACTACTGCACCGATTTTCATGCTGTTTTCACTAATGGATAGAGTGGTTCTCGAGTAAGGTTTTAATATACAATAACCGACATCCACGCGGGCGAAGCCGCGGGCATCAGATATAGTGCTTTATAAATTTTTCTATAATAATTTTCAAAACGCACTTGAAAGCATAAAATGCACAAGGATTCGTAACGTAGATGAGGTCTGAGGAAGGATTTTGGAAAATTAATTCCCTAAAAGGGTTCAATAAGGGGTGAAAGTTTTATATGGAAGCTCGTAATTTTTGGATCGCATAGTACACACGGTTCGACCTTGTTTAAAAAGATAAAACTGTTACTAAAAATATTACTATTTAATTTTAATTGAGCAGTGGTGGCCCAGTGGTAACGGCCACGACTTACGAGTTGTAGGTCGTAGGTTCGAACCCTGAGAGGCGCTTTACTTTGTGTAAATTATTTCATCGCCACTGCTCTCAAAACGGTGAAGGAAAACATCGTGAGGAAACCGGCATGTCCTAGAACCAAAAAATCGAAGACATGTGACATCTACCAACCCGCACTGGGCCCGCGTGGTGGATTACGGCCCACTCCCTCTCACAGAGAGGAGGCCTGTGTCCCAGCAGTGGCAACATTATAGGCTGATTATGTAATTTTAATTTACCGTTAGCATGTTTAATTAACTAACATAACATAACGTCACGCCTGTATTCCCCGAAGGGTTGGGCAAAGGTGTACCTATAGTGCTCCCATATTGCGCCAGTTATTTTTGAGTCCCATGTAATAGGAGGCAAGCCTTATGCCATCAACCGGGCACAAATCCAGACTCCGGGCTGAAAAATTGCAGATGGGAAACCCGATAATACTTTGCCCAACCCGGGAATCGAACCCAGGACCTCATCCTCAGTACTACTGAGCATCAATCACTAGGCCAACGAGGCAGACATATTCAATTATTCAGCCAATAAACTATATAAAAAGAAAAACAAATTCACATATAAATCCGGCAACAAGCGTTATAAAATTTCCGAATTCATGTAAATTTTCCGGTAACTCGTTATACGGGGATCACGAGAAAATTTCGTTTCGTTGCGTTTCTATGAGTTTCCAATTATAAATACGTAACTCTAAACTAACTAGCGGTGCGCTAACTGTCATAAAGTCCTTATTTCCTGACATGTGATCCGGGAACACCAGTTCGTACAATGTACAAACTGGTGTTTAATAGGTAAATATAAACCATGTATAGGTACGACGTACATACACATGGTTTATTTTTACTTATTGTATATTTTTACGCCATTGCAAGAGTAGCAAAATAAAACTAACTTTCTTGTTCCAAGTTTTATTCACATAGTTTCACATTCACATTGTTTTAGTGCTAACAAAAAAATGTGGATGGAAACTTTTCTTTTAAATGCATATTGTTTTCCTTAAATTTTTTTTGCCCACAATATTTTTTTTGTAAACGGCATAAAGACCTTGTTTATAGCGAATCCAAGGAATTCATAAAGAAATACTAGTTTGGACATAGTTAAGCGAAATATTAATTAATATGAGATTTGACATACTTCTAATTGAGGAAATCCTCTCTCTAAAAACACTCATAACATAAACAGCTTTATCCACCAATAAACGTTCGTTGTTAGATGTCACACGTCTTCGAATTTGTGGTTCTAGGACATGCCGGTGTCCTCGACGTATTCCTTCACCGTTTTGAGAGCAGTGGTGATGAAATAATTTACACAAAAAAACGGCCTATCTAGACTCAACAATGTGAAAAAGTCTAGCATATATCGACCACAGGTACAATATAGCCACAATATAGAACGACAATTTACGCAACAACAAAATCGTCGAAAATTCGACCAACACTGAAAAGTTCTATAGAGTAGAACCATCAACAGCGGAAGAGACCATTCGTACGGCAGCTAGTCTCGAAAATACAGCCTGCCTGGAAACCGCTATCATTGAGGAAATCCCCCCCAGCGGCCGCAGGAAAAGCAATAAAAAATCCTATAATCCATACAAAGCTTTACGGCGGCGGCGCGTCGCTGCAATTTTTTCGTCCGCCAACTTTTTGTCTTGTAAAACACATGATATTTATGTTGATAGAACGAGTTGGGCCAACTGTACCCACCAACTTACCAAACCCCGTCTGTTTTCGGATATATTGTTTTATTTGATGCGAATCTCAAGTATTCGGATTGTGTTGTCATTCGTCTTTGTTCGGATTGAAACTTTGTTGGTTATATTTATAAAGTACGATGTTAGTGGTGTTTGTATAAAAGAAGTTGTGTAACTTTTGTAAGGGAATCTTATTTATTTTGGTATCAAAAGAGGCAAATAAATGGATGATAGTAGTACGAGTATGGAGTAAATATCCATGACTAGCATATTCATAGCATAGATACTGGAAACCATTTAACCATGAAACACTAGCCGAAAGCGTGGTTTCAGCCACTGTCTTAAGGCTAAATGGCTAAATGTCCTAGCCATGCAAACCGTGATGGATTATACTAGCGCTACGCCGTAGCACCTACGTCGTAGCAATTTATGACGTAGCGGTCTACGGCGTAGCAACAGTACAATTCGTGATTCCAATAATATACTGAACACACTATTTTTAAACAATGTCAATTTATTTACATCTGCGTATGTTACATAAGGCTCATTTCCCAATAAAAGTTTCCACAAACGGCTCTCTGAATACGTTACTTATCATCGCCGTACTTTGAGAACAATTTATATGAAAATATTGTCATTTCGAAAGAAAAATCTTCTTTTGAAGAAAAGTCTGAACTGACTGAAACAGCTATTAATAAAATTATTTTATCTAAAGTTTTTACAATGATTGCTTTGTCTTCTAAAATCAGTATAGTACTTATAACGTTATGAACTACATAATATTATGAACTTCACTTTCAAGACGTATTCGAGAATATTCGCCTTGATTAATATTTATTTATCTCACTGCAATTTTGGTAGGGGAGCAGTGGACGTTGTAAACCTACCTAGGTAGTTATCTAATCTAATCCGTACCTAACATAACAAACTGCGCAAACAATTCCTACTCAAAATTGCCTATTCGGTGGATTACGCAGTATATTCTGTAGATCGGTTGTGCAAATCCCACATAATTGTAATCCCAGTCGAAACACTGCACAGTGATAAATATTGTACAGCAGAGAAACACATCAATATGGAAATAACAAACAATCTGCACACACACACACACACAAACACAATAAGTCAACTTACTACCGCCAGATCACACAGACTTCCTAACAATTATGTCACAGCGTAGGAAATTCAGAAAGTCCATTAATTACTTGCATTACCATTATTTGAAGGCACAATGGTGCAAGTAAACTTGAAGCTCCCAGATTACTGCAGCCGTAGCGTATTTAGCAGTTGAATTGCGATTCTGGTGAAGCGCATTCACATAATTAACATTTTGTTTCGGTTCAATTATCTCAGCCTATTGCAGTCCACTGCTGGACATAGGCCTCTCCTAGGCTGTGCCACAACACTCTGTCCTCTGTCTTCCGCAGTCTGTCCTAGCTACCTTTTAAAGGTCATCGGTCCATCTCTAGGGGGCGACCCCACTCCGCTTGCCGATACCCGGTCTCCACTCGGACTCAGCTGCTCCACCGGCCATCGGTCCTTCGACAAACATGGTCAGCCCACTGCCACTGCTGTTTCGTCTGGTGTCTACCAATCGTAAGAGAACAATAATATCTGGGCGAGTAGAACTAGCAACTAAAAACGAGTTGGCGAGCAATGACAAGGTGACGAGCGATTACGCGCTGGTATGCATATTATGTACTTACCAACCGTGAGTCTCATGTGTTCTGCCCGCCAAGCGGGGGCCGCTGAGCGAGCACCTACTCTCTTATGCCGTGATCCGACGGTGCGCCATATTGCGGACGGACACAGACGAGCCCGCACGACGCACCGTGGGAAGGTGTACGTGCGGGGTATCGCAGACATCAGAAGTTCCTCGGTGTGCGGTGCGTGGCGGTCTGTGGTCGTCTGCCATGCGTGTCCGTCCGCAAAATCGCGGATCGTCGGATCTCGGCATTAAAACAAACGAGTACTCGCCGCCGGTGTGAACAGTCAGCGATCAACTATTAATATGTCTATCTTTTACTTACACAGGACCTACAATCTTTTGTACGTTTCTTGAGCGAATAAATCGTTAAAAGCGAATCGCTTACTCGTCGGTACGGTAGTGGGACAGATACCTTAAACTCATATGCACCTTCAAAGGGAGGGAAAAAAAAAGAATCTGACGTATTAACCAAACCTTCGGTACCAACTTTACTCACCGGTCAGCATCTATGTAGCCCCCGGCTGCTATTCAATGACCCACAGATCCAAGATATATTCTCTCACAGATAATGCCCCATTGTTGGTATATACAATGCGTACATCACTCCTACCAAAATGTGCAATGGATTTCCGTCTGGCCATCGATATTCAATATGGACGCATCATTGATGTTGACCGCACGTACGACATTGTTGTAGAGAAATTTTAGTATTTGGCATGCATGCGCGCAGTAGTCGGTTTTGGTGGTTGAACCTCTGGAAATGGGCAAAAATGAGATGCATAAGGGCTCCCACAAACAGGCGCTACAAGGATTGCATTGCCTGTCGCGCACGCGATATCGCGCCAGTTTGCACGAGGATTAAATCTGACTGTATTTTATTTCCGTACGAAGTTGTTATTTTTTTGTTCTTGAAGTTTTTAGAGGGTGACATATACCAAATTCCAACATTAAATCATCGTTAAATCATCTTAAGATTACCAAAACAAAACCGTTTAAAAAAAAAAAGCAAAATAAAAGTTCTTTGGACACTGAATTTTGCCGCACAGACCTATTATCCGATTACAATATACTGTTAATAATAATATGTAATATTATCTCTTCTACAATATACTGTAGAATGACACACAATCAATTGTTAATTTTGACTTATTTGAAACTCCCAATAAGAACAACTCATAGAAAAGGTGAACCTGTAAACAAACAACTTATTCCTCAAAGAGCCAAAATATTAATGAAAACGTGTCGTCAGTAATAAGCAATTTCAAAAGTTTGTCAACTTTCTAAATATATTGTAATTTATTTAGAATATAACATCGAAGTAATCTTTGCCGAATAATACCTTTTGTAGCCTATACAGGGTGCAAACACCGTTATCCTTGAAACCAGTGGTTTAGTTTCATTTATACACCGTGGCATTTTAATCGTCTTTCATCCGCAGCCCACTTCATGTATCCAATGACTACTACACATTCATAAAAAAAAGATAGGTATTTATGAACATTTGAGTAATTAAAAAAATAAAAAATAATTCAATAGTAAGACGCATGACGTAGTTTGAAACACCCTGTTATGAGCGCGGTCCGAGCATTGCGTTCCAAAGGCGGCACGGACTGAAGCGGCGGCATCTTTAACAGAGTTCATTCCCCCTATTGCAAAAATGTGTAACCTTTTTTTCTTTTAATGCCATCCTTATGCCTACGGAATAGAAGTCAAAATCGGTTGAACGGACTGTATAAAGGTTTGTTTCAATATCTAATCTTATTTCAAATGGGGTATAGGTACATAGTAAGTGCAGATTAATAAAAAAGAAAGTTACAAACATACGGCCGATTTCAATAACTGATCAATTTGTCTTCGTTCGACCCTATTGAAGATAGAAATTTGACTCATGTCTACTAACCTAGCAAATAACAAACAAAAGATATGTAGTTACTGAAATTGCAGTCCTGGCACTTGCGGGTTGATCACACCTCAGTTGCGTAACATTTTCAGATTATTTGGCGCAGCGTACAATCTCCTTGCTCCCCGTAAATTGTCACCACTCACTGCGTACAGGCGCACCATTTGTAGGTACTCGATATTCGAGTATCGATAGTTCCTCATAATCATTGTGAATACCTACTTCACAATGATTATGAGGAACTATTCACTTCTTGCACTGTAACGATCGCGAACAACGTTTGATATCCGGTAGCGCGCGCGCACTTCCACTTCCGGTATTCGGCCGCAACTGAGACGCTGCGAGCGAGATTGACCTTCACTTATTTTTCGAGTGAAAGGGGCGGGGCGTGACACGCGCGGCTCTACTCAAAGGATAGCATTAGAGCTCCTCATTGGATGACAGTCCACGTGGACTATGCTTGATTGGCTTTCGGTATTGGAATGATCTACTCGACCCGTGCGCTGCGTAGGTATGTTCTACCGTTTGATACGTAAACATTAATAACAGGATGTTTCAGAATTCTAATGCAATATTTATTTTTCTTTGTACCTATTATATTAATTAATGGTAAAAAAAAAATCGTGTCTGGAGGTATTTTATGTCGGATACATTGAGTGGACCACCTTTGTAAGACGATTAAAATGTCACGGTGTAGAACGTAAAATCAATGGAAAAATACAACTTTTTTTTTAAAGAAAATCTACATTTTTCGACAAGAATATTTCACCGTACACGCAAGGGCAACCACCGGCCACGGCCGGCGGTTGGCGGGGGCGGGCGGGGCGCGCGGGACGTTACATAACCGGACGTCAGCTGTTTCGCAGCGCTCTCGAACGCGTATCCATGAGTATCGGGACAGTGACAGATATTTACTAATGAAAATATGTTTTTTTTTTGTTGTTACTGGGTCATTTATTTTTATATTTAAGTCAACTCAACCCATGGATTGAGTGACAACGGTGTTTACCCTTGCATACTGTATAAAGCCAAGGAATATTATTTGATTATCAACATAGTACCTACTTGTGAGGAGCTCGTGGCTAAGTAATAACAGCCGCACCGGGTCGAACTATCAGGTTAAGCTACGCTTGCCGGGGTTGGTCCGTGGATGGGTGACCATCTTTACATACCGAGACTCCTCCGTGCCTCGGAAAGCACGTTAAGCCGTTGGTCCCGGCTATCATTTGTGGATCTTTGACAGTCGTTGCGGGTCGTCAGAAGCTCGAAAGTCTGACAACCAGTCTTGGTGGAGGTCAGATAGGCAGTCATCCATGTAAAATACTGGTATTCAGCTGCATCCGGTTAGACTGGAAGCCGACCCCAACATAGTTGGGAAAAGGCTAGGCAGATGATGACCTACTTGTCGTCAGGCCTACACTGTGCTCCCATACCTATTAACACGTTAATTTGAAAACATTGTAAAAGCCATTTATCTTTGAAAGAGTAACCGTAGAGTTTCTTGCCGGCTCTTCTCCATAGGAAACGTCCAATTGGAACCGTGCACCTAGCTTATGACGTTTCGTAAATGCCAATGTAGGGTGATTAAAAAAAAAAATATTTTTGCAACAAGCATCTATTGCGCCTGAATGACATTCACAAGGGGTGGTGTTGTTTGCAAACATTTGTGAAACTGCCGCAGAAATTGTATTGAAAAAACAAGATGGCGGCGTCAGTTCCGAGTTTTGCCACGCGCGTATAGAACCTTGTAGCGTTTTATATTCGAATCACAACTGTCATTATTTGACAGTCGTATGACATGGCTAAAACATGGCAAATTGACGAAGTATGTCGAACTACTATACAATTAATTACCCTATTTTTTTTTTTTTTTTGGGTGGGAAATCTTCAAATGACTTCTCCCGCTCTGGGCGGAGCGGAAGGGCGTGTCAGACTTTTACTGACTAAAACCCACCCGTGTTCCTTCAGTTGCCTGTTGCCAAGGTCCCGGTATCCCTTTCGGACTAACCCGCAACCCTGGCAGGCATCGGTCCTAGCGGACCCCGCCAATTGTGCTGACATCTCTTTGAGGCGCGCGTGGAACACGACGCGCCATCGACCCGGGCCTGGTCCTAATCGGACGGCGAGCTACCCATTGCTAGCCGTCCGCAAGCCCGCGCCTATGGTGGCCGGGAATCCGCCTGGGATTCCCGACGCCCAGGGCGTTTCCAACGGCGGCGGTTAGGGGCGTGAGGGCGCAAAATTTGCCTCTCCCTCACGCGTTCCGCCTCCTCCTTCGCGAGCATTACTGCTTCGCAAAAGGAGGTGACTGCTTCCCATGCCCTCTCGCTCCGTACCATGGCCTGGACCAGAGCCGGACGCGAGAGGTCACCGCCGCCAATCGCCTCCAAGAGGACACGGCGGGGCTCCGCCCAAGCAGGGCAGACCTCCACCGTATGTTCCACCGTGTCCTCCGGACGATCCACACAGTGGTGACACCCGGGCGTTTCCTCCCGCCTTATCCGAAACAGGAACCTCCCGAAGCAACCGTGTCCGGTGAGGACCTGCGTCAGGCGGAAGGTGAGGACGCCGTGGCGCCTCTCTAGCCACTCCTCAAAGAGGGGACTTATCGCCGCAATTGTGGCATGCCCATACAATTAATTACCCTGACTTCACATTTAGGAAACTTACAGCACCACAACCACAACACAATCTACCTACATTACTCGCTACCCTCCAAAAGAATCGAGGATATTACAATAAAGTGCATGTGATATAAACACTCATGTTTTTCAGCTCTGTATTAGGGAACCCTCCATTACGTTTGCTCGCGAACCAGACGGGGCCGCGCGTTTTTTGCTCGCGCCTGCCTATCTCTATAAATCTTTGTAAGTGCCTCGTTAGTTGCTCTGGTCAATTCACGTCCATTTTCTACGTTCAGATTTTTTATTCATCCAATTTGGGTGTGCTACTGTTTGTGAGAAATAGAGTTCGCGTACGGAGTATCGGTCTTTCGAATACATTTGCATTTCTTAAAGTGTTGAAGTTATTATTTGTGTTTTTCTGGCATTAGTTTATACCATGCATTACCTCGCGTCGAACATCAAATAATACCCATTTTGCGATCCTAAAAATATTATTGAAAAGTTCCTCAGTGGTTGAGAATTCCGGGTGAAGCTCGCTTCCATCTTCGGCCTGATCATCACTTACCATCAGGTGAGAGTCTGGATCTCAAGAGATTTATCTTTGAGCGTAAAAAAAATAAAAAGTAGGTATGTTATTATTAGGCTGTTATTTAGCCACGAGTTTAGGTAAAATGATATAAATGTTTTGGAATAACCCAGCACTTTTCCCACTGACAGCGATGCGGAAGAATATTTTGATGCCCTATGAGCTCTTCTTTTATATTTAATTTTTTCCCTTCATACATAATGTTAAAGTTAGATTGTATATTTATTTTAAATAGTACCTAGTCGGTAATAAATAACTTAGAGGTAAAAACAAAAAAAAAAAAAAAAAAAATTTAAGACAGGAGTCCAAAATAACTCAGATAACATTTGGATTCGTAGCTAAAACCATGTTACATTTATGTTTCAGTAATCAGAATGGTAATTTGTCACCATCAATCATTTACGGTGAGTTAATTACACATCCCAGTTGAGTTAATATACTAATAGTAGACGCCTCTGAACCAGAATTGAGAATTATGTGTTAACTAGATTTTAAATTTGGCTTTAACTGCTTTAAGATATTCCAAAACATTTGTAATTTACCTAATTACTAACTCGTGACTAAATAATAACAGCCACTCGAGTCGATCGCAGGTTAAATTACGCTTGCCGCGGTCGCGGTCGGTTTGGGTGTGTATTCCCGTTCGACCCACTTTTGAATTTAATAAATTATATTAAATTTATTCCTGCTCGTTCCACTGACTTTCTCAGTGGGACGAACGGGAATGATTTAGTAATTTTATTTTTATTCCCATTGGTCCCACTGAACAATTTGAGTCTGGTTGTTGTTCCATTATACACTTATATTTATCCTAACTAATACTATATATGCGAAATTGAGTTTGTTTGTTTATTTATTAAGTACACTTTCACGCTAAAACGGCTGAAATTATTTCATTTTTTTTTTTACAATAATGCAAAGTCAAAGTCCTGAAACCTGCGCCATTTAAAATAAAAATGCCCTTACATGCAATTTAGTACATGGGTAGACCATGTCCTGGGTTTAGACATAGGATACTTTTTATTTCTATAGTTGCATGCATACAAGACGGTATTCTGTACAAATCACTTGCACAATTTAGGAGCAGTACCTAACCAAACAAAAAGTACTAGGCTTGCATGACTTCAGGATAGTATTTCAATCATTAGTTTTATCTTACTTATAGAATTTGAATGGCAGATAGTTTATTTAACACGTAGGATACTTTTTATCCCAGTAGTAGTACGTTACATGCATACAAGATGATATTCTGTTCACGACACCTTGTATAAAATTTCCAAGCAGTAACCTAACAAAAAGTACTAGGCTTGCATGAATTCACGAAAGTATTTCAATCATTAGTATTATGCTTCTAATAGGATTTGGATGAAAGTGTGTATTTCGATACCTACGTAAAGCCGTTTCTGTGTTTTTTTTTTGTGTTTTTGCCGTATTTCTACCACTTATGAATAATCAACTATCATCCAATTCAAATACGTAAAACTTACGTAAATAACTGAATAACGTTCCATGTTTAAGTGTTTTTTTATAACATTTAGTCATGTTTTTATTGAAATTCAAAATCCTAACCTCATAATACATTTCGATGTTTCATTCGATTCAACATAAAACATGGCATAAATCGAGTATTGCTTTTATGACGTCACTGAGTCACTTTTTATGTTCGTAAAGATCAAAATAGTTTTCTTTTGCATTACGAAAATGTACGACAAATCAGCAAAATTTACATGCACTTGACAAGCGTTTATGTCCTTTAGTAGAAATTATAGCGAGACTACCGTAGGGTTGAGGTCATGTTTGAAACCAAAATTGACATGTGAATTAAGTACTTAGTAATTTTATTTGTTTTTTTTTTTAACATTCAATGTTTTATATTTCCATTCAAATTTTTTTTTGATATTTTTTTTTTAGCTCAACCTATTTTAATATTGAGATTATTACAAATTTAGTTAATTTTATTGAATTTTACCTAGTTATATTTTCTTCTTATTAAAATGTTAGTAACAATTTTAAGCATCAGCTGTTTTATTTCATGGATTCAAGCCAAATTCCGAATGAATATCGATATCGATAAAAACAAAATGCCCCCGACGACGCGACGTTCCGCCAAAAGTGACAGACGTTTTTGTTCCGAATATTCCGTTTATGCGTTCTCCAGTGTTATATACTCTAAGACAACAACTAGACTCAAATTGTCCAGTGGGACCAATGGGAATAAAAAAGAATGACTAAATCATTCCCGTTCGTCCCACTGAGAAAGTCAGTGGGACGAGCGGGAATAAATTTAATTAAATGTATTAAATTCCCGTTCGTCCCACCAGTGGGACGACGCCACTGGAACGAACGGGAATACACGGGTTTGTGGACGGGTGACCATCCATTATATATCGTGACCCCTCCGCGCCTCGGAAACCACGTTACATCCGTTGGTCCCGGCTGTCATTCGTAGATCTTTGTTTGTTACAGGTAGTCGGAAGCCCAAAGGTCTGACAACCAGTCTTACCAAGGGATATCGTATTACCTAGTTACTGAGTTGTGGAGGTCAGATAGCCAGTCGCTCCTTGTAATATCCTGATAATAAGCTGCATCCGGTTAGACTGGATCCGACCCCAAAATGGTTGGGTAAGGGCTAGGTAGATCGATTGTAGATTGACCTACTTCCCAACTTATCTACAAAAAATTAAAAGGTATAAAACAGAGTTGGAGTCAACTTTAATTAAGGCATAATGAGATGCGTTTGTACGCATAGCAACTGCAAATTATTACACGAGCATTTGTCCCGCTTCGCACAGTTCTAAAATGCAGGGAATCCGCGCTGCGAATTACGATACACAATTTAAGTTCTAGAAAATAGCAAGTGCAACCTTCTTTAATTAACGTTTCTGCATATTTACAGGCGGGGAAATGTTTCGTTTAGCAAATTGACACACTACTTTATAGAACCGTTAAACAGATGATAAGGAACGACAGTTGTGATTTGAATAAATGATCAATTTAAGTTGATAGTTTTTCTCAACTATCCGACTGCAGATGAACACACGTATTTTGTAAAGGAGGTAAGAGAAGTAGTATCTTTAGGTCAGATTAGTCGTGAATGCGACGGCCACCGTGCCAGCCACCACGAATACGAATCAAACGGGGTGAAAAAAAAAGATCGAAGCCATCACAATACACATTGGAAAACGCTATGATGATGATAATGGTTTCATACACGTTTCTGACCGGTAGATGCTCGCCTTACATGAGACTTAAACATAGCTGGCGAAATGTGGGTTTACTATAGGTACACCTCTACCTAAACCTTTAGTGCTCGGCGACACGACGCCGCCACCGCGCAGTCACCGCGCCGCCACCGCGCCGCCACCGCGCCGCCACCGCGCCGCCACCGCGCCGTCACCGCGCCGCCACCGCGCCGTCACCGCGCTCCTGCCGCTCCGACGTCGTGCCGTTCCGCTTAATTAATTAAAGTATTATAAAGCGCGTGCACTTATGCAAGCAGCCGGCAATGGAATAAAGAAAACAGTTTTTTTTTATTCCATCGCCGGCCGGCTTTATGGTGGCGCCGAGCACTTAGGGAATACAGGCATTATGTTATGTTAAAAACATTTACTAAGTATTTCTTATAAATCAGCTGTACTTATCTCAATTTTCGGCGTAAGGAATCTTTTTTCTATTTCGTTCTGAACTTAACAAAAGTACCTAATCAATCTAATTCACTTAGATCACAAAACTTGTATTTCGACTTGAAAATTCTTTTTTCTATTCGCTATTATTTGTTTCTTACTAAAACCCAAACCTCAAAGTAATGGAAATAATCAAACTCATTCAGTTAAATTAAAGCACATTATCACAATAGAAACTTGAAAAAAAAAAATACTAATTTCAAAACGGTATTGTGGTCTGAGGGTCGTTAGAAACAGTTGAACTACGTAAACTAAAATTATTTATCATCTAGATTTAGACCTTTAAGTTTGTGACGGCTAGGCTTTACAAACGACAGATGTACTAAGCAAACATGGTTTCCATAAACAGCCCAAAGTTTTCATAATTTCAGTTTTGAGCCAGGTCAAACTTATTCACCAACGCTGATCTTACTTTCACAAACGGTGTAGGAAAACATCGTGAGGAAACGGCATATTCTACATAGAATCAAAAAATCTGAAGACAGGTGACAGCCGAATTGGGCCCGCGTCCCACTCACAGAGTGGCGTGTGTCCCAGCCAAAACGTTGTACGCCATCTTTATAGTGTTCGTTGTACCTACCTACCCTTAACCACAAATTGTTATTATTAAAAGCACTTAAGTTAAGAATAATTATTTGTGAATTATCTTCTCAATTGGCAAGATTTTAGTAGTTCTTGTGATTTCAATATTCAAATAGTCACTCTCCGAAAATTTTAATTAATTATGATACGATTCCAAATTCAAATTCACTCTAAAATGTCAAAAGCTAGGCCACAAAGGAATAGTTACATAAAATCGAGCGAGCCTTATTACAATAGTCGCATAATTGTCATATTGTGTAACATCTAACATGTTGGCTGACAGTACCAACCTCTCGGAAAATGCCTTGGTACCATCTGAAGGCCAACTATAGCACCGCGCGCGCTCATTGGTCAAATCAAATAGAGTGCGCTTCCCCGGCTTCCTGTTACACACTTCCGTCCCTTTTCAGGAAATCACTCCCACAGATTGCAATATAAAAGATGTTGCACATACAAAAAAGGACACTTAAAATGAGTCCTTCATTGTAAACAGTTCAACCACAAAGAAGGTCTGAATTATATAAACGTTTTCTGCTAATCCATTGTGAGAGAATATGCAAGGGTTATGTCTCAAGGGCGGCAACTCCGAGTCTTAATAGATTAGCGGGCGTGGTTGCCAGTGCTTAAGTAAGATATATGAATGATATGGGAGATGTACTAGCTATATTACTTAGTAGTTAGTTTATTGGAACTATGTTTGGTTGTTGCGTATTATTAACTATGGCTGTGAGTTTGGTTGAGCTGTGAACTGTAATTTTTTCACCTTCCATGTCAACTCAAAAATGCTTTTGTAAAAACACCGGCCAAACTTGCCGCGCGTGTGTGTCTGGTGTCATGTGTCCTTAGACCATAAAACACAACAAGAACAATACATATTCCATCTTAACGAGCATTCTGTGAATATTTCTAAATCGACATACCTACGTACCAACTGACAACATTTTGAAGGAAATGACAGTTTGCAAAAGGTGTCGTGTTAGTTATGATTTGAGAAATGCTTAAAGTTTTCGTTCCGCAAGATGGCGAGTGTACTGCAGCGCGCTCAGCCGGAATCATAATCTAATAATATTAAAATGATATAAAGAGATACAATTCGTTTGTTTGTAAGCGCGATAGGACGCAGCCTAAAGCTAATTAATGCTTTAAGGCCTATTCAGATATAAGCGCTAAGCGATATCGCTGTCGCGCTCGGTAGCGATACTGGTCCTAAGTGACAAACCAGAAGTCGTACCAGTATCGCTACCGAGCGCCACAGCGATATCGCTTTGGCTGCGTCCTATTTAAAACCGGAAAGCGCCCTCTGTCGGCACGATTACGTGTTCAGGTTCACCGAACAAAAAGTGACATAATGGACGCAACGATCGCGTATTCGCGTGACGATCGCTTTTAAATAGTACGCGGGGTACGACTTAATTTAATTTAAACGTATTATGCAGATTTAAATCTATTCTCGTTCCTTCTCGCCGTGTTATGACGTAGAGAAGTAACGGTCCTATCTTAACCCAGCAAAGACATCTTCGGAATAATAAGTATCAAATTAAACTATCTTGTGCCTCCCACGTTTTAATGACGCTTATTATTCTGAAAATTATATCAAACGTAAACACAGAAATTGAATTAAAATTCTGATATGAAAACATATTTTGCGCTACGATTTTCAAGGCAGTGTAAGCGAATCCTTACCAAAATATTTACATCAGCTAGCAGTACTCGTGGATATTGCCAAAAATATATCTTTTAATATCTTACGTACACTTGGGATAAGCCATCGCCGATAATACTTATAAGTTTCATATTAACTATGAACGAGCCCCCAGTGTAGCTAAAACGTTCTTGAGAAAATAAAGTAGTCATATTTCACGTTTTCAGAAATTCTTCTTACCTACTGTTTATTTTACTTCGAGCAATATGATCTAGTAATGTGTTTTTCAATCCACGAGAGTATGCATTAATGAACAGTTTTAAAGATGGCCCTAGACAAAAATAAAACTGTATACCTCTAACTACCTAAGTTCGAAAAATTCATACTGTGTAGTACGGGTAATATACCTAGAGTCAATATCAATGCTAATACCTGTACGGGTAATATACCTAGAGTCAATATCAATGCTAATACCTGTACGGGTAATATACCTAGAGTCAATATCAATGCTAACTAATGTTATAACTGCGAAAGTGAGTTTGTTTGTTTGTTACGCTTTTATGCTAAACCGGCTTAACAGATTTGGATGAAATTTGGCACATGGATAGACTATGACCTGGTTTGTAAATACGATACGTTTTTTATTGGATCGTGACTTATGCGGGTGAAACCACGGGGCGCAGCTAGTAATAATACAGCTTCAAGATTGTTTATGTTACCTACGCTAGCACCATCTTTATTCAGACACTTCATCCATGTTTTCTTTAATCTGTATCTTTGCTAAGCAGCCTCCATTCACATCCAAATCCATACATTTGCGTTTTCATGGATTTAACAGACGTTTAATAAAATAATAATAAAATTGAAGTACTATATTACACAGCGTATGTATGTTTAAAAAGAAAAATGTTAGGTTACAATATATTCACTCTCATGATGGGAATTGGACATACACGTACGATATTTAAATACAATCCATTTGCAAAATAAAATAAGGTATTTAAAATTAAAAAGCGTGTTAAAAATGCACTCTGAGCCGAGTTTACAATATAAAATGAGTAGCCAAGTATAAAGGACATTAAGCGCTAATTGACACGCATAAATCTGATGTCAATGCGTCACACACCGTTCAAATAATATGTGCGAAATTCGATACAGCTGTAGGCTTTATTGAATTTAAAATTAAACGCAATTTTATAGTTACTACGCGGTTTGCCACTAACATTTAGTAAAAGCGGAAAAACGAAACACTAACATTATTTTACCGCCACAGAATTTGATCCGCCTATACAAAATAAAGCCGTCTGTCACACTGGGTCAATAATACGAAATAATATTTCCACAGTAGCATAGGTTCGACGACTTCACTTGTGGAAATGTGACGATTTTAAATAGCATTGTCAGCAATTCAGTGGTGAATTAATTTCAATTCTCTTGATTGAAGTTAATTAAATGTTGCTGTATTCGATTTTTATGATGTAGGTTTATACGGCAAAATTTTAACTGAAGACCAAAAAAAAACAACTAAGTTGTACAACTAAGTCGTAAAAATGTACTAATATATTTTCCACGCATAAAGAATATCTGTTGAATTCATTTGGACGGACTGACATATTAAATATTTCTATTATAAATATAAT
Source organism: Lithophane semibrunnea (assembly GCA_947363905.1). Classification (NCBI taxonomy): domain Eukaryota; kingdom Metazoa; phylum Arthropoda; class Insecta; order Lepidoptera; family Noctuidae; genus Lithophane; species Lithophane semibrunnea. The sequence continues at coordinate 5,266,920 of OX376198.1, forward strand.
GCATAGATTTCCCTTTTGTAAGGTAAACATAAAAGTTGATGAAGCGCCCGTGTGACAAGGGTAAAAGTCCAAATGTTGACACCGCGCGCCATGACAGTTACTTTTGACAGGTGACAGTTGGCACCAATATGGCGGGCAATCGCCTTATTATTATTTTATGGTGAGTAAACTTTGGTATTTGCCGCTAGAGTTAACCAACAACGTTTATTTAAAGCTTCTATCCGATTTATTGATTTACTCTTATAGTGGAGCAAATATTCCCAATGGAGGTTTGGTAATACAACGAACATTTATGGAGTTGTAGAGATGTTGTTGTACAGATGGAGTTGTGATCGATGTGACAACAAGATTTTGTTGCGTAACCTCTTATAACTGTGACTAACGAGACACAAAATAATTTTAATGGTTATCGCCTTTTAAAGGCCAATCGACAGTTGAGCGGTCAGAATCTCTGAGACGCTTTTGACGATATACCAAACTATAAAAGACGACCTGACACCCACGGTTATGATTAAACTAAATCTTGAATAAATCTTGAATTTAATCTAAAATATCAAGCAAACTTTAAAATAGGCAATATTCTTAAAGACGTACAATATCGTTAGTTTAAAACAAGTGAGTATATACGACGCCATTCCTGTATAGCGGGGCCTCATTTAGGTGCAAGTTCGCTCAAATATGGGCAAACTTTGGCAAACTCCGACACTACACTACTCCACGAAAATATGGACTAAACGTTGTAGGTACATTACCGAAGTAATTACTTACATCAGTAATTTGTAGAACTTGTTACTAAGAAAGCCCTTATTCATCAGAGTAATAGGTATATATACATATATCATCTCATATATATCATCAATCATCATAATAATTATCTTATCTTTATATCATCATTTAATGAAGAGATCTGTAGGAAAACCACGGTAACCGACATAGCCCGAAATATTGCAACCTAAGTGGCAGTGGGCAGAGCACATTGCTCGCATAACAGATGGCTGATGGGGCCGAAAGGTTCTGGAGTAGCGACCGCATACCGGAAGACGTAGCGTTGGAAGGCACACCACAAGGTGGACCAATGCCTCAGCCGCAGGAATCCGTTGGATGCGAGAAGCGAGAAGCACAGAACCGGTCAAAGTAGCGGTGCTTTGTCTTTGTCCAGCAGTGGACGTCTTTCGGCTGAAATGATGATGATTGAAGAGTTTTGAAAGAAGTGCGCATACTCACTCGTATTTAACCCTTTTAGGGATGAATTTTCAAAAAAACAGGTTAGCAATAAGGAATGTTCCTTATTGCTAACCTGTTATACAAGGAACTCTTGTGCAAAATTTCAGGCTTCTAGACCCAGCTGTGTATGCTATGCGTTAACTGTCGGTTATAGAATGAATTAAGGATTTCTACTAAGTAGATTTTATGTGACAAGTTGGCAAACTGTTCTGTGGTAAGTAGTTACACTTTCAATACCAAATAGCTTACCAACCATAAAACCATACAAAATTAGGCTAGATTTCTCTTACACCTTTAATATTTTTTCTCAAATATGCCAGGAAATTCGAGCATTATTTTGAGAACCTTCTTCGAGATAAATCTAAAACTGGTCAAAAACATGCGAGCAGGCGGCGCAATGAAATATGAAAATCCATATCTGTCGTGTTTAGCGACCGAATAAATTACTATGAAAATTTGTATCTGTCGTGTTATTTAAAATGGAACGAACGAACGGAGGGGGTCGTAACTTGTAAGATTTCATTTAAATCAACTGGCTTGCAAATAGAGCTGTTTAAGAGTAAAAATAATTAATTTAGGGACTTAGTTTGAATCTCCGCGTATTCTTTTAAAAAAGCACTTTACCAACCTTGGCCGCAACCAGGCATTGATGGACTCACATATGTGTGTCTCGGCTTCGCCTCGGCCCACATTTTCACTTTCGTTCATCAATGCCCCTTTTGCAAGCCGCGACAGTAATGTACCTTCCAAATGTAAATACTGCAATATGACTTAGTAGCAATAGTTATAGTGGTAGTACTTTCCTGTTCCAGCCCTTTCAAAAGGAGCTACTTCAACTAAAAAGTTTTTATTTCCAACGTTTCGGCCAAATGAAACCGGCTGTAATTACGGGGAGACGAAATAGACTCGGTCTACGATTTCTATGTAAACGAATCCGGAAAGTTAAAAAAAAATCTTCATCATTGGACGGTGGTAAACTACTCCAGAGGAATAATTGCATAACACACTATTGACTAACAACAACAATTCAACGATATTCATTGCGTTATTTAGGTTGTCGACCAGACGCTTGCTGGAAACGCTGCTTGGAAACATGCTGGTCTTGCTCCATAGGACAAATTCGAGTCTGGACAAAATCAAACTGGTTGCTAATCTAGTTGTATAATTTAATATTTGTATATCATAGTTTTTTTACATTTTATGATTATTACACTCACACATTGTCTTATTGTTACTTGTAAGTTTGTAGGAATATTGTGATATCGTATACTTTTACAATGTTTGTAAATATGTGAGCACCATGTATCTATCACATACTTAATTTATTTATTTGTCATTGCTTCATTTTTAATTCTTCTTTTTTTACCTATTGTGGTACAGTAATTGTATTCTCGGTGCATCGTCTTCACATGTAATTATATAATTGATGTATACCAAATATTGTAAAACATTTTTTTTTTTTTAAAGAGTGACGGTGGAGTTTCTTGCCCATTCTTCTCCATACGAAAACTACCTTTTGGAAGGGGCAACTAGAATCAGTTCTATTTCTATGTATTTGACGTTCAAAAGTGCCTTTAATGTGCCTAGTTGAAATAAATTATTTGACTTTGACTTTGACTTTGACGAATCTTTCAAACATGAAGTAATGAACTATGTATTTTATTTCAAAATACTTCTTTTAAAAGAAAGTGTGTGAAACGTAAAACGCAATTGGGGGCAGAGAGGACTTGTAGTAAACAAAAGACGGCCATTAGGAAAAAAAATCATTAAGTGATTGATAAGGACAATAGAGAAATTGATTGTAAAAGATTTTATTTTTCATGTCAGTTCAATAGTGCCCTGTGGCTAAGAAATTGATTTGGCTTTCTATTTAAAAAAGATTTATAATGTTTTTTCTTTATATCAAACCTCGAATTCAATATAGGTTTAGAGGTATGAGGAACAAGGTGTAAAATTCACTCATCCTCTACAGGATGTAAGGGTAAACACTCTTGTCATTCAAACCATGGGTAGTTGACTTATATATAAAAATAAATGACCGAACACAACGAAAAAAAAACGTTATTTTCATTAAAAGATTTTAAAAAGTTTCTATCTGACACCGTGCTTGCTGGCGAAACGGCTGACTGACTAAGGGAGGGATCGCGCTCGCTGCCGGTTAGATCACATCCCGTACCCCCCGCCCGTGTTGAGACGCAAGTTTGTTGCCCTAGCGCCTAGGGCAACGAACTTGCGTCCCTTGTGGTAAAATTTAGATCTAAAAAAAATTTAGAAAAAGTTGTAATTTTCCATTGACTTTACGTTCTATAAATGAAACCAAACCACTGGTTGCAAGGATAACGGTGTTTACCCTAACACCCTGTATAGAAAAGGGAGGATCCTCCAACCAGACGGGTGTCGTGTCTGGCGGGCAACTGCCCCACGATTGATGTTGGAATCTTCTATACATATAATAAATCTGTAGACGAAGCGTTTCTGTACAATGAAAAATTGGTTGGTTGTCCAAGAATAACCAACAGATTCCATTTCTACCATTTTTGGAATTTTTGTCTGTTTGTCTGTTTGTCTGTCTGTCTGTTTGTATGTTGTTTAGTTTGATTGTTCCACTATCACGTAAAAAGTACGAAATCAATATGGTTAACTTTTATACTCAAATATTGTGTGTAACTCGATGTTTCAATTAGTTTTTGTTTCATCGCAATCGCTTCAAAATATCAAAAGATATATGAATTTAAAGTGTTCAAGAAGGAATTTTCATTACGTAATGTACATCCACGTAACGACATCTATTGACGCGAAATGATACTTACTTCTTAATTACTAGGTTTGTGAGATCGTGTGTTGGTATATGACCGTCATTTTCTTTGCGCGGAAACTTAACGCGATACATTGTGTATAGAATATAACTCTAAAGTTAGATTAATTAAAATTTTCCAGATGCGTTGTTTATTTATTAGTTTAGTATTAGTGCGATAGGTGGCGCTACCTATCTTTCAAATCTTGATAATCATGAAAGAATAGTGACAAATGTTAATTTCTTAAAAAATATAGGTATTTATTCTTTAATTTTTCACTTTTCTACATAGTTTATTTAGCTTACAGAGTGTTCGAACGTTTTCCCATATATTTTGACAGTATCATTTCGTGCTCGATAGATGGCGTTGTTCGTTTAATGTCATTTTCTGAATCGCGGTGTTAACACTCTCCGTCGAAGAATGACTTTCGCCCAGATATTCCAAATAATTTTTAGTATAGGTATCTTTGTTTTTGACTTCTTTAGTGTCGATAATATAATAATAATAATATAATATAATATAATATAATAAATAAATAATAAATTGTTGGTTGGGTTGGGTTGTCATTCGTTGAAAGTATTGATCTTAGAGATGGGTTGTAACAGGTGAAACACGATATCTGTGATCACTGTGACTGTGACAAAAAATAACAGATCCAAATATCTGTTATTAAATCACAGCCTGTGATTTTTGATAAATACGTATCTCAATCGAATATCATCTTTATTTCTTTTGATTTAAAGTCGAAAATCGTATCTTTTTGTTATAAAATCACAGCCTGTGATTTTTGTACAGACGATAAATACGTATTGACTCAATTGAATATCTTCTTTATTTCTTTTCGTTAAAGTCGAAAATCGTATCCGAAGTTTTAACAGTAACAGTCTTGAGGATCTGTGATTTTAAGTAACAGATATTTTTTATCGTTAGGAGCAATTGCTATCTGCTATTTTATAATATCTGTGATTTCTATCTGTGATGATAAATACGCCTCACTCCTAATTGATCTGATTGGTTTTGATTTGGTATTTTGGTTGGTTTCGTTCATTAGGTTCAAATTAAGAAGTCAAGAAACGAGTCGTTACAGATCGATTCAAACTTAATGGCGGCTCGGAAGTTAGCTTTTAGCTGCGCAGTACCCCACCCCTCACCCTCGCTGTCACATGAAATTGTTACTGCGCAGCGACTCGCCTCATGTTCCGAGCCGCCATTAAGTTTGAATCGAACTGTACTATACTTCGTAATTTGTTCGTATGATTCGTGACCGCCGCTCATTCGATTCGATCGTTGTTGGCGTGTGTAAGGCCTCGGCCTTGAATCTTGCGGGCAGCGGGGCGGATGGCGGCTCGGAAGTTAACTTTTAGCTGCGCAGTACCCCACCCCTCACCCCCGCTGTCACATGAAATTGTTACTGCGCAGCGACTCGCCTCATGTTCCGAGCTGCCATTAAGTTTGAATCGAACTGTATTATACTTCGTAATTTGTTCGTATGATTCGTGACCATCGCTCATTCGATTCGATCGTTGTTGGCATGTGTAAGGCCTCGGCCTCGAATCTTGGGGGCAGCGGGGCGGCGGCGGCGGCGGCGCGGGAGCGGGGCGGGCATCAAAGACCCGTTCTCGAAACTAGCGGGCAGATCGCGCGTCACTATAGCCGCGTAGTGTTGTGTTCACGATTTTGTCGTCGAGATATTTGTTTTTATTCGCGAAAGAAATGGCTGAACAATGGCGGCAACATCTTTTTGATTCAAATTTATTCCTAACGCTCAATTTATTGTGGGCAACAACACTGCAATGCAGACGCGCGGGCGGTCACCGCTTGAATGGAGTGCACCGCTCGCTGCCCGCCGCCTCGCCGCTGCCGCGCCGCTGTTTTCGAGAACCGGTCCATTTGATTTTACGCATAAGATCCTGCTGCGCCCGCGCCGCCGCCGCCGCCGCCGCCGCCCCGCTGCCCGCAAGGTTCGAGGCAGAGGCCTTATGGTTGATTCGATTTGTTCGACTATCGGACAGCAATAAATACACAAATATTGGCACATGTTTCTGGGGAAAGTCAACAATATACATCGATAAATACGGTTCCCGAAGAAGAAGATGCCACACACTATCCAGTAGAGTTCTTAGAATCCCTTAACACACCCGGTCTTTCAGCACACAAAATTTGTTTAAAAGTCGGAGTGCCAATAATTCTTCTCAGAAATTTAAGTCCTCCCAAACTTTGCAACGGCACTCGGCTCATAGTCACCAATCACCAACAAAACGTCATCGAAGCCGAAATCTTAACAGGTTGCGGCGCCGGTGATGTTGTTTTTATTCCAAGAATTCCTCTCATTCCCAATAATTTCCCGTTTAGTTTTAAGCGTGTGCAATTCCCCGTCAGCCTGTGTTACGCCATGACCATTAACAAAGCTCAGGGCCAGACATTATCCGTTGCGGGGGTGGATCTTAGTATTGGTTGCTTTTCCCACGGCCAACTTTATGTAGCTCTTTCGCGTGTGAGCAACCCTAGCAACTTTTTTGTGTACGCTCCAGGTGGTTCCACCGCTAATATTTTATAAAGAGAAGCATTTTCTTAAATAAAAACACAAGTTTTTTGGCAGTTTCTTACTAGGAAAAATCACCAGGCCTGGTCGAAAGATTCCCCCTTTTTAAATGAAGGTACAACTTTTCTAAGCGACATATTATTGTTTTCCGACATCCATGCGAACGAAGTCGCGGGCACAGCTAGTATATAATATATCCATCGCGCGGTAAACTCTAATTGCGCGATGCAAGATTTTATATGACGTCAGGATTTTTGTGTGACGTCAGGTCTTTGATGCGCAGTTCGCATGTGGCGATGTACATGCCATGCTTCAGTCTGCTGATTCAAGCCTACTTTTGGTCTAGTTCTGTATAGGCTTAGGCGCCCTGAGGGGTTACAATATTAATCATAGTTATTAATATAAGTTACTATCACTGACTTTGATCTTAAAGGTTTATTATATTTCAAGGTATCTTCATAACATAACATGACGCCTGAATTCCCATAAGAGTTGGGCAGAATGGGCAGAGGTGTACCTATCATCATTCCAACTAGCTGCGCCCGCGGTTTCACCCGCGTAAGTCTCGATCCCGTAAGAATATCGGGATAAAAAGTATTCGATGTCCTATTCCAGGTCATGTTCTACCCCTGTGCAAAATTTCATCCAAATCTGTTCAGCCGTTTTAGCGTGAAAGCGTAACAAACAAACTCACTTTCGCATTTAGTTAGGATATTATAAGCGTCAGCGCGGTGCCGGCGTCGTGTCGCCAAGCACTAAGGCAGGGAGTGCTACCCATTACTTTATCATTTATTCCACAAGGCCTTTTTGAGAATTATGTTGTGGCTTCCTTTTGTCGTAAGGAAAATTACTACAAAAGCAAGCCACAAAATAAATCTCAAATTCGACAGCAAGTCGAGTTACCGCCACAAATAAAACGACAACTGATTTCGTAAGCACATTTAAAAGTTAAACAGTAGATTACAATCTCTTCCAAAAACAAGGAAGTTTGCCCCCCGACCACCCTTCGTAAGAATGTTTAAAGTAAGCTGCATTAAGTCAAAAGTACAATAAAGTCAGTCTTAGCTCGTTCCGTGCCGGATCGTCGCGTGCCTCCGTCACGACCGGGTTGTCCCTCGATATGACAGCCGATTGCGTCCGAGTATTCCCGAGCGTACAAATTGGGTACGGTTTTAGGCATAAGCGCAGACTGGTTTTTAGATGTGATCATTTGATTTATGGGTTCACACTTTTATTTGACAATGACTTTATGAAAAGAAGATGTCAATAGAATGAGATATTATGTTCGGAAAAAATGCAAGTTAACCGAATGGTAACGTACAAACATGAGTTTGTTTCACTTATATATAGTCTGTTTTAATCTCGTAGACTAATTTGACAGCTGCAAATGTCAAACTCCACATTGAAAAAACAAACAACAGTCACAAATTAATCTACGCAATTAAAAAACTGACTATAAAGCGCAGGTCGCCTCGAAAGACCAGAATTTTCGTCTTGCCATTTCGCCTGTTAATCACGTTTTAGAAACATACTCTGTCATCTTTTTTCATTCTGTTCCTCCTTCATGTACACAAAATGTATATGAAGCTAGGAACAAGGAGAACAGATAAATAGACAAACGCAGTAGGACTAAGGACCACCTAACTTTTTCTTTTTAAGTTTTACGAAATGTCACAAAATCACTCAAAAACAACAGCCCAACCCCACATTTATTTTAATGAAAACATCACGAAAATAATCAAGAGGCAAAATGAAAAATAACCTTAGTTTAAAATCTACCGCGTACACCCGCCGTTGCAGCAGCAAAGAGTTCGATGCCTCTTAATCCTGCCGCATTAACAGCTTCCCTCGCCACCCGGGATTAACCAGCAGCGTATTAAAAAAAGCCTCGTTTAAATTCAACTTAGAACAAAGTTTTAGCAAATAGATTTCACGGGGTTGAGGTTTAAAGGTCCCTATAAACATTAACCGTATGTATGTTGCTGTCTGTAGAGTTTTATTTTTGTTTCAGAATATGGTTGGTTAGTTACAATAGTCTTTCGTGTTGGGAATATTCTAGATTATGTGCTGTAGTGTATTAGAGATTTAGTTGTTTTAGGTGTGGGTAGTACGTAATAGTTTTAAAGCTAATATTTAAATTCAAAAAGTTTGTTGTTTTGTTAATTTTAGGGTGAGAAACTAAGGCTAAGTACCTAATAACAGCCGCTAGGGTCGACCAATCAGATTAAGCTACGCTTGCCAGGGTTAGTCCGTGGATGAGTGACCATCTTAACATACCGAAACTCCGTGCCTCGGAAAGACGGCCGTCGATCCCCGCTATAATTCTTGGATCGTTGACAGTCGTTACGGGTCGTCAGGAGCCCGAAAGTCTGACTACCAGTCTTACCAAGAGGTATCGTATTACCCAGGGTTGTGGAGGTCAGATAGGGAGGGAGTCACTCCATGTAAAATATTGGTAAAATAATTTAGTTGAATCCTGTTAGACTGGAAGTCGATCCTAACAGAGTTGGAACACGGCTAGGCTGATGATGAAAACGTTATGTAATAGTCATATTTTGATGGTCTTCAATTTAATCCTACTATCTATATCCTATCCTATATTCTGGCAAAGAAGAATCTTAAATCCTAATTGCTTATAAATCCTACACGAAAGTGCCATATATATGTCGCAGCCTTATCGTATAACACGCCGTATAACAAATAGGCGCGCCCGATTGAAAAACGTCGCTGTTTTGAAATGCGGCTACCTTTCGTTCAGCCGGATTTCAATTCGGCTGAAATAAAGTACGCCACATTGTATGAGCAATTCACGTTCGTCAAAGCGGGTTAGTAACGTGGCGCCCACATACAACCGGGCGCATCTTCGATACGCCGCTTTGAAATCAGACACGCGCCGCATGATCATAACTACAAAAATGGCGTCGCAATCGACAATGGTGTCACAACACAGTGAAAATAATATTGAATTTAGAATTTTGTTTTGTTCCCATTTTGTTAAGATAAATAAATAAAATTTTAAATTAAAGATAAAAGCAAGTTTTAAAGATTAAGATAAAAACATTCAGAACCTATATTTGCTAGCATAGTATTAATATTAGGTCTTTACCTATGAAATTGCCGTTTTGTATGAAAAAATTTAAACGATTTTTTTTCATGTATTTTTTATTTGTATTAATCGAAGTAATCACCCATGCAATCAATGCATCTTTGCCAACGCAGTGGCAGTTTATTGATGCCCTTCTTAAAGAAATCAGCTGGACGGGAGGCAACAAATTCTTCAAAGGCATTTTGTACTGCCTCTCGGGTATTGAATTTTTTTCCCGCCAAGAAGTTATCCAAATTCTGGAAAAAGTAGTAGTCTGTAGGCGCAAGGTTTGGTGAGTAGGGCGGATGATGGAGAGCTTCCAACCCCAGTTCTTGCAACTTGGAGACCGTCTGCTGTGCAGTATGAGGTCGCGCGTTGTCGTGCAGGAGCAGCGGAGACGAGCGATTGACCAATGCTGGTTGGAGATGTGCCAGCTTCTCCATCATTGTGTTCAGTTCTTCACAGTACACATCTGCAGTAATGCTCACCCCGTTTGGTAAAAAGCTGTGATGAATCACACCGGCGCTAGACCACCAAACAGTGACCGTCACTTTTCTAGGGGTAAGTTTTCGTTTACAGCATTGTTTAGGTACTGAACCAGGATCCAACCAACTTGCTGAGCGCTTGCGGTTATCAAACAGAATCCATTTTTCATCGCAGGTAACAATGCGGTTCAAAATTCCTTCATTTGTGTGTCTGTTGAGCAGTGCAAGGCACGCCTCGACGCGTACTTCGCGCTGGCGATCATTGAGTTCGTGGGACACCCATTTGTCAAGCTTTTTTACCTTGCCAATTTGACGCAAATGGACCAATATTCTTTTGACGCTAACGTCGAAAGCTGCTGCTAATTCAGCCGTAGATTGTGTATCATCAGCTTCCACAATCGCCTTTAATTCGTCATTGTCGACCAAAGTCTTCGGACGACCGCGAGGTTTATTTTTCAGGTCGAAATTTCCAGACCGGAAGCGAGCAAACCAATAACAGGTGGTGCGTTGGTTTGTAGTGTTAGCTCCGTAAACGTCGTTGATGTTGCGTGCCGCTTGTGCCGCATTGCTGCCACGACGGTACTCATATTCCATAATTACTCGAATTTATAACGTATCCATGATGACGAAAAAGATTGAAATACGATGGAAATGTAACACTAATCATTAAACAAATGACTTCTTTTGAAAAAAGAATTCCATGTTTTTAAAATAAAATTAATTTGAAATTAGAATTCTTAGCCAAACAAAAATTATTTTGATTTGAAATGGCCAGTACTGCAGAACGGCAATTTCATAGGTAAAGACCTATTACATATTCTAAAAAATTATTGCATGCTTGTAAGCATTTTAATATAAGAAATGTTTAAAAAAAATTATAAGAAAATTATACTATAATACTACATTGCTCCTTGTTGACAATAAAGCTAAACGTTGAACGCCGCTTTGTAGAATGTATCGCCACCACGCACAGTGGGCTGAAATCGCGAAGTAGGGACTTAAGGCTTTTAATACATCTTATTGGATTTTACGCATAAATTCAAGCATTTTATGTAATTTAATTTTTTTTGATATTCCTCGTAATTTAAGAGATATAGGCTCCTAAACTTTGTATGAAAAATAATGTGTTATATGAAGCAAATATTTTGTTATTCCCAAATATTACCAATATTCCACATCACTCCTGTGACGTCACTTGTTTACGATAAAAACTCATTAGCACGATGACCTTGATGAACGCGTCTGCCAATCAGAGCGCAGCAAATTATGACGTGTCATTACATGATTGGACACTTAAAAACAGGTAGAAAAACATGACGGTTACATTTGAACACAACCCTTTTAGTACGTTGTTACACCCCGTAATCAACGCACTACCCCATATATTTTATTTTCGTTCGGTAACAGATATTTAAATTTCGTGACAATGTTTAATGATTTAGGTTCAAATATTGATTTGGTTGTGATATTGAAAGAAAGTGGTAGTTTAAAAAATAATGATGTCCTCTTTAATGCTATAAAATCTAGATTACCAAATACTATGGTATTAAACGATGAAGACGAACAAATTTTAAAAGTTTTCTGTGCTAAGTACTGTTATAATCTTCAAAGAAGGTGGAAAAGTGCTAATCGTAAAGAAGAAATTTTTAGAAATACTAATATTGAATGGTTGACATCGGAAATAATGTGGCCAGATTTTATTTTAAAAGTTCTAAAAACAAATGACGATTGCTCTGGAGCGAGTACATCAACTGAATTTGTGACTCCTAAAAAAGTGTCAGTCGCTACTTCAACCAATGTTAGTCCAAGAAAACCTTTTTCAGAATTAGGCCCTAAGCAAAAAAAGAGACGCACTGAGAATATTCATAAAACGATGACTTCAGATGAGATATCTCATGCACATATGATTAATTTACGAGAAAGTGGAAATAAGGATATTGCTGATATACTGGATCACTTACTTAAGAATCCACAAGACGTACAAAAAGTAAAAAATAGTCTTGCAGATAAAAATAAAAAGTCTGAATTTACTGCAGATGAAGCTTTGGGGCTTGTGTTGTCCCTTAAGTTGTCCAAGTGGCAATACAATACTTTAAGACAAAGTATTAAAGAAAAGAATATTGGTTTGTTGCCTTCTTACTACAAGGTCCAAATGGCAAAGGAAGAATGTTATCCACCTAAAAATGACATGATAGTGACAGATACAGCAGCTAAAATAAAATTACAGTCACTTTTAGATGTAACGACTAAGAGAATACTCAAAACTATTACAATAGATAGCACTAAGTTTAAAGAATTGGCCCTCATTAGTAAGTGTGGATTTGATGGTGCTTCGAATCAGGCAAATTACAAACAAAGAATATTTTCAGAAAATGCAGAGGAAATTGATGATTCAAGCATATTTATGGGAAGTTTAGTACCAATCAAAATTGTGTCCGGGGACCAACTCGTCTGGGAGAACGATTCACCAAATTCAGCATTTTGGTGTCGTCCTATGTTTTTCAAGTTTCAAAAGGAAGATAAAACCACTATCAAAAATCAAAAGAATGAGACAGAAGCAGAGATAAAGAATTTAATAGCAACGGAAATAGCAGAAATAAAAATTTCACATTCCGTATTACTAACTATGATAGATGGCAAAGCAACCTCAGTCTTATGTGACACTTCAGCACAACGATGTGATATTTGTAAAGCAACTCCAACCGAAATGAATAACTTGCCTTTAATTCTGGAAAAAGAAGTCGATACTGATTTATACAAATACGGCATATCATCATTACATATGTGGATACGTTTTATGGAATGTGTCCTTCATATTGCCTATAGATTAGAATTAAAAACCTGGGTTGCAAAAGGCGAAAATAAAGCTATGATGGAAAACAAAAAAAGAGTAATACAAGAAGCTTTCAAAAACCAAACTGGTCTTTTAATAGATGTGGTAAAACAAGGACACGGAACAACCAATGACGGTAATACTGCTCGAAGATTTTTCACAAACACAGATATTACTGCTTCAATTACAGGTGTCGATAAAAATTTAATTAAAAGATTTGCAACTATTTTAGAAACTATGTCTTCAGGCCAGAGAATTGACCCTGTTAAGTTCAAGGACTACACAGATGCCACAATGAAGCTGTATATAGATTTGTACAAGTGGTTTTACATGCCCTCCAGCGTACATAAAGTTCTTGCTCACGGAGCAGATATAATTGAGAACTTCGGATTAATTCCTATTGGAAAATTGTCAGAAGAGGCTGCTGAATCTAGAAACAAAGACTTTAGAAGATACCGCGAAAACCATTCACGAAAGTTCAGCAGGACAGCTTGTAATCAGGATATACTAAATAATTTGTTGATTAGTTCTGACCCTTACATTTCAACAAAGAGACACAAAATGATTCGTAAACATAAAGAACTTTCGGAAGAGGCAAAAGGTTTATTAATACATGATGATTTTGACGAAGATAATGAGCGAGAAAACATTGAATTTGTAAATGTAGAAAACATAGAAATAGTAGCCGAATGCGAAACGGATGATGATTAATTTCTAAATATATAACAAACTATATAATATATAACTAGTGTGTTTGTGTAAGTGGGTGTCAGTGGATTAGGCCTCTTGGGGAAACCACTTATTAAAAAAAACGCGCTTTGTTCTTTACCTCAGGGGTGGTGTGGAAATGAGAATGAAAAATTAAAATTCTCTGAAATCGCAGAAAATCGCAGCCCGACATATAGCTGAAAATTTAGAAAAAAAATCATGTAATTCATATCTGCAAACCATATTTTGAGATGTCTTGAGAATTGGAAGAAATTCATATAAATATGTTTTCTTTCATACAAAAAAAAATATAATTTGCTTTATCTTCGAAAATAGTTAATTTGAGGAAAAATGTACATTTATAAAAATGTCTTGTATTTGATGCTAGAACCCGAATATCTAATAAAAAATTAAAGAATTGCATGTTGATTTTCATGCATCCCTAAGTCCATCGACGTCCGATTTCAGCCTACCGTGCCACGATCCGGCTGACCGAAAGGTAGCCGCATTTCAAAACAGCGACGTTTTTCAATCGAGCGCGCGTATTTGTAATACGGCGTGTTATACAATATGGCTGCGACATATACATTATTATAAATTAAAGTCACTTTTCGTACACAGTTTACAACTAAGAAATCTCGATGTTTTGTCAAATCGTATCAACCGTGCAAAGCAGGAGCAGGGGTTTTAATCGAAATCCTTTAATAATTTGCCCTTACTTTGTCTCTTTATTATAAAGAGTTTTGCTTCTACGAACAAAAAGGTAGCTCCTCTGTGTTTCAAAGTTCCTTCCTCCACCATAAAACATTTATTATGCACAGATATTATCTAACCTAAGCATTTTGCGCCTAAGTATTTTGTTAGTTTTAATTGTTCTTTTATTTTAATTTAGTACCTTCTTTATATTATCGCAGGTTTGCACGGTGTACTTGTGATGTTAAAATGACGCTTTTTCGAGCCTATTGTCAGACTTTCTACACCTGCAGCCTCTGGGTCAAGTATACGCAGAAGGCTTACTGCGCTCTGCGTGTACAATATAATAATGCCTTCAGAATGCTCGTGGGGCTGCCGCGGTTTTGTAGCGCGTCGGGTATGTTTACCGATGCGAGGGTAGATGATTTCTACGCTATTATTCGGAAGCGGTGCGCTTCTCTCCGGCAAAGAACATGTTTTAGCTCCCACAGCATGTTGAGGGCATTGAGTGACCGGTGGGACTGCCCGATGCTTGGCCGATGGGTGAGACTGCACACACAGGTCGGCTCTAAGTAGCTATACGGGCTTCTTGTTTATTATTTATTTATGTTACTGTTTGTTGTTGTTGTATACGTATTACTAATAATAGTTAAATAAGTATTTTTCATGTCATTACTAACACTATGGACTTTAAGGTCTGCCAATAAAGAATCAAATAAATAAATAAAATAAATATTATTGCTTGTTTTGCCTGTGCGTGTCCCAAATAAAATATTTTTCTTTTCTTTCTTTCTTTTCTTTCTTTATAACTTGGATGACACTTAGTGACACCTCTTTCGTTGAGATTTTTATCTCGCTACTAGCTATCATTTACCTAAGTTGTGACGTCACTGCAGAATGATAACAGCCGTCTATTCTCTAAAAAGTGAAGTGAGCTTGACGTGAGCTGACAATATTGTCAATCTCTAGTATCAGGTGGAATGACAGCTCACTTCAAGCGTACTTCACCATAGTTTTCAGGATGAGATTTTTCAGAATATACCGGCTAGCCGACGGAGCTTCGAGTATAATAATACTAGCTGCGCCCCGCGGTTTCACCCGCATAAGTCTCGATTTCATGGGAATATCCGGATAAAAAGTATCCTATGTCCTAATCCAGGTCATGGTCTACCCGTGTGCCAAATTTCATCCTATTCCATTCAAGCGTAAGAAACAAACAAACAAAGTCACTTTCGCATTTATAACATTATACAGTATGTTAACTAACAAAGGGCGTTCCCGTTAACCTGCAATAGTAGGTAGACCGGGGACAATTAAAACAGGTCATGATTGCAACAACTTCAATTTCTCGAAAACCATGATACCCACGTGTGTGACGCGTCGTTCGTTACTCCGTCGGCCATGTTCGGTTTTGTGTTTCTTACGGCTCGAGCGAGCGAGCGACGCAGTTGTGCACAGGACGCCTCGAAGAATTTCGCGCCAAAAAGTAAGTATTCACGATTTTATAATTTTTGTTATTTACCTATTTAAATCTTGTTGTTTGACAGTTTTTCTTATTTTGGAGTATTGTTTATCTATTTAAGATTGGTTTTATTACTGTTGATTAATGTTAAAGTCAATATAAAACGAAATATTGAGTATTGAAGTAGAAGATGTGAGATGGGTACGTTTGAAGCAACTTGTCTGTGGACGCTTGAAACGTTTCAAACGTCCCCGCATATACCGCATTTTTACCCGACTGCACAGAAGAAAGTTGTGTTTTAAAAATAAAGGATTTATGTACGTTGAAAAAATACCATTTACCACTTTAACTCACAATCGCAATTATAAAATTACATCTGTTAGGCAATACAATAACTCCGACGACTAAATTTTATCAATTTTTTTTTAATTTATCTTTTCTAGAGATGCCCTCAACGAAAACACGTTACAGACAGAAGTTCCAAGAACATATTTGCATATCAGCAAGCATTGATAAAGCAATGTCGAAGAATTGATAAATGGAGAGAGAAGAGTCAAACCTATATAAACGGGTCAATAAACGATTGTTATGATTGAAACATTTGTATGATTGAAACCTTGTCATGATTGAAACATTTGTATGATTGAAACCTTGTCATGATTGAAACATTGTCATGATTGAAACAAGCTGTTTTGTATGAGACTGGATTACCTTTTTTTTCTCCCCCATGCAAGTACCATTACAGCGTAATAGGATATTAGTCTTTCAATAATGTGAAATAGTATTCAATGGCACAAATTAGAGCACTCAAATTATATAAATAAGAGATATTTTGAGTGGTTTATGTTGAAGATGTTTTTACATTTGTAATTTTCGAAATATTAATGTTACGTTGACGCACTTATCACGACCTCGATAAATAATTTAGTGGTAAGCTTATATTGTTAAGACTGATTTAAAACCTACAGTAATTCCTAAAATATTTTCAGTGTTTCAATTATCCCTACATATTGTTTCAACCATCCTTGGGATGGGGTCAATAGAACCACTCTGCCCCATCTACTTTAATAGGTGATTGTAGGTTAATTATTCGAAATTGAGATGTAAATTATGTTTAATTTAGGAACTAGATAACGACCCTTTCAGCGATATAAATACGAGGGATGTGGGTAGTATAGATACTTCACTGCACACGTTTTAAGTAAAATTGTTTCAATTGTCCCCGGTCTACCATATAGCGTCTATACATGCTAAAAAAAATATAACCATTAAAAAAAATATGTTTTTTTTTTTGTTTTTGTATAGTAAAATATTCACAAAAAATATTAAATTGTTCCGGAAAATAAACTCTCTGTACACGCCCACTTGTCACACTTGTTTTTCTACGTTGAAATACAAGTGTGCGTGTACAGAGTGTTTATTTTACGATTAAATTTAATCGTTTTGTGAACATTTCACGACACAAATGAAAAAAAAAAAAAAATATTTTTGAGTGGTAATATTTTTTTTATCATGTATACACACTATACTATTGCAGGTTAACGGGAACGCCCTTTGTTAGTTAACATACTGTATATACATAGGTATATAATCCATACTAATATTATAAATTCGAAAGTAACTCTGCCTGTCTGTCTGTCTATCTGTCTGTCTGTATGTTACCATTTCACGCCTAAACCACTGAACGGATTAACGGATTTTGATAAAATTTGGCAAAGAGATAGATGGCATCCCGAAGAAGGACATAGGCTACTTTTTATCGACATACCACGCGAGCGAAGCCGCGGGTGGAAGCTAGTTATATACAACGTGCCGCTACAATGGTGACATTAATTTAACAGACGTATACGATTCCGCGTATTCGTTTTATGAAAATATTTAAATTATTATTTATTGATTTATTTACAATTTTCTAAATTACCATCCTGGAACAACCTGTACTTAAAGAACTGTAGCGAAGAGGTCATTTGCCGGGGTCACGGATCATATGTAGGCGAATAGAAGGAAAGCCGCGCAATTTCTTAGAAATTATGCCGACAAGGGATCTTCACCGACAGAACGTAAGCCAGCTCGTAGGTAGCTTCATGAATGAATCTTTTACACAGAGTGATCTCAATTGTGGTTATGTTTTTATTATTTAGTTTGTTTGAAAATTTTAATTTTTCAATTTATGAATTATTTTATTTTATTATATTTTTTATGTTTACTGGCCACTAGCCCTACC
Organism: Lithophane semibrunnea; assembly: GCA_947363905.1. NCBI lineage: Eukaryota > Metazoa > Arthropoda > Insecta > Lepidoptera > Noctuidae > Lithophane > Lithophane semibrunnea. The sequence goes on from OX376198.1 coordinate 5,284,971, forward strand.
CGTGTGTTAAATTAATGTCTCCATTGTAGCGGCACGTTGTATATATCAGCTGTCGCCCGCGACTTCGTCTGCGATCCAGGATGAAAAGCCTATATAGCTTCGAGTATAATATACTAGCCAATGTCCTTCTCCAGGTCAAGGTCTACCCCTGTGCCAAATTTGATCCAAATCCGTTCAGCCGTTTTAGGGTAAAAGCGTAACAAACAAACATACTAACTTTCGCATTTAGTTGCGATAGGATATCGATTGAATGTAACTGACTGCGCGGAGTGCAATTGTGTAATCGAGTAGTTGCAGCGAATTTATTAGACCATTTTCAATCCATGTACCTACAACTACCGTCTGACGTCGGAGAAATTGGCTACTTCGTAAAGAAATCTAGGTTATTTATTTAATCTCTAGCAGTTGCCCGCGGGTTCCGTTCCCAAAGGGTGCCAACGGGACGCTATTACTAAGGCTTCGCTGTTCATCCATCTGTCCGTCCGTCTGTCACAGAGTATCGGTAAGGGTATATCTGCCAGGGTTGCGGGAAAGTCCGAAAGGGATACCAGGACCTTGGCAACAGGCAACTGAAGGAGCACGGGTGGGTTTAAGTCAGTAAAAGTCTGACACGCCCTTCCGCTCCGCCCAGAGCGGGAGAAGTCGATGAAAGATTTCCCAAACTCAAAAAAACAAAAAAATAGTTTATGTCTTTTGAACCATAATTGGTAGACACTTTCTTTCTTCTGTATAGAAAGTGAGGTCCTTCTCTAGGTCCCAGATAATTCTGTAAAATTTCTTAAGGATCGGTTCAGTGGTTTAGGGGTACAAAGGTAAAATACAATAGACGCTGCGCTCGGTGTGGTAACACGTCGCGTTCTGGTTTGCAATTGGTCAATCGTCATCCTGAAGATGCCTCGTTGAGAGGTGAAACACGTGTCGATTTCTTACAGGGTTTTTATGACTCTTGAAGAATAGTCAAGCGGAATAGTTTACTAAAGATATCAGCGTCTATTGTATTTTATATTGATTTCCGCAAAGTCACGCCTGAATCAATTAACTATCTTAAAGGGTACAAAGGTAGCAGACAGAGTTACTTTGACATTTATAATATTACTAGCGACCCGCTCTTACTTCGCACGGTTTTTACGACTTGACAAAACATCCAGATTTCTTAATTATATATCACTTTAATAGTAACGTATTACACATATAAAACTTACGGAATAAATTCTCTAAGCGATGGTGAAAACCTCATCAAAATCTGTTGCATATTTTAGAAGAATAACGCGGACATACAGGCTGACACGAAAAGCGACTTTAATTTATAATATGTATAGAAGTATGGATTTAAGGGGGATGCGCTACGGTGGCCCGCGAAATTCAAATTTTCTTACGTTTTTTGCAATGCAGGTCAGTATCAGGTTGTATATTGATCTAAATATTATTAGCTCTCGTAACAAATATGGATTTACAGAATTATAAACATTAAAATCAGCAATACAACTCTCTAAGCTCATGTAAGTGTATTGAATGACTATTTCATGAAATCATGACATTTGGCACTTTCATGAACTTAGAGAGTTATATGGCTGATTCTAATGTTTATAATTCTGTAAATCCATATTTGTTACGCGCGAATAATATTTAGATCAACATACCTGATACTGAACTGAAAATTGCAAAAAACGTAAGAAAATTTTAATTTCGCGGGCTACCCTAGCGCATCAACCTTAAGAAAGCTCTGTTGTAGGTATCCGTTCCAGAAAGAGATTCATTAAAGAAAAATAATATCATTAGGTAGTATAATTTTTAATGCACTTGCATTTTCTCTATACAGGCTGTAAGGGTAAACAGTCTTGTCATTCAAACCATGGGTAGTTGACTTAAATATAAAAATAAATGGCCGAACACAACAAAAAAAAAACTTCATTTTCATTAAAAGACTTTAAAAAGTTTCTATCCGACACCGTGCTCTCTAGCGAAACAGCTGACTGACTGAGGGAGGGGTCGCGTTCGCGGCCGGTCAGGTCACATCCCGTACCCCCCGCCCGTGTTGAGACGCAAGTTCGTTGCCCTAGCGCATAGGTCAACGAAGTTGCGTCTCTTGTGGTAAAATGTAGATTAAAAAAAAATTAAAAAAAAGTTGTCATTTTCTATTGATTTTACGTTCTATAAATGAAACCAAACCACTGGTTGCAAGGATAACGGTGTTTACCCTAACACCCTGTATAGCATCGGTCAGCTCTGAACGTCCTTGATTTTTTGTTTTCTCATCCCATCCCGCATTCGAGCAAATCAAATGGCGTCTCATTTGACAGAATGGATCCGATAAACTACTTTCCTGGAAGGGTTATGCGATCTATACATAACTATACTGAATAAAGATGCCAATTTTTCTGCTCTCGTTGATGTACGCAAACACTAGCCCGTGTTTTCAAATGAATTGAAATGATCTGTATAAGTTAGGGACCTCAAAAACCTAATTGAATGCCAAAAATAATTTTACAAGTCCTTGTGTCCCTTCTCAAAGCTCGGAAACGCTGCAGCTATTTTCCGGAGGTAAAATGAAATAAATTACAAAAAATCTTTATTCATTTAGAAAACGCAAGACACGAATCCCAACATTCTAACTCCTTTCTTCACTTCTCTATTTAAACACTCCCAACATTCCGACAACATTCTCTACTCTTCTATTTAAACTCGAGTAAATCTCACCAACTCAGTTAGCTAGACGTGCTGTCACGTAATGTCTGGTGGTCCAGACTCCAGACGTGTTAACAGGAGACTAAATACCCCCGGGGGCTTAAAACAGCCACTTTGGCAGAATCATAATAGGAAAATATTATGAATCATCGTAAAATGTCACAAACTGACAATTCATAATAATGATCTGCGTACGATTCATATTACGAAATAATTCACTTGTTTGACAGTTTTCTATGGAGATTCTTAAAATTTTCTACGTATGAATTGCTTTTGTGTCAAATTAGAGGAATTTCTAATGACATCTGGAAATTCAGGAAATGAAATGCTTTTAAAGGAATTCCTAATATGGCCGTTTTAGGCCCACAGGATGAACGCGAAACCTAAAATGTTCACAAACAATATTACACTGACGCACGAAGGTAATGGCCCGAACAACGTTGATATAAGCACAAGGGAATATTAGCATGAAAATACCTCGTACGTTCTTTGTTTCAAAGGTTTCAGTAGATTTACTGCTGAAATTACTATTTTGTTGGCTTAATTTGGGCCTTGTATTCGTAGACGTAACATTAAGGCACGCCATTAAACATCTTATTCGGTTTGTCGTCAAGACTGTTTTCTTTTGGAGCACATTTGTAACACGCCATTTGCTTGTTTCCCGGGAACAGGAAAAATCACTGTTCATTAAGTAGAAAAAAAAATGCCTGTTTGAGTAACCCATACCCAACGAGCTATTATCAGAAAGTGTGCTAGTACCTACACGTCACTGATGACACTAGAGCACGCGTAGTATGACCACAGTAGAAACGGGTTTTGTCGACGGAAGAATAGACAAAATGACAAATAAACAATCATAATCTGTCATTTTGTCTATTCTTCCGTCGACAAAACCCGTTTCTACGGTGGTCATGCTACCCGTGCAGGTATGCAGCTGAGTGAAGTAAACATGCAAAGCTAAAGATTACCTACTACTCGTCCGCAGTCGCACTTATGCCTTCAATGGCCTGGTTCTGGCTTAGCTCGGGATAAATTACTCCTCAATCTGTTTACAAGGTTACTCATTTATTTCCTGAATATAGTTCCAATTTAAAAAAAAACTACGCTCTTTCCGCAAACGTGCTAATACCTAACAACTCTTATAACTAACTGCATGCAGCTCAAGCAGTACCAATCTCCTCTAAATCGCCGTCGCTTTAAATTCCGCTTATCCTAGTTCCGGAAAAACTCATTATACATCCCGAACTCAGTCGAGCAAAACCAATTATTTCTCCATCTATGTGCGTGCCAGCACTGTTCTCTAAATTCCTGAACATTTCACTAGAAATAAACGAGGAACTGTTAACAATATTGAAATGCTCAAATTCGAGTCATTAGAGCTATAAGCAGGGCCGTAACGTGAGTTTTCTACGTCTACCCACACATGGAACCGCGCCAAAATGAAACGGCGGTGCGCCGAACCACTTTAAACATCCAACTAACAAGCTTTATGAGACAATTTGCTTGGCATTTACATACTTGTTGAAGACATGATATGTCCGTACAATTTTATCGTTGCGGCTAAAAGGACCATAAAGCTAGTCCAAAGCTATGTATACTGTTGGTCAACGCGAGGCATTCTAAACAAATAACGGGTTTGTTATGACATGAGTACAGAGCATGCTCTATCCAGGGTTGCGGGTTAGTCCGAAAGGGATACCGGGACCTTGGCAACAGACAATTGAAGGAACACGGGTGGGTTCTAGTCAGTAAAAGTCTGACACGCCCTTCCGCTCCGCCCAGAGCAGGAGAAGTCATTGGATGATTTCGCAGACTCAAAAAAAAAAAGAAAGACCATGCTCTATGGTACTTTAGGGGTATGAGGAACAGGGTGTAAAGATCACTCATCCACCATAGAAAAGGGAGAATCCTCCTACCAGACGGGTGTTGTGTCTGGCGGGCAACTGCCCAATGATTGATATTGGATTCTTGTATAAATGTCCACTGCACGGTAAACTCTAATTGCGCAATGCAAGATTTTTTGTGACGTCAGGATTTTTGTGTGACGTCAGGTCTTCGATACGTAGTTCGCATGTGGCGATGTAGATACCGCCACAGTACCCTAGGACAGTATCCTAGTTCTACATTGCCTCGAGTTTAATTACGCATTAAACTGAGCCGCCTTGTGCACGTGTCATATGCTAGACTATCGCAAGTTAAATGATCTTATTCCTTTTTATGTCTTTCGATATATTAGGTATGATGAGCTCTATTGCTGAACATTATGAGATCCTGGGTTCGATTACCGGGTTGGGCAGTGTTATTGGGTTTTTCCACCAGGAATTTCTTGGTATCAGCCCGAAGTTTGGATTTGTCCCCGGTTGATGGCGATAGCCTCGCCCATAATTCTATTCCCCATATTCGCATAACTAGGCAAAATGTGAGTGTACTAAAGGTATGTGTACACCGTTGCCTAAACCTTCGGGGTTTATGGGCGTGATGTTACGTTAGGTAGTATGAAACTGAACGGCCAGTTGCAAAAACGAACTTTAACTTTTAAAGCTGTCGTTAAATACTAATCTTCCATTAACTTGTTATAACTCGTTGCAGAAAGCAACATTAGACTCGATTTTAATGGTTCTTTCATGATAATTATTAATGAAATCATTTGCGTTAATAATCCATTACGTAACGGGGCATTAATGTTTGTCTTCTCTTGTGCAACTGGGTGTGAATATAAAAGAAAAGCTCCTCTCTGATAGGTCGGAATGAAACAAATGACCGTTGCATTATGTAATAGAAGTAATGTTCGATGTTTAAAGAAAGGTCGCTTCACACGTGACGAGAACAGAGGGGACATATTATGAAAGTTTAACAGACTGTAAATAATGTATCTGTGCTGCATTGATTTTATATTTATATTTTCTGAGTATTTGTTTGCAAAACAAAAAAGTTTTCAAAACAAAATCTATTATTTTCGTGAGTCGAGTTCAGCTATCATTACCGTAACTAAAGACCAAATAAAAGTTAGTTACATAGTTTTTTTTTAAATAAAATCTAGCTTCTACGATCGTGATAAATTATAGCCTATGTTACTCAGTGATAATATAATATTCTACTGGTAAAAGATTTTTTAAATCGGTCCAGTAGATTTTGATTAGATACAAATATTTTCTCTTTAAGGGGGATGCGCTAGGGTGGCCCGCGAAATTCAAATTTTCTTACGTTTTTTCCATTTGCAGGTCAGTATCAGGTTGTATGTTGATCTAAATATTATTAGCGCTCGTAACAAATATGGATACACTTTCATGAGCTTAGAGAGTTGTATTGCTGATTTTAATGTTTATAATTCAGTAAATCCATATTTGTTACGAGTGCTAATAATATTTAGATCAACATACAACCTGATACTGACCTGCAAATTGCAAAAAACCTAAGAAAATTTGAATTTCGCGGGTTATCCTAGCGCATCAACCTTAAAATATTAGTATAGACAATCAATCAAACCTTTTTTCCTTTTTGGAAACTAAAACAATAGAAAATTATTAAATAATTAAAATTACTAGCTACATTATCTTTATAATTTTAGGTAAAGTACAAGCACCCATTTTCTCGTAATTTACGTTCAGCAATAAACTAGATAACTTGTTATCAGATCTCGTCTCAAACAAACCTACTTAGAAAAAATACATACCCCACACACTCATAGAGGAAAAAAGCACTCGATAAGTATCTAGACACATCGAATTGTTTTAGTTCAGTTTCAGTCCTTTTTCCACGATATGTTCAAACAAGAGCACAAAACAAACTACGTCCAACACGGAGCTCGCAAAATATCACGAAACGAGATCTTATAGCCTGGAACAACAAAGGCATAACTCACAAACAACAGCTTTGCATAACAGCAAAAATCTTTTAATTTTTTTAGTAAATTTTTCATTTTTCAGTACGTTGAAGTTTAGCAATTTTTTTTATTTTTTATAATTCAGCTGCTCGGCTAGTGATAGCTTTTGCTAGCAGTACATATCATTATGTTATTACGAAAATGATCTTTGGGAGCACACAGCTCAGAATGTATCTTGCAGCTTAGTGAGTAGCAGCATGATTGCTACTGCACCGATATTATCGTCCAGCTTGCTATGACCAGAGACCCTAGACAAACTGACATTCTATCAGCTATAACGATGATAGAAAAGGCAAAAATACATAGAACTGGGGGCCTAAAATGGCCACATTAGCAATTCCTCTAAAAGCAATTCATTTCCTGAATTCCCAGCTGTCATTAGCAATTCCTCTAATTTGACACGAAAGCAATTCATAATTTGTGGACCATTTTACGAGTCTCCATAGAAAACTGCCAAACAGATGAACTTTTCGTAATATGAATTGAACGCAGATCATATTATGAATTGTCAGTTTGTGACATTTTACGATGATTCATAATATTTTCCTTAGATTCTGCCAAAGTGGCCGTTTTAAGCCCCTGTCTGGGGGTTCAATTCCTCTAAAAGCAATTCATTTCCTGAATTCCCAGCAGTCATTAGCAGTTCCTCTAATTTGACACAAAAGCAATTCATAATTTGTTGACCATTTTACGAGTCTCCATAGAAAACTGCCAAACAGATGAACTATTTCGTAATATGAATTGAACGGAGATCATATTATGAATTGTCAGTTTGTGACATTTTACGATGATTCATAATATTTTCCTAAGATTCTGCCAAAGTGGCCGTTTTAAGCCCGCAGACATAAATAAGGAATCGGTGTTATTGTGTGTGGTAGTGTGGTTGGTGTTATTTGCAGATGACACATCATTGATTTTTAAAATAAACCGACGGTCGCAAAATCTTGACGACGTGAATAGCGCTATTCTTCAGGTCCAAGATTGGTTTACGGTAAATAATTTGGTACTAAATAAAAAAAAAACCAAATGCATTCGATTTAAATTACCTAATGTTAGAAGTAGCGAATGTGACATCATATTGAATGGAGAAAAACTGGAATTTATTAATCAAACAGTTTTCCTGGGAATCACGCTAGACGAGAAATTACAATGGGGACCCCATATAACATCTCTTGCGGGGCGGCTAAGCTCGGCCGCTTATGCTGTTAGAAAGATAAGACAGTTAACAGATGTAGAAACCGCTCGTTTGGTCTATTTCAGTTACTTCCACAGCATTATGTCATATGGCATTTTACTGTGGGGTCGGGCGGCTGACATTGAATCCATCTTTGTTTTGCAAAAGAGAGCTGTCAGAGCCATTTATAATCTATGTCGCCGCGAATCTCTCAGGGAACTATTTAAAAGGATTAATATTATGACGGTACCTTGCCAATTCATTTATGAGAATATTATGTATGTAAGAAAAAATCTAAATCTTTTTAATAAAATAAGTGATAGACATAATTTTAACACTAGAAATAAAGATAAAATAGATCAACCATTTTTCAGACTAGCTAAAGTACAAACATCTTTTATGGGGTACTGCGTTAAATGCTATAATAAAATACCTAGTGATATATTGCAATTAAATGAAAGAAAATTTAAAACTCATATTAAAAGTACACTTTGTAAACAAGCATATTACAAATTAGAGGATTATATCCAAGATAAGAATGCTTGGAAACATGCTGGTCTTGCTCCATAGGACAAATTCGAGGCTGGACAAAATCAAACTGGTTGCTAATCTAGTTGTAAAATTTATTACGTTTATATCATCGATTTTTTTTACATTTTATGATAATTAATCTCACACACTGTCCTATTAGTATTACTTGCAAGTTTGTAGAAATATTGTGTTATCGTACGTATACTTTAATGTTTGTAAATATGTGAGCACCATGTACCTATCACATACTTAATTTATTTATTTTTCATTGCTCCATTTTTAATTTTTAATTCTTTTTACCTATTGTAATTGTATTCTCGGTGCATCGTCTTCACATGTAATTATATAATTGATGTACCTATACCAAATATTGTAAAACATTTTTTTTTTTAAAAGAGTAACGGTGGAGTTTCTTGCCCATTCTTCTCCATACGAAAACTACCTTTTGGAAGGGGCAACTAGAATCAGTTCTATTTCTATGTATTTGACGTTCAAAAGTGCCTTTAATGTGCCTAGTTGAAATAAATTATTTGACTTTGACTTTGACTTTGAAAAGCTTATGTCGATCCTGTTGAAAGTCGTAGTAGAAATAAGAAACGCTTTGGAAGCGATTGTCACATGTCTAGGCCCTATGGACCTCGAACAAATCAGTATAGCGGCCAGCGAGACGACACACCTTCGTCGGACAGTGATTTCATCCAACCCGGAATGCCCCGTTTCCTATTGTTCTAAGCCCTCTTATATAAAACATTAATAGAAAGTTAGTCATTCAGCATTGGATATTTACTACGACGTATTATTATGAAATAAATAATTTATGAAATAGCGCATTATTTTCCTGACATTTTAAAGTCGTAGCCAACCATCAAAAGAACTCCAGTTTCTCAACACACATACACTCGAGGGCCGCCATTTTTCTCAACTAATGTCACTTGCTGCTTGCTGCGTTCCTAGTAAAAATGTTTTATTCAAAGTTCACAACCATGTCTGAATCGGGAAACGAATTGGGAAGTAATCCATCGGAAGAGAAATAAAACAGCTGTGAATAGTTTGACTTGGTTCAAGGTACCAATTCTATAACGTTTTACAATGTGTCATACATTGTTACAAAGATTGATTCCAAGAGCGCCGAAAGTATTTACTAGTTTTGTAAGCTCAATTCAACACTCCGGTGTTTAATATAAATTTAATTTTACAAAAAAACGTAACGTTAATGAACACCAAATTACTATAGATATTATTGCTATTGCCTTTGCTTGTCTATATTATTTAATGTGAATATAAATCTCTGCACCACACTTTTCACACCTTAACGGCTGAATTGATTTGGATGTAATTTGGCACTCGGATAGACCCTGGTCGTCGTATACTTTAAGTTTATTTGTGAGATAATTTCCAAACTGCGGGCGAAGCCGCGCGAAACCTCTCAATACTCAATATTGATTTGCTTTCGACAATGTGAACTTAGGTGGTAGGTTTTACAAAGACATGGTTATAGCTAGTACCTACAAAATAAATCATTAATTCTTTCAAACTAACTTCAACTAAATATAAGTAATATAATACATAATTCCGTAAAGGATGTTGCTTTGCCCATATTCCCCTCTCTTACTCAATCGACCAATAAAAGAGCAATTATGAATACATACACGTTGCTAGTTAAAACACTGCAGCCAGTACGAACGTGAAGAAATGCGCCAATGAAAGCAGTCTCCCTCGAGTTCGCGCCATTTGCATAAGTAGATAAACAGTCAAAACTCTTCCGTATTTTTCTTTCGTTTTTATTAGTCTCAGTTCTGACATCAAAAGGAAGGTATTTTACACGGATTTAGACGAATGTGAGACTGCACTCCCTTCCTTACATCTATACAAATATAAATTAAAGTCGCTTTTCGTGTCTGTCTGTGTGACCACGTTGTTCTTCTAAAATACGCAACAGATTTCGATGCGGCTTCCAACATCGTTTAGATAATTAATTCCGCAAGGTTTATGTGTGTAATACATTCATATAATACATTCATATAAAATAATAATACATTCATATTAAACTTAAATATAGTAAAGAAATCTCAATGTTTTTTAAAGTCGTAAAAATCGTACGAAGCAGGTTTCGGTCGCTAGTTTAGATTTATTAGGGGCAGGGGGAAAGTTGAAAAAAAAAGTGAGTAGACAAGAGAATTTTCGCAGTGTTTTGCCTTGTATATGCAGCTAATTATACATTATTAACATTTTTCAGGCTTCTAAGAATTTCACTCTCTTTTCAATGCACTATCAAAGGAAACATTTCTTGAAAATTCGCCAAACGTAAGGTAGAAATACATTTGGTTTGGAGCTCATAAATATTGCTAATGGTTGAACAGTACCGAATAGAATTTCGAGAAATAAATCCAATTTAGCAGCGAAGTAAATCTAAAAAAATACGCCAATATCTGACTAATTAATTCTATCACATAGGCCTTGGTTTTGTATTAAGCGGTTCATTTTAATTTATATATTCATTTAGGAAATAAATAAAACGATAGGACTCAAACTCTTTGGTGTCGAAACTGTATAGGTAATGATATCAGCATGTTGCCATGACATTCTAATATTTTCCGAACTAGGTACCTTTACTATTGAACAAGCAGGTGAATTTCCCCCGAATTGTAGGAACACTGAGCCAATACATTCCATCTACATATGTACACGCGTTCCGCTTACGTAACTGCGCACAATTCCAGAAATCATTGAGGCGCCTTCTAGAGGCTAGTTCACGTGTGTAATGATAATAATGTACCCGTGTATTTCCCGCGAACTTCGCCTGATCTGGATATTAGGCAACATCGTTTGTGCACCACGAAGATATCAATAGTAATTGGAGAACATTCTGGTTGTATAAAATTAAATTATTCAATAGTCAGTAGTACATAAAATACAAAATAATTTAATAAGGTCCTAACCTAACTAAAACTGTTACCAAACTAACTTAGGGCGTCGAAAAATTCTTAGATTAAAAAAAAATTTAGTCACGCAATTACAAATTGCCACTCACTTTGCGGGACATTAAACGCCCCCAGACAATAAACCTTCTAATGTGTTTCGTTCCGTGTTCTTCAACCAATTAAGCATGCATATCTAACAAACAAACATCAGTAAATTCAGAGAAAAAACAAAACTACTTACTTAATACTACTAACTACACAATATTCGTCCATAAAACGTAACTCTAAAACTAAATCGCAGCGCAAAGTTGTCAAATAATCGAAGCAGATTAATTCAAACCGCATATCGTCTACATTATAATAAATAAAACATGCTCGTACGTCGAAAATCCCTCGACATCCGACGTCACGACAAAATCCCCAAAAATATTATCGAGCACACACGAGAAAATTGTCAACGCGCAAACTTCTTATTTAGTTATACGCAAATTCTGAAACTACTGGGATTCGCAAGAAAATAGGGGTGCCACCACAAAGCTTTTTGTTGGTCGAAGTTATTAAATCAGACGGAAATGAGTTGCAAAACCGAAAAATTTCGGGTCATAGATCCAATTTACCGGTAGTTAGGGGTGACACGAGCTTTTTGTGAGGGTCATCTGATAGCTGATGTTAGTTTTTAGGTCGCAGTAATTAATATGTTGAGTGTGTGTAAATATGACGTGAATTATAAAAGTGCTTTACTTTAGGTACGAACTTATTAGTAGGTACCTTGATTTTTTTACGTGGTTCTTGTCTGTGAGTGGGACAAAAAAGAACAACTCTGCAGAGTTAAAACACCTTTCAGACAACTGATAAGGTGTGGAAATCAATGGCCACGGCGTTCAAACCTGAATTTCAGGCATAAAAAGGCGACATTTTTTCAAACCAGTATAATGTATTTGCTCCACCAGGATTAGACCAATAAACCAATATAACCAATATAATATTATACTAGGTTAAACCAATATAATGTATTACCTAATGGGCAAGTTTACAGGATTTTATCTTGTTTCAGAACAACTTTCGTATTGCAAACTCTGCTGAAAGCCAAAGAATCGCAAGTAAAGTTGCTCTTTCATAGTTATCTTTTCATTGAATTAGATAAGTTTGAGTCTGACCGCAGTCTGCGTCTGGCTCGATGTACTCACGGTGATACCACATCACCGTGAGTTATTCAGATTATGATACATTTGCTCACAAGTTTGCGGTTAAAGTTTATTTCCAAGCTTTTATGATTTACAAGCGCAGTAGTGGAAGAGCTTCTCGAGTCCTGTAAGGAAGGATCGTATTATTATTATCATGGCTAGTGAGATTCAAGTCAAATGTAAAAGCCGTTACGATGTCTAAGATAAGCTCTCCAGTGAATATAAAACAGAACTTCTTTATCAAAAAACTGTACAATAATACACAAATGAGGAGAAAATTAACAGTTCCCAATTGATATATTTAGAGCTTCCCTCGCCGGAAAATAAATTAATTTATTTATTTGTAGGTTTTATTTTTTATTTTGTTTTTGGTTTTAATTTAATGTAAGTACTAACATAGTTACGTAAGTTGTATCACTAACAAAGATCTATGGAGCAAGTTTCCGAAATAAACGTTTTTATTATTATTATTATTAAAGCCCGCCAAAACCTTCAACAAATCTCGACGCAAATGAAGGTCTCGATATACTGGGAAAACGCGAACCCAAGGCGAAGATAACAATGGAGCATTTTTTATTCACGCTCGAATTTCAGGCCGAAAATTCTAAAGGGCTATGAACTCGTCAAAATGAAAAGTTGTCACGACTTTTGGAAATTTACATGTTTTCCGTTCACGAATAGATTCCCGAAACCCGAGCTCTTCGTAAGTGCAGTCGTTCACTCTACTCTTAGGTCAAGTGCCACTTTCAGGCGTTATTTTTACCTTACGATACGATATCTACCTCTCTTTGCATACTAAACTGTCGAACGACCTTCGAGGAGGATTAAAATCAATTGGGAGATAAAAACAAGCATTTATTTCTTTGATATTTATTTTTAGAACAAGGATTATAACCATGTCAACCATGTTTAATTCTAAAGAGATATAAATCGAACTTGGTATAATAAATAGGTAAAACTTTTATCATTAGTTTTACCGAGGGGCTTTTCCGAGTCATAATTGTATTCAATAGGCACCAAATTCAACATGAAAATACCTCATACTTAAACCTAACTAACCTAGTTATTAGTAAGCCTTACTTATCTATGTACCTAACTTTCAATAGGTACCTAACACTGAAATTAGTTAATTGATTCAGGCGTGACTTTACGGAAATCCATTATAAAATAAAAAAGACGTAGATATATTTAGTAACCTATTCCGCTTAACTATTCCTCAAGAGCACAGATATTATCAAGAGTCATAAAAAACCCTGTAAGATATCGACACGTGTTTCACCTCTCTCTCGTCTCGACGTCTTGTCTCGTGTTTCGCGACTAGTCAATCGTCATCCTGAGGATGAAATACGTGTCAATTTCTTACAGGGCTTTTAAGACTCTTGAGGAATAGTTAAGCGGAATAGGTTACTAAATATATCTACGTCTATTGTATTTTAACACTGAAGTTTACAAACAAAATCTCTAGCGTTCTGTACTGAAACGAACAATCAGTTTTAGGGTAATTCTCAGTAAGCTGAGCCAACGAAACCTACTAACAATGCCTCACACCCTTTACTAGAAGTAGTTATACCGCTCACCTACTTTCATTAATTTAAGTGAACCAGTAACAGTAGCTAGTTGCTAACTGTAAACCCGCGTCAGTTAGGAAATGATGATAATCTAGGCTTATATACCTTATACCTAGGTATATAAGGTAACATTCTCCTCAAATAAGACGTGAAAGCCACAATCCTAATCCGTTCCCTCTTTTTTATAAGACTTTTAATTAATTATGAAGTTTTTGCTCCACTAACTAAGATTAAGTAGAATGAAAAGGTTCTAATGCCGCATCAAATTAGCATTTAAACTATGCTAAGTTGGGAGTTTTAGAAATTCTACTGTCATCTTGAACTTGATAAAAAAAATTGCTCTTTTTTCTTGTAGGGCAATTCTGAATTAAAGCTTCTGTCTTTGGGAATAATGAAGGGTATACTTAACCCTTCATTATTTTATTTTTATTTTATTAGGATCTCCAACAAAGAATACACCTTACATGCTAAAATAAAAAGACAAGAACAACAATCTATGTGCTCCCTCAATTATAGGAGATCACATCATGCAATAAAAACAAGCGAACAGTAATTTAAACGAAAGTAGCCCTTAAAGTTAAAATTAAAATTATATATTAGGTCTTTACCTATGAAATTGCCGTTTTGTATGAAAAAATTAAAACGAATTTTTTTAATGTATATTTTATTTGTATTAATCGAAGTAATCACCCATGAAATCAATGCATCTTTGCCAACGCAGTGGCAGTTTATTGATGCCCTTCTTAAAGAAATCAGCTGGACGGGAGGCAACAAATTCTTCAAAGGCATTTTGTACTGCCTCTGCCTATTGAATTTTTTTCCCGCCAAGAAGTTATTCAAATTCTGGAAAAAGTAGTAGTCTGTAGGCGCAAGGTCTGGTGAGTAGGGCGGATGACGGAGAGCTTCCAACCCCAGTTCTTGCAACTTGGAGACCGTCTGCTGTGCAGTATGAGGTTGCGCGTTGTCGTGCAGGAGCAGCGGAGACGAGCGATTGACCAATGCTGGTTGGAGATGTGCCAGCTTCTCCATCATTGTGTTCAGTTCTTCAGAGTACACATCTGCAGTAATGCTCACCCCGTTTGGTAAGAAGCTGTGATGAATCACACCGGCGCTAGACCACCAAACAGTGACCATCACTTTTCTAGGGGTAAGTTTTCGTTTAGAGCATTGTTTAGGTTCTGAACCAGGATCCAACCAACTTGCTGAGCGCTTGCGGTTATCAAACAGAATCCATTTTTCATCGCAGGTAACAATGCGGTTCAAAATTCCTTCATTTGTGTGTCTGTTGAGCAGTGCAAGGCACGCCTCGACGCGTACTTCGCGCTGGCGATCATTGAGTTCGTGGGGCACCCATTTGTCAAGCTTTTTTACCTTGCCAATTTGACGCAAATGGACCAATATTGTTTTGACGCTAACGTCGAAAGCTGCTGCTAATTCAGCCGTAGATTGTGTATCATCAGCTTCCACAATCGCCTTTAATTCGTCATTGTCGACCAAAGTCTTCGGACGACCGCGAGGTTCATTTTTCAGGTCGAAATTTCCAGAACGGAAGCGAGCAAACCAATAACAGGTGGTGCGTTGGTTTGTAGTATTAGCTCCGTAAACGTCGTTGATGTTGCGTGCCGCTTGTGCCGCGTTGCTGCCACGGCGGTACTCATATTCGATTTTACTCGAATTTTTAACGTATCCATGATGACGAAAAAGATTGAAATGCGATGAAATTGTAACACTAATCATTAAACAAATGACTTCTTTTGAAAAAAGAATTCCATGTTTTTAAAATAAAATTAATTTGAAATTAGAATTCTTAGCCAAACAAAAATTATTTTGATTTGAAATGGCCAGTACTGCAGAACGGCAATTTCATAGGTAAAGACCTATTATTATTAGGGTTAATTATACTATTATATTATTAAATTTGGACATTTATTCCCAAAGACAGAAGCTTCAGCGTTCCAGCTGACTACCACAATAAAACCACTTGGTTCTCCTCCTTTATAGGTACCTATAGTCCACGTTACTCACCACGTCACTCACCACGTCACTAGTCCACGTCACTGTTAATGCTTTAATTATTTGTCACATTCTTAGATATCACTACAAATTTTTCATTTGACTATATCAAACTCAGAACTCAAAAACTCAAACTTAAAGCATTTATTTCAATTAAACCGTTTACAGGCACTTTTGAATTGTCATAGAGTCGATCAGTTACTCAGAAAGTTAAAGAAAGTAACCCATTCCAAAACGTAGATCTCTATGGAGAAGAACGGGCAAGAAACTCCAAGGACACTGTTAAATCAAGATAACAAAATCCTGGCTACATTATTCCTTGTGTCAATGCAAGCACAATTAAAAAAATTAAACATATATTGGTATAAAGCAATTCAAAATAAAATATTAATAAGCCGTAGCAGTTATGAGATGACCAGTCTCAACTGACGGCACCTGTTCACGAACATGACTCGTAGATCAGTAGGTACTATCCAGCTCAACCATTTTGAAGGGAACTGAATGATCCAACACACGCGTCACGATCAACGATACATTTGAGAGAGGATGACATACTCTTAACTGCCATGCTCACTGCTTTATTGAACAGTAGGTACCTATGTAGTGTATGCTCTATGTTACCCTAATGCTACCACGATTTACCGTATCAAAGCAGATAATATTACAATAACATGATTTAAATCTTTGGTAATAACAGGCTCGGTGTTAACCTTTACTAAACCTATAAACGTGCGTGGAATCCAACAAACTAATAAAGGCTGTTCAAATCAAAACGAGAGTTCTCCCAATCAACGAACAATGTTTGAAATAAAGCAATACAATAGACACATAAATACAATCGATGGTAACTCGTTTATTACCAAGCTTTTTGTTTGCTGCATCAATAGTCACATAGTGAGTAATTAAAATATTATCATGAACTTATTAAAATTCGTTTGTAAATGTTGATGTTATTTATATCAATGTTTGCAATGATTTTAATAGTTGGTTGAGTTAATGGTGGATTACAGTGTCGATGTAACAATATTTCTGATCCTTGGTTTTATATTAATCTAGACACGCGGCCGCGTGTCAAGCCAAGTTTAAGAAACGTGTGTTATATTACACGAACCATTTGGAGCTACTTTTCACCCCTCAATAACTCAAAATCTATTTAACATACACTCATGAAACTTGGTTTACGTATTAATACTCCCTAGATTAACTAGAACCCCAAATTTCATAAATACAGCTCAAACGGTTGTTGAGATATCAACGTCTAAAAATCGTCATTTTTATCACTGACTGACATACCTATAGATCAAAAACCTATCCCACTTTCAGTAAAATTTCAGCTTGAATTCATCCTAAGTGCTTTGTGTAAATAATACGACTATTCAATGAAGTTATATTTTTAAATAGCAAACATTGTTATAACAGAAAAAACAAGAAATTTGGTTTTAAATTTATTTGAGAATGTTGTATGTTCTTTATAAACAGGATTATCTATAGAACTTGGCACCCATTTAGATCTCAATTCTTTTGTCGGCGAAGTCGATAACCACACTTTGAATTTGGCTCCCATTTCACATTTATGTTTTTGGTTGGATTTAACTTATCAAATACAGTTTTCTTGTTAGTGAAGCCTAATAGGTATCTCATAATTAAAGTGGCTGTCTTCAGATCAATATTTTGCCTCTAAGCTCATGAGATAACTCAAGCTATTCCGATATAGTATAGATATTCATCTGCAATTTCTGTAGCTCTGGCTATGTAATTGTTAATGAAGGTCATTAAAAGTAGGTACCTACATTCTGCTCCCGCGTCCTAACCAAAGTAATCGGTCACGCGAAGACGGTTGCGTGTTCGCGCGAAAATCGTTTTAGTTAGGATGCGGCTTGAATCCCATGTGTCTGCAGAAGGCATGTGTCATATTGTCTAATCATTTTATTCGGGAGTTCTAATTTCTGGTACTTTAATGTAACTATAGGGTTAAAACATACTTAGGTGACTATTTACTCAAAGCCAAAAGAAAACTAAAGTTAAGCATCTTCTTGTTAAGGCGGAGACTGACTTGCAACGTTTGTTTGTATTGTATCATATCATCATTAGAGGCGAGCGTGGTTACAATACGGTGATACACAAGACGCAGCGAACATTCGCTTCGAGGGCCATTTACGACAATGTCCTTTGACTTGAATGAGTTAACTCTGCATCCCAACCAACAAACGCCCTTGTTACCACTAACAGGGATCATCATAAGTTTTCCCGACCATTTTAACCTCCATGAAATTTTCGTTGCTCATATTTCCGTTACAAAGGAATTCACGAAACAGCCGACAGTCGAGTGGAAGATCCGGCGCTGGCATGTTCGACTCACTGCACTGGCTACTGTAACGCGTTACAAAAACTCGATACATTACAAACAAACGTTTCAAGTCACTCTCCGCCTGAACAAATCCTCTTCCGTCTTCGTGTACCGGCAACACTTATGGAGATTATCAGGAAATAACTCCACAAAAAGAAGATTAGTTTTGTTTGAGTGAGATAAGGTGTTCTCGGTGTTTATTTCTACGCTTCCAAGTGGGGAAGGACTTATAAATACATACCTCTCGAATGTTTTACCTTAAGTTAAATTCTCTTACTAAAACGTTCACATCTGTCAAACTTGTCAAAAATGTTGGTAAATTTGTGGTATTTTGACAGATTGCGAATGCGATGCGAATGTGACCGTTCTAGGGAATTGCCCAGCTATGGTCTTGAATCCGCATTGTTTTTTAAAGGTGTATGTTAAGTAGTTAGGTACTTATACTTGACTTGGAACTAGTACTTGACTGGTTCGTTGGTCTATATACAGGGTGTTAGAGTAAACACCGTTATCCTTGCAACCAGTGGTTTGGTTTCATTTATAGAACGTAAAATCAATGGAAAATTACAACTTTGTTTTAATGTTTTTAGATCTAAATTTTACCACAAGAGACGCAAGTTCGTTGCCCTATGCGCTAGGGCAACGAACTTGCGTCTCAACACGCGCGGGGGTACGGGATGTGACCTGACCGGCAGCGAGCGCGATCCCTCCCTTAGTCAGTCAGCTGTTTCGCTAGCAAGCTCGGTGTCAGATAGAAACTTTTTAAAATCTTTTAATGAAAATAACGTTTTTTTTTTGTTGTGTTCGGTCATTTATTTTATATTTAAGTCAACTACCCATGGTTTGAATGACAAGAGTGTTTACCCTTACATCCTGTATATGGTTGCAAGCGCTACTACATGAGGTCCTGCTGTCCGATTTCCGGGTCGGGAATCAGAAATTTCTCAGTAGCAGCCCGGAGTCTAAATTTGTGCCCGGTTTTTTTATTTGAGCCCTGGCGATAGGCTCGCCCCCTATTGCATAGGACTTAAACATAGCTGGCGGAATGTGGATGTACTATAGGTGCACCTCTGCCCAACCCTTCGGGAATTATAGGCGTGATGTTAAGTGTTAAGTTTATTAAAACTGAAGAACTTTTATTAGATAATTTTCTTATACTAAATCAAAACACCGAATAGATTGCGCTCAACCCTAAATTAGCTTAAACTAACCATCAAAAAACCTTTCATTCGTATATTCTACACCAAATAACACAAACCTTTCTCCGAACGCCAAAAACACTATTTTCTTTCCCATAATGCCCATAAAGTTGATAAATCCATATTGACATTGCCATTTATTCGACGTCGCCTGATTAAAGCTATCAATAAGCCGCTTGCGAAGTCAAAGACCTTTCCAACCTTTCCATATTTCACGGATGGTCCACTTCACTTACGTATTTGTGATATTAAATTATTTTTTTTATTCTGCAAATAGGATATCACTTTTAGGCGTCATAATAAAAAGAAATAAGCTAGATGACGTCGATAAACGTTTTGACTTTGACTTAGACTTTGACTTTGACATTTCCTCTCTGACCTGATTCCTGAGAAGAAATGGCGTAACAAAATCAGTAACTATATAAGGTGTATCTTTTCAAACATTTCGGGTTTGGTCTCCTCGTGAAAGTTGTTTATAATGATGAGTACAATGACTCCTTAAGAGATTTCGTGTATGAATAGATACACCTTATAAATATACTAGTATGTTGTCTTAACGCATTCAAGGACACTGAACGAGACATGAAAAAACATGGACGCAACCTTCTGTCATGTTGGCGAACGTGACGATCTAAGGCCCTAGTTATAAAAAGCGTCCGATGCGCTTTGGGCGCTCAATAAAATTTTATGAGTTCTGTCGTCCAAGGGCACGTCATGTAATTCGTTACATAGAAATTCATAAAATTTGGTTGAGCGCCTAAAACGCAGCACACGACGCAAAAAATTACAGCACGCGCGACTCGAGCGCCTGTTAAACATAACTAGAGCCTTAGTGTGAAAATTTTGTTACTTTGCTGTTGTTGTTATTGTTGTTGTTAAGTTAGTTGTGTGTGTGTAGTGATTGGTGTTGTTTATGTGTGGATTAGTTGTATTTATTTTTGCCTTTGTCTCCTGTCTGCTGTGACATACTTTGCAACGATAGCTCTGCTTTATTATTTTAATCTTTCTTTTACTGAATCCATCCAAAACTCACACACATAACTTTTCATCAAGACACAATAGAAGTTTTATTGTTATAACGCCTAAGGGCGTTTAGTGTTCCTCAAAGTGTTAAGAAAGTTTTAGAGAAACATTACATAGGTAACTTACACTTTGGGAGATAGATTGATTTATTTATTTTTCTTTCAACTACATAGTAATGTTATCATTAATCATTACAAAACCGATCACAAAGGACGTATTTTTTGCTTAGAACCAAAACTGCAAAACAGTGCAACAATGTAATTTCATACAACTTTACTGCACTGTTTTTAGGGTTCTATACCAAAAGGGTTAAACGGGACCCTGTTACTAAGCCTCGTCTCTCCGGCTCTGTCTGAGTTGAATTGACTTGAGTTGACCTGACTTGACCTGACTTGACCTGACTTGACCTGACTTGACCTGACTTGACCTGACTTGACCTGACTTGACCTGACTTGACCTGACTTGACCTGACTTGACCTGACTTGACCTGACTTGACCTGACTTGACCTGACTTGACCTGACTTGACCTGACTTGACCTGACTTGACCTGACTTGACCTGACTTGACCTGACTTGACCTGACTTGACCTGACTTGACCTGACTTGACCTGACTTGACCTGACTTGACCTGACTTGACCTGACTTGACCTGACTTGACCTGACTTGACCTGACTTGACCTGACTTGACCTGACTTGACCTGACTTGACCTGACTTGACCTGACTTGACCTGACTTGACCTGACTTGACCTGACTTGACCTGACTTGACCTGACTTGACCTGACTTGACCTGACTTGACCTGACTTGACCTGACTTGACCTGACTTGACCTGACTTGACCTGACTTGACCTGACTTGACCTGACTTGACCTGACTTGACCTGACTTGACCTGACTTGACCTGACTTGACCTGACTTGACCTGACTTGACCTGACTTGACCTGACTTGACCTGACTTGACCTGACTTGACCTGACTTGACCTGACTTGACCTGACTTGACCTGACTGGTTAATACAAATGGATAAATACCGTTTAAAATGACCTGACTTGGTAGTTGAAAGAAAAAGTAGATTACGCACCTTGCTAAAGTGAGTTATTGATGCAT
This sequence comes from Lithophane semibrunnea, assembly GCA_947363905.1. Classification (NCBI taxonomy): domain Eukaryota; kingdom Metazoa; phylum Arthropoda; class Insecta; order Lepidoptera; family Noctuidae; genus Lithophane; species Lithophane semibrunnea. The sequence continues at coordinate 5,306,601 of OX376198.1, forward strand.
GAGGGTTATGTTGGTGCTCGAGCGTATGCGAGGGCACTAAATTAACACGAGTAGCGCTCGATGCAGCAATCTACTACAGGATATATATTTTTTAAATTATCCATCGTTAATTAATAACATGGCAGTCCATTTGCATTCAGCTTCAGAGTCTAGTTTTTTTTACTGTTCGATTATAAAAATACTGTATGAAAATACTCTGAAATCTTTATAAAAATAAGCCTTTTTTCAAGTAAAATGCTGTACAGTTTTATACTGATCATTTTTTCAACTGAAAAAATATAAATGAAAAAATATACAGATTAATCAGGGAAAAACGAAATTCATCAAATTAAAGTATCCAACCGAGTAACTGTTATTCCAATGTTACATTTTTATTTTTAAACTATTCACATGTGTATACGTGCCGAACTGTTTTTTGGGCATACAAATCGAGTCCATTTCGATTTGAATAAATATACGACCAACCATTTTTTTATAAAATATATAGGTACTTTTTTTAAAGCCCGCCGAATGTCTTACAAAATAGAAAAGTGCCCACAAAAAAGCTACGTGTGTTATTTACAAAATCGTTCGGCATTATTTCTGCTAGCAAACAAAATGGCGGATCGATAGACACATAAAAAGTTTAACACCTAATATTTTTTTAAGTAAAACGAAATACATTTTTTATACGAGATGAATTTTTATTGTGGTATAGATGTCATATACCTGTTTAATATATATACATATATATACGGTATATATTTAGAATAAAAATTCTGCTTACGTTGTATCGCAAGGTCAAAATTGCTTCTCTTAGCATTCAAAGCGAGTAAAGACGCAAGCAAAAACTAGTGTGAAAATAAATAAGTCCATGGTACGAGCAACGAGCGAATTTGATGCAACATATTGGTTTAATTATGAGTACAGAAATATTTTGAATTCAAAACATTGAATTACCTAAATACGTGAGTAACTGTAGAAATAAACAAAAAAATATTTATTTATTTGTGTTGTTGTATTTGGTGAGTTGTAATTTAACCCACAATTAATAAAAGTGATTCCTGAATTTTTTTTTTTTCTATAGTGTTTTTATAGAATCGTGTTTTCGTCAAACATAGTACTTAATATTTATCATATTAACTAAAAGATAAGTTAAAGTTGAGGAAAAAAATCAAAATGCATTTATTTCAAAATTAATGCTGCAGTTTTTTCGTTATAACGTAGGATCATGCTAAGCAATTTGAAATATTATAAACTCAAGTTCTTAATCAAAAAACGCTCTCTCCTTTCAACTCTCTCCTAACTCACACCGCAGTATAAAGAAACATTCTAGAGGCGTCAAAGAAAAATCGTAACAATTTATTTGCCGGGGTCGCCTCTGAAAGTCTGAATAGAGAGAATTTTCGCTGTCCCACTATTACGGCTAGGCTTTTCACTCACAACGCTGTATTATGTAATCTCCATCATTAATTTGTTTCATTTTAAATTTTGAGCCTCAACTTCAGACGACTTTTAGACTTTGTGGTCAGTAATAAAAGTTAAATAGTTTTTTTTGCGAAATGGCTCGTTTATTTTAAGGGATTCCTCGCTTTGTGAAGGTTCGGTTTCCTACAAAATGGTTGAGCTGGATGGTGCTGATCTACGTGTCATGTTCGTGGACGGACGCCGTCAGTTAAGACTGGTCATCTCTTATTTGCCAGAGCTTATTTTTCATCTTATATTTTGAATTGTTTTTGATTATTTTTTGTTTTACATTGTTCTCACATATAGAAGCAACAAGAATACTGTACCCAGGATTTTGTAATATCTATGTATATCCATATTTAAAAGAGTGTCCTTGGAGTTTCTTGCCCGTTGTTCTTTCTCCATAGACCGACTCTTTGACAATTCAAAAGTGCCTGTAAATGGTTTAATTGAAATAAATGCTTTGAGTTTGAGTTTGAAGTGGGCAAGTACTGTACGATGCTGTTAATATGGCACTTTGCGATTTAAAAAAAGTACGGCTTAGCGCATTACACGAGCGGCACGTTGCCAACGGCAGAGGCAACTGACTGTCGCCATTCATCGTCGACAGCCGTAGACGCGCCGACGACAATTGCCTCTGCCGTCGGCAACGGGACGCTCGTGTATATGAGCACTTATTAAAACGACTCTGTCACTTACGCTCTGGCCAAACTGAAACGAATTCCGCGCCGATTTTATCCAAGTCAAAGTCAAATCATTTATTTCAAGTAAGCCATAGTTTTGATGTTTACTTAAATATTTTGTTTCAACTACCTTACACGAATTTGATCAAACTGGCACGAATGGTCACATGACTTCCTCAGTATACGCTGGGCGAGCTGTTAGCGTAGCGAGCTCGGCCAAACGGTCTATACAGAACCAATCGACGCGCGCAGTCACGTCCCGCGCTGGATTCGTCCCATTCGTCTCAGTACGGCAAGAGCTATATGCCTATGTGGCAAACTCTTGCTAAAATTCAATGTGCCATTTTCGGCCGGGTACTGTACAAGTAGTTTCTGTGTCAATTTTAGCGTGCTCTAGATAACGTAGGCACTCTAATGATTAGGTAACTATAGTGTAAGATTGTCAACCAAGACGGTTGCAGACATGTTTTCTGAGGCTTGGACGAGTTGACGTGTATGAATATTATATAAATTCTAAATAAACAGGTCTTGTTCTGTTAGCACGGTGATAACAGTAGGGTCAGTTCACACCGAGACGCGAAGCGACGCGCACTTTTTCATGATCCGATACAATATCTAATTTATTTACTACACAATAAGGTATGACATGAACATGAGTAAAACACTCGAGAACCTTATTTTTTTATATCGAGAACCTATTCATTATTTCATATAGAATTCTGTTTGTAAACATCTTGGCATTGTATAAAGAAATTGAAAGAAATGTTTCATAGGTACGTCACCCCTCAATGGATGTCTGAGTCAGCGATCATTTTGAATGTTTAACGCACCATTTGACACTACCGTAGACAATATTTTTAAGTAGACGAGTCAGCCATTTTGTCCTTAGCATAGCGTTTGATCAAAATATTGCTCGTTTTGTTCAAGTATTTTCTTAGCTAGGTATGTACGTGTAAATAAATGGTACCAGACGACTGTTACGTACATAAAGAAGACTTTTTTTTAGTTGATTCGAAAGAAATGGAATCCATGTACTATGTTTGTTGTTCTATAGGTTGGTACATTTTTAACTGGTATTAGTTAATTGGTTCAGGCGTGACTTTGCGGAAATCCATTATAAAATACAATAGACGTAGATATATTTAGTAACTAATTCCGCTTTACTATTCCTAAAGAGTCATAAAAGCCCTGTAAGAAATCGACACGTATTTCATCTCTCAACGAGGCATCCTCAGAATGACGATTGACTTGTCGCAAACCGACCGACATGTTGCCATGCCAACTCCCGCTCTGCGCGCTCGGCGTTACTAATTAATATATCTACGTCTACTGTATTTTAACTGGTATTAGATCAATAAACAAAAATTTCGATATCTGTAATAGGAGGGCAATATAATTATAGTACCTACAAATAGTTTTAAACATTTGACAACAAAAATAAAGTACTTACAGTAGAAGCAGTCAAACCGGCATGATATCTTACAAACGCGGTATTGGTACAGTACTAAGACAAATAAAATTAATTAATTTTACTAAAAGGAACTAACAATGCCAAGCAGAATAAGACGAAAAGTCTTGTTCTCTTAATAGACACAAGATGTTTCGTCCAATACAATTAATTAGCCGCCTCTATTAAAAGAGATCTATTTTTAGCAAGACAAAGTTAGCGAGAACCTTCAGTACACAAATTATGAACCTAGACGCACAGTACCTACCTACACAAATTATGAACATTAAAGTCAGATAGAAAAGACATAATAGAAAGATAACATAGTACTTATTTTTTTTTCCAGTAATATGGAATTAAATATCACCACCATAGAATTTATTCCGAAAGGTTTATGTGTATATTATACAGTATGCAAGGGTAAACACGATGTCACTCAAACCATGGGTAGTTTACTTAAATATAAAAATAAATGACCCAGTAACAAGAAAAAAAAACCTTATTTTCATGAAAAGATTTAAAAAAGTAAATATCCGTCACTGTCCCGATACTCATGGATACGCGCTCGAGAGAGCTGCAAAACAGCTGACTGCCGGTCATGTAACGTCCCGCGCGCCCCGCCCGCCCCCGCCTACCGCCGCCCGCCGTGTTGAGACGCAAGTTAGTTACCCTCGCATATAGGGTGAAATATTCTTGTGGAAATAATGTAGTTTTTTTTTTTTTAAGTTGTTTTTTTCCATTGATTTTAGGTTCTATAAATGAAACCAAACCACTGGTTCCAAGGATAACGGTGTTTACACTAACATCCTGTATTGATATGCATGTTATAAAGAAATCTCGATATTGTGTCAAGTCGTAAAAACTACTAATCTTCCATACCACTAGTCGTCAATACACCCTTAATCTGCTTTATTATTACCTATTAATTTTCGAAAAATCAACCTGTGTATTTTCCTTTCTGATTGTGATTTGACGTAACATTGTTCAATATTATTTTTGGTTTTCATTAAACAATAATAGTGCTTGCGAATGGTACAAACGTAAAGCATAGGACACGCACTTGGCACGTCTTAGTGTTGCCTACCTAAAAAACTTCAACAGAGTTCGGACTAATAAGTCTCTAACAAGAACTAAGTAGACAAAAGTAAACACATTGGAACTCCAAACAGCAAAACCAATAAATAAGGCGGAGTAAAGCCGGGTTTTCACTTAGGGCGGATTTCACCAATGAAACTGAACGCGATCAGCATATGTATCTAAACTGCGATCAAGAGCTGACAGTGTCATCATTGTTATGGAATATTGGCCCTAACAGCCCTTGGACGCAGTTTAGATGTGCTGATTGCGTTTAGTTTCATTGGTGAAATTGCCACCATAATTATAGGATCTCACTTTGCAGGCTTATTGGTTGATTCGCCCAAAGTTACTCGCCAAAAACGGTCGAATCGACGCTTCATGCTTTCATGGAACGATCTAATTGATAAAGTTGTTCATTAGTATCTTACAAAATTGCCTCCTAAACATAGCCAATTAGTAATAAATCAAAATTGAAAGCCGAAGCCCCAATTATCTTGAGTCCTATTAGATAGTTACTGTTTAATTAATTGCTCTGACGGCCTGACTGTATAATGTGTACGTATAATGTACAGATATATTATCTCGTCTAGATAAGGCCTGTTTTGTGAGTATCTCGCGTTATATCTCTTTGTGAACACTGTGTGGGCGCTAATGCGATGACGCTGTGATATGTCGCACGCTGAGAACGAAAGTGACCTATCTCAAAATTTTAGTAAAATGAGTTAAATATACAAAATGACTCAAAAATGTACACTTTATCACACTTATATTTAAAAACAAACCATTAATGGTCAGGGAGGGATAGAGAGCTTCTATTCGGCCTCTGTGTTTTTGAGCGCTTCACACTACCCGCACGAGAGTGAAAGGGACGCAATCAGTACTGCACCGCGAGTGGATGTAGCAGAACGTGTCAAGTTTAGTACCGTACCGCCCGATTACACTTTTTGTCAGTTTTGTGCCAATTTGTGGGCGTAAGTTTTGCGTACAATTTATAATCATTAAGTGACCAATTTATGGTATAGGTCACTTTCTTATTTCTTATATTGACAACCTAGGTGACATAAAATCAAATTCGGTCACTCATTTATTTAGGCATGAGTTAAACTCATGGACTTATTTCTGACACTATTTTTCCAGAAGTTATTTTATATAGAAAAAATAATATTTTTAATTTTTATAGTATATTTAAAGTTATAAAGCCAAATAATATTATACAAAAGAAATTCGTAACTTTCGTTTTCATATTAAAAAGTTATTTTAGTAAGTATAGAAAATGTTCAATCAGTCGAACACATTTTATTCGATTCCCAAAAATCGTAAATTTTGACTTGAGTCACTTCCGTTCTTAGCGTGCGATATGTTGCTCTGAGATATTATTAGATGTGTTTTAATAATAGTCCGAAGTAATAAGATAAAGCTTGCTGTTGTTGCTGGTATTTAGATGCTACTTCCTAGAGTATACCTAGTTCACATATAATAGACATTACTGCTGAGCTGTTTCAGTTACACGGAGTCACTTCTAGTAAATTCGTATTCTTAATTTTATTTTTGATCTGGGCCCATAACCTGATAAAATTGAAACAAAACAACAGATTTTTACAAACAAAACGACTTTTATTATTCAACCATTTCAACGCTCCATTAACAATCGACTACTTGAGTAGTACAATACTTTTTATCAATATATCGCCTAACATTATTGCTAACCAAAAAGTATATTACATTGACCTATTCTAACACTTTTCTACTAAAGAAACAACATCAAATTCATCACTTCACCGTGAATGACGGAAGAAGTAAAATAACTAACCTTCGTCTGAAGTAGTTAAGTAGTTATCACAAACCACCACTCAACACTTCAATTCCAGAAGCCCATTCAACCATACATTCCCGGCCCAATATTAAATCTTAATAATTTCGTTACGCTGATCAATAGGTAATTAATTTCGGCGCAAACAACCCGAGCTTATGACGTCACACCCGTGTCAAGTGTGAACTCTATGTGTTTGGACGTTCATCGCAACGCTGATATGGTTGCCAATAACAGCCTCAAAACTTCGCCGAAGTACTTCTAAGTTAGACGGGCTATGAGAGTTTCGGTAATAGTACTTTGACAACCCTGTTACCTTGTTTGAGTAAACTAGTCAAGCTGTTTTTGGAAAAGTATTGCGAAAGGCATTTATAAAAGATCAAGAGTAAGGATAACTGGTCCATTTGTCAATATTCGACATGTTTTGTTTTTACAAAAATAGGTACGTAGACGAAGAAAACAAGCAGCGGAACTCCGCTTCCAGCATGCCTATTGCTCTCAACATTTGTCTTCTCTGGTTAAATGTTTACCATGAGAGAAAAGAGAAAAACCAACAGTATGAATTAAATAATCAAACTTGAGAGAAAATTAAAATTTTGATTAAAAACAATTTAGTCATAAAAATACATAGAGACGAAAATTTATCGTGATAAAGTTAATTTAATTTTACCGCCACTGCGATTTTTTTTTTTTTTATTTGAATTTAGAATACAGAAGAGAAATGTGCCAGGATCATTGATGTTTAAATAAAAAAAAAAGAAAAAGACAAATACGTTAACGTTAAATCACTTTTATATGACCAGTGTAAGTTTCGATAAACAGGGTATCGAAACTTACAAGCCTTGTAGTACCAAATGTCATTATTTAGTTCACAAGTACTTATATTTTGACACTTTCATTCGTGATTTTGTTTAGCAAAAAAATATTTGTAAGTTACAACCTGTAGAAAATCATAAAAAAAAACCTGAGAGTGTCCGGCGACTCTCTGTTCCGTCTTACAAGTTTACAAGTACAGCAATAAATATTTAAATTCGATTTTCTTTTTTAAAATGTGGTCAAAAGAGGGAGATTACCTGATGCCCGTGTCCCAGCAGTGGGAACATTATGGCTGATTATGAATATGGAGATGAGCTAAGAATTTAACGAAAATTAACATTCTAGGTAACTTGTGAACGTGTAGACTTGTAACTTTTGATAAACAGGGCCCTGCACTTTTAAAGATATGGTACTAAACCTGAAATAGACACAGTTGATGAAGACACTGAAGAGACAATGTTGATGTGTGTAGGCTGTAGGTATATTACATATACTTATAAGTACTTGTTAAAGCTGTACCCTACCTCAGATTTTATCTCGCTCGCACCTCAAGGCGCGAAAATAAAGGCAATTAAAAAAAATAAAAAACTGCTTTAGAGTTCAGTTATTATGCAAGGTTTCATGATCTAATTTGAAGTATGTTTTTAATACCAGCGGTTTATAGTTCTGTTTAGAACTTTGGAATTCTTTTCTATCGAGAAAATTTTATGTACCTAATCGTGTTTTCGCCAAACATAGGACCTAGCATCAATCCTCAGTTTAACATATATTTATTTCAAAATTAATGCTGCAGTATTTTCGGCATTACGGAGGATCATGCTTAGCAATTTGAGGTAGGGTACGCCCTTAATCCGTCTTACGCGTAACCTAACTCAATAACAAAGACGATTAAGTATAAGATCTCGCGACAGGCGCAAGATACGATCAAGGGATTATTATTTAAAGGATAATCCGTAGCTTTCATGTCTTAATACCATGAACCTGATATCACCAATCCGGCAGAAAAACTAGTATGATAGTCAGTTCAAAAACCTGAAAACATAATCCTAGTTTGCGCTATATCGTAACATGATCTGGAATCGAATTTCACGGATTTGTTGAGTTGAGACAACTAAATAAAATGGTTGTGTATTGGAAAAAATAGATTCAATATTCGAACGTAATTTTTTTTTTACGAATTTCATTACTCTTAACATCAACGCATACCTAAATCTACTCCCATTCAAATTGACTCTGACAAAGCTGCCACCAAAGCTTTTTAGGGCTCCGTACCCGAAGGGTGCCAGTACGGACCCTATTACTAAGCCTCCGCTGTCAGTCAGTCCTTCCGTCCGTCTGTCTGTCAGCGGGCTGTATCTCATAAACCGTAATAGGCAGATAGTTTAAATTTTTACAAATTGTGTATTTCTATTGCCGCTATAACAACAAATAATAAAAAAATATACTAAAGTTAAAAATTATTGTGTACGGTGGTACGGAACCCTTTGTGTACGAGTCCAACTCGCACTTGTCCTAATTTTATTACACAATATGGAACATAGTATAAGAAACGACTCGTAAGAAAAACACGATTTTCAATTTCGCCTGCAGCGAGTAGACAAAAAAACATCGTCTTCGTTTTTTTAGCTAAATTAAAACAAAGATCATTGCAGGGCGGAGCGTTTATATCAATCCATTGAGGAGTGGAAGAAAATAAGACAAATTGAATGCTGCCTTTGTTAGAGGACAAAAGCCGTATTAATATCACTTACGCGTGTCTAATGTGTCGTCACATATTGAGAACTTTCAGAACATATCGCGTGACCGAATATTGTGAGGTCAAATGCCGTTCAGTAAGTTGCCATGTGATCAGGGGCCCGATTCTGCAAGGAAAAAGGAAAATTCACACATACACCAAATATCTTTACCTGCACCCTAATTCCGTAATACACGAGCAATCACAATCTGAATCGTTTTGAAACAGATTGCTAATCAATTGGTTAATAAGTTCGAAAAAAAATCTGCTCGACAACGTAAATAACAACAAACAATGAATGTTGTTGAACTATCAAAATGAAACTTAATCGTTTACTAATAGTACATTGTGATACAAGTGTGCTCTTTTGGATATTACAGTCGAGGCGGTATTAGTATAAGGTAGCCGAGAGTGTAATAACCAATGCACACGCGTTTCATACGACGTTTTTCAACACACTTGCGAGGAAAAACACAGACTTGTTGTAAGAACTTATGCTACAATAACGTAATTATAAAAATGACACATTTAGACTCGCGACAATCTAAGAAGTCCGTTTTGACAGCTATAAAAATCCTTTGTGTAGCAATGAAAAAAAAATTAGTTTCTAAAATACTGATTCTCGAGACATATCGATTAAACATACTTAGAGAGCTTGTAATCGACGACTTATCTACATTGATTAAAACTGATTCTCAAGGCTTAACGTTTAATTACAAGTACGAGAACGAAACGTCAAAACGGACTTTTTAGATTGTCGCGAGTGTAGATTTATAAAGTTCAACTGACCTTTGTTGCCAGGTACTGACTATCCGGAGCATCGATTAAAAACGTCAGTTGGTGACGACAATACTTTAAATTTTGTATTTTTGATAATACTTAACCACACAACGAAAACAATTAAGCTATTTTTCTTCCTCCATTTTTTTTAACAGATGGCAGTGACTTACTAATTGCCAGAGACTGTAGTTTTACAACGTCAGGAGCCTTGTCTAGATATATAGAAAGATTTATAGAAACCGGGTTCAGTAAAATTAAAAAAAAAAGATAATTATGTACCAAAAACACGTTAATGGTTTTTTTTTAATTCTTATATTTCTACGTAAGGTACTAGATTTAAAAAAAATGTTTTTGGCTGATGCCAGTAAAAAAATAATTAAAACGCCATCTATTGCAAAGAGGTCGCAACAAAATGATTAACAGATGGCTCGAAGGGGTTCGAATTGAAGTAAAAGCCTTGATTTATGTTTTTTGTTGAAAATACGAAATTAATGAATGTAAATACATAAATCAGCATTTAAACAAAGATGTTTTGATTTTTACTAATATTACTTCAGCCAAAATTTGCCATATAATGATTTTTAGTAATTGATAATTTCATAATTGTTACTTAAGCTGTCATCTATGATATTTTTTCAAGACTAATTATAATTTGTTAGAGTTGAGACCCCATGCCCCTGGTCAAAACGCTCCTGGTTTTCCTATAGCACAGATATTATAAAACTACGTAACCAAAGCGAGCTGGGCTTGTATTTATTTGCCAGTTCATTGAAGTAAGCCAAAAATACGTTTTCCGGTAATGACTGCCATTTTTGGTATTTTACCACTGTATGAAAGTATCGTAGGCCGCTAGGTATTTCTCTCTAGATTTTGGTGAGAACAGGCTATCACTCGCGTTTCGTGCCTCGATTAGTATTTCCGGCGGGGTCAAATCTACGTATTGTTCTTCTCCCGTTGAAGTCGACATTTTTAGAAATAACCACACAACGCAAAATGTTAAAAAATATTAGTATTTATGGAAAATGGCTCTCTGGTTTTGTTTTTCGCGCGCCGCGCTAGCAATGCGCGCGCAGGTGTAAATAAACGCACTGGAAAATCCACTAAACAGCTTAAGTAATAAACACAACTTAGTGTTCTGAATACTTGCGTATTCAAAACATTAAGGTAAATATGTAGTGAAAAATATAAAAGTGCTTATGTAATTTCATTGAATAGTACTTAAGTTCATTTTTATCATTTTATTTATTTACACAGAAGGCATAAAAAAGGATTGAAGTCTCTTTGATGAGATTTAATTAACGAAGTGCAAATCTCTGCTCTTATGAAAATAGAGAATGCGTATATACTATAGGATAGTTAATACTAATTCCATGTAATTATAATATCCCACTGACCTGCCCCTGGGATTATTTTTTCATAACTAAACGCCCATGATTTGCCTATGGTATTAAAAAGTTTCACCAAAGTCAATTTCTATATAGGTATGTATGGTAGGTATGGAATTAGTAAATACTATAATGGTAACATGGTGTGTGATGTTGCCATGATATTCCATACCTACTGCCATGTCATTACTCCGACTAGTAAATAGTTATCTGTGGCGCACATTAACAAGCACACAACAACACAGTAAAAAGCATGCCATAATACACTGCATTATGAACCTAAAAGCGGGTCAATAAGAACCACTTTACGAGCAAGTGTGTTGAAAAACGTGTTACGCAATTAGATAGTGTTATTTGTGTCACAAAACATAAGAGCAAAAGAAGTGAGTGGAAAAAAAAAGGAAAATTCAAAGATACACCAAATCATTTTCTTGAATCGAAATGTGCTACCAAATAAGATACAGGTAAAATAGCAGTCGTGAAAGTGGCCATGACAACAACCCGTATGCAATTTAGTAGCAAAACAAAGCTTCCCGAGAGCGTCAGAGCTCAGATTAAATAGATTAGATCAGCTAATTGAGAACGCGCTGAGCGGAACAACGCGAGCACTTTGTTCCATGTGATACGCAACAAATCGCTCGCTCGACGATATTGGAGATCAACTACGTATTTGCCGCTACATTTGTGATTGCTACACCGATTAACTGTAAACGCCACCAATGAAATAGTACGCATCGCTAACAGTCAACCGCTAACTACGAGCCGTATGTACGCAACCTAATAACAATTACAGCCGCGTTCCAAATAATGACGCGATCTCTATACTAACTACGGATCGCAACTCGTTTCCCTCAATCGGCTCATTTCCCGATACATACAATCTTCTCTTTTACTACTTCCCAGGTTTACTATTTGATTTTATTACGTATCCAGTCCGATATATTAAAGTTTCAACGTTTGCGGACAACTCCATTGAATGTTAATGCGGTTGCGGCGCTCAGTAACAACAATATTGTTTTATGGGACAACCAACCGACTGTTTTCCACAACGCCATGTTTTGATTGCTCGGTAAATCACATACACGGAACTATTGTGGCCGACAAATGCAGATGAACATTTTTGACTAACGACGCAAAATGTCATAACGTAGTAAAGAGCCTGTTAACATGTGAATTGCATAAAGAATTTTCATGAAACGTTGCCAACTTTATTTTATTTTATTATTTATCCTTTATAATTTGTATGTAAATTAAAGAATACAATCATGACTTTTGTTCTACTTCACCTCTTTCTCACCGGACAGCTAATTTGTACGGAGACCGTGTTGAAATTGGAACAGAAAGTTCCAATTTTCCATTTGCTCATTGCAAGAATTGACGTTAGAAACAAAATACAATAGACGTAGATATATTTAGTAGGTAACCAATTCCGCTTTAACTATTCTTCAAAAGTCATAAAAACCCTGTAATCGACACGTGTTTCACCTCTCAACGAGGCATCCTCAGGATGACGATTGGCCAATTGCAAACCAGTACACGACGTGGCAACACCGCAAAGTCACGCCTGAATTAATTAACTATCTGACGTTTGAAACGTCAAACACATCAAACCAAAGCTTTACGTTCATCAACGTTTATTATCTTGATACCTTATGGTGTTCATACACACGTGCGACACGCGTCAACGGCAGAGGTAACTGCAGTCGACACCTGCCGTCGACTCGTGTCGGCGGTTGCCTCTGCCGTTGTCCCGTGCTGCTTTTGTATTTATAAGAAGCTACAAGGAAGTAGCTTCTTATAATAATATCCTAGTTCACATTTATTTATAAAATAATCAACACTTATATGGTTGTTTATAACCTACCTACATTAAAACATAAATAAATAAACAAATAAATTAACAAAGTAATAATTAAATAGTTCTAGTTCCCCAGCATTTTGAAGCGAACTTCGTTAGTTACGGCAATTTGCGATACAACAAGTTTTAGCAAACTTCTTACTTCTTAGCTGCACTCGAACTAAGCTAAGACCGTACGGCTAATTATTGCTATCGACCTATTTCTATGAACTGTATAGCCGTATATTCACGAATGTTTAACTTTAATAATTTAGTTAGTTTTCCTGTTTACCACGGTTTCACCTTTTTGTTTTTTCAGGATTCCGAAATCATCAAATGACTTCTCCCGCTCTGGGCGGAGCCGGAGGGCATGTCAGACTTTTACCGACTAAAACCCACCCGTGTTCCTTCAGTTGCCTGTTGCCAAGGACCCCGGTATCCCTTTCGGACTTTCCCGCAACTCTGGCAGGCATCGGTCCTAGCGGACCCCGCCAATTGTGCTGACATCTCTTTGAGGCGCGCGTGGAACACGACGCGCCATCGACCCGGGCCTGGTCCTTATCGGACGGTTTTACCTGGAATTTAAAATATTCTTGACCATTTTCAAGGCTATGGTAAGGTTTTTACTTTTTGAGTGACCACTGAAAATCAGCGCTGCGCTGCGGGTCCCCCATAGCACAGCATCATGAGTGGGAGCCTTCTGGTCTCAGTCATGATATAGTTGGTCCCAGTAACTAAGCTCGAGCACCCCGACTCAAATGGGTTAGGTTAGAACTGTGAGCGCTACATCCAAGTTGGTAATAGTTACTTGACTATTTAGTATTTTTTTGGTCCCCAATAAGTTTTATTAGAGATTCACAAAAGAGCAGTGTTTAATTATATTTATCATCATCATCATCATTTCAGCCGAAAGACGTCCACTGCTGGACATAGGCCTCCCCCAAGCACCGCCACTTCAACCGGTTCTGTGCTTCTCGCATCCAGCGGATTCCTGCGGCCTTCACAAGGTCGTCGGTCCACTTGGGGGGCCCTTCCACCGCTACATCTTCCGGTACGCGGTCGCCACTTTCGCCCCCATAGGCCATCTGTATTATATTTATAGGTCAGCAAAATGGGAATTATTTGAAGTACGATTGAATACATGCATTTAAATTCATATCAGCAATATTTTATTTCAGTAATGGTTATGTAAATAGTTTTGAAGCACTCAATAGCGGCTGTAACAATTAAATTTTATCGGCCATTTTAAATAAAGCCTAAATAAACCATTTGAACAATAAAATGTATTGTACTACATTCCGTGTAATTGTTATCGGCCAAAATGTACGTTAGCTAATGATTCATAGCTATATTGACCGTAGATAAAATTAGACATTATTTATCTGCGTGGATGTAACGCATCATCATCATTCTCCTGCCCTTATCCCAATTTATTTGGGGTCGGCGCAACATGTCCCTTTTTTCCATACTTCTCTATTAGCCGTCATCTCGATAGTCACCCCCTTTCTAGCCATATCATCTTTCACACAGTCCATCCATCGTTTCTTTGGTCTTCCCCTACTCTTATAGCCATCGACATTCATACCCAAAACTTTCCTCACAACATTTTCCTCATTCCTTCGCATCACGTGCCCATACCATGACAACCGATTTCCGCACAATTTTTCAGTCACCGGTGCCACTTTCAGACTTCCTCTTATGTACTCATTTCTTATTCTATCCATTCGTGTAACACCACACATCCCTCTTAACATTCTCATCTCAGCTGCATGCAATTGCCTTTCATTCATCCCTTTTGTGGCCCAACATTCTGATCCATACAAGACAGCAGGTCTAACTATTGTTTTATATATCTTCCCCTTAAGTTTAAGGGGAATGCGGGAGTCGCAGATTGTTCCCGTGACCTGCCGCCATTTCATCCATCCAGTGTTAATTTTGTGCTTAACCGCCCGATCTACTTCGCCGTCGCTTTGCACGAGTGAACCGAGATACCGAAAGTCGGAGCAGACTGGGAGAAATGCGCCATCAAGCGTTATGGCTCCAGAACTGGAGAGACCGCCGAGATCGCAGAACATATGCTCAGTTTTGGTTCTGCTGATTTTCAAGCCAACATTCTCCAGCTTCTGTTGCCATTTCTCCAATCTGCTCTGGATCTCACGTTCATCTTCACCGACAAGAACAATGTCATCGGCAAACAGCATGCACCAGGGTGCCTCTTCCTGTATGTCCGACGTCAGAGCGTCCATAATCAACAGGAAGAGGTAAGGACTTAAAGCCGACCCTTGGTGCAAGCCTACAGCCACACTGAACTCGTCACGCATATTTTCCCCAAATTGTTCTTTTCGTGTGCCTATTTGTTCTTTCTTTGCGCCATGTTTACCACAAATAAACGTATTTTCTTTATTTCTTTCTTCCTTTTCAAATCGGGTATTCAGTGGAATAGTTATTACTACTACCCTATTATTTTTAGTGTCGAATGTTATGAAACAAAATATCAAAAGTATATTCAAGGAACAAACACAATTCTCAATTTTACTATATTAAAATAAACATATTCCTTATTAAAACTCGTATATCGTCCGCTTCCATACAGTAAGTTGTTAGCGAGAGTAAGAATATGTACCAGGCAGTTATAAATTGCAAGGTTTAACGGAAAAACTTTGTTATCGTCGGTCGCCTACTACGTACCGCCAGCCGATTTACCTCTTCGAGATAACGAGTTCCGTACTACCCTAGTACCTGTTGGGGGATATTTTTTAATTTTCTAATCAATATGCGGAGAAAAAAAGCTTAATTTTCGTCGGAGACAACACCTTTTGTGGTGAACTTTGCCTAGGCTGATAGGACAGACAAACTTGAAAGTTGGAGGAAGGTACGAAAACAATGGCGGAGATGGGAAGATAAGCTGATGGAGGGATATTAAGTAACCCCGCAAAAGTTATAATTTTTGGATCATACCCATTTTCAGGCTCGGAGGAGTGGAGCCTTTACATTTAACATTTTTGGGAGGAACTTTGATAGCGATCGAGGAAGAGTTAGCACTTAATCTTTACTGTATACCACATCGATGGTTTTGTAATACATTTTGGAAAGATATAACTGACATAAGTGCGTGCGTGTTGAGTTCTATCTATCTATGTTAAGAGGCTTTACTTGATTTACGTGTTAGGTAGATTGGCTCTCGTATGAAGTTTCAAAGGACATGACCAGTTCCTGCACTCGAATTCGGGAACTTGTGCAGGATTACAGTGTATACACTATGATTTAAAAATTAAGATCTAATTTATCTTGGATAAATTATACCGAATAAAGCCAAGGTTAAAATATCTGCAAAAACAGTAGTTTAATTGCTTCCGCTATTCTTTTAGAGTGCGTTTCATCCTATGCCGTAGTGTTGGTTCCCTGACGAATTTTGTACGTTACGGCGCCACCTAATAGGTCCGTTGTTAAAGTGCCAACATTATGGCATAGGAACTATAATGATGAAAAGCACTCTATAAGTACTTTCCGATTTTGACGTTCCATTGTATCCATAATCATCCGGTAACCATAATAAGCTAAACAGTATGGGGAAAAATAAAATAAGAACGAGTTATTTTCGATCAAGAGAATAAATGACATGGAATAATATATTATAATGCATGTTTTGTTTTTGATTAATTTGATTTATTTACATTTTATAATCTAAGTTTGCACGCCTACAGGTTTTTATTGACATTTGGTGTATAAAGGACTGTTATTTCTTTGACAATGCATCTGACATTAGTGGCGGGACCAAAGGCACAATGTAGGAATCTTTTTCATAAAATCCCCAATTAATCGATTAGAGTCAAAGCATGAAATCGATTCACAAAAAAAATATTTTTGAAAAATATATCAATTCAAAAATATTTTTTTAACTGTGTTTGATTAATAATAACATAACATAACATCACGCTTCTAATGCCTGAAGGGAGAGGTGTACCTATACACCCTCATTTTGCTAGTTGTGTTGTAAGTCTCGTGCATTAGGGGGCGAGCCTTTTGCCATCAACCGGGCGCAAATCCGGACTCCACTTGCTACTGAGATATTCCAGATGAACAAACCCAATAACACTTTGCCTGACCAGGGAATCGCACCCAGGACCTAATGCTCAGGTGTAGCTGAGCATGAGGTCCTGGGTGCGATTCCCCGGCACAGCGCTACAGCGCTTGGGACCACTAGAGTCCCAGAGGCAGTCAAATGATTTCGATTTTAGTGTTTTAGGTTCGAGAAAAAATCGAGTATCATTTATCGATCTCAGATCACCATTCACCATCCCTACCGATCCATCCGATCTTGGCGTCACGTTGTGTTTACATATTCGTTGTGTACTATCGCGGTCTAAAAATGTTTATCAGTTTTCAAATTAGCTTCTTTACCACACTGTGTGCAGTAAAGTCTAAAATGCTATATCTGCTTCTTATTACTTTTATTTCTTAATTTTAAAGTTGACACATTACCATAATGACATAAAATGCTATACCTCCTTCGTATTACTTCTATTTCTTAATTTTAAAGTTGACACCTGTTGACATATTACCATATGACATTTAACAAAGAAAATAGGTTTGAATTTTAGTAAATAAAGATTGATAGAAATAAAATGGCTAGTATAACCCTGCAACAAAGGGCTGAAATATTATTTCTCCACGAAGATGGCTTGAATATTAGTGCGATATCACGAGAGCTCAATATATCTCGATTCACCGTGAGATTTTGGATTCGGCGTCATGGCGAAGAAGGGCAAATAACAGATCATAGAAGCAATTCAGGACGACGGGCGATACTAACCACCGCGCAAATAACTGATATGGTTCGACATTACGAAGAGCGCGGCTTCACACCAACTAGTCATTTTGCTGCTTTGTATGATGTGGGTCCTCGGACGATTCAACGAGCTTTGCACGGAGCAGGGCTACACTACAGACGTCATGCTATAAAAGTGGAACTCAAAGCTCACCACAAAACTGCCCGACTTAATTTTGCGCGACAACATCTTGATTTTGATTGGTCGAATGTTATATTTACCGACGAAAAAACTTTTAAATCGAGTCAAATTGGAAGATTGACTTTATGGCGTTATAATTGCACTCGGTATGATGAAGCTCATATCGTGCCTCAAAATGAATCTGGTCGCAAAACAGTCAACTTATGGGGGTGGATCATCACGATGACGTCGGAGAACTGAAGTCGTTAGAAAAAAGGGCTACTGCGAATAATTATGTGTCACTTTTGGAAGAGGTGATGCTGCCTACTGTGCGCGTTGTGTATCCTGCAGCAGAATTCCCACAAATTGATTACGTTCAGGATAATGCACCGATACACAAGGCCCGGGCTACTATGGCGTGGTTCAACATGCACCGTGACATTCGTCTCATTCAATGGCCTGCTCGTTCAGCAGATATGAACCCGATTGAAAATCTGTGGGACATAATGGTTCAACCCTGGGACTGTCAGAACGAAAGAAACCCTGATGCTCTTATATCAGGGGGACAGATTTATGCGCGCGGCTTGTCTCATCTATGAGACAACGTGCCGTCATAGCTGCTGATGGAGGCTATTTATTGATAATTTCCATAAAAAAATAAAAATGTTTATTATAAAATTGTCTATTTTTGCAATTTTAGTAACAAGTTCAACCTCGCTTGGTTAAAAAAGTTTTGTTTTAGAAAAACGATTAAATGATTTTTTTTCTGTAAGTAGGTTTGTACAAACACTTTTAAACGTCAATCACATTTTTAAACTAAATGAGGTCGGCGTTTAATATCTGACTACTCTGAGAAGAAAGGCCGAAACAAACTCAGTATTGTGCTCTATACCTAATCAAAATCACTATATTGTCATCGACCTTGTGACATAGATGTGTGCATGCAATTATAAACCTTAAGGTGGTAAACATTCTCAGACCGCGACCGTACTGTGCGATTATTGTGTTCTATTTCTAACGACCATTGCTATTATTTACGAACTGATAATTATCTTCAAAGCCTGATTACCATTGCTATATAAAAAGGATTCTTCGGTTTTGCTCTACGATTCGATTAAATGGATATTAAGATGAGATGCATAAACTGTGGTATATTTCGTAAGGCGGGTTCAAAGGCATATTATGTCAATGCTAACCTTACCCCTGCAAGCGAGCTTGCCCGGTGGTTGAATAATCAGGTATGTACTTAAACTACATTGGAACAATACCTACTATATAACAACAAGACTGCAGGTTTAAAGTCTGACATAGCGGTTCGATTGCATTTGAGCCAGCAAAACGAAATAAAGCAGCGTTTATTTAGGGAAAGGGTGGCAATGCATCAGCAAAAACCCTGCTATGGGCGGCGGTGATTGCCTAATTCCCGTAACTAAAAACGTTCAAATTCAAGTCGCAATCTCATTGTCAAAAACTCGATTACCACAACGCCTAGCGCCATCTCATATCGAAAACCAGAGTTATTTAGTGAATACTTATCTTTATTTTTCTCAGTTTCCTGATCTTTTAGACTCCTGAAACTTTTTTATCTGGAAACTGTAGTATACAACAATTGCAAAAATAAAACAATATTTGCTGCACATTGATTTCGACACCTATGCCGGCGCCCATAGTCCCACTGGTCATGTCATTTAAAACGAATGTGCAACGGTTTATCATGAACTTACTCGTAAGTATAATTTTCCTTAAATTTAGTTTATAATTGAAATTTAGAACGCTTTATAGTACTGTACTACGCAGTAGATATTTTTATATTTGAGTAAACTATACAAGTGCCAAGGCACAATTCATCTTGCACTATAAAGTAATACCCGTGACAACCACACATACCTACCTATGTATTTATAAGCTACATAAATAACTAAAGCCACCGTACACTCATAAACTGCAATTTCCCTCTTACATGAACAAGAACACTCACGAGCAATCACATGTTTATCTAGGCATATACTCTGACGTCACGAATACAGGCTGTAGATAAAAGTTTCACACAACATGATTTTTCCTCTAGAGGCCGTCAGTCAACAAAAATCAACTTATGAAAGCCGAGTGCGGAAACATTTTATTCGTTTTTTGTGCGGCTCACCACCCTTCCGCCGCTAAAATCCATGGCGCTTGAAATATTAAATAACAACTTTTTGTATTTTTATTTTAACAATGTCCTGTAGAGAAGTTTTTGTATTGTAGCATATTTTATCTGTACATTTAGGGCCCCAAAGTACCATCGTAACCACACTACATCGTAGTGACAAAATTTAGGCAAGAAGTGGTTACGCGTGAATAGTGTCTCTGTAGCTTCTTGCAGTTTACCTTGCAGTAACTGCAAAATTTCGATGAGCGTGTGTTGTCGCTAGTAGTTGCGATTTGGTTACGTCGTAGCTAGTGTTTGCAGACAGACAGATCGCCTCCGGCTTTTGTGGAGGAAGACGTCGACACAACGTTGAGTTTGCGATGTGGCCGGCCGCTAGTGCGCGGTCCCGCTGGTGGTTGCATTGAGGCTACTACGTGGCCTTGATGTGGTCGGTATCGCCCACACTTTAATTTTGACGGCCAAATGTGAATAAGACCACAGTTCTTAGCAGTAAATAATGAAACCACGTGGCTGATGTAATGTGATTACACCTGCAAGCTTTGTATAGAGCTGGCTACTGTTTATCTAAGCTTGTCGTATACATAATATTGATACTGGGAAGTTTTTTATACTTTAACAGAAGCAGTTTGTAAAATATCGACCTCTATTTTTGTCAACTATCTCGTTTCAAGGATGGGCTTCCAATACCGTTTGTCAAATTAACCCATATCGGTCCAACTTTCGACTTTTGTTCATTAGAGTCAAGTTGTAAACATAACTTTAGAGTCGGCTACGTATCGGTAAACCCCTGAATGTAGTTGGTGTCTACTTACGTGGTATCAACCTGGTTCCAACGTTACAAAAACATTATTGTGCGACTGGTTTTTCCTACACAGTAATGCTACATATTTATTACTCAGCAGTATTCTTCAACTCCAAAACTTGTTGATTCCATACACCCCGAAGATCGTCAAAAAAACTTCTCTCTTACAATTTATTATAAGCCGTCAGCCCAGTCAACTAGTTGCCAACTTTACACCGAACACAATTTGTCTAACCGTAGCCTGCTCCCAGTTTACCTTCATTTAGACTGTTTTTGTACTTAACTGACTTTTAATTAACTAAACGGTAAGTGCCGGTTTCCAACTTGGCACTTGTCAGAACCAGAAAGTTTCAAATGTCTACCATAAATAATAGCGTTAAATATGTCGGATATCTCGGAATGCAATGAGTATGTGAATGTTCGAGTTGTAAGCTAAATTAAATTTCCACGGTTCAGAGCCTCTCTGCTTATCAAACAGCCGAATACGCAGTTAACGAATTGATTAAAGTTGTGCGTGTTTAATCTGGGTTTGTTTAAGCGGCGATTAAGTTTTATGTTTATAAAAGTGTGGCTAACAGCCTTATCTTGGCTTTGAAAGACTTGAGTTTGTAATAGTTCTTGTGAAACTTTTGATCTTAGATTTAAAATTAAGAGCCAAGGTTATTTGTGATGTTCTCATACTTTTTATCTTTTATCAAAAACTCTTTTTTTATTCGGCAGTTTGGGAATATGAAAATATGAAACAACTTGCTTAATATTATATGTATTTATTTATCAGATTACAGTGACCCAGCAGGTTAGTAACAACATGCTGCTTTGTTGTTAGTAACAACATGCTGCTTTGTTGTTAGTAACAACATGCTGCTTTGTTGTTAGTAACAACATGCTGCTTTGTTGTTTATGCTACACTCTGCGTATTTTTCTATCTCGTTAACACAACACAAGCGCGAGTTATGATGGCGGTTGCTATAAAATAGAACTACAACGCCGCACAAGTGAAAAATGAAACACAACTGAACCGCTACGGAATTCCCTGTGAAATAACAGGTGCTCGTAAGTATTAGCAAAACGGCGATTAATATAAAAGGAGTGCTGCACGTAAACACATCAGTGGTATGGTGCCAAGAATCCCAAGCGTATACTTAGCGCGAGCCGGCCGCCAGCCGCCACACGATACATGAGGCTGGTGGCAGTAGGCAGGAACAACAGAAGTTTTAATCTAACCCATCTAATGAGCTATAGGCTCAAACGACACGGTTCTTGCGACAAATGAAAGAAGTTGTTTAGAGAATGCTATGAGTCACGGCAACGCGTCTTGCTGAGCGACGGAAAGAAAACAGGAGAGGCACGCGCGTGTCACTTGACGGAAATCGCATCGCTCGAGGTCGTGAACGGGGCCTAAGGAGGTGCACCAGCCGGTTAAATAAAATAAAAGTATAAATCTTAAAAAAAAAAAATTTTTACCTAAAGCACAGAAATGTACAGAGTCGGACTTAATGCCACAGGCATTTTCTACCAGTCAACCTTAGGGTGATGTATATCATGTAGAGACAACCAGTGGTAGGGGCAACTAAGAAAAAAAAAAAGAAAAATGACGGATGTCTAATGCCCGATTTACACGATGCGATTTAATTTCTGGTGGCATTATTGAACCGCGTGACATTGCGAACATGTTTAAAAGACTTTTTCAGATAGACCCGCCTCCCTGTGTGCCGGGAATGCTAGGTACTAGTGAAGTGAGGCAAAATACACTTGGACCGGCAGTATTGCCATCTTTTGCATCTAAACATATATCTGCCGTTATAACACATATGACGAGGGGTAAGTCCCCTGGCCACGATGGAATTAATATTGAGCATTTGCAGCATGCAGGAGTTCATCTGCCAAGGGTTCTAGCAATGTTTTATACATTTTGTTTAAGACACTCATACCTACCTGATGAGTGTATGAAGACCATGGTTGTGCCAATAATCAAAAATAAAACTGGTGATGCCTCAGATAACAGCAATTATAGGCCCATTTCGTTAGCTACTACGTTGGCGAAAGTGCTGGACAGCCTGCTTGATCGTATTTTGAATGGCCACATTAAGCTAAACGACGCTCAGTTCGGTTTTAGGCGCGGGCTATCGACGGAAACGGCAGTTCTATGCCTCAAGGACACTGTCCGGTACTACACCGATAGAAAGACTCCGGTCTACGCCTGTTTTTTAGACCTTTCTAAAGCTTTCGATTTGGTGTGCTATGATGTGCTATGGCACAAATTGAGGACTGAAACCAGCCTCCCAGAAGAAGTCGTCAACATTTTTGATTATTGGTACAACAACCAAGTTAATGTAGTGAAGTGGGCGGGCGCGAGCTCCGATGCGTACAGACTGAGGTGTGGAGTAAGGCAAGGAGGTTTAACCTCGCCTCGTCTCTTCAATCTGTACGTAAATGGGCTCATAGAGAGACTTAGCAGCACCAATGTTGGCTGCTCTATAGACGGAAAATACGTCAACAATATCAGTTACGCAGACGATATGGTGTTGCTGGGCCCCTCTATAAGCGCCGTTCGAAAACTCCTCGATATATGTGTGGAATATGCCAAGGCCCACGGGCTCAGGTATAATGTAAATAAAAGCGAGCTATTGGTGTTCCAATCACCAGGTCATAAGGTCACACATGTACCACCCGTCCTCATAAACGGTGTTTCTTTACCAAGAGTTTCGCGATTCAAATACCTGGGCCACTGGGTCTCGGATGACCTCTCAGACTACGAGGATATTGAAAGAGAGCGTCGGGCGTTGGCTGTCCGATACAATATGTTGGCTCGTAGATTTGCACGCTGCAGTAAAGCAGTAAAAGGTACACTGTTTCGGGCGTTTTGCCAATCTTTTTATACGTGCAGTCTATGGGTCAATTATACGCAGAAGGCAATCAACGCCCTGCGCGTACAGTACAATAATGCCTTTAGAATGTTGATGCGGCTGCCGAGGCACTGCAGCGCGTCAGGCATGTTTGCCAATGCGCGTATTGATGGCTTCTATGCCATACTCAGAAAGAGAGCTGCATCGTTGCTAAATCGTGCCCGCGGCAGTGGCAACAGCATTCTTAGTGTTGTGGCTGGCAGAATTGACTGCCCAATATTGTGGCATTGCGTACAGTTGCATGTCAAAAAGAACAGCAACTGATAAGATATTCATTCATTTGATTGTTTTTATGTATTATTTATTATTATTATTATTTGTATGTGTTTACATATCTCGGGACCATGGGGTCCCGGGCTTTTGGAAGGCGTACGAGGGGCCGAAGCCAACTCGCAGAGGCCCTTTAGACAGTTTCAAAAGGAATGAGGCACTATTATTATTATTTGTAATGTTATTGTAATGAATTTAAATATTTTAATGATTTCCTGATTTTATAATGATATTGATAATTTATGATATTTGATATTTATTTTTTTAGTTATAATAGTATGATTGGTTACTAACATAATTCTTAAGTATACCTACTAACAAAAATATGGATCGAATGGCGTGCGGTCAATATGCGATTCGAACCCAACTTTACAGTTAAGTAGCATGTGGTGTCTGGTACATACATCATGATAAGTCCAAAAATATGAGTTTACGGTATAAGCATTTGAAACTTTAAAAAATGCTACAAATCAGGATACTTACGTTTGTTGTTCAAACTGTTACATGCACTAAAAGCAGCAGGGTACAAAGAATAGTGATGTAAAAACAGAAAATGAACAATTTTGGACTTATCATGTACTAGCTGCGCCCCGCAGTGTCACCCGCAAAGGGCTCGAACCCGTGAGCCTATCGGGATAAACTCCTAACCCAGGCCATGGCCAGGCCAAATATTATCCAAGTCGCTTCAGCAGTTTTAACGTGAAAGCGTAAGAAACAAACAAACTCACTTTCACATTTTAATATTAGTTAGGAGATACCAAACACCACATTGCAAGCTCTATGAAAGTTGCCTTCCTTACCTGTAAATCTCAGCTGTTTTACTAAAGCATAATGCTGTTTGTATATCTACTACAATTCCATTCCACCGTCTGTCAGATGGACATGACTTACAAGGTGCATCACAAAGCGGCCGGAAACATCCAACTGTCAAGCATTCAACACAATGATTGACACAGACACTGTTGTCTTAAGCCGAGAGGAAATTACTACTTGAAGAGAACATGGCAATATACAATGATAGTGATTTACCAACTACCTACTAATAATAATAATAATGACCGAATTTCGGCCATAGCGGCCAATCTCAGCGGAGATATTATATTGCATAAGTGTAATAACACCCAAATAAGTTAGGTTAGGTTTGGTAGTTCAAAGTTGCATTGCTAACAATGTTATCTACGATGAACTTTGAAATACTCATGTAAAAAGATACCTCTGTATCTTTTATAGTTCACATTTACAGTTTATACATTCCCTAATTCAATAAAATCTAACAACAAAACACAACGCGTCCGCCATTATCGGCACAGATGAAGCACTGACAAAAATAAAACGACATTCCAGGACCAATAATCGACAGATGTCTGACATGTGATGTTATATGCCTTTCTCGTTTGTTCCTGTACATGTTTTTTTACTTTGAGCATTAATAATACAGATTAAAAAATCACTTATCATAGAAATAAACGTCAACCGTTAACCGCGCTTCCGCAGCGCCGTAACCATAACGGATCCGCGATTTTTGACATGACGCCCTAGAAGTGTTTTGACAGACGAGAGGAGTCTATGTTACTTAATGAATATATTTCATTCCTATAAAGAATAAAATATTAAGCTCTGGATTAAATTAAAAAACAAACGGAACATAGTGGTTAATAGTATCAGTGCCAGTTACATTTGGGCAGCTACCCAAACGCAAACTTGATACTAAATATTGGAATCAGTTTTATCGTTTGGCATATTAACAAACGATTCTGATAATTTTATACTTAATTTTAACTATCCAGGCCATCGACCTTCCATTGCGTACTCGTGCGGACAACTAATGCAAATTGCACACATACAACATCCCGCCTATTATCCCCGATGTCTTAGGCAGAGGTGTACCTATAGTACACCCTCACACACCACACACACGTAGGTGTATATATTAGTGAGTGCATACAAATAATATGTCAAAAAAAACACAGAAAAAACTATTCTGGTATTTGGCATGTCAGATTGATTATAAGTAGGATTTTACTAGTTGCAATAAAACGGAATATGCGCCTACGCCGTAGCGTCGTAGCAAGCGGCTACGAATCAGCTACGAATATTCGTAGCTTCGTAGACGACGACGTTTTTTCTAACCTATTCTTTTCGCTAACTTATTCTGTCCCTCATCAGAGCAAAGGACTCTATTACTTTTGGCTTTTTATAATAGTAATCAATTTCGGCCCGTCATATCACCTCTAACCTTCTGGGGAAATACAGGCAGATGTTGTATTTAGTTTAAGCCTTAACGAAGCCTATCTCTGAACTAAAAAGTTTTCAATAATTCTTACATGTAGTTAGTTCGTACTTGACTGAAGCAAGTCTTGTCAGGTTAGAGCGTTTCAACACAACGAATGCTACGATCATTGTACTACGTCAAATGTAATTTAAACTTTACATCGTTTCTGACGTGCTAAGCAACACTTCTGTTCTCACATGTACATGTACTTAGGCGAGGCTTCGGTATGTTTACACCACACACACACACACACACACACACATACAAACGTCCAACGGATGAATTTCGAGTTCCAACACAGGTTTACATTGTACAATGAAGATTTATTTGTATTGCTGTGTTCAAGTATAACTTTGAGAATGAATCGGGAATCTGAATATATGTATAAGAATAAGTAATGGGGCTTGGAGCCTTTGTATCCAGTTTTCGAGTTAAATAACTTTGAAGCTTAATAAATTCGATATTTTAAGTCTTTTGTCTGATACATTATGCATGCAAAAGAGTACCATTATAAGGGTACATATTATAATCCCAATGGTTGAATAAAAGAAGAGTAAAATGAAACACAAATACAGCATGTAATAAAAAGGTGTTGGCAACTGTCTCATACAAAACTTCTTTATCTACTCGACCGAAATGTATGGGACAGCTGATTATTTTTTCGCGATTATGATGTTGGTCTCATGGAGAAAGTTGTTCAGTTAACCACACCTTTTTGGTACGCTGTATATATACAATATGTAAAAAAACCCTGTCCGATCCGAAAGGGGCACATAGGTACTGCAATAACATTTCCAGAAAAAAATATAAAAAAATATTGAAAATAAAAAAGTTATTACAATTTGCAACTCACATTTTTAGTACCAAAATTACCCTAACTTCATTATAAATTAGCAAATTTTCTACAGAGGTCATAAGTTATAACATGTAGACACACACTAAACGACGGCTGCCTGCGCCCCATGCTATAAACCGGCGAAATTCCCCATTTAAAAAAAATGCGGCGAATTATTTTTTTCTTTTATAAAAAAAAAAACACATAAATGGACTCTCAGTATTATTCATAACATCACCCGCACGGATTGGACAGGGTTTTTTATTACACGCTGTATACGAATGAAAATAACAGAAAATATTAATTCAAATGTATCTTACAGTAAAACAGATGAAAATGGCATGCATCAACAAAAAACTGTAATGCCACGCTATCGACTGGCAATGCGGCGCAGAAACAAAAGTAATATTTTCACATGGCAGATTAAAAACATGCATTTTTAACGAACCTTTGTCGTCGGCGCCTGAATATTATTTAAATTGAAAACAACTTTTAATTAACGCGGACACACTTTGTATAACATAATCTGCAAAAAAACGGATAAAAATTCTGAAGGACGTCCGATTAAAATGTTCGGTTACAAATAAATAATGACGGGCTTTGGTATGGTTTTAACTTACCATCACGTTTTTTTATTCCACATATAGTACACCCATATTTCACCTGTTATGTTTAAGTCCCATGTAACAGTGGGCGAGCCTATTGCCATCAACTCGCCACAGATCCAGACTTCGGGCTGCTAAAATCAATCCACTGCTGGACATAGTCCTCCCGCAAGCACCGCCACTTCGACCTGTTCTGTGCTTCTCATATCCAGCGTCATCATCTGCCTAGCCTTTTCCCAACAATGTTGGGGTCGGCTTCCAGTGTAACCGGATGCAGCTGAATACCATTATTTTACATGGAGCGACTGCCTATCTGACCTCCACAACCCAGTTACTGGGTAACACATTACCCCTTGGTAAGACTGGTTGTCAGACTATTGGGCTTCTGACGACCCGTAACGACTGTCAAAGATCTACAAATGACACCAACAGCTTAACGTGCTTTCCGAGGCACGGGGGAGTCTCGGTATGTAAAGATGGTCACCCATCCACAGACCAAACCCGGCAAGCGTAGCTTAACCTGATGGATCGACCCGTGCGGCTGTTATTACTTAGCCACGAGCTCCTCTCAGCGTATTCCTGGATTATAAGAATTACAAACGAGAAGTCCAAAGAAAAAGAGATCCAAATGTACAAGCAAAAACGTGAAAGAATATAATAATTAGATCTTTTATGGTATTATCGATTTCGATATCCAGAAAATCCCTTCGAGTTCTGATTCAGACTTTCCCGGCTATACGAACGATATTATACAATATCGAGGGATTACTCGCGACACAAGTACGAGAGTACCGATGCGTTCGGCCAGTGCGGCTGTGCACAAACAATTTGTAAACCAATTTTCTACAGAACGGATTATATCGAACATTTCCTGAATAATCCGTCGTTCCTTCTCGTTGAATATTCAAATGACTTGTGTTATTAAATTTCTACAGATCGCCTTTTAATTTGCCCTGTAGGTATTTTCAGTTATTCCCAATAAAGTAAAATAAACAATATTATACAGTAGGGAATGAGAAATTGGAATCGCAAATCAAATATTTTTTTGTTTTTGTGTGATACAGTGGTAACCTTTTTATTTTGCCTATTTGTTGTTTCATTTTACCAACTGAGCAAATAGAAAAATTCTCATATTAAAATTGGCTT
The DNA here is from genome assembly GCA_947363905.1 of Lithophane semibrunnea. Taxonomy (NCBI): domain Eukaryota; kingdom Metazoa; phylum Arthropoda; class Insecta; order Lepidoptera; family Noctuidae; genus Lithophane; species Lithophane semibrunnea. Next base: position 5,335,551 of record OX376198.1, read on the forward strand.
TAGTAGGTACTAACTTTTTTTTACCAAATTGGCCTTATATTTTTTTTTACTGGCCTTAATGAAAATGTACTATACTCGATGCGGTTTGCAGCACTGTTCTTAGTATAATCTTTTAACCGCGTTGTTAATATAAATAAGCTAAGCTTAAGGTAGTTAAAATAAGTTAACTTTTATTCAAACCCATTCTCTTATTATGACAATCGTTAGGAAAGCGCTAGTTTTTATTAATATTTCCACTATCATTTAAGTCGCAGAATTTTTTTTATGTTTCATGCTCTAAGCTTTCTGCACATCCTTTTATAGTAACTATTTTTTTTAATGATCCTATAATCCTTAATCCTCCTGAAATCCCCAAAGGGTTAGGAAAAGGTACACTCACATTTCAGCAATATTTAAGTCCCATGTAATAGAGGCGAGTCTATTGCCGTCAACCGGTAACAAAAACAGACAACGGGCTGCTTCTGAGAAATTCCTGACAGAAAAACCCCAATAACACGTCGCCAGTCCTGGGAATCGAACGCAGGACCTCACGTTCAGCCCGCTTGCAACTAGACCAACGAGGCCAACAACACCGATATCTTTTACTTAACCATTATAAAGCCACCCATAGAAATAATTTAAAATAAAAACTTAACGAGATTGTGGTGGGAACGTTTACGAACGCACTTAAGCAATCCCGTTCAGTCAATTAAGTTTAACATGCTCAAAGTATTAACTTGTTTAGACGACAAACAGTTAATACTGCTTATATTTCTATTCGTTCTAAAATCACCGGTACTTTCAACGTATTGTGATGCTTTCTATAAATAGGATTAGAAGTAGTTCTTAACTTGAAACTACGATATCTGTTTTAATTTAAAAGTTAACAGACGTACTTATTAGACTAGTAGTCAGATAGGAAACGCCGACCTCATCTAACTTATTTAAAAAATATATAATATGACGTGTAAAAGTGATTTCAATATCCTATTTACAAAATAAACAATTTCATTTCATTTAAGATATTTTTTCATATAAATAGCTTTAACTACATAACATCACGCCTGTATTCCCCAAAGGGTTAGGCAGAGGCGTACCTACATATTAGAACACTCACACTTGGACAGTTAATAGGGGGCGAGCCTATTGCCATTAACAGGGCAAAAATCAGACCCCGGGCTGCTACTGAGAAATCTCAGATGGAAAAACCTAATAACACTTTTCCCAAACCTGGAATCGAATCCAGGACATCAATGCTCAGCTGTATCGCTTGTGACCACTAGACAAACTTACTTATATTATTCTCTCCTTTTTAACCGACTTCTTCAAAAAGGAGGAGGTTCTGAATTCGTCTGTATGTTTTTTTGTATGTATGTTACGCGATTACTCCGCCAATTATGAACCGATTTTGATGATTTTTTTTGTTTGGTAGGTCATGCTTCAGAGATGGTCCCATATAAATTTTATTAATTTTGCTTGCGTAGTTTTTGAGTTAGCTTCAATAATTATGTATATTTCCCACTTTGCGTATGTAGATGATATTATTACCTTAGTTGACTCCGTCACTGTTTTTTACATAGCAGATAACGGTATACGAATTTGTGTGGGGTAGGTAGGTAGTTGTTTTTTTTTTTTTTTGTAAAAAGTTTTTAATATTTTTTACTATACATAGTTATAATTACTACTGTTGATATTGTTAGTTACAACGTTTTGGAAGACTACGCGTACCAGAAGACGTAGCGTTGGGGGCCCCACAACGTGGACCGATGACCTGGTGAAGGACGCGGGAATCCGCTGGATGCGAGAAGCACAGAACCGGTCGAAGTGGCGGTGCTTGGGGGAGGCCACTGTCCAGCAGTGGACGTCTTTCGGCTGAAATGGTGATGATAATGATGACGCATTGGAATAGGCAACTAGCTTCATCTTTTTGACAGACCGACTCCATGATAATTCAAAAGTGCCTGTAAATGGTTAAGTTATTGAAGTAAATGCTTTGAGTTTAGTTATTTAGTGAATTGTTAATACATAACAACAACATAATCAGCCTATAATGTTCCCACTGCTGCGTCACAGGCCTCCTCTCTGTGAGAGGTAGTGGGCCGTAATCCACCACGCGGGCCCAGTACAGGTTGGTAGATGTCATATGTCTTCGAATTTTTGGTTCCAGGACATGCCGGTTTCCTCACGATGTTTTCCTTCACCGTTTTGAGAGCAGTGGCGATGAAATAATTTACACAAAGTAAAGCGCCTCTCAGGGTTCGAACCTACGACCTAAAACTCGTAAGTCGTGGCCGTTACCACTGGGCCACCACTGCTCTCTGAATTGTTAATAACAGCATTAGGTCCACTGACTGGAAGCCAGTTAGAACCGTCAAGCTTGACACAACTACTCACAGTGTCAAACGTATAGCATCCCTTACAAGGTACACACACACACTAACTGAAATATGGGCTTACTCTATTGTTAAATTCTAGTCAAGGCACAGAGATACATCTACTCCTAAGCCACCTGCCCCACAACCAGCGATTAACGAGGAGCGAGTAGAGCTATCAACTAAAAACGAGTTGGCAAGAAACGAAGTAGCGAGTGCGCGACGGCGACGAGCGATTCCCGCTGGTACGCGTTTGTACCAAGCGTGAGTCTCTCAGCGAGTGTTCTGTGCGCGACAGCGACGAGCGATTCCCGTTGCTACGCGTTAGTACCAAGCGTGAGTCTCTCAGCGAGTGTTCTGTGCGCGACGGCGACGAGCGATTCCCGCTGCTACGCGTTAGTACCAAGCGTGAGTCTCTCAGCGAGTGTTCTGTGCGCGACGGCGACGAGCGATTCCCGCTGCTACGCGTTAGTACCAAGCGTGAGTCTCTCAGCGAGTGTTCTGTGCGCGACGGCGACGAGCGATTCCCGCTGCTACGCGTTAGTACCAAGCGTGAGTCTCTCAGCGAGTGTTCTGTGCGCGACGGCGACGAGCGATTCCCGCTGCTACGCGTTAGTACCAAGCGTGAGTCTCTCAGCGAGTGTTCTGTGCGCGACGGCGACGAGCGATTCCCGCTGCTACGCGTTAGTACCAAGCGTGAGTCTCTCAGCGAGTGTTCTGTGCGCGACGGCGACGAGCGATTCCCGCTGCTACGCGTTAGTACCAAGCGTGAGTCTCTCAGCGAGTGTTCTGTGCGCGACGGCGACGAGCGATTCCCGCTGCTACGTGTTAGTACCAAGCGTGAGTCTCTCAGCGAGTGTTCTGTGCGCGACGGCGACGAGCGATTCCCGCTGCTACGCGTTAGTACCAAGCGTGAGTCTCTCAGCGAGTGTTCTGTGCGCGACGGCGACGAGCGATTCCCGCTGCTACGCGTTAGTACCAAGCGTGAGTCTCTCAGCGAGTGTTCTGTGCGCGACGGCGACGAGCGATTCCCGCTGCTACGCGTTAGTACCAAGCGTGAGTCTCTCAGCGAGTGTTCTGTGCGCAACGGCGACGAGCGATTCCCGCTGCTACGCGTTAGTACCAAGCGTGAGTCTCTCAGCGAGTGTTCTGTGCGCGACGGCGACGAGCGATTCCCGCTGCTACGCGTTAGTACCAAGCGTGAGTCTCTCAGCGAGTGTTCTGTGCGCGACGGCGACGAGCGATTCCCGCTGCTACGCGTTAGTACCAAGCGTGAGTCTCTCAGCGAGTGTTCTGTGCGCGACGGTGACGAGCGATTCCCGCTGCTACGCGTTAGTACCAAGCGTGAGTCTCTCAGCGAGTGTTCTGTGCGCGACGGCGACGAGCGATTCCCGCTGCTACGCGTTAGTACCAAGCGTGAGTCTCTCAGCGAGTGTTCTGTGCGCGACGGCGACGAGCGATTCCCGCTGCTACGCGTTTGTACCAAGCGTGAGTCTCTCAGCGAGTGTTCTGCCCGCCAAGCGAGCGTCGCTGAATGAGTTCTGTTTTTGATAGCTCTTGTCACTGCAAACGAGCACTCGCTGCCGCCAGTGTGAACAGTCGGCGATCAACTATTAATATGTATCTCTTTTACCTACAAGGGACCTACAATCTTTTGTACGTTTCAATAAATCTGCCTAGCCTTTTCCCAACTATGTTGGGGTCTGCTTCCAATCTAACGTGCAGCTTAATTCCAGTATTTTAAATGGAGCGACTGCCCATCTGACCTCCACAACTCAGTAACTGGTTTATACGATACGCCTTGGTAAGACTAGTTGTCAGACTTTCGGGCTTCTGACAATCCGTAACGACTGTCTATGATCCACGAATGATAGCCGGTCCAATGAATTAACTTGTTTTCCGAGGCACGGAGGAGTCTCGATACGTAAATATGGTCACTCAGCCACGGACCAACCCCGGCAAGCGTAGCCTGACCTGATAGATCGACCCGTGCGGTTTTTATTACTTAGCCACCAGCTCCTCAATCTTTTGTACGTTTCTTAAGCGAAATAATCGTTGATAGCTACTCGCTTCCTTGTCGGCGGTGGGACGGATACTTTGTAAACAATAATTTCCTATCATGTACTACATATTGTGTTAGAACATGCACTGTAAAGCTTCGCTCTGCCAAACATGTATGCCGATAAGGGAGAACATTGTCGATTGAATTGGAAATTGATTTCTACGGCTTTAATCTCAAACTAAATGGGTATGAATTACGTCAAACGGATGTTATTACAATGATGCATGTACTCCTAAATGCATAACACAACAGTTGTGCAGATATTATGCCATCTTCTTTGTCGTGACTTTGACTGATATAAAATCAAATCACACTATTTCCGAAAGCATCTTTCAAATCTCTTTTGTGCTTTATTACAATCTCAATTTTTTCGCGTATTCTCGAGTAGGTGTGACCGCAAAGCCAGTCAACCAACCTTATTTTATTTTATTCCTCTAAAATTGCAATATTGCTCTGAATATGCATGTACTTTTTTAATATTTTTATTCGATAGTTTACATCGTCAAATAATAGTAAAAAAATTCGACGGCAAAAAAGCAATTTAAAGTAGTTAAAAAAAATGTTTAAAAATATCCAACCGATCCGGGCTATTTAAACGCCCTCCATTTGGCGCGCTTGGTGTGGTGACGTCACAGTTCGTGAAAACAGACAAGCAACTGTCAAGTCAACGTCAAAAACTCCTTTTTCTATGAGCGTTTGACATTGACGTGACACTTGTTGATTGACTTGACATTGACATTTTGATTGTTATTCCGGATTGTTACGTCACATCCGCTCTTAGCCTTTTCAAGTATTTGAATTACCCACAGTTTTTTGGGACTTTAAAAAAATTAATTTCTCGCTCAAAAAGAAATTTTATTCAAAAATATTGATGGAGGCATAATTCTGAAGTACCATAGTTTATAGAAAAAAATATTTGACCCATATTTGAATCACATGCATATTCCCTATTGGCTTATTACATTCCATATGCATTCTACTTTATATAATACGTGGGAGCACCTTCAAACTCCGAGCACACTTTCAATCTATTAAGTTTGCTTTCCAAAATTACCTAAACTAAACTAACCTTTATCCGCCATTTTGTTAACGCAAGTCATCTCCGCCACGCGTATGGGGCGAAATATTAATAAAATTCAAAATGGACATATAAACGGGAACTATGGCGGAATGGGGTTTGTTCATGCGGCGCATACATGTTTTGTACCGCTGCTGCATATTTATGTCTTAATCAAGGCTGGCAGCTGTTGCCTATATGGCACATTACTGCTCTATGCTTACGTGTCTTGAACGTATGTCTTGGAACAAAGCCTAGGGGTTTAATATTTTGGCAGCTGAGTTACACAGTATTTGCATTCCCGTCTTAAGCTGGGTCGACGTTTGTATCATTTTAGTGTTTAATATTTAAGGAGTTGACGGTAAATGATTCGAAGCATTCATCAAAGCAACTTATGTTACAAATAGTAATTTAGGGAAAATTACTAAAATATATTTTTATTTGTAGTCGAATCTCGTGTCATCAGTAACCCATTATTGTTTGTTGTTATTAAGGACAATCAATCACAATAGATATAGTTAAGACATTTTCGGTTGACGACATTATCAGGCTTTTTTTACAGGGTTAAATTAAATTAGTTAGTTAAACTCCGCAGAGGTGAAGGGTATCGATATAAAGGGGGTTTGGGGTCATCAACCGCATGTACTGTAGACACTTGAAATATACGTTAAAAATAAAAATAAACATTTTTTTTTGTGGCGATTCTTGTTAGGCTTATATCTAAAAAAAATCGATAAATAGTGCATTATTGATGGGAGCTAAAAATTAGCTGATTGAGCAGAATCATGATAATAATAATATTATATGATGAAAGGGAAAACTAAATAAAACTAAACCTTAACCCATAATTACGAAACAGCAAACTAAACACATAACGATATATAGAAATAGGAAATGCCAACATATAATATTTATAGTTATACCTACATATCTTGACTGTAAGATAAACAGTTGGTGATGCCAGTTTACACAACCCGATCTTGTTTAAACAAGTATAAGTATGAATAATCGTGACCTTATAATATAGCATGGTTGTCGGTGTGCCGCTATTGATTTATCTATCAAGCTTTGTAGGGATGGTGCTTGTTGTATGTTTATGACATTATAGAACAGGGAGATTTGAATCTATATCGCGGTTACAAATGAATTATCTCGCAGTATTTAAGTCTGTCTTTCTTTTTCGTGTGGTTAGTGAGTAACCTGGTGAGGAGCTCGTGGCTAAGTAATAACAGCCGCACGGGTAGATCTATCAGGTTAAGCTACGCTTGCCGGGGTTGGTCCGTGGATGGGTGATCTTTACATACCGAGACTCCTCCGTGCCTCGGAAAGCACGTTAAGCCGTTGGTCCCGGCTGTAATTCGTGGATCTTTGACAGTCGTTAGTGGTCGTCAAAAGCCCGAAAGTCTGACAACCAGTCTTACCAAGGGGTGTCGTATTACCCAGTTACTGGGTTTTGGAGGACAGATAGGCAGTCGCTCCATGTAAAATACTGGTATTCAGCTGCATCCGGTTAGACTAGGCAGATGCAGATGACGAGTGACTAACCTGGTGTCAGAGTTTTTATGCCACCCATGGACTTGGCTTCACATGCCGTCGAGAAATATCTTTCGTCGAGAAGTATTTACTTCAGAAGTGACAGAGAAAGCACTACCGCTACATACACCTATATATTATGTCGGTCTGTTTTATTGAAGTACTAGCTGCGAGACTTCAAGTAAGAATATCAGGATAAAATAAAAGTACCTATATTCTAACCCAGGTCATGGTCTACCCATATCCCAATTTTCATCTAAATCCGTTCACCCGTTTACGTCTGAAAGCGTAACAAACCAACAAAAAAATAAACAAAATAACATCACTTTCGCATTTATAATATAAGTTAGAATAATATAATATACTTATATATGTCGTGGCGCGTGGTGTCAACTCACACCTCGTCCAGTTTCTTATCAGCGTGAGACGAAGGCGTCAGTCACACCTCGGCTAACTCTCAAGATCACTGTGGTCTTTGTTAGCGCGCAGAGCTTGTTGATATTAAATAATGAATTATTGTTTCCGATAAGAAAGGCGACGACGTAAACCTAATTACGTCGAACGTGGCCGGGGGCCGGCTTGGTATTACCGTGAGAACGTTTTAAGACGATAAGAGTTAAGCATCAGAGGAGCCTGGATCAGGCAGTCAGTTCCATTCAGACCACGAGACTGAGCGCGACCCTCGGACTCGTTGCGCCCTTCTAATTAATTTAGACTTTTCTAGTTAGAGTGCTTATACGCGTTTCCTTTGGCCACGAAATAGACAGATAGTTACATAATGAACAATTTAATTAATAATTGCCCTTCTGACGATGATTGTGAGCCCGATAACCGTCTCGGCCGCTCCGACATATATAAGTAAGGATAAGGGTTCCTTGATTTTAGAAGCCAAAGTTGGTGAAATTACGGACAACTTCTACTACATGTTGCCTTTCTCTTGACATTTCAGGTGTGTGTCCTTCGGTTAAAAAGTTTCGGCAGCAGGGTGTGAATGTGAAGCTGTGTCGCAAACCTTGCTCCACCTCCTATTCTGCCTTCTGTGTCCCAAAACATGCAGTCAAAGTGACCTCTGCACTGCTACGGATGAGGCCGTGGAAGTGGCGAAGTTTTGGGCCAACAAGATTTGAATTACTGTCGTGCCAGCGTCACGAAGAAGAAGAGAAAGTTTCTAAGCCTAACGCATAAAAAGTTTCCCATTCTCAAGTAAAACAATTAAACACCTGGAAATGTTAAACTTTAGAAACATTAATACCTGTAGTTGAAAAGAAATTAAAAATGAACGCCTTAATTTTCATGTTAATCCCTCGATAAGCGGCTATAAATTTTCTTAATTTCGCCCTTTGCGTCCCTTTTTTGACTGATTGTCCATTTTTGGCGATTTTCCTGTCACATATTGATTTTACGAGTTAACCGGGACACAACATAGATAGGTAGGTACAGAAGGCGAACTCCATGTAATAAGTGAAAGCGCACGCACACATAGAGACAGCTCACGAACAGCGAGTGCAAGTGCACTCGCCACGCACCGTACGTACGCTTCTATGTGTGCATACGATTGCTTTTTGTTCGTTGCATGGTGCCAGCCTTCTGCAGGTACCTATCTAAGTATTCTGTGACTGGGGTTCAGAACAGAGCGCATAGAAATAGGTGAAACCGACGCTAGAAGGAATGCACTTAATTAAGGCAATTTAGGGGAAGCTGGGACGTTTTCGACAATGTTCGAATTATTCAGGGAGAGCAGAGAACGTTCTTGGTTTGTTTAATTATTATTGTTATAGCACGTTATGCGTCTCTTGTTGTTGTGGAATGTGTGTCCTTCTGGGTTGAATGGACATTTTTTTTTCTACTGTGATTGTTCAGGGGGCGCAAAAGTAATGTAGTGGGAGAATGCTCTCATTTGATTTATAATTTTATACCATTAAAAAGCGACTTTTGAAGTAAACAGATGCTGACTGCCATGGATCGCAATACTTAACAAAAATACAGTATTTGGTGTCCCGACCAAACGCTTAATCTCTCGATTAAGCGATGTAATATGATGTGGCTGAATATCTTCTATACCACTTCGACAGCACGAACGAGACATATTCTGATAACAAGAGTATCCCTCCTGCTATTAGAACAATGTCACGCATTTGCTCCCGGAAATATATTGCAAGCACATAATTATATTGAACGGAGGTAACGTTCCTTTCAGAAAATACATAAGGATAATGATTATCTCACCGCATAGTATGTGAGGGTGACATATTGTTAGCCGAGAACCTCCCATATAGTACCTACTCACGTCAAGGCTTACGAAGTACCCAATATTAGTCGGTAATCTGTGCCGACGGCGAGATGTTTAATTAAAAGAACATGGAACTGTGCTCTATTTATACTGGTGCTGGTTATTTCAGGACTAACATTCCTTTATATTATGTTGGGTGAACAAGTGATTAACTTACCTAAACATAGGGTGTAAAAAAAAAATCAAGTATTAAAAACTAAAACCCAACTACGACTTAAAAGGTATAAACAAGACACCACAGACAGACAAATTAAAAATCCGGAGTCACACGTGTTAGGGCATGAATCGAACAGATTACGTATAACCAGCGGACAATCACGACGCTTCTAACGATACCTCATTTGTCAAATTGTGATAAGTGGTTTGGAAGATAGGAGGGAACAGATGAACATACATACATACATACATTCCGGTCAAAATCATAACCCTCCTTTTTTCTTCGCCGTAGTCGGGTAAAAATACCCGTCACATAGCCGTCAACTTTACGCATTCTGTACATCAAATTAAGTAACATTGCACCACAATAATTGCTGGGAAACGACTTTTATTTAGGGTGTGAAAAATTCCTGTTTTTGATAGTGCGCAACGTAACGTACGCAAAACATTGTGTTTATGGGTGCATGCAACGGTTCAGGGTTTGTGGGGGTGTCATTAAAACGAGCTTTCTTTAAAAAACGACTGAAAAAGTTGGAACTTTGACCTTGAATATCTCCGTAACCAGAAGGTTCCCAGGTATGATCCACAAGTGACTTTCGGCTTCGTTAAGCGTATTTTTACACCCGTTATTTCATGAAAAATTAAGAAAAACAGTAAGTAGTTTACCAGGATTGAGGCAAAAAGGTCCAGCGTTCATGGCTTTCTATTTAAATATTAGAACTGTATAACCTTATAAAAAAAACTGTACGTATGTTTTAAAAAAATCCAAATGTTTATTTTCCATCAACGAATCATAGAAAACATTTTGACAAAAAGAAATCTATTGATGCCATGGGATATGTAAGATCTTTTATTATATTTGAATGCGATAAGTCGTGCTACCGATCCAAGTATATTATGACCAAAATAATAAGGACGAGAATATTCCTACCGACTCGTATTGAAGGAAACTCTTAAAATCTAAGAGTGCTTCACAGTGGTATCTTCTCGGTTTACTGTAAAATACATTCCCGGATTCCATTCGATTTTCTTAAAATTAAATGGTGGATTATAAAAGAGTAACCAGATATCCTTTAAGTGGTTAATAACATTGGGATTATTTTTAAGGTCAACCATTTCTTACGTTACCTTACCTTTTGGTTTATTACCTTTTTGTTTCGGGCTGAGATATTTATATACTTACCTACACGAATTGCAACCGATTATGTGAACGTTAGTACTAGTTGAAGGTATATTAGGTGTATGTTTACTATTGTCCATAATGCCTAGCACATGTTCACACACCTTAGGACCTATTTGGTTCAATGACTTGAGTCAGATAAGGCGTAAGCTAATCACGAAACCGAACACAATTACTGTGCAGGACAAAGCAGTGTTCTAAACCACTAACCACAGGAACTTTTCGCAATATCCTAGCAAACCCCAAATCACTTTATCCCTGGGGAAATATCTCGGGATTTGCGTCTTCTAGAGACTTAAAATGTGTTTATAAAAGCTATGGTTTAGAAAAAAAACCTTAAATAAATACGTCACGAACACATTCTAAACTCTCATTTAAAATATCGGCTTACGCTGCATGCAAAGAAAAAAAACCGCAGCTAAAAGAACCGCAACTGCAACGGTTTCATAAAAAATATCAAAGTGAAAATACAGTTTTAATCTAAGTCCTTTGTGATTACTTAAGCTTTCTAACTGGTACTTCGTTTGATGTTCAGTTTACATGCAAACGTGAACAAGCCGGACTGCCGGACTCGTGGACACTCAGTATTTCATTTAGCAAATACCTAGTGACCGAATGCCAAACAGCTTTGCACACAGACTACTAAAAGCAACAGTCCCGAAGGTATTGTGTTGGTGCACTGTGCACAGTACAAATGCCTGTGTTAGAAACGTTTCACCTTATCATTTTCGAGTTCTGTGTGGTTCATAGCTAAGACCCGTGCCTCACGGTGGCTCCCCCTGACACACTCGTCGGTATCGTAAAATCTATTCATAAATGATAAATTATGACATGCCTCAAGAGTGTTGCCAACTGTGTCCTCCTATTTACTCCTGCCCTTTTACTGGTAGTTATTTTTGTTTCTTCTTTTAAAACTGCCGCAGTAGTCTTCTCAAAACTTAGTACCTATAACTATTCTGCTGTGAAACATGTCAGTAGCCCATCCATCTGGAATTTGTTTTGCCAAAGGATCTTTCCATGACACTGAGCTTCAACAGCTGCATTTTCCCGCGTCGCCGATATACCACAAAATATTGACGTCACAGCTACGCTCGTAGAGTATTGGCGGATTATTTCTGCAGACATGATTGCTCCGTAATTGGCGCGAAAATGACAGCCTGCTCCCGCCAGACGGGTTTCAAACGTCAGGATAAGTGTACTTAGGGAAAGATTTTAAAATGATAAACAAATATGAAATTATGATTTAAAGTCGTATCAAACAGGCCTGTATTTGAGTTTTACGTTATTAGAGTTACGCTATAAAAAAAAAAGAATTTGAGATAAAAACTGTCACATTTCATACTAATCTCTACCCAAATCTAGTTTCATTTAAAATTCAATTTTATTTTTATTTACATTCTGCTCTGACAACAAAGCTTTAAATTAAATTGAAAATCATTCCAAATACGCTCATAAATTCGCTAAGCCAGCCGCCCATACAAAAAATAGTGATGTCCCTTCTTGCGACGCAAAAGCCTAACCACATTTTTATTTAAATTAAAAATATAATAAATTAGTTCCTGAATAGGGGAGTTTCAAAAAGCTATCAAGGGAACAGTCTTTACTTAGACAGTCTCGTACAGTTTAAGGGGTGCCTGTTTAATTTTCCTCTCAAAACTTTTACCGTATATCTCGGAAAGTATTTTCCTAAATTTAAATTTTATTGAAAGAATTATAGAGCTCAACTTTAACATCGTCATTATTTTAAGAATTATGGATATTGCAGATTACCTAAGACGAAAATTTATTGTTAGTTACTTACGCCCTGACTAATATTGTAAACAAGGTTCGGAACTGTTTGATGTGTCCCGAACCGTTTGTGCTGTAGTTCCTGTTTTTTTTCTACGCATTTTATCTTTTTTATTTAGGTACCGTAACCTAAGTAGGAACAAAATATGCCTAGGTATAGACATTCTTACCTATTTTAGAAACCTTTTGTAATAGTCACTGAATAAAAAACTGTCTATGGTACCTTCTTATCTATGCTCAAAGATCCTCACTGTTTTACGTATAAAATATATAAACAGTGAAACCTTTCCGTTTTTCCTAGCTCAAATTAACACAAAATAATGATATTCCATCCTTATTCAATAAAATTCCGTCTGTGAAGTTTCCACCGGATACCAGTTGCGAAAGGGTGGTTTACATTTACATAATATTTAATATTCGTTTCCTTTGTAAATTAAATAAATTGAAACAATATCTAAATCGAATAAAGTCTGTGGTTTGATTAAAAGATTTTTATTTTTTGCCTCAAATGCTTAAATAAGTCTTGTGAAGCATTTTTTTAAATAAATAAATGCTGCGTGTATGACCTTCAACACACAATCTGTTTCATTTTGACAGTTCAATAACATTCATTGCGTTATTTAAATTGCTGAGCACACAAATTTTTCGAACATATTATTACAATAGCAATATCCTTCAAAATGATTCAGATTATGATTGATCGTATTGTTCGCAATTAGGGTTTTGTGTATGAATGTATGAACGAAAACGAGGCAAAGGAGTATGTAAGGATCGTAGCAGGTGGCGTTTACCCCCTTGGGAAGAACGCGTAAGTTTATGTATGCATGTATGCGTGTTCGGAAAATAGATTGTAGGTGTGTAAAGTACCTACCTATTTGAATTTAAGGCTCAAGCAGACCGGATGCGTATGCGTTGCGTATGCGTAGACGTAAGCGTAGACGTGCACGTACCACTGAGTTGTACACACCGCTTCGCTTGCGTAACGACGCGCACGTCTTCGTTACGCAAGCGGTGTGTCCTGTCTCATACAGTTCCATACATTACAACGCAGTGGTACGTGCACGTCTACGCTTACGTCTACGCATACGCAACGCATACGCATCTGTTCTGCTCGAGCCTTAAATTCAGCCTTTATCGTAACTTAACATACTATATTGAAACCTTGCTTTACCTACGTATTTATTTATTTTATTTTTACTAGCTGATGCCCGCGGCATCGCCCGCGTTGATGTCGGTTATAATATACTACTCGAGAACCACTCTATCCATTGGTGAAAACAGCATGAAAATCGGTGCAATAGTTTTTGAGTTTATCGCGAACAGGACGACAGACAGACGCAGCGGAGGACTTTGTTTTATAATAACATGTAAGAATGTACATACAGCAACATACATAAAGATACGCCATAACTATAATAATGAGTAGGAAAGGCATAAGTAAGTAGGCTAAGTAAGTAGGTATTATGTTTTTCGATTTTATACTCATTAACAGGCAATTTTTAAAGTTCCAACTTCCCGAAAAGTTTGCATGATTAAAATCACGCAATTAATCATGAAATTATGAATTGGTGTCCTGCGTCAATTCAGCTGTCCAGAACAATTATATTAATTTATCAATCGTCAATATGCAATCGAATTTCCCAATAACTTCAATCTCATGTCACTGTGTCCGCTCGATGCAATTTTCAGCGAAAAATAGGAGTAACAGATGGTTTTAACAGTCCATTACTTTTTATAACACCTCCCTTTTTTATAGCTGCCATATGTAGATATAAGAGTGACATTCATAGCTCTTAAATTCGCGAAACAACCTGAACTGAATGGATGAGAAAACCACGTAGGTACTCGAGCGATAATATGACAATTCGATTTTTTTTTGAGAGAATATTTTCAGCTTTGTAGAGCAAGTTCTCTGTAACCCTGGTCTAGTATGTAGAATATAATATAGTCGAATGACACAGTCAGCAACAAATTGTTTCAAAATGATCCGATACATTGCTTTTCAGTATTTCATGTAATAGTAAAGAGTAAATACCTACCTATAATAGTCCTTTAATTTTCTATAAGTTAAGATTTTTTTTAAATATTTGAAGTGAAAAGAAAATGCGGGGCACTTCCCGTATTTTTTAAGAACATTCGCATTCGCATCTCATTCGCAATCTGACAAAATTACTATCAATTTACCTACATTTTTGACATGTTTGACACTTTGCGACTTGAATCTGAACGTTTTTTAAGCTAGAGAATTGCCTTCTGATGTGTTTATCGACTATTGTTGCAGACCGTAGGTATAATACCTGTGTGACACCCTTTCTAATACTTGATGTGCCATTGCCATATAAATGTCTGAGTACTGTATTATCATAAGAACTAAGGCCCTTTGTACACGGCACGCGGTATGGGATATAAACCGTGCCGTAGAGAAAACGTGTCTGTCAACAAGCTTCCATAGTGATCCCTACAACACTGACGACCGTGCCTTCACAGGACGAATAAACTGTAGTTTTTCACGGCAAGCAAAACGTCTGTGTACAAAGGGCCCAATTTCCACGCGAAAAGACCTTTCGTAAGTATTCAATCTTGATTATTTTTAATGTTCTAAACAAGTCGGTCCATGTCAACAAGTAGGTACCTTAAGAAAATTCTAGAACATAATTTCAAACCTTAGTGGTTGAACTCCGAACAAGTCCCTTAGGTCAAGGGACACTTAATAGTGGTGGCCATATATTTTCTCTGTTTCAAACGGCTTTTCACCATTTTGTCTTGCTTGCTAGAACGGTTTTGTTTTCGTAATTTTTCCAAAAATACTGAGCAGTGGACGCTCAATCAATCTGCCTAGCCTTTTCCCAACTATGTTGGGATCGGCTTCCAGTCTAACCGGATGCAGCTGAATACCAGTAATTTACATGGAGCGACTGCCTACCTGACCTCCACAACCCATTAACTGGGTAATACGATACCCCTTGGTAAGACTGGTTGTCAGACTTTCGGGCTTCTGAGGACCCGTAACGAGTGTCAAAGATCCACGCATGACAGCCGGGACCAACGGCTTAGCGTGCATTCCGAGACACGGAGGAGTCTCGATATGTAAAGATGGTCACCCATCCACGGACCAACCCCGGCAAGCGTAGCTTAACGTGCTGGATCGACCCGCGCGGCTGTTATTACTTAGCCACGAGCAGTGGGCGCTCAGTATGATACAAATACATATTTAAATCAAAATATTGCTCATTATTTATCTACACATTCACAATTTACTCTCCACTCGAGCGCTAATGAAATTCCTCAACAAATGAAAACGTAGTAAACAGCACCACATCCTCGGCTTGTGAGTTACAAAACGCTACATTTATGAACAGTTCCATAAATAACTGAATAGTTGGGTAGGCATAAGAAACGGAATTCGCCGAGTTCTTAACTTTATAACAGGGCTGTTTTGTTTAGTTCGCCACAGCTAGGGTAACTGCCGCGGGCGAGCATGCCTTCTGATGATCGGGGATAAAACAGGAACCTTAGTTTTCATGGGTATTATTATAAATTATTCGATGGGTTAAGTTAAAGGATTACATTGCCATTTATAATGTCGTCTAGGAGATTTTTAATAATGTTTCTGAAAATGTGTAAGGATACTGCCACTGCCCCACGGTCAGGAAGACGAAAACCAACATTCTTTTTTAAGATACTTGTATCAAAATCCGACTTAGAGAAATATCTTGTGTTTCTTTTGGACCTTTCGATATCGGAACTTGTTGCCCCGTAGACATTTCAAACTAACCTTCGAGGAACTGATATGTTGTAATGATTATACCAACATACTACTACTGCTATGAGGGATATGCAACTATATCCATTATAGCCAAGTGTAACCGCTGCTACACTTGGCTAAGAATATCTACAACGTAATAAACTCTATCTAAATAAGGAACCGACGACGCGACGGCGGGTGGAGCAGACGAGTCCAGGGGCCCTAGACAAAGTGACATTCTATCAGCGATAACGATGACGGAAAAGGCAAAAATGTATAAAACTGACATAAGCTATCGAAAAGCTTATGTCGATCCCCGTGGTCGATCCTGTTGAAACTCGTTGTAGAAATACGAAACGCTTTCGAAGCGATTGCCACTTGTCTAGGCCCTCTGTAGTGGAGACCGCGTATCAACAAGCGTAGTTTGAAACACCCCCAGCTAGAAGATGAACCGACGATGACCATAAGAAGGTGGCTGGTATAGACTGGATGCGGAAGGTGGAGGACAGGGTATTGTAGCGCAGTCTGGGAGAGGCCTATGTCCAGCAGTGGACTGCGACTGCTGCAGTGGAGTTGATTGAAATACAGAACCCGACCCCACTTGAGCAAGTATGGTGCTCAATGTGGTGCCTTCTCTGTATGAGAAGAGGCCATTGCCCAGCAGCGGGACAATAATAGGCTGATATTATTTATTAAGTACAGAAAACCTCTAATCATAGTCACTGTAGTCATCGAAAACTGGCGGGTGCGGGTTTGTCACAAGAGACAAGCACCGGGGGGCGGAGCACTTAGATTTACGACCAACAACTTGGTCCGCACTTAATTTATGACGAGAAACTTTCCTTGCGCGTAAATAATAGTGTTCAGACGAATTAGCAAATTGCTTGACGACTTGCCGACGTTATTTTGACCGTACGGCCTGTTCATTGTTAGACTATAATCTAGTTGTAAATAATTCATTTACCCAAGCCAGAGACAATAATTTGAGTTAGTTTTTCCTGAGTTTTAGGATCCCTAATCTATAATAATATTATAAAGCTGAAGAGTTTGTTTGTTTGAACGCGCTAATCTCAGGAACTACTGGTTGGAATTGAAAAATTATTTTTGTGTTGGATAGTCCATTTATCGAGGAAGGCTATAGGCTATATAACATCACGCTATGACCAATAAATGAGCGGAGCATAAATGAAATATGTTGCAAAATCGGGAAAAAATATTCGAAAGCTAATAATTATATTTGAAAGCTTTCGTTGCGTGCGCTGCGTAAACGGTTTATGTTACGTAAATATCATGTATGATGGAATTGTTCCTCTTAAACAGTTCTAAAAAAAAGTCCGCGACAGCATATGTCTATCTTTTAAGATTGACTCACTATAACCTTTTTTTAAGGTAATCAAATTTGTTCGAAATTAATGCATTATTTGCGAAGGAGTTTTATCAACATAATATTAATTCTTATTCAAATAAATAGTTTTAACATCAAGGGTATTTATTTAGCAGTAAAATACTTTTTAATTCATTCGAATCGGACATTTAATTTCGAAGTTATCACGAGTATAAAAATACAATACGCGAACCGTTCGACGCTGGCGCCGCGACGTTCTATACCCTAGAGAGGAGAGGATGGGCACACGGGTAGACCATGACCTGAAATAGGACATAGGATACGTTTTATCCCTATATACCCACGGGATCGAGACCTACGCGGGTGAAACCGCGGGGCACAGCTAGTATATATAATAAATAAAGAAGTGTTAACCCTCAAGTAAGTCTGTAATGATTTGATGACATGCTACTTGTGAGTAAGGAACCTTGAAATCTATCAATAATTATGCATTATAATTTTAACCATGAAATGAAAACCCTATAACGAGAACTTAACCCTAAAACGACTCATTGGGGAAACCTACATAACACCTATTAGCTAATCTCTGGTAATACGCAATTGCTGTTCTTAAACACGATAATATTAGGGCCGTTATGATCTTACAATACCAGTTCCACCATTATGATGAAACTTTATCAATTAAATCGAAACTAATGTCTACTTACGTTGATTTACATTTCCCACAAGCATTGTTAAAATTCGCGAGATTTAATCTGCATAAGTAACATAATATTGTAAAACATAGTCGCTTTTCGTATCTGTCTGTGTGGCGGCATTGTACTTCTAAACTACGCAACAGATTTTGATGCGATTTTCATCATGGTTTAGAGAATTTATTCCGAAAGGTTTTATGAGTCATCATCTGCCTAGCCTTTTCTCAACTATGTTGGGGTCGGCTTCCAGTCTAACCGGATGCAGCTGAATACACGTATTTTACATGAAGCGACTGCCTATCTGACCTCCTCAACCCAGTAACTGGGTAATACGATACCCCTTGTTAAGACTAGTTGTCAGACTTTCGGGCTTCTGACGACCCGTACCGACTGTCAAAGATCCACAAATGACAGCCGGGACCAACGGCTTAACGTGCTTTCCGAGGCACGGAGGAGTCTCGATATGTAAAGATGGTCACCCATCCACGGGCCAACCCCGGCAAGCGTAGCTTAACCTGATGGATCGACCCGTGCGGCCGTTATTACTTAGCCACGAGCTCCTCTCGAAAGGTTTTATGAGTATAATACATTAATTTTAACTAACTAACTATTAAGCAGTGATAGCCTATTAGTGTGACCGTCGCACTGCCAAGTAATAGGTCTCGAGCTCGAACCCAAGCCACGCACTTCTAACTTTTCGGATTCATGTGTGCATTGTATAATTATCAAGTGCTTTAAAAACGGTGAAGGAAAACATCGTGAGGAAACCGGCATGCCAGAGATTATATTTCTCGATGGCATCTAAAGTCAAGTCAGAGGCCCTTGGGCGGCTTTAAAACTCTGACACCAGGTAAGTCACTCACCACACGAAAAGAAGAAGATTAATATTAAACTAACATATAACAAAAAAACCGTGCGCAGCTGGGGCTGGTCGCTAAGTGCGCATACTGAATACTATTCTAGGCACAAATAAACTCTGGGATCCACACTGACCCCACGCGACTAGCAGTGTGATTACTTTGGCGCGACTAGCTAAAGATTAGTCGTTGCAAAACAGTTTGTGTTCGCGAGGTCTACCTGTTCGCAGAACTAAGTACTAGTTAATATTATAGGACACAACATCAACCTCTAATCCGTTAAAGGTTAAGCAGAAATGTATAATAATAGTACACCCACATTTCGCCAGTTATGTTTTATGTAATAGGGGGCGAGCCTATCGCCATTAACCGCAATATAATAACATGATTGTAATTAATCCTTTTTTAACAAATCCTTCTTAAAAACACGGATTCTGTAATATTGTTAGCCATCAAGCTTACCTACTTCAGTCAACGGTCTTCTCAAGAGCGCTTCTGACGCCTCATCTCGTTAAACAAGATGTTTTTTTATTTGAATCAAAGCTTATTAATAACAGACCGAGTAAAATTCGAAAATTAAAATTTTTATATAATCATAACATAACATTACGCCTGTAATCCCCGAAGGATTATGCAGAGGTGTACCTACTCTTGTCCGTCGGACCCCTCTGGGCCAGCGGCCCTCAAACATACCGATGTCTCTCAACTTATCTGGGCCAGATAAGTTATGACTGAGTCAGTTATTTCTATGATATTTTATTGTTAATCTGTATTTTTAATGCTCAAAGTGTCACAAATTGTACAGGGAGAAAGACATATAATATCCCACATTTCGCCAGTTAAGTTTAAGCCCCATATAATAAGAGGTGAGCCTATTGCCATCAACTGGGTACAAATCCAGACTCCCAGGCTGCTACTGCGAAGCTCCTGATAGAAGAACCCCATTTCACTTTGCCCGACCCAGGGAATCGAACCCAGAACCTCATGCTTAGCACCGCTGTAGCGCTTGCGACCACTAGACCAACGAGGCAGTCAAGTTTAATTAATTTTAATATAAACAGATAAATAATCTACTGAAGTAACTTAACAGTACGTAAGAACGTAACATTTTGATCACAGATTAAATAAAAAGCAGTATTATATCTTGGCAGTGACCTTGAAATAATTACCTACGGCCGCTCGATGGACCAACATTTCGCGTCCGTGCGTAACTGCCGCGCGCTCGATACTATTGGCCTATTGCGTATTGCTATACATTTCAATTTCAAAGCGCGTCGTATCGGCCGTTTTCTATGAAGATAGAATACATATTGTATACTGTATTGTTACTTATTTACGAGTATACTGTGCTTTCAAAGACACTAAACGCCCATAGGCGTTACAATACAATACTATTTCTGTGGTTCGTTCAGTGTCCTTAATCGGTTAACGTTTAACCTTCCCTTAGACTTTAGACTGTAAAGACAATAGCCACGGGGTCACTAGAAACGAATTACGAATGGGAAATACTGCTATACCTACTTATTCAATAAAAACTTAAAAAAATTACAAGATTATATTTAAACTGTTGGAATATATATTAAAATAGATGTATAAGCCGTACACTTTAAAGACTCGAGAAATCGCGGGCGCGACAGGCAGCGCTACCCTTGTCGCGCTTGCGATATCGCACCTGTTTGTGGGAGCCTTTATTTCATTGCTGAAAATAAATGAAGTATCTTTTTGTCTTTTCTTTATCATTCGTAGGTATATTGTAAAGTGGAATCTTCAAATGCGATCAATCAATGGCACAAGATCAAATCAGTACATGATTAGATAAATCCGCATGTGGGCTAAGCAGGGGTAATTCAACTACATTTAAATGTCACCCATTAATTCAGTTTTATGTATGTATTTTGCGTTCAAAATGCGACACTCCGAAGCAATTCATTTTAGTTAAACCCCTAAGTATATTCACATAATTATGGCAATTTTCGAACAGCAATAAATGTTGCTTTCCTAAGTATATTTATATAAAATTCAAAGAGAACTTGGCGTACCGAGGCGTACGCTCGCGTGTGTTAATTAACTCTATTCAAGCGTCCGCTTCTTTTTTTAAATACGAAACAGAGGCAGGCCGCTAACAAAGCAATTATTTTCTTTGCAAAATTAATTATTTCCCTTGTATTGGTGTTCTGTTCTCTCGCTTTAATTACCGAAGTGGGTGCTACGTGTTGCGACTTGCGACTAATTGACCGTAACGCGCACTAAAGTATACCGCCGCGCCACAGGAGGAAAATTCTCCAGTAGCCCAATGGGAACTAATCATGCTATTGGGAAAAATAATTACTCTTATAACGTATTGACGAGCATTGAACCGCGAAATTGAATAGTATTTCTGTATGTTGCTAATGTTATTGGTACTTTATCGAAAACAAAAATATCTACACCGACCGACCAAAGTACAACTTGAAAGGAAAACATAATTCTATTTTCTTGTATTCTCGGAATTTAATTAGGTAAAGTAACCAGATAGAAGTTACATTTGTGTATTACGAATGTCTTTGCTTAGTTAACAGAATTCAAATGAGTGTGGACACCTATGTATTACGAAATTAATATAACCTTGTTTGCATTAAAACTGGTGATGAATTTAATTATTCTTTCATTTTTTTATTTGTTTTCATTAACTTGTTAATGTGTTGTTTACTTGTTGTTTGCTTGTTGTTATTAGAGCTTAATAAAGAGTTGGTATATGTTGGACTTATGCAACATGTAACTACCTAACGACAGTCACAATATAAATATGACCTTTCGTGATATACTCGTGTCGTTAATATTTCGAATGTTGCACCTTAGGTTGTTGTGAACTCCTAGTTTTATAACCCTTGTAGAAAAACTCCGTACTGTATCAGGATTTAGAAGATTGTTGCCACCATTTATTAACTACACAAGCCACATTTGGAACAAAAACGTAGCAACAACTCGGCCTACTGTTAATTCCAGTCTGTGGCGAGGAACAATTTTACCGAACAACAAGAGTCTGGCTAATGGAAATTAGCTTCCAGGGCTAATTGCCATGAATACGTTTAACATAAATCAACGGTGTTTTAAAAAACATGACGTGGGAGAAGGGAGAATTTTTCGGGGAATAATACCTTTTTAATGGAAAATCTTTATCGCATGTACAGTATTTGAATATGTTAATGTAATTTTTCTTACTTTTCACGAATTTTCTCTTGTAATAAATTATGTACGTAATTAAAGTTGTTACTAAATATTGTTGTTGTTGTGAAAGTTAGTTTATTTGTCTTCATCACATAATTTTCATCTTCTAATCTATTAATTAAAAAGCTTTTTATTTTACGTCTTTGTGTTTTGAAGTCTTTGTTTTTCATAACATGGTTGTTAAGGCTCCGTTTGGTTATTTTATCACCATTGCCGAATTCTGTAAAGGATATAAATTCATGAGGAAAAAAAAAATAATTGTAATTATTTTAATGGATTGCATTGTTAATATTTTTACATATAGGTATATTGTAGTAAAAGTTACAATAATAAATCAATTAGTCGTTCGCGTTACACTTAAGATGGCGGCGAATTCCACAAACCTCGTCCCAAATTAATGTTGATAAATTGTTTTTTTTATTAAGCCAGCAAGATTTATGAAGTTCTGCGCCTTATTTAAGGTTTTTAATTTAAATATTATACTTTCTACGCAGCTTCACGAGAGGGTTAAGAAGCATCAGCGTTTCTTGAGACCACTTGAAGATTTTTCAAGTTTAATTTAAAAAACGATGAAAATGTTGCATTTAATAGAGATAAGAGCTCGCCTATCGTCTACCAGCACATAATATCTTTTCATTGAAGGTCGAAACGAGTCATTAATTATCGAGTTTTGAACTTCCGCCGAATTTTTTGACACTTTGAAAGTTCGACTTTTTTTAATGGAACCCATGGGGAAATTAGTTATTCGGAACATATTATTCCATTAGCAATCTGGATTTCAGATGACATTGTTTTTAATTCCCTAGATATCGTTTTTTAAATAAAAAACCTGTTAATAAAAACTGGACCTATACAGCTGACGCCCGCCCACTAGTTTAAACAAACGTAAAAAATACAGTCGCGTTCACATTTCATATCTTATGAACATGGTTCAATAAACACAGCGCTTAAAAGAAATGAAAATTAGCCGCCCATTTAAATTCAAATTACATAAACTTAATTTACCTTTTGTTTTTAAACACAGCGGTGACTGTACTCATTCATTTTTATTTCTGTTAAGCCTCGAGTCCGTTTGAAACAATTTTTATATTTCAATTTGTGTCTTCATTTTACGTATTTTTATTTTAACTTTACATTCTACGATAATAATATCGCGGTTCACCCAAAAAGTTGAGTAAACTCTAAAAAACATTTTCAGTCTTATTTGCGAGCAATAATGAGCGAATGCATTGTTTTTCGTTTTAATGTGAAACAAAAAATTGTGCTGGAATTTTCTTTTCTGAAAATTTCAGCGAGTACAATTTGTGCTTCTCTGTACTCGGTTACATCAAAGAAAAAGCAATAAAAAATACATTATTAACATCATTGGCATTGATATGTAAGTATTTTTTTTTTGTTTCACATCAAAAAGATAACTTCGTTGTAATATTTCCAAAGGCAGTACACGTTCTTAGTATATTCGTTATAAAGTTATAATACTAGGTACTTATCATAATATAGTGCGTAGTTATAACTACAAGGTGTCTGTTTGAATGCTTTTGAAGAAACTTACCGAAATCTTGATTGAGTTTCTAGTTCAAGGAGAAATTAAGTGAGTACTTCTTGGTATTTTATTTTAATAAGTCTCTTCAATCAAAGAAGTCTAAACTCTTCATGCTTTTTCAAAAACTTTCATGTTCCATTACTGTGATGTTACGTATAAAATTAAATAAAACAAATATAGTCATTATTGTATAAATGCCTGTCCGTCCGTCACAACCTTAGAAATAAAAATATAATAATAAAGAAAAATGTACAAGAATTAAATATAATGAAACAGGATATTACTGAAAGTAGTCAATATACAATTTTGTTTGTAACAAAATTTATAACAAATCTTAAGTACATTGCCTTTTCTACCATTTTAATTTTTGCATTTTCTGGCAACACTGGAGAGATTCTTATCCAAGCAACAAGCTAAAGCGCATAACGCTAAGCGTTGCCAACTAACATAATACATACTTACTACTAGCTTCAGATCTACACTGTTCTTCTCAACACGCTAATAAATAAAGTTACGTAAAACTTGTCTTATAAATAAATCAAACAGTAATCGTAGCAATTTTAGCTATTCGAACAAAATACTTCCCACAGTCGCAGCAAACTTGCTTAAAATCGAAACATCAGAATCTTCAGTGCCCTTACATTTGATACTAAATAATCACAAATACCTACACTAAGTAAATATTATAAATAAAAATTTTGTACTGTCATAAGTTCGTACACTTTGATATGGCGATAAAATGATATCACATTTCTCCTTCAAAAATTTCGTTTTCTACCAAAATGGTAGCAGTTATACCGGGGCAACACTTGTTTAAATTGTGAACCTTATGCGTAAAGTTAATAAGTCTCTATTCACACATACTGTCGCGGCGCAGGGCCATTCTTTCTTGAATGTGGTAGTGTATCGTCGTTATTTCCGGTGTTGTTATTATGTAAAAATGACATTTCTACCCCTGCGTCACCACCCTAAGGAAATAAAAATATGACTTTTTATAATGAAAGTTAAAATATTGTTTCTTCTTTAAAAAAAATGTAATTTCTCAATAATAAACACACTAATAAGAACTATAAACCGAATAATATAAGAATTGTTAAACCCTTATTTTATTTATTAATCTTTAAAAATTTAGCTCAGACAAAAAATATAGTCTCAAGATAAGTTAGTATTCTCGAAGAATGGTAATTTACAGAGATATTCCTTCAAAGTAATTCCTCTCAATTGGCTGTCTTACCTCAGAATGCATAGGGTTGGCCGTAATAGTGATTGGCACTTTAGCGTTAGCAGGGATGTACCCGTTGGCCCCACCGCTCTCCGGCACGGAGCCTTTCTCCTCTGTAATAAATCATTCAATGTGTTTTGACAGCCCTGCTTTGAAGTCGGTATTATGACATCAATGTTGATATTATGTGATTCTATTGTTATGCGTTCTCGACATTTCATGGTCCGATGATCTAAGATGTTTTGACGTTTAATTAAATTTGTTGCATCTATAATTCTAATTTGGCGGTTTCAAACAGATCGCTTAGAAACCAGGCACCCTTACAACTGGACGCGACAGCTGCCCTGTAGTACGTATCTGTTACGTGTGTGTCAAATATGCCAACAAAATGGTTCGGGCTTGTCGTTCGCTGTACCGTGTCCCCGCGTACGAAAACGGTTCGAACGACAAGTTGCCCTGCGAGGGGGCCGTTCATTCCTAGTCGCCCCCGCGGGGATTGCCACCGGAGACAAATGGGAATAAAAATTCCCAGTCGCCACCGGCGGTGACTGGGAAGTCATTGCCCCCACTTCAGTTTCGCTGTACATTGCTTTCTCCATTGTAGAGAATAAAAGGATGAGGTAACTTATACTAAACCTGCCTCTAATCTCTAAAAAAAAGACAAAATGCATTGAAATATTTGTTTAATTTTGATTTCGATATGAATAAACTTGTTAAATTAAACATTTAAACTGGTATTTTGTATCACAAATAATCACTCTTAAATTAGGAAAGTAATACATAGTAATCATTTCTTAATAAATACGTATTATAAACAAGGCTGTAAATATTCATATTCATAGATAACAGACTTTTTTTAAATTATGGTCAATTATTAATTTACCATTTTAGAGGCAGGTTTAGGATAAGTTACCTCATCCTTTTATTCTCTACAATGGAGCACATGATACAGCGAAACTGAAGTGGGGGCAATGACTTCCCAGTCACCGCCGGTGGCGACTGGGAATTTTTATTCCCATTTGCCTCCGGTGGCAATCCCCGCGGAGGTGACTGGGAATGAACGGAGGGGGCTAAGCTAGCTGCTCTTCGAACCGCCTATTGAGAATTAAAAAACGAATCAAAATTTAATTACTTCTTTTTTATGTTTGCAGCAAAAATCTCACATCCAATATAGTGGAAAAGTTAAAACAAAGTCAGCGGACTTTTCGATCAACTTGATTGAAGTTACGACTAGAGATTTTCAAAGTGTCACAGTAAAATTTTATTGTAACTACGTATATAGGTATGAGGAACAGGTTGTATAGTTCACTCATCCTCTTTATGAAAGGGAGGATCCTCCGACCAAACGTGTGTTGTGTTTGGTGGGTAACTACCCAACGTTTGATGTCGGAATGTTGTATATATGCTAGTCGCACGATAAACACTGCTTGCGCGATGCAGGATTTCGTGTGACGTCAGTGTGATGCTTAGTTCGCATGTGGCGTTGCAGATGCCGCCACATAACAAAAAAATACTCACTGTCAGTAGTGGGCCTCCTAGCGCGGCGACACAGCAGTAGCGCAGTGGCCAGCACGACCAACAGGGCCGTGGCGCCGAGCGCGCCGCCCGCCGTCACCAGCGCGCCGGGCGCACCGCGCGCGGGCGGCGCGCCCGGCGGGGGGGGGCTGCTGGGGCCGGGGCCGGTGGCGGACCGGAGGGTTTTCGCTGTCTGGGGAAGAGGAAAAAAATTAAACCATATAATAATAATAGGTATATTTGCATATAACGTTATGGTTAAGTTGTTTTGATGTAACCCGCGAAATTCAAATTTAATTTCGCGGACTACCCCTGCACTTTCGCATTTAGACACTGTTTCGAGATATAGGTAAGTAAAGGTCGAACCTTACGTCTAGTTATGAACCATGCAGTAGACCGTGAGTACGTAACACAGGGTTCGATCAAATTGTGACACCACCCGTATTCAGGCAACTCCATAAAAATGTTTCAAACCAAAAATTGTTCCAAAGTATCACGAATATTGACAAAACGTCTGAAACACAAGTTACCGTCAAAATCTAACGTTCGTTTTCAGCAAAAATTGCAGATTATGAACACATTTACCTTGATAGCGCTAAATTCCGAAGCGGCCTGTGCAGTATACGCCTGCAGCTTGATATCATAGCTGGTGTCTGGCGAGAGGTGTGTGAGCAGGAGTTCCCGCGGTTCTCCAGAAGTCGTCACCTTCTCGTAAGCTCCCGCTGAAGACACCGCGCGGTAGTACACGTAGAAACCTTCTGCTTCTACCTCGCCACCGCTTGTCCACTGAGGAAACAGGTTAGATTGAAGAAACAAGCCGCTACCGCAGAAATGTAAGTAGGTATAATGTTAGAATTCCTATTGGATCAAAGAATTGCCAAACCTTAGTTATAGTGTGCGGGCACATTGGTTACAGAACGGATGGTCGTTCAGGACCAGTAGCGTCAAAATCAATCTGCCTAGCCTTTTCCCAACTATGTTCGGGTGGGCTTCCAGTCTAACCGGATGCAGCTAAATACTAATATTTTACATGGAGCGACTGCCTATCTGACCCTCACAGTAACTGTACAAGTAACTGGGTAATACGATAAAACTGGTTGTCAGACTTTCGGGGACGACCCGTAACGACTATCAAAGATCCACGAATGACAGGCTTTCCGAGACACGGAGGAGTTTCGGTATGTAATGGGCCCATCCACGAACCTTTCGCGGTAAGCGTAGCTTAATCTGATGGTTCGATCCGTGCGGCTGTTATTTCGTAACCACGTGCTTCTCTGTCGAGTGCTGGACCAGTACCTAGTTGTGATTTTTGGAGGTGGCCCATGGTGGTACGTCGAATAGTGGACGTCATCTGGCTGAATGATGATAATATCGTATGCAAAAGTCTTGTTTACCGTAGCTCTTTATAGTCTCAGTACAAAACACTAGGAACTAGAGACGGGCAAGTGTTTTGGGGGAAGTTTTTTGTAACTTTGAATGTTTTTTTTAATGTATTTTCCCCCAAGTTGTTTTTTTTTGTGTTTGTGTGATTTATTATATAACACGTATAAAAAAACAAATGTGAAAAAAATGTTGTATTTTCTTTCTTCTTTCTTTCTTATTAACTTACGGTCCACCCCAGCTGTATGGCGGTGGGCGACACGGGCCCGGCGCGCACGAGCGCGGGCGCGCGCGGCGCCTTGAACCCGCCGCGCTGCAGGTGGAAGCGCGCGCTACTCTTGCCGAGCTTGTTGTCCTGGTTTGAGTACACTGCTGCTATGCGGAACCTAGGTACGACATTTTAAACATTAGCAAATTTTAAATATAATCTATATCTATACATACAAATACAAATCGCTTTTCGTGTTTGTCTCTGTGACCGCGTTATTATTCTTAACTATGCAACGGATTTTGATGCGGTTTTAACCTACATTTAGAGAATTTATTCCGTTATGTTTAAAATACATTAGTTATAAACATACATTTTATTATATTATATTTTATATTATAGGGTGGCGTGAAATGAATGTGAAAAGTCCAAAGCAACATTTAAGAAGCTTCTCTCCAACGGCTTCCTGAAGCACCTTCATGTATGTTCAGCGATTATTTATAGTTTAGCGTTAGATGGTTTTTAATATTTTTAGGGAAATTGTTACTTGACTTCCGACTTTTTTTTTGCTCTTTCTGTGTTGCATTTTTTGTAAATATTTTTATTGACATTCTAAAATTATGAGCCAAGGATCGATAAAAAATACTAAGTCTCTGTCTAAACATCACCCAAAGTGACTATTTTGCTCAAAGAGAAAAAAAATCCTCGACAAGATTCGATCTATATTATTAGTCTGTAAAAAAAGAAAAAAGGAAGGGTGATAATAAACCAAAATAGTTTTAAAAACTTCTACGGACCTTTAGTTTTCCAAAGCAAAACAAATAATAACTAGGTACCTACTTTTCGGGACATTATTTGAAGAAATTGGAGTTCAACATGGTTGGTAAGGCGAAAAACACATATTTCTCATACCTGGTAGGAGTGGTAGGTAGTACCAAAATATTACAGTACATAAAGTATTGTATGTGTTTCCGCTTTGAGTAATCCATTTTTCATGTACTTCCTTGCATCCGATTAAGCATGCATGCCAAATTTCAGCTTAACTGGATGCTAGGAAGAGCATAAAAATATGCTCCCCTTCAAGTTCAATCCGGCTAACGAGCTAACGAGAAAACTCCATCTATGGTAATATCTACCTCCAGTAATCTACGTTTTCTCAATCCTACGTAGATATCGTAGTTTAGTATGCAGGGCTGCACCGTCGACGATGGCCGGTACTTACTTGTAATATTTCCCGGGAGTCAGTCCATCGATCTGGTAGGAATGTATGTAAGCTGGGATGTCCTGGTTTGCGGTGTTCCACTGAACATTGCTTGAGTTGCTCACCTCTCTGTATTGTACCTTTAAAAAAGCCGTAAGACATTGATCAAGCACGAAAACATTAAGCAATTTTCCTTTCCTTTCTCACATAATCGGTCGTAAGTCATATTTTCGTCAGCTTCCAGTCTAACCTGATACAGCAAAATACTGGTATTCACCAGTATTTTACATGCAGCGACTGTCTATTTGATCTCCATAACACAGTAACTGGATAACACGGTACCCCTTGGTAAAAATGGTTGTCAGAGTTTCGGACTTTAGACGACCCGTAACGACTGTCAAAGATCCACGAATGACAGCCGGGACAAACGGATTAACGTAATTTCCGAGCCACGGAAACAATATGTAGTCAAAAAAATAATAAGTTGCAAGTAAAAATCAACCTTAAGTCGCTCAACATTTTCATTCCTTGACGGAACCGTTCTATATATAACAAACATTAACTTTTAAGTATTTTGCTGCCTGCAGCAAATGGGTGATGTTATAAAACTCAAGAAGCACTATGATCCTCTCCTACTCAAGACTCCTCGTAAAAAAATAACACAGATTGAAATGAAGCTCGGCTATCCTCACAAAGTACTTTTTATTAAATCCTTAGTTTCTCGCAGAACAGAATTAAAACGAATGCCAATTGGCCATCGTTAATTCCAATGAGTACTCTCGCTAGATGGGCTAGTCCACAAAAACTTGCAGCTCGTATAAAATGCTAACTTTTGTCCGAGTTTCCGTCTGCAAGGCACAGGCGACGGACCAAAAGCAACGACTTAAACCATTACTTCGTCCCCTTTGAGCATTTTATACAAGAAAATACGAGTTTTCAAGAAAATAATTATGAATCGGGTTGTGTATCTTGTTTATGCTGTGCTCTCTCGGTTGAAAGGCTGTTCTTGTCTCGTGGGTGACATAAAATGAGACTGAAAATAACTTGCACATGAAATGGTACCACGGAAATTATGCCAAGAACTCGTCAGAAAGCAACGAATAAGTTTTTTTGTTCTAAGGACTTTAGGTACAAACAAAAATCTAGCAAAATGGTGGAGTCACCGTGTATCGCTTACGTTTTGTGAAGGCTATCCAAAAACACGTTACAAGAGAACTTAGGTGTTGGTGTTAAAATGCTAATCGTGAGAATTTGCTTACCTTGAAGAACCGTATAGTTAACCCTTGGTTGTCGTGTGACCATGACACCATGACGCTTTCATCGTTCAGTCGAGTCACGTTAGGTCTTGATGGAGGAATCATAACAGCTGGAACAAAACTTTACCATTAATCCGGATGATTTTCGGCTTATTTTGGACGCGAACTGATTGATTTCTAATCATACCTTTGTGTTTTCTAGGGTTCTTTCTGCTATGCCTTTTGGGGGGTTGAATAGAGTGCCTTGTCTTTGGAACTTCTATTGGATAGTCCTGTGCAGAGAAACAAAAGATATTCATTAACAAATCTGAACAAGATTGAGTAGATATAAACGTCATCACCCACAACCTGTAGATGATGACGTTTATATCTACTCATTTGTTTTACACATACATACATAAACTCATATTTTATTTTATGTTTATTTATTTTTCTTCAGAATAACAAATAATTGCAAAACGTCGACGGCAGTTGAACACATCATGATGGTATTGCGCACCACGAACGTCTCTGACCGGTGAGACTCCAAAGACTCAATTTCATTTTTTAATTTATTTATTCAGTAACAATTCACATTGTTTTCGAATATAATTCAGCATGAAACTTAACTACCTATAAGAGATACAAATATATAAGAACTCATTGTGCAAGCATTGGCACCACCTAACGACATCCTTGCGAAAAACAATGAGAATTAAATTATTGAGATAGCCCATGAGCTGTTACCTGGTCGGGTATCTGTAGAGGCACTACAGTGAGCATGCCCGCGCCGTACGCGCAGCCGAGCAAGTTGCACGCGAAGCACTGCACGATGCCGGCGTGGCGCTTCTCCACGTGCTCGATGTACAGGTCCGTGTCTGATAAATAAGGATTAATTAAGAGGTATTCGGGCATTCTTGGCTCCAGGACGTCCGAGTGTAACGGACGTCCCGGTAAGGACAGCAATAAGACTGCTTCCATACATTTTCGATAAACTTGTTCAAAGATGTCCTGATTCTGGCCATTGTTTGAAATTGTTTAGATTTGTGCTTTAACTAGCTTGTTTTTTTGTTTGATAATTTCTTCTATTTTGTAATCTTTGGTTTCTTATACACAATCATTTCCATTCATAGAATCAAATCTGGACTTGTATTCATTGCTTACACTCTAGGTGGAAAAAGCGTTTATACATATATCAGGTTCAAATAAAAACATCAGAGATGAGAGAGAAATAAATCTCGCATAGACAAGTAAATGGTTTACATTTGTATTTTATTTATAACAGAAGTGCAACAGGTCCCAATATTTATGTCCGTCACGGACGAATAAACTACCCGACAGAGGCGACAAAAAGTAATTGATTCATCAGGTTTCATGCATTGGTTAACAGAAACATGTTAATTTTATTGAACACTGAAATAAAAACAATGTCTGTACTTTTTACAGGCAGTCGTAGCAGTTAAGTAATTATATTAGCAGAACAAACTTAATAAAAAAGAACCCACAATGAGCAGACTTATCGTTTAGGCAATCTCTTTAAAACAATATTAATTAGACAAAAAATTTGTGGGTGAATTAGATTTTTTTTCCGTTCAGAAAGCCTCATGGACTTTATGTTGGACTCCTACCGACTAAAACCCCACTGTTCCTATTTCTACCATGAGTCGGGGGCCCGGGAGATACTTGTACCTACATGCGCCGCAACCCCCGACTGGTATCAGCCCGCCATGTCTAGCGGGCCCCATCATAAAGTGCGGCCGATCCACGACCGTACGTCCTCCTATAAAGGCACGCATGATGTGCTGCGTGCTACCTCTTTGGGAAATAAATATCCTACGGGGTAATTGCGTAACACATAAAACTGCAATCGATCTCAATGCCTTTCATTTTGACGGTAGCCACATTCATTGTGTTATTTATTGAAATTGAAAATGTTTATTAAATAATTAATTTACATAAATATTTTACAAAATAGGGCTTTAAACTAGAGGTAGGTATATAATAATTGGATTCTACCTGAACTAGGAATAAACCTGTATCTCAGGTATCTCACTCAACTGCTTATACATAAGTGTGATCTATGATTTCAACAAAATATTAAAATGATTTATCTACTAAAATTCTAATTTATGTTTTCATTAAAATTAAGAAAAAAAATACTATAATATCTATGCTACTTTTTTGCATCAACATAAGACATTTTTGCAAAGATGTTCTATTATGATTATTATAATTTAACATTAATTTTAATAAAAAGGTCGCCTTTACTTTATTATACTTAGGTACAGAAAATTTTACCGAGTCAACAAAAAGTGATGATTGCATGTTTATTTATGAATGCGAAATATAAAAACTAAAACAATTTTTATGTGTAAAGGGCAATATTACAGTAAGTACTTAAATACCATTAATTTAAAAAGACTTGGCTATAGAATTTATGTGTCTCAGCTATTTTCTTTGCAGGGCATTCTTGATCGCCTGTTTTGTGGTTGCTTGGTTTTGTAAATCGCAAGCATGTTGCACAATGTGCCGGTTCAGCATGTTTAGTGCACTCATTCGCCTGATGACCTTGTTCTCCACAATGTCCACACGTATGGCTAGCATCCCGACAAGTCTTTGCAGCATGTCCATACTGTTGACATTTGAAGCACCTGGTCACAAGAGTTAAGTCCCTCACTGGGCAGGATGTCCAATTAATGAACACTCGATTTTGGTTTATATGCGCCTTTCTTATGCTTGCAGTTACTTCAAGGATAAAGTTGCACGTAGGTCCACCTTTTTTACCTGACTTGTGACTTAATTTATAGAGGCCAAAAAAGAGACACAAACTAGGAAGCTTGTCGGCTACATTCTGCTCATAGATGCAATCATAAACTTCAGTGTCACTTAAAACTGTCGGTACTCCTATAACTACAATTCTTGGTCTTATGGGGCTCTTCCACTTTGAGGCCGGAACTACTTTGCTGAGACGATTTCCTAAGTTTTTCAATGTCCACTTTGGACTCCGTGCTGATTATAACGCCTATTATGTTGTTGAGCAGACGAATCTGTCAAACCTATGAAGCAATGGATTACGAATTTTCTTTAAAACTCTCGGATTGTGATTAAAAGTTTATTAAACAATTAGGGTGCTGGCTCAGATATTTAATGAAAAAAAATGTACACTCACTATTAGCCTTCACTCCCTTCTCGTTCTTCAGCACCTCAGCATTAAGCACCCAGTACACATGCGGTGCTGGTGCTCCGAAGGAGTTCCCGCAGGTCACGTGCGCTTTCCCGCCTTCGTTGGGAGTCGATACGGACACGTTGCCGTCCCAGTGAGGAGGTTGTAACGCTATGACTTTCCATGAACGACGGATTCCGTTGGCTGTGCAGGAGTATACGCCCTACAAACATGTACGGGAGATAAGTATTTTCTTGTAAAAACATTTATGATAGAGAATTAAGTCGTGTCTGCAGCAGGCAAGTCGCAACATATTAAATATTCCTGTCGGGCATCTGAATCCATTTTCGCATCATGCATCACCACAAGATTCTTAATTCAAAGTAGGTACTACTCATAGTCTCATACACAGGAGATTATATATTACCGCTCGTGCATATGAGAACGAAAATATGAGAACTCAGTTTTCAAAGACTGAGTACGAATTCTCTCACAGCAGCGGGAGTATATATATGGATCTGTTATAACCAACCTTACGTCTTCATATAAGTTGACGTTCATGGAAAAGATTTCTTCTTTGAATAAGTAGTAAGCAATCCAAAAACTGCACATAAAATATAAATATTATCTAACCATTCCATTTTATTAAAAATCACCAAACCACACACAGAGTCCAAAAACTCTGGAATGTACAAAATCTAGTAACAAACCTCATCAGCCGGTGTAAAAGGCGACACCATCAGCATATGCTCGTTAGCATACGACTTCAACTCTCCCTCTCCTTCCAAGCTCCAGGATATCTTCGGAGGAGGCGTGCTGACTGCTCCACACCACAGACGGAGTACCCCGTTAGGTTTCACTGACATTGTCAGAACGTCTTCGTCATCTATAACTCCTACGTAATCTTCGGACTCGAGGAATCTGGAAAAGACGAAATAATTAGAACAAAATTAGAATGAAAGTGGTATGAGTCCATAGAAAACGAAACAATACCTGCAAAAAAACTGGGCGTATCATATTATGCTCTAAAATTGGGGAATTGCACAAAATTTTGAATGCGTTCGGAGTTGAAATGATTCTGTGCAAAGTTTTTGTTTTTTTTTCAATAAAAATATATTTTATGGACGTTTAAATGCTCTCAACGCGTGGATAAGTACTATTTTAACACAGTTCAGTTAAATTATATAAACCTTAACAAGGTTGCTTTACGAACATTTATTTTACGTGCTTTATTTCACGAACATCCAAAATTCAAATTCACACTACACGGGAGACAAAGTTTCGGATCCCCAACTATCTGAACATGCGATCGGACTAGTCTCGACATTTTGTGGTTTGGTTAGTTTTCAGTACCACTTGAATCCTACTAAAGGAGTTGTGGTCGCAGCCGCTTGAAACAGAGTATGTATCAGAAACGTGTGGGCCTCATGAACGAAGTTGTTCAGTTTGATGGTCTGTACTCCACACCCTTAAGAGAAAATAGGGTCGGTCCCCTCTCCATACAAACGTTCTCGCCTGATTTCTCTCTGGTTTATGACCTTAGAGCAATGATTTTTTTACAATTAAATAAATAACAACTAATTCTATGCCCCTATATTATCCGTTTTGATGATATGTAAAAGCACTAGACATAAAATGCTCAAAATTGCCTGTTTAGACCGCTGTCATCAGAGCCCTATTGTACAAAGACAACTATTAATGAAAAAAGAAAAACATAGGGGCACAGTAAATATTTTTCAAATTGTTCCAATATTGGAGGTGGAAATAGACGAGAGCCGAACCTCGAATTATGACTTTTTGTATGGAGAAAAGACCGACCCTATTTCCTCTTAAATATGACCACACCTTTCTGTTACACGCTGTATAGCAGTTTGGGTTTTAGGTTTGAAAGAGACTGTGAGACAGTTTGCAGTACTAACCTGACTTCCCTACTGCCTTCTCGTTGGACCTTCAAGTGCGTCTTCTGCGCTATTTCTAGAGCATCTCCGCTGAGCTCATTAGTAGCTCTGCAGCTGTATGTACCACTGTCGTCAGACGTCGCATTATGTATGACCAGCACGCCATGAGGAGTTTCTAGTTGCTTTTTCTTACCCTGAAAGAAAGAAATCTTGTTAAAAAAAAAACAACCAACAAACTATCCCATAGAAATATTAAATGATGGAATTGCCTAGCCTAGGGGCTGATGTAATACGACCATCACGCTAGGCAAACCAAGGTGTGACTAGATAAACTATTGTCTTTTTTCAACTGGGCACGCGTAGTGGATTCCAGCAAGTTCCCTTCCAAAGAGAGGAGGACAGAGTCCCAGCAGTGGGAACATTATGTTGGCATTGGGAACAGCTGTTTATGTGTATCTATCTATATTTTTTCAGCTGATCGCATTTTAATGTAAAGAAATCCATAAGTAGAGAAGCAACTGGGAAATAACAAAGTTCTTGTAAAATAATCAAAAGAAAATATTTGCCGCGTTCAATATGTTCATGTTTGTATTCGTCGAAGTGTTTTCCAACAACGCATCTTACGTCGATGTGTTTATCAAATATATAATATTACCCACAATCGATTCTTGATAGAATCGATTGTGGGTAACAGCTAAGGTGTCTTTAAAAGCTTAGCTTAGCTAGCAAGCAGCAACTACCTAGGCAATATGTCACATCTAATACAAGCTGTCTTCTATTCAAGTAACTATTCATCAGAAAAGAACCGTAATCATCTAAAAAGCTATCTAGGACCTACAAATCACTAGGTTTCAACGGTAAAAGTTGTGAGTGTAGTTCCCCAAACATTGACTCAGTTCGCTTTCAACAAACCTTCTCAAAGTGGATACAGAACGAACTTCGTTAAAAATATTCGCATATAGGTTCACCATTCAAAGCGACCACAAGTAGACTGAAACATGTTTTGATTCTGTGAGATAGAGGCTAGGCAATAAACAATAAACTTTGTTTATTAACTATTCACAAAACTCACTATAAAATATAAAACTATATTATGTCGGCAGGAGTCAAAATTATTGAGTTAAACATTTCATTTAATTAGTATCTAAACATTACCATATCTCAGACAAAATAAAAACCAAGACATAGCGCTGCGAACAATACAGTGAAGCATGACAAAACCACAGAGTACATTTTTATATAGGACAAAACTACACCTCCGCTCTGGACATCACGCTCACATCCACACAATTTACAACCAAACTACACCTCACTAGTGCACACATGTTTACGAAACCGGCCTCACGTCACTGTTGACAGCGCTCGGTCTCGTTTTTTTTTTATTTTGGTCTAAGTACCATAGATTAATGTTGTCTAGACTCAAAAGGTTATCCAGATTTTTGGTCACGTATATTTAAATAATTATGCCTATACATTGATGACATCACATTCACAAACCGAATGCAGTAATCACACGATTAATCTTCAAAATCGTTGTTGGAATAAATATATCTATATTTAGTCATGTTAATTCTATTGGTTGTAATGATCAGCTATGGAAAAGTTTTATGTTCAGTAGTCAGAAATCTATACAACAGTCTGACTTACAATTAGCTGCAGTAAAATGACACTTCTTACTGTGGCATGAGGAACAGGGTGTAAAGTACACTTATCTTCTATAGAAAAGGGAGGAATCCTCCGACCAGACGGGTGATGTGTCTGATGGGCTACTGCCCGACTATTGATGTCCGGACGTTGTATATATACTCGTCGCGCGGTAAACTCTGCTCACGAGATGCAGGATTTTGCGTGACGTCAGTGTGATGCGTAGTTCGCATGTGGCGTTGTAAATGCATCCACACTGTCATTTCGTTAAAAAATATTCTAGGTTATTGATGAAATGACAGTAAGGCTGCCAACAAACGGACTGCATTCTTGCAGTTTGAATGCAATTTAGTACGACTGCAATACTCGTAATGTACTGGTAACTGCATTGAAACTGCAAAGGAGTGCAGTTGAAATAGTTAAAATGCAGTCTGTCTGATGGCAGCCTAAGAAGTGTCATTTTACTGCAGCTCATTAAAGTCCGAATATAGTCTCAATCCATGTAATCAGCCCAAACAAACATTATGACGAGGTATCACAATTTATAAAGCATGTGCTCAAAGCGTTACCTTAGACCCCTCTTTCCACCAAGTCAGCACAGCTGGTGGTTCCGAAGTCGGCTCCTTACAATGAAGGATCACAGTATTCTGCAACGGAGCTATGATGACCCGTTCCTCAGCCGTGATCTTACTGGGCGAGTTGATCAGCCTTGCCACCGTCAGGCGGGCTGGCACTGATGTCAGACTGATAGCACCGTACCATACCACGCACTGGAACAAATAAACAATATCATGATATAGTTACTTCTCTATATTTTTTCGCTTCAGGAATGAGGCGGAAGATTGAGGTGTACCATCGTTATCCACTAAGTTATCCACGGAAGTTATCCACCGCCAGTGTCCGCACACTGGCGGTGGATAAATTTTCAACATTATTACCATATCGCATAAGGGTGCAAAGTGGTTGACCGCTATTGTCCGCAGTTTTACCTATAGTATAGCCGTATACATTTCGCCAGTTATCTTAAAGTTCCACGTAGGGGGGCGATACTATTGCTATCAACCGGTCCTGAATCCAGACTGGGAGAACTACTGAAAAATTCGTCATGAAAACACCTGATAACGCTTTGCTAGAGGGGATCGAATCCAGAACCTAATGCTCAGTAGTTGCGCTTCCACTAAACCAAAAGGCAGATAAACAATACCGGTTAAATAACTATTGAATGTTTGTCTGTCGATGTTGTACGAATCGCACTTTTAATCAAAAAGTGTTGGTTCACTTTCGACTTAGTTTTTTAGTTCGGATATGTGAGTAATTGGAAATAGAACATTTCAAATCGTACTGCTATTTGTTAATTGATATGTTTTTTTACCATTTGCACATAGAAGTCAATATCTTCGGGATACGGTTTCGTCATGGAAAGGATCCAATTGATTCTATTAATTTGATTCTCTGCTTCCTACTTGAAAATCGAAATCCAATCCAGTAATTACTCGTAAATTGCCATAATCATGGAACTAATTGCTATATAATCTACCGCAGGTGTACCACGATCACTATTCACTATTCCCCGTGGTTTATCCCTTAGTCACCTCTTACGACACCCATGGGGGTGAGCCGTAGTCATCCGTAACCGACCACCACATGGGGACGATTGGAAATCTTGTGTGATATATTACCTTTTAATGTGAACAGGTTTTGAGGAGATTAGTTTTCCAAGTACCTTAATTATTTGAATCTGTTTACTTTTCCATGACAGATGCACAAACAATAGGCATATCGATAAGAATCATTTATGTATGACTAGCTTCAGCCCGCGGCTTCGCCCGGGTATGTCGATAATAGTAGCCTATGTCCTTCCCCGGGATGCCGTCTATCTCCTTGCCAAATATCGA
Source organism: Lithophane semibrunnea (assembly GCA_947363905.1). Classification (NCBI taxonomy): domain Eukaryota; kingdom Metazoa; phylum Arthropoda; class Insecta; order Lepidoptera; family Noctuidae; genus Lithophane; species Lithophane semibrunnea. The sequence goes on from OX376198.1 coordinate 5,374,721, forward strand.
AATCCGTGCAGTGGTTTAGGCGTGAAAAGGTAACATACAGACAGACAGAGTTACTTTCGAATTAATAATATTAGTATGGAAGTATGGATGATCAATGGTCCTTCAATAAAACAAAAGCCTTTGTGCTGCAGTGGACATGGACAGTCACACGTTGACATTATTTTGGCAGATTTCTAGGCTTCACGGTAGATCCAGGTGTAAGTAAATGCGGCGGGACGAGCTTGACACCTATAGGTGGGACCGGTCTATGTTGGCGCAAGATCGAGTTGTGTGGAGTGGCCGAGTGGCAAAAGGAGAGGGTGGTTTTTGCTCTATAGTGTGCCAACACAGACTGATTTATTTATTAAACCTGAGAATGGACATCGCAGTCCCGTCTATTCGGACGATGTCCGAAGATGGCCCTTCGACAACACGAAAATGGGGTGAACAATTTTATATGTCAGTGCAAGGATTATGGTCATCATTTGTAAAAGTGTTACGTCAAATGTTATTAAAACGTGTTTTGTTGTTAAATTACGTACCTGATACCAAGTAGTTTCCATATTCATCATAACTTCTATCTCCATCTTCGTACTTCTTCCCGGCAACCCTGGTATGATCTTCTTGCCTTCTCCTTCTTCCACTTCGGCCCAGTTATCGCCATCCCTGTCTGGTTTCCATCGCCATACGAACCGCTCTCCTGGCACGTTCACTTCACACTCGAACGTTACTCTGTCTCCGAGGGGGGCTATCACCGACTCAGGGTATTTTGTGAACCTCATCTCGAGTTCTGGAAGAGAGTGTAAGTACATTGTGAAATTATATTCGGCAAATGGGAAATAGTTTTTTTTTATAATTTGCTTTGTGAATGTGGGCCTTTAGACATCTGTAGTACAAAGGGGTTCGCAGACTAGATGCGTCACTAACCTTTGAGGTAAAATTTAATTGTCTAACGTGCCCGTAATTTTACCAGCACTCATACCGTTCCAATCGTAAAGCAATCCCTAATGTCACCAGAAAAATGTGTATACCTTTATTCTTTAGCAAGGAAATCTACTAGGTTTTAAAAACTCCAATATTTTGCTCTCAATATTTTAGAAGAAAGCAGATATTCCACTTTATAAAATAATAATACTGCAAGCGATGCTGTATCACGTCGTGGAGGATGCATGGGGCAAAAAGAATTTCTGTTCATGATATCGAAAACCGGTCAAAGCGAACACTGAGCCGGAAGATGGAGCGTGACAAAATAACAATGAAAATTCAGGAAAATGAATCGTTTAGAAGATTGACACCCTACATGCCTACATGCCGTGTTAAGGTCGTTTCATACACTGTCAAAGAATTTCACAATTTCCGTTATAAGTATTGTTTTATTGTGAATGTGAGGACTATGTGGATATTTATTTTTCGTTCTGTTAGTTTTAGCGAAGGTCTGGCAATTTGAGAACTTTATGCGACCTACCCAAACGTCCTTTCTTTGGTATTGTTCGTCGAGTGGTTGAGCTCCTTAAGTTCTGAGTTGAGCTCCACTATTACTGACAAATGCTTGCACTGACTGGACAGGTCCACTCAAATCTGTGTGGTTCTTTCCTCAAAAGACCATTTCAGACTCTTATCTACATGGTCCTCATATGGCCTGACCAAGATTATGTCTGGACTTTAAAGGAGACGGTGACCTCTGAGTTTGTTTCGGCCTTTCTTCTCAGAGTAGTCAGATAGGAAACGCCGACCTCATCTAGCTTATTTTTACAACTTTTTAATATGACGTGTAAAAGTGATTCCAATATCCTATTTACAGAATAAACAATTTCATTTCATTTCATTTCATTTACAGATTGGAAAATATACAGACAATTTAAGTTGGTAGGGAATCAATTCCCTTGACAATTAATTTTCCTGAATTTACATAGAAATCGTTATCACAAGTAAAGGTAATGAAGAGAACTAATAACATCATTGCCTATAGTGAATTAAACGTCGAATGTATCTTCGACGGTTTCAAAGGTAACATGTAGGTATTTCCGTAATACTATCAAATTAGTCTATTGCGCTTCATGTAAGTTTGAAATAAGTTCTAACTAACAAGTTTAAAATGAAACTGCACCCGCAAGATCCACCGATATCTTCCTTTGAACGTCAATGCAAAACGGAGGTACTCAAGAACTTTGTAAATTGAAGAATTTCGAAAATGGAACAGACATTTTCACATCATTTATTAAATCTCCATAATCAATACACACGTAATCAGTAATTCTCAAGATCAAAAGGAACACAATTAGAATCTTTTTTTTATTTGCATACCAAAAGACTGGCCATAACAATAAAAAAAGAAATCTTGCCGTCCTTGATACCTTGTTACCCACACATTTCGATCTCGGATGACGCATCCGACTCCAGCAGAATAAGCTCATAATAATAAACCACGCATACCAATTACAACCTTATGTTATGCACCAATAAGTTCATATTGAAATGCATTCAGTAATTGAGATGTTACATTTTATTTTTCTTTGTTGTCGGGCACCAATTTATGTGATTTCAGTCCCGTCAGTCATTGACCGTAACTTTATGGAGAATTTTTAAATTTTCATCTCGTTGCCGAGAGAATAAAAATACTGTATTTACGATTTGTAAAGGTGATTTTGTGTTGAAAAGCTCGTGGTTATTCTTATTTCATGGTTATTTAACTGTTTAGTGATTTAAAATAAATAAAATAAAAATAAAATAAAATGTATTCAAGTTAAAAAGTAAAAATAAGATTTACATTAATTACAAACGAGGTAACTTTAATTCTAGCTGTAATATAGACCTGCCTGATCTAGGTTTGTGAAAACCTGTGTTTCAGGCCATCAATTTACATCAAAATTTTAAAAGGAACATAACAATTTTATTAGATGCTAAATTAAAAAGGAGACATCATATTTTCAATGACTTAAAGAGTAGGTAGATTTAAGCATGTGCAAGTGCATTTATTACAAAAGCACCAATCCTAATAGAGAAGTTATAGCATAATCAACCTATTATGTTCCCACTGCTGGGACACTGGCCTCCTCTCTTCGACAGGGAGCGGGCTGTAATGTAAGTACCACGCGGGCACAGTGCGGATTGGTAGATGCCATGATGCGTCTTGAAATTTTTGATTCTAGAACATCCCGGTCTCCTCTCGATGTTTTCCTTCAACGTTTTGAGAGCAGTGGTGATGAATTTATTTACACAATGTAAAGCTCCTGCTTGGGTTCGAACCCACAACCTACGACTCGTAAGTCGGGGCCGTTACCTACCACTGGCCCAATTGGGCCTTCACTCTCTACAGATAGAATAGAGAAGTTAGTGAAACCTTTTACATTGTATTTGTACATATTAGGGAAAAACTTTTTAGAGAGATCTAGAAAAAGTTTCCACCACGACTTAGAGCTTTTGAAAGCTCGGCGAGGACTTAGTTGTTATATGTACATATTTTAAAATAGGTGAGGAGATCGTGGCTAAGGTTTAACAGCCGCATGGGTCGATCCATCAGGTTAAGCTACGCTTGCCGGGGTTGATCCGTGGATGGGTGACCATCATTACATACCGAGACTCCTCCGTACCTCGGAAAGCACGTTAAGCCGTTGGTCCCAGCTGTCATTCGTAGATCATTGATAGTTGTCTCGGGGCGTCAAAAGCCCGAAAGTCTTGCCAACCGACTGGTTGGCAAGACTTTCGGGCTTTTGACGCCCACCACCCAGCATACCCCTTAGTAAGACTTTACCAAGGGGTATGCTGGGTGGTGGGGGTCAGATAGTCAGTCGCTCCATGTAAAATATTTACATTAGATTTTGATTTTAAAATAGGTATGATTATACCACTCAGCCTCGATACCTATTATACCTACTCGATAAAAGATGATTTACTTCCTGCCGCAAGCATTATTATATTTTTAACTGATTATAATCTTACATAATTAGGAGGTCAGATAGGCAGTCGCTCCATGTAAAATACTGGTATTCAGCTGCATCCGGTTAGACTGGAAGCCGACCCCAACATAGTTGGAAAAGGCTAGGCAGAAGAAGAAGAATCTTACATAATTATCATTTCGTTAGCAAAAAATGATTTGTAAAAACTGAATAAAATTAAAAGACGAGATTTTTATCTTAAGAACTAAACTGTGTTTCGTCTCTATGATGATACCCTACATCCTAGCTAGATCCGATTTATGTAAATTTACACAAAAAATAAACTTACACTTTACACGAGGTACTTTTGGTCATAAACCCGCTGCTACGTCTTTCCATAGCTATTTCCATACGTCCTACATAAAATCAAATTCCGCATTCTAAAACTCCACAAGTCCACATCACTGACAAATGGTAGATATGCATCAAACGCCACGGAGAAACGCAACTACTGACGTTCACATGCATTCCGATGGAAAACAGGTTTGTAGCACCAATACTACGAAATATTATGGTCTCTGAGATTGCCAATCACTAGTTACTATGGTAACCGCGAAGATCTTTTCAGGAACGAACAAAACCGCATTTGCATGGACCTATTTACATGTGTATGTACGGTAAGAGACCTCAAGGTTTCGTTGAATAAATTAGTCACTGCATTTTGTGAAAATGTCAATGTTAGTTACATAACGAAGACAGAGCATTTAATAATAGTTCATCGTATTTCTTTTTTAGGGTTCCATACCCAAAGGGTAAAAAGGGACCCTATTACTAAGACTCCGCTGTCCGTTTGTCTGTCTGTCTGTCTGTCCGTCTGTCACCAGGCTGTATCTCATGAACTGTGTTAGACAGTTGAAATTTTCACAGATGATGTATTTCTGTTGCCGCTATAACAACAATACGTAACGACTGTCAAAGATCCACGAATGACAGCCGGGACCAACGGATTAACGTGCTTTCCGAGGCACGGAGGTGTCGCGGTATGTAAAGATGGTCACTCATCCACGGACAAACCCCAGCAAGCGTACTTAACCTGATGGATCGACCCGTGCGGCTGTTATTACTTAGCCACGAGCTGATCAGTATAATCAAGCTTTTTAATCAAGCTTTTTCAGCCAAATGAATGTTTCAGAGATCGAGTTCAAATCACGTTCGCAAATAATAAGTGAATAATATTATTAATGCATATTGCATTTCATATCGTGTGGTCGTTAAATTGACAGGAGTGTTTTATGATATTGCATTTTTAATAATTATCATGCAAGCGGAATAAGCTCCCGTACTCAACATTCATTCCAATAAAGATAAGTGACAAATGTAGTGACATCTTAAGCATTTAATAATATCTTCTGCATGTTTGGTTTTTTCCTGATAGTGACTATTATAAGGTTTACTGTTTCGTTTTTGCTAAAAAGTATGGCTTGGGGACCTCAGCCAGTATTTTTGCACTTCGACCTGGGGGCCTAGACAAAATCCCTTTTCTGTAAGCGTTAAGGCCAACGGAAAGATCAAATTTCATGGAGTTGACAGCAGCAGTCACGTGACATCTCTAAAACTAATGTCAACTCCATACAATTCGATCTTTCCGTTGGCGTTAACGCTTTCAGTAAAGGGATTTTGTCTATAACCTCAATCATAGGTGAACAAAAGTTTCATAATGGTCAATTTGGTCTAGTCATGAAATCACTGATCCTGAATTTTAATTATCCTAGATATACGTCGAGTATCCTAGTAGCTCGTACCAGTCAATGCTAGATCCTCCTGTTATTATGAAACTCCTAATCAAAACAAAACAATGTTTAAGCATTCAGTGTAAACACAACCAGGGAAACAACAACGTATTCTCAGAAACAAATGTCAACAATTTCTAAACTTGACGCAAAACATCAAACACTCCGGTGTTGGACGTCTAATCAACTCCTAGTGACCAACAGTGACCAAATTCAATTTCTGAACGAGCCGTTTCGAATCAAAACTAGTTCTGGCTGCTGTCGGGAATGAACGGAAATAGAAGAAAAAAATATAACAAATCCTAAACGAGTAGGTGGTACTAATGACTTCACACAAATACTTGGACAATATAATGACTAGTAAGCGTAAAATTTGTTCGGCACACACCCACACAAACAGAACCCAAACTTTTTTGGGTTCCCTTCGAAATGGACGGACTTAGTGACCTTTTCGTAAAATATAAGCTGTCTGAATTATCACGTAAAGTTCTATTCTATGTTTTGCGCAAACAGTTCATAATGCGCTGGGTTACAATATGCGCAAATATCGAGTCTTGTTTTATACATATTTACATTTGGAAACATTATTTGAATAAACAAAAAAAATAACAAGTGACATTATTTACCTACTCTACTATGAAATAATAAAACTATTTTATAGGCCAGGCCAGAAATAATCAAAACACAAGCCTGTATTTTTGTTAATACATAATAGTAAAATAAATAATTGTCAGAGACTGCGATTGTTTATTTATCAATGGATGAAATATGTTTCATAAATATACATATTTTCATATTTATTTTTACTACTACCTACTGGGAGCTGCAGTACCTATAAAACATCGGCAGAACCCAGTAATCTCTGGATATTTTTTGTCCTTTCGCCGTCATAAGCCTGTGTGGCAGTGTGCGTAGCTACCTGCGGTATCCGGGAGCTTGTCCTGCCTGTTACAATTCCAAAATAGAAAAAAATCTTATCGTTTTACACCTCGTACATCACCATTCATCTTCCTTTTCACGCCATAGAAGACCTTTCTAAGCACGCAATGATAATCAAAAGGAATTAACTTTAACATTCTCTTTAACTTGGTTGAAATAGCTGGCGTGTATTGTCGTGGTCCAGAAATTTGTTTTGAATTTAAGCGATATTTTTGTATGTTAGTATCGTTAATATGTTTTTAACGTAATTATTAAAATCTAGTTTGTGAATATTTGATGTAGGTTGTTAACTTTCCAATTATGTTAGCAAATATTAATGCTCCAACTATTCCAGGCTTAACTTCCTCTAAAATTTAGGAATATTAATAATTATATATAAATTATATTCCGAATTATAATTACTAGCATATTTTAATATACATATTAAATTTCACATGTATAAGAAAGTATGCTAGTAATTATATTTCCTCTATATACCATCTTATACATATTATTAATTAAAGTCGCTTTTCGTGTCTGTCCATGTCACCGCGTTGTTTTTGTAAACTGCGCAAGTTTTGATGCCGTTTTCAACATCATTTAAAGAATTTATTCCGCATGGTTTATATGTACTTATAATACTTAAATGTCCTACATCAGTAATAAACCGTGCGATACAGTTGTGGGAAGCTAGTTTCAAATAAAATATACTCACGTGCTATAGCTGGCACGAACATCGTCAGAAGCAGCTGTAGATGCAACGGTGCCGCCATATCGGCAACCTGAAAAGAAAAAAACATTAAAAAAAACTCAACAGAGGATTGTTTTTTTTTATAACGGCGGATAGGGACTTGCCCAGCCAGTTTTTTTTTTCAAAGTACAGGAAAAGGTTCATGTTGATTTTTTTTTTCGACTAGACCCCGCTAAGTTCAACAGTGCTAACAGACGCATTCAAGATCTCAATCATTCAGATTAGTCACTCATAGACAACGAATTAGGACCACCTCGTTATCTTAATTAGACACAGCGAGTTCCATGATCGACTTCATTAACGATATGATTTAAAAAATACCTAATTATTTGGAGCTGCGCAACTAAAAGATCTAATGTATGTACCTAACACTAGATCTTTTATAGAAGCCTGAAATAAAAATAAAAGTTTCTGTTACAACTTACAATACACTAAAGTAAGTTCGTCTCAGTACCTACTTACTAATTCGACGGATCGTCTCTGGTCAAACCAAAAAAAAAAGACTCCCAAAATATTCATAATATACGTGTATGTTCCTTTTTTGAATGCAAATCTCATATAACACTCTTTTTAATGTCGTATGCATACAATGCAAAGACCAACTGACATCAAAGTCAGCGTGATAATAAATTAAATCTAAGATAAAACTTTAATGCCCTCTAAATTAAAAGGGCTTGAAAACAACACGTCTCACGTCATTTCTTATTTCTGTTTCACTAGTACCTATATACTTATAGTACCTACCTAGGTACCGACTAATCAAAATAATGACATCTGTACATATTCCTAAAATGATATTTGTAATAATGATGTATTACGGCGGAATCCTAACTTCCTAACTAATATTCATCACCTGCCTAGCCTTTTCCCAACTATGTTGGGGTCGGCTTCCAGTCTAACCGGATGCAGCTGAATACCAGTATTTTACATGGAGCGACTGCCTATCTGACCTCCACAACCCAGTAACTGGGTAATACGATACCCCTTGGTTAGACTGGTTGTCAGACTTTCGTGCTTTTGACGACTCGTAACGACTGTCAAAGATCCACAAATGACAGCCGGGACCAACGGCTTACCGTGCTTTCCGAGGCACGGAGGAGTCTCGATATGTGAAAATGGTCACCCATCCACGGACCAACCCCGGCAAGCGTAGCTTAACCTGATGGATCGACCCGAGCGGCTGTTATTACTTAGCCACAACTAACTAATATTATAAATGCGAAAGTGAGTTTGTTTGGTTGTTACGCTTTCACGCTAAAACGGCTGAACGGACTTAGATGAAATTTGGAACATAGGTAGACCATGACCTGGAGAAGGTCATAGGCTACTTTTCATCCTAGATCGCAGACGAAGTCGCGGCCAACAGCTAATAAATTGTAATCACGCTCTCGCAAACGGCTCTAACGATTTCGATGAAAGTTTTGTCGTTTTCCCTTTTTTCACCCGAGCAGAGCTTGGCCAACCAAAGTTTAGAACAAGATGGCTACATGGAATTAGCATGAACACAACTACTATCAAATGACAATTCTCTATTTTCATTTTTCCAGAGCTCGGCCGCCCAGGTTCTATAATAAAATAGTAACTAAGTCAAATCTGGGGACTACCATCACCACTTACAGCAGTATTATTTTAATCTTACTCAGTGGGGGAAAGAGATGGTGCTATACGTCCTGTAGAGCTTTATCTCTTTCCTACACTGAAGTAATATTAAAATAATACTGCTGTAAGAGCTGGTGGTAACGGCCCTGTACATTGAAAAGGTATTTCAAAAAAAAGTAATTGCTACGTGCTGTAGGAACGAGTCTGATGCTGAAAATATAGATTTGATTTGTTTCTGGTCGTCTGAATATACAGTACAGTTCTGTTATATACTTATAAAAGAATCAAGCTGTATTTTTAATATTTCGTTAATCTCTTCAGGGTATATAGAGCTCTTAGCGTAGAATTCCTGCTTTTATCTCTCTGAACTAAATTGAACATTATCTGTCCTACAGTCGGTCGGACAGTCAAGTAAAATTGTTTTCAAACGCTCCAAACATAAAGGCTGCCTTGAATTTGTAATTAAAATGAAAATGAGAATTTTATCGGGCAGCAAGGAATATTATTTTAAATTGCAAAGTTCTAAACGCATTCCAAAAGCGAAAGCACTTCTCCACTCAGCCTATATATTTCTGTCATAACCCACGTGAAAAAGCAAAACACAATTTTAAAATTAGAACGTTGTTGAAATCTGAAACCGACGCGTGCCAATAAGCCAAAATAATACGTTAATAACACGCTAACCGTTACAAACCGTTATTTATAAACAAAAAATAACCACGACAATGTATCTTTTATTGCATAACTTCAACACATTCTTGATCGATCGTTCGTTTAGGTAGAAGAATGTGTTGTTATTTCATCTCAACATCGCGAGATCAAACGTCAATTTCTTTGAATATTTGCATACCACCACACGGACTCGATCATAAAACAGCCGTTATCACATTTATGAATAAAACACTGGGACACTAATCTATGGTAATTATTAATTTATAGACTGCCCGCCGCGATGTTTTGTAGACTATTTATCACAAAACTGACATTAAGTCGCTCGTAATGGCGGTAGTATATCGTAATCATCTAGTAATAGCCAGTGAAGAAATCGCCGATCGATAACCACTTGATATTGCTGGCTAATGGCCAGCTAATAACGTTAATAGATGTTAACTCTAACGTTATAGCTCGGGTTATCGAGCCGCGAACATTATTTTATAAAAGTAATCACAGTTTCGCCGCACACTAACACGTTTCTGTCTGGTCCTGACTTTCTTTTTCGTAGCATTACCCCAAGCTTGTTAGTGGCAAAAGAACTTTGTTTTTTTCTAAAGTTAATTTGCTGGTAACTAAAAAAGGAAGTAAGTATTAAATGTTTTTTTCCTTGAGCCAATTGGGAGCAAGTGAGCAACATCTCTATGGCACTCATAGGTATTACCTTTGCTAAATGCTTTTATGTAAAGTAGCCTGAATGGGGTAGTGGCGTAGTGCTTGGCTAAATTTTCTCATCCTGGAAAGTTCGGCGTATGTTATAGCACTTAGAGCATAGCAGTCAGTTCGAAACTATCGCATAAATATACTGGGTGTATTTGAATTGAACTTCGAATACCTAGTTTAATTGTATTCAGTAATAATAAAGTTCTTTAATATTATTGGTTAGATATCAGACAGGCGAACACTCCGTTCACCTTTCATCTAGGTATATCTATACATATTATACATTAAAGTCGCTTTTCGTGTTTGTCTTTATGTCCGCGTTGTTCTTCTAAACCACGCAACAGATTTTGATGAGGTTTCCACCATCGTTTAGAGAATTTATTTCGGCAGGTTTATGTGTATAGCATAATCAGCCTATAATGTTCCCACTGCTGGGACACAGGCCTCCTCTCTGTGAGAGGGAGTGGGCTCTAATCTACCACGCGGGCCCGGTGCGGGTTGGTAGATAGATGTCACATGTCTTCGAATTTTTGGTTCTAAGACATGCCGGTTTCCTCACGATGTTTTCTTTCACCGTTTTGAGAGCAAAATATGTTTATAATACCTTACTATTAAATTTACATAAAACTAAGAAATCTCGATATTTTGTCAAGTCGTAAAAACCGTGCAAAGAAGCAGTGGGTGCACACTTGTGCATGCAAAATGAACAATGATGGACTAATGCAACAAAAGAAAATAATAGCGATGGCGTTGCACTCGTAGCTGTCAAAGCGAAAGAAATATTGGGTGCAATATCATGATGCACAATTTGAATCCAATATACCTACGAGTATAACACTAATAAAATGTATGTAATATGCAGTCTCATAATATAACAGATTATGAAACAGTTTAGCCCGAGAGCCATTCACATTCTGAATTTCATTACACATTCTGAGCACGCTAGAGGTGCTACCAGTTGTATCGGATACTAAATAACAAGAATTGGCTCATACATGTGTGACTAACGATTCCTAGAAAAGGGATCACTCGTAAAATGTGGGTGAACGTGGTGGACAATATTATTGTTTCTGTCCGGACACAAAAAGTGCTTCCTCGTTCAGTTTTTAGACGGAAGTTAGTGGAATCCCAAATTCTTAACCCTAATTTCACGGTGCTAAAAAAATACCCAGAGTCGATTAAAATAATTCATGCACGGTGAGGTAGGGCAACCATAATACGTCACCTATAAGTTTTATTATTTGGCTAAAACTATCCCCAAGACACATCTCGGAGTTCTAGAATTACATTCACATCTACGTAACGGAATCTTTAACATCAACTTCTAACTGTCGTATCGAATTGAAACTTTGCATTTATATGTAGTTTGGATAAAAATAGTAGTTTTGTAGTTTTCAGAAATGAATGGCGTAGCTTTGATGAAAGACTTATTTTAATCTTCATTTCAGTAACGTCTGCAGATGTTAATTGTAATACTTTCGAATGCAGAGAAGACAAAGTCATCCATTGTCTTAATACTGGGTAGTATTATAATATCTGTGTACTGGGCCACCACACCGCTCAAAGATCATGAAAACCAGAAAACCCAATGTTTTGCGATATAAGTACCTAAATGTGACCAGTAATTGGCCAATGACAGTTCTGTTATGTTATTCTGATGTATAGCTAGGTAGGTATATTAATGTAAAGTTTCATCAAAATCCGTTCAGTAGTTTTTGCATGAAAGAGTAACAAATATTCATCTATTCTCACAAACTTTCGCGTTTATAATATTAGTAGCGTACAGACAAAATATCCATATTAACCTGCTTTTCACAGATTTCTCATTCATTCATTTCTGTGTATTGGGCGAATTGGGGTGAGAAAAACAGGTAATTAAAATAATATTAATTAATCTGTAACTCTCTGTGGCCACATTAACTTCGTATCGAACACATCATCGACGGTAATGCCATTCACGTAATTACCGCGTAATCGCTTCAAGTAGCCAACTGCCAAATTGAAATACAAAATGGCGGATTATTAAAATTAAGCTCATATTATGCTTATCGCAAATCTATATAATAATATTATAAAGAGAAAATATTTGTATTTTTATATGTAACTAGCGACCCACTCCTGTTTTGCACGGTTTTTATGACTTGACAAAATATCGAGATTTCTTAGTTAACAACTAAGAAATCTTGATATTTTGATGAACAAACTCATAATTTTAAAAATTATTTCATCAGTAGAATGCTGTTCCTACTGAGTAACATCTATACATCATTTTAAATTAAAGTCGCTTTTCGTGTTTTGTCAAGTCGTAAAAACCGTGCGAACCAGAGAGCGGGCAGGTAGGCTATAATTTATAAAGATATCACGCGGGCGAAGCCGCTGCCGAAAGCTAGTATATTTCAGCGGAATACATACCACAAATACTAGTTTATTACAAATACGGCTTTACAAATTGCAGCATCCGTTTTCAGTAGAACTACCCATTTCGCGCTAATTTACGTCAGTAAACGTTTCCTAGGTATTTGCTAAATAATCCATTGTAATCTATAGTACTAGAGTATATTAGGAATTATCTTGTACTGATTCGGTGTAACCATAACATACCGACTAAATGGAGCAGACAACATTTTCACAAAGAAATTGTATTCCAGTTTGTTGCTTTTTTCTTCATAAAATAATTTTCCGATTACTGAAAGCAACTGGAAAAGTCTCAGCTGTTAAAAGTATTTGAAGAACGAGAAAACAGGTAAAAGGGTTTTTTTTAATGTTGTTTCTATTAGTGGGATAACTGAATTTATAATGTTTTACATTTAAGATGTATTTATAATATTTTGGAAAACCAATTTAAATTTTCAAAAGCTCTTCATATATGTTATAAGTGCATCGTCATTTATTTTTAGGAACGCTAAACCCATTCTGAAACAAACAATGCTTTTTTTAAACCGTTTTAATCCGAGTCGGACTCGCATACGAAGGGTTCCGTACCCCATACGTGTAAGTACAATATTTTGCAAAAAAACGCCGAAAAAAACGATCTGTGTATCTAACTAAAGTAAACAACTGTCTACCTAACACGGTTCATGAGATACAGCCTGCTGACAGACAGTCGGACAGCGGAGGCTTATTAATAGGGTTCCGTTTGGCAGCCTTCGGGTACGGAACCCTAAAAAGTTAGGAACTTATAAAAAAATACAACGGTAAAAACCGAAACTATACCATTACTGTCAAACAAAAGAACTTCGGTATTTTTTTTTTTTTTACCGAAAAATGTTATCCTACAAACAACCGACCTCTTCACTTTGCCAAGTAAGGTAATCAAACTCCTTAAACATCCAGGTGTAGTAGAATAAAACCTCTTCGGTAGTCACGGTCAATATGTATTACTGCATGCATTTCCTGCGAGGCGCCTCGCTATGCTGTCAAGCGGCATTACTCCACCGTGTATTTTTTATCCCCTATCCCCTGACTATCATTCAGGATTCCAGTAATACTGTCACTGGCAACCAAGCAGGTGTGGGCAATCTTATCGATGTTGACTGTCGAGTTTTTTGTCCGTGTTTTATTAGCTGTATGAGCAGATCTTAAAGGATAACGATATTTTAGCGATTTGACTTGCTAACCGGTTTTGAAAAAGGAACAATATGTGTCGTGTTCTGTTTTTAAAGTGAAACTTTTAGGCGGCGATGTATTTTGAGCGAAATTTCAAGTACGCGTCACGTTTAGGCACATTTCGTTACATGAGTGAAAAGAAAGATGTAATTCTCTCTGTCCTCTCTAAGCTGAGTAGAGATGCCGCGAATAGTTGTTATAGCGAATAGTCGAATACCGATTAATCGCCATTCCCTATGGCGAATAGTCGAATACTCGCCATTATTACTCGACATAAAAAAGTAATATAAAAAAATGTTTATATTGTTTTTAATTGTTGTTATAGCGGCAACAGAAATACATCATCTGTGAAAATTTCAACGGACAGACAGACGGACGGACAGCGGAGTCTTAGTAATAGGGTCCCGTGTTACCCTTTGGGTACGGAACCCTAAATACTAATATTATTCAGGGATCCGCGTGCGAAATACTTAGCTTTAAAATAGTAATTTTTGTTAGAGTCAAGAGTCAAGCATTTCCTTGCCAGCGAAATGGTTGGTTATGGATAAATGAAAAATTCACGACGCACGAAATTAAAAGGAAAACTATCACAGCTAAGTAGGCTCTACACGTTACCGAGTACTTAATAATCGACCAACTTACATTTGCAGTACAATGTGAAGTTTGTTCTTGGGATAAATTTATTTATTTTCTACGGAACCCTTCATGTTTGTTGTTCGACACGTACTTGGCCGGTTTTTATGCACCTAAATCTGCCCTTTTTGGACTTTAAATATTAAAATTATTAATTAAAAAGCCTAACTAATTAACTTTCATGACTGATTTTTGTCTAGTTTTTATATTAATGATAATAATAGTAACTGTGTTTTGTTTTTAAAGATTAATTATTTTTAAGTCTATAGTTTTTCTGTTAATTTGTAGTTTATTTTTATTTAGTCAACTATTCGTCGGATGTCGAATAATAGACACTATTATTCGGTATTCGACGAATAACAAAAAAATGTCGAGTAATACCGAATAATAGCGAGTATTCGCGGCATCTCTAATTGTGAGATCATCTCATACTGGAATGTATAGCTTGATGTGTAGCCGTATGTACTGTGTACCTAGTTAACTATTTTAAATGCAATTTAATTTATGTACGAAAGGTTGTACAACTCCTACCAATTACTGTTCAGAATTTCCAACGATCCTATATACAGATTTAGGTACCTAATGAAAAATGCAGTTTACGTATTTAATCGAAGACCTAATCTAATTTGAAAGTTACTTTTCTGACTTTTTGCTACTGAGAAAACTTTCTACAGAGAATTTATTCTGAAAAAGTGTATTAAAAGCAGATTAAAAACAGGGAGGTATTTTCATTCGTGCGTGGAGAAACATAAGTTAGAATTATAGCAAAAGTAGGTACCTATAGCTTGGTAACCGTTGCAGCTGCATGGCTACAAGTTCACTGTATATACCTACTAAGACAATGATTTATGTACAGCGTGGTCTCTAAACTTGTACCTGACTAAGAATAGGCCGAGAATGCCAGTGCAGGGCGCCTGCGTCGAAGCTGCCTAAATTGGACCACACTTAAACTTGTAGCGCAGTCACAATCTTTTAGATGTCATGCAAGATCCACTGCTGAACATGAGGCCCTTTTTTTTTCCCCATGACTCTCTGGCGCTCTGGGCGGAGCGGGAGGGCGTGTCAGACTTTTACTGATTAAAACCCACCCATGTTCCTTCAAATGCCTGTTGCCAAGGGTTCCGGTATCCCTTTCGGACTTTCCCGCAACCCTGGCAGGAACTTGAGGCCCTGGATTCGAATCCCAGGTTGGGCAAAGTTTTCTTATTGGTTTTTTCCATCTGAAATTACTCAGTAGTAGCTGTAGTTAGCACTTTAGTAGCCAGTTGATGGCAGTAGGCTCGGCCCCTATGACATGGGACTTAAACATAACTGACGAAATGTGGATGTAAAACAGGTATACACCTCTATCTCTCTCCGGTAAACTTGGTTTAAATTTCGAATGATTTGAAATTCTGTTATGACAGGTAGAACTTGTCCCATTTTGCGTCAGAGCTCAAAAGAAAGTCTTTTACTCAAAAAGGATTAAAACTGAGGCTCTCTAAAATGCCATGTACACACGGCTACACATCAAGCTATACATTTCCAGTTTAAGCTGACCTCGCATTGTACGGAAATCCTAAACAATGTGAGATCAGCATAAACTGGACATGTATAGCTTGATGTGTAGCCGTGTGTACCAACATTACATAACTATATACAAAAAAAAAAATCAAGTAATAAAAACTAAAACCCAACTACGACTTAAAAGGTATAAACAAGACACCACAGACAGACAAATTAAAAATCCGGAGTCACACGTGTTAGGGCATAAATCGAACAGATTATGTGTGACTCCGGATTTTTAATTTGTCTGTCTGTGGTGTCTTGTTTATACCTTTTAAGTCATAGTTGGGTTTTAGTTTTTATTACTTGATTTTTTTTTAAATTCTTTTGGGTTTATAATATATATATTTTTGAAATGTGCTCATTAAGCCCTTTCATTTGATACCCAACATGGTACGATTAAACCATATTTTTTTTTAAGATCCTCACTTTATGTCCTCTAGAGGGCGCCATTTTTAATTTAATGTGACTTCACATAGCCTATAACCAGCGGACAATCACGACGCTTCTAACGATACCTCATTTGTCAAATTGTGATAAGTGGTTTGGAAGATAGGAGGGATCAGATGAACATACATACATACATACATACATACATACATACCGGTCAAAATCATAACCCTCCTTTTTCTTCGCCGTAGTCGGGTAAATACAGCAAGACACTTCACTTGTCACTGCTTTCCTGGTATTTAAGCTTTCTGAGAAACTTTAGGTTGAAGACTTAAGGTTCCCAGAAAGTGTGGTAAATACTCTATAATCGGGTAAGGTGGAAGAGAAGTACACAGACATGAAGTGTTATCCACTCCGTAACTTACAGGACATTCATGACTTTACTGGTAAAGTGAAATGAAAAGTGTAAACATAGTGTCACAGTGTGTCTAAGCCACGACCAGCTTAGTTACCTTGACACTTCACACTATTTTGTGGACACACACTAACACATTAGATACGGTAGGAATGTTTGGATCAATATTTACAACGAAATGTACTAAAAATACTGAACTTAATTATTTATTTTTAAAGTAAAGACTTATAATATCTATAATAATAATTATGTACAAGTTGAATTCATTATTAACAAAAAAAAAAAAAACTAAAACTAAAAGGACTTACTAATAGATATAAAAACAAAGGGGCGTCAGGCGTCGAAGTATTCGTCCGCATCGCTGTCATCCGGAAACGTGCCCAGAAGACTGGCAGCATTGCCACGTTGAATGGCAATGCTAATTCTTTGGCCAAAGAACAAGCCAGCCCTCTGGTCACGTGAAGTATCGACCAGTCGGTGAGAAATTTCCTTAAAAAGGAGACGCGCACTCGGGCCCCATGACCCGAGCGTTTCGACCCCAAACGGCTCAAAACTGTAGTTGCCCACAAGGTTACAGTATTTGCGCCGCTTGAGGGTCTCAGCAGCCGCAGCAGCGGCGCCAGCACAGCCCGCCGTGCTAGGAACATGGGATGGCGCAAGGGTGTCGACACACGTTGCGTCCCACACCAGAGGCCTACCTACCTTCCAAGGCAGCAACGTCATGCCATCTGGTCTCTTCCCATCGTCACGTACCAAGCCGTTTGGTTCTAATACCGCTGGTACGCCGGCGGTGACAAGGGCTTGACGAATAATATCGTTGATGCTGGCGTGCCGTGCTATGCGGCCTGCACTCCTGTAGCAGGACAGGCCATGGTGCCCGAGACTGTCGACAGCTTCGCCGCAGTGACACCGATGCGGAGCAACACAAGGTGCGCCTAAGCGGAGACATGTAGCGAGCCGAAACGATGAGTCATCCATCATAGTACCTATGGTGGATGACGGGAGCGCCTGAAGCCATAAGCCCGACTCCCATTCTCCCACAGCCAGCAGACGGGCACGCTCAACAATATTAGGTGATGTGTTTATCAGGGTATTCCGTATAATACTGCAGAGCGGCACGTCCCACCGTCTCTGGGAGGACGGGTTGTCGGGCAAATCCGTATTGGGACAAGCCATTTTCCAAGCGTTCAACGCATCAGCCAAACACGGTACCTCAAAATCAACCAGTGAGGAAGATAAAATGTTCCTGGTTAATTTATCGGTACTGTGGACTGAGGAGAGGAAGGCCGGTAAACTTATACTTGAAATTTTGCGAACGCCGAGACCACCCAAGCGAATGGGGAGTGTGGCTTGCTGCCACGCTCGGTCGTCCAGAGCCACATTTAGGATTGAGGTTAGTGTATTTCTTATAATTTGGTCTACTTTTTCTAAAAGTTGTGGATGCTTCCAGATGTGTGAGGAACGAAGGCTATATGTAAATTTTGGTCCAAAGCAACAATACCGGATGAGGGTGAAGGCCGAATGAATGTTAATTTTGAAAAGTCTTTCCGAGACATCAATGAAATTTTGTATCTTCTCCTCAATGAACGTTGGAAAGGATTCGTCGAAAATTGGGGACCCCAGGAGGTGAAGTGAGTTTCTTTCGGTAATTTTGATGTTTGGTGCTATTGTGTTAAATTTTGCGATGGTAGTCTGTCTGTCAGTGGTTTGGGGAAGGTAAATTTCACATTTTGAGAGGTTAAGATCTAGGCCAATGGAGCTGAATTTTTTTTTGAAAAGGTTAAGTCTTTTAGGACTGTGTCTACATCACCTCCTAGGGTTCCGTCATCCAAATACCATACGTTGAATTTAGAATTTAGTTGTCGAATAATTGGATTTATTGCCAAACTAAAAATGACTGGCCCAAGAGGGTCACCCTGTTGACATTAAACGGCCCATTCCAAAAGGTTGTCTTTATAAAGTAATTTAGAAGGGTGCCTGTAACATTGATAGAGAAAACTGTAAATTTTGGGAATTTCTTTTTGAACTTCTGTCAACAAGGTGTCCCTATTTACGGAATTGAATGCGTTCTTTATGTCAACCTTGAGGATGACTTCCCCTTTATTGCTATTGAGGTAAGTGGATAGTGCATGTACCGCAGCCTCACAGCCCCCTTTCGACCCGAAGCCTAGCTGTAGGGGCTGGAATTTGCTGGCCAGCGATTCGCTGTAGAAAGCACAGCAAATTTTGGCTGCGATACGCCGATAAGTAAATCCTACGGCAATGGGACGAATGCCGCCATCCTTCTTGCGCAGGGCACATAGGTTTGCCCCATACAAGATATCAATGACGGCTTCGTTCACATTGCCGGAGAGCATCAGATTGATGAGGGCTGTCAGCTCCTTCAAAAGTGACTCACCAGCCTCCCCGGCGCCTGAACACAATAGGATCTATTGGTTCAGGTGTTGAGGTGTCAGGCCGTCGAGACCGCCAGCGGAGCTACTTCGAAAGGAGCACACGGCTGCACATACTTGCTGAGCTGTAATTTCAAGTGAGTTGGATTCCGGATCGGGTGGGTTAGGGAAGGAGAGGTCATCTGCCGGGGTGGGGTGTTTGCTCTCCAAAGCTGTAAGTGTCTCTGGAGAGTACGGCGCAACCACATCGCTACTGAAGATGATCCTAGCTGCACCTCTGATATCACCCTCGCCTAGTTTAGACTCCACATGGTGCAATAAACCTCTTTGGGGGAGGTGCGCTGTTAGTTTAGGGTTGAAATTTTGGGCCGAAATGTTACAATTATCCTTGATTTGTGCTGTTAATGTTTTTTTATTTGCCAAATTTTTTTGCACATGTAGAGTTCTAAACGGGAAGGTGAGTAATTGCTCCCAGGCACTGAGAGAGTTCTCTCTGGCGGCGAGGCGGATACAACGCGCTAAACTTGAAGCCACGGATGGTCTCGCGCCACGAGGAACTCTCTTTAAAACGGGGGTTGATGTTTTTAATTTCGCAAGGGTTTTCCAAAAGGGTTGGGAGGGTAAATCTGGTGTTAGGAGAGTGGGTATTGTCGGGCAGGATGAAGGCACATTGTGGGGTTTGTGTTTCTTACCACAATGGACCTTCAAACCTCGTTCACCCTTAAAAAAGCGTGCCTGGGGGCAATGAGGGCATCTCACTAAGACATCCAACGATGTGGCAGGTTGACTGGCGCTTCGTACGGTGTCACTACTGTCGTCAGTGTACAACATAAATAAAAAGAGACTACTTACAATTTTTCCTTAAACCTTACACACAAACACAATACACAATATAACTATTAAATCTAAAATAAATGACAAAAATGACACATAAAAAAAACGACTTGAAACGCGCACGATGACAGCGGCGCAGTCGCGCTGGCGGCCTGGGGCGCCGCGCCACCGTGTCTTTTCGGCGGAGCCTAGGCAACCGTTGCCGAGAGACAGCGTCCTTTTTCAGTCTCAGAAAAATGTATGTTTGTAATATTATGGTCAGAACCGACTCCAGAAATACTGTAGCATAGACAGAATTTTGGTTCTAATATACGGACAGACATATGTACATTCCACAATGGCGGCACAAGGGCGGCACTGTATGATGGAAGGCGACTTTTCCACTTTTTGTTTTAATTTCCGCTAATCATCATCTGCTTAGACTTTTTCCAACTCCAATAATTATTATTGGAGTTATATTATTATATTTATTCGTAGAATTTAAAATCTACATTTTTTGAAAATTGACAATTGGTGCCTCTGAACTGAACTTTAAGTCTAAAAATAAAACATTGTGTACATACCAACAATTTTTTTTTCAAATCTTCAATTCTTTCTAGGTATTGTGTTAGACTTTGAACATAATATAGACATTACCTGGAAGCTCGTTTTTCTTTATTACAAGCTTTATATAACTTATTGAGAATTAAGTTAACTTTTTTTTCTAAGAAAGTTCTACTAAGTCACTAACTAAGTTACAAAACGTATCAATCATTACTGTGATCAAATATTTAATGATGTAATTCTTCAATCAATTCGACAGTTAACGTACGACATTCGTTGTTTATTAAATCAACAATTAGAAATGCTAAATGCAAGCCTAAACAAGACAACGAAGTAAATGACAGGGGCTCTCAATCAAAACAAACGAGGCACGATTGATAGTGTGACACATGGTGAAACATTAATCGTTAAGTTAACATATCATTACAGTTAGGAGTGCTGGCATTACTATGCCGGGCAGGTCCGGCCGAGGACAGTGTCTACGCAACATCGGTGTTGTCAACTATGTACCTTTGAAATATATAATTAAGTTGTATTTTTGAAATTCTTTTCTGGTTAAGAATGTCCGAAAGTATTGCAGTGAGTATCTTTAACTTTGGAGACTCATTCGTAAACACTGACACTTCTTTAACTTTGGAGTCTCATTCGTAAACACTGACTATTTCTTCTTACACACAATAGATGATCGTAAATTCATGAAAAGGATCGCAAATTAATTTAACGACGCAGGATAGCCTTTACCAGAAGTGGGTGATCGTATTAGTGGCTCAGCAGCTTCAGTATCATCAGGATTGTGACGGAATATAGCAGTTCATCGTAAACATGCTACGACACCGGCTCATCACATTATCTTATCATCAGAAGATAGCCGCCACGCAACCATCGATGCGATGCTTTGCTAGGGACTGTCACCAGTCAGTTTCAGTCATAACCAACCTTTTCGGTGATTCCAGTAACTTCATTAAAAAAATGACAGCGCCACTTGCTGCGCCGTGTGATTTCATTTAGTTAATGTTTATTCAATGCTTTTATACCGAATGGATTCTAGAAGTTAAACAATACGATTTCTATTCTAAGGTTGAACAGTTCTTTCACTACACTATACGTGTAAATGTACCTACTAAATAGTAAATACACTAAACCATTCATCAGTCCATTCACACTGCATATCATTACAGTGCATGAATGCAGATAACTAACCAACTATAAGGAAAGCAAGCATGTGTTACATCATTCATTGATTCTCCAACAATTTAGGACCGGCCGTTTTTTTTCTTGTCAATTCGAATGTTTGAATATAGAATCTATTAACTGTCACATAATATGGCAACACTGACGCGTACACTGGTGACGTTTCCTTGCTAAATTCAAATCATTTTGGACATGGTTTAGTGCTTCCTCGACGGGCATGCGCGTCGCATTAGGATTATTGAAATGCGGATTTATGGCCATCTAATTGACGGCTGCCGGTCCTCCGTCACTTTGTCACTACATACCTTAATCTGACGTCATTGTATGGCTTAGATTAAGGATGTACGTTTTCTATTCGCGGTGTGTACGAATACAGGAAAGGGGCCCGTTATGTTTAAGTTTTATGAAGCAATTAAATTATACAATCTTGTTGTAACGTAAAGCTGATTGGCAACTATCTTGGACTACTGATTCGTCTTCCATCATTTGTTTTCACAGCAGAGGTGCACCTATACTACACCCACTTTTCACCAATTATGTTCAAGCCACATGTAATAGGGGCGAGCCTATTGCGATCAACCGGGCCCAAACTCAGACTCCATGCTGCTATTGAGAAATTCCAGATGGAAAAACCCAATAACACATTGCCCGACCTGGGAATCGAAACAAGAACTTCATGATCAGCGGTAGCGCTAACTGTCCTGTTGGTCTAGTAGCAAAATCAATCTGCCTAGCCTTTTCCCAACTATGTTGGGGTCGGCTTCCAGTCTAACCGGATGCAGCTGAATACCAGTATTTTACATAGAGCGACTGCCTATCTGACCTCCACTACCCAGTAACTGGGTAATACGATACCCCTTGGTAAGACTGGTTGTCAGACTTTCGGGCTTCTGACGACACGTAACGACTGTCAAAGATCCTCGAATGACAGCCGGGACCAACGGCTCAACGTGCTTTCCGAGGCACGGAGGAGTCTCTGTATGTAAAGATAGGCAAGCGTAGCTTAACCTGATGGATCGACCCGTGTGGCTGTTATTACTTAGCCACGAGCTCCGTTGGTCTAGTACCAAAGGGGCAATTATTATGATAAATAATCATCCTAACAAATTAAACGTAGAATTCAGAAAGTTTCCACCCATAGATATCCGTGGATCTACCGAACAAAATCAGATAACCAATAAAGACGTTTAAAATATAAATTGCAAGAGAAAGTAAAAGGAATGAATGGCCGAAGAAAACTAAGACTAGGTAACCTATCACGATCAAATACAATGGTTTCTAGAACAGGGAAGCTTTTTAAACATCGCAGCTTTTTAAAGATTAATCTATTCGCTATGTCGCTATTGCACCTACCACTGTTCGCCTCTGGATCACCCAAACGTTGATTGGTAGAAAATGCCTATGGCATCAAGTCCGCCTTCATCTGTGTGCTTGAAGTATTAAAAATAAATAAATAATATGGCAGTGTGTTTTAAGACTGGCTAAGACTTTCTATTCGATGATTTTTCCAAGTTTACAGCAATTTCTGGCCATGATTAGATCGTCACACCACCTTCGCCGCGGACTACCTCGACGGCTACCAACTTTTTCTGTATATTCAAATCACAACTGTCATTTTCACAGTTGTTTGAAATGGTTTTAATATACGGCAAATTGACATAGTGTGTCATGTCAACTTTATAAACAACTAGCTGCGCCCCGCGGTTTCACTCGCATAAGTCTCGATCCCGTGGGAATAACGGGATAGAAGGTATCCTATGTCCTTCTCCAGTTCATGGTCTACCTATGTGTCAAATTTCATCCAAATCCGTTCAGCCGTTCACGCGTGATGGCGTGACCAAGGGAAATAGGGATTTATTTTTTTATATATATAGATTAACTAGCTGCGCCCCGCGGTTTCACCTGCGTAAGTCTCGATCCCGTGGGAATATCGGGATAAAAGGTATCCTATGTGTTAATCCAGGTTATAAGCTATCTGTTTGCCAAATTTCATCCAAATCCATTCAGCCGTTTTTGCCTGATTGAGTAACAAACATCCAAACACACAAACTTTCACATTTATAATATTAGTAGGATTACCTTGACTGTGACAACAACCTTTACCCTAGACACAAGTTAATCCCGATAAGCTCCAATACATTCTGAACTTTGAAACCGATCAGCATAAACCTCTCTCTTATTATATGATTATAATCATCTGTCAAAGTAAATCTTCCTCGTCTTCATCGAACAATAACTTCCTTTTATCGGGACGTTACCAGCTAACTTTTAAGTGATGGATAAACTTTGTAATATAATCTCCGTTTTATTCACACAGCGAGAATTTGGGAATCACGCCAGCTGGCTTTCCTCATGGCGTGTCCTATGGCTTCTTTACCCTCCAAAATTGACACAAATTTCCATTTTACTTGTAAACAAATGATCTTATTCCAATTCTACCTTCGTACGTCAAATGCCTGAAGCCAGCTGCATTTATTATTGAGGAAAAGGGGTCGCAAACCATAAAACGTTCACAATAAACAAAAGGAAGAAGGTTTAATCTTTATTTGGGTGCATTCAAGCCATACATTTACTTAAGTATTTTTTAATCGAAGCCCCGTTTATTACAGCCATCAAACTTACTCTTGCATACTGTTTAAGGCTACCCATACGCCAGTGAAACGTGGAGGACCTCTAAAATCGTTATAAAACTGGAACCTTTTATTCCCGTCACACATCAAATGAGTGTTAAAGGGATAGTAGACAGAGATCATTGTTTTCAATAAATGCCTCGTAAAGTGTTGTATGGACCCGCATACCACACAGTACGTGCGACTATAAAATGATTGTTTTTATTTCTTTGGGATCGTGAACTTTTCATCATATTTTAGGACAATGGCACACTACTTTACAGTAAAAAAACAGTAGGCTAATCAACGAAACGATGGCAGAAGTTCTCTTACTAAAAGCTCATCAGAAGCAAAATCGTTAATGCATTACCTGCACGTACCTAAGTACTTAGATCCAAAAATAATGAATAATTATTTTCACATGTTAACGCCATCAAATTACAATGTTCTCAGAAAGCAGGCTCTACGCGTTGTAATTTATTTAACTATTCCAAAATCGTTACGATAGATTCGAACGTTTATCGCTTTAACGGCAGCTTGGTACTCTGATGCGTATCAGCCTTTAGGGCGCGTTTACTTTTATAGGGCCAAAGCGCACTTGAAACTTTTAGTATGCAGATAGTTTGATCTATCGCTTACGGAGGCGTATTTTAACCTGATTTTAAATTGTACAACGTTTTATTGGGTTTTTGCATCCGGAAATTCTCAGTAGCAACCCGGAGTCTGGATTTGTGCCCGATTGATGACAATAGGCTTGCACCCTACTGCATGGGACTTAAAGCATAACTGGCGAAATATGGGTGTACTATAGATACAATTCTGCTCTACGTAAAGTAAATTCACGCACTCCAATAAAAGCTTTATACTGACTGATTGACCTGAAACCATCGGCCGACTAAAAAGTCTCTTGCTTCCGGGGCTTTGTTGGACCAAACCTTAGCAGTGTCCAGTATAAGCAAAGCTCTAAGTATCATACTAGCCCAATTTAAAAATCTAATTTAGATTCATAGACAGTGAAAGTAGCCTATAGTGCTACAGGGTGTGGTTAAAATTAAGAGTTTGGAACAGACCATCATACTGAACAACTATCTCCCTGGGACCAACATCGTCATCGCGAAAATACAGGGTGTTAGGGTAAACACCGTTATCCTTGAAACCAGTAGTTTGGTGTCATTATGGAACGTAAAATCAATGGAAAATTACAACATTTTTTTATTTTTTTTAAAACTACATTTTACCACAAAAGACGCAAGTTCGTTGCCCTATGCGCTAGGGCAACGAACTTGCGTCTCAACACGGGCGGGGGGTGTGGGATGTGACCTGACTGGCCGCGAGCGCGACCCCTCCCTCACTTAGTCAGCTGTTTCGCTAGCGAGCACGGTGTCGGATAGAGTCTTTTTAAAATCTTTTAATGAAAATAACGTTTTTTTTTTGTTGTTACTCGTTCATTTGTTTTTAAGTCAACTACCCATGGTTTGAGTGACAACGGTGTTTAGTATTTACCCTGACAACCTGTATAATCAATCGACCTCGCCCCATACATTTTTGGTAGTATTGGAGTTTTGTATTGGCGGACTGATTACTTATTTTTATTACGATGTTGGTCCCATGGAGAAAATTATTCAGCTATCTAATTGCGTAGCTTATTTTCGTAACCGATTAAGACTAATTTGTTTCATTTTGACAGTTCAACAACATTCATTGCGTTATTTACGTTAATGAGCAGATTTTTTTTTTGAACGTACTGTCGCAGTTGGTTAGACATTTTGTTTCGTGTATTACGCAATTACGGTGCTGTTTGATGATCTTCCACACATTTAATTTTGACCACACCATTCTGATACACCCTTTATACACTAGCCTACTGCCTCGAAGTCTAGACCCATTTTCTAACTCGACTACTTTCTATAAATGTAAACACTCTCCTAAATACGAATTAACCTCGCGATATGAACCGCTCATAATGTTTGCGGTAAATGTTTATTACGTGTAGTTTCTGACACCAGGAGTAGTATCTAAGTACTGCGTACATTCTACTATATTACGTTAACGAGACACTTTGTTATATCGCCGCGGCTTTTATCCTTTACTATCGCAAGTTTTAAGCCGTATTAATGTGCGTGGGTGATGGTATCATTTTGTGATACTGCTTCTGTTTGAGTCCAACTTTGTGTATGTGAAATTGTGAAGGTAAGGGTGAAAATCGGGAGCAATTAGGCTAGACGTGTAAGATTCGGTGATTGTATATCTTATACACGTTTATATATAAAAGAGTTCCATGTTGACTACCTGACGAAAGAAAATTGACTAAGAAAAGTAATTTACAAAATACCACATTGGTTTAACTACCAAGAAATTAAAAGAAATTGCGTCATTTTCGCTAACTTTTCACACTATTTGACATAGTTTTGAGGTAGATTTTTGACAGCCATTGTCAGACTGCTTAGCTGTATAGTCATTCTAAGTATACAATAGGTAATCATAAAGTGTTGGTGATTGTTGCGTGAAAACTACTAACAAATATAATGCAGCATTTCAGGAGCGGTATCAGCGAATGACGTACAAAATTGCCCTGAAAGCACTAGACTAGAAAATTAAGCTTTATCGCCAACACTCTGAAAATTAACACTCGCTGAGTGAAACGGAAAATTCTGAATCACTTTTATAAAGGCAATATGCCTTAAATGTAGCCTACAAAAGACCGTAAAGGTACTTAGCTTATGTCTACTGCAAGCGTAGCATGACCACAAAAGAAACGTGTTTTGTCGACGGAAGAATAGCCATAAACCTACAACTGTCATTAACGAGACACAATAGAATTTTAATTGTTATCGGCCATTAGAAGGCCAATCGACAGTTGAGCGGTTGACAGATTATGATTGTACATATGTCATTGTTTCTATTCTTCCGTAGACAAACCCCGTGTACTTATCAATAGAATAAATGGGGATCATCTTATTCATCTTTTTCCCACATAAACCATTGGAAAATGGCATTATGTATCACAGTCACTAGTTTGGGAATCAGTGTAAAGATCAAAATGAAGATCGCTAACAGTTGTAAACCGAGATTAAGTTAAGCTAATGATTGTAACATATTTTCAATATTATTATCTTAGCCGAAAAATTACCATTACTTGATATGGACATTCCCTAGTATTGCGACAACAATCGGTCTGTTGAATATAGATTTCCATCAACTGCTTTAGGGCGCCTGTAAGGGTACATCAACCATAATAATAACGTTTTGCAAAACTATCTGGCGATTGCAAAAAGAATGCCCACTATCCGTCCGTCTCTTGACATAAATCCTGCTGCAGTAAGAGCAGCCTTTTCTTTGCAGTGAACATAAACAACAAAGCGGTTAATCTCGACTTTATTTTTCGTTGTTATCTTTGTATCGTTTTTCCGTGAATTCTTAAAGGTCCGATTGTTTAAAAGGAACTCGCGATGCCCTCCTTGCTAACGAGAAATTGAGAACACGATCGGTTTCTTGTTATTAAAATAATGTGTAGCGGCCGATACTTACCTATACTCATAATATATAAGTATTCTTTACACTTTACAGATATACACACAATTCTACACACTATTTACATTATAACATACTAGCGACCCGCTCCTGCTTCGCATGGTTTTTACGACTTGACAAAACATCGAGATTTCTTGGTTATAATATGTAGGTTTAATAGTAACGTATTCTACACATAAACCTTCCGGAATAAATTCTCTAAATGTTGGTGAAAACCTCATCAAAATCTGTGAAGTGGTTTAGTAAAACAACGCGGACATACGGACAAACCCGAAAAGCGACTTTAATTTATAATATTTATGGATGGATTTAATATTTACACCATCGCACTTTGTGTCGGAACTTTGACCGCTGTGGCTCAGTGTAAAAGCACCATTCTATATAGCCCCATAGCTAACCCATACATTTCTTGTTTTACAAGGTTCTACATGTATAGTAATCTCAGAAACTAGATGTTTGCTGTACTGTACCATGTTTAGCAATGTCAATGGTTTCAATGTTAAACAAGGTAACTTTCTTTGCTTACCTGGGGTCTAGACAAGTATCAATCGCTTTCAAAGCGTTTGGTATGTTTACAACAAGTTTCATCAGTATTGAAATGAGCTTTTCGGCGGCTGATCAATCCGATACATTTTTGACTCTTCCGTGTCACTTTTTTTAAACCCTACGCCCGGATGTGGGAGCTAGATACTAAAGTAAAAATTAATAACTTATGTAAAAACATATTTAAATGTATTTGTGTAAATACCTGCCAAATGCTACAATGCTAAATAAATTCGAACTTGATAGAAACTTTTCTGTGCGCTACTTCAGCGGATGGAAACCGACGCTTGGGTCAGATTCCGATCGCAATAATCGTCCTAATGAGCGGATGAAGCAAAAACCAACACTTGAAGCTACTTGAAGCTAATAAACAATTATCTACTGGAAAAGAACTATTAATAATAATGGATTGCAGAAGGGAGTCGTGCAGCTCGATACGAATCCAATCCACCTGTCGACGCCGCAGTCACTGGGGACGCAATTTCCGGTACTTATTGTTAAGCGGAAGGCTACAGTAGCTGAACACATTGACAATTCAGACAAGATGGATAGTTCGGATAAATAGAAAATACTGGTAGTTGTAATTGAATGGAAAGCACCTGCCTGTGTATTTCATTATTCACAAACAATCTCAAATCTTTCCGAATGGTTTGCACATCACTAGCTTTAGATGTCGTATAAAGATAACGTATATTCACAATTTCAATGAATAAGGTGTTTTCATCATGTCGATCACATCTGCTAAAACCTACATGTAAGAAGATTTGCTATCAGCAATGCTATTCTCTTGCTATTAATCGAAGTGAGCTGTCACTCCAGAATACCACTAACTGTCGTACCTACCTATGCTAGGGATTGACACTAATGACAACTCACTTCACCTAAGTTTTCACGGTGAGGAATTTGCAGAATAGACCGGCAGTAGGTATCTAAAACAATGACAGCTCACTCCACGCTCACTTCACCTAAGTTTTCACGGTGATATGCATTGCTATTCTGTAAACCATCTCACCGTGAAAACTTAGGTGAAGTGAGCGTGGAGTGACCTGTCATTGTCATCGATACCTACTGATGTTAAGGCAGTGACAGTTCACATTAAGCTCACTTCACCTAAGTTTTCACGGTGAGGTGTTTACAGAATCGACCGGCTGGTTACAGAATAGCAATGCTGGTTTTTACTACCTATATATTTTTTCGTTGTAGGTTACAAAAGGTGACCAGCGGTGGAGAGCGCAATATATTTGCCATTTGTTGTGGCAGTCTCGTGACATTCCGTGACCAGCAATGCTCTGCAACGACTATTCTTTATACAATACTCTGATAGAGATCCCAGTAATATCTGACCCAATAATGAGGGCATACCATAGAAATGATACAAACGATAAAACAGCAGTACCTAGTTAATGAGTCGGGTCAATACTCATTATCGAAGAACAAACCCGAGCAACTCAACAAACATACGTCACTCTGAACAAGCACATTGTCAGCTTATCAAATGTTAATTAAATTGTTGATACTACATTAAAGACTCATTTTTATCTTTCCACAAGATTTAATAAACAACAAGAACTCCTTTTATTTGCACTTTCTATTACGTGGGACGAGATGTAGCTACAGCGACTGCAACAAAGAGGAATTTTCTAAGAATTTGCTGCCGGTTTTACACCTCTGCTCTGGTATGTCATGTATAATACCTTCTATTTATCTTAGCTCTTTTCTTTGAGACTAAGCCACGTCTCTGCACCTTTGTATGGGTAATTTAAGCTGTTTGAATTATTGAAACCACATGCAGCAGGCACTCTCGATGCTAATGTGAATTCGCGTATTCGAGCGCTTTGGACCTGAAGCTGCAAAATACACAATCATTTAAATATCAATGTTTATGGCTCCTACATTATTAGCTTAAACATATGCCGAGGGAACGCTTGGGTACTGCATGAAGTCTCTAGTGAACAGCCACTCAACCAAATCGAAAATGTTTCTATCTTAAACAGAAACTCTATAGTAGAGAAACTTTACTGATAGTGTACACAGTTCGACTAATATCCTGGAGGGCATTTCAAACATTGGATCGCTTAAAACGGAACACTTCCTCATTTTGTCACTTGCCCATTTCTAAACTCGTAGGTCTCTAAGTGCATCGATCACCATGTGTACAATTCGTTTTAGGGTTGCCTCGTTTGTACTTCTTTTAAAGAACTTTTACATGTACCTACCTACTCGAACATTCCGAACTTTGTTCAATCTTATTGTTGTGATATAAGCTTCAAAAAGTAGATACAGTCATGTTACATTAAGAGAGTCATTCCATTCTAATACCAAAAACTAATACCACTGGTATTTGTTTCAATTCATATTTATTTTCTATTCCGAACGGATACCATTGTTTAAACTAATACCAAAACAAGTTCGAAGATATAAGGCAGTCAGTGAAAAATACAGATGAGTCTCATTAGGACACTCCCGGATCTTGAATATGGTTTCTACTGAAGACTGTACAAAAAGTGACAACACTGGTCCTTCCACCCAAAAAACTTATGACCAAACTCTTGCCAACCCTATATGCGTTGTGGGTAATACGAACTGGGCAAGTACCCGGAACTATACGGTGTGTGGTCCCGGGAGGGGGGCGCGGAAATCGATGACATGCGATCCAATTTCAAAACAAACGCTTTTGGTCACTGGGATTATTGATTTGTAAGACATAGACAATAATTTTAGAAGATTAAATATTGTAGGGAAATTGTTGTCGCCATTGAAGAAAATGTTTAGAGGTCATGGTTGACTTGACATAATATTATTTCGGACATTGAGGATGCTTGAACCTTATATTGGGTCCCCAACTATGAAATAGGCGTTTTTTTCTCACTAATAGAGAACCTCGTCACTTCTATGATTTAAAATATTCATCAATTGCTTGGTATTATATCGAATAATAACCATCATAGAGAACTACCAATAGTAAACTATACACCACCTATACCTACTTATAGTTTTCTTAACATAAAAAATACCTTAAAAATTACTCTTCATTTTGTTAGCAGAAATGACCACTATTTTTTTTTTAACTTAGCCAAAACTTGTTTTATTCGCTTAATCTAAGTGGCATACTTTATCTTAGTTTTTAAACAGTAGTGCATAAAAGTTTTAAAGAGTAGTGTTCATGGTTGTTATATAAATTAAGAAAACGTTAGTATGAAAAACGCAACTTCTTTACAAATCCCCCATACAAAACACCAATTTCATAGGTGGGGACGTAATAAAATAGTTTGCTATGTTTTTGAATCATCAAGTCTGAAATATACTTTATGATTAAAACAAAACAGATTATATTTTACTCGATTTTTACAACCTTTTTTTTTTTAAATCAAGTTGGGCCTTTCGTTTTTATAGACATAAAAGGATGAATTAATTAAAGCTAACTATGACCTTCACAATCACCACGCAAACACGAAGGTATCTGTTAGTCTCATTAAGTAGTCTTTATATTAATCCAATAATATTTTATTGAACTACGAAACGTTATTAATATCTCCTTGATGCTCGTGATCCAATTGAGAAACAACACGCGTTTCACAAATTAGTTGATATAACAAGATTGTCTAACTAACTAACTAATAAAAAGCATTTCTAACAAATAATTGGTAGTCGGTTCGGTTGTGAGTATTAAGAAACAATAATAGTTCAGAGTAAACTGGCTAGTTTTAAAGAAATGATAAGCTTTTGGTTTTTTGTTAAAGTTAAGGCTCCGCAGACGGGCGCGACGCGACCCTAGTAGAACAATTCCTTTGAAAACTTCATGGAATTGTTCTCAGTAACAAATTTTGCGTCGCACCTACCTGCGGGAGCCTTAAAAGTCTGATCAAACAGGCGCGACGCGACTTTAACAAAACAATTTCTGAGAAAACTTCACGGTAGAACAATTAGGTACCGGTGTCGCGTCGCGCGGCACAAGCCCTAATATGGAAGCTTCTACCTCGTTGGGCTGTTGTTCGCAAGCATGAATGATGAGCGTAAATATCTGGGTTTGATGTCGATCCCCAGGTCGGGCAAAAGGCTCTGGGTATTTCCATTACGAATCTCTCAGTAACATCCTGGAGTCTGGTTTTGTGACTGGTTAATGATAAACCTGGCCTCTTTTTACATGTGACTTATACTTATCTCACTCTCATAGTCCGATGGAACGGCAACCCGACACTACCGGAGAGAGATCAGGCGCAGGACCAACGGCTCGAGGCACGGAGGTACCTATCACACCGCCAACAGTGAGAGCTGCCGAGGAGGGTGCACCTGTATATAGGTTTGCGCACTATAATATCTCCCGCGCCGAAGGCTAGTCTCCGTTGAGATTGGCCGCCATGGCCGAAATACGGTCTGGAGGACATAACTGGCTAAACGAAGGTGTACTTATACACGTCTCCTTCCTTATGGGAATACAGGTGGGATGTTTTTTTTTGTAGTTATTGGCCCTTGTCTTCACCCCTATCTCACCCTCATCTGATGTTAAATGATGATTAGCGAACCTTAGAAATCATGTTTGTAAATTTTTCGAATCCCCGACAGGCTAATATTTATTTACCAGAATATTACTGAGCATTCAAGCAAAGCGTATGTAAATTATGTTGTATGTAGATGTCGGTTTTGTAACTAGTTATTTTCCCAAAATTATAGAGCAACATGAACTAATTAATGTTGAAAACAAGTCCCTACTCAACACCATCTAGTCGTTGCTGAAATATATTTGGAACGACACTAAAATATTATTACTTATGACCATGATTCTTTTTCTCATGAAGTCGGTTTTCCGGCAACGCAACTTTTATTAAATAGATACACTACAGCTCAGACCAACATTGTTGGTCTGAGCTGTAGTGTATCTATTTAATATAATAAGTACTCCTACCAACTTATCTGTGAAATGGCGACAATTGGAACTACGGCCGTCATGTTGAAATGTCATTCGATTGTCAGTGTCTACTACATTCAGTGCCCAATAAAATTATTATCATTATTAGAATGTAGATGAATTCATCCATTCTGATGTTAGAATGTTAGAATTAATTTGTATAATCAATCAATTAGCAACACTGAATCGACGGTGCCGACCTCTTTCAGTTCACAGATAAGTTGGTAGGACTGTAAACACTATCTCAGGCACGTCAACAGTGAGGTCGCTGTCTGTCACTAATGTCAACTGTCAGTTCACCACGAATGGCGGGAACCAGTTGAAAGTGAGGAGGTTACACGAGAGGTTTGATGTGGTGATGAGCCAGTGTAGTGATATA
Source organism: Lithophane semibrunnea (assembly GCA_947363905.1). Taxonomy (NCBI): domain Eukaryota; kingdom Metazoa; phylum Arthropoda; class Insecta; order Lepidoptera; family Noctuidae; genus Lithophane; species Lithophane semibrunnea. The sequence continues at coordinate 5,408,525 of OX376198.1, forward strand.
ATCAGCTTAAATACGAGATCAACAGTGTAGAGTCCACACTAACCTATGACTGGAAGTTCGATTAGGGATTTCACTCACTTCCGTTTAGATCGCCAAAGAAATCATAGCCTTGTAACAGCCAGGTTATCAAGTTACTTTCCACGTAGGCAGGTATGTAATACGTATAATACACCAACCTTTGCTTCAGGTTACAGCTTCCTACCCTCAGCTCAGATTATCACTTTTCCCAGCCCATTGTTTATCTTGTTGTGGTGTGAAGGGCGTAGGTAGATGTCGAGCCCCGATAAAAATTACCTTAATAATGGGAAGAAAGCCGGCTGCGTGGTACCTTTCACTGGCACAATTGTTTTAACAAGCTAGCTCAGGGCAAGCTTTGGCATCCACTTTGATTAACACAAAGCAACTGTGAGAAATTATTGTGCTAGAATGCAAGAACGAGGTGATCTTTTTCTTGGCTTTGATAAATGTTTATTCAGTTCCATGTTCCATGACAGCTATTTATCAATTTCTGCTGCAATGCAATGGAATGTTGTAGATTTTTCGTTTCTGGTTTTCTATTTTTAATAGTGTTCGTGTTTTCATGAACACAGCTTCTTTCCATTATAGTAATGAATTCGCTTCGCACTTATTCTGTCAAAAAGTAAATTTTTCACCTGAAGTATCTACCTATTACAGCCCTTAGTACGAGGCCCAAAAGTAACAAAAAAGACGTTATTATTATGAACACAGATATTCTCATTCGCAGATACTTCACGCTGTATTTTTACGTCAAATTCTTCCCTTTTATGTTTTCGTCCTGTAATTTTATGTATACCGTGCCTATTTTGAATAATAAGTCTATACAGTTTACGTAATCGCCACTTGGATGTAAAATTATCAAGCGAATGTTTTCAGAATAGGCGCGCAGTCGTTTTGCAGGCAACAATGTAATGATAATGATCTTAAAAGAAGATAAACGTTGGCGGAACGTTGAGAGAAGAATTACAAAGATTTACATAGTCTTTTTATGACAGGTGTTTATATTTTCCTTCGTATTTTATTTTCGTACCGACTGAAGTGTTTGTAGTCGAGGCTTTAGGATCTCTTTCAACTACTTTCAAGATATATTTTGCGTGGATAGATAAAAGTAATAATGTTATACAAACGACGGCGGAATTTTCACCTACAACAATCATCATAGTTTGTGGCATAGGTAATAGCTGTGCTTGTGCGGTAAATTGAGAATGCCTATTTTTGGAATTAATACAAGCAAACGACGTCGGAAGGTCAGAAGCATCTATAATTAAACTGGTAATAATATGATAACGTTAATAACATACGTGTAATTAACATTGTAATAGTTGCTATAGATACCTAATAAACATCCAAATGAGTTTCAATATTAATATTTATGCTTGTAGGCATTACATCCTGCAAAAAACTTCAATATGCTCTTGCGCTTTATTCCAAAGCTTTAAAATATAGTGATGAATTTATTCATGACCACATTTTTCAATAATGAGACAGAATTCATTTAAATTTTTGGGTCTCATGCCTTTTCAATAATACATTAACTACCTAACACAAGTCTTCACGGACTTAGGGCCATATCACACTGGCAATTTGCGAGCGTGTTTCCAGCGAGCTCGCTGTGTGGGCGTAGCGAGTTCGCCGCGTTTGCGGAACGAGAGTGATTGACCTGAGTACACAAGACAGAGCGTAACCAACGAAACTACATTATTGTGAAAACGCGGAGATCACGTCGCGTGAACTCGCGTAGCCGTGGCTAGCTTGCTTCGCAATCGCTTCGCTGGAAACACGCTGTCAAATCGTCCGTGTGATTAAGCTCGTAAGTCGTAAGCCTACATAAGGTAAGAATTCCTTTCAAAGGATTTAATCCAATGAAAATCGACAAACAAGATGCTCTATCTATCACTTCTTAGGGAGACCTGTGTCTAGCAACTGGACTGGTTTAATCTTAGATGATTGATTTTTAAACTGTGAGCACAGAGCTGACGAAAAAGCGAAACGGAATTGATGGATTTCTCTTCCAAAATTACCTTTTCCGAATATTGATTTTAAGTTATAGGTAACAAACTTAATACGAAAACGGGTATGCAGAGACAAAGGTGTTCAATCGTTACAATTAAGTACAGCCCACATTTTGCCAATTATAAGGTCCATGGCCAGCCTATTGCCGGTAACTGGCCGCAAATACAAACTGAGTAAATTCCTAATGGAAAAAGTTGACTTGCCTATCTAATTATTCTGTAAAAATCTCACCGAGAAAACTTAGGTGAAGTGAACTTGAAGTGAGTGATTTGAGCACCGTACTCAAATACACGAGTGGCGAGTGGCACGATCCACGACGCGTCGACGCACAGTGGTCTGAAAATCAAGCTCCATACTCATAGAAACTTAATGGTAGAAATTAATAAATAAAAATATGTTTTGTGTTTAGTATTCCTCCCTTTGTTTTACTAATTAGTATGAAGGGTATAAGTAGCTCCATGCGTGAGAAAAAAAATCTTTTTCTTTTTTTTGTATGGAAGAAAACACTTAAAGTGGTTTTTTTTTAAACTGAATAGAACTGAAGGGCTGGTACTCACATGAGTTATTCCACCATACACGGCGATCAAGATGACATACAATTCTTGTGCCTTTCGGTGCCGCTTTGCATGTAGCAAGCTTTGGAAATTTTTAATTTTCGGTAGGTGATCTTTCAAATCTTTGATGTTATTTTATGAAGTTACATATCGCTTTGAATATGAAAATAGTATGTAAATTTATTAATACTCAAATAATAAGGAATAAATATAATAAGGCTAAGGATAATAAAAAATAAAAAATGGTTAAAAGTGAAGAAATATAAAAACATGTATTAAATAGTTAATGTTAAATACGTTTGGGGGAACTAATAATGAAATACGTTTATACTAATACATTACAACAAAAATATGTGCAAGAAAGACAATAATAAAAGTAACGTCAGAAGTGAACATTGGTTAATTTAAGACTATAACAACTATTTACAGCTCCTACAACTATGATATATTAAATATTACTATTTACAACTATTATAATTATTTTCTATAACTACACAAAAAACAAAACAAGATATTATATTATACAAAAAAATACAATCAGAGAGTATCTTTGCCATCGTCAAAGTCCTCTAAATCCGAGTCCAGCATTGACGCGTTAAAATCAACAAATTCAATATTCTCTTTGTCTACATCTGCATCGTCACCAATGAGAAGAGGTTTCATATCATCAGTAATCGGTGTATTTACTGATTTTCTCAGCACAGGTCTTATGCTTGACAGGTAGGGATCTGAAGAGACAAGGAGACCATTGAAAATGTCTTCGTTTGTCGTTTTTCGACAAAATTTGCGCGAATGCTGTTCTCGGATTTTCTTGAAGTCTTTGTTTCTGGCTTCCGATGCCTCTTCAGATAATTTTCCAATAGGCATAATATTGAAGTGTTTAATAACTTCAGCACCGTGCAGTAAAAGTTTGTGGACACTCGAAGGCATGTAATACCAGCCATAGAGCTCTACATACAATTCTGCTGTTTGGCGCGCAAAGTTTTTAAACGCCTCAACATTTATGGGCTCCCCACAGGCCATCACTCTCAAAAGTGTTGCGAATCTTTGAATTAAACCAGGATCCAAGCCTGTGATAGCTGCAGTTCTGGCAGGATTACCAAAAAATTTCCTCGCTGTGTTTCCATCGTTTGTGGTTCCGGAACCTGAAACAAAATTATAAATGAATCAAAACGAATCCACAACTTTGCAAAGAATAGAAATAACGTAATTTGGAAAAATAAGGTTTAAGAACAACGACTATTATCATAACTCACCTTGTTTAACAATGTCTACTAGCAGGCCCATTTCATCACGGAATTTCTGCTGTATGGTTTGTTTTCTACTCTTTAATAACTCTTTTCTGTCTGCATCTCTGGCTTGCCATGTTTTGAAGTCCAGTCTATACGAAATATGGAGCAGGCACTCCATACATCTAATCCAAGCATGAAGTGTAGATAAACCATACTGATATATATCTGTTGAAACAGGTTTTCTGGAAAGAAAGTGAATTAATTAATAAAAAGATACACAGCATTAAGGTAATCTGAAATTTAACAAATTATTCAAAACTTACTCTGAGATCTTCTCTAACTTATTCATTTTCGAAGGGGTAGCTTTACAGATGTCACAAGTCTGCGTGGAGGTATTTGACAGTTGCGAAGTGATTTTACCATCTATCATGGTCATAAGCATTGAGTGCTTAACAGTATGACTTCCCATAATAGACGGCTCCAGTACTGCAATCTCGGCTTCAATCAAAGCCTGTTCTCCCTTAATATTTAATTGGTTTTGATTTTCAAATTTGAAATAGAGCGGTCTGCAGAAAATTGTGGAAGATGGCTTTGGATTCTCCCATAACTTTTCTTCGCCACAAACTAAGCGCAGAGGCACAAAAGTACACATAAAATTGCTAGAATCATCTTCACCCACCATAGTTTGTGTGTACAAACTTTGTCCTCAAGCACCATCAAAGCCCACTTGCATATCAGTGTTAGCTCTTTGCCATCTAGCGAAGATTCCAAACGTAGGAATTTCCCAAGTCTAGCAACAGTTTTGTCCAAAATTGCTTGAAGCTTTACTCTTACCCCACTTTCGGTGATTTCTATGGTATCTTTTGGTGGGTAGCATTCCTTCTTCGCCTCTAAGATAGCAGTATATGCAGGATATAGTGGTATTCCTTCTTCTTTTGCACAAGCTCTTAATGTTGTATACTGCCATTTCGAAAGCTTCAATGAAGTCAGAATACCTAAAGCTTTATCAGCGGAATATATGGGCATAGCTTTCTTGGACTTCAACAATTCCTTTATCTTTGTAGCCTCTTCGGGATGCTCTGTTACCAATTTTATTATATCTGCTACATTCTTGTTATCTGCACTTAAACCAGTTGCATAAGCAAGGCTTTCAGTGCTATGCGTTCGGAGCTCATCCACTCTTCGTCTCTTCTGTAGTGGGCTTAGCTCAGAGAACACTTTTCTTGGAGTCACAACAGTTGATGTTCCAACACTGCACGTCTCCGGTTTGTATGATGTTGATGCACCCTCATTTACATCGAAGTCAGAACTGGAACATGGTTGTTGCTCTTGTAACACTAAAGAAGGTGTCATCTTTTCCTTTATGAACTGAGGCCATTTTATGTCTTCTTGCAGCCATGTCTCATACTTTTTTATGAATGTATGTCTCGTGCGATTACACGAGATCCATTTGTTCCTTAACGAACACACACACGTCTGACAGAATTGTTTCAATTCTTTATTTTCATTTTCTGACAAATCAACGGTATTGACAAAAACTTCAAATAATACACTGGGCTGTGAGAAACAGCTATTGTTTGCCACAAACATAAAAATATCCAAATTGGTACTAAAACCTTCCATCATAACACGAAAACAAATCGAACGTAATAAGTATAGTTAGCGCGCACTAGTGCAAAGAGCTACTAAGTGAAGTTAGCTTAAACGTCCTATTTATATTATAACTACCCTCATTAACGCTCGCTGTCCCATTAATACTTATGTTATTAAATTAAAACTCAACAATAATGACGGTGATTAACAAATGACTTACTTCGTGGAATGTATTTTGTAGTTAAATGTAAATAATCAATATCGTTTTCTATTATTTTCATTATATAAGTCATTAGCAGGTTATTAACTAACGACTATATCAGTTATGTGGTTGGTTACTCCATTTAATTATGTCAAAGATTTGAAATATCACCTACCGAAAATTCAAAATTTCAAAAGCTTGCTACATGCAAAGCGGCACCAAAAGGCACAAGAATTGTATGTCATCTTGATCGCCGTGTATGGTGCAATAGCTGATGTGAGTATCAGCCCTTCAGTTCTATTCAGTTTAAAAAAAAACCACTTTAAGTGTTTTCTCCCATACAAAAAAAATAAAAAATAAATTTTTCTCACGCATGGAGCTTCTCATACCCTTCATACTAATTAGTAAAACAAAGGGAGGTATACTAAACACAAAACATATTTTTATTTATTAATTTCGACCATTAAGTTTCTATGAGTATGGAGCTTGATTTTCAGACCACTGTGCGACGGCTGCAGTTGCCCCTGCCGTTCACGGGTTCACGCGTGCCGCTCGTGTGTATGAGCACTAAGTTTCGCGGGGAGATTTTTTCAGAATAGATCGGAGACCGAACAGAGAACCTCACGTTCAGACATCGCGCATGCGACTACTAACTAGACCAGTGAGGAAGTCAACAAGTAAAACACCTAAACAAAATGATATACCTACTAATTTATTTCAATTCAAACATCAACAAAAAAGCTCCTTTATACATGGATATTAAAGCGTGCGTGAGGTCAAGCACCTACTTTATCCACGCTACAAGACCACCATGAAATAGGAAATAGATGTCGATTACTTTGATAAAGGTCGTTTTTGCACTAACCATTGTTTTAAGTGCGGCACGTGCTTAAGAGACTGCACGTGGTTCATTAACGAGATTAAGGTAATTTGTAGGGGAATGAGGGTAGTCGGGTGTAGTGCCGGAATTTGGTGCAAAAGTAATTGGTCCTAGAAAAAAGAACGGCAAGGAGCACTGGCACAGGCCAGTGGTCCTTCCTACTAAGAAGTGACTGAAAAAAGCTTAACTATTTCTGTTCCTGAACGTGTTTACAAAGATTGATGCATGTGGTCAGTAAATATTGTATTGATGTATTCTGAAAGAAACAGATTTTACCAAATCTACGTCTATCCGTGACTAGATTTCGATTAGACCTTGACTAATGTCACTACAATCCGAAATTGCATTTGAAATAGTAACTTATTTATAATTTGCTGAAACAACTAATTCATTTACTAATTTGTTTGCATGTCTCGTAAAGTACGTGAGATGGAAACAAATTAGTAAATAATTAACTAATCAAAATTTAATTATTCGTCTCAATGACATTTTATCTAGGCAACTGCGCTTCTAAAGACCAAGTCGTACCGAAAATGTACCAGCTTCAATGAACCTGCCTAAGATATTTACAGCCATGACGAGTCTAAATATGTCCTGTCCATGTTCGAATAAATTAGATCACTGATCATAAAAACTAGGGATTGCATCCTTCAACTTAAACATTAAGGTGTGCGCCTTGAAATACCAGTTTTTGTACCGCGAGTGATTGGAGACGGCTAACCAATGTTGATAAAAGTAATTTTAAATACCTACAGGTATCATTTTTTGTTGTAAAGGTATTTTTAAGCTCATAAAATGTTTTTAATTGTTTCTAATAACTACGGGGAGGTTGGGCGCTTTTGTCAGTCCGCACAAACCGTTTTTCCGACTAAGCGATCTTATTTTAAAGAATTAACATAATTCAGTGCTATACAATTTAAGAAACTCTACGCTTTGGTAAAAAGCAATAACGATTTTAAAAATCAGGTGTCCAGCTTTTAACCAAATCCATCGACAACATCTTTAAAACCAAATGTCAAAAGCATGCCCATATACTTACCAATAAAAATAAGTAAAAAACATCCTCGAAAAATATGAAAGAGAGTAGAAAGATATTTTAATTTCTACTTACAAAAGTGGACCAAACACTGGTGAATGATCAAAGGCTTCCTTGATGCTAAAGATATACTGATACTGATATTTACATAAAAGACAAATTACTCTCTTCTTAAGTTCACACAGAAAAACACTTTGATTTTATACGAATAGCTGGAGTGGGAAGATCTACGCTACGAGCCACAATTAATTAAAAAGACCTCGTTACATTACTATTTATGAATTCAGTTATGGACCTAATCTGAGCCGTAAAACATTGTATTTTATTGATACAAAAATACAGCGGATGTTGCTCTGCCATCACAAGACGAATGTTCTTCCACGGAGGCAGTTGAATCACATTAATAAAATGTGAAATCCCTTCGTTCTATAGCGTCTCTGTCGTTGTACACTGGTTTCAAATAACCCGTTTATCTCGGGGCTAATGTTTGTGAAGTATAACAGAGAAATGGAGCGTCAAGGCACACAAGCCGTCAGTTAGTGCATTCATATTAAGGTTCTAACTACACTGTTATATTGAAATCGTGCCCCTGGCGTCGTAAGTAGGCGTTCTCAACGTTGATTTATGCCTTAATGATAATAGTGAAAGGAACCGCTCGTGGGACATATTATAACTAGTAATGGTTTCCTAAAATACCAGCTGTGACATAGCCAAATATTAGACACTAATTAAAATTGGTGAACATAGAAATTTACGTCGGAATGTGGGACTTCCAGTGTGGCGTGCTCAGCAAGAATGACTCAGAATTATGAATAGATGGATAGGTATATCAGCCTTGACTAAAACCAGTAGGTACAAGTCTTAACTAGGTTTGTAGATTATTTTTGACAATCGCTCAAACTCGATAATTTTGGAAAGAAAATACATTGATTTAGCACAGATTAAAAGGCACACAATGTGTAAATATACAGCAGATAAAAAATACAAAAAAGTATACGATATAAGAAATTAGCAGGAAAGTGTGCCTCACGACATTAACAGTTCTTTACTTCTTTCTATACTATACCAGAAGATTTATTTAAGTGATACCTGACCTTATACTATCTTTCCATTATCTTGATAAGATATATCCAGATTAATCATAAATCGTGATGAATCTGTGTACCTACGTACTTTAAAAAAAGTATGCTATGCAATTTCTTATAAAAGCCAGTCAAAGATCTATTTGTGAACGACGCTATGTCTCAGAAATCACGTACGCATATTCTTATCATGTGTGTTCGTAATAATTTATCAACGTACGTACCTACTTTATTACTGGTTATGGTTCCACAATATTGGGATCAAGCGACCAATCAAAATGATAAAAATAACCCTTACATCACTGAGCGTTTAGTACATCTGACCAATATCTTTTTTTTGTTGACGGTACCAATCAGAATGACGTGAACGATCGTAATGGATCTAAGATCTTTTTCTTAGTCCGTATTTCAGAAAATCATAGCCACCGTTTCAAATAATCACAATTTATGGGCATCCAGGCAAACGTATTATTAGTCTGGCTTTTAATGATTGAGCATTAATAACTGTTAGAATTGAAGATAAGTGATTACGACGATCGAGAGAATAAGGTAAAAATATCCTCAAATCATCTGAAGCGTTTCTAAGCCATTGCTGGTACTTACAATTTTTTTTTTCGGACGTGTATAATGTAGCACTTATTTGATCAAAGACGTAATGAATAAAATAATTCCATAAAAACTACAAAGTAATGCTTACACAAGCAACTATCTGGCTAGCCTTTTCCCAACTATGTTGGGGTCGGCTTTCAGTCTAACCGGATGCAGCTGAATACCAGTATTTTACATGGAGCGGCTGCCTATCTGACCTCCACAACCCAGTAACTGGGTAATATGATACCCCTTGGCAAGACTGGTTGTCAGATTCGGGCTTCTGACCAGCCGTAACGACTTTCAAAGATCCACAACTGACAGCCGGGACCAACGGCTTAACGTGCTTTCCGAGGCACGCAGGAGTTTCGATACGTAATGATGGTCATCCATCCACGGACCAACCCCGGCAAGCGTAGCTTAACCTGATCGATCAACCCGTGGGGCTGTCATTACTTAGCCACGAGCTCCTCATAGTACACAAGCAAATATTTTGATTAATTTAAATTGAAAATATCGAAATAACTCCACCAATTAATATGAAAACTATAATTAATAGGTCAGTGATTCGTCAACTCGTCCTACATGCCTACGGCCCATTTAGGACGACGAATAAAAAATTAAGACAGTTGAATTTGAAAACGTCTATCGATATCATTTATTTACGCATCCTTCATGCTCTTCTCTATGTTTCAAAGTTGCGCTTCGAGGAATACCCCGAAAATAAATATTTTATAACAAATTCTTTTTTTTTATTATTCCCACAATAATTCTTTTGCTGCTGATTGTACCTTTCTCATTTTGATAGTAGCGTGCGACGACTTGCAGAATGAAAATATTCATCCTAAATGCATCATCTAACTTGCATCCTAAATGGGCCGTAGGCATGTAGGACGAGTTGGCGAATCACTCGAATAGGTATGTACATACCAGCATTAAAAGGAATGACTGGTCTGTCCGGACAAGCTGTTACAAAAACAGACCATTCCATTTAAAGCCACATTTAAAAAAAAATTATTAACAAGCGAACATTAGTGAATAACAGATATTATAGCCCTAGGCAATATCTTCGTTCGATTTAATCATAAACAATTTCATAAAAGCTTTTAAAGTATCATTTCATGTAAAATTCAGCATTATATTTATTCTGGCGAATGTACCGGAGTTATAATTTGGCGTACGAAACGTGTGTGCAATTATGTACCTACCTATATTCCTTCTATATTGTCCCCGAAATTATCTATGCATATAATAACAAATAAAGCAAAGTATGCAACTCTCTGTACATCTAGGTTATCAAAATAAACTGGCAAGCAGCCAGATAGTATTTTTGTTTAACATTGAGGATCCAAAAATGTACGTCTGAAATATTTTGCATTTTGAGAATTACAGTCGTATCGGGCTAATTAGGTCGTATGTTGAAGAACTACTGCGACGAATTTCCCTATTCAAAAAGATTACTATGCAGTGTGATCCTACACTGTGCAACCACGGAGTCTAAATAATCAACGTGATACAAGCATCAGCCCTTTCAAGCCATTGATCTAGGCAACAATCTATGACGAGAGAAACGACATATTTAATATAGGAGTTACTTTCAGTACGAAGGAATGCAGAAATTTACATCCACCATCACACCTAGTCAACAATTTATAACGCAAACTTCTGCATTATTAATACCTGCTGAGAAACCCATCCATCAAAAGAGGTGATTATTACGAGAAAATTTTAATGAACTGGCTCAAGATGGCTCGATACTGCGCACCGAAGTTGACCGTCCACTTACGATTAAACACTGATTTCGTAACGAAAGCTCTTCGGCTTAAAATACCTGTTCTATACAACCTCCCAATTTCTAAGGGCCTAACTTGAAGATGTTAATAATGACGCCGTACGTGATATCCGCAAATTACAGCCGTATTCTCACCTCGAACATGATGACGGGAACCGGGTATGAATTCAACGCAATTAAATTAATCACATGATTGTATCGAAATCGATAATAGAATCCGGAAATACCAGAAGATGTTAAGGAAATTGTAATAAAAGACAAAAGAAAAACAAGAAAGTAAAGCATAATCAGCTTATAATGTTCGCACTGCTGGGACACAGGCCTCAGGCCTCCTCTTAGTGAGAGGGAGTGGGCCGTAATCCACCACGCGGGCCCAGTGCGGGTTGGTAGATGTCACATGTCTTCGAATTTTTGGTTCTAGGAAATGCCGGTTTCCTCACGATCCTTTCTTTCACCGTTTTTGAGAACAGTGGCGATGAAATTATTTACATAAAGTAAAGCGCCTGGCAGGGTTCGAACCTACGACCTACAACTCGTAAGTCCCGGCCATTACCACTGGGCCACCACTGCTCTGAAAGTAAAGTAGAGGAATTATCTAAAGTTTTGAGTTTGACCAAAGAAAGGATTGAATCTGTGATGACGGCTAATAGAGATGTGGATGTGGAAGAAGACATGCTTTACCGACCCCAAATAAATTGAGATAAGGACAGGAGGACGATGATGACGACTAATCCTTACTTAATATTATAAATGCGAAAGTAACTCTGTCTGTCTGTCTGTCTGTCGCGCTTTCACGCCAAAGCTATGGAACCGATTTAAATGAAATTTGGTACACAGATAGTCCAGAGCCTGAGAAAGGACATAGGCTACTTTTTATCGACATACCACGCGGGCGAAGCCGAGGGCGGAATCTAGTGACGAGATAAAAGGAAAACTGCTTTGGGGAGCAGGTGTATGACCCAGTTTGTGTCCAAATATACCTAGTATTTTCTTCCAACTTCAAGTGACACACAATCAAATTGTTGACAGTTGAATCAATTAGAGATTCACTATCAATAATCGGATTATTATTCGCAATTGATTCCTTAGGGCATCTGGATCTGACATAGTAATCTAGCTTCAGCCGTACATTAATTCGGACTAAGACGATATCTATTACTGTGTTGTCTTATAGCTGGCCCCTAAGGACGAAAATATTTAGAATAATATTACCGAAAGACCGAAAACCTTGTCAAATAATTATGAATTCGATATAATATGTATAGTACCCGGTAAGAGACTAAAAGCAATGGAAAAACTGAAAATAAAAATGACGAAATCATAATGTAGGTATCGAAAAAAGCTCGGGAATACACAAAATTGGTGATTCTGACTAGTATCACCAACGAATGGCTATAGTCCAATTAAAATATACCTAGTACTTTTCTTTGTAGCTACAAACTTAAACCCTACAGCGTTCACGTTTGTTTTAAACGTGAATCCGACACGCGCTTGTACAACTTCGGTACATCGTATCTGGCACGGTTCATTAGTGAATGAAAGACATAAACAAATGTTATCAACTTATTTCTAATTTTACAGGAAGCAATACACGATAAACGTGCACTATTTTGGCGGTGGCTTGACCCCTAACCTTCTGCATAATACATTTAGATTAAACGAGGCAGATATTTCATTTACATAGCTACGAATAACACGTTAAAATATTCACGAATCCTTAATATCTGGAATATAAATCAACATTAAAGTCTTGTGGTTCAAAATACCCCAACCTACCCTTCACGGTTTACTTTAAGTAACTTGTAATTTCAAATGTGTTCGCTCGCATCTAATTATTTTTTTCTGGGTTGTTAATTACGGAAACTGGCGCACATGTCTCGGAATACATTAATATTATGTTTGTTTACGAAAACAATACTATGACATCTGTGTCCTCTCTCGTTTATAGCATTATATCTCGGCATGGTTCAGGTAAAAACCAGACACGGCAAATATTCTGAAAGTTATTGTATCGATTGGACAGAAAATTCGATAGACTCGCAAGGTGCGCCGGGGCACAGCGAGGTGCATTGCATTCCTCCAAGAGGGACGCGAGAGGGAATCGGCTGCATTCTTAGTTATTCTTACCTTTACAAACAAAAATCCCACCAAAATCCACTCGTGCTTGTGCAAAACTAACTTCAACACATGTTCTTATCGACACTCGTGTTATGAGAGTGCGTTGATTCACAGAAAAATTCAAGTTTAATTGTTTACATCACTGTCAAAAAAACACTAAGGCAGCACACACCCGAACGACCGGCGTATAACAAGCAAACTGGATTCATTTGGCTTGTCTGTCTATGACGCGGAATGCTATTGCTTTGTCTCTCTTCAACGTGGTATATAATTACGTACAGCCGTCTCGCTCACTCGAAGAAAGGCGCCAGTGCACGGCGCGGGCGCCGACTTCTTCCTTCGGGACTTAAAAAAAACAAAAGCTCTTTTGAAACAAGTTACTGGTAATGGGGCTGCTTTAGGTGCCTGTCAAGATATTGTATGATTTAAAATTTGTTTGAGATGCCATCAAGGTATAAGACGTGATGGCTCGACAAGGAATTTTGTGACTTGATAAATAGTAGCGATCTGAAAACCAGAATATGATAAGTACAGAAAACATCGTCTGGAGACAACTGGAGATATATTTGTTTGCATTGTCTCCACAAGCAACAAAAGCATAGCAATCATAACAATAATAATTATTTTAAAAAATAGTAAGTTTAAGTACTTTTCAAAATATGGTGAATGTAAGCAAGGAGCTTCAGACCAATAAAAAAGTTTTTTATTCGTCTGAGCATGGAGCAAAGAAAAATGACAGCAAATAACTTTAAAAAATACACTTGACTCACCCTTCGTATTTTGAACCTCACAGCAACTAAAAAATATTGGCCTGAGGTCAACTCCGAAAAATATTAAGACTTTTGGTTAGCCAGACGGAATTCATTAAAATATGAAAATCGTAACTTACCCAAGTCTCTAAATAGGGCACAAAAAAGCGCCGCAAAAGAAAGTTTTTTCTAATACACTACCTTTATTGCCCCATTCACCCCTAAAATTTGTGTCGGTACTTACTTAGTTAATTTCACTAGGTTACGCCTTACCTGCCGCGCTTAAGGACCATTTTTTTGCTAACCGTATCAAAATTATTTTAAAATGCTGTTTACATTATTCTAGTTTAAGTTGACACTTTTCATGACAACTTACAACTACACAATAGCATTGATAAAAATGACAAAGTACGGTAGCTATGTCCCAAACACTATTCTGACCAATGCTGACCATAGATATATATTATACTAGCTGCCGCCAGCGGCTTCGCCCGCGTGTAATATTTATAAATTTTAGCCTATGTTACTCAAGGTTAAAGGAGCTTTCTAATGGTGAAAGAATTTTTCAAATCGGTTCAGTAGTTTCGGAGCCTATTCAATGCAAACAAACAAACAATCAAATCTTTCCTCTTTATAATATTAATATAGTAATTATAGTATAGAAGTAGATATAGATTATTGTGACATTTTAACATACCTGACATAATATCACGCCTATATTCCCCGAAGGGTTAAGCAGAGCTGTGGTATTATCACACATTTGGCTTAGTTTGGCTTTGGGTTAGTTTAAGTCCCCTGTAAGAAGTGAGACTAGTGTCATTATCTGGCCACAAATCCTGACCCCTCAGAAATTCCAGGTGGAAAAACCGAATATCACTTTTACCCGACCCGCGAATCGAAACCAGAACCTCGTGCTCAGTAGCAGCCCTTGCGACCACTCACCAGACCAACGAGGTGTGACAATTTACTTTAAATAAAACTGCTATCATTTCAACAACATTACACTTATTTTCCCCGAAGGTTTAGGCAGAGGTGTAGCTATAGTACACCCACATTACGCCAGCTATAGTGTTATTGGTAAAACACCAACAACCTCTTAAGGAGTCATTGTACTCATCACTATGAACAACTTTTACTATGCAGCTGTTCCGTACATTTTGACGAGTTATGCGAACATAAATGTACGGAACAGCTGTTTTTTTTATTGCGATTTCATATTTGTTCCCATAGTAAAAGTTGTTCATAATGATGAGTACAATGACTCCTTAAGAGGTTGTTGGTGTTTTACCAATAACACTGTATAATAGGGGTCGCCCCTAATTCATAACTGGCGAAATGCCTATTGTAAAGAAAAAAAAATAAAGAACTATCGACCAGCAAAATAAGCTGTACACTCAGTTTTCTCAAGTGTATTTTGCGTTCAATGTTTACTTCAGCCAAAGGTGTAAAGAAAGCCTTCTGTGGAAGCGCAAACCGAAAACTGAAATTGTGTTGCTACTAGTTTCCCCACAGTAAATACTTGGTTTATGGGTGCGCTCGTTATGTTTAAAGAATCGCAGACAAGCGCTAGATACTGTAAAAACGTATTTGTAAGTTTACAAACATAATTATAGGTAAACCACTTGAGAAAATTATGAAAATTTGCATGTAAAAGTTACGGAAAAGAGTTGCAGAAAAGAATCCGTAGGAAGAGTTTCAATAGACCTTTTTACAATTGAAACTGCGATTATTTTGTTGTATGTAGATGAAGTTCACAGTTTGAACCAATTATATTTTATTAACAGATATGTTATACACTAACACAACAACCGAAAAAAGTGTTCCGCGCAGCAGCGGCACAAATACCCACGTTTCATTTATTTTTACATTTCACTACAAGTAAAAACGTTACAATTGGAATGTTTTCAAGTCTTCACTATTGCGCGCTTATAAATATAATATCTGTTAATTTAATATCATTGGTTTGAGCATACTATTCTCTCCGTCTTCGGTCTTACGGCCAGTTTCTTCATCAAAAGTAACAGTCAACTGTTCTTTTGCACTGTTGGATTCACAACCCTCGCCTCGGAGCCTTTTAAAATTCTGGTGAAAAAACACTTCCTCTATCCTTAAACATCATCATAAGTAGTTCCTTGCTCTTGTTTCATGTTTATTGTTATATATATATATATCTAATTATGTATATATCTATAATATAAAAATGAATCGCAAAATGTGTTGGTAAGCGCATAACTCAACAACGCCTGGACCAATTTGGCCAATTCTTTTTTTGTTGTGTTCGTTTTCCTTAAGGGAAGGTTTAAACGTAAAGTAGGTGTAGGTAGGGTAGGTAGGTAGGTAGGTATGTAGGTAGGTAGGTTAGGTATGTAGGTAGTTAGGGTAGGTAGGGTAGGTAGGGTAGGTAGGGTAGGTAGGGTAGGTAGGGTAGGTAGGGTAGGTAGGGTAGGTAGGGTAGGTAGGGTAGGTAGGGTAGGTAGTGTAGGTAGGGTAGGTAGGGTAGGTAGGGTAGGTAGGGTAGGTAGGGGTAGGGTAGGTACTTAGTGCTACCCGTGCGAAGCCGGAGCGGGGCAGCTAGTTATATATATATGTATTTATATAGATAAGATAATGCTTTATGTGTGTATGTATTTATTGTATATGTAAACGGTACACCACTGACTACCTGCAGTATTGTCTCTCCTTCTTACTTTAATCCATCCAAAGGTTGTCTGTAAAAGATCGCTTTTAGCGATAAGACCGTCCATTGTGTCACCCTATGTAAAATTTCTAATTTGTGTCTGTAATTTTTATGGTGTACATAATAAAGAGTATTCTATCTATCTATCTATCTAAGAAACTGGCCGTTATACAGTATACACCTCAAAAACACAACCATTTCATAAAGTTGTTGATCTTTGAAATTGACAGTTGTGGTCAAGTTGATTCACTCCACTGCTAACTTATTAGTTTGCAGAAGTCCAGATTTGCGCCCTTGCGGCATAAGAAGGTATGTCGGTGAATAAACGAGAATATTCACGTTTTTCGCCTCAAGGAACTCGACTGTTTTGAAAAAATTAGTAGGTAGTCACTCATTTCTTACCACCTACTTGAATATCGAAGTTTATCGGCAGTCGACACGTCAATGTATCACAAACACAAAGACCACGGAAAGACCATGGCAATTAATTTACCAAACAAAAGTCAGACAAACTGATCATTTTGAAACTTGTAACAGCAGAAACGGCAGCTGCAGTAACCAGGTGAAATAAAACGATAATATGTTCATTCATGTATAATTTATTTCCATTTGCGACTGGGTATTGAACGAATCTCACTGAAAATGTTACAATTGTATGACCTAAGTCCGCACACTGTTTCACTAATACGGACACACCTCAGGGGTTCGTAACACGGAATAGTGAAGACATGGAGTGCTGATTTCATGAAAGGTAGACACATAATGAACAGTACCACACAAAATCAAGGTTCCATAATCGAACAACCATAACCTAGTAATAATAATCGCTTATTTTCGCTCCACTCACGAGTTAATAATCGTTCTTTACCCTGTCAACCAACCGTACTTGAGTTTATTTAAACTCAAGACGCACTAGTTCGCAAGAGATCGCGTTTAACGAATTTCCCGATGGAACCTTAGTTGTGTCAGTAGTATTAGTATATTATTGTAACTGACAACGCTTTTGAAGTCAACGCCGAAAGTATTTATCCATCGAGCATAAGCACTTCATTTGTTCACTACTCCGTGATTCGCAGACACACGCGACGGCGCGGACGCATCTGTATTGCTATTTGAATGCGTTTACAAATAAAAAAATAGCGTTGTAATTACAAGCCTCTTGTTTTTACGTATTATCTACTTAGGTCCCTTTCTTTGACACATTGGTTTCAGAAAATAAAGGCACACTCAAAGTGATTCTTATTTCAATTACTGTGAAGTTATATCATAAGGTTATCAGCTTTAAGCTCACTGGATAAGTCCGCACCACCGTTCATTTATACTACTCAGTAAACATTGTAATAAAGGCATTGATTCCTGGGAATTCTAGGGGGAAAGAGTACATACATATTCTATCGCACACAATCTTGTAGAATGATTAAATAGATTTACACACAAAATGCTTAGATTATAACAATGACGGCGCTAATAGAACATTGTGTTCGTTACAATTTGTGCTCACACTGTGTCTGTAATAGAAAAACAGTATAATACTCACACAAACTTATAGCCTTTAATATATCACATAAAGTTTAGGTACACATAAATATATTACTCTCGCGTCCGCTACTACTGGGGCCGCAGCTAGAGAGAAGCCGCACTTTAAAAAAACAAATTCATTATAAAACGAACACAACTAAATAAACATATTTTGTTTTAATTCTTTCATTGTGGGAGGCGGCCACTGTTTGATTTGAGATTTAATTGTAAGTTTGAGTGGCTTGTTCGTTTTCGGTAACGAAGAGTAATAATAACAATTTCAACACATAAATAATGTTAATAATTTTCTTAATTTAAATGTTTTTGTTTTATATAAAAAATATTGAAAAATATAATTTATAAGTATTTAAATTAAATAAAGGATATAAATAACATAAACATTGTGGAAGGGAGAGAATTTCATTCTAATAATAAAATTAGTATAAATTGATAATAAATATGGAAGTCATTCGATTAGTTATTGGATAGGCGTGAGATCGTTCGGAAATGGTGTCCTCTATCACAGAAGAATGAACAAATTATACAACCGAGAAGTGTATCAGGGAAAGCCAGCTAAGCCTGACGAAAAAGTGGTTTCCATTATGGTAAAAAAAAATTGTCGAATGATTAAAGAATGTCTTACGACAAGATAAAAGTCTAGTCAACCCCAAAAACCTACTGTAAAAAAATGCAAAAAATGGATGGATTGATAAGTAAAACCTAAATGCAAAGATATTCAAATAAATGAACAGAGTCCACATTCCGCAGTACAGTACCACATACAAAAAACAAACAAGCCACACATTCATTTAAATAAATTAAACTACTACATTAAGTTACTCCATGCGGTGATTATAACTCGGAATGTTCATCTTCGCCATCTGAGATCTGCAGCGGCGGTTCTGTAGTCTCAGTTTCATTCTCTTTCTCTGTAGCTGGCACCTTCTCTTGTGTATCTTCTAGTTTCTCCTCTTTCTGTCCTGCCTCAGGTTCAATAACTGTCTCTTCAGTTTTATTATCAGTCTCCTTCTTCGCTGGCTTCTTGGGCCGCCATATCTTCATCTTATTCAACAGGTACTTCATCTCTCTGTCCAAATTCGCCATCTTCTCTCGAATGCTGTCGACCGTCAGTTTAATGTCCTCGTTCTTTTTAAGAGCCTTCTGCTCCTTGATAGAGGTGCTGAGCCAGGTGGTAGTGTCTTCAATCTTCTTCTCCAATAAGTTAATTTCTACGTCTGTGAACACATCTTTGTCTGGATTAGCGTCTTTAGTGAAGTTCTTCGCCATTTTGAGAAATTCCCGTGAGCTGTTCAACATGCTGCGGAGAGCTATGACAGCATCGGGCCTCTCTCTGTGTTCCCAGTGCTTGTAGAAGATCGGGCTAGTTTTGTCCTTTAGAGCAGCTAATTTTGCCTCGTACAGCTCCGTGGCCGCCTCATACCCATCTTCGTACAACCATTCCGATGTTTCACTGCACAGTTTCTTTATTTCTTCAATCTGTTCTTGAGTTCCGCATTGAGAGTACTCGTCCATATCTACTTTCATTTGTGCGTCTACTACAAACGCTTCAAGGTTGTTGAGGGCAGTTTCTCTTTCGATGCGTTTCTTATCAATCATGTTCAACTCGGCAATCAGGGCTTTGGAGGTCTTGTACTGTTCTGGTGAAAGTGGTTGAAGATTTAGAAGTGTTTCCGCTGTTTTGATTGTCTCCTTCAGTATAACAATTTTAGGTTTGGGCTTAGTTTCAGGTTCAGTAGCGTTCTGTTTTTCTCCTTCTGTTTGGTTGGCTTTCTTTGTATCGTTTCTGGCTTCCTCTTCTTGGGGTTTCTCCTCAGATTTCTCTTCAACCTTTTCAAGAGTTTCGGAATCTGATCCGAATAGTTTGCTAATAGTGCTTCCTATTTTGGATAATGTGCTATCTTGGTCTTCGTCTTCGTCAACAGTTTTCTCAGCGACAAACTCGACGTTGACCATGTTTAGTAAACCGGAGTCGTCCATATTGAAATGTGCTTTGATTCCTTTATGTTCGACGTTTTCACCGGTATGTTTGGCTAGTGCGGCACCGACACCGTTTAGCACAACTTGGCTAAGGTTCAAGGTACCAACGTATTGAAGCTCGTTAGAGGGAATGTGGTCTAACTCGGCATAGTTGACGTGGAAGTCAAAGTCATCAGTGTGTTTATTGAAAGTGATTACCTTCTTTTGTGGGTAAGGGTTCATGGGGCCGAATAATGTCCTCTTGATCTGTAACAAATTAGTTTGATTAGATCAGTGCTCAATAAAATTTTCTAACTATAACTTAAGAAATTTCTAACTAAAATAAATGAAGGTATACTATACCAGCTCCTGAAAAAACCCAAACCTACATTAATCGAATATTCAGTTGTACCCCTAAAATTATTAATACAAGAATCAATTTTATGGCACTAAAGCTTGAATATTATACAACTTTGGGATGGATAGCACGACAATTAATTAAATTAAGGATGATTTTAAGTTATAGTAGTAAACGCACCAGTTTATCGTTGCCGTCAACGTGTCTGGTGAATGTCACTTGTATGGGGAACAGAACCGCGTCGCGCACATTCAACGCAGCTACTTTGTATCCAGTCGCAAGAGAGGCCGCCCTGTAAAAAGAATCAATATTAAATTGTTGTTTAATTTGTTGAAGAAAGTTGCAGTCTCACGTTTCAAAATATAATAATCAATCGAGAACCTCCCGAACAGGTTCCCGATTGGTTTATGATAAACCTTACCAAAATTCAGTGTTTTCTGCGTAGATCAAATTCTAAAAAGGTTAATTCTCAACCGAAACTTTGATAACGTTACCTGTACACAGCACCCATAGTGGCAGCCTCGTCCGCGTTGATAGAGCGGGCGGGGTCATGGCCCACCGCGTCCTTCAGCGCGAGCGCGGCGGCCGGCGCGCGCGACGCGCCGCCCGCCAGCACCAGGCGCGCGCCCGCGCCCGCGCCGCCCGCCGCCGCGATGGCGCGCTGCACCACGCCGGACACTCGCGGCCACAAGTCTGCACACAGCTCCTCGAATTCAGCCCGAGTTACCTGGAGATGGAAATAATGATGATGATTGTAGGAGTGGCAAACAATTGAATGTTTGTTCATTTGCTTTCACATCAAAACGAGGTATAGTCGGCCAAAAACTGTGAACACTAAACATCTCTCTCGCTCTTTGTGCTCAATACCATCTTGCGCAGGCATGTTTCTCTGAAATACAGAAGGGGTCATCAGGCAAATAGAAGATCTAAATATGTCTGTCCCATAGAACGTTACAGAACTAAATTGGCTGAAAGACACTTTCGCGTATTAGGTAGTCGAATTTATAATGCTGTTAACAAACAATGCAATATTTATGGCTTGAATAATTTCGAGTGTAAGAAGAAAGTGAGTCAATGGCTCACGACTCTTTCCTATGAGGAGACTGAAAAGTTACTTGGAAAGCTTTTTGAATAATTCCTGCTTAGTCAGACAACGCAAACATACACCACACACACACGACACACATACACGACACACACACACGACACATACACACGACACATACACACGACACATGATACACGACACATACACATGACACATACACATTTCAATTCGCATTATAGAGAGGTTATATTCTATGTTTTTTTTAATACAAGTATATTTTTATTGTTTTGTTTCCTTTTTAATTAACTTTATTTTTCTTTTTGTACTCAACGATAGCTACTTACCCAATATAACTCCGTACGAGTTTGTATAAATTGGAAAATGTATTAATAGAGAGAGCCCTGGCACCCATAACACAAGTTAAATCTTAGCTTGGGTGCCAGTGGAGATAGTCAGTGATTTAAACAATTTAAAAGCAATATTGTCATCATTTAACCTATCCTATGTAAATTGTAAATTTGGAAATAAAGTTATTATTATTATTATTATCTCACTAAGTGGGAGCACATTCTATAGGCCCATTTGTTGCTCAAATACTTGGTGGTAAGGGCATTTTGGGAGCAGCCTTTAATAAATCTTGACGTTCAAAAAGATCTGATTCGCAGACTTATTCAAAAAAATGATTTTTTATGTTTGAATTTTGGTACAGTCGAGCGAGCTGAATTGAATTGTTATATAATCGTACACTATTTAGAGACGCCAGTAACAGCTAGCCACTAAGACAATAATCCGTGACTATCGCTCTACTACCGTCTTTCGGTTTATTGAATATACATTATTATATATTATTTGAATCTATCTTGAAGGCAGAAAATCAAAAATCATAGATAAACTTGCGCCTTTTTCCGATAGCGGTAGGCAAAAACTGCAGAACGCCACCCGCAACGATCCTTACATACTCTTGCTTCATTTACGTTCATACATCTGTCATAAACGAATGCCGGTTGCGAGCAAATCCAAATAACATTAAAAATAATTAAGTATGAGAGCCGAACAAGTTTTTGTTTTTAATTTAAATTCATTCAACATACAGAAATTCCCAGATTACATTACTTTGTATTCACTATTGTAAGTTAATAAGCTTTTGGGCAGAAGCTTAATCAGTATGCAAGTTAAGTATGATCCAAAAACAAGCACCTGCACAGTGAATGAGAATATTTAAATATGCGACTTTTTATATTAGTTAGTTTTAACATATCCTTACATCATGCATGGAATATGCATATAAAGTAAGGTACGTGGAATTTTATGGCAATAGGGATGATGCCTGGGTAAAACGAAAGAAATTCCATTTAGTCCGTCAGTCAAATAAAAAAAAAAATTAGACGTGTATTTTTGCTGTAATATTATTAATAAAAAAATACTTAGTTATAATGCATTAAAGTTGGGGTTGGGGGGCTCGCTACGTCACATCTATGTATAAAATCTACCAAGGCGTGACGTCATGCCACATTTTAAATCAATGTATCACCGTAATCATTTGATTACGTAAAAAAGAAAAATTGTGTCCCATATTTTTTAATAATCTACCTAACGGACAAAAAAATATTTAGTAATAGATGTTATTATCTATTAAGTTAAGATAAAGGCATTTATCGCATTGGGTTTTCCTGTAGTGGTAAATGTAAGTTGATGAATAAGTAAATAATGAAATATTTAATATTTTTTCTAGTCTTCATCCCTATTTACATGCATGTTTTTGTGGATGCTACAGAGTGTCTGACTTATGTCATTTATGAATTCTGTGTGAAGAGGTGATGGATAATAATAAGGATTAAAATTCAATAGAAATTTCCTTGTTGGTCTAGTGTTCACAAGCACTACTGCCAAGCATGAGGTCCTGGGTTCAATTCCCTGGCCGGGCAAAGTGTTATTGGGTTTTCTATCTGGAATCTTTCATTAGCAGCCCGGAGGCCGGATTTGTGCCCCGTTGATGGCAATAGACTCGTGCCCATTACATGACACTTAAAGATAACTGGCGAAATGTGGGTATAGAGCACCTCTCACCTCTGCCTACAGGCCTGATGTTATGTAACCAATAGAAATAGCCTACAGAAGTCATGATTAGATAATAATTGTTACGAAGGCATAAACTGTTTTATGCAGTGTTTGTGGACAGATATTAATGAGAACAAGAAAAGTTACAAGATATCACAAATGTTTTTATCAACAGGGATCAAATAATGCACTTGCATAAATTATTATTAATTTATTAAAGTATTCTCAACCTGACGCAACGCAATGTGGGACAGGATTTGACCACATACTGCTGTTGACACACGACATTTACAGCAACTAACGGTTTGTGTGATATTTGAATTATTAATTTTATAATCTACACATGAATATTGTAATCGACAGCTAACACGTTTCGGATAAAGTCTGAGTACGATCGAAACCAATGGCATGGCGATGGCAGACCAATGGCCAGGTGGGGACGACGAACAGCAGGCGTAGCATGAGCATCGTTTTGTCGACGGAAGAGTAGACAAAAATGACGTTTCCTGTAGACAGTAGTCAGAACGAGACGGCAGCAAAATAGAAAGAGTCAACTGCACTTTTTACGAAATTCACTCTTTTACATAATTCGACTCAGAATTCTTTGTTTTATCATAGGATTTATCGGTTGTCAGTGTGATTTTGACAGTAAGGATAGAAAACTTTCTTCCGAAATAGTCTACATATAAAAAGACCTAGACAAAGATCGTTAGAAATGAAAGACAAAATGACAGATTGTAGAAAGATTTCTACGGTGGATGTCAAAAATGAAGAAACGAACTGTCACTTTGTATAGAAAAAGCTATGTCTATTCTTCGT
Organism: Lithophane semibrunnea; assembly: GCA_947363905.1. Lineage (NCBI taxonomy): Eukaryota > Metazoa > Arthropoda > Insecta > Lepidoptera > Noctuidae > Lithophane > Lithophane semibrunnea. The sequence goes on from OX376198.1 coordinate 5,432,837, forward strand.
AGAGATAGAAAGCGCCATGCTACGCCTGCAGAAGATTCCGGAGAAGACCTGTGCTATGTTTAAAAAAACTTACAAGCCTTGTAGTACCAAATGTCATTATTTAGTTCACAAGTACTTATATTTTTACACTTTTATTCGTGATTTTGTTGATCAAAAAATTATTTGTAAGTTACAACTTATAGAAATTCATAACAAATCCTCAGAGTTTCCGGCGACTCTCTATTCCATCTTACAAGTTTACAAGTGTTGTGCTTAGTACCGCAATAAATGTTTAAAATAGTTTAAATTCGATAATCTTTTTTAAATGTGGTCAAAAGAGAGAGATGACCTGATGCCCGTTTCCCAGCAGTGGGAACATTATGCCTGATTATGAATATGGAGATGAGCTATGAGTTTAACGAAAATTAACATTCTAGGTAACTTGTGGATGTGTAGACTTGTAAGTTTTGATAAACAGGGCCCTGGATGAAACTTGCACGTATGTAAGAAAAAATGGCGCCACAAACATCCCAGCAACACATGGGTTTTTTTTTTGTTAATAACTCACCAGCTGTTTGAAGTCCTTGTCATCAAGCAAGCCTTCGATCTGCGCATAGAACTCTGTATTCGCCGAGAGAATAATCTTCAGCCTCTCTGCTTCTAAGAGTAGTTTCTCCATAGAGCGTGGTGAGACTCTGACGTCACCGCCGCCCTGTGCTTCCCAGGCTTTGATGAGGTGCTCGCGAAGACGGAGGGTCATCTCATGGCCGCCTAAAGTTCTAAGGACAAAAACAAACATATTTTAATTGTGTCAAAGCTTTAGATGTATATTGTATAGCTAAAATAATATTTAGCTGTATCTTTACTACACTAGATTCCAGCAGTAATCTAGTTAGAAAAGGCGAATGAAGGTATTTTCCTAGCAGTCCTAGTAGTAATGGCAATTAATGCGATTTTTCATTAATTTCATTAGCATGTGATATGCTTTTGTTAAGCTATTTACTAATATGACGATAATTGATAATAATGAAGTATGTGAATTTTGTTAATATGCGAATTAAAAAGTGTATTATTATTAAACAATCACGCATTCATTCAATCAACACACGACCCTAAGTACGAGTAAATCAAAGACAATAAGGTAATAATTGCTAAACATAATTCTTCGCATCACCCTGCTAATGCTAATAAATTTAGCAATCACAAGCATTCAATACAGGCTGTAAGGGTAAACACTCTTGTCATTCAAACCATGGGTAGTTGACTTAAATATAAAAATAAATGACCGAACACAACAAAAAAAAAACGTAATTTTCATTAAAAGATTTTAAAAAGTTTCTATCCGACACCGTGCTCTCTAGCGAAACTGCTGACTGACTGAGGGAGGGGTCGCGTTTACGGCCGGTCAGGTCACATCCCGCACCCTCCGCCCGTGTTGAGACGCAAGATCGTTGCCCTAGCGCATAGGGCAACGAACTTGTGTCTCTTGTGGTAAAATGTAGATTTAAAAAAAAGAATAAAAAGGTTGTAATTTTCCATTGATTTTACATTCTATAAATGAAACCAAACCACTGGTTGCAAGGATTACGGTGTTTACCCTAACAGCCTGTATACAACCCTAAGTACGCGCAAATGAAGGATAACAATTGCTTAACCCATTCTTCGCAAGTTCGCAGCACCTGCTAATAAATTACACTCGCGAACGTGGTCACGGGTGCCATAGAGAGAGCACGTTACCGCTGCGTGTATCGACGCTCTGAAGTATGATAGAATAAAAAAGTACGAAGCGATAAATCCACTTCGCACTTCACAGAATTTTGCAACTAAATTTCATTAGCTAAATGCTAAATGAGAATTCGCATGCTAACAATGAATGCGAATGCTAATTAATCTATCACTAAGTTCTAGCCTACATTTAGTTGAGAACGGTCCAGAATAGTATAATGTAATATAATAAAATTTACCTGTCAAACCCAACTCCCAACACTTGCAGCTGAGGCACAGTCTCGACGAAGCCCTTCTCCTTTATCTTGACAGTCTTGTACTCGACCAGCGCCGCCTTAGTGGACGCAGCGCCCATGTCGAAGAACAACGCGTGCCACGCTGTGTCGTTAATTTCCTAAGAAAAAAAAATAGATAAAAAATAAATATAATTGTATGTATTCAAGGCGAGGTTGGTTACAATACGGCGATACACAAGACGCGGCGAATGCTCGCTTTGAGCACATTAAATTCTCGTTTGTCATATTTCCGTTTCAAAGGAATTCACGAAACAGCCGACAGTCGAGTGGAGGATCCAGCGCTCGCATCGAGCGGCTCGGCTCGCTGCACTGACTACTGTAACGCGTTACAAAATCTCGATACATTATAAACAAACGTTGCAAGTCAGTCTACGCCCTACAGCTTGATGTGTCATATTAGAAACGTCTCTTGCGGTGTTGCCCAGCGTAAGACACGAATCACTGAAAATTCAGGCTTCTAGCTTTATCCACAAGGAAGTTACAGCCGGTTGAAAATGTCCTGAGTGGCTTCGAGAAAAGGATGGTGCGGCTGTGCTTTGGTTTGTTTGTTTTTGCTCGACTTGGCGAGATATGAACATTATTGGCATTATAATGATAAAGTTCACATTCGTATGAAACACTAACTTTGTTTAGCTTGTAAAGTTAAAGTGAGGTCTGTGAATTTTGCCTTAAGCCTAAACTACCAGCCGTGCATTAATGTGCAGTGATAATAAGTAGAGTCGCGGAGTCTCTAAACACAAATAATCTCACCTTCCTTCTGAAGATACCATAGTTGATGGCGATAGCAGTATAATCATTAATCAGTTGCAGCACATTCAAGCCAGCGAGCGCGGCGGCATCCTTGAGCGCGCGACGTTCAGCTTGGTTAAAATAACCTGGCACTGTGATCACGCATTCTGTAATTGTTTGACCTGGAAAATAAAGAAATATTTTTAATATTGAGTTCAGATTTTATTGATAAACCTATGCTATACATTTCCAGTTTATGCTGATCTCGCATTGTATAGGATTTCGGTACAATGCGAGGTCAGCTTATACTGGAAATGTTTTCTGGTAAAAAACCGGACAAGTGCGACATAAACTCGCGTGGTGAGGGTTCCGTACAATAAATATGTTATCTACCATGTTTTTTATCCAAAGAACAAACTTAACATTGTAATTGAAAAACATTTGTTCTCCCCATTCATTCCAACTACAAATGTAAGTAATATTAAGAGATTTACCATGTTTAAGACCATAGACTTCTTATAGGTTTCCATGTAACCTACAGAACCATTCTCAGTTTTTTTTTTCAAAATTTTAGGCTCTGTCGTTTTGGGGGATAAGTATTTGGGGTAAAATTATAAAAAATATATAATATTTGAGACCCTCACAACACGCCATTTTCATGTAATATGTCCTATAATACAGTTTGAAACTATATTTTTTTTTATTTTCCAACTTGCCCCCAAAATGTTCAAAACTCATTTATTTAAGTTACCTACACATCTGTGTTTGGGTCACAGAAATTCATACAGACAGCCAGCCAGTCAGACAGACAGATGTCAGACATACACACAACACAAGTGATCCTATCAGGGTTCCATTTTGTCATTCGGACATACAGAACCCTAGAAACATTAAAGTTTGGTTGTTCTAGAATTTTTACTTTCTGGAATAATCATTGCAAGCTAGACTGTTAGAAAATCATTGCTGATTTTTAGAAACAAAGACTTTAATTAAATTATTATCAATATGATAACTACACAAGCTGGAACTGCAAATTATTGCAAGGATTGATTTTAAGTTCATTGAACTGTTAAAGCATCCATTCATAGTAAATTATTTGGATTCTTTTTTTCATTCTCAGTAAAATGATATCCATAAGTCTCTTATCTCAATTTCATAAATCAATCTTACCATGACTAATTTCAGCGAAGTCTTTAGCCTTGGCTAGGAGTTGTGCGACCAGCTCCTCAGGTGTAAACTTAGTCTTATCATCATGTATGAACAAAGGTGTACCCCTGTCTGTAGCCACAATATCGTAGTACGGGTAGCGGGCTCTGAAAATGTGATTGATATTGTTAATTATATTCTATGTATGTAATAATTTCTTAGTAGCAGCCCAGAGTCCAGATTTGTGCCCGGTTCATGGCAATAGGCCCTCCTATTACATTGGATTTAAACAAAACCTAACCTTTCAGGGAAAACAGCCATGATGTTTTGATACACATTTTACAATTTCTTTTGAAATTACTGTAAGTACCTACATAACAGTTAAAATGTTAAAATTCTAATTATGATTAATATGATATTTACCCATATTTTTCCTTGATAAGAAACATATAAAACAGTTTATAGATAAAAATATAGCATCAAAATTAGCAAGTTATTTTTCCCTATTATATTAATATCTGTCTATTTGATTAATTTGTGATATCATACATATTTGATAAGAAGAGTGATATTGAGCCCATGGAACATTTTATTTATGTTAGAGTAGAAAATATTTTCAACATGCTTATATTTTGTGTGACAAATATAAATGATTGAAATGCAACATATCTGTGAAAAACTTTAAAACAAATGATATTTATTCTAATCTAAGAGAGCAATAAATGTTTCAATAGAAAATTGTTTAACGAGTCTCCCTTAAAATGATGCAATATGCAGCCATAATTAAACTTCATGCTAAATGAAGAATTTTATGATTTCAAACCTAATTAAAAAGTGTCATGAAACACATGTCCAACCGAAGTGTAGAACTAAGTGAAATAATAAAATATAAAGTTCCAACAAAAAAAAAACGATAAGAGTGTAGATTGTAACTTTCTCTGAAAGGCTGTATGTGGGTATGTCACTGACCTGTAAGCTTGCACCATTGGGTGATCAAAAGGCTTTCCAAGCAGGTCCAGCAAGAATTTGTAAGTATTTTTCGGGAATCTGACGCCAACAGTAACTGCGTCTTCCCCGAAGGTCCTCACATCATCTCTGAACGCCACGACTGCTGGTGTCTTCCTCTTAGACTCCTTATTTAACACTATCTCCATCGGAACTCCAGGAGACACAATGCCGACCTTCATCCATTCTGAACCCAAATCAATGGATATTACCGCTGCGGCCTCCGTTTGTTGACTTAAAAGTAGTGGTAACAGTAACACACTCAACACCCCAAACATTTTCTGAAAAGTAAAAATGAAACAATGAGATAAATCTCGAAACTACGAAAAACACATCAGCGATTCCGGAAAATAGGTTGACGCAGCAAACGAGCGTTATAAGAGAAAGTATGCACTTACTATGTTTAAAATCATTTTCTTTTAAAAAGCTAACATCTAGAATATTTATTTTATAGTATCACTTCGCTTATAACAGTGTGCAATAATTAAAATCTTATAAATTTTATTTCGTTACAGTGAGCCAGCTACTTTAGTCCACGTCAAGTTTAACGTGTTTTCTTCTTTTTGGTTAATTTAATGGCATTGTTGCCAGATTATTCAGCCACGTTACAGAAATAATCACCACGGAATATCTTTCGTTTTTTCTTCATGCACAATTTATAATAATGGATCTTTCATTTTAGACAGGCATAAAATTTTCTGAATGTAATGTTTATTACTGATAATTAAGTTCCCATGTGTCCTCTTGTTTCAGAAAGAAACAATAATCGCCTAAGTACAGTTTAGCATTCTCACGAACGCGCCTCTCTAGCGTTTTCGGAAACGGAAAATCAACCAAAGACATTTACAAATCATATGTTTATTTATGTAGGTTGTTCTATAGTTTATGGTTTGATTGGGTGTTGAGGAAGGTGTTTGTTGAGTGTTGATCACAAGTACGGAGGTCGCGGAATGCTGTTTATTTATTGTTATTAATTTATAATTAGTGCGTCTAACAAACAATACAAGCTCAAGGTAAGTGCACTGCATTGAAATCGATGATCATTTACAATTTTCACCGTAAAACCAAGCTATCATCAAGTATAGTATCTTGATTACATCTGTTTTTGAGCTCAATATATTACGCATTTTGGATTTTGCACCCTGAATAACGTAATGTTAGGGTACAGCGATGCGCTCATGTGCTGTACAGCGTGGGGGATAAAAGTATCGTTTACATGCGGTTCTAAAAATGTGACTAGACGCATGAATAACGTCGGGACGCATTGGTGGCGCTCCTTCTAAATATGGAACGGGTGTTAGTCAACGTTTGTGTTGTCCTCGGCGTCGTATCTTCGGCGATCCCTGCGATTATGTAAGAGCCCTTGGAGGAGCGCGTCGGCACGTGCATACGAAGCTGCACGCGGCGCCTCCACGTCGGAAGCACGACGTAGGACGCTCGGGCACGACGCAATCGCGCACGCGGTCGCCGCGCTGGCCGGACACCAGTTTCCTAGCAACACGTTGTTGATGCCACTGCTGACCCAATGAATACAATAACACATGGTAACTAGCTGTTACATCACACCTAAATTGCATCGTGTCCGTAATTACGCTGCTTACGTTGCTAGGGTGTCTATTACCCATAACATTTATGCTCAGACACATTGTAGGGGCTAGATTGACTGGTGTAATTTTTGAAGTTTCTGAGGTAAGTATATCATTAGATTTATTCCTATAAGTAGTATTTAATTTAATTGAGTGGTGACCTTGGTGCTCAACTAATTATGGTTTCAATCAAGTAGAGCTTGTCACAAACCCAGTGGTGCATAATATCTAGAGCCTGCTACTACTAGCTATAAATAGAGTCTAGACCTTTGTGTGACCTAGATTTCAGTTCGCACTTCCTGTAGGATTTCTAATTTTAAGTGTCACCCAGAGACAGTGTTCTAGTTTTCAATAAGTATGTAGCTACATTTTTAGCTTCCTTAATTTACCTTCAAAATTGGAGATAGAATTATGAGCAGAATTATTCATAGGTTTATTATTTATTTAAATTCACACACTATACAGTAACTATACACCTTTTATGATGTTATTGTACCACCACATGTTCTAGTTCAGATAGAAAGGGCAAAGACCTTAAAATTATTATTAGAAACATGATCTGTTCTTAAATCTCATCCATGTCTAGACAGTTGTCCAAATAGTATATATTGTAATTATGATTTACATATTATAAGCTGTTTCAAGGCTACATAATCTTCACCCAAATGATAAGTGTTATGTGCGGCAAGTTAAGATAGCATTCCTTGGAGACAGCTGTTATCTAAGTTTTACACAATCAATACAATGTAGCATCAAATATCTACACCATCACTGATAGGTGAAACATTGCAATTCTACCATAAATTATATACATTTATTATACAATAATATACTATTTTAATTTATTACCTAAAGTTATTTTTAATTTAATAATAATTAAATATCTAGAAATTATTTCACCAATCATTTGATTATTCTCAACTGAACATCAGGAATACAATAGTACAGTACCCATAGAATACAATTATAATTTCATTTCAGAAATAAACAACAACAAAATTAAAATTATGGACTAATAATTAAATTATCATTTTTCTGTAGGTAGACTTTTACCTAGGTGTGTTTCTGATACCAGAATCAAAACAAATAAATAACAACATTGAATAGTGATGTCATTATTTCCTGATTGGATGGAGTCAACTGTGTGAAGTGGCAGATACTCAATGTTTGTTTACAACTCTTTAACACCAAGTTAATGAACGGAATGATTGATTATGTTAATATTTTATTACCATTTTTTTTTACTAGATAAGAAAGTCCTGTAGAAAAAATATCTGAAAGTTCTGAAACCCTTTTATATTAGTTCCTGTTGTCTTTCAAGTCCTATGGTCCAGTTATGAAATGTATACTGCTCACTAAAATCTTGATACTTGAAAAAGAAAAGCATTTCAGCTTTGTCATTTGACCTATTTTCTATTCTTAAATCACTATTGTTATTCTGTATCTAATTTTTCCTCTTAACTGTTGTCCAGCCGTGTAATACCTCATTACGAAATTAGTTTTTCTGTATTAAAATATACGGCGCCTTTTCCGTGTAAAACACGAGTCTTTCCTGTTTAATGTGTACAAACTGTGCTGAGCTTCGTCCACGTGCCGGATCCAGTCTCATCAACAAAATTGTTGTCATCCTTGTCGTACATAAAGATAACGTTTCTAATATAAGCGCCTTTAGACTAAAATGCGATCATAACTTCAGATTTAGCTATAATTAACGTCATGGGCAGGTTGGTTTGGCGTGATAATTGACTAAGTTAATGTTTTTCCCTGTGCAGGCCCGTAATAGGGCATTGTAAATAAATCTCTCGTTAGATAATCAGTCTTATGTGTCAGTCCGCGTCTCGGTGCGAGTTCAATTCGCTGATGACACGGGGACGCCACGACACGACGCGACGCAACCACGCTATTACATTTAGCTGTTTGTTACTATGCCAAGGTCACGCGATATTATGTGATTGTGTAGCTACTTGACGCGATAAATTAATGGATAAAAATACTTGTTATTTTCTTTTTCGCGTTTCTATTCCACGTTCTTAGTAGGTACGTAAATTCGGTACCCACTTAATGTTACACAATAATGTTTAAAATAATACACTACATAATTATCTACTAGCTGCGCCCCGTGGTTTCACCGGCGTAAGTCTGGATCCCGTGGGAATATCGGGTTAAAAGTATCATATGTCCTATTCCAGGTCATGGTCTACCTATGTGCCAAATTTCATCTAAATCCGTTCAACTGTTTTAGCATGAAAGCGTAACAAACTCACTTTCGCATTTTATGATATTAGTTAGGAATACCTACCTATCTATAGATCAACGCAGGTTGCGATATGATTTGTTGATGCTGATTCCGCAGTTGTTTGAAACCATGCGCTGGTATTTCGAAGTGGGAAACAAAAATAAAGCAAAGATAGCAGTTGGCTAAATAAGGAATGTAACGTTGCTTTGCTAAATCTTGCGACTCTATGTTATATTCTATAGGACGTGGATATGTAGGTGCATTCTTGGAACTTAGATAGGCGTCATAAGACTCTACGTAGAAATTTCCTTAAACGTAGCTTCCTCTGCAACGTCCCTGAGCCTGCCGCATTCTATGCACTTAAATTGCAAGCTCACATTAGCGGCAAAACAGAGCATCATAAATCACATGCTTAGATGCTTAATTAATAATGACTAATAGACGAGACATTAATAATTTGGGCGGTTGCAACATCACTTCCGAAAGTTCGGACCACTATGATTACTTGTCTTATAGCATCGAGGCATTTTCACATTGAAGTAAGTAACTGCTGGTAACATCAAATCAGCGCGGACTTGACCTAGTAGGTACCTACTATACCATTGTATACAAAACTTTTACAAAACATCACTTACGTCATCTTCGAATCTTTGTTTTGTTGCCGGTTCAACGTTGTCAACGTGGATGCCCTTTACGCAACAGTAGTTTGGTACTTGTGTTCGTCACATGATTCCTTTGAATGTTAAAGCCTCGTTCGTTACGTAGTTGGATTCATGAAAATTCAATAGGAATCAGAAACAGTTTTATTTAACTTTTAAAATACCGATTATCAAGTAGGTAGTCTGAGGGCCTAGACAAGTGACAATCGCTTCGAAAGCGTTTCGTATTTCTACAACGACTTTCAACGGGATTGACATAAGCTTTTCGATAGCTTATGTCAGTCTCTTACATTTTTGACTTTTCCATCATCTTTATCGCTGATAGAATGTCACTTTGTCTAGACCCTCTGATTAACGTTCATGTGTCTTAATTGTCATATAGCTTTAACATGGGTTAAAGCTACATGACAATCAAAAAAGGCAATACCTATGGGATTATAAATTATTATTTTTGCAAAAATTCAGGAGATAGCTTTTTCTTTACGGGCCAAACGAATGGGAAAAATTGCAATCTATTTACTATTTTTGTATGCACTTACACGTTATTTCCCACCAGATGGCGCCAATGCGCGGCGAGAGGGGCGGGTCCCCAGCGCGAGGCGCACGCGCGTCTCTGCCGCTTCCGCGCAGGTTGATTCGCCAGATCGCGAGACACGTAGCCTCCAGTGGCCGCTCATTACGACGCCTAGAAGTGTCGGGCAGAATCATTGACAACTTTGACGACATTGAGGATGCTTCTGATGAGTCCGATATGGAACAGCCACAACCTGCGTAAGTTTTACAAATTGTACACTTGTATTATCTTTTGGGGATTCTTCACGAAGGATTCCGGACAGTGGTTTGGTCGGTGAAGATTGCTTCTGAGTATGCGAATTGGTCCTTAAAAGATGTTATACGAAAAGGAGAATTTGGTAATGGGAAAACAGTTTCGACAGTATGTCCAGGTTAGATAACAAAAATGAAAATAGACCCGTAACTGTAAAAGCACTGCTCAAACAGTGTACAAATAGCACACTCATTTCGAGAACTGAAGCGAGATCCGAACTTATTTCTGAATAAACTTTCGAAAGTGCGACGGCTACGACCTTTCATTACTTTTCTCTTAGAGTTTTCAACATTCACACTGAAAATCCGCTCCCCTTTTATAGAGAACTCGTTCCATTTTTCAATAGATCATATTCAGCTTTTCAAGGTGCACTGCCTAGATCAAACATTCCTATTGACTGTCTATTGACCTCATATAAAATGGACAAGGAAATAGTGACGGCGCCTGTCCAACTATTGATAAAGTCGAGTAATCAATAAATGCTCCGATGTGACTGATCTATGTTAACATTTATAGTTAAAAGGGCCTTCAGATTGCCTCTTATCTTTGAATAGGTGACTTAGCAACGGAACTGTGAAGGAGAATTTGCAAAGTGACTTTCATACCTAATGGCTTTTTGAGACTATTATCGATATTATTCGTTCTTTGACAATGAGGGCTTCATTGGATATCCGAAAGAGAGAATACTTCCCGTTGTATAAACCGATATAACAAGAAAATATTTCCGCTTTCCAAATGTAGTATGGATAACTCATCCTGTATACGGAAGTACACCTCACCGTCTTGAACGGATGACGAAGTATTTGCATATAGGAAACTTGCGTCACGCAAGGGACAGGCCATCTGCCAACCAAATTGGTAGTTCCCCTATAATATGTAGTATGAATATTATATTGTTAGTAAACAGTCTAATATTAGTCATTTCAAAGAAATGTATCACTTTTCTTTGTTATGTAGCACCTTTGTTTGAGTGGAAATGAATTTCCTTTATGAAATACTTAGATCTGAGATTTCTGAGAGTGCAAAAGCCTTTTGTGGAAAATGACGCACTATTTATTCGTTTCGGAGGTTGAACAACACCTTATATGAATATCAAGTGTTGCGAATATAAAAAACGCGATAGGCCAGAATAATAAACATACAGTTCTCTTCATTATGATGATTTATTAAAAACAAAATCTAAATGTTTGGTGGCACGTGTCTCAGTCATCACGCGCGAAGCAGCACGTGTCTTGTGATGTAATAAAATCGCTAACAAGTTTTATTAACAATCAATTTTGATCAATACGTCTTATTCTGATTGTGAATTTGTGACCTACTTTAGACTCTTAACTAGATTTGACAAAAGCGCAAAAGCAAAATAGATTATCCGTAAATATCTGATTTTGGGCATTTGATTTAATTTTTCTCATTTAATTGTGCAAGTTCTTCAGAACTATCGATAATAATGTATAATATCTAATCATCATTTTGCACCAGGAAACATTGTTAACCAACTATAAGGCCTTCAAATCAGGCCAGAAATTCAAAATTGATTGTTACTATCTAAAGAATCAAGACGTTTCATGTCATCAATCAAGCGTAAGTCAGTGTGAAAAAAAAAAAGATAAAATGTTGACAACATAAATTGTTATCATTTCGCTAGGTTAGTGGGTAAGACAAACGAAGCACGATAAAAAGGGAATTGTTGCTGAGATTGATAAAGTACGAATTGCTGATTAAGACATAGTGTGCTTTTTGTACTTACGGGTCATGCAAGTAGTAAAGTAAAGTGGGTACTTTAGGCATTGCAAAACTGACGGCGCGACAGCTAAGTGTAGGTAGATAAAATCATTAAAATATTTCGTTTAATTAACTCTGTAATGAGGTAAATTGAAATTGTTGTTGCATATTACCATGGCGAGTAATTTACTATTAGACCTCCCCTCGGATAGTAAAATCGTCATATCCTCATCTCACGGACATGGAAATGGGAAGTGGAAGTGGACCTCATGTAGCCGTCAATTTGAGGTAACAGGTATACCACAGACTATGCGAGATATAGGTATTATAAGGTACCTAGCCTATAAAGCATTGTTACACGTGCCAACAGTATTAGTAGTAGAAACAGATTGCATATAATTATTCACATCCGAGTATTCAGTTACATCTACTACACGTGCACAGAAATAACCTAGACACTATATTGGTATTTTTGGAAATCGACCCATACTTGAGGTATTTTAGGAACATTTCTAGACGGATATCAAGGCGCGTTATTAAGAAATGCTCGATTAAAGTGGGTGATAGAGGTGCATACTTAAAGTACGCGGTTTTTAAGCTCGCGACCTTACTCGGATCGCCGTCGGTGACACACGTGAAGCTTGTTGTTGGATCGCCGACGAACTTACTCAGCGGTTTTAAAGTCCGCGTACTTAGCATGACACGGGCGAGTAGGCTCGCCGAGCCATAAGTACGTAGTAATAGTCGCGTACTTGCTCGCACGTCAATCACCCCTTTAAGAGTGGAATGACAGATTTTAGCTAGTTTATAATTTGTCATGTAACTTTTGGTCGCGACTCAGGGCCGCGAGGATGTTGACAAACATTACATTATAATTTCGTTATTTCATCAAGTATTGTAATATGTTTGGTACTTGACAAATTACTTTTTTTGTTAGAGTACTCACTTATAAGGCTCAGACTAACAAAAAAGGAAGACGGCGCACCGCGAACATCAAAAGTGAAGCCACAAAACTGTACTCCTGCAAGTAAACATACACGCTCACGGACACACCTACACTAATATTATTCCCAAAATTATAGCTTTAACAAATGGCAACCCTTTGACACATAATAGATAAAAAGGTGGATTCACTTTTTTGAAGTTCGCTGTGCGCCCGTGTTCCTTTTTTTGTTGGTCTGAGCTGTATGGCGACTTATCTTATAAGCATTTCACATGAAACGTTATTGGAAAATCATCTTTGCTAAAACGAAGCTTTTTTGCATTTAAGCACCAACTCCTGCAAGTATAAGTAAGTAATCTTTTTCATGGTCTCGCATAGTATACAAATGTGATGTTCTCATCAGGGTGGCTTGCGGAGGCAACGCCGGCAACCTACCCCCTGCTGACCACGACGACGACCTCACAAGTTTGAGCTGGCTGCAAGACAGGAATTTACTTAGAGGTAGATTAGATACACTTCGGAACCCTTTCCACTGTGTTTTGACGATTTTGTCAGCGATGGAGCCAGCTGTTCCACTGCGTCGTGATGACAGGAAATGATAAAGTAAAAGACAATCGCATTTTAAAGGTATCACGTACAACAGGTAATGCGTGGTAATATAAGCAGCTCTATTTAGGTTGCCTTCGCATCTAGTATTGATTGACGTCACGTAGACGTTACACTGGCGTTGTGTGAACGCACCGTATGCGTTCAAAAAACGCCTGCACTGGATGCGAAGAGTTTCCTAAATATTCAAAGTATGAAATACTATGAACATGAAGTTGGTTGTCACGACACAGTGGGAACACTCTTTAAGACTACGGCTTCACTTGACTGAAGATCGCATATTCTTAGAAATTAGTTTAGTGATTAAGCTTATGACGTAACGGCTAGCCCTTGCTGGGCGTTGGCGTGACGCAACGTGAAACTTTGCATCTTAGCAATACTACGCATACTTAACGCCTACTTAAGATATTATGAGTTGTCTGCGAACTGTATCTTGTACTGCGAAATATATAAGCGTCTCTCAACGCGTCTGTTACCCAGCCAGAACAAAGGCGGGAGATTTTTATTTTAAATCGAGAGCATTTCAACTTGATTGCAACATCACACTATTGAAGTAAACGCAACTCTTGGTCATCATCTTTCTCCCGTCCCAATTTATTTGGGGTCAGCGCAACATGTCTCTGTGAACGCACTATACCAGAGATATTTGAGTCAATGCAACAGTGGACTTATTAATTGTACCGCTTCAATTGCATTCACATTACAATGGTCGAACTTCACTCATAATTAAATGCAGTTGCTGCTGATAATAATGGTCGCAGGAATGCACCCATTAAATCGAAAAAATAATAAAGCAACAATATATAAATATTCCATAGCCATAGTAACAATATTAAGTGCCGTTTCGGATTGTAAATGAACCGTTGAAAAACATAGAAGTTTGTTATCACTAATATAGAATAACATGCAACGTTCAGTCGTTTTTGCATTAAAATCCTGATTAATTTTAAATTGCAAAGTGACGTGGTATTTTATTATTAAAACTGAACAAAAACTTGTTCTGTTCCAGGTATAAATCTAACAAAAAGTGGTGTGGATATGGAGGATACGAAAATGGTTGATAACCAGATTATTGTGAAGGTGAGTTCATTATCAAAATGTATACCTACTTAGATCATAATCAATCTGTAATGATCTTTGAGGTGCTAATATAACCAAAAAAAAACAGCATAGCATAGCCAGTAAAGTAATGTTATACTGTGCTTGATCAGTAGTATATCGTTCGGTGTAAATAGGGTACAGGGATACAGCAGAATGTTGCTAACAATTCTGCTTTTACAGTTTTCATAAAGTAAATACGTTTCCAAACATATTTACGCTCCTTAAATTATTGTGTGCAAAATAGACCTAAAGAAGACTACATTAAAGTATTATTCTCAATATTGCAACTTTGCAAGTAATCCTAAATTGTTCGTGAGTAGTTATGTCATTGACGCTACCAGTAAATGATAACGTATATATTATAGGTATGAAAATCACAAAACATTATCACCTGTAAGCTATAGGTACTCCTACGTGGTACAACACACACTTTAATATTATGGATTGCGCAGGACTTACAGACGATAACGTGGCATACACGAACTTATTAGTTATTTGAGGTCGAATTTTGTGTTTTGCAATTCTGACTGATAAACTCAAAGCCACAGTTCAATACTACACAATTCGTTGTCCATTACCGCAGACATTTTCCCAGAATTAAATAATAACTAACTTATCTTCACGACTGTAATCCCCTACCATTGAATCATTTAAGGTTTAGGCAGCGGTGTTCCCGTTCGAGACGCCCTGGGCGTCGGGAATCCCAGGCGGATTCCCAGCCACTATAGGCGCGGGCTTGCGGACGGCGAGCAATGGGTAGCTCGCCGTCCGATTAGGACCAGGCCCGGGTCGATGGCGCGTCGTGTTCCACGCGCGCCTCAAAGAGATGTCAGCACAATTGGCGGGGTCCGCTAGGACCGATGCCTGCCAGGGTTGCGGGTTAGTCCGAAAAGGATACCGGGACCTTGGCAACAGGCAACTGAAGGAACACGGGTGGGTTTTAGTCAGTAAAAGTCTGACACGCCCTTCCGCTCCGCCCAGAGCGGGAGAAGTCATTGGATGATTACCCACCCACAAAAAAAAAAAAAAAGGCAGCGGTGTTCCACATTTCGCCAGTTATTTTTAAACATAACTCCGAACACCGATAATATAATATTTAATAGTTTAAAATAAGGGACTTAAGTCACTTGTAAATAAATTCCAAAATTATCACAAAAAATAATAGATTCATTCAACCAAAAATAGAACGCATCACCCTGTACCTAAGGCACAGTTCCAGTTACCATAATCCAACTTGGGATCCCTTTCAATCCCATGGTTAGTGTAAACTTGTTGCCCAATGCATTATTTTATCAAAAACCTTCAACGATTCTTAACATAATATTCACCACTCTCATGTTTGAAGTGACTAACTACTACGGGAAAGTAAGTTCCATAATGACGTGTAATTATTAAGTGACCTAAGTGTAACCTATATTTACTGACTGCCTTGTCATATGTGACCTTAAAGACAAACCTGTAGGTACATACTTACGTATTAAGATTAAATGTGAACTTAAGTTCAGGTTTATTCATTACTCACTAATTAATAACGCCTTTAATATATGACATAAACAGATTAAACGTAGATACGTAGTCTTTTGTATCGTTCAATGTGATATCATGACTGTTTGTTACACAATTTATAATATTAGTAATACCTTGAAATGTCTTGACAATGCCGCATGCCGCTTCAAAGGTCCAATAGAGTCGATTGCGCTAAATAGCAAATACATACCATTATTTAAAAAGAATTTTCTGTGAGTTTTTTGTCTATCCTTTAATATAAAGGTTTTTCCCAAATAATGCTGTACCTACTGAGTATTTATGTTTAAAAATCTGATAGGGTGTATATGTGATTTTATTTATTGAATATGTGTGGCGGCATCTATATCGCCACATGCGAACTACGCATCAAAGACCTGACGTAACATAAATCCTGCATCGCGCAATTATAGTTTACCGCGCGATCGACATATATTCAAGACTAGCTTCAGCCCGCAGCTTCGCCCGCGTGGTATGTCGATGAAAAGAAGCCTTATGTCCTTTCTCAGGCTCTAAACTATCTGTGTACCAAATTTCATTTAAATCGGTTCAGTAGTTTTGGCGTGAAAGCGCGACGGACAGACAGACCGAGTTACTTTCGCATTTATAATATTAGTAAGGATTCTAACATCAATCGTTGGACAGTTGCCAGCCAGACGCAACACCCGTCTGGTCGTAGGATACTCCCTTTTCTATAGAGGATGAGTGAACTTTACACCCTGTTCCTCATACCCCTTACTATGTAAGTATGTCTTTTGGAATTGTAAACGTAAAATCTTTCAATCATAAAAAACCTATGTTAACAGCACAAACATCCATTACATTTGTAAACACCACTTCTACTTAATTAAGTAATATCAGTACTATAAAATACAGCAGTACAAACCACTGTGTACACGGCTTTAACAGAGTTGAGACGTCAGTGGCACGTAGTGGTTTAACTGTAAACGCCACGCCACGTGTAACTACGTAATGCGCAAAGATTGCGATAGTGCGCAACTTTTGATAAGCTACTATCGCCTACTGTTCACATTAGTAACCCACTTTTTATGTAAGTAACAAATAATTTTAAAAAGACCACTTGGGCGGTTTTTTTTTTACCCCCTACCGTATATCGAGCAAAAAATGCCGAAAAACACGTTTCTTGTATGGGGACTCTTTAATTTTGTTAACTTTATTTTATTTTGTTATAGCGGCAATAGAAAATATACACAATCTGTGAAAATTGTAATTGTCTCCCTATTTCATAAGATACAGTTATAGCCCTTTTTTCTCCATGACAGCCAAGATACCTGAGTCCAGGGGGCCTACCACCTCCCCGCTTACAGCAGTATTATTTTAATATTACTTTAGTGTAGGAAAGAGATGAAGCTCAACAGGACGTATAGCTCCATCTCTCTCCCCTACGAAGTAAGATTAAAATAATACTGCTGTAAGCGGTGGTGGTAGGGGCCTAAATTTGGAAATTTGTATTGTGTGGTGGGTTGCAGTTTGCAGTCCAGTCAATGTTGAGAACCACTGCTCTACACAGATGTAGGATGATATTATGTAGGGTCTACATCTATGCGCAAAACGTGCTAGTAATACAGATTCACTTCGTCCAAAGCGGTGACGCTCTAAGCAATGTTTCCTGGAATTTCTATGCATATTCTTATTTAGTAGAAAACCTTGTCTCGAGTACTTCATCATAATTTTAAATTTTCCGCTATTAGAAGTTCCTCTTTCACTAGATACTATTTTAAACTAGCTACGCCCCGCGGTTTCACCCGCGTAAGTCTCGACCCCGTGGGAATATCGGGATAAAAAGTATCCTGTGTTAATCCAGGTTATAAACTATCTGTTTGCCAAATTTCATCCAAATCCATTCAGTAGTTTTTACGTGAAAGAGTAACAAACATCCATCCATCCATACTTACAAACATTCGCGTTTATAATATTAGTTAGATTAGATGGATGTTACTTGTTGAATAAACGAAATAGAGATTAGGTAGTAGATACTAGCTTTTGTCCGCGGCTCCGCCCGCGTGGATGTCAGAAATTATCCCACGGGTACGTACACACGGCTACACATCAACCTATACATTTCCAGTTTATGCTGATCTCGCATTGCATATGATTTCCGTATAATGCGAGGTCAGCTTATACTGGAAATGTATAGCTTGATGTGTAGCCGTGTGTACTACCAGGATCGAAAGTATCCTGAGGCCCTAGACAAAGTGACATTCTATCAGCGATAACGATGATGGAAAAGGCAAAAATGTATAGGAGTGACAAGCTATCGAAAATCTTCTGTCAATCCTGTTGAAAGTCGTTGTAGAAATACGAAGCGCTTTGGAAGCGATTGTCACTTGTCTAGGCCCTCTGATTTCCTAACCAAGGTCATGGTCTACCTGCGTGCCAAATTTAATCGAAATCCGTTCAGCCGTTTTAGTGTGAAAGCATAAGAAACAAACTCACTTTCGCATTATAATACTAGCTTCCGCGGCTTCGCCCGCGTCGTATGTCGATAAAAGTAGCCTATATCCTTCCCCGGGATGCCATCTATCTCCTTGCCAAATTTTATCGAAATCCGTTCAGTGGTCTAAGCGTGAGTAACTCTGTCTGTCTGTAAGGTAACATACAGACAGACAGACTTACTTTCGAATTTATAATATTAGTATGGATTAGTTAGGAAGCATGGCCGCGTTTATAATATTACTATGGATTGAATACTTTTCCTAGCAGACAAACTCCAGCCTTTAACCATGACAGACTGCTTGAAAACACGTCTAAAATCATTACCTAATGGCATTTTAAGGTACTATCTACCCATTCAGTTATCCACTGTAGTACTTAATCAGTAAATACTTACAGCATACAGGGAACCAATTTATTTCATTCGTTTATTCATCATTCATTGATACAATACAACACTGACTCATACTTATAACAGTTTTATAGTAGAAGTGCAAAATGACCTCGCTAATTGCCCACTGCCCTTCTGAGAGCTGATATAATGAGATGTATACGTAATAGGTACTTCGAGAATAAATGAATGACCTATTCATTTTTTTATGTTCTGCTACTTTGTTCCTTTAGTGATATCCTAGCTGATGCCCGCAGCTTCGCCCGTGTAGATGTTGGTTATTATATACTAAAACCTTCCTCGAGAACCACTCTATCCATTGGTGAAAACAGCATGAAAATCGGTGCAGTAGTTTTTGAGTAGATCGGAAACAAACAGTCTGACAGACGCGGCGGAGGACTTTGTTTTTTAATATGTAGTGATTTTCTCGGAGAAGAATATTCTGATGAGAAAGGCTTCGAAATTATTTATTTGCTCTCATGCACATCACACATCCTACTAATATTATAAATGTGAAAGTTTGTGTGTTTGTGTGTTTGGATGTTTGTTGCTCAATCAGGCAAAACGGCTGAATGGATTTGGATGAAATTTGGCAAACAGATAGCTTATAACCTGGATTAACACATAGGATACTTTTTATCCCGATATTCCCACGGAATCGAGACTTACGCGGGTGAAACCGCGGGGCGCAGCTAGTTTTACAATAAATTAGGTACTGTCGGTTTTTGTACATGAACCCTGTCAGGGCACTGCAAAGCACAATGTTGTTGGTTAGCTGTTGAGTTTATGAACAATAAGGTATTAACATAAATTGAGTCAAACTTATCAAAACACAATACAATACATTTCAGAAAAAAAAATATGATTCGATGTCGATATGATGTCCAATTAACAGTTAATATACAGTAACACACAATAACACACTTATAATCATAATATATTTAAGTCAGATTGTATAAAAAGGTAGTAAATAAAATAAAATAAATAAAAAAGGGAATAGGTAATAATTATAATCATGTCATGTCAAGATAACACGTTATCGGTAGCTAGTAATTAAATTGTAATAAGTAGAAAATATTTATGTCTGGATCTACAAGTTATGAATTAAATTAAGTTATGAAACCTACATTTATAAAGTTTTATCCGTCATGAAATAAAATTAATCAGATATCCTACTAGCTTTTGCCAGTGGCAGTGGCTTCTACCGCGTGAAGGTCGGAAATCGTCCCACGTAAACGTGCTAACGGGATGAGAAGTATCGTCGTCGTTATCCAGCTCCTGGGGGCCTACTACCACCGCTTATAGCAGTATTATTTTAATATTACTTTAGTGTAGGAAAGAGATGAAGCTCTACAGGACGTATAGCTCCATCTCTTTCCCCCACGAAGTAAGATGTTATGTTATAAGTAAATAACATACCCACCTTATTTCAATTTAATTACTAGCTACCGATAACGTATTATCTTGACATGACATGATTGTAATTATTACCTATTCCCTTTTTTATTTATTTTATGTACTACCTTTTTATTCAACCTGGTCTACCTGTATGTCAAATTTCATCAAAAACCGTTCAGCCGTTCCGATTGAGTAACAAACATCCAAACTAACTTTAATAACTTTTATTAATCTAGTTTGACTTCTTTTCTCTACCATTTTAATTTCCAATCACGACTTTCAGATTTTTTGATTGCATAAATTATAAAACTGAGCTCATCAAGTTATAAAAAAATATACATTATACAGCAGAGCTGAGATCAATAGTATTTTCTTGTGTTACTAGCGGTGTTTACAATCGCTTTGTTTTATTTATACAAGTGCAGGTTGGACAGCCACGCACGCACACTCGTGTGGAGGAAGCAGTCGTTTTTAACCGACCTACATTTTACCTATCTAGCCGTTATGAACTTAATTTGATGTTTAGTCCTTCCGAATTCTGAATGGGAAGTCTTAAGTCGTGGCTACTGCATATTTTGTGATGACTAGACTCGCGACAATCTAAGAAATGAAATGAAATGAAATTGTTTATTCTGTAAATAGGATATTGGACTCACTTTTACACGTCATATTAAAAAGTTGTAAAAATAAGCTAGATGAGGTCAGCGTTTCCTATCTGACTACTCTGAGAAGAAAGGCCAAAACAAACTCAGAGGTCACCGTCTCCTTTAAAGTCCAGACATAATCTTGGTCAGGCCATATGAGGACCATGTAGATTATAGTCTGAAATGGTCTTTTGAGGAAAGAACCACACAGATTTGAGTGGACCTGTCCAGTCAGTGCAAGCATTTGTCAGTAATAGTGGAGCTCAACTCAGAACTTAAGGAGCTCATCGACTCGACGAACAATACCAATGAAAGGACATTTGGGTAGGTCGCATGAAGTTCTCAAATTGCAAGACCTTCGCTAAAACTATCAGAACGAAAAATAAATATCCAGATAGTCCTCACATTCACAATAAAACAATACTTTACAAGTAATCATCATGTCATTTTGAATACCTACTTGATCCAAATGTATGGGACGGCTGATTATTTTTTCCCGATTTCGATGTTGGTCCCATGATCCCAGTTTGATGGTCTGTACCACACCCTTAATTATTACCAAACCTTTCTGATACACTGTATACATAGTTACTCGCTTTAGAACATTTTATCTTTGTTTATATACGATTTTTTTACTAAGGATTGTTATCAAAAAGATAGTTTTGCTAAAGCAGAAATATATATATATATCCGTTTGACTGCGACATACTCCTCTCTTATCTATTGTTTATTGTGGAAGTACTAGCATTATTTATTTAAATTATTTTCTCTTCTGAACGATAAGAAGGAGTAGGTAGTAAGAAAAGAGTTTAGTCACTGTAATTACTGATTTATATTTATATCGCTGATATAAGAATTGTATCTCCTGTGTGTTTTTATAAACAGTTAAATGAAAATGGGACAACCTAAAAATCTTTATCGCAAGTGCCGATTTCATTTTCACTTTTGGAATGGTGCCAAAGTACTCTGTATCGCTCCCTTGTGAACAAACTTATGTGCATCTATGCAACTACCCAATATTCAAGTGAAAATAGCTCGTATAGGATAGTGCTAAAAGGTCTAGTAGAACTATCAATTGAGGAAATTGTGTTGCGAAGGAATAGTATTCCAAACAATTAATTTGGTTTATTAGCTGTTACTTATGCTGGAGTAGATCCAGGGCTTTATTTATAAACATTACTTAAAGTTTAACCTTTGCTTAACCATATATTTAAGCAACGTTTAGATAATAAACCGTCTAGTATCTAGAAGCTGAGAGCATATTCCTCATTGTTAAGGTCTACCCGCCATAGTTGATGGCATACTAAATGAATTTATTTCTTTTCGCCCACAGAGAGAAACAAAAACACCACCCCCTGTGGCCCGAGTCCCCTCTCCTCCCCGCACCCCTTGCAAGGCCCCTCCTTCCCCTCCTGCGAACACGCATACAAAACCTCCTTACTCCTTCTCTTGCCTCATATTTATGGCTATCGAAGCTGCGCCCGCGAGAGCGCTACCTGTCAAAGAGATCTATGCGTGGATCGTACGTCACTTCCCCTACTTCCGACATGCGCCGCAAGGGTGGAAGAACAGTGTACGACATAATTTGTCGTTAAATAAGTGCTTCCATAAGGTGAGTGTTCGTTAATGGTGATTACATAATAAATAATCTGACATAAAAAGTTCTTTCCCTGATTTTTCTCTCTATCTTGACAGAATAATTGATCTACATTTTCTAATTATATTAGAACTAAAATAATAAGCTTTCTTTAAGTTAAAAACCTACGAATTTTAAATTTAATATTTATCACACTTCTACTTCGTGATTCCATTTTCATATTACACTGAAGATGAACTAAATGTAACAGAAATCCATTTGTATTTCAGGTGGCAGCAGCACCTGGTCTAGGTAAAGGTTCACTTTGGACGGTAGACCCGCAGCATCGTGCCTCGTTATTACAGGTTGGTTGGCACTACAAATATTTGCATGCATCCAGCATCATACGTAGTATGGATCCTAAGCTTGGACAAATTATGGACCTCCTAAGTTGTGAATGTTTTGCAGTTTAAAGGAATAACAAATAATTTAAATATAAAAAAAAATCTCGTCAGTTGCAAAGGGGCAAACAAGCTGTGTACCCGGCAAAAATTACGAACTCCACAAACACTTTTAAGCTCAACACACAAGGCGGGTGCGTGCCGGGCGCGGGTATTGAGTTTTATATTGAACTCCTTAGTTGGTAAATTTTCAAAAACCCTTAGTACTTTCGCTATAGAAGGAACTCTTGTGCAAAATTTCATTCTCACCCTGCGGTTTAAGCTGTGCTTTGTCTGTCAGTGAATGAATGAATTGAAGATTTTTATAAAGTAGGATAATGCATGCATAAAGTATTGTTATTGATCTAGAACGTTCGAAAGAGGCGATTCAATTCCACCAAATAATTCCATCACCACAAAGTAGTAAGTATCAACGCACAATAACGTACCGAGCGGACAACACTAGGAAGTTCTAATCAGAAAACATCTCCACAGGCGTTCGGTCGGCAGCCTATCCCCGCACCAGGAGACGCGTTAGAGAACACAGAGCCTGTTCCGGAGAATGGCGCGAGAGTGTCGCTGTTAGCGCGTCGTTTGGCAGACCCTGAGCCTGGCGCTGACGAGTACCTCGCGGCGGCTACCGTGCTGGCCATGAAGTATGGACCTGCGGTGTTAGATCAGGTAAATTTTCAACAAAACAAACAGCAACACACACATTCGAAAAACGTCTACTGCTGGACCTAGCCCTCAACCATCGCCACATTGACTGGTCCGGTGCTACTCGCATCCAGCGGATTCCCTCTTCACCAGTTCCTTGGTCCATCTTGTGGGAGCCTTACCTAAGCCGGGTATGTAGTCACCACTCCAGAACATTTCGGTCCCACCAGCCATCCGTTCTGCGAGCAATTTGACCTGCCCACTGCGACTAAATTTGCCTATACTTTCTATACCATATGAGACTCAAACTGATCACAATGTCGCTTTCCTAGGTTTTGGGGCAAACGAACAACAAATCTTCGTGGGGTTAAGACAGTATTGGATGGATAAGTGACTTGAGGATAAAACTCAGCATGCAAATAAACTGTTGTGGAGAGGCCTATGTCCACCAGTGGACATCTGTGGAGGCTGATAACGAGGATTGTCTTAATTTAGCCGTCCTGAAAGATGATGCAGCCGCAAACCTTTTGAGATTCATTAAAACTTCGAAACATAACCACTATTTTTCCCCTGTAGCTGCCGCCTGCGGCGCACCTGGTGATCTCCCGCTGCGCGCGCGACGAGCACTCGTACAGCGGGGGTGAAGAGAGACGCACGGCCGAAGCGTTACTCAACTTAGCCGGCGTGCGCTCCGAGCCCGCGCCCAGCTAGTGAGACCGACCCCTAACTTCTCCTAGCGCCCTCTTTTAGACTCCGCAGGTACTAAAGACCTGACTGTAACGTACTTCAGCTTATCTCTTTACGCTGCGAAACAACGCTGTACGTCATTGTACGCCCGCGCCCAGCTAGTGAGACAGCGCCCTAACGTCTCCTAGCGCCTTCAGACTCCGCACGTGCTTAAGCCTGACTATTAGGACGCTAACCGCTGATCGCGTATCATCACGCTGCGTTCATTTTGTTCGGCGAACCCGAACGCGTGGTCGCGTCGACAGAGGGCGCCTTTCGGTTTTCCGAACAAATTATTGACATATAAACGTGAAGATCGCGCGTTCGCGCGCACGGTCCTTTTAGTTAGGACGCGGGGTTACTTCACGTCGCCGCGAAAAAACGCTGTTCGTCATTGTACGCCCGTCGGGCCACATGTCTAGCGCCCTCTGTTGACCTGTCGAGGTCTACATACTTCAGCTTTTTCTCTTCACGTCGCTAGTACACCGCTGTTCTTCATTGTACGCTCACAGACGCGCACTGTCTTAATATGCTCCGGTACTCCTTGATTGTAGGTACTTTTTTTGTCGCCAGTACAGTGCGCGGAACATCGCTGTTCCCGATTGTACGCACTTTTTACAGTCGTATAACTGTTTCGTCCGATTGTACCAAGATATAATGTATTTCGTTATTGGGTACACAAAGTGCGAGCAATATCTTGGTTTGCTCGCTATGAGCGTCACAAAATCGAACATAATACCTGATTTTTATAGGCCAAAAAATATTATATACTGGCAATACACTTTGGAGTACCCTTTACCTTTTACGTACGTCGATTTTTGAAATGAACAGCCAGGTTACCAATGTTACCCCTCTAGTTTCAGGCGAGAATACTAATCCTGTAAAATATTATACAATATCTAAATAATAAAGTTATTTTGCGACAAAGTACAGAGCGCTTGCAATTATTATTTGTTCTTATTCAAGAGTATAGAATACTTTTCGTTATGCAGTTTTAAAACACTGATGTCTCGAGGGCACTATCGAAATTCGATCAATAATAATTCTAAAATTATGACTAAGCTATTGAATCAATAAAGTATAAATTAAACGAAAAATTAAATTTGTCAGGGCAAAGCCCCCTAAAAGTTCAGTGATTCTATATTGACATATGAGTTCGAAGAACGAAAATTTGTTAAAAAACATGTTTGACAATTTCTGATTCTGTTGTCGCAATGTATAAATAAAATAGACAAAAAGTTTACCGTTCTCTAGTCCAATGAAGACAATCCAAATAAGCAAATCTCGGTGAGATACACAGATGTCTTTACTATATATAAATTATATTCAATATGAAATAGTTATCGTGCTTAGGTAAATGGCTCACTTGCTGTCTAGTTAGGATCTATTTTCTCATTCAATATATTTTCCAAGTGTAAAACATCACATTATCATAAAGACAGGCGTTACGCGAACCATATTGTTCTAGAATAATTACACTTTACATAATAGTAGATACTAATAGTGATAGATGTGATACTACTGATACTGTTTAGTATGAAATATTTTATTTAAAAGAATGGAAAATAGTTGAATAGTTACTCCCTATATGCATTTAGGTTTTTTTCCCCATTTACTAATAGTCAATCAATCGTAATATATTGTAAGAATTAATTATTCTACACATAATTTAAAGTAATATAATGTTCCCGTATTTCCGTCGATCAATTTTATTTTATGCCGAATGTTGCCAGAGTAATGTACGAGTGTACATTTTATAGAATTGCTATTGTGCATAATTAGACGGGAAGTGTGGCGCATGATAGGTTTTAAGTTATAATTACTCTTATGTCATACCTGCATCTTCAATATATCAGGATATATTTCAGCGGTAAGTATAGAGATAAAATTACTGATTCTAAACTGAGCAATATTAAATGTATAAATCTATTTAATATACCTTGTGATCTGAACATACAAATATTGTATACAGGGCGATCAAAATGTATTTTATCTATTCAAATTGTGTTACTTCCAAAAGTGATAGTACATGTATATATTTACATTATTGTAGCAAATACTTGCATTAGCCATAAGCAAGCCGTATTTTGTGTTCATAAACCAAGGGAACTACTTCATACAATCGCCTACAGTGTTAACAAAAAAATCTTATTTATCATATTGATAAGGACTTTATAACTTCGTATCTGTGCGTGATTAGATGAAAAAATGTACTCAAATAATTTTACCGGTATAATTACTAGCCAGTAGACAGAGTTCCCGTTGTCTCGCAATTAAGACTTAGCAAGTAATGGCAATCGCCTCACATATAGAGAAATTTTATTCTTCAATATAAGATATAATTATTAATTTTCGATATATTGTGTAGCTGCTTCCTCTCTAGAGACTATATCAATCATTACCGTAAATTAATCTCTAATAAGTTCAGAAGATGTTCAACCTCTGCATCCAGATCCAAAACTCAATACAAATCCTTTGATTTCTTGTTTTAAGTCCGTGATAAAAAAATAATATGAATACCAATCCAGTAACCTGATATAATCGTGTTCGCCATTTTAGAACTCTATTTTCAGTACTATAAAAAACAAAATATCATAAAAAAGTTATGGATGGCGGATGAGTGTTGCTATGTTACATAGCTAAAATTATATCAATGCCTCTTATATTGGTGTGGCTAAATTGCTATTGTATAAATTATTAAGTAAAATATACGTGGTACGAGGCCGTTTTCTCTCAAGTGCCTACTTAAATGCTTCTATTCTATCGTTAGAGAATTATAACTGGAGTACGGAGTGTCGTTAGAGAGGACGAGTGCCGGAATAAATACCATTTAAATATCTACCTTTTTGCGTATTATGTTAAATATTTAAACTTAATTGATGACAGCAGGGGCGTATTCATGGATGTTTACATACTACTTTACATAACACCAAAATGACTAGTGATAAGTAGGCTGTGACAGACTTAGAATAAATTACAATTCTGTGTTCATAAGTCCCGATATGAAATATTATTTTCTTACTAAACCATGTCAAAATGTGTATTTATCTGGCGCTCACGGCAAAGCCTTGAAAGAATACACCAAATAGAGTTAATTGTGATAAAACTTCAGTTTAGTTTAACGTTTGTTTAAATATCTCGTAATATTAGTTGGGTTTTTGGTATTATAATACTGTCCATTGATCTCCTTCGCCACAGTTTACAAAACATGTCTCTTCACTTAAATTTTACTAAAAAAATATTTAAAACGGAAGAGTATAATTTATAAGACAGAAAGACACAAGTAAACTGTGGTGTCGGAATGTCTTAATTGTTATCATAAGCAACTGTAATTTTTATTTGAATGGCTTGATTAGTACAATTTCATTGGTGTTTCGTCGTGTTTACGCGTAGGAAGTACTAGACTGATGCAATGACTGATTTGTGATGAAGCAATATTATTTATTAGTGAAATTGATATATATATTTTCGTTTCCCCGAACCTGCGGCTTGTTTTATCGTGACCGTGACGTTACGTGGTGTAACGTTAGAATGTTTTGAATAAATGCCAAATAGATATTTTGACTACAATACAATTTTCGAATCTGCTAATACATGTTGGTATTAGTATCATAAATTGCAAGTTTTATGAAACATTTCTCTGAGTGTACCTTAATAAAAAAGTGTCGCGCTCGCATGCGTCGTATCTATAATAAAATATGACTGTTGACTTTCAAAGTGCTTCTAAACCAATGGCGAAATGCTTCGAGATATTTTCTCCAATCCTTATGATTTTTTGACTTCCTCGTATATTTTGTAGGCAAATGAATGGTCTATGTGTGCCAAATGTTTAAGAAGATGATAACATTATTACCATAATATATCAAGCAAATTCAAATACCAGTAATATAAATGTATTTATATTAATAAAAAATACTATGTAACGCATAGATAGATTAGGTCGTAAGTGATATTATAGTAATATAATTTAATTGCTAAATAATACAAATACATACATTTTTGCTGTATTTAGGAGCGTCTTCCATCTTACTCGTATTGTTTTCTCTTAGATAACTACCGTTGTAGAAAAAAGTTCGCGTGATGATCATTTTGTCGACCTCTGAAGAGTACAATATTTGATATTGCACTTGCCTCTGAGGTAAAAAATAAACAACCAGAGACTGTGTTAGACACGTCTTTATAATACGAACATTGCATTGAAATGTAGTGTTTATTGAGAGCGTATTTTTTTGCGTGAACTGTTTTCTCTAACTGTACACACTAGCCTTTCTTTCGGTGGTATGTAGATGAAATTTTACAGCAATAATTAGTACCTAATAGTAGTACTTTGCTGGTAGATGCGATATAATTATGTGTGATAAAACGCGATTTATTTATCAAGTGCTGTGTTTAAACTAAATTTTATGATCTTATGCAACTTTCAAGCAATATTCACCTGTTAATAATGGTCTCAGACCAACAAGCTTTTATGATAATATCGAAAATGGATTTTAAAACCAATTCAATGATGGAAGAGTAAATTATATCACTACAGTTGTTAAAGATCATAAAATTCCTTTTAAAGAGTTATATCGATATGATATTAAAATTTTTACGGCTCATGTTCTAAGGTCAAAAAGATTTTTTTTTATCGATTAATTTATTCTTAGGTTAATGATGCTGTTATTATTTGTTTGTAAAACGGAATTTTTAAACAAAATGTAAGTCTTTATTTAAATTAAGTGGTATTTGTTTGGAATTATCGTTTTACGGACTACGTTATGACGTCATCTCTGTAAATGTTCGCTTATGAATGCGGAAACTGATTTTGAGAAACATCTTGTTGTTGGTTAAATGTTATATGTGTGTGTATCGACAATGATGCGTTACAGCGATGACGTCACAATTCGCTAAAAGCTAGCCCTACGTTGGTATGTCCGAACTATATTTAAGTATAAAATTAAATTATTGTTGTTGTTGATATTTTGCCGGCTTTTGAACGACACCACTCTTTATTAATTAATATTATTGCTATTGTTGAGAGTTATTGCCAAATTTTTATTTGTCCTAAAATCTTTTGTCTTTGTACATATCCATTAAATAAATTATGTACCGAGAATGTATCGTTTCTTTTTATTAGATAGGAAGACCCCCTTTCAACCATAACTGGAACGATCAATACATCTACGAAATATTGCAAGGATGTATTAGAATACAGGCTGCAATGTTGTATTCTATTGCAGCCTCTACATGACATGATAGTGACAATTCGTACACTGGGTACTCAGCCCCTTGCTGACCGGTAAACGTCAGAACCGTAAGACCAAGTGAATGTTGAATAGCATAAATAAACCTTATGTACCAAAGGCATCAAATCATTTCAAAGAGGCGGGCGCCAACCTGACTTCTGCATGTCGTGACCACTCCCAGTTAATTAAAGTTCCAACACAATTTGTCGCGATGTCACAATTGAGTGGACCGGTGGACGAGATTTTAAGTCGCCCGCACCGGCAAGTAAAGTAGCTGATATTTTAACAATTTTTGTACGCTTCGCTTAATAAAACGATAAGAATTGAATACTGAATTCATTTTATTACAAAAAAAGAACAAAAGCATGGCTCTACAACCAGTCAGTACGTTAACATACAATAATAATATTTGTCTTAAAATTACAATATAATGTTGTCTACCTTATTTAACATCTATTAGAAATAGTATTCCCAACATCGCCATATCAGACTCACCTCCATAATGTACCAAATGACCAGTACAGCATTTTCGCTTTATCTCGAAGACAGTTTTCAAAATAATGCTCGAATTTCCAAGCTTGTTTGAGAAAAATAATTTAACTTTTCAGGCTTCTGATGTTCGACTTTTGCCCCCGTTTAAAGGCCAACGCAGACCGGGACGGTATGGCAAAGGATTTTGCCGACAGTCAGCGCACACTAGCCGCTTAGATACCGCGGCATTCCTGCGCCTTGCCACGGCGCGGGCGCCCCGCGGTATTTCACAACCAGCGCGCGTCCTCGGCATGCCGTTGGCTACCGCAGTACGCCGAAGCATCCCGCCGCGGGAGCCCGTGGCGCGTATTTCAATGCCGTGCAATGAAATCCCTTTCGATGCCATGGCATCATTGTAAAGCATAGCAATTTATGTCGTATTTCGATATCGATACGTTTGAATGTCCATTGGTAAAAAATTAAATCCCTTACCATGCCGTCCTGGTCTGCGTAGGCCTTGAAAGGTCAAAAATGTATAGTTAAACAAACATGAATCATTACTTAACTTTAAGCAACGTTTCTAAATAAGGGGGATAACTACTGATAGAAAATCATATGCACTGAACAACT
Organism: Lithophane semibrunnea; assembly: GCA_947363905.1. NCBI lineage: Eukaryota > Metazoa > Arthropoda > Insecta > Lepidoptera > Noctuidae > Lithophane > Lithophane semibrunnea. Next base: position 5,463,535 of record OX376198.1, read on the forward strand.
GCTAAAGGTCTGTTTATTACGTGTGTAGAGCATGTTTAAAAGGAAACTAACAAAGTGCTCAGAAAGGTCATTTTACCTCCGTGTATAAGTTTTCAGCGCTAATTCGGACGTTGTATTGCACATAACTTCAATAAAATGAATTCTTCATAACCATTCATACATCATCTAAAAAATATTTGAATCAAAGACATTCTTCACCATGACTATTTTTTGATGCTGCCATGTTTTATACATTTTGCATGTTGCAACATTTTTTTTTTATATTTTTCTGTCTCCGGTCAAATTGTAAAAAAATTTAAAGCCTAAATAAAACCTCTGTCATGTTATAAAACGTAAAAGAACAGAATTTTTATCAAATATTACTTTTCAGTCCTGCAATGATATATCTAAAGTCTTTAATTAATTATTTATTTATGTCTAGACACCGCGTCAGTTAGTGATTACGATCGTTTAGTAATATTTTTAGACGCGTTCACACATTCCTTACTATAATCTAGACATAATGTAACAACATCAAATTCTAAAACTGCGTTGACACCATACGAGTGACATCCATCCGGAATCCAGATGTATACCGGATCTCCAAATACAAATGTCTATTATCTATTCATACTATGTCAAATCGAAAATACTCGTACAGTGTCAACACAGCTTAACCGTGTCAAGTTCGTTCCCTCGTGCTACCTGTAGAGATTATTTCAAGTAAATAACAACGGTCTCTAGTTATACATAACTGTTCACGAGAAATAAATCTGTCGAGCTTCAGCAGGCGACTGTTCCATCGGGCAGTAGGGACATTTCAATCTGAAAATGGAAAGAAAACTTGCTTTCAGCAGGCTTGACTAAACAACAAATTGAATACCCGTTTTTCATTTATTATTACGCCCCATTATTCTTCCCATTGGGGTAGGCAGAAACTACAGAACATCACCTGCTACGAACCTTACATACTATTTTTAAAGTTTAACATAAAAACAAATAATAATAAAAGAGGAAACTATCGTAAAAATCGAATATACATTTAATTTGGTTATAACGTATTTTTAGCAAGAAAGTGTCATCTATAAAAAATCCCTTTTTACGATTTGATTAACTTTAGTTAATTACCTAAACCAATCCTTACTTCCTTACTAATATTATAAATGCGAAAGTAACTCTGTCTGTCTGTCTGTCGCGCTTTCAAGCCAAAACTACTGAACCGATTTAAATGAAATTTGGTACACAGATAGTCTAGAGCCTAAGAAAGGATATAGGTTACTTTTATCGACATACCACTTTGGCGAAGCCGCGGGCGGAAGCTAGTGGAGTATAAGTAGCTTTTCTTATAATACACTAATGTTTATTAATAGTCCAGCTGAAATCGAAGTACGGCACTAAGTACACCTATTGTTGGCAAGTAATGAATTGGATGACACAATTTTATTTTATATACCTATGTACAAAATTAACCAACACTCATCAATCAGCATGACATGCAGCTCTAAAAATATAATTTACCTCACAAGTAGCTTGATACCATAATACTTATACATACACTTGTCTGTAATAGCCATTATGGTGGTATTATTACAACGAGTCACGCGAATGCCGCGTAACTATGGCCTGTACTCAAAGTATCTAATGAAATATACCTTGTTCAGGTTGAATTCTTACCCAACCACTCAATAAATATCATCATCTGCCTAGCCTTTTCCCAACTATGTTGGGGTCGGCTTCCAATCTAACCGGAAGCAGCTGAATACCAGTATTTTACATGGAGCGACTGCCTATCTGACCTCCACAACCCATTTACTGGGTAACACGATACCCCTTGGTAAGAGTGGTTGTCAGATTTTCGGGCTTCTGATGACCCGTAACAACTTTCAATGATCTACAAATGACAGCCGGAACGTTCGGCATAACGTGCTTTCCGAGGCACGGAGGAGTCTCGGTATGTAAAGATGGTCCCATACACGGGACAACCCCGGCAAACGTAGCTTAACCTGATGGATCGACCCGTGCAGCTGTTATTTCTTAGCCACTCACTAAATAGTCCAGTTAAAATAGACAAAAAGTAGTTTAGTGAGGATATAAGTGGTAAAAACCTGAAGCAGATATTGGAGGAAGACAAGTCTGTACTGTTGTGTTGCTGATGAAGTATTTAAAGTGACTTTAATTACCTCATCAGCAATTTTCAAAAGGGGTAAAAAACAGTTTTTAATTTGCAACGCATTTTCATACAAAAAAAGTACGTTGCGGCCCGCCTGTAGTGTGAGTTGGCCTCAATAAATGCTTTGAGTTTAATATACTCACTTGGCACCCATAGCGAGTTTGTTGAGCGCGTCTCTAGAGATGACGTGCCCACAGAGGAGTCTCATGGGCGGGTTCTGTTCGGAGGCCTGTTGGCGCAGGATGGGGCACGCGAACACTGAGTGGTAGCCGCCGCCGTCCTCGCCGAGGTCCACCTGATTAGTAACAGATTAATTAGAAACATCAAAACTAATAGTGACAGGTAAAAAAGTCCCACTGGACGTAACCCAAAATGAAGGTCAATCCAGGGCCCGACCTAATTATAACTGACATTGGTGCCGATTCTCTTGCCACAAATTCTCTAAACTAAACTAAAAATCACTAAAATTTAGTTTATTCCTGTCAAACGACGATTTCCCATTCTGAAAATAGACTAAAGTGACACAACTTAACTATAATTTAGTTTGACAGCACGAAGATGGTACTGAGTTTAAATTTAGTGAAAATGCTATTCTGAATTTGACGTTTTAACCGTTTTAACGATTAAAAATGTGTGGAATAAAATTAGATGTCATGAACTAAAATTCAAACCAACACCTCGAATTCAGTTGCAAAACGGTACTGTATCTTTTTTTTATTTTCTTTTGCTTATATCTCGGAAATGGTGTGTCCTATCGCAAAAAAAATGAAAATTTTGACCGCCTTTGCAACCCGCAAACCCGTATTATTCAATATGTAGGTAATTGTTTTTTTGTTTTCTTCCAAAATGTGAAAAATTCCATGTAAAAATACGTCGAGACGGCCACATTGCGCGCCTCTCCGGCTCAAAAAAAATCACGTGGTAGGCAAACAAGTAAGGTACCAAGTGGAGTCGCGATTGTCAAATTCGATTTTAGTTGTGTCAAAATAATTTTTAAAATTAAAGATTTTTTTTGGCAGAATAGCTCTAAAGCCCAAAACACACAGAGCGGGTGCGGGGCGGGAGCGGGTCGGGTCGTTTTCATCGCGTGAGTCACGCGGTTCATCGTGTTAACACAGAGCGGGCGCGGGGCGGCAGCGGGTCGGGCGCGGGACGGCAGCGGGTCGGGCGCGGTTGTACTTTGACAAGCGGCAGCGGTTGCAGTGTGAAAATGTCGGGTGATTCTGACACGGACGAAGAATTATTATTTTTACTTATTTTAAAAAGAAGAACGCGAAAATGGAAAGTTTGTAGGTTCATGACATTAATAAAAAAATACATCAATATGGAGAATATCATCGATACGTGTATTGCAACGAATGTAACGACGCTTCACCCGCATTGCTATTCTGTAACCATCTAACCTTGAAAACTTAGGTGAAGTGAGCGTGGAGTGAGTCATTCTCATCGATACCTACTGATGCTAAGGCAAGTGACAGTTCACTCTGATAGCTCACTTTGTTTTCACGGAGATATTTTTACAGAATAGCACAACCGCTCCCGACCCGCGCTGTTGTGTCAGCGGGCGCGGCTCCCGCTCCGCGCCCGACCCGCGCCCGCGTTCTGTGTGTTGACATCCATATAATTCCTTGAATTACAATTTATGACACCCGCCGTACTCCCGCGCCCGACCCGCTCCCGCCCCGCGCTGTTGTGTCGGCGGGCGGCCCGCGCGGGTCCCACTCCGCTCCCGACCCGCGCCCGCGTTCTGTGTGTTGACATCCATATAATTCCTTGAATTACAAATTATTATACCCGCCGTACTCCCGCGCCCGACCCGCTCCCGCCCCGCACCCGCTCTGTGTGTGTTTTGGGCTTAAGATTCTCATAGTAAAAAGTAAGGAATTTTAGTGATAGTTTAGTTAGTATAATAAAAAGTAAGGAATTTAAGTGATAGTTTAGTTCGGTGTACAAGAGAATCGGCACCAATGTACCATAAACATGTCAAAAATGACAAAATTTAAACATTTTAACAACAGGTGCTGTTTATTCAAGCAGAAAATGTACGAAGGAAACTTTTAAAATAGTCGAATTGTCGCCTGTCGCCAGCCGGCGTTCGGTTCTATAAATAGGATAGGCCCCAGGTGTCGAGAGTAGGCAAATTGAAGTCCTGGTGAATGTAGCACTCCATCAAGTCACAGACTCAGCAAATGGAAATTAACTACCAAAGAATGGTTAATCCTCAACATTGAGACTTGAACTGTTTATAGGAGGATATATAGGGGAATAGTTTATTTGAGATTATTATTCATCTATGATAGAGAGATACTTTTGTTTGGGAGTATTTGGTCTAGGATATTACCTCAAAAGGCAGCTCATCATCAGACCAGGCAGCGATGACGTGCGGGTGTGTCATCTTAGCCCTAATATCATGAAGTGCAGGTAACACACGAGCTCCTGCTAACACTCCACCCGCGAGAGGTGACAGTGGGGCCAAGCGGAGTAATGCACACGCCTCCTTTATAAACAGCTCTGCTGCTTCAGCTCCTGTGGAAATAATATTGGTTTGTTAAGGGGGATGCGCTAGGGTGGCCCGCGAAATTCAAATTTTCTTACGTTTTTTACAATTTGCAGGTCAGTATCAGGTTGTATGTTGATCTAAATATTATAAGCGCTCGTAACAAATATGGATTTACTGAATTATAAACATTAAAATCAGCAATACAACTCTCTAAGCTCATGAAAGTGTATTGAATGACTATTTCATGAAATCATGACATTTGGCACTTTCATGAACTTAGAGAGTTGTATTGCTGATTCTAATGTTTATAATTCTGCAAATCCATATTTGTTACGAGCGCTAATAATTTTTAGATCAACATACAACCTGATACTGACCTGCAAATTTCAAAAAACCTAACAAAATTTGAATTTCGCGGGCTACCCAAGCGCATCAACCTTAAAGCATATTATATAGAACATAGAACCATTGGTTTCACGTAACTATTGTATTTTTATACGATTATTTTGTACAGAATTAGGAGTAAATTTATAATAACCAAAGTTGTCAAAACGCCAATACTTTCAGAAATATCAACAAACTGATTTTTCAGACCTCGGAGGCTTAGACAGTCAATTTCTTTCGCACAGTACTTTTGAAGTTAATAAAGATAAATCTTCACTAGGACTTTTTTGGTAGATTATCCTGTAATTTTTTAATTTTCATCTATTTTTTGTCAAAATCATGGGGATTGCCATAAGAAAAGAGAAGCCCGGGCTGTGTACGATGATGCAGTGCTACGTAAGTAGTTATGTTACAACTGACCCAGCGCCTTCGGGTCCAGTAGATGCTGGTAGATGGCTGGCGCGGGCCCGGCGCCGGGCGTGCACCACGCGAGCGCGCACACGGCCGCCTGCAGCGCGCGCTCGTGCCGCACCGCGTGCATCGGGAACTGGCGGCGAGCGTACTCTATGGCTGCACCTACGCCCTTTTCGCGCGCCAACTGTGGGTGAAAAACACGCGTTTACAGCCATATAGGACCTTTCAGCCCTAGTATTATTGCCCCGAAAAAGACCAGAGACATTATAAATGTAATTAAATTAAATACAGGATATAAGGTGTCACAAAATAAAAAGGTAACTCCTGTTTAGTGTCCTATCATAGTAAGTGGCGTACAAATATTACGCAGTGACATATTCATAATAATGATAGAAGACAAAAAAAATAAAAGGCATGACAAAAATATCAATCATCAAGTTTAGGACTCAAATTCAAGACACACAATATTATTGGGCCTTGTTAATTAATTAGCGAAACTTCTAAGTAAAGCAGTAAATTATTATTGTCAATTTGTGAAACATACCTTAAGCGCCTGCATCCTATGCAAGGTAAAAGGAAGAGGCGAGTTATGCAACTCATGCGCACGACGTTCGGCCCAGTGCAGGGCCGCACTCGGCTCTCCTTCAGCCAACGCTGCCGCGCAACGCTGCAGTAACGCGAACGTGCATGTACGTTCTACGCCCGTTATCTTCGCTTCTGATACGAATGCGTCCCCGACGTCTTCTAGGCCCTGTGGAAAGTCAGGTATACTGAAGCTTTGGCCTAATCGGGCGTTTGTCACATTGGCTAAAAACGATCCTTGTTAACAAAGAGCACACTGCTCTGTACTATACATCAAACATTGTCTAAAGAACACTGAATCATCATCATCACAGCTGAAAGACGTCCAATGCTGGACACAGGCCTCCCCAGTTCGTCCCACAAGTGTCTCCACAAAAACTGGCCCTGAGCTTCCCACAACTTGAATTCCGTGTGAATGATACTGGCATGGCCACCATCAGGGATATTAATTTAGATATCACATAAAAATTGTCGCTAATTAGGCGAAATTTGTCGCCAAATATCAGAATTTATCGGTCACTAGTTCAAAAGTTATAAGGGTTTATAGGTGGCCGATCTGGAGAGCATCTCCCCATCTTGGCCCCATTATGCTAGGGCACCTAGCGAAGATCTGTTTTCTCCCAAATTTTGTCGCTAATTAGCCGGAATCAGTCGCTAAGTCACAGATTTAGTTGGGTCTTAGTTTAGAAGATATACACTAATAAGAGTTTTACCATGCACCAAAAAAAACGCAGAAATTAATTAATTATTGTCTCTCATAAACAGAATACTATTGTATTTATTTTTAATATGGTAAAAATTATAATAAGCCTATTTATGTAAAATTCCCTTTTATGTTGTATCAACTTTATAGACTATGTTCCAATGAATGAATGTAAAAATGATGTCCCATTTCTAGAATTATATTGAATAATTTACAAATGATTACTCTTCACTGTCTTTAAAACTTATAACATCATGCTCTGATAACTACATTCAGACAAACTGTTTAATTCTGCGTAATACCCAGAAAATGGGAATCAGTCACTAGTTTCTCACCTGTCTATACAAATGTTGAGCTATGGCCTGCTCCATGATAGGCCTGTTGACGTCATTACAGAAGGATTCAGCTTTAGGCGCTACAGATGCGTAATCAGCAATAAAGTGCCTGTCAATAGACTTGCCTACTCGGGACACTGTTGCATGAAGTTCCCTATGTTCTGTGGAATTAAAAAAAACTCTTGCTTATTTTTTATTTTGTTTTAAACAATAGCTGGTCATCCTAAATACAATATACAAGCTAACACTAAAATATAATAATATTATATTATGTACACATTAAAAAAAACATACTGACAAATTGAGAACCTCCTTTTTGAAGAAGTCAGTTAAAACATGAAAATAGGAATGATTTTCCATCAAGTCTTACTAGATATTGTGTGGTGATATTGGAGTTTAAGTTTTCAATCGTTTATTTAACTATCTCTTGAAATCCAACCTAAATGGTCTGATAAACAGAGTAAATCTTACTCTTTGTTAGTTTAACTTTCAGATGGAAGAAATACAGTGAAAGTGTTTGAATGTTTTATGTTTCTTTTACTTATATTATTAATAAATTAATATTTACCAGTAGACATTTGAAATACAGTCTGTTTGACTGATGTTGCTAAGTCACTCACCACCATAGCCTGTGCTGGTGATAATGGAGTGTTTTCAGCCTCTGAAAAATAAGTGTTATTAAAAAAAAGACTTTTCTATGACCCAAAATCCACCATTTTTTAAATCAAAAGTAGCATGTGTGGCAATGTTATCAACAATAGAGACCTGTTTATATAAACATTATGAATGGCTTGCCTACCGCTCAGCTCAGATAACAACTGGAGAAAGAACATGAACATATGGCTACTGAACTAAGGAATGCTGTTTTATTATTTTTATTACTAATGATAGGCACTTGTAGAGAAGTGAAAGGTAAACTCTAGTTAAATGTTTTAAGCAACACTGCCTAAAACTGGCATAATAACAATGTGGCGGTATCTACATCGCCACATGCGAACTACGCATCGAAGACCTGACGTCACATAAATGCTGCATCACGCAATTAGAGTTTACCATGCAGTGAACATATATACAAAAACCCAATATTAATCATTGGGCAGTTGCCCGCCAGACACAACACCCGTCTGGTCGGAGGATCCTCCCTTTTCTATGGGGGATGAGTGAACTTTACACCCTGTTCCTCATACCCCTAAAACAATATAAGTTTAGTTATTATATGTTTTCTAAATTTTAATAGGGTAAAGTTTTTGGTATGGCGTTTCACAGGTCAACCTAGAAGGTTGTCAGCTGCAACTGGACTTTCCTGTGGGTGTATCAATAAATTAAGTCCACCAGCCAGAAACAAAGCTACTACACACTAAGGGCACCCCGTTTGGGCTGCGGACCTTGGCTTTGAGCATTGCTGGAGGACAGCAAGGAACAAGTTGAATCAGATTTAGATGATTTAGGGACGAATTTAAACCCACAGGCTCAGTGGTGCGGGCATGGACGGGGTCGTGGCGGGCCTCGGCGGCGGGGACGGATGGACAGCGGTCGGATCTTGTGTTTGTGTGCAGTACTGGTGGCCCAACTAGTCTTCTGGAGGAGGGTTGTGGGGTCGTCTGGGATGGAGAGAGTATGCCTCGGTCGGCGGATCCTATTTATGCGGGAGGGTGGTCGCTGCAATAAGGGCATTAGGGTGCTTTATAGCCGAGAATCGAAGAAACTCTATGTGCTCACTGAAGGTAAACAAGTGCAAGGTGATGGTCAAGGATCATACCTACGTAAATATCTCGCTTATCCCAAGGGATTCGCTTGCCATACATAGTGATAGGGATGGGAATGAAATTCGTCTTGTCATGATCTTACCGTCCTAATTATAAATGTAAATACTTAAAAGGACATCTAGTGAACAAAGAGGTGAAAGGGGGCTCGAAGAGGGGGACAACAAATCACTTACGTTTTGCAATTTCTTTTCTCAATTCTTCAACTTGTTCTATTATATCCTGTAGAACTCTATTTGTGTGATCATTTAGAGAGTTAAATTTTGTCAAAGCTTTGTCCAAATCCTGTTCAACTCCAATACACGAATCCATGGCTAAGCGATCACGATATTCTAATTATAATATTTTAAACAACGTTTTATCTTTTATCAATGGAACCAAACTACAAAAGAACAAAAACGCTTTTTATTACAGGTAAATATGGTACGTATTTTAGAAGAAAACAGACATTTTGCTTTCAGCAGCTGAATTTAAATTACAGATACAAAAATTAAATGTCATCATCACATAATGTCAATAAAATAAAGTTATTGTTGATGGTCTTTAGAAGGGTTGTAAACTAATAATCGACTAAAAGAACTTCTAGCTCAGCGGAAGTTGCCGGTTTATGGAAAACCAAAAATACAATTTTTTATCTGTCTTCTGGTTTTGTTCTTTTTTGGTTCTTTTTGTCTATGGTCATTGCACAATAAAATTATTCGATTTCGGTCTGCCGTTTTAGGTTAGAATTTTTTGTCAGAAAAGTATTGAATTTTAATAATATTATACTTGCTGGACCGTAATAAACATGGCTCAAAGTAAGCTTAACGATATGGCGGGCAAATTCGCCAAGGGTGGACCTCCTGGCCTCAATATCGGTCTGAAAGTGGTGGCTGGTTTAGGTGCGGCAGCTTATGGCGTCTCGCAAGCCTTGTTTACCGTCGAAGGTGGTCACCGTGCCATTATGTTCAACAGAATAGGAGGTATACAGAACCACGTCATGAGTGAAGGTTTGCACTTCCGTGTACCTTGGTTCCAGTACCCCATCATTTACGACATCAGGTCAAGACCTCGCAAGATTTCTTCACCCACCGGATCTAAGGATTTACAAATGGTTAACATTTCTTTGAGAGTACTCTCCCGCCCGGATGCGATGTCACTCCCTACTATGTACAGACAGCTTGGCACTGATTATGATGAAAAAGTATTGCCATCAATTTGCAACGAAGTACTTAAATCCGTAGTTGCAAAATTCAATGCATCTCAATTGATTACTCAGCGTCAACAGGTCTCACTTTTGATCAGAAGAGAGCTGGTGGAGCGTGCAGCTGATTTCAATATTATTTTGGATGATGTCTCCCTGACTGAATTAAGTTTTGGCAAGGAATACACTGCTGCTGTTGAGGCTAAACAGGTGGCCCAACAGGAAGCTCAGCGTGCTGCTTTCGTTGTGGAAAGAGCCAAGCAGGAGCGCCAGCAGAAAATTGTACAGGCTGAGGGTGAAGCCGAAGCCGCTGAAATGTTGGGAAAGGCTATGGGAATGAACCCTGGTTACTTGAAGCTGCGTAAGATCCGTGCTGCTCAAAGCATCTCTAGGATGATTGCTCAATCTCAAAACCGTGTATTCCTTCCTGGTAATAGCTTGATGATCAACCTCCAGGACCCCACCTTTGACGACTTGTCTGAGAAGCTTACGAAGAAGAAGTAACATGAGGCTGAGAGTGCGTACGCTGAAAGCCTGAAGCCTGCTACCACTCTTACAGATGTTGATGCTGCTGTACTTATAGGTGGCGTTGCTTCAGTTGTCATTTAGTGCATTTCTCTATGTAGGTACCATGAGCATTACAAAATATTATGTATAAAGTCAGCCAGTTCAAAATGTTATATTGCATTTTACGTTATTTAGTTGTAGGTTTATAGCGTGTATGGGAATCTAATGATTGAAATAAAAGACTACAAAATTTAATGTTCTTGTTATTTTATAGTAACTACCTTCATTTATACGATCACTTTTCATTATATTTTCATCACAATGATTCGCACGTGAAAAAAAATCAGGTGTTCCCCACAATTTGATGAGCTATGTGAACATAAATGTAGGGAGCAGCTGATTTATTTTTTCGCGATTTCAGGTTTGGTCCCATAGTGAAAGTTGTTCATAATGATGAGAGTACCTCGGCATTTCGTGTATGAAAAGATACACCTTATTATACTTGTATTTCTGTCCTTTTCCGGTTTATGAAGAGAAATGACAATGTTTCATCTAATCTAATCTAACTAATATTATAAACGCGAAAGTTTGTAAGTATGGATGGATGTTTGTTACTCTTTCACGTAAAAACTACTGAATGAATTTGGCAAACAGATACTTTTTATCCCGATATTACCATGGGATCGAGACCTACTCGGGTGAAACCGCGGGGCGCAGCTAGTACTCAATGATTATGCCATTAGTAGTTATTGGAACAGTGCTAGGGAGAAGTATGCATAATTTATCAGTTCTGAAATAAATTATCTGCACCAACTCTACGGACAAGGGCAGGAGGTTGGATAGGAGGATAATTTCAAGGAACCTATTGGGACAATCTCTTCTCTTTTTGTGATGGTATCACAGAGTAAATTACGATGGTATTGTTATTAAAATTTTTGAATCTACTGTAATATTTTGTCTGTTGCTGATGACAGAAGACATCAACATCACATTATTGTAGTACCTACCTATGAAGTGCATTATTTTAATAATTTAAATGAACTAATTCAGACATGATAATTATTATGGAAGTTGTGAAAAACAAATGTAAACAATATCAGACCTGAAACTTCAAAGGGAATGAAGAATCAGTCAATCAGACTGTTATGGATGGGTCACAGAGCAGTTATACACTCATTTTTACCAGCCACAATAAATGAACTTATTAATTTAAGTGCAATTTGGAGTGTTGTCAACACATAGGCTGGAGCGAGGTGGTTGGCACAAGAAAAGAGAATGTGAAGACTGTGGATGATGATAATGTCAATACTCATGCTGAAAGATAAAACATAATAGTGAAATAAAACAATGAATAACCTCTAATCATTTATTACGTGAACAATAGCAAATATGTACAATATTCTAACAAAACATTACTTTTTGAGAGCAGATGGTGGAGGGCATCTAAAGTTCGCCATCTCAATTTCAGCTTCGAAGAAACTCATAGGATCGTATTGAAAGTATTCAGGGACTTTGTAGGCTCCGGTCTTTTTAGGGTCAACGCCAGGACCCACGGGTTGAGCCGCTGGTTGGATTACATTGCTGCTCAGTCCAGGAACGTCGGGGAGTTTCTGACTGGCCTGAGCCGGTGGTGGAGGCGAACTCTGAGAACCCCCGGCACCTTCGCTGTAAAATCTAGTTAAAGCTCTTAACGTATTCCTCCTTATGGCATTCATTGTTATTATCTATTACACAACCTGAACCTGATCACTATAAAAAAAATGTTGACTTGACAATTGACATAACTGATATTAATAAAATTGACATTGACTGCTAGGGGGACGCGTTGCGACAACAAACCGTTTTCAAAAACCGTTTTGTGTTATGCCGTCAACCGTTTTACGTTTTTGGTTCTTCAAACAGTCTTCGTTGCACAAACCAGTCTTCGAATTACCAAGAGGGCCTAGATCACAAGAATAACAAGTTCATACAAAAAATATGAGAAAGGAATGACGCCATCTAGTGGTAGCCCACAAAAAACTTCACGATCCGAAATTAGGCGGGAATTTCGAATCTTGGGAGTAGTAATAGGTAACTTATATTATTGTTATATGTCGCAGCCATAATATTACAAATAGGCGAGCCCGATTGAAAAACGTCGCTGTTTTGAAATGCGGCTACCTTTCGTTCAGCCGGATTTCAATTCGGCTGAAATAAAGTACGCCGCATTGTATGAGCAATTCGCGTTCGTCAAACCGGCTTAGTAACGTGGCGCCCACATATAAACGGGCGCATCTTCGATACGCCGCTTTGAAATCCGACACGCGCCGCATGATCATAACTACAAAAATGGCGTCGCAATCGACAACGGTGTCACAACAAAGTGAAAATAATATTGAATTTAGAATTTTGTTTTGTTCCCATTTTGTTAAGATAAATAAATAAATAAATACAATTTTAAATTAAAGATAAAAACAAGTTTTAAGATTAAGATAAAAACATTCAGAACCTATATTTGCTAGCATAGTATTAAATGACCAGTACATATTCTAACAAATTATTGCATGCTTGTAAGCATTTTAACATATGAAATGTTAAAAAAAAATTATAAGAAAATTATACTATAAGACTTTTTTACTTTTATAAAAATTTTGAGATTTCAAAAATGTTGCCTTTTTTTGGATTTGTTATTCATAATTAATTATAGTCACCCTACATTGCTTCTTGTTGACAATAAAGCTAAACGTTGAACGCCGCTTTGTAGAATGTATCGCCACCACGATTCGGCTGACCGAAAGGTAGCCGCATCTCAAAACAGCGACGGTTTTCAATCGGGCGCGCCTATTTCTAATACGGCGTGTTATACAAATATGGCTGCGACATATTAGGTATGGTACGGCAATCCGTACCATACCTATAAATAAATATATGTATACTTAAGTTTAAGTTATTTCAAACTCAAACTCAAATTCAAATCATTTATTTCAATAAAACCATTTACATGCATTTTTGAAAAATAATTGTCAAGGAGTCGTTCAGTCAGAAATATGAAGCTAGTTGCCCATCCAAAGCGTAGTAGGTATTAAGGACAAGAATAGGCAAGAAACTCCACGGAAACTGTTTTAAATAAAAAATTGATACAAAAATTGGTTACATCATTCATGTCGAAATTATACATAATAATATTGTGATAACAATGTAGAAAGGACGTTAAAAGCGACCAAAATTATAACATAAAAAGAAAAAACAATTCAAAAAACATAGTAAGTAGTCATAGTTGTGCTATGCAATTAAATAATACAAAGGAGATTTAGTTTATACAATGCAAAGGTGGTCTTCAGCAGCTCCAACAGTATTTTCAAATATTAATTTGTTTGTTAGTTTGTTTACCGACACATATAGCCTGTGAATTTGAAATGTTCTTGATAGCTAGGTCTGGATATTATCAATTTATCACTAAACAGAACCAGTTCAAATTTGCAGTCTAACTGTGTGGGACCAACGGCAGTACCAGTAATACTATATTTCAATAATTGATTATATTTAATATTAAATATTGAACTGGAGACTACCTTGTCCAATTTACTTTAAAAAAAAAATTTCTTTTGGGCGATAGCTTTTGAATTTCTTTAGGAGAAACCGTTTTCTGTGTCAATAAGAAAATATATGTATGGAAAGACGGTTTTATTACAAACACAACTGTCATTAGAAAATATGTTTTTTTTTTTTATTACTAGTAAATCTTATTGCAAAATTTATTTTAATTTGTATTACTCATGAGTGTCTACTGTCTATACTGATTATTCTGTTACAAAATTATATATCATAAACAGATTTTTTTTTATTCTGCCAGTTTACCATTATATTTCAATAATACCTTTTTACAGGTATAGTAAATCAATTTCTGTAACAGAATAATAAGTAAAGACAGTAGACACAGACACACACAGACTCATGAGTAATCAAAATGAATACAACTTTTACAAAAAGATTTATCAGTAATTTGAAAAAACAAAAAAATATTTTTATTTTAATGACAGTTGTTAATAAAAGCGTCTTTCCATTCGTACATTTTCTTATTGACACAGTTAATGGCTTCTCCTAAAGAAATCCAACAGCTATCGCCAATAACCCAAAACTTTTTTTTTTTTAAACTAAATTGGACAAAATAGTCTCCAGTTCTATTTATATTATAATATTAAATCATAATGATTATATTTTAAGCAGGTACATTATATGGTTACATATGATATACTAATCATCAAAAACATTTACAACAAACTTACATGAGTAGTGAGACTTGTTATAACATTAAATTGTGTTCGAATTATCCTGAATTTTATATCAAATCCATAAAAGACACATATTTTTTTGTAAAATGGATGGAGAAACCGAAAATTTCGTATTTCATACCTTGACGATAAATCTGTGCTTTTATGAATTCGATATGAAATAATATTAACAAAATTTTACATTACATAAAATCACGCCTGTATTTTCCGGAAGGTTGGGCAGAGGTGGGCACATTATTAACCGGGCACAAATCCAAACTCCGGGCTGCCACTGAGAAATTCCAGATTCTGTAAGTGGGCAAAGTCGCAAATAGATGTCAAATATTTCGCTGTTTTGATTAAATTGGCAATATTACTGTATTGAAATATGAAATATGGCTAACTAGTTGTCTAAAATATTGATTATGAAATGCAATAAATAATATTGTAACACCGAATATTTAGTTTTAGATGTAAAAAAAGGATTTGGAAGCTTTCCAAATGCCTTTTTTCCACCTAAAACCGGTTACAACTTAAATTCAGTGTTATAATTGCAATTCATTATTAATATTCTAGTCAACTAGTTAGCGATATTTCATAGTTCCATTAAGTAATATTGCCAAAATAATCAAAACACGGAAATATTTGACAGTTATTTGCGACGTTGCCCACTTTTAGAATCAACGCTCTTAAGCTTGATGCGCTAGGGTGGCTCGCGAAATTACAATTTTCTTACGTTTTTTGCAATTTGCAGGTCAGTATCAGGTTGTATGTTGATGTAAATATTATTAGCGCTCGTAACCAATATGGATTTACAGAATTATAAACATTAGAATCGGCAATACAACTCTCCAAGTTCATGTAAGCGCATGGAATGAAAAATTCATGAAATCGTCTTACAAGTTGCAAAAAACGTAAGAAAATTTGAATTTTGCGGGTTACCCTAGCGCATCAACCTTAACAGTTCCATATTTTTGACAGGAACTAGAGACTTCAACATGTTTTGTTGTGAATGTATCGCCAGTGCAAACGCACGGTAAGTCTGTTTAAAATCGGTAATTTTGTATGTAGATGGCACCTAACTGAGGTGCAATTTACATACAAAATTACCGATATCAAACAGACTTACTGTGCGTTAAAAGAATAGGATATTCTTCAAAACAAATAATTAAAACCACTGTTTTAATTATTTGTGTTGAAGAATATCCATTTTTCTCTTTAGAGCAGCCATATTTGAATCTTGTGCGAGCTGTCGATTTTTTACTATACAAAATCTTTTTATGCAAATATGAAAGACACTATTTATTACATAAGCAATATTATCTTGTTTGTGTTCTTCACATTTATTGAGGAAATCCCATTTAATAGATTCTTTTAATAATTCTATAATAGATATTTTTAATTTCTTTTTATACGCCTCTTTTTCTAGGAATTTATTTATTATGGTAGCACTTTTTTCAACACATGTTATTAAATCTTTTGAAGCATATGTGAGGGAATTGTTTAATCCTTCATATGCTTTAAATTCCATAAAATTGTGGACTTCCTCTTGTATAAGTGAGAGAAACACTTCTGTACAATTTTCACAACTATTGTTTGGATTATTTTTTACAATAAATCCACAGACATACGCACAAGCCTGCATTTCGCCAGTAGTTTCTTCTATACTTTTCTCTATTTCATGTTCTGATATATTATATTCTAGTGTGGCAGTATCAGGTGTGCCTACGTCTGTAACTGGAGTCAAAAGAGTTTGGAAATTTGTCAGGATGACGTCATTTTCGTCAACCTCACAATTTCCTGACCCAATGTGTGACAAATTACTCAGCAGGCGTAGCATGAGCACCGTTTTGTCGACGGAAAAGTAGACAAAAATGACGTTTCCTGTAGATAGTAGACAGTACGAGACGGCAGCAAAATAGAAAGAGTCAACTGCACTTTTTACGAAATTCACTCTTTTACATAATTCGACTCAGAATTCTTTGTTTTATCATAAGATTTATCGGTTGTCAGTGTGATTTTGACAGTAAGGATAGAAAACTTTCTTCCGAAATAGTCTACATATAAAAAGACCTAGACAAAGATCGTTAGAAATGAAAGACAAAATGACAGATTGTAGAAAGATTTCTACGGTGGATGTCAAAAATGAAGAAACGAACTGTCACTTTGTATAGAAAAAGCTATGTCTATTCTTCGTAGAGATAGAAAGCGCCATACTACGCCTGCAGGACAGCAGTTTTTAACCCAGCTACAAACTGCCCAGTAGTAGGGTTCGTGTTAGCTCCACAGTTACTGCGATTGCAGCCAAAAAGATTTTCTAATGGGTCCTGCTGGATTCTCTAAGCTTTTAATAGATTTGTGTTTTACTTTAAGGTTTATCCACAGTCTCTCCAGCCCATTCAAAGTCCAGACCCAACCTTCCTTGGACGGGGGAGAACTATTGCACCCCATAAAAGTTAAATTTCTAAAAAATTGCTTCATTTCTTTAAAAAGCTTAATATGGTCTGTACTGTCCTTTAGTAGACATTCGTTCCCCCTTCGAAGGTCTAGTGTATACGCATTAACACTATCAAATAATTCATCCATCTTTGTAATTACGTCTGCTGTAGTTGTGGCATCACATGATAAATCTACTGAAAAAAAAAAAAAATACAATATCAATTTATCACAATCAGCATGCAAAGATGCATTGAAAGAGCCTTCATTGCTGACGACACAATTATAAACGATCGACCAGCATACATACCCTGGGCAGTCAGCCTCAGTACCAATCTACTGACTGGCAGACTGACTAATCTTTTTATTACGATCACGGCATGATCTGAATATGTCATCTTTACGACGTGATTGTATAATATAAAATGTTGATTTAACCATTTATTTTATTTAGTTGATCGTACCAACATGAGGAAACCAAAATAGCTTTAGAGGGATTATTATTATGTCAAAAAAATTCGTAATCATAATAGACCTTTTTCTGTAGCTGCTAATATTTGACTTAAGCCCAAAATGGATGATCAAAATAAAAGATCCTTACCTTGAGCTATTTTTGCATACATGCCTGCTGCTACTGAGTGGCTTAAAACTTGAGCAGTAATCTTGACTTTCATTTTCTGTTTTGTGTTTGGATTAAGGTGGTTTACTTTAAGAAGTGGTGCAAACACAACATTAGGGTTACTGTTGTCCAGCTCATAAAATACTTGAATGTAGCTCCATTTAGCAATACCTGTAACACAAATTGAAAAGGTGGTGTTAGGATAGACTAAGGTAGTCAAATTCAGATTAATTTATTTGCTGAGCATCTGCCATAATAACATGTATTTTTAGGAAATATTAGTATTTCAATTACCTACCTATTGCAGTTATAAAGATACAGCCTTGTGTTAGACAGACAGAATAAGTTAATTATAGGGTATATTCCACCCTCTTGGGTATAGTAGATAGAACCTAAAAAACCGGCCAAGTGCGAGTCGGACTCGCGCACGAAGGGTTCCGTACCATTATCTATAAAAACGGCAAAATAAAAACATGTCTGTTGTATGGGACCCCCTCTTAAATATTTGTTTTATTTTAATTTAATTATTTATTTTCAAAGTGAATATAACTAAATATTCTGTAAATATTTCAACCTGTTGCCGTTATCAATATCGAGCAAATACGAACAAAAAAATCACATTTGTTGTATGGGAGCCCCCTTAAATATTTATTATATTCTGTTTTTTAGTATTTTTTGTTATCGCGGCAGCAGACATACATCATCTGTGAAAATTTCAACTGTCTAACTATCACGGTTCATGAGATACAGCCTGGTGACAGACAGACAGACAGACAGCGGAGCCATAGTAATAGGGTCCCATTTTACCCTTTGGGTACGGAACCCTAAAAAGACTGATAATATATTATTATAATGATCATAAAATATTGAAAATAAAGTTATTTGACAGCTACTTACCAATTCCACATTTGTTGTCGGATGATATATTAGTTTGACATTTTATGTCATATTTTAGAAATAAATTTCTAAAACACTTAAGTAAATGTGGCGTGTCAAAAATGGTGACAATTTCATTATTGCCTAATTTAATATAAGGCTGCTCTACAGTAGCTCCCAAGATGGTTATGGCTCTCTTGTTCACCAAGTCCAGATCACATACGGTGGCAGCTATATTAAGCCCGGCATCAAAACAGCACTTCAAAACCTGAAATGATAGAACAAATTATGATTATAAACTGGGTGAAGAGAAATGTTATGAATAATTAAAAAATAAAATAATTCTTCATCTACTGTGTCAACATCAGCTGTACAATTTATAACCAGACACCAGCCAGGTAGTGCAGCTGACTGTTTCATAGTGCACAGGATGATCATTTTAAATGTTAGGAATGAATTAAAGGAAACATATTATGTTCACCTCTTTCAGAAGAACTGTCAGTCGATCAGCAGTTACAGATCCACCAGAAAGATAATAGGCAACCGGCTGTTTAACTGGTTTTCTGATACCAGCGACCATAAAAACAAGTGCATATGATGACATTTCTGCCGATCTACCCTGAGAAGCATGATCTTGGTAACCTTCTATCAAATCCTCTTTTATATTGTACCATAAATTCTTTTTTATGGACATCTCATCGAACATCAACACATACTCTCTGTCAGATGGTATAAACCTTTTAACTGTTTTATTCAAAACATTAAAAATATTTTTGTTGATGCCAACGCACAAGTGAAATTTATTTAAGAGGGACTTTAATGTGCTTGGGGCTGGTAAACAAATCATTCTTCTTAACAGCTTGTAACATGTTGGGGATCTTTTGTAGAGCCTTAGAGCTGTTATTTTTGCTTCTGTGTTCAATCTACGGGCTTTTCCTTTTCTTTTGAAGTTTTGTAATTCCCCTTGCAGTAATAGTGAAAAGGTTGATAACACTTTTGATTGCAAAATATCATTGACTGTGCTGTCTTTGCATAAAACATTGACAAATGACACATTTTTCAGGTGTTTAATAGTTTTTTGAAGTCTACTGACTTTCTTCATATTTCTTATCCTTGTATACAATTTTCTTTCTTTTTCACTTTGGGGTTGCTTCAAAGACATTGCAGCTGGTTTTAATTGCCGTGCAGACTCATTAGTTGTGTTTAACACATTAATATTTTCAGCCAATGGTTGAATTATTCTTGATGGGCCTGCTATTCGTACAAACACACTGCTTGGTTCCAAAGGAACAACAGGATTAACCAAAAAGTGAAAAAAAAAAAATTGATTGTCCAACAACGTATTCACTAATATTATGTGTGGACAACTGTTGAGACATAAGCGCATTCTAAGTTAGCCGGCCCGACTAAAGTTTTCAGGGTATGATGCATTGTGCACATTTTTGGTATCCCGTACACGCAGTCTCGATGAAGGTGGACGAGAATACTTAACTCGACTCACTTTGAACCGAAAATCACACGAAATACTGAGAAAACGACAAGAAAAAACAAATTAACACACCATTTGAAAAGAATTCACAACAAAAGCGTCAATTTCAGGCAAGAGTCTTAATTTCGTAATTTTATTATTGAATTCTCAACACAAAAAGCGTTAACTTCGCACAGACCTAACAAACAAACCGGCAAAAAACACTTTTTATCAGCAGTTGAAAGCAGAAAATTAATTAAGTTTTATTTTATTAGTGATAAAGTTGAAAAAATGTACTCCATTTTGAAATTTGAAGTGATAATTGTAAAAGTTGCCATCACGTAAAAACTGATTTTAATCATATATTATTTTTCTAAATGAAGCTAATATTAGCTGTAAAATTTAATGAAATGAATGGAAAATCATTAAATTGCTATTTAAAAGCTACGTTAATGAAGAAAACGCTTTTATAGCACATCGATATTTCACTTTATTTTACATGGTAACATTAAAGTGCATGACATGTCTGTTAGAAAGAGTCGGCAACAAAATCACTCGCTGTCCTTGTCACTTTTTAGGCCCCTCGTTGAGTCCAAGGTCACCTATACATAGTTGACCGGGCCAAGTGACAGTCGCTTCGAAAGCGTTTCGTATTTCTACAACGACTTAAAGCTTTGTCGATTGCTTATGTCAGTCCTATACATTTTTGCCTTGTCCATCATCGTTATCACTGATAGAATGTCACTTTGTCTAGGGCCTCTGGTGCCATTTTGCATTTAAAGACTAAGAAAATACAGTCGAGAATCTATCACACTCGTCGCGACGTTCCGCGTTCTGTTGGTGGTGCTACTCAAGTCAGTATAGTATAATGTACTCTGTGACTCAAGTCCCACTAACACGTTCTTTTACATTTGTGTTCGTTCTGCAACGGTGTAACCGTTTTACGTTCTGGAATCTCCAAACAGTCATCGTTGCACAAACCAGTCTGCGAATTATTGTGTGCGATTTTGTATCTTACGCCTAAGAAAATACAGTACGCAATGATTTTGATTCAACTAACTACACTCGTCGCGTCGTCGTCGTTCCACGTTCATTCGTTTACAAAACAGTCCTTACAATCAAAAGTGAACTTTTTATTCAAATCAAATCATTTATTCCTTTGCAAACATGGGTAAAGGAGAATGGGCGTTACTATATGAGTTCCCAACACCTCCGTGAATTTAGCCGAACGATTTCATTATTATGAACTTTTGTTAATGCTAATCGTTAGAGAATTGTTAGAGAGGGTTAGACAGAAAAGAAAAATCGTTAGAGAGTAATTAGTTTTTATGTAAAAACAATTTTAATTTTTCGCGTGAAGTTGGCCCCCCTTCCCACAAAAATGGACTTAGACGTAATTTTATTTTTTTAATCGTTTGCGAATCGTTAGAGAGAGATTGAGAGTTACACAAAATCGTTAGAGAGTTAATATTTTATTTCAGTTTGAATAATTTCTAAGAGCGTGACTAATATAATTATTCTCAACTTTTGTTAATGCTAATCATTAGAGGATCGTTAGAGAGAGAGAGTTAGAGAGAAAAGAAAAATCGTAAGAGAGTAATTAGTTTTATTTATCAACGATTTTAATTACTTTTGTGAAATTGGCCCCCATTCCCGCAAAAATTGACGTAGATGTAATTTTTTTATTTTTATAATTTGAGAATCGTTAGAGAGAGATAGAGAATTAAAAAAATCATTAGAGAGTTCATATTTTAATTGATATTAAATTATTTCTGAGAACGCGTTTTAGATTAAACAGGCTCGCTCTTATTATGGGCAACATATTCAGCCGAACGGTACTTTTACTGTACCTACAAGTTAGTGAAGATACCAGGCATTTCGTCATCACATGAGACAGCTTTGATCAGAGGACTCACACCACTATAGTTATAGAGTGTATTACATTATTGTCTGGTATCTTGGATGGGCCGGCATCAAAATTATATATCTCCACCTGCTCAGTTTCTCGACAGTATTTTAATAAGAGAAGACATTGAAAATGAAGAAAATCAATAAATCATTATTTAAAACTAAAAAAAAAAGTTTTAATTCATAAAAAATCTGTAAGACTTGCATTCAAAGCATATTATTCAGCTTTTAAATATCATAATTTTCGAAAGGCTTTTCATCCACTTCCGATCTCGATTCTAAGTCATAAAACAGGTATTCTCCATCGTAATTAAAAAAATGTTCTTGATCAGTAGGTACTATTATCATTTTACTCCTGCTAAGCCTGTGGACTATGCTGAAACATGCACTTCTTGCACTTATAGATTCTTATTAGCTATAATCTAAAGCGAGGTCTAAAAGAATTATGCTACACATTTTTGACTGAAAATATCCCATTTCATCTTATTTCAGAATATGGTACATAAAGTAAATAACTTGATTAGAATTTTTGTTTGCATTGTCATATTCTTTACAACAAAATATTTTTTTATTATTTCTATAAGAAGGCAATTGAAAAAGAATGATTGATTGATTGTAATGACAGTACCATGTGTCAATTTTGAAAAGTTTGTTATTTTCTGGGGTGTGTTCACTTTATTAGCTAAATAATTAGAAAAGTTTGTTCGTTTTAGGAGTAAATTAACACTAAATTAATTATTTCTTAAGAAACAAGCAATACCTTTGTACTCATATTTTAACTATGTCATATCTATTTTGTATTTTACTGTGTGGATATAAGATTAGAATAAATAAATTAATTAAAAAAACGATTTTTCTCAAAATTGGTAATCCTTAAAAATGCATGATACAGTTAGAGCTACTACATTTTGGGATGTCTATCCAAATATAGTTAACTTATACTGGTTAGAATTATTGAATAATATAAAACCATTTTTGGTCATGTCCTTTCGAATTGATGTGACCTGTGGAAGATGCTCACATTCATTCATCAACTTGAAAAGAGCTGATAATCTTCAAACGGCTGAACCGATTTTCTTGAATCAAAGCTAAGAACACTCTATCAAGTCACCTTTCAAACAAAATAAAAAATATCAGAATCGGTTCAGCCGTTTGGCAGCTACGATGTAACATATAATAATTTTAACCTGCTCAGGTCCGCGTTCTCAGAAATAATTTAATTTTAATTAAAATATTAACACTCTAATGATTTTTCTAACTCTCCATCTCTCTCTAACGATTCTCAAACTATAAAAAATAAAAAATTACGTCTTCGTCCATTTTTGCGGGAATGGGGGCCAATGTCACAAAAGTAATTAAAATCGTTGATAAATAAAACTAATTACTCTCTAATGATTTTTCTTTTCTCTCTAACTCTCTCTAACGATTCTCTAACGATTAGCATTAACAAAAGTTGAGAATAATTATATCGGGGGCAAAATTCACAGAGGTGGGCTAACGTCACGCCCTTAGAAATTATTTAATATCAAATAAAATATTAACTCTCTAACGATTTTGTGTAACTCTCAATCTGTCTCTCTAACGATTCGCAAACGATTAAAAAAATAAAATTACGTCTAAGTCCATTTTTGCGGGAAGGAGGGCTTCAAGTAAAAAAAGGTTATTTGTATTAAATAATGCTTTCATCATTTTTATGGTATTATTTAATTCATACAATGCAGCTGTGAATGCAGCTAAGTCAAAATTGAGCGCGAACATGGTGTTAATGAACATTAAAAAATTAGGTTAGGTTTGCTTCAACAGTGATGTAACTTATGCCATGTGAAAGCTTTTGGGGTATTATTTGATTCATACTATCGCAGCTAACTTGAAATCGAGCGCGAACATGGTGTTATTGAACATTCAA
Source organism: Lithophane semibrunnea (assembly GCA_947363905.1). Lineage (NCBI taxonomy): Eukaryota > Metazoa > Arthropoda > Insecta > Lepidoptera > Noctuidae > Lithophane > Lithophane semibrunnea. The sequence continues at coordinate 5,487,518 of OX376198.1, forward strand.
AAATTATGTTAGGTTTGCTTCAACGGTGATATAACTTATGCCATGTGATAGCTTTTAGGGTATTATTTTATTCATACTATGGCAACTATGTTGAAATCGAGCGTGAACATGGAATTTTTGAACATTTTAAAATAAATTGGCAGTAGGTTAAGTTAGTTTCAACAGTGATGTAACTTATGCTGTGTGAAAACTTTTGGGGTATTATTTAATTCATACTATGGCAGCTAAGTCGAAATCGGGCGCGAACATGGTGTTTTTGAACATTCCAAAATATTCAAAACAAAAAAAGTCATATTCTAACAGTACGTGCGAAGCAGCGACGGGTTGCTAGCTAATAATAAAAACGGGTACCTCCATATCTACATGGGCCTAATCTAACCTAACATAACCTAACGTTGCCTATCCAAACCTAACCTAACCTAACCTAATTTTATATTTTTGAATGTTCCAAAACAATTTCCCTGCACGAGATACAGAGTTATTCCCATACAAAAAAAATAAACACTCATTGAGACCTTTCATATGATATAGGTAGAAAAGTGTTACAACACTTGGGACGAACCTGCCCATTCTTCTTTGTGCATAGGTTTGCACGTAAGTGCATTGAATAACTATTTCATGAAATCATGACATTTGTCACTTTCATGAACTTGAGAGAGTTGTATTGCTGATTCTAATGTTTATAATTCTGTAAATCCATATTTCTTACGAGCGCTAATAATATTTAGATCAACATACAACCTGATACTGACCTGCAAATTGCAAGAAACGTAAGAAAATTTGAATTTCGCGGGCTACCCTAGCGCATCAACCAACCAACTAGTTGAAACACGGCTTGTCTTCAAACCAGTTGCAATGACACCGTATTCGTCGTCGGGAAAACGGTCAAAACGGTCACGTTTCGTCCGCCAAAAATTTGACAATGAGCCACCACTATTGACTGCTGTAGTGTCCCAGCCAGGGCTTGAAATACCGTTAAAAATATGGTATCGTTACAGCCTTCTGATGCAGGTATCGTTAACTAATAAATAACGTTATATCTGGCACATTTTACCGTTAAACATACGAAACGTTAAAATCTAAGGTAACTATAATTTTATCGTTATAATTAGTTTTGTTACCGTCGCTCTCGTCCAATCGCAAAAGAATGTCAGATTACATCGACGCTAAGACTGCCGTACGACTATTTGCGCGTTTAATAGATATTATCTTATCATTGCTATTCTGTGTTGTGCTTGTACTTGAGAATATACTTGGTTGGTTGGTCCCAGGGCTTGAAAACGATACCAATTCACATTAAAAGTAACGTTAAGTAACGGTATTTCCGTAGAGATACTTCGATATCGGTACAATTTGGTAGCGTTACTTAGAAGCATAACATAATAATAACGTTAACATTTTTGGTAAAAATTACCGGTATTTTTAACGTTATTGTAAAAATAGCGGTAAAAAATTATCGGTATTATTTTGTTATTTTAAGCGACGTTGCCAGCCCGCCTCAAAGGCGGCCGCGGCCGGCGTGCGCGCGCGCCCCTCTCACTCTCACACCCTGTCGGCGCTGTTGCCATTTCGTTTGTCGTCTTCATATCTCTCACCGCTCACGGCAGTCGTACGCGCTTACAGAATACGGTGGACCAACCAACCAAGTATATTCTCAAGTACAAGCACAACACAGAATAGCAATGATAAGATAATATCTATTAAACGCGCAAATAGTCGTACGGCAGTCTTAGCGTCGATGCAATCTGACATTCTTTTGCAATTGGACGAGAGCGACGGTAACAAAACTAATTATAACGATAAAATTATCGTTACCTTAGATTTTAACGTTTCGTATGTTTAACGGTAAAATGTGCCAGATATAACGGTAAATAATATAACGTTATTTATTAGTTAACGATACCCGCATCAGAAGGCTGTAACGATACCATATTTTTAACGGTATTTCAAGCCCTGGTTGGTCCACCGTGTTCTGTAAGCGAGTACGACTGCCGTGAGCGGTGAGAGATATGAAGACGACAAACGAAATGGCAACAGCGCCGACAGCGTGTGAGAGTGAGAGGGGCGCGCGCGCACGCCGGCCGCGGCCGCCTTTGAGACGGGCTGGCAACGTCGCATAAAATAACAAAATAATACCGATAATTTTTTAACGCTATTTTTACAATAACATTAAAAATACCGGTAATTTTTACCAAAAATTTTAACGTTATTATTATGTTATGCTACTAAGTAACGCTACCAAATTGTACCGATATCGAAGTATCTCTACGGAAATACCGTTACTTAACGTTACTTTTAATGTGAATTGGTATCTGGTCCCAGCCAGCAGCACAGCACAGAAGCAGTGTGACCAGATTTATAATTTTTATTTATTTATTTATTCATTTATCTCAAGCAACGGACTCATAGTGTTAGTAAAATATAGTTTTCGTATAATTTGTGATCGACACAAAAGTAAACAACAACAATGCCGGTTTGAAGACGGACGCACGCTCACAACAACGGCGATTTGGGGATGGATGAATAGTGCTGCCACCTATGATGACCACCTTTCAGTTTTTAACCCCAGTTTCAGTTTTTAGTAAGAATATACCGATGACTGTCCAGGAATCTGTTTCATTTTGACAGTTCAAGATCATTCATTGCGATACGTTGTTCAGGAGAATGTTTTTTCGAACTTATGCAGCAATGGTTTAGCAATATCATTCAGATTATGATTGATCGTGTGTTTCAGGACTAAGATCGATATAAAATACTATTTGTCTAAACAGCACCCAAAGGGATTAAAACTTAGCTCAAAAGGATAAATAATTTCGCAAAAACTTTGAAAAAAGAAGTGTGGCGGTTAACCCAAAGTAGTTTTATAATCTTCCATGGACCCTTAGCTTTCCAAAGCAGAAATCCAACGAGATCAAACACGATGGGGTTTTCTTGTTTCGTTGAAGAGTTCTTTCCTATGGCCAAATACTCGCTGAATATACATGGGGTTGTTTCAGGGAGCCCTTGGAGAGAGAAAGAAAAAAATTTTGGACCTCGTTTCACTAGACCTTTTTGTTTTTTAATTAATTAGGTAACCTAATTATTGTAAATTATGAACCTAATCTATGTTCCTAATTTGAGTCACTTCTCATGCTAAGTACACAGCAGTGACTTTAGTCGCTAGCGATGTCAAAATTTCACGTCCACGTATAGATTTTGACGTCTCTTGTGGCGGACCGGCTGTCACTACGTGGGTACCTAGCTGTGTACCTAGCATTAGAAGTGACTCAAATTATAACGTTAGTCATAACTGTTTTTATAGTCATCACATCACGAACCGTTTCGCCAAGACTTGACGAAATGACGAGTTCATACCACTGAACCAATTTTAACTTTGGAAAGACCTTCAGTATTGTTTATTTCGTTTTCAAAGCCACTACCCATGGCATGGGCAATCTTCTGTTTAGGTTTACTGTTAGTGCTAATGGCGCTACTTCTACTATTGCTACTACTACGTTTTAATAAATCCAAAACAAAAGAGCCTGAAATAAGCCTTTATTTATTAAAAAATAGACTCGGTCCAGATTCCCGCGCGATCAAATTATCAATATTCTCATTTGTACTAAACATTTGTTTTTATATATTACCCGAATAAGAGGAAACCATATTTTGTACCCCGAGAAGTGCTTCATTTGTACGACACTAGTAGGAGTAGGTTTAGTCACGACTCACGAAGTCGATTATTTATTGATGTACTAAGTATCGATTCGAATTCCATAGCTGTGTTTCATATTAGTTTGTTAGAATTATAAAATATTTGTTTATTTTTATACTGTAAGAGTAACAATATAGGTATGACTAAATACGAGCATGATACAATTCAGCTTCTCTAAATTAAGCAGTATTATTTATTCATCAACCGAAAAAACTGATGATGGATGGATCGTTACACAGGCATTCTTTACTTCCGTGGTACATTGCGTCTCCTCTAGTGTCTATGGTTCTTTTTCACGACTGTTTTGGATAGTTTACCTACCTTGCCTATATTGCCGATTTTTCGGTCTGGAAGCGGATTATGTGTATAATTTTACTGTGTATTCTATAATACAACATGTTATAATGTTTTTCAATCATAGTTAAGTCTAATTGCTTTGTAGGTGTCCGTAAAACACAAGTTCAGCCATTTACATGAAAGGTGAGTACAAAAAATTGGTACCTCTATTTTTTTTTTGTAAAGCTTAGGTTTCACCTTTGTGACAATAGGAAAATGACGATTCAAATAGTACCATTCTGTTCTAAAATAGATAAATTAACGTTACCTGATTGTGAATAATTATTCATACAGCGCTGCTTATGTTATAGTTCGTATATATACCTATTTGCCGCTATTTTGTATGTTATATTTATGTATAGCAACTATAACCCGACCGAGTTGAATAGGTCTTGAGGAAGCACTACGTTCCATTTCATGTACGAGTATTTTTCAATCGATAGAGTATCTTGCCTATCGAAGATAGTAGGTGGTGTAAGTTTAGTGACCTCAAGATGAAAGTCTAACAAAACATTTTACAAGTTCAAAATTTGGGTATTTCATAAATAACTAGTTGAAAATAGAGATGGACTGACAATTTGCACTATACAAAGAAAAAAAAGTACGGAAATGGAACGTTTTTTAGTCTATGGTTTTTTATTTGGTTTCGAAAAACGCGAATTGTTTTCATAAAAAATCTCAATATTTCACATCGAACGATCGGACTGCATTATTACCGAAGAAACTACCAAGTATTTGTTAAAATAATCTAGATATGAGATTTATGTTACTAGTATAGATAGAAGTTATAAGTGCGCGGATACGTGAAATGGCTGCCGAGGTTCCCGTTTGTGATGTATTGTGTGAAGCAATGGAATATCTGTCTAAGCTCGGATCGAATTTGCGATCTAGATCTGAGAACTTGAAAGAGAAGAAAATACGTAAGAATAAATTAAGAAATGCGCATGCTGTTCACAAAGCAGCGAAAAAGGTGCTTCTCATTTGTGAATTGTCAAAAAAATCACTTGAGAATGTAGAAACTGGCGTTCGGAAAGTACTGGCTATAGTTGACGCGGCTCAAGCGCACACAGATAATGGCGGGAAAACGATCGATAGGAACAGCGAAGAGAGCAATAAATTTTTTTATTATTTCAATTACGAGTCATTCAAATTGCGAATATCGAAGAAGATTTCAATAGACCATTTTACAGGTGTAAAAGTCCTTGCCAAAGGCATGCCTGCGTCCATGCAAGAAAAATATCCTGTATTTTACGATTGTAAACTTAAGCGGCTACGGAGAAAACTATCAGAAAAACAGACTGAAGAGGAAATAGGAAGAAGTTCAAAAAGAAAGGACTCCTCTTGCAGTTCTGATACAAATCAGAACATTTTAAAGTTTAAGAAAAAACAAAATGAATTTTCAAAACTTATTGAATCCGATGCAAGTGAATCTGGAAAATCTAGTAAAAATGAGGAGTCTAGAAAAAAAAGTATGGATTCTGACAATACTAAAACTGTTAGGAGGAAATCTGTAGAAGTGGTGGTAAATTCTAATCCTGCAGATGTAATTAACAATGCTATTCGTACAAATTCATTGGAGACACAAGATGATAATTCCCAATGTGAACAAGGTGCCAATGAACAGAAGAATGCAAATGTAAAAAGTAAAAGTAAGCAAGAAACTATCAGTTCTAAGGAAGATTTAGCAGTATCCGAACTTATTGAATGCTTTGCAAATGAAGCAAAGGTAGTTGAGGATAAAACAAATAGTATGAGAACTAAAAGAAAAGAGAAAGAAGCAACCGGTATAAGAAAGAAGTTTAGCAAGATTAGGATTGCTGATGATAGTTCAGAGAGTGATGAACCTATAAAAAACAAACATCAAAATTCCACACAAAACAAAAATCAATCCTCTCCTGGTAAAGAAAATGAAGTTGACAAAAAGAATAATACTGAACTTGAACCCAAGTCTAAAAAAAGGAAATTAGGTGACACTAGTGATAAATCAAAGTTTAAGGATGATTCAGATCATAATTCAACAGAAGCAAACAATAGTGAAATTGATTCAAAGCCCTTAATAAGATGTGTCAATATTACTAAATTACTTAAACCTGATATATTAGATTCCAAAATAAGTGCATCCTCCAAAGGTAAACAACTGACTAAGAATAATCACTTAATGAAAAAAGGAAGAGTTAGGAAAAGTAGTACAAATTGTAATAATGCACAAAAGGAAAACAAAAGGGATGATGAATTTTGGGCTGTAAAAAGGAATGAAGTTATGCAATTTAAACCTAAACAATTTACTGTAAATATAAATAAATTACCCCAATTAACTATAAACTTTTTGCTTACTCACAATCTCCAAAAAATTATTCATGGATCCAAAACTATTTGTGAGGTAACAAGGGCTAGGGATAAAGAAAAGGATAATTTGGAAAAAAATATTGATGAAGTTAAAAATGCCCTACTTAATGAGTCTGGGTCAGAGGATATTGATAATGCCTTAACTGCTGTAGCAAACAAAGTTAAAAAAACACTACTCAATGATTCAGATTCTGATGATATGGAAAAAACTTCAAATAATACTGATAATAGTAACCAAATAAACAAGGACAAGTTAACAGATACTGCAGCAATAAAAGATGCTCTCCTCAATGAATCTGATGATAATGGACATGATAAGGAAGTAGCAATTAAAACCATTGATTCTGCTGCTAATGAAAGTGAAAAAGAATTAGAAAAAGGAGTTGCTGAAAAAATTAAAAGTGCATTACTCAATGATTCAGATTCAGATAAAAATGAAGATGATAATACTGTTGATAAACCTAATAATCTAGTTACAGAAATAAACATGTCACAAAATCAGTCTGACAGAACTGAGCTATGTGAATCAACTCAAGATCCTGAAAAAATTAAATCATCCCTATTGAATGACTCATCTGATAGTGAGGCAAAATCACCAGTAATCAAAAAGAAAATGAGCAAACTTGAAAGAAAGCATGCCATCAAAAGTAGGGAAGCTAGGAAAAGTCTTTTACATTATTCATCTAGTTCCGAAAATGAAGAAGAGAACTCTCAAGAATCAAATAAGGATTTTCAAAAGCACTCACACAAACATACTAGACGAAAATCTCGTATTTCGAGCTCTTCATCGAATGAGGAAAACAGTAAGGATCTTAATCCACGGGAATCTGACTCTCAAGACAAAAGCAGCAAGGCACACTCAGACATTGAAGATAAGGATTGCAGAACTATTGACCAGATTGATGGAACCATCGATGAGCACTCGAATTCCAGTGTTAGCAAGGTTAGGACATAAGTCATAAGTACATTCAAAATATAAGTTTTATCAACATTGTACATAAGTCATCGTTTATACACTTATTATTGCCTAATAATAAAAGTGTTAAAAACTGTAAAAATATTAATTGCATTTTTGTAGTTTTAAGTTTTTCATATTCATGTCTACTTGTATACCAAGTTTAAGGATAATACTTATTGTTCTTTATTGTTGTGCATTGGTAGTTAGAAATTAAATGCCAATTGAAACATATGGAGTTTTAATTTAGCACAAAAAATGAGACAAGGTAGTTTTCATTATTTTACACTCTAAATGCAAAATAGAGGTGAGAATGATTGAATATAATCTTAATACTTTATACCTTTACGTATTTGAACTAAATTGTAGTATACAGAACATGATGATTGAATAAATGTGACGAAAATAATTACAGATGGTACGCTCTAAAGCAAAACCCAGTGGGAGCAGTGGCCAGAATTCTGACAATCAAGATGCAAGTGACAAAGAAATTGATGGGTAAATATTGTGTAAAAAATTAATGGGGTGAAGGAACTTTACTTATTGTTGTCTTTGTGAGTGCTAATAAAATTTCGCCGGTCTAGCTAGTTATCTACTACAGGCTGACTTTTTCGTTGGTGACAGTCCCATGGTTCACACAGGGGATGTCTTGCGGGGGTGATTACAAGTGTGCGGGCGACTGGACCGCGTGGCGGGAGCGTGAGTGCGTCAGCCGCGCAGCTACCCGTGTTCTCGCGTAAGGCTGCGCATTTCCAAACGCACATGATATTACTATTCAAAGATGAAAAATAATATTGGAGGTCGTAACAAACATAATACAAAGTCGGTATACAGCGTGCCGCTACAATGGCGACATTAATTTAACGTACGGGTAGGGCGTGGCCAGTAAACATAAAAATTATAATAAAATAAAATAATTCGTAAATGGAAAAACTTAAATTTTCAAACAAACTAAATAACCAAAATTGAGATCACTCTGTGTAAAAGATTCATTCATGAAGCTACCTACCAGCTGGCTTACATTCTATCGGTACAATGCTTTGTCGGCATAATTTCTAAGAAATTGCGCGGCTTTCCTGTATTCGCCTACCATATGATCCGTGACCCCGGCAAATGACCTCTTCGCTACAGTTCTTTAAGTACAGGTTGCTCCAGGATGGTTATTTAGAAAATTGTAAATAAATCTATAAATAATAACGTCTAGTGAAATTAAAATATTTTCATAAAACGAATACGCGAAATCTTATACGTGTGTTAAATTAATGTCGCCATTGTAGCGGCACGTTGTATAAAAATTGGGTATACCTACAGTGTTATGAACGAAGTACTAAATAAAAACAAATGTCCGAATTGAGGCAAAATAATATCATGCTGTTTTAAATTGTTTGCTTTTATTATTCAATATTTACACTAGGTATAAACACGGGCAGAGTCGTGGGCACTGATCGCTTTCTATATTAATATATTTTTTTAGAAATTTTAAGAAATATAATACTTATATCGTTTTATGCCTGAAATTTCGTTCAAGGGAAGTAAATCACGAAATAGTTCATAGAGAAATCAGCAGAGTCATCTTTGACAACGCAATACCTTGTGCGGTCGCGTGCCCGTCATTTGTTTTTAGTCGCGTCCCGCTTCACCTCTACTACCATGGGACTGTCACCAACAGAGTTGTGGGCCTATAGTAAGTATTTTTAAACTGACACTCAAATCCCAAAAATAATGAGCCCATATCGGTGATAATCTTGAGTTCGAAAAGTTTTCACTAAGTTGAGTTTAGTGCTAGGTATTTAGCTAATGAAGACAAAAAAATCTAAAAGCTAGCTAGAAAAGTCTTTTATTGAGGCATAGACCAATCAAAATTCGAGTTGAATGTGGCAAATACATAATTTTTTAACCCATTTTTTGTGAAAACTAAGAAAATGTATGATTTTGATAGGTAGTCTTTGTGATAGCCTGTTGGGGAGTTTGTTGCGCCACTTCCCAGCTAAAGCACTAGAAAGTGGTGAACGAAGGGTGTCTTATTATGTTATGTAATTTTCACGACCAAAAAGTTTCTCAGTTTGACTTCTGATTTTTGAATTTCAGCAAAGTTGAATATAAAGCTTGTATGTATTACTTATACCTACATTTTTTTTTATAAACCTAAATTATAGTATACAAGCTAACACACTAAAATATATAAGTTAATTATGTACAAGTATACAAAGGAAACGGAATTAAAATAAAGAAAGAGCTCGTTGGGCATTAAAAAATCCGTCCGCATCGCTGTCAGAGGGAAAAGTGCAGGCTGGCAGCATTTATTTTCATAATTACAAATCTAGGGAACTTATATTAGTGGTGGTGTTCATACCTACTGACTACTAGACCATAAGATTGGGTGGGTATGTCCACGTGAGTGGGGACAGGCACAGCTAGTGGTTCACTTAGTTCAGGCTTGGATCGTTAATGAGGCTTGAAAAATTTAAAAATATAAGAGTAGGTTTGAGTCAGGTTAATAGATAAATTATTCTATTCAGTGAGTGTTTGCTTGATGCGCGTGGGCAAAATAATAATATTAAAAAAAAAAAAAAATACTAAAATATACTAGTCTGACAAAATTTGAGTTGAATCGATACGTCAAGAAGACGAATCAATTAAAAGGTTCGCCATTGTCGTCCTTTCTCAGGCTCTAAACTATCTGTGGACCAAATTTCATTTAAATCGGTTCAGTAGTTTTGGCGTGAAAGCGCGACAGACAGTCAGACAGACAGAGTTACTTTCGCATTTATAATATTAAGTAAGGATGAGTGTGAGTAAAGGCTCTTACATACTGGCGCGATTTGCCGCGCGACGCGAATTTTAACAAAACAATTTCTGAGAAAACTTCACGGTGAACAATGCGGCGGCGTCGCGTCGCGCGACGAATCGCCCCAGTATGTAAGAGCCTTAAATCTACTCTGCTGCAAATATCTAACAAAGTACGATGTTCGTAGGCTGACTAACTTGAACAGTTTAAACAAAGCGCATCGACGGCGCGACACTCCTACGAATAACAGTGGCAGTCGAAGTTCTGCCAGGAAGAGTAGCAGATCAAAGCCCACACCGACCATAGGCGAAGATTTGTTGCGGGCCGTGAGCAGCTCCGACGCATCCGAAGATGAAAATTTGGAAGAAGAAGGTAATTTTTTTTTCTATTATTTTAATGTATAAATAAACCCCAAATTATACGCGAATGGGCCGTACCCTACCTCAGGTTTTATCTCGCTCGAACCATACTACTCGCGGCCTGAGCGAGGTCGAGACGGAGTGGGGTGCTCAAGCCTCGAATAGCTTAGGTAATTGCTTTTTACGGTAAAAATAATGGTAATTAAAAAAAATGCTATCGTATTTTCGCCAAACATAGTACTTACCTAGCATCAATCCTCAACTTTAACATATATTTATTTCAAAATTAATGCTGCAGTATTTTCGGCATAACCATAGGATCATGCTAAGCAATTTGAGGTAGGGTAGTGCCTTAAGCTCTGGCCAAACAGGCGAATCTCGCGCGGGATATTGAACGAAATTCGGTTGCACCGATTGTGTCAACTAACTTGTAAGGTGTTCAAACTGGCACAAATAGTCGCGTGACTTCCTTATCATTAAAACAATCGACGCGGGCTGTCGCGTCCCGCTCGCAGTTTGCCTCATTGTGGCCAGTTTTCTGGAAAAATGTGGGGAACTGGCAGAATATACAATCTGTTTTTTTTTTATATCCCTTATCTCTAGGGTATGATTGAGACCATAATCAAAGAACCAACTGGCATATAAATTGTTCTTCAATCATCTTTTTTTTTGTTTTCATTTTTCATACAAAATAATTCGACAAAGTCACGATTATTAATGTAAAACACCCTTACGTGAAATATGACAACGTCACATTTTCTTAGCTTTAAATATGAATCTTATTTTTTATCAATGAAACTTAGATACCTATACACATCGAGAGTCTATTTTATATCTTTGGACCACCTTTTCTAGGAGATTTTGTGTTCTTTTTACTTAATAAATAATTTAACCCTAGAGTTATGGGATATCAAAAACAACACGTTGTAGATGAAAATGTATGTAATATTATATGTAGTAGTACATAGGTGGGTACATACAACTAAATAAACACTTTATATTTTAGATTTGCCTCCAGTAACACTGTCAGGACTTAATGGAGACAGCATTGGACATTTAGCTAAAGATGACTTACTTGGAGAAAGTGACTCCTCAGTGTCACATAAAGATGAGCAGAGTGAAGCTGAGGTATGATTTTATGTAGAACTTTCTATAAAACACAGTTACGTCTCAGCAATTTGTAATGTTCAAGCAAATCAGTCTTATTTAAAAACAGCGCACCCATCTATTGCTTTGTTCGTTCGACAGGGCAATCGTTTGTATGGAAAATTTAGTGAATTAGATGATTTATATTTCATTCTCTAATATTTTTTCTAGGATACTCATAACGTGGAAGATTCAGAAGAAGAAGAAAAGTAAGTTCAGAAACTCTTTTATAAATTACTAGGTTGTGCCCGCGGCTTTGCCCGCGTGGTATGTCAAGAAAAAGTAGCCTGTGTCCTTCCCCGGGATGCCATCTATCTCCTTGCCAAATTTTATCGAAATCCGTTCAGTGGTTTAGGCGTGAAAAGGTAACATACAGACAGACAGTAGTATGGATAATTATATCACTCTCCTACGCTATTTTGGCCGAAGAGATAAGTTGGGGTGGCTATATATGGGAGTTATTGTTATTATAAGTATTTATATACTTTCTAGCCTGAAGTAAAGGTTCAATCTAGTTCAGGCGAATAAGCAACTGTGCTCTATTTGTTAAGGTATTTATCACTACATATTATAAAACAAAGTCCTCCGCCGCGTCTGTCTGTCTGTCTGTCTGTTCGCGATAAACTCAAAAACTACTGCACCGATTTTCATGCTGTTTTCACCAATGGGTAGAGTGGTTCTCGAGGAAGGTTTTAGTATACGGGGTGTTAGGGTAAACACCGTTATCCTTGCAACCAGTGGTTTGGTTTCATTTATAGAACGTAAAATCAATGGAAAATTACAACTTTTTTTTTCTCTTTTTTAATTCTACATTTTACCACAAGAGCCGCAAGTTCGTTGTGGGCGGGGGGTACGGGATGTGAACTGACCGGCCGCGAGCGCGACCCCTCCCTCAGTCAGTCAGCTGTTTCACTAGAGAGCACGGTGTCGGATAGAAACTTTTTAAAATCTTTTAATGAAAATGACGTTTTTTTTTTGTTGTGTTCGGTCATTTATTTTTATATTTAAGTCAACTACCCATGGTTTGAATGACAAGACTGTTTACCCTTACAGCCTGTATAATAACCGACATCCACGCGGGCGAAGCCGCGGGCATTAGCTAGTTTTATATATTATTAGCATTGAACCTACTTAGCATTAATCTTTTCATTTCACAGTGTAAAATTAAAACGTCAACGCAAGGCGAACGCGATATCATCTGACTCCGAAGGTGGAACGTCGCGTCATAAGCAACGAGACGAGGATGCGAGGGTTAGTGACTTTGAGGATTCGGAAGACGAAAGTTCTGAGTCAATAAAACGCGCCAAACGAAAGAAGAAAGTCTCTGAGAGTGATGCGTCGGGAGGATCCAGTAATGAAGGAGGGTATGTTTTGGTATCTAAATGTAATTACACAGTATGTTATCTAACGAAGGGGATTCTCGTTAACCTGCAATAGTATAGAGTCTATAAACGCAAAAAATAAATATTACGTTAAAAAAAATATTTTATTTTTTTATAATAAAATATTCACAAAAAATATTAAATTGATACGGAAAAGAAACACTCTGTACACGCACACTTGTGTTTCTACGTTGAAATACACGTGTGAGTGTTTCTTTTACGTGTCAATTTAATAGAAAGAAAGAAAGAAAAATGCGTTTATTGGCATTGTCACACAAAAATACACCTTAAAACTAAAAAAAACAAAACAGTCATTACAATGCCAAAAGGGCCTCAGCTCAGCATATTGTCAGATGGCAACACACAGTGTACCACCTGACGCTGATTTTCAGCTGCAACCCACCAACAACAATAGTTTTGAGAATATTTCACTACTAACTTAAAATGAAAGAAATTGCATGTAAGGACGCTATCCTATTGCGGGTTAATGGGAACCGGCATTCCTTAGAACGAAACCACCAATCCTCACCGGTCCGACGTAGTGGATTACGGCTCTGTCCAACTCACTATCACAGAGAGGAGGTCCAAGCAACGGTAATATTACGCAACTGTTCTACATGTCATGTACATTATTGTGTTTTTTTTTATAGCACAAAGAAGCGTCGACGTATAAAATCAGTGAGGGACAGTGATGCCTCTGGGTCTGACACTGAAAATGAGGGCAGAAATAAACATGGCAGGAAGAATATACGTAAGGTAAATATTCCATTTTTTTATTAATTAAATCAAATCAAATCAAACTTTATTTGTGAACATGGCATGGGTACATAAAAGGTCTTAAAATATACATTTTTAGCGTGATCTCTATGTTCTACCAATGCAATTGGTATACAAATAATTCGTTATATAATTTTAATGCTAATAATAATGATTCGGAAACATGCAATAATACATAATAATCCAAAGAATTATATAAGATTAAATAAATGATTTCAAGTGTATTTAATAAGTAATGTCAATATATGTCAAAAATATCAGTGTCATAAATTATCATTTAAAAAACCGTCTATGGTGTAATAGGTCTTTTCGATTAGAAATAAGAATAATTAATATTAATAATTTTTAATATACCTACACTTTGAAATATATCTTTGAATGTAATGGATGTTAATATTTATGTTTGATTGCAGGTCATGGGTAAGAATCAATTAGAGGAGGCCACTAAAAAAGCGGCGCGCGAAGAAAAAGAAAGGGTCGGTCGTATTTTGGAGAGACAGAAATTGGTTAGTAGTTTTTAACGCTCACATACCCTAAATTCTGTCAAAATTAGTTGAGGCCCACTGAGTTTTATCGATCTTTCTTGATTTCATTTCACATGTGCAGGTTAAGAAAAGCTTTCACACATACTGGCGTAATAGTTGTTAGGGTTCCGTACCCAAATGGTAATACGGGACCCCATTACTAAGGCTCCGCTGTCCGTCCGTCTGTCACCAGGCTGTATCTAATGAACCGTGATAGACAGTTGAAATTTTCACAGATGATGTATTTCTGTTGCCGCTATAACAACAAATACTAAAAAGCAGAATAGAATAAATATTTAAGAGGGCTCCCATACAACAAACATATGACTTCTTTTTGCCGTTTTTGTATATAATGGTACGGAACCCTTCGTGCGCGAGTCCGACTCGCACTTGGTCGGTTTTTGTAATATATAATTTCACCCACCGTGTACTCGACGCCGGTAGTGCACTCAAAGATTGAATAAAGTCATGTTCTCGATAGGAAAAAGACTGTCACAAAACTATGACTGATGCAGAAGACACTTTATATTAAAAAATTCGATGTTCCGTGTTTTCGGCCGAATTAAGAGTCTTGATACAAGGGCAGTTTGAAGCAGTCAGAATCGACTGCTTCAAGCTGCGACTGCATAGTGAACTACAGTCTTCTACACAGTTTGACATATATACATGAACCGCTCGAGCAGTTGCGACTGCTCCGGGCGATCAGCAGCTTGAAACAGTTGGTCCTGAATGCTTCAAGCTGCCCGTATATGGCCGCTCTAACACTAAAATTTGTGAAAAAACAGATAAAAATAAAACTTAATTTCCTTTTACAGTACAATAACTTGGAATTTGACGAGTCTGGTAAACCAGACGAGGTTGTTCTGGAGAAAGTGATCTTGGACTTCGATCCTGAAACTAAAGAGCCGCTGATCGAGGTCGACAGAGGACTCGTGAAGAAGCTGAAACCCCACCAGGTAAGCCTTATTTGTCAGTATATAAAGGCCATTTTTGCCAACTTTTCCACTCAAAAATAGTCGTAAATTTTTCTTAAAATGTCGATATTGTTCTTCGTCTCAAGAATATGTCGATAGCTATTATTGTTTACGGCTCTATTAATACGTGACATTCCCGATGAGATTAGACTACTTCTGTGATGAGTAAGAAATCCATTCTGGTCGAAAAAAAAAACTACACAAATTGATATCCAAATACAATAATGTAATAACGTTTGTTTTTAGGCAAACGGCATAAAGTTCATGTGGGACGCATGCTTTGAGAGCGTGAAGCGCATCAAGAAAGAAAAGGGGTCCGGGTGCATCCTCGCGCACTGCATGGGTCTGGGGAAAACTTTACAAGTAAGAAACCCTTTTCATATAATCCTTCTTTTTCGGTCAGGTAGGTTACATTACATTACAACATTGTTAGATTAACATTTTACTTTTAGGGCTGATTTATAATCATACAACGACGTGATTCAATTTCGACATACTCTACTCCGACATGCTGTACTTCGACAATATCTTAGATCGACGTGGTGCATCTCAGACACGATGATCTTTCACAAATTCAGTTGTTTCCCAACGTCGCAGACTAATTTTGAATTAGCATCGTGTCTGATTTAAGATATTGTCGAAGTACAGCATGTCGAAATTGAATCATGTCGAATTAGCATTATTGTCGAAGTAGTATGCTGTCGAGTCACATCATTTCGTAGTTAAGTCATGTCGAAGAAACGTTTTGTCGGCGTAGAGTAGTGTTGGACTTAAGGCATGTCGAAGTAAAGACGTGTCGGAGTTCCGTAATGTCGAAGTAAAATCATGTTGTAGTACCGTTTGTCGAAGTTCAGTTTGGTAGTCGTAAATAATAATTATTGGATTCTACCTGAACTAGGAATAGACCTGAATCTCAGCCCACTCAAGTGCACATAACATTTGTTAAATGCACTGTTAGACATCAACTCATCATCTAATTGCAGGTAATATCGCTAACACACACGCTACTGATCCACGGGACTCTTACGGGCGTGAACCGTGTGCTGGTCGTCTGCCCTCTCTCCACAGTACTCAACTGGGTCAACGAGTTCAAGATGTGGCTCAAACACGCCCACTCTGAGTTCGAAGTTGATGTGTACGAGTTGTCGAGGTAAGAAATTATAAAATTTAACATTTATTTAATCATTCACTACGGCCCAATCTCGCTCACATTGAAAGGATACAACAGAGGCCTTAGTGCGAGTTTCTTTTAACTATCTTCACTTTACGCATCGACCGCGTTCGGCGCTCCGATTGGCCCTTCACTGGCCTTCACTGGTGAAGGGCCAATCGGAGCGCCGATACCGCACTAAGGCCTCACGTAGCACAAGGCGAGAATCACTTGGCTTCCCAAAATTGACAGTGTCTGTGCCATCAGAAAATCATATTTCGGGTTGTCAAAAAAAGTGTAGACAAGAGGTATTAAATAATAATGCGACTCATTAAATCAAACGCACTTATAAAACTACTCGACCTTGTGTTACCACAATATCATATCCTGTATAATAATTTACGATACCTACTATGGTGATACAAGGTCGAACGCTTGTGGATTATTTTATTGAAATCCATACTTATATTGTGAATGCGAAAGTAACTGTATGTCTGTTACCTTTTCACGCCTTAATGACTGAACGGATTTCTATGAAATGTGGTACACAGGTAGACCATGACCTGGGTTAGGACATTGGATACTTTTTATTTCGATAGTACGTTCCCATGGGATAATTTCTGAAAACCACGCGGGCGGAGCCGCGGTCAAAAGCTAGTGATTTTGTTTAAAATAGTATATTGTTTTATTACATACTATATCATAGGTATCTCAAGTCTGAAGTTTCATCAAAATAGGCCTTGTATTATTTTAACTGAAATATCATTTTATTTTATTTACCCGTAAACTCCTCGACCCAGGTACAAGCAGAACTCTGAGCGCGCGTTCCAGCTGCAGCAGTGGTTGGACGGCGGCGGCGTGTGCGTCCTCGGCTATGAGATGTTCCGCAACCTCTCCTCTGAAAACAACAAGAAATTCAAGAAGAAGATGCTGCGGAGCTTCCAGGAGAGTCTCGTGGATCCAGGTCAGTGGATGATGCAGTTTCTTTTAGCTGCAGCCGTGGTTCGTTGGAGGCGGCGTGTGCGTCCTCGGCTACGAGATGTTCCGCAGCCTCACCACTGATAACAAGGAGAAGATGCTGCGAAGCTTCTAGGAGGATCGTGGATCCAGGTCAGTGGATGATGCAATGTCTTTTTGTCATTGGCGGCAGCACTGCTTCGATGGAGTTGGCGTGTGTGTGCGAGATGTTCGGCAACCTCTCCGCTGATAACAAGGAGAAGATCAACAAGAAGATGCTGTGGAGCTTCCAGCAGTCTCGTGAATCCAGTTCAGTGGGGGATGCAGCTACTTTAATGCTCTACCAATCCATTGCCGGTAGCAGGCCCTTCCAAATGTACTGCACCATATCCTTAGTCACTCTAATCTGTTTACTACCCGAAACCTTGCAATGTTTGAGGCTTCCGTCTGGATTTGGCCATTTCTCATGAGAAGGCGCTAGGATTTCCACTGGTAGAAAATGTTATCAAGTTTTGCTTAAACCATTTGGTGTTTAATCCTTGTCTGTGGTAACCATCGCTTCTTTAAATTGTCTGATTACTTAAGATTATTCTAGTGATACTAGTGATTGAATAACAACATAACATCACGCATGTATTCCCCGAAGGGTTAGGCAGAGGACTACCCATAGTACACCCACATTTCGCCAGTTATGTTTAGTCGCATTAGTTTATGTACTCAGAAATTCCAGATGGAACCCTTATAATACTTATCCCGTCCCGGGAATTGAACCCAGGATCTCATTCTCAGCAGTAGCGCTTGCGACCACTAGACCAACGTTACGAGGCAGTCTGATTGAATAAAATCTATTATTGGCATTAATTTTTGCCACAGTATTAAAATGTTTTTTTTTTTTTTTTTTTCAATACAGGACCAGATTTGGTGGTGTGTGACGAGGGACATTTGCTGAAGAACGAAAAGACCAGCCTGTCGCAGTCCATGAACAGAGTGAAGACACTGCGCCGCATCGTACTCACCGGCACACCGCTACAGAACAACTTGAAAGAATGTACGTCGTATTTTTTTATCTATGTACACCAAATGGTGACCGATGACCCTTATAGGATAATAGGTAAAACGGATTGGATACTAGCCCGTTTTATATGCTTTATTTACTGTGTGTGCCTATGCACAGATATAAGATGCTTTATTTACTGTGTGTGCCTATGCACAGATATAACATGCTTTATTTACTGTGTGTGCCTATGCACAGATATAACGTGCTTTATTTACTGTGTGTGCCTATGCACAGATATAACATGCTTTATTTACTATGCATAGATATAACATGCTTTGTTACATGTGTATTCTGTGCGGGACTCAAGCTTGCGATTGGTAGTCCCAGTTACCCATCCGGGGCATCATCAAAAACTAACTAGTGCAAAAGGCAGAGGTAGGCCTTTGCCTACCTCTGCCTTTTTCACACACTTCTAGTTCTTTCGTTAGTGGTCAAGCTTGCTCTGCCATCTTCGGTTTGTGGTCGGCCCAGAAGCGCAGCGCAGTCTTTACTGACAAAAAAAAATCAACCTTGCCGTAGTTGAAATAGAGTTGAAAACACATCGCACCATCGGTGGAACAAGGGCCTAACTACACTTTTAGTGATTTTACAGGACAGCCATTTTAAGATTTTTTTTTCATTCAATACCGTATTGTTCTGCTATATATTAAGTAATTATTCTATGCATAAAATCAGCCCTATACTGTTGTGAATAGAAGCATGCTGTTTAGAAGAGTAAAATATTATTTGTTTATTTTTTACGATTTTTTATTTAAAGAACGGTGTACATTTATGCCCTTGTTCAGCCAAAATTTTAATCATTTTGTAATTATGGCCCTTTTTACACTTTCATTTTGGAATAAAAATAATGTCTTTTTGTGCAAAAACTTTGTATTTACCTGTTATTTAAAGTATTTATAGGCACTATTTTTTTTCTTATATGCAAA
This sequence comes from Lithophane semibrunnea, assembly GCA_947363905.1. Taxonomy (NCBI): domain Eukaryota; kingdom Metazoa; phylum Arthropoda; class Insecta; order Lepidoptera; family Noctuidae; genus Lithophane; species Lithophane semibrunnea. The sequence goes on from OX376198.1 coordinate 5,506,889, forward strand.
AGTCATAAGCGAAAGTCTTTTTAAATAGTCTCAAAAAGCATCTAAAATTAGAGATGACAAAAATTTGTCAGACAAAGATTTGTATATCTCTATCTGTCCAATTTTTGTCAGTATTTATTTTTTATAATGTCACATTGACAATGTCTTTTTTATTTCAAGATAAACACGGAATATTACGGTGATTGCACAGAGGTAGCCCGCGAAATACAAATTTTCTTGCGTTTTTTACAATATGCAGGTCAGTGTCATGATCAAAATAATGTTTGGCGACTGTAACAAATATGTATTTACATAATTAGAACCATAAGAATCATCAATATAACTCTCTAAGTTAAATTTGTTCCCTCAGAACTTTTCCATTAGAGATTTGTTCGGAATAAAACTTTTTATTTGATAAGGTTGTGAAGTTTTGATCAAGATACAACCTAAAACTGACCTGCAAATTTCAAAACGTAAGAAAATTTTAATTTCACGGGTAGCATTGCCGACCCGGGGTTAAAAAAAATCTTGCAGTAAATAACAAAAATATAAAAGTCCTCAAAAAGTCTTTCAGAAAGCCACAAAACACTTAATTTCATAAAAAATGCTCATAATTTTTAATTGCATTAGGCCGATATTGATACGGGTCTTTGTTCCTCCGGATAAAAGGGACTTTTTAAAGCACTTTGGCATACTTAAGTCATTTTTCAATTTTTTGTCAGTTATGACAAAAAACCTTGTTCCATCGATGGTGCGACTTGTGCTGCGCCGGCCCTTGGTCTTTCCAGGTCAGATAACATCCTATGAGCCAGTAATTTTAATGTCTTCCTATCACAATTTGTCACCAGATTACTGCATGGTACAATTCGTGAAGCCGAACCTCCTGGGGAAGTATAACGAGTACTTGAATCGTTTCGTGAACCCGATCACCAACGGACAGTACACAGACTCTACGGAAGGTGACATCAAGGTCATGAAGAGACGCTCCCATGTGCTGCATAAAATGTTGGATGGAGCTGTTCAGGTATGAATACTAATCTATTTTAACAACATTAGTCTATTAACCGCCGGAGTCCAGATTTAAACCACAATTATGGTGGTGTACATGTGTTCGAGTCGTGTGTTTGGTGACCTTTGATAGAAGCAGCCTTAAGGCAGTTAGCGCCAAGTCAAAGCTGCTCGTAGAGTATCGCCTTTCTCGCTCGTACAGTGTACCTGTGTGACAGACTCTTTCTTAACTCGATCTGTCATATTAAGACTGGGTACTGTACAGGGGTTTACCCTTACTATCCTTACTTCCATTAGTAAGGAAGTAAGGATAGTAAGGATTATTAAACTATATTAAATAATTATAAACGCGAAAGTTTGTAAGTATGGATGGATGGATGGATGTTTGTTACTCTTTCACGTAAAAACTAGTGAATGGATTTGGATGAAATTTGGCAAACAGATAGTTTATAACCTGGATTAACACAGGATACTTTTTATCCCTATATTCCCATGGGATCGGGTGAAACCGCGGGGCGCAGCTAGTAATGTAATAATTTTCAAATGATTTTGTTGTTTTCAGAGGAGGGACTACGGGGTGCTGGCACCCTTCCTGCCTCCGAAGCACGAATACGTGTTGTTTATCACACTGTCTGATGTCCAAGTCAAACTGTACCAGTTTTATTTGGATAACTACTCGAGAAGGTATGTCTTTTTGAGAGCCTATGTTATTCTGAATAATTTGCCGTGTGAATCGGGTTTTCTAGTTCGAATCCACTGCGAGGCCCTGTGTAAATGAGTATTCTTAACTTGGTCAATCACAGTCAATGCTCACTGTTCCGCCTTTTTTTTTTCCACAAACGCACAACACACAAATATCTGTGGTAAAAATAAAAACGAACAAAAAAAAAACTTGATACACACGTTTCTTTTCTTGTTCTTTGTTCCAGAATATTTGATGTAAAGTTATATTCTATTATAGACTAATGAATAATATCTTTCTGCAGGCCACTACCAGGCAAGTCTTCAGGGTTCCTGTTTCCTGATTTCCAGTCGCTGCAGAGAATATGGACGCACCCGCTCGTACTCAAATACAATTCAGAACGATACGAGATTATGCAGCAGAAAAAGGTACATAACAATAATTATACTATGTATTTTATTTATCAACCAGTCTTACCAAGGGGTATAGTATCACCCAGTTACTGGGTTGTGGAGGTCAGATAGGCAGTCGCTCCATGTAAAATACTGGTATTCAGCTGCATCCGGTTAGACTGGAAGCCGACCCCAATATAGTTGGGAAAAGGCTAGGCAGGCAGATTGATTGTATTTTATTCATTAAACCAATATAATTCTTATATTCGACCTTTATCATCCCACTGTTCAAAAAAAGTTTATATTTGGATTATAAATCCTATCTTAACATTATAAATGTTTGTTTGTTTGTTAAGCTTTCACGCTGAACCGGCTGAACGGTTTTAGATGAAATTTGGCACATGGGTAGACTATGACCTGGAATAGGACATAGGATACTTTTTATCCCGATATTCCCACGGGATCGACACTTTCGCGGGTAACAACGCGGGGCGCACCTAATTATTTTATACATTTGATTTACTCTGAACGTGTTTTAATTATCTTTGTTACAGAGGGAGAGAGAAGAGGAGGACTCGGAAGGATCCTTGGTAGATTTTATAGATGATGATTCTACTCCTGATGTAAGTTGAAATATCCAAATACTCATAGCAAATAATTAACATTCCAGAAGTTATTTCCAGATTACTTAGGAACTTAGAACTATTTCAGGGTATTGACTTCCTATATATGTGCTGTTCCATAGCTGTATAGGATGTGCACGGAAATGCTTACCTGGGGTAGTATTATGAAGTATTAACGCCATCAAAATCAAAAGTCATTTATTCAAACTAGGCTGAGAATCAGCACTTTCGTCAAAATTACATACAGTCCCCCAAAAACGCCCACCCTTCACCACTTCCTAGTGCTTTAGCTGGGAAGCAGTGCCGCAACAAACTCCCCAGCGGCACAGCTGTCTGTTCAGTTAGAGAATCACAACGGCTTCGCCGAGTCCGGCCCAGGAAGAGATGGCGAGACGATCTAGATGCCTACCGCAAGGTTTGGATCGAGGTGGCCCTGGGAAAGGATGTTTGGAAAGATTTGGGGGAGGCCTTTGCTCAGCAGTGGGACAGTGTAGGCTAACATAAAAAAACCATCATTATTCCACTGCGAAAACGGGAAGCTGCTATCGACCTTGTCTAGCTCTGTCTCTCTCTCACACTGGAAAAATGTAGGCAATAATACTTCATAATACGATATGAATGGGTCTGTTAGTCTGGCGCGTGTGTTAATGAATGTGTAAACGTGTGCAGCAAACACTGCTGAGCCAAACTGTTGAAAGTGAAACCAACTTCCACTACCGTCAGGCACATGGGCCTACCTTACTCTAGCTAATAAGTTTTTAGGGGGTATGAGGAACAGGGTGTAAAGTTCAGTCATCCACCATAGAAAAGGGAGGATCCTCGAACCAGACGGGTGTTGTGTCTGGCGGGCTACTGCCCAACGATTGATGTTTGGATTCTTGTATATATTTCCATCGCGCGGTAAACTCTAATTGCGCGATGCAAGATTTATGTGACGTCAGGTCTTTGATGCGTAGTTCGCATGTGGCGATGAAGATACCGCCACAGGTTCATTGCCAATGCATAAGTGCCTGGACTTTTTTCGTGTCACGTGGAAGATTTGAGTCACCAAAGTCAAATAATTTATTTAAAATAGGCACATAAAAGGCACTTTTGAAAGTCAAAAACAAAAAAATAGAACTTGCCCCTTCCAAAAGGTAGTTTTCGTATGGAGAAGAATGGGCAAGAAACTCCACCTTGGACAGATAACCCGCGCGGGTACCATCAGGCGTCGAGCTAAACGAACTTTCTTCCTTTTCTGCCATTAACACGATTTTATTTAAAAAAAAAAACCTTTCAACAGGAAACTTCAACAGAAGAGTCATCAGACGACCTGTCAGATGTGAGCGATGACAGCCGAAAGAAGAGCAAGAAGAAGAACAAGGCTAAGAAGGGCAAGGCTAAAGACAAGGAGTCAAAGGTTGGCACCCGGCGGGGGACCAGGGCCAACCCAGGTAATGGTAATGTCTAACAACGTTTTAGTATGCGTTTTTATTATTTTTGTAGACTTTTAGCCTTAAGTTTAATACCCATCTGGTATCCCGTTTAATCTGAAGCGTTATAAAGTTTACTGCCAAAGAATACCTCTTAGATGCTTCGATGATGACTTAGATAAATGATCGCAGTTTGTTGTTATTAAATAACAGGGCATTTTTTTCGCAAAGTAATGGAGTCATAGTTTCATATTGAGAGAGAGAGAGAGCAAGCAAGTCATGAGCTGACATGATATTTATTTAGGGAAAATAAATTGTCCACCCCTCATAGCAACAGCCCCGATAGGGTCGCCCCGTACTACATGGGACTAAAATATAACTGGAAAAATGTGGTTGTATTTTTATGGTAGAACGTTATGGCCGCTAAGTAGACGACGTTACTTTTCAGTGAATGTAACGTTTGCTTGAGCTTCTGTTGCATAAAATTTCATTATGCACTATCCATTATGTTAGTTCATTATGCCCGTCCTTTTTACGCGCTGCGCCGTATGCGAAGCTTGCCAAAAGATCGTGCCTCCTCTGTTCAGCTTCTATATCATTTTGTTTGTCCACCAGTAGATGCCGACGACGAAGACGCCGACGTCGCTGAAGTAGTGGAAGTTCGTAACGAGAACCCGACAGAGTGGTGGATCAAGTTGGTGGAGGAGGAGGAACTGGACGACATGCGCAACTCACACAAACTGGTGCTGCTGTTCGATATACTGCGCCAGTGCGAGGCTATCGGGGATAAACTGTAAGTTTAATCTGTATTTTCACGATCGGGAACAGTGGTTTTTGAAATTGAAATTGTTTATTGAAATAATTGATTTACATAAATATTTTACAAAATAGGACCTTAAACTAGAGGTATATAATAATTGGATTCTACCTGAACTAGGAATAAACCTGTATCTCAGGTATCTCACTTAACTGCTTATACATAAGTGTGATCTATGATTTCAACAACATATTAAAATGATTTATCTACTAAAATTCTAATTTATGTTTTCATTAAAATTAAGAAAAAAATATCTATGCTACTTTTTTGCATCAACAAAGAGAGGTATGCAATAAGAGTCCACAAATGCCTTCACCGGTGGAGGCTCTTTTGGGTATTTTGTTTAAAGTTAAGTTAGGTTAGGCTCACTACCTATATTGTGATAAACTTTTCAAATAATGGCCATAATAAATCTACATCTACATTAATAATATAATAAAAAGGTAAAGTTTGGATGTAGGAGATAATCTCTGGAAGTACTAATCCTATTTCGAAAATGCTTTCACCGGCAGAAAACTACCCTTTTCCGGGCAGTCAGGGGCAGTTGTGCCACCAAACTGCACACTGATAAATCTGTATAGCTTATGCTGATATGAGAGGGATTAGTCGTGACAATGTTCATAGTGAGTGCTGGGTACGACCAACCTCTTGATTGGCATTCGTGGGCATCATTATCTACCTAACCAACTGCAGCGGAATACCAGTATTTTTCGTTGTCAGTTGAATTATCGGAGCTCGTGGGTCGATCCATCAGGTTAAGCTACGCTTACCGGGCTTACCGGGGTTGGTCCGTGGATCGGACCATCTTTACGTATCGAGACTCCTCTGCGCCTCGGAAAGCACGTTAACGGCTGACACGGCTGTCATTTGTGGATCTTTGACAGTCCTTACGGGTCGTCAGAAGCCCGAAAGTCTGACAACCAGTCTTGCCAAGCGGTATCGTATTACCCAGTTACTGGGTTGTGGAGGTCAGATAGGCAATCGCTCCATGTAAAATACTGGTATTCAGCTGCATCCGGTTAGACTGGAGTCGACCCCAACATAGTTTGGGATAAGGCTAGGATGAGTGATTGCTGGGTACGATCGACCTCTTGATTGGCAATCATCTACCAAAAAATACTAAAACATGCTGGTATTCCGCTATATTTTTTTTTTTTATTATAGTATTTTTCACTGTCAGTTGAATTATCGGAATTATTATTATGGTATGTGCTTAATAGTTTGTTTCTTGGTCATCAGGTTGGTGTTCTCCCAGTCACTGTACTCACTAGATCTGATCGAGCACTTCCTGGGTAAGGTTGACGAGGCCACGCAAGAGGGACGCATCGACGACAAGCTAGGAAGACATGTTGGTAAGAAGTTTGTTTAAAATCTTGTGTGTCTATGGTGCCGTCTAACTGCCGCAACCCTCAGATCACATTCAGATACGACAGCGTTTAAGAAAGAACTGTCCGGTCAAAATTCAACTGCATAGTCAAATTATAACAAAATCTGTTATCTGAACAAGTTATCTTGTGGGTTTTACTCGGCTTTTGAAATTCAATCCAAGTAAAATGATGTAACTAATCTATGTAAGACTGATGGTATCATATGAATGATTATCATGGGTGTTAATCAGGTTCGTGGTCACCGGGCGTGGATTACTTCCGGCTGGACGGCTCCACATCATGTGAGAACAGATCCATCTGGTGCAAGAACTTTAACAGAGAAGACAATCCGAGAGCGAGGTCAGTACTGCTTCATGTGGATTAAGGTGCTCTCACACTGCTGTTAAAAATGTTAAAATTAGGTCAACATAAAGCGTTATGTTGGCCTAATTTTAACATTTTTAGGGCGTAAAATCTAATAAAACAAACCGGATGCACATTAGAATTCATTAATTGGTATAATTTCACTAGATGGTTTATTTTGACATTCATAATTAATGTCTTAGATTGTTCCACTGTTGAGTCAATTACTCAACAGTGGAACAATCTAAGACGTGTGATGAATCCTTGTTGTCCAAATGGAATGCAGGGGGTTTTATTTAGTAAATCTGTTAGATTATAATAATAATATTTATTTATTAAGACAACTTTAGATCTCCAAATGTGTTAGTAGTGCTTAAAAAACTATGTTAGTCCATCAATAAATTACATTTAAAATTATACAAAAATTCCCTTTCAATTAAATTAAGGTCACTTCACAAAATCGCAGTTTGTTGTTAAAAATGAATAGAGATGCCCATTCTCTAGTGAGTCCCTTAGTCGCCTTTCACGACACCGACGGGAAGAAATAGGGTGATGCTATTCTATTAGTCCGGGACCACACGACGGCGGTGCTTGGGGGAGGCCTATATCCAGCTGTGGACGTCTTTCGCTGAAATGATAAAAGGATCACTAAAACTCGATACCTTCTTAAACTAGAAGTCCAGCATTTCAGGAAATTGCTATCTATTTTGTGAGTGAACGTACCACATTTAGAATGCAACTTGAACTTCCCTGCATTGTGATGATATACTTATTTACGTAGATTATGCAGTGTTATAACAGGTTATGCAGCGGATGTGCGACTAAGCCTGCCTACAGTAGGGAAACGGTTATCTAGGTTTAAATGATAATTTTTTAATCCTTTTCTATTGTGATGCGGCAGGTTATTCCTAATTTCAACTCGCGCGGGCGGTCTGGGCATCAACCTGGTCGCCGCCAACCGCGTGGTGATCTTCGACGTGTCGTGGAACCCCTCACACGACGTGCAGAGCATATTCAGGGTCTACCGCTTTGGGCAGAAGAAGCCTTGCTATGTGTACCGGTTTTTGGCTATGGTAAGATACAATTAATTTTTAGTATGAAATGAAATTGCTAGGAATTGTGGAGGTGATGAGAAAAAAGTTGTATGCAATGTATTCAGCAAAAAATAAACCGCCTTGATTATTTATACCTTACTACAGGTGAAGTATTATCCAAGCCTCTGGAATGAGAATGAGCTAGTTTATTTGTTTATTTAAACCATAATTACAACACCTTTACAGACTCATCCAAGGCGATGTTATGTAAGTCACAAAGTCTACACAAATTTACAAAAAAAAATATAATAACCTGTAAGCAGAATTACAAAGAATTATGTACTATAATAAGTAATGTAACAATAAAATTATTATAAACATGACAATTTTTATAATATCAGACCTCTTTCAATTTTTATTTGTGACATTTGAATGAGTTCCGGTAGGTTTTGAATGTTTAGGCTGATTATGAGGTCAACATTATAAAATATGTATGAGAATACCTGAATTGCTTGCTGGACAAAAAGCTTATTTAATTGGTTTTTTTCCTTTATTGATCGCAACTTCATGAAACTTTCAAATGGGGTTCCAATGATGAAATTCTCATGAATATTATTAATAAATCATAAACTTCCTAACAGGGCACAATGGAAGAAAAAATCTACGAGCGTCAAGTAACGAAGCAAGCTATCTCCAAACGTGTGATCGACGAGCAGCAGATCGATAGACACTACGCAGAGAACGACCTGGCCGAGCTGTACAAGTTCGAGGCGCGGCCCGACGAGCCGCGGCCTCTGCCCACGCTGCCCAAGGACAGGCTGTTCGCTGAGATGCTGAGGGAACACGAGGCACAGGTATTTTATGGAGCTAGCTAGTTTTTTATAAGGGTCTCCTGTAATAACGAATTTGTTTTCATTCAATGATTTTTATTTATTTATTTAAAACACATACATCTTTCATTACAGGAGTACCTAAGGCAATAGTGTAGTTATATTTAAAGATTATACAATTATTTATTACTAGCGAACCGCTCCTGCTACGCACAGTTTTTCTAACTTAACAAAACTTCGAGATTTCTTACTATGTAACTTAATATTAACGATCACTACCAGACAAAGGTTGTCTGTCTTAGCCAGTAATGGGTATTGGCTCCAATTGCTCCAATGCATTCTAATGCATGCTCTAGCTTTTTTGTTTGATTGAATCTCGGGCACAGTTTAGCATAGCATGTTCCCAGCTCTCAGCTTGTATGTCACAATGTCCTAACCTAACGTCTCGTGTGGCCTCGTCTGACGAGCACTAGGCATCAGATTTGTTTTTGTGACCTTTTGTCAATCTTTTTATGCCACACATTGGCCTTTAACTTTGCTTCACATACTGCCGAGAAATATTTCTCAGGCATGCCTATTTCCTCACGATGTTATCCTTCACCGTTTTTGAAGCAAGTGATAATTATACAATACGCACATGAATCCGAAAAGTCAGAGGTGCGTGGCTTGGGTTCGAACTCGACATATGACTTGGCAGTGCGACGGTCACACCACTAGGCTATTACTGCTGTTGGCATCTGAAATGAGTCACTTTATTATGTAGATCGGAGGATAACACCAGTCTTCACAGTAGAAAAGATAAATTCAAAAGAAAACCTCCTTTCGTATATCCATGTACTCTTTACCAGAATTCCAAAAAGGTGATAATACTCTCCCACAGATCTACAAGTACCACGAACATGACTCTCTTCTCGAGAACAAAGAAGAGGAGACTCTAAGCGAGGAAGAACGCAAGGCGGCGTGGGAGGACTTCGAGAACGAGAAGAACAAGCCGCCGCCCGCGCCCTTCCCGTCCGCCTGGCCTATGCATAACGGAATGGGTGAGATTTTACATCATTCATATAGTTTCTTTGAACATGAAAATTATGGCCGACTATAATTATCGGAAACTCTTTGGGTGCGGTCAGTCGTTATTTCAGTTGTTACCTGCAACTTTACTTGCATTCTGGGGTAAAATATACTGTATAATATTATGGTAATGAAGGCCATAGTTTGTATCAAAGCGTGATTGAGTAGCAAACATCAAAACTTCCACATTTATAATATTGATAAAATTATAAGTAAGTATTTAATATCTCTTTGTTGCTTATGTGACAATCTTTCGATAGGAGTTTTCTATCATCATTTTATGTTTACTATATGTTTTCTAGTGCCGGGGCTGTTAGCGCAACAACAGCAGCAGCTCGCGTACGCGGCGCTGGCGGCCATGCTGCGCAAGGACATGCCCAACATCAACGACAACCAGATCCGGGACATGTTGCCGCTCATATACAACTCTAACCCAGGGGTGAGCTTACAACAGGGATATACACGTTTCTCATTAACTCCGACAGCGGCTACTATGGCCCATATAGCGACCTTGCAATTTCCAGCACACTAAAATTCCAGTTCCATTCACAACATTACTGTGTGTTTTTATGAAATGAAAAAGATGCAATTGGAAATAAATTTGGGGACACAGTCTGCGCTAGATTCACACGCTTAGCATGACCACAATGGAAACGGGTTTTGTCGACGAAAGAATACACAAAATGACAGATCACAATCTGTAATTTTGTCTATTCTTCCGTCGATAAAACCCGTTTCTATGGGTCATGCTACGCGTGCTGGAAGCATTATTCGTTGTTTTTTTTTAATGTATTCTCCTAGTCACAAGCATAAGCACCCAGAATTAACCAACTAAAACACGATAATAATCATAGAACATAATCATGTTCTATGATTATTATCGTCTATATTTAAATCGATTCAGTACATCCCGAGTAATCACTCGGGATGTACTGAATCGATTTAATACAATAATACCATCATCATACTCATATTTTTATTTGTCAAATAGCAAAGACCATTTTGGTTTTCTTTTTTCATTCATTTCATTGGAAAATGATTGGTGTCTTTATTTTCAAATACACACTAACTGATTTATTTGTTTTTATGTGTATGAATAAGTAATAAATAACACCAATATTATCAACTTATTCACTTTTTAACATTTATCTGTTTAGATGTTCGGTGGATATGACTTTGGCGTAAGTTTTATGTCGATATATTTTATATCCCTTGTTTATATGTATACGCCTAGTCCTGACGCCGTTAGACATTATTGTTTTATGTTTAAAGCATGTCATTTTCATTATTTTGTAGTGACGCATAATTTTATTGTTATAACAGAACTTCTGATGACGTAGATTTGTTTTTATGTTATAGTTGATGCAGAAAATGAGTGAAATATACAAGTACACTCAACCGGGAATGATGAACCACGGTATGATGAACCCTGCTATGAATCAAGGTAAGTTGTATTTTTAAACTATCCTTGAATCCCTGTGATCGGTAGTAACAATTGAATGTTGTAGGCCTAATAGACTAGATTTGTTGACCATTTTCTATTTTGTTAAGTACCTGGTACTTGTTGAAAGGCCTACACTGTCCTCCCATACCTATTAACACAGTTATTTGAAAATATTGTAAAGAGTAACCATGTAGTTTCTTACTGGCTCTTCTCCATAGGACACAACCAACTGGTACTGTGCCGTGCCTAACCTATCTTCTGACGTGCCCATGTAGGTTTATGTGAATTAAACTATTTTGATTTTATTAGAAGGTTTACTTCATACTTGGACAGGCATCGCATGCATTGCAACAACTTTCGTTATCAGTATAGTGTTAGTAAAAAAAGTGCCAAATAAGGTGGCAATCGCGTTAGTTGCCCTTGCCGTTAGCCCCGGCCATTGATAATACACTAAAAATACGGGTCCTGGCTGTCAACAGTCGTTACGGGTAGTCAGTCTGATCCCAGTCTTACCAAGGGGTATCATATTACGCAGTCACTGATCAGATGAGATGATCTCCACAACCCAGGGACTGCCTATCCGGTTAGACTGGAAGGCGATCAAGACAGATGATGATTCCATTCGTCTTGGAATAATTAGCAAGTGAGGTTTACATTCTAGTACCCATAGACGAGTAGTAACAAGTCGCATATTCCAGCGGCAGCAGCAGGCGGCGGCATGGGCGGCACGTCGGGGCTGCAGTACGAGCCGCCCTGGCAGCGCCAGCAGCAGCAGCAGAACCAGATGCGCCTGCAGCAGCTCATGCAGCAGAATGTGAGTGTGCGCCCGACACGAGGGATACGTCGGGACTGAACTGTGTCGGTGTGGCCTTAGGTCGACACACTGTTTGTTCATTTGTTTTCATCTTTCGTTCGGCATCTTTTACTTGAAGTGAAACATTCTGAACACAAAATGTGAAAAATGTACAGCCTATTCATTGGTGAACCGATCCATTGATTTTGGATTTCCATACTTTCGACATCTTTCACTCCTACGCCTACCGAATCGAAAAATGAAATGGAAGGAGCAGATGAATGTTCATTCGTTACAATTTTGTCGGTGTCGTGTGAACGTGCAATAAAACGGAAATGAACCTTCACTCGAGTAACTGAAATCAGCTTTACGTCAAGCCACAAAATTTTTAAGTGGAGGCTATTACCGTATTTTGGATGTTGTAAAACAAAAGTGAGCTAATGCATGATCTTGTTCTATACAATGGAATGCTACATTATTTATTTTTATTTTATTTTATTAGGATCTCCAACAAAGAATACACCTTACATGCTAAATAAAAAGACAAGAACAACAATCTATGTGCTCCCTCAATTAAAGGAGATCACATCATGCAATAAAAACAATCCAACAGTAATTTAAACGGAAGCCCTTAAAATTAAAATTATATATTATTAGGGTTAATTATACTATTATATTATTAAATTTGGTAATCTGAATATAAATTTAATAAGAATAAAGATTAAAAAGCATTGTTGTGGTTCATGGACACGTTCGAACACTCGTTTATCGAATGCGTTGCTTCATCTTTTACAATAATATAGGCAATGATATTATATTAACAGATATGTTATAAGCGCGCAATCGTGAAGACTCGAAAACATTCCAATTGTAACGTTTTTACTTGTAGTGAAATGTAAAATGAATGAAACGTGGGTATGTGTGCCGCTGCTGCGCGGAACACTTTTTTCGGTTGTTTTGTGAGTGTATAACATATCTGTTAAAATATCATTGAATATAGGTCAATTCTAGAATACCTTTTCGATTTCAGTTTGTTTTTGTTGTTTTATAATCAATGTTAACAACCAGATGACAAGCGCTTGACGCGCGTTTTGCTAATGCGTGTTTACAAATTACAACATGGCGTCTCCAACGGCACATTGTAACCGCACATAAGCAAAAAGCGCGTCAAGCGCTTGTCATCTGAACTTTACGTAACTAACAACAGCAAATGGGCGCGAAGTTCTACGCGGGCGGACTGGGCAGCCGCGACCCCGTGGCCATGGCGCTGCAGCAGCAGAGAGCGCGCGAGATCATGATGGGAGGCGGCGCCGCGGGCAGGCCGCGCGGCCGCCCCGCGCTCGCGCCGCGCCGAGCGCCCGCGCCCGAGCAGGACGTCGTCAACCTCGACTCCGACTAGTGCACCCGTACGTATGCTACTCATCAAACGAACGAAACCCTGCTATAATGTATCCCACCATATTACGTTTCTTGAAAAATCATTGATCAACGAGATCAGGGATTTCTTGTTTTTTGCATTCACTTCTTGTTTGTCAACAGGTAGTGAGAGAGGTGCAAAGTGGACCGAAGTGTACAGTGAACGATAATAGGTGCTACACTGCTATATGGAGTGGGGTGCAGACGCCGCGGACTCGCCGGTCGCTGGAACAGTAGCAGTAGCCGAGTACAGGGATTCCGCCTTCCAGACGAGTCCACAGCGCTCTGCACTCCAGGTGATCATCTGGCCAAAATACAGTGATATTTTGGAGTGTTAGCTCCATATATGTAGCTTTTCGCCTTGAGGCTTGCGCTCTTAATGCTACATATCAAGAATCTCAGTATTTTATTTGTAGTTCAGATCCTTTTAGACATTAGCCGTATACTCTCCATATGAATTCCTAACGAGGACCAGTGGTGTCCACATATCAATGAAACTCCACTTTGTTTCGTTTAACTCAACAACAGCGGAAGCCTAAGGCGTAGTTTAGTAAAAATGATAAGGCGCACAAGTTTGGTCATATTTTAAGCTTCGTATAGATAGTTGTGCTCAAACTTGAAATGTGACACTTGTGCTTGCGGGAGTTAACATTCTACTTTCTGACACTATGTGTGAGGATGACGTAGGAACTATCGAACAAACGAAGCATCCTAAGGAAGCTACTGGAAATGCATTCTTGATACTTGTTCATTGATCATCCATTAATCTATTCATTCCAAATGTAAAAACATGACAAATCCATTTCATAAAGCAACTGCATAATATGCAGCTAGTGCACACAGGCTGCAAGCAAATATTCTGACTTGCGACTGAATTGGCACAGCAGTATTGCCAGCCTATCGAAACAGTCCAGAATGCACACAGACTGTGTGTGGAAGAGTTCAACAAATAATTTATAACTATCTAAGTGTGTAATTAATTAAACAGAATGTGATTCTATGGATGCTATCATAGGATGCTTCCGGTGTCAGCTTGATAAATTGTAACTATATCTCTCAGTACAGGAAATTAGTGATAAGTTATATGTTGGTAGTTAGAAAACTTCTGTGTGTCTAACATAGTAGTGACCGCAACATTACGGAACTAAATGACTCACCTAATAGGAATAGTGAGAAAATGGAGTGCTACCACACATTCCTATCTAACTGACATAGCATTATGAATTTGACAGGAATTGTGACACTTCCAAAATCATTACTTGAATTCAGGATTCGTAATATGCACTCCATTTGTTTGCTAATCTGTGACAAGCACCCACTATGTAACAATATAGTGATAATATATTACTCTACATATAGTTACTGCAACACCAATCTAAACTAAAATTAATGTTATTCATTGGTTTATGTTTAATTAATATTTTTGGTTGTTAAATTAGAAACTGGAATACATAATTATCACTCGGCACATAAACCATTAGTAACATTGAAGTTAAATTTTAAGATTAGAGAGACGTTATTTTCGTGGGGTTTCACATATTTTGCTATGGTGGCAATTTCAATTTTTAAACCTGATCTGTTTAAAATTAATTTTATTCCCTTAATGATTATTAATTGTGTAATTTAAGTTGATACAAATTGTACTAGATGTAGACAAAATAATGATTTGTTAGCAGGTTTTTATCATAGGTATTAGTCCCATATTTGGCCTCAAATAAATGTATTTGTTTCTGAATACATCATGATTCATGCATGAGTGTATGAAAATATTCCATATTACAATTTTATGAATTAGACCTATGTTTATAAGTGTTCAAATAACTTTCATACTCTTAGGTCCCTCACAAAATATTATTTAATATTAGTGAAGTGTGTAGTTAGTTCAGATTTACAATACAATTTCTAGTTTGGGCCTTAGCAATTATTGTATCCAAAACTGTGTACTCACATTGAAATCATAGTGCAGTATAACTGTATTTTTATTTGCAATTATTTTATTTACTTATCCTTGCACATCACTGTGGGATTATTTAAGTGAGGTTTTTGTGACTGTATTTATTTGCCTGCTATTGAACAGGCGGTTTAGTTGTGATATTGCCTAATATTAAATTTTTGTATACGTTTATTTAAACAAGTCACTAATGTGACTTTAATGTTAGATGCAACAATCTATAGCGATATATTTTAGAATACATTAGTGTAACATGGAAATTGTAGTGCATTTTCAATTTGTGAGCTTGACATTTTGTTTATGAGGAATTCTCATTGTTTTATTATAATTTTGGATTATTTTACAGATTTTTCTATGCTTAAAATGTTATTTATAATATTAAAACAGTTATGTTAATAAATGAGCAGTATTTCAGTTAGTTATAAGGTCATGTTAATCCATTATCACCGCACAGCCCTATAGTTTATTTTTGTTTTTATACAACTACCTAGCAATAGTGTTGCTACATGAATATTGTGAGGTTGCTACACAAGTGAGGACTGCTGTAATTGTTTTATTATTTATGTAATATATAATATAATTGTAACTGTAGAGAACTTCCTATTATTTTGTAGTACAATCAAAGTATAATAAATGATTCAAAATGTGTAAATCATGTTTTATTCATTCAATAACTTACATCAACACAGAAGGAAGGTATCACTCAGGGATGCTTTTTGTAATGAGCTCATAATCAATCAATTCATTGCTTAAAACACAGTATTCCTGAAAATGTTGCCTAACCTAAATAAATAATCCTTTCCATACACTTACTGCCTTACTAATAAACGTTGTATAGCGCCTGTATAGTTACACAAGATTTTGTCTTCTTCTTTCAAAAGTAATTTGACTTTTGAAAAAAGAAGACAAAGCTTTGTGTAACTAAACGTTTATTAGTAAGGCGGTCACAATCTACAAGATGTGTAGATCAGACAGTACTACTGATAAGTTAGTTATCATCAAAATGTAACAAACAAAATCAGGCTATACTGTTCTCACTGCTAGAACTCTGGCCTCAACTCTGAGAAGCGGACTGAAATCCAACATGCAGTTCCAATGCAGCTTTTTAGATGCCACATATTCCAAAAAGGTACATTATAATTCAGATTGTTTCAGTATTGATACTTAAATCTAGGGTTAATTATATAATCCAACAATCAAAATAGGAAAAGAATGAAACTTAGTGCCAACACCATATTGTGCAGTGCATAGTTAGCAATAAAGCAAGAAATTACCTTGGTGTTACCAAGGTAATTTCTTGCTTTATTGCAACCTTCAATACTTTTACAACATTTAGGGCGAGCTTCCCTTTGCACCTCAAACAAAATTGATTAGTACCTGGTTGATGCAATGGTTTAGTTGTCAACGCAAACTAAGCTTTTGCTTATCTTAGACTCTCAAGGGGTTTTGTTACTCATGTACAACTTTTTCTATGGGACAAACAACATGAAAAAAATCAGCTGTTCAGTACATTTTTGTTCAATTAGTTATACCGACAAAATGTATCGAATAAGAAGCAGCAGATTTTTTGTATTAGATGTTTTGATTGGTCCCATAGGATAAGTAAATAACTATGTAAGAGTTTTAAGCTAATAAAAAACTAAGGTTTAATAATTCACGATCATGAACTATTTAGTTGAGTTTTGTGATTTTAACTAGCTAACAGCTAATTTTGGGATCATACATTTAGATTTGGGATTCCAGTCTTAACACCAACAGACACTTGAACGTACTTGAGTAACCTCCGAGCCAAAAATGTAGCATTGTCTGCATCAAAAACATTGGCAGTTATAATGTCTAGCTTCATTTCATTTTGGAAGTTTATCAGATCACTAGCACTGATCGCCATAGCGTTCACAGGCAGTCCACTAGCATTCACTAGCAACACACGACGAAGTTTTAAATCAGAATGCACTTGTACTAACACTTTCTTCGCCCATTCCAAACAAAATATTCTACTCGTGTCGATTGCTAAAATAACGAAGTCGATACCGATCTTTCCGGTCAGATCAGACTGTTTAACGACATCTTCCAGATGAAACGATCGTAATACAATTAATTTCCAGCGGAAATTCCCTTTGTTGTGAACTTCTATGAGAGCTTCTGATATTTTTTCAATGATTTCAACGGTGGATGAGAGAACTATCACTGATAACGTATTTCTGCAACTTGTTGGACCGACCCACGGTGCAACCACGACTTCTTCTTCGATCATGGACATTTTCAATGCAAACAATGGCAAACAATCAAAAGTCAATGGATCAACTCGACAAAAGTTTTAATTGGAAAGTTGGAAGTACGAAAAAAAAAGAAACGTTTTGTTTTGAAAATTTGACATAAAAATTAGGCCATTAGGGTTACCATGTTATGAATTTCATGTTATTTCAATAAAAGATAAAATCGACTATGTAATTTGTTATCGGTACTAACGCCAAGACATAAGTTTTTTTAAATTCCAAGTAATAATTTCCCAAATGTTTACTAACAAACGCGCCTCCCTGTCAATGTTATTTCAGGCTCAAAAGATCAATTTAGCACCTACTAGCAGCGTCCCGCAGTTTCACCCGCTTAAGTATCGATTACGTGGGAATATCGGGATAAAAAAGTATGTTAAGTTGTATGTTAATCCAGGTTATAAACTATCTGTGTGCCAAATTTCATCCAAATCCGCTCAGAGGTTATTGCGTGATGATCTTTTAGGGGTATGAGGAACAGGGTGTAAAGTTCACTCATCCAGTCATCCATCATAGAAAAGGGAGGATACTCCGACCAGACGGGTGTTGTGTCTGGCGGGCAACTGACCAACGGTTGATGTCGGGTTCTTGTGTCTATTGTATGGTAAACATATAAATATTTGACGTCAGGAATTTTGTGACGTCAGCGGGGCCCTAGAACGTTCACTTCTCATCGCATTCGCAATCTGTAGAAAAACCATCAATTTACCAACATTTTTGACAAGTTTGACAGATTGCGGCTTGAATATGAACGTCCTAAAGGGTCTTTGATGCATATTTCACCTCGGTGAAGTTAGCCGGACGATTTCATTATTATGAACTTTTGTTAATGCTAATCGTTAGAGAGAGTTAGAGAGAAAAGAAAAATCGTTAGAGAGTAATTAGTTTTTATGTAAAAACAATTTTAATTTTTCGTGTGAAGTTGGCCCCCCTTCCCGCAAAAATGGACTTAGACGTAATTTTATTTTTTAATCGTTTGCGAATCGTTAGAGAGAGATTGAGAGTTACACAAAATCGTTAGAGAGTTAATATTTTATTTGATATTAAATAATTTCTAAGAGCGTGACGTTAGCCCACCTCTGTGAATTTCGCCCCCGATATAATAGTAAAGAGAGTAATTACTTTTATTTATCAACGATTTTAATTACTTTTGTGAAATTGGCCCCCATTCCCGCAAAAATGGATGTTGACGTAATTTAAAAAAAAAATAGTTTTACTATCTTTAGAGAAAGATAGAGAGTCAAAAAAAATCATTAGAGTTAATATTTTAATTGCTATTGAATTATTTCTGAGAACGCGTTTTACCCTAGGACCTGAGCAAGTTAAAATAGGGGAGGGAGGAGAGGGGGGAAGTGTTAGAGTAGATCCCCCACTCCCCCCTGCCGGAGATACAAAGTTTTTTTTAAATGATTTGTAATGATGAATATGACAAACTCAGAAACTTTTTTGTTGGTCTGAGATGACAAATCTTTTATATGCAGGGGCCACACCAACGGATTATCGTGATAGACGTTAAGAGTGGTAAAGTTGTGTATTTGATTAACGATCATTTAACAGTGATACCTGATAAGAATACGAAATATTGTTGGTGGTTTCAATTTGATTCGGTACTTATAGTGCATCATTTAAGCTAAAAACACGCAAAAGGTGGGTGCCTGTCGGGAGCTGGTCGGGTCGTTTTTAACCCACCGACGGAAAAAGAGGGGTGTTATAAGTTTAACGTGTGTATCTGTGTGTCGGTATGTTACATCGTAGCTGCCAAACGGCTGAACCGATTCTAATATTTTTTATTTTGTTTGAAAGGTGCCTTGATAGAGTGTTCTTAGCTATGATTCAAGAAAATCGGTTCAGACGTTTGAAGATTATCAGCTCTTTTCAGGTTGATGAATAGATGTGAGCATCTTCCACAGGTCACATCGATTCGAAAGGACATGTCCAAAAATGGTTTTTTTATTATTCATTAAGTTAAATATATTTGGATAGACATCCCAAAAAGTAGTAGCTCTAACTTTATCATGCATTTTTAAGGATTACCAATTTTGAGAAAAATCGTTTTTTAATTTACTCCTAAAACGAACAAACTTTTCTAATTATCTAGGCTAATAAAGTGAACACACCCCAGAAAATAACAAACTTTTCAAAATTGACACATGGTACTGTCATTACAGTCAATCAATATTTTTAACCAATCTGTGTTTTTAACCCCCGACGGAAAAAGAGGGGTGTTATAAGTTTAACGTGTGTATCTGTGTGTCTGTCTGCGCCATCGTAGCTGCCAAACGGCTGAACCGATTTTGATTTTTTTGGTTTTGTTTGAAAGGTGACTTGATCGAGAGTGTTCTTAGCTATGATTCAAGAAAATCAGTTCAGCCGTTTGAAGATTATCAGCTCTTTTCTAGTTGATGAATGGATGTGAGCATCTTCCACAGGTCTAATCGATTGGAAATTTAGAATTCTTTTATTTCAATGATATGAAAAGAATATAGTAAGCTTGAGCTGATGCTGCAGCATCTCCTGGAATTTGCAGGATACCCAACTCTCCCTCACCAACTTACAGCAGAGGTATCGTGTTTGGACTCATTGTAAAGGTCTCAACAAATAGGTTACAGATAGATGGTGATCAGGGTCTGATGATGGAGTAGGAAAGATAAATGAGAGTAAATTAGTAGGTAACAAGTGTGTTGTGTTCACTGTGGCAAAAATACGTACAGCTACGCAGATTTCGGCGAGCTGCGTGTTGATCGTAGCGTTTCTACTAGTAATATAATATAAAATTTAAAAAGCTGGAAATAAAAATTAAATTAAAAATTAAAAAAAACCCCCGACAAAAACAAAGCGTTTATAAAGTAAGAAAATAATATGTATTGGCCCTTTAACTTTAACATAAAAGTTGTAGGTAATATTTTGATCAAAGCGTCGTGTCGGGGGACGGCTAATGCAAACGCCAACACACACTAGGAATATTGAACCTACTCTCATTTTTCCTACTCCATCATCAGACTCTGATCACCATCTATCTGTAACCTATTTGTTGAGACACGAATCATATCCTCACCACTGACGGTTTTCCAAACTTATATTCAAATAATCAAATCAAAGTTTGAATTAACTGTACGTGGCACTACAAACTGGCATCGTACGATGGCGTCGCTAGGAAGTTTTACTTCTTCCCTTCATCATACATTGAACCAAGTAGTTTCTACCTTCCCCCATAGGAAGAAGGCGTGAGCTTATGTTATGCATGAAATAAAACGCAGATAAAATTAAGAAATATTTTAAAATCAACATTCTTAAGAAAGTAAACTAATCATAAAGTAACAAATAATATATTTTTTAGACTCCTCCGACACAAAATCCGGGTCCATTAGGTGGTTGTGCGTGTACGCCGCGACGGTTCATTCGACACGCGTGTTCTTCCATACGACGATTGACTTTGTCCGCAACATGTCTGTAGTAGAAAAAACGAGGTTGTTCGGCACTCCAGAGTTTTTCAGCCACTGCACTAGCACGAGGCCATACCCTGTAACCAATTGAAAGGTCATAATTATATTATAGAATAAAGATTCGGATCTCTTCTAAAATTATTATTGGAATGGCAATTATAACCTCATTCATCATTTATTCAAGTTAGACTGAAAATCAACACTTTTTGTTCGACAAAATTACATAAGACAGACCCCAAAAACGTTCGCTCTTTACCGTCTCATTGAATTAGAGTTTACGTAGGTACCTGCTTATCAAATTCCTATCATCGACTGATTCTCCCCACATGCAAGCCTCGCCTCCCAGAATGTTGTTCAGGTTCAACTCTTTGTAATGTTTCGGTATCATCTGACGGGGATCCACTGAGTAGAACTTCTCCCAGTCACCACCGTTAGCCAGATAGTCCAAATACCATGATGCAGAGTAGATAACTTTGTGATTGGCCTCCAAAACCTGTGAATAAGAAATGAATTATTTGTAAGTAGTAACAAACACCATGGGATAGGTGAGAGAAAAAAAAGAAACAAAAAAACTTTAAGTGCCATGATATGTATTTACAGCTTTCTAGTAGGTACCAACAGTCTCTGAGCTAAGCCGCGGACAGACAGACATGGATTTAAAAGATGACGGCGATATTGAAAGGGAGAGGAGGGCGATGGCGGTCCGCTGTAACATGTTGGCACGCAGATTTGCGAGGTGTAGTTTAGAGGT
Organism: Lithophane semibrunnea; assembly: GCA_947363905.1. Lineage (NCBI taxonomy): Eukaryota > Metazoa > Arthropoda > Insecta > Lepidoptera > Noctuidae > Lithophane > Lithophane semibrunnea. The sequence goes on from OX376198.1 coordinate 5,528,535, forward strand.
AAAGATCACGCTATTTAAAGCATTCTGCAATCTGTGGGTCAAATACACGCAGCGGGCCACCAACGCTCTCCGAATACAATATAATAACGCGTTCAGGGTGCTGGTGGGGCTCCCACGCTACTGTAGTGCGTCTGCGATGTTTGCGCACGCGCACGCAGACGGCTTTCACACTGTGCTGCGGCGCCGAATCGCTTCATTGATGTTCCGCACGCGTGGGAGCGCCAACATCATCCTGAACGTGCTCAGCCACAAGCTGGACAGCCCCCTTCTGGGGCACTGGGTTCAAGCACAAGTGCGTATGCCAGGGGCCCCAGAGGGCGGCAAATACTTAAATTAGTTTTTAGTTTTTTTAATGTAACTAACATAGTTTTTTTTAAGTTTTGTACCACTAACAATTTTATGGACCAAATATGTCTGAATTAAAAAGATTTTATTTTTTATTATTTATTTATTTATGGCGAAATTATAAGGGTTCCCTGATGACTACGGAACCCTAAAAAAATATAGAGAATTATAAAAAATGGTGGAGCAACCTTAGGGGAAACGTTGCCTTCTATTATATTTTTAGTCTGAATAGGTACTTACACGAATCATATCCTCACCACCCACGGTTTTCCAAACTTGTACGATTGCGTCGCTAGGAAGTTTTACTCCTTCATCGAAAACTTCCTGAAACATTTCGGAGAGAATTTGATTCTTGTTTATCAGGAAGGAGCAAAATTAATATTTATTTCTATTAAGGGACCGACGGTAAACTATAGAAACCGGCTAGTTGGCCGTTGCGACCAAGTGCACGATTCGTATCGGTTTCTAAAGTTTAACAAGGTAGTAAGTAAGGTAGTATAGAACTTTTGTTGTGATGTGATTACGGGTTCTATAGTGTAATTAAATTAAATGTTCATTGGTTAGTTCACAATTTAATAAAGGTACTATAACTAAACACGGTACAATAAGTAAGATTATGATGATTATAATTTGACGCACAAGTGATGCGATTGGTGGTTAGTGAACGTGTCCTACTTTGTTGACGGCTAGTGACCGCCCTGAGTTCGAACTAAGGGACGTGTGAGTCGTGTGACGTCACAGGCACTTGAGTTTACAAGTTCGTCTGCATGTGTGGGTTACATACCACTACAGTAGGTAAGGTAACATACCTGCCAGACTATGAGCTTGGATTTCTGTCCCAATAGCGGAAGGACATTTGTCATGAAGTAGGCGTGCAGTTCGCTGGTCCCACTCATATTGTGCTGACTCATGAATTCTAGAATCTCAGGGTTTGATGCCCTGGAAAAGTCGAAACAGTGATACTTATAAGTACGGTATTCGATTTTTCAGTTTTGATAGTAACACTATTTTGTATAACTCTATCTCTTATAACTTATAATACTGGTTTTGGGGAACGATTCGCAGCATCAGGAAAACCTACTGAAGAACCTATGGGTTTATGTTTTGTTTTTTGATATTGAATGGTTCGATGGATCGAAAGTGGTTATACCAACTACCCGCATAAAGACCCAGACTCCTTTTTAAGACCTTCATAACTAAAATAGGAAAAAAAGTAATGTATTTATTCGATAGAAACTCACCAGCAAGCCATAGCGACTTCGTCACCTCCAAGATGGAAGTATTTATCAGGAAACCGCTCCTGGACCTCACGGAACAAATCGCCGATCAGTTTGTACGTAACGTTGTTTGTCGGGTCCATCGGTCCTAAGCCTACAATTTGGCCGAACTGATAGCATTTTGTCAGGATCCCTGGATATGCAACGCCCCAAGATCTTGTGTGTCCTGTTATAAAAATAATGTTGAATTCTATTTTTTTTATGTCTCTGACGTAACAATTTCCTATAAGTAATGTGGGATTATTTTATAATACTTAGTAGGTAGGTAATTTATTTTTATTATTCCTAGTATTTGAGTTGACTATGCACTATTGAATTTGGTTATAATTTTTAATTTCTATTCCTAATATTAAATTCTTATTCTTAATGAGTTAACATTGATAATTTTCGATTATTCCCGTTGGCCACCACTGGGGGACAGCGAAACAAATTTTAATTTTTTTCTCGTTGGCCACCACTGGGGGGCCAGCGAAACAACTTTTAAAATTTATTCTCGTTGTCCACCACTGCCTGGGGGACAGCGCCCCAAAGCGTACCCTGGTGGCGAAAAAGTGGTGGACATAGGGAATAATCGTTTTTTTTTTTATCATGTTGTTAAATGCGTAATAAACATTTTTACAGGCGGTCGTATACGGCCTCTTAAGTATCTATTAACTTGATTGCTTGTACAAATAAAAACACCATTATTAATACCTTCATTTATAGGTATTTACTGAATATTTAACTACCACCTCAAATATGCATGTTCTTTCTGATTTTATCGTGCAAATGCGCAACTTGACACATATATTGTACGATAAAATCAAGGCTCGGCAAATAAGTAGCAATACGATCACAATCACATCACTCGACACTTTCCTTGTGTATTGTTTATCTAAGGTCAACTTGAGAGTACTATTATTTATTCTGTGCTTGAGAGGACATTATACCCTATCTCTACTGATAAGAATGCTGTAATTAAGTATTTGATTTTACTACAACGGACGATGTAGTAGATAGGTACCTATAGTATAGGTATTAGGTACTAAAATGGGACACCGCGATAAAACTGGCCTCTCTGTAGGTACACACGGCTACACATCAAGCTATACATTTCCAGTATAAGCTGACCTCGCATTGTATGGAAATCATATACAATGCGAGATCAGCATAAACTGGAAATGTATAGCTTGATGTGTAGCCGTGTGTACCTAACTATCCTACTGCAGGGCAAAGGGTTCTTCTCAAACAGAAATAAGCTTTAATTATAATATCACCACGCTTTCTCAGTGCACTTTGACGAATATGGTTTTGAAATCACCAAGATTTCAAAACCTTATTCGCCAAAGTTTCTCCAGGATGTATTTCGGGCATTGATGCATGTGGGACTTTCACAATGTCTGTAGATGATATTAATGACTACTAATTATGTCTTTATTTTGACTTACCTGGAACGTCGAATTCTGGAAGAACTCTGACTCCCCTGTCTCTCGCATACGTAACTATCTTGTGAATGTTCGTCTTTGTGTAGATCATTGAGGGATCATACGCGCCTTGTTCACTGCAAACAGTTTTGTCATAATTAATACCCCTGCAATGTGGATATGCTAAGAACAAGTGGGTTGTTACATTAGGTCGGTAAGTACTCAATATTTTCGTCAATATTGCAACAGTTGGGAATCAAAGTCAAGACCACTTGCTCGCTAGACGGCGTCTATTGTTTATATAACTCGCTTCAATAAAATTTAAAAACTCCTATTACCTTAACTGCGGGAATTTCTCGCTCTGATAAGGGAAGCTCTGGTCATCCACTATGTGCCAGTGTAGAACGTTCATCTTGTTCATTTCCATGGCGTCCAATGTTTTTAGGATGTTGGCTACGGTGATGTAATGTCGCCCTGTGTCGATAAGAAGTCCACGATACGTATATCTTGGGAAGTCCACGATTTGCGTCGTGTTGATGAGCACGTCCTGTAGCCACCGAATGCAGTTATTAGTCCCAGTTTCAAAGAAAAGGCTTATACCTAAGTTAAACAAAATATCTTACTTTATATCCATCAGAAAAATAGAACAATTGCACGAAAGTCTCCATACCCCTCAGAATGCCCCATATCGAGTCACTGCTGAGTGTCGAAACAGCAGCAATGTTAAGGCTGTCTGAAAAATAATATTATCTGTATTAGGTAGGTGGGATCTTTATCAATAATATTCATTAAAAATCAGCCTATAATATTCCCATTGCTGGGACACAGGCTTCCTCTCTATGAGAGGGAGTGGGCCATAATCCACCACGCGGGCCCAGTGCGAGTTATTTGTGGATGTCACACCGAGTCACACGTCGAATATTTGGTTCTAGGACATGCCGGTTTCCTCACGATGTTTCCCTTCAGCGTTTGGAGAGAAAACGGTGAATATTCAGTAGGTACCTACATAATATCATAGATAAAATTGATAAAAGTTAGTATGGTCCGGCTGAATGTCATTAGGCCGTTCTGACTGATCTATGTTCTTTCTCAAACCAAAGTCGCTCCTCTTTTTAAGTGATTAATATTATAATATTGATTCATACATTTTTATTATACCTCATTTGCAATAAGCTTATTTTCGTAACCGATTACGACTAATTTGTTTCATTTTGGCAGTTCAACAACATTCATTGCGTTATTTACGTCGTAAGGCAGATGTTTTTTACGAACTCAGTAGTTCGAAAAAAAAATCTGCCTAGCAATGGTTTAGACATTTTTGTTTCAAACCGATTAAAATTCTGATTGATCATGTCTAACACAATTAGGGTGCAGATGTCTAATTTAGTGTATTAATAATTTTCTATATCTTTTATGTACCCATTAATGTTTTAATCTTTAGGTACGCCTAATTTGTTTGTCTTGTACGTTTGGATTTCGTGAATGCAAGTAAAAGTGTGCATATTAATGACCATCTTAACAATGTTGCAACGAAGCAGGAAAGTATTTTAAATTGTGTATCGAGGCATGTCAACATCTGCCGCACGCGCCGCGCTGGAAAAACTCGAACAAGCGATACGCGGCTAAAAACTATAAGTAGTTAGGTACCTAATACCAGCCGCTTTTCTTGAAAATGAAAAAACATATCAACAAAATATCAAGCGATTTTTAAAGGAAATTGGCTGAGTTCGATAAACCACTCCTGTACCACCGCACCGGTTAGATAAAAAAGCCGAAATCTGTCGCAACAAAGCGACGGAAATGACGATTACACCAATATTTAAGAGGCCCAGAGACCAGAGGCCCATGAGCGGCTTTACAACTCTGACACCAGGTTAGTCGCTAACCACACGAAAAGAAGAGAACAATATTACACCGAAACAAAGATATTAATATGTCTATTATTACACCTACATTTCTCATCCATATCCAGGTGTGGATAGGTCTCGCATGGTCTGCTCAGGTCTATTTTCAGTTCCTCCAGCGTACCCTTGAAGTCGGGACTGCTGTCTGCGGACCGAGCCTCCACATGCTTCCCCACCTTCTTCGAATATCTCCATGCTATATGGTGGGTGTTCCTTAGCACGGCAGTGTACCGATCTATGGCATTTTTTAATATGTCGCATGTACTTCCTTTTTCCTGTTGAAATTAGTTAGGTATAGGGACTTAGTGACGGTTGAATTGATAATTACCTATAGGTAGGTACTTACTTAAGAGCCTGTATTCAGAAAGTGGGCAACGTCGCAAATAGATGTCAAATTATTTGGCTCTTTGGCAATATTACTGTATGGAAATATGAAATAAGTATGGATAGACAACTGTCTAAAATATTGAATAAGAATTGCAATTATAACACTGAATTTAAGTTGTCTTTTTTTATAACCAAAACTAAATATTCGGTGTAGGTATCAATATTTTAGACAGTTGTCTAGCCATATTTCATATTTCCATACAGTAATATTGCCAAATTAGGTAATCAAAACAGCGAAATAATTGACATCTATTTGCGACGTTGCCCATTGTCAGAATAAACGCTCTAAAATCTACGTAACGTGGTTGGTAAAATGTTTTCCTTGTTGGTATTAGGTAATTCATGTTAAAATGTACTAAGTACCTACTGTAAGCCAAGGTTGAATGTTATAGTAGGTACCTACCTATGCTATTGGTGTTCATAATAAATAAATACATTTTATTTTACATAGTGATATAATAATTGTTATATTTACCGCATAATTTGCGCTCCTATTTATAAATTAAGTACTAGCTTCGCTAGCTGAAATTCCTCGTTTTATTATAAAATATAACTCTCGGCAATATTAAAATGAAATGAAATGAATTTGTTTATTCTGTAAATAGGATATTGGAATCACTTTTACACGTCATAAAATTCGTTATATTGTAGCATAACGAATTTTCGGAATCAGATCAGCAATCGATAGCATTGATTGATTGTTTGAACCTCGAGATCTGTCTTTTGGGGACCGTTTTAGCGAAAACAAATAGCTTATGTGTGACTTAAGTTTGCTCTACCTCACCGTACCTACATGAATTATTTTAATCATTTTTGGGTGTTTGGTTTATAAATGTAGTAGCATTCTTCTAATCAAATAAGTATAATTATTATTAGGTACCTGTCTAAGTTGTGATCGTACATACATAGAAAACAACAAAGTGGTCGTTTTCCTATTGTAGGATAGTGTTTGACTTCTAAATAATGCTTTTAAATGTGAGGTTTTATCGGTTGTTTTCGCGGAATGTTAGATAATGGTATGATAAATTGTACATAAACAGCAAAACGATTTTGTACCTACTTACTTTAGGTACTCATTCCTCGGCATTAGTTCCGATTTTGGCCACGCGCAACAAGATCCTTGCATACGCTATGCACAAACGCTATGCATTGGAGACATCATTGACGATGCGTCCTGTACTTATAAAAAGGTACCTACATAACGTATCGCGACCTTTTTGATGACAGCATAATACAAAATATATTAATTTTCCAATAACATTTGAGTAAGTTAGGGATTATTGTAACTAAATTATTTACTAAATGGTAACTACACCTACAGGTCGAAAAGTTCCAATGGGCTGCAATAGGTAGATATCCTTTAATATTATGATAGCAATAGTATAATAGCTAATACTCAAAACATTGAATAAATAGTAGTCTATTCGTTTTTTTTTAAGTACTTAGAAAAACTTATTTATCTCTGGCGGAGTTGGAAATTAGACCAACACAAATACAAATATTACAATTGTACAACATCCTTTTTATGGCACTAATGGGAAGGGTCAAATGGATAATCTCTTTGAAAACATTGTTTCTTTTATTACAAGCTTTATATTAGCTTGCTCGGTTCGTATGTGTTTCCGATTACTCCTTTTGTCATCAATTTTTCAAGCACTTCCGGGCATCCGATTGAGCTGAAACTTGGCATACTCATACAACTACCGAGACATTTAAAAAAAAAAATAATACCATGGAGCTGGTCTGATGATGGAGCCGGAAGTTAGACATAGGAACTCCTCAATCAAACAAGATAACACCATCGTGTTTGGACTCATTGGTTATGTATTGACAAGTGCTTTGACACTAGGTGGTGTTCAGGGTCTGATGATGGAGCCGGAAGGTGGCCATATCAAGGGTCGGTTGACAAATTCTAATGCTAAAAAGCACAAAATAAAATATACGTAAAAATCTTTTTAAGAACAAGCTTTGAATGAACTAAAAAGTTCTAAATAAAACTTACATATACAAAGAACTTTAATATTTTCTTAAAAGTTTGAGGCGTAAATGTCCTTTTTAATGTATATTAAAAATAAGCCTCAAGCTTTTCAGAATAAGTTCTATGTTTAAGTAAGTTTTATTTAGAACTTTTTAGTTCATTCAAAGCTTGTTCTTAAAAATATTTTTACTTATATTTTATTGTATTGGAGGAAGATCATCATCAAACCTCTATAGGTACCTACCTGTACAATCCTATTTAGGTATTTTATTGATCAGTCAACAATCAAAACAAAAAACGAAAATGAAAATCCAAGTAAATTACGAGAAAATGTTTTTCTAACAGCATTGATGAATTTGATTGAATCGAATGACTATTTCCTACAGGAAAGTCAATACCTAAAACGTGTCTATAGAGTTATTGTACGAATTTGTGTTTATCAACACTAAAGTAGGTAACGAGTCTAACTGCGGAACCCTTAGCAATAATTTATTTTTAGTTTATCGAAGACTGACTTCATCATAATACTTATTAGATATTTTTTCGTCTTTAGAAATACCTACATAACGCTAACATTTGACCGCTGGGTGGGTAAATATCTACTCACCTACTAAATTTACATATTAACTAAGTACTTACTAAATTTTATTTTATGTAATGTACAGATAAAAATATAGTAGTAACTAGATACTAAATTTTATTAGTTACTTACATAGGTTTTTTATTTGGTCGAGGTTGCAATGATGATAATTTGTGTAGCACGAGAAAAGTCGAATGAACTTCAACAAGGATGCGATAAAAAAAATCGATACTTTCAACAAAAGAAAACGGTGTCAGTAGCAGTACCTCCCTAGATATTTATGGATAAAATGATAAATTATTTATTTAAGTAAAATTAAAACATTCATTAATTGAGACTGGCCATGCATTTTTAGATATATATGTAGGTTTATTTTGTCACTTACCGTAAACTTAAAGACAGAAGGTGAGAGTTTAAAATAAGTCTGTTCTTTTGTTTGCTGTTGAGGTTTTGGCCACACTTCCCCTTTAGTCGGTGGGAATGCTGGTCCAGGATTAACAATGCTCAAACTGGCCACAAAAAATATGCAAAGGGCGTTAAAAATGATAAAGAACCGCAACATTTTCGCGGCAAAATAAGTAGGTAATCGTACGACTGTGGTACGACTCGATTGACAGCCCGGAGTAAACTGATATTTATATGAGTATTTGTCAATGGCCATAGATTGATAAGAAATTAATAAGCTAATTATTTAATGTTCAAAAGATTGTCGTTTCAGTTCATCACAAGTAAACCCAAGAGTTAAATATTATTAAACGACGATGGAAAATGAAGCGTTAACCTTACAAGAGGTTCATCAGGGTCACAGATTACTATTATATATAGTGTAATCACTTAATCAGGGTTAAATTCCAATGAACTCGAACTGTACCAGAGACTACTGCACCCCAACTACATGTTCATGATCAATCACAATCGGTTTCATTTTGACAGTTCAACAACATTCATTGCGGTATTTACGTTGCTGAGCGGATTTTTTTTTCGAACATACCAAGCGACGGATATTCTAATGGAAATTACGAGAAAATGTTCAAAATTATTCAGATTTCGATTGATCGTGTGTTGCAATCCCAATTAGGGTTCAGGTTCAGCAGGGTTCATTCTAATATGATTCCAATGAACTCGGATTGTACCAGAGACTGGAAATGGTAACTACATACAGTGTAGACTTAACAAAATGAAATAAAATTCTTGAAAATGGTTTTTTTTTGGCAACATTTTGGATATTATGGCAATTCGTAAAGAGTTTGTGTTATAGAACGAAAAGATATGTAAATTGATATAATTATATTATTTTCTTCATCAATAATGATCGGGAGAACCATAATTTTACCGGTTTTTTTTATTACTAAAGTCACATCACTATAACGGTGTTGCTATGGAAAAAAATCTGTGCAGCGACCATTACACTTTGTATAATGTAATTTGTACCTACTCTGTGACTTTGACAGTAACAGGTTCTGTGAACACAACCGATTTCACGAACAAACTGGAGGGAAAAGAAAATCTGAAGTTTCTAAGTAATTTTGTGTTTTGTATTCAATAACCACTTCAGACTATTAAAGATAGCACTAAAATGAGGCGGCGCGACGAAAAATTTCCTGACAATGGCTTTGAAGCCTGGGGTGGATATATGCAAGCTAAGATTGCAAAACTAGAAGAACAATTTTGTGTAAAAGCTGGAAAAGAAGAAACCCTAACCGATATTTTCAAAGGGGTGAGTATTTTCGTCAATGGATTTACGGTACCTTCCACCGACGAATTAAAAGTTCTTATGGCGAAGCATGGGGGAATCTACCACACTTATCAAAAAAGTAACGATTTTATTATAGCCTCCAATTTACCTGATACTAAAGTAAAAAATATGTCTCTTGTAAAAGTTGTAAAACCCGAATGGATTACCGATAGCATAGCATCTAATCGCTTGCTAGATTACAGAGACTACTTACTCTATAAAAACTCGAGAACTCAAAAACAGCTTAACTTTAAGATTATTAAATATAATGATTCATCAAACACTGAAATCAAGTTTTCTGATAATGATAATGGTAAATGTTTACTTGCAAATGACACTCATGAAGGAGAACAGAATGTAACAGAAACTGTGTATGAGAACAGAACAGAAAATAATCCACTTTCAAATGATGCAGGAGCATCTTCGTCAAACATCAATGCATCAGAAATGACAAATGATAATAATTTACTTAAGTTGGAAACAAAACCATCAAAACAGAACTCGGGTTCTGTAACTAAAACTGCCGCAGATCCAAACTTCATAGCAGAATTTTACAACAATTCAAGGCTACATCACATTTCACAGTTAGGGGCATGTTTCAAACAGCATGTAAATGATTTAAGAGAAAGTAGTAAATTTTTATTCCCCGCTCGAGCAGAACTAAAAAAATCCATTTTCACCATGAACCATTTAAATCATTTATCCCAGTTAAAATTTGAGAAAAATAAAGTAATCATGCACATTGACATGGATTGCTTTTTTGTATCAGTTGGTTTACGCAATAGACCTGAACTCAGAGGAAAACCCATAGCTGTTACTCACTCCAGAGGTGGACAAGGTAGGCCAAAGCGACCTGGTGTTGATAGGAATATTGAATTCGGCCTATACAAACAGAAACAAGCCAAAAAACTAGGTAAGGCAACTGGAAAACCAGAAGATGAATGTATATTCGAGAGCAGAGTTGATAACATTGCTGATGAGGATGACAAATATGGTTCCATGAGTGAAATAGCCTCATGTTCATATGAAGCCCGAGCTAAAGGTGTAGGAAATGGTATGTTCATGGGTGCAGCTTTGAGATTATGTCCAGATTTACAAACCATACCCTATGACTTTGAGGGCTACAAAGAAGTTGCATACACTTTATACAATACTATAGCCCAATATACTTTAGATATTGAGGCTGTATCATGTGATGAGATGTATGTAGATTGTACTGAACTATTAGCTGTTATGAATATTAGTGTTCAAAGTTTTGCAACCATGCTGAGAGAGGAGATTAAACATAAAACTGGCTGTCCATGTTCTACTGGGTTTGGTGGCAACCGATTACAAGCCAGATTGGCTACAAAACGGGCCAAGCCAGATGGGCAATTCTTCCTCACTGAAGACCTTATTGAAGACTTTATCTTTGATATAAAACTAAGAGATTTGCCAGGTGTAGGCAGACAGACTGCCCAAAAATTGGAATCATTAGGTCATGCCACCTGTGGATCATTACAAAGTTTAACATTAGCTACCTTAAAAAATCAGTTAGGAAATAAGAGTGGGGCTCAACTATTTGATCAATGTCGAGGTCGTGATCGAAACCCTCTAAATTTTCATACTATAAGGAAATCAGTTTCAGCTGAAGTGAACTATGGAATCAGATTTGAAAATGATAATCAATGTTTAGAGTTTTTGAAACAATTATCAGCTGAGGTGCACTCAAGAATGCAGCAATTTAAAGTTTTAGGGAAATGCATAACTTTGAAACTAATGGTTAGAGATGAAGAGGCTCCCATAGAAACAGCAAAATTCATGGGACATGGTTTCTGCAATGTCATCAATAAATCAACATCATTGAATAATGCTACAAATGATATTGAAGTTATAACAAAGGAAGTTGTTTCAATATGCAAGAAGCAAAACATAGATCCTAAAGAAATGAGAGGAATTGGCATTCAGATAACAAAATTAGAACCAATCAATAGTAAACCTTTAAAAGGAGCAATCAATAAATTTTTATCAAGGAACAGAACTGTTAAAAAGGAGTCCAAGCTTGCTGCTCATAAGAATCACATAAAATCAGAACTAGGCACTTTTAATAGTGATTCCAAAGTTTTAGAAATACCTGAGAAGAAACCCAGTACTACTAGCAAACTCAAAGTTACTACACAAAGAAAGAAATCGCCCATCATTGCTTTGAAATCTCCACCAGGAAAAAGAAGAGGCAGGCCTCCAAAAAAAAATTTACTGCCCACTTCTACAAAATCAATAAATACATTTCTTCAGGGAGAGAATGGAACAAGAGACTTGCCATATAAGGACCCAATGATAAAAGAAGAAGTTCATATAGAAGTACCTCCAAGAATAAAAAAGCCCAAAGGGTTGTTGGGTCTTCCGTGGGACCAAGTAAGAGAACTGTTAAGGGCATGGCTAGAAAGTGGACAGACCCCTCTGCAATGTGATATTGATATGATTGTGACATATTTACAAGAAATGGTAGTGAATAAGAATACAGAAAAACTATTTATTTTAATGAATTTTCTAAGAAGGATGACCAAAGATATTGGAAGAAGTGATTGGTTGAAAGTTTATGATAGTATATCTGAACAAGTTCAAAATGCTATGATAGCTGTTTATGGTAAAAGGTTGTTTATCTCCGATTGAAGTGAAAAATGTAAGTACTTTTAAGTAAAAATCCTGTGATATTAATGAATAAAACTAAGATTTTCATACAATTAATCCATTTATTTTTCATTTTGATACTATTTTCTAGGTCTATAAAAAGGAAAATAAAAATATGTCACTACATTGTAATTTTGCGTCGAACGAAATTATCACAATTTGTTAACTGAGGGCCAGTGCTAAAAATAGCTCATGCAAATGTAAAACTTAAAGTTTCACCTATTCAAAATTTGGCAGCTGCAGATTCGAAAACATTTTTTCTAAATTGAATGTACTTCTTTGGCACTACTAGTACCCAAAGACTATTGAACCAAAAATAATCGATGTTTACGATTTCTTTTCACATAAATTCCTATTAATTTTAGGATTATACGTAAAAGACACTTTAGGTATACTTCATTATTCGAAATGGCAGTTAGTATCACTTAATGTTAAGAAGCACTTTTACAGTTAAGTTTAAAGTTGAAAGATGGATGACGAGTAAAAACCATTACAGATAGTATGCAAAAATAATGTCACAAAATAAGTAAGTAGTTTAATCTCAGATTTTGTAATCTAAAATTTACTATCACAGTTGCTTATTGCAAATAAAAAAAAGAAGGTAGTTACCGTGTCTTGAGTTGTAAAAATAAAATGTATAATAATAATTTACTCGATAATTTTGTAAGTAATAAAATATAAAACATGATTCAATGTTCTCAGAATTTCAGTTGGTAATCGTGATATTTAAAAATAAAATTCAGAAAATAAAACTAGTTTCATCAAGCTTAAAGCTTGCAATCATTCTTAAAACTAAATGCTTTGTGACAACCGTTGACATTCCCTATTATTATAATACTTTGCAATATTACTCCTAAAGTACAAGGGAAACAGAAACTATTTCTTACAAAACAAAATTCATACCATATTCAAATTCATACATATGTTAGTAAGACAAAAATACATGTGAAATGGCATTATTAGGCGAAAAGATCACTATTATTGCATGTCAGTTGCACCTCTTTCAAATATTATACTAGCATATTTTCTAATGTTAGAAAAAATATTGTAACTTCTATTGAATACACTTTTCAAGTAAGACTGGCCTTTTCTCAGTCTTGGTTCCTCGAGGGAGGAAAACGTGTACAAGGATCTTTTGTCGCGTGGCCAAAATCAGAACTAACGCCGCCATCTTGTTTTTTCAATACATATCCCAAAACAGTTCCACGAAACGTTTACTAACAGCGCCACCCTGTCACCATCATTCGAGCGCAAAAAGATCCTTGTAGTGGTGTAGAGGTATACGTTTGAAATGCAGCCGACATGAAGTGAGTTTGCTGTCTCACGCGGTCGAGTTCACGGAGATCGAATGCTTCAGCTTCGAGTCTATAATGATCTCGTCGCCTGATCTGATGTTGTACGAGTATAGCTGCTTGGTAGGGTACTTCATCTCTTCTGGACCCTGAAAAGGCTTAAGAAATAATGTAAACTGTTAATCGTAAGAAAAAAAGCGTATTTACAATGTTAGTGTAGCAGTAAAAAATCAAAAAGTGAGGAACAAACTGTCAACATGCTTGGTGGCGCAGTTAATTCAGAACTCTGAATTAATTTTGTAGGGGGTTAAAAGTAGCTGATTTCTTAAATGCTAGTGATCATCGCATTGCATCCATTCCCTTCCGTCATGCAAGTAATGTTTTGTAAATGAGATAACATATTAAATAAAATAAAACTGACTTATAAAGTATAGTTTATTTACCTGGGAGTCCCGAAGCTCTTGATCAACGTAGAAGAGTCTCATTTTAGACGCAGGGAAGCCGGCCATCCTCTCTAACCTCGACTTCAGGTCAGATACAGTTCTAGAAATAATATGAATACCTACTTTAAACAAAAATGATAAGGTTTCATTATGGTTAAGTTAGGCTAAACTCTAAATAGCTCTCAGCAGGCGTAGCATGGCGCTTTCTATCTCTACGAAGAATAGACATAGCTTTTTCTATAAAAAGTGACAGTTCGTTTCTTCATTTTTGACATCCACCGTAGAAATCTTTCTACAATCTGTCATTTTGTCTTTCATTTCTAATGATACTTGTCTAGGTCTTTTTATATGTAGACTATTTCGGAAGAAAGTTTTCTATCCTTACTGTCACAATCACACTGACAACCAATAAATCCTATGATAAAACAAAGCATTCTGAGTCGAATTATGTAAAAGAGTGAATTTCGTAAAAAGTGCAGTTGACTCTTTCTATTTTGCTGCCGTCTCGTACTTCTACAGGAAACGTAATTTTTGTCTACTCTTCCGTCGACAAAACGGTGCTCATGCTTTGCCTGCTGGTATTATAGTTAGAAGCAAACCGTATAGGGTGAGAGCGTATTTTCAAGACGTGTTAAAGCCATCGGTCCTTCACAAAAAAGGGTTCGTGCTATTCGTCTTGTAAAGCTCCCATCTCCGTCTCGCAATGGAACAATAATAGTTCTACTTCTAATATACAGAGTGTTTAAAAAAGTAGAACTAGCCTGTAAACATCGACGGTGCGCACTTCGCTGTTGTCTCCGCACGTGAAGGTGATCTGCACGCGCTTCTCGGGCCTCAGGTCCACTGACACTAGAGGGTCGAGTTTGCCGTGGACGCCCACCAACTCCCAGTATCTGCAAAACAATGTTGCCAAATATTTAAAACAAGGATAGTCGCCTTAGGATTAGCACAATATTCATCCAAATTTTGATTTCACATTCATTATTACGGCTAGGTAGTTATGTGAAGCAAAGTACCTAACAACCTAACGGAAGCAACATGTATATCTAAGTATCTAGGGGAGCGGGCGGCGAGCAATGGGTAGCTCGCCGTCCGACAAGGACCAGGCCCTGCAGGCGTAGCATGAGCACCCTTTTGTCGACGGAAGAGTAGACAAAAATGAAGTTTCCTATAGACAGTAGACAGAACGAGACGGCAGCAAAATAGAAAGAGTCAACTGAACTTTTTACGAAATTCACTCTTTTACATAATTCGACTCAGAATTCTTTGTTTTGTCATAGGATTTATCGGTTGTCAGTTTGATTTTGACAGTTAGAAATGATAGACAAAATGACAGATTGTAGAAAGATTTCTACGGTGGATGTCAAAAATGAAGAAACGAACTGTCACTTTGTATTGAAAAAGCTATGTCTATTCTTCGTAGAGATAGAAAGCGCCATGCTACGCGTGCAGGTCGATGGCGTCTCGTGTTCCACGCGCGCCTCAAAGAGATGTCAGCACAACTGGCGGGGTCCGCTAGGACCAATGCCTGCCAGGGTTGCGGGAAAGTCCGAAAGGGATACCGGGACCTTGGCAACAGGCAACTGAAGGAACACGCGTGGGTTTTAGACAGTTAAAGTCTGACACGCCCTTCCGCTCCGCCCAGAGCGGGAGAAGTCATTTGATGATTTCCCACACACAAAAAAAAAGTATCTAGGGTAATTTATTTGTAGATATAAAATGTCCGAGTCAAATGTGGTCAATAGGTACCGCACAAGAACATTGTCTAGATGTGTCTGTCTACTGACAGACACATCTAGACAATGCCGCCTAAGACTTTGTTTATACTCAATCTGATGGCTTACGTCATGTAAGTGCAACTAATACCTACCTGACTGGAGTACCTACCTTTAGTGAACCTATTCACTTAAGTATTGCAAAAAAAATCATGATTATTTGTAGGGACACCATATCTGGTTAGAAAACATTGCAAATGTGATAATCACCTGCCAAAGGACCGTCGTTCTAGTGAAACAAGGTACAAATTGAGTGAGATTTCATGATTATGCACACCTACGTGGTCTTGTTAGCATACGAATTTAGTCATTTAGGTCGGCATGTTGGCACAGAGACCTCACCTACATTGCTCCTTATTGATTAGACCTTCGGAGCGAACGTTGCAATTTAGAAGGATAATACATTACTACATTATTTTATTAACTGGTGCGTAAGTAATAGGGATTTCCAGAACACGTCAAACTTGTGTGGTGTGCGGTTTCAAATTCTGTGACAAAAATTACTGACACATTTTATTTACTGAGGTCTAAGAGCCATTTCACGTTTTCGCGCGAATATCTAAGATTTTAGTCGCCTAATTTACCATCTCGGGTAAATACTCTGACATTGTTGAATACTTCCCTGTAAAAAAACATACAGACGTATTGAGAACCTCCTCCTTTTTGAAGAAGTCGGTTACAAAATAACAATAGATTGACATAGAATGGCAGAAAGTAGTAGATAAATGCGGTTTTTTGAAGCCACTAGCTTATAAACGTATCAGGAAAATATCTAGAGCGAACTGCTGTAGTCATCCTCATCGTCATTAGATAACTGCTGTAGTCATCCTCATCGTCATTAGATAACTGCTGTAGTCATCCTCATCGTCATTAGATAACTGCTGTAGTCATCCTCATCGTCATTAGATAACTACCCTTTTCCCAATTTATTTGTGGTCGTCGCAGCATGCCTTCTTTCCTACATCTCTATTACCCGTCATCTCAGTATTTACCCCATTTCCAGCATATCACACAATCTATCCTTTCTTTGGTACCTAATTAATTTTTCTTGTTTATCTGAGGTATAGCGAATTATTTTTTGCGCGTGGCCAAAATCAGAACTAACATTGCCATCTTGTTTTTTGAATAGATTTCAAGATGTCACAAAACGATTGCACAAACGTTTATAAACGTCATTCGAGAGACAAAATATCCTTGTAGCAGTAATCTGTATAATATACTGAGTAGTTATTAAACATTTCTTACCTATCAGGCCGGTCAGACTCCGGTTTCTCCATATAGTACCGTATGAAGGCTCTTTCAGCTGCATCCCTTTCTTCAATAGGCACCGCTCCGCCACCGTTCAGGGTTCTCACGTGGGGCAGCCGAGCTACCAGTAAGAGCCGTCTTTCGTGCTCTGTTGACTCGTTTCGCTCCCATAGAGGCCAGCCCTGGAAAATGCGTAGAGAAGAGTCAGTAAATAATAATAATAAAACATTCGTAGTTGCCCAAAACGACCTTGTCTGAGACCTCCAGACAGACTCGACGAATCAAAGTCAAAATCGTTTGTTGGGTTTTATTGGTTTCTTCCAAGAAAGGTTTTTTTCTCATTACAAACGCTTGTATCCTTCCGAGGTTTGGAAGGATAGGGCAAAGCTGTATATTGCCTATATATAGGCACAGTAGGCAGTAGGTAAGCCACATTTCGTGTCAGACATGTTTTAAATCCCATAAAGAAGCCAAATGGAATCAATCAACCGGATATAAATTCCTGGGCTGCTAGTAAAAATTTCCTAATAAAAAAATACTCAATTTCCGCACTTTGCTCAACCTGGCAATCGAACCCAACGCTTAAACGTTCAGTATTAGGGCTTGCGATGTATGTAGTTCACACCAAAATTGATAGCTACTAAGTTAATAAAAAAAACATGCAGCTACCTTGATCCTTGATAAAAATACAAGGAAAAATGATAATGAAATGTAAGTACAAATTTTTATATTGTTACCAAATAACAATACATCACGCCAATAAAATAAAATAAAGTAGCTAACCTAAATTTTGCAATATAAAAATAACAAAAAGATCTGCCCCGGGTGAGGATCGAACTCACGACCTTAAGATTATGAGACTTACGCGCTGCCTACTGCGCCACCGAGGCCGGTGTTAATGATGTCAAATTAGATGCTCAGTAGGTATGTATACGATATTTTTATCTTTTTAGTGCGTGAGTACTATCATTTTCATGGTTATACTATAAGTTTTGGTTGAGTTATTAATTTATCATATCAATATACATACAAATAAATATATTAAAAACGTAGGATCTACAGGCAATTACTTACTAAGGTAATCTTTCTATGCGCTATTTATAATTTGCCAATAACGCATAAAATAAGTACCTAAATAGATAAGTAAAGATGTTATTTAAAAATCGATAGAACAATAACAATAAGTAGGTAAGTACCCATTTAACTTGTGGCAATAATTAATTTGAGAATATTACCTACCTAACCAGGTACCTACCTACAAGCTATACCTACTATCAATAAAAACAATAATCCCGAAGTCACGTTTCGTAAGCTACTAAAGGATCATCGAATGAAACAAAACAAAAAGTCGTAGATTTAAATTGAATTGCTTTTTGTTCATCTCAAGGTTCCGCGAGGATCAGGTTTCCTTGTAGGGCGCACGAATCGATGCGAAGTCGTTAGTTCCTAGTCCGACTATCCCAAGTACCTATTTATCATGCTCTGTGTTCACGATGATGTTTTCTCAAGGCTTGTTTATGGTGTTCTACCGCTCTATACTACTAGATAGGTAGAAGAAAATGTCTACCGAGAACAGAACGGAATCTGTCCAATCGTTATTGTTTCTGGCGTTCAAAATTTTACGTAAGTAGGTAGGCTCGCAAACTTTACCCACGTCTCTCATTTATAACACTAGAAAATAGAGGCTGCACTTACAAGCAAACCTATATCTAATATACCTAACCTCAGACGCCTCAAAATTAGTCATTATCCAGCTAATAATAAAGGCGAAAATGACTAACGGCTCATAAGCACGGTTCATATTCAGATTGCAAACAAAATTAGATCTAACAGGTAAGGTGTTTAAGTTTAGTTTCTAATATTTTAGCAGTCCTTTGTTCTCCCCTATATGAGAGATCTTAGAGCGTGCGTTCAACCTCGCTGGCCCTGTTTTGCCTAAAAACGGAAGGCGGAATCACCTTTGCATACGCGGTCCCTACGGAATTTACTATTGCCGCATGCTTATACCCTTTTTAACGTGAGATTACATTTTTTATACGTAAAACCCGTAGATATTTATAGCTCCGACATTTAAACTTGTTAGTAAATAATGACTTTATGCAATGAATATTGTCTTGTCCACTATTGGTTTATTTACCCTTCGAGGAATACAGGGGTGATGTCATGTTATGTATTAAAATAAGCTTTTGTTTTATTCATCAACGCGTTAGATTTTTTTAAAATTTCTTTTCTTATACCGTTTTTGATTTAAGCACATGAAGTAGGTATCTTGATTAGCTTGACATTTTTAAGCACATTAGGTACATTGAGCAGATAATACATGGTGGCTGTTATATCAACTAATGATCTTAGATTCAAGAATCGAAGAGCAGTCACGTAAAGTCACATTGTATAAAGTTGTTCCTTATAAACAGAGGTAAATTCTGTTTGGCCTGAAACAGGATAAGTATTAATTTATTAGATTATGAGCATTATACTATTGTTTTGACCGTTGCAGAATCACCCCTCCCGTCAAATTGGCTGAGAACATCTGACTACTCACGCCGGAGGGAGCGGTCACACACGACCGTTTCAAAATTAAATTTAACGGTTATAATTTTTAGTTCCGTTCCGATCGGTAACAGCCCCGTTCTGAATCATTGAATTTGCCATATCGATTTCATTGTGTAGTGTCAACAGATGCACCAACAATGCACTCCGATAATGATATCAAATCTAGGTGGATACCTAATCAATTGAAAGCATTTTACGCTGTACCTAATGTCACAGCTTTAGTAATGTTTCATAATATATTCTTTAATTAGGTAAACACTGGTTGCATTCCATGAATTTAAAATAAAATAAAACAGCAGTTTTATCATTAAAATAGCGCGTGATTATTACCCAAACGATTTCAAAGACCCATTAAGAATAAGCACAACCGCGATAAAAACCTGCTCTTACATAAGAAACCAACGCATAATATATGAATAATTTCCGTATATATCCTCATTTCGATAGAAAACAATGTGCAATAGAGAAATACCTACGAACATGTTTAATTCCCTTATAAACGGCGGAGGGTCACGAATCACGATGCACTGGAGGTAAACAGTGGCTTAGTCGTGGTATAATAAATAATAACTAGCCTTACTGCGAGATATCGCGATCTAGCGTGTACACACGGCTACACATCAAGCTATACATTTCCAGTTTATGCTGATCTCGCATTGTATAGGATTTTCGTACAATGCGAGGTCAGCTTATACTGGAAATGTATAGCTTGATGTGTAGCCGTGTGTACCTACCTACGTATTACTGAGACTTACTGCAAGTGATAGAACAAAGAAGTAGGAAATATTTCGTACTGACATACCTACTTATCGTTGTTAGAACATAATCCGAGTGTGACGTTAGAAAAACGTTGAATGTGTTAATTTTTAAGCATAAAGAGAAAAGATTTACATTACAGGTTTACAGGTAGGTACCTACATATTATATTGTACACACGGCTACACATCAAGCTATACATTACCAGTTTATGCTGATCTTGCATTGTTTAGGATTTCTATACAATGCGAGGTCAGCTTATACTGGAAATGTATAGCTTGATGTGTAGCCGTGTGTACACACATTGTCCTTTTTCTAAACAATATGACCTGCGGGGTAATTGCGTAACACACTTAGAATGATATTGATCTGAATGTTGTTGAACTGTCAAAATGAAACAAATTAGTAAATAAGTTACGCGACTATACATATAGCAGATTGTAGTAGTCCCAAATTAAAACAAAAAGCTTACTAAGAGGATCCAAGTAAAGGACCCTGTCTTGTGCTTGACAATGACAACAATGGCCAGATATTTTACAAATAGGAGAAAAAGACATAGGAACCAGAAATTGTAAATGAAGGCACTATAAAAGGCAAAGGCATTTTGGAAAGTCTCGACTTGTCTTTCCTTAACTGCCATTCTCCCCTCCCCAGATGACATCGACATACCGATGTACTATTTATTAAACCTATATTTTAACCAGCTCAAGGGCAAATGGAACCTCATATCTTCTGACGTCATTCGTGGCCCGTGCCATGTTCATTGCGAAATACTTGGTATCCCGTCTGTGACAGCATTACCCTATATTCGAGAACGTCAGTTATTAAAATTTAAGCGAAGTTTCGTACGAATGTTATAACCTCCTCCTTTTTTGAAATCAGTTAAAAATGTTCTAATCTATTCTAGTTTCAACATTGAGTTGAGTTGAGTAATATCCTGCCTACGAGGAGCAAAGCATTAAAACGATAATCTAGTGTTGCCATAACGGAGGCACTAATGCAAACTGTTTTTAATAAATCTTTAAATATTATAAAAGTAAAGTCGCTTTTCGTGTTTGTCTGTATGTCCGCGTTGTTCTTCTAAACCACGCAACAGAAACTGCCATTAAAAATTAAAAAAACCCCCGACAAAAATAAAGCACCTAAAAACTAAAAAAAATATATTTAATGGCCCTTTTAAGTTTAACATAAAAGTTGTAGGTAATATTTTGATCCAAGCGTCGTCATGTCGGGGGACAGCTAATACAAACGCCAACACATACTAGGAATAATGAATGTATGTTGTAGAAAGGATAGCTTTTCATTAGCTGTCCCCCGACACGACGACCCTTGGACCAAAATATACCTACAACTTTTATGTTAAACTTAAAGGGCCATTAAATAGTATTTTTTTACTTTTTAAATGCTTTATTTTTGTCGGGGGTTTTTTAAATTTTTAATTTAATTTTTATTTCCAGGTTTTTAAATTTTATATTATATTATTAGTAGAAACGCTACGATCAACACGCACCTCGCCGAAATCTGCGTAGCTGTAGGTATATTTGCTACAGTGAAGCTTATTACTAATTTAGTCTCATTTATCTTTCCTACTCCATCATCAGACTGATCACCATCTATCTGTAACCTATTTGTTGAGACCTTTCCAATGAGTCCAAAAAAAAATTAAAAAATTATTCTTATTCTAAACACGATACCTCTGCTGTAAGTTGGTGAGGGAGTTAGGTATCCTGCAAATTCCAGGTGGTGCTGCAGCATCAGCTCAAGGTTACTATATTCTTTTCATATCATTGAAATAAGAGAATTCTAAATTTCCAATCGATTAGACCTGTGGAAGATGCTCACATCCATTCATCAACTAGAAAAGAGCTGATAATCTTCAAACGGCTGAACCGATTTTCTTGAATCATAGCTAAGAACACTCTCGATCAAGTCACGTTTCAAACAAAACCAAAAAAATCAAAATCGGTTCAGCTGTTTGGCAGCTACGATGGCGCAGACAGACACACAGATACACAGACACACAGATACAAGGATACACACGTTAAACTTATAACACCCCTCTTTTTCCGTCGGGGGTTAAAAATGAAACAGATTAGTCTTAATCCGTTACGTTGCGTACACTTAATTACTCGTTTACATAATTATTATTATTATATTATAGTAGTAGATAAAATGTCACACAATCTCTTGGCAAGCCAGTCGAGATTAGTCGTGAATAACATATAATAAATAGGTTAGTAGACCACTGCATCATACATAACACATACAAGATAGGTTAATAAACTAATTATGATTGCGGCACTATACTCAAATATCTAATTTACAGTGTTGCGGCAAAAAAATCGAATTAGCTGTTACTAAAGGGAAACTACTGCATTGCGTGCGAAGGAAACTGCCTAAGTGCCCTTTACAATGTTAGTATAAACACTTGAGTAATTGTCTATGGATAGACTTGTTTTTATCGATAACAAGCAATTATGTGAACTAGTTTACAAGTTGTAGAAAATGTTAGTTTTCAATCATAAGGCTTTTTCTCGTTTTTTTCCAATTCTTTTGAAAATACTTTCGCTGATTCAAGTTTTGTTTGTTTCGTTGAACATCTTCCTAATTAGGTCCACTCACTCTGATAAAAAAACTGTTTTGAGTCTTTCGAAACCTCGAGCCCCAGGTTTGGAATACAACCTTTTCTTTTTCCTTGAGTTACCCCTGGCCACTTGGGAACTATAATAATATCCACATCCTAGATACAACCGCGGACAATGGCGGTCGACCACTTTTGACCATTATGCCCTTAGTGATAAGGTTGAAAAGTGGTCCACCGCCAGTGCCCGCGATGGTACATACAACAACTATTTGTCTTTTGAACGTATGATACACAAAGGAGTTAGAAAATTAATGATCGAGGGGGCAGTTGGCCTAAAATATCGAGTAGGTAGGTAGCATGGAGTAATGAATTCATAGGTCACGACTCTATGGCGACGGCGACGTCTTTCACCGAGATATTAGATTTTAATAACAGCTATAAAAGTAATACGAAGACTTAATTTGATTGTGACGGACAGCTTGGGAGAGCTTAAAGAGACATGATAAGTACTACAATAAATATAACCATCAGTCAATGAGGAACTTCAAGCGTTATTGACAAGAGACGAGGTAGAACAACCGCTGCCTGAATGTAGTATTCAAATGCAAACCATCTTTTGTGTAGGAGGAGTCGAAGTCTCCAACAAAAGCCAGAATTAATCATGCCAGCCAGAAGATAAGGGTAAGATGAAGGTATCTACGTCTACGTTCCATAGTATAAATGCCCCGTCAGATAGTTAAAATACATCAAAGTTTTAAACCACACATAGGGATTTGGAATGACATTGAATAAGATTTAGAGAGAAAATAATTCTAACCTCACTGACAAAATTGCTTTCTCAGACAATCTCAGTAAAAGCTTGTAAAATGCAGTAATAACTATGAAATAATTAGTACACTTTTTCTAGCATGCTACAGTACGGCATAAAATCACTGAACACGGTAAAGAGCATTGCACGTGTTTCTGGGTCACCCCGTGTCGACCCAGTCGACACTTCACGACCAAATCTATAAATTTTGTATTCAACTGGCGCCTACTACAGTTATCTAAGATTATAATCGAAAAGTTACATCTGCATTTTAAAGATAACGGAAGGGATTTGTCCAGTGTAGTTACAGTACTTGCCAGGGACTAAGAAATTAGAAGCAATATTTAACATATTTTTATCTATTCATTACAAATTTATGTTGAAAGGAAACATTCAAGTGGTAAATTAAACAGATCAAACACCAACACTGTTACTCACATTGATACTAATGATAGGAATTAGCAGCACTGATGAAAGGAAATAAGTGCATAATCCGACGAGGTGACGCGCAGAAGGCGTGGGCATCAAAGAGTGATTCGACCGTTTAATGCCCCAATATGAATCACTGACAACAGCTTATTGTCCTCACACGTGGCAAGTAATTTTCCAATTTGTTAAAGCCCATATTTCAATAAAAGCAACATCAAGGAAATAGCAGGAACAGACCAACAAGAATTCCAATTTGCAAAGCTAGAGCTGCTATCAACAAAATTGGCTGCGTTGATAAAGTTTTATTTTATGTGCAGCGATACATGGTTTGTTCAATTTTAAGAGTGCTATTAGAGATAAAATGTTATATCAGTGTGTTGTTTATATCAGCGTCTATTGTATTTTATTAGATAAAATGTTTTCAAACCGTCTACAAATTCAGTAGCAAAATGCAAACAAGGCCACTCACTTCAATTTAAGATTGAACAGACCCCTTTGTGTGACAGGTGGACTGGTAGACATTTGCACAACATCAAATTGCCTCACTTTTAGTTCACATACAACTTCTACATGCATTGTGAGAGTACATTATTAAGAAGGAGATACAATATTCAAGACGATCTGCTGTTGAAGTTGCTATGCCAAATTCCGCGGCGTATTTCCAAACGTTGCAAAATTACAAAATTTAATGGAGGTTGCAAAATGTTTAGATCGCTTCTTTCCTAATCTAGATAATCTTTAAAGTAGTGACGGTTGGTACTGTACGTTTCCTGAAACTGAAAACTACATTTGTTACAAATGATGTCATAGTTTGAAGGCTTTGGATTTGTTTGGTTGAGTTTTGTAACTTTGAAAGAAAACGTGGATTTTTAGCGGATGTGGAAGAAGAATATTTTTCCAAAATGCGATTTCTTTGAAGTTGAGAGCTGTTATTTATGAAATAAAGTGGGATAAAATACGATACCGCGATATTTTTCGCAACAGGTAGGTTGCAAGCTATTAAAGCTTGCACTCTGTATTACTGGTATCAGGATTGAATGTGCATGGCTCGAGCTTATCGCAGCTGAACAGACTGAAAATGTGGGGCACAAACACGAACGAAAACGGTAAAATAGACGGAAAACCGGTAAGCTCTGCTGCTATGCCTGGGTTTAATTTCAAAAGGATAAACAACGTTGGGATTAGGATGGAAATGGAGCAACCTCAAGCTCTGAAAATATTAAGTTTTAGCAGAACGCAATAACAACATGTTGAGGATAATAGGTTTCAATTTATAAGAGCGACTCTATCTATCGACACTCGTTGGGAGATGAAATACTAATTTGATGACACTATTGTCGGTTCTAAGCACTTGCGAAGCGAAGGTCAACTAAAATGCCAAACACAATCCATCATAAGGATAATGATGCGATATGAAGTCAAATGTAACGATAATGAACTTTATAGACACGAAATGCTCCATTAATTTGATCAAGTAATTAAATTGAACATTTCGAATATTAACGGACATGTAGACGTAAGTACGAGTATAAATACCAAGTGACACAAGGACGTCAGCTCAGCTGTTAATGTGAACGACCCGACCGGAGAATTCAATTCATTTAACGAATGAATCATCGCGAACCCTTTACCTTTGCAGTTTTTGTCTTTATTGCCATCAACGATCTTTTTTTGTTACCAGTTTATTATTCATGGACTTATTATCTTTGGGTTTTGCTTTCAACTTATTCTTGCATGCATCTTCATGCACGTACCTACCTATTCTTTTTCCCAGATCTCCTTCAGTGAAAAAGTCGACATTCTTCAATTCATATTAAAGTAACCGAAGTTTTCTGTTTTCGTTAGTCCCACAGAGTCCCACTTGAACCCACGCAGTCATATATTGTGGTAAACATTGTAACAGTAGAAAAGTTTTAGAAATGTTACGAAATTCTTTATGTAGCACATGCTCAAGAGAACGTCTGTGAACATAATATATTAGCTCCAAGTTTGTACTCTATGATCTAACTAAGCAGTTTCGTTCAAATCTCCAAATTAAATGAATTCTTGCGAGAGCTAAGTATAAACAATTTTGAGGAAATCTACAAGAAAGTAAATCCTTTTAACGCCTGTAAGTATATCTATGATCCCAGAGGTTCATAGTCGAACTAAAACTAACAATGATGGTTGACTATTCAAACGATATTAGGTATTTATATCATTGCCTAGCAGCCAGTATATGGCTGGCTATATAGGAGATACGTACAAGGGCCCAATGTAACTTTAGGATGAATAAGAATAACGTTTATTTTACACATATGAATTGCACATAGATCGGACCAGGGACTCATTTGTTAGCAGCGTAGTCTTCGTGGATATTGTTGTTACCGAATAAATAAGACGTTACGAACGGTTAATATTTCATTTATGAAATAAGTCAAGGTGTCTAATATTTCTTAACTACGAACTCATTAAGTTACACATAAAAAATACTTTGACTATTATGATGACAGACATTACAATCCCATAAACGCATAAAGCGCGCATTAAAACAAACAGACACACTTTCACATTCTTTGTAGCGTGACGGTCACAAAACATGGCTACTTTACTAGTTTCATGGTAAAAATAACCCTATAACTGCGTCCATACGAGTCACAATTCGTGACCAATGTAGCTTCAGCTATGATAAACGATTTGCGTAACAAAGGACATGGATGTGTACACAAAGAGATAATCATTTGAACGGCTCAATTTTGGACGATCTACTTGCACAACCTTGAACTTGACAGATATTCCGAAGTCAACATTGCGTATTTTGAGATATTACAAAGGTCGCGAAATGGAAATCGAAAGTAGCTCGACCTTTATGTCGGTTGAGCCTGATGCAAACGCGGAAATTTTCCACAAGCAAGCCTATTTTCTGTACGAGTATAGCTATCCTTTACTGAGAACGAGCCGAAGCCAATCGTAATATCGATCATTTTTACGACACAAAATCTGTTTGAGTAGAACATAAAACGTCTCAAGCACCAGACAAATGCAAGGCTAACGCTCCTATAAAATCTGTGAGCTCCCGTTCATACCCGTGAGCGGAGACGTGTCGAAATTATGCGTGCCTGGTAGTGATCGGTGATATTAGCTAACGTTGCACAACCGGGCGTCAAGTAGGCCGCCACTATATCTGGAAGACCTTCACCCGCATTACGGCTGCCCCGTGTTCCCGAGGGACGTTACACGGATAATTTAAAACTACAGTACTTCTGAACACTTCATACGTTACCGTTCAACGTCAAATATAGATCGCTTATAGCGGAGACGTTCAGATTACAAGTTGGCGGCGCTAAACGTGTTGGCGTTCTGACAGAATATGCACTGCCAAGTGCAGTTGTAGCTTAGGGATATCAATTAAAATAAATCTAAAGCGGTTTCGTTACTAATCAACAGCTGTCCCAATCATTAAAATATCCCCTATAAATTACCCATCAATCAATATTGTATGTCTGCACAAAGTCACGCCTATTTACAAATTCTAGCTTCAAAGTATGCTTAGAAAACCGTATAGTTACAATACAGTTCCGGCCATGTGCATAATCCTGCATTCGCGAGGTCAGTATTTGCAAACATTATGGCCTATATGCCGTGAATACACAATAGGTTTAACAGGTGTTGCTTGAACTCACCTGTACTCGCAAACTCCTGAGAGCAGGAAACTGTGCCAGTCTATCCACCTCGTCCCACGTCGCTAAGCCCGTATTGTTCAGGTTTAGGAAGCGGAGGTGTCTGGAATATCAATGAAATCACTAATGTGACGCCGCACAAAACAAACTGTATTCAAATTCTGAAGATCAATTGGTCAATGGCAACACACACATTGACCTAATTGTTACAAATGATTGTATTCACTTACGGGAAGGCATCGTGGCTTTTCTTATTTCCGTGCTCATCGATACATTTCTCACACGGGTCCGGCTCTAGAGTGGTTATGGGACAGTCGTTAACCAGCAGGGTTTCCAAGTTTGGGAAGGCGTAGCCTAGTTTGGAGATCTCTTTCCAACTTACGACGTGGTTCCCGGAGAAATGGAGTTTCTTCAGCTGGTCGTGTACTGGTTCCGTGACATCAACGTTGAGTCGTGAACACGATTCACACTGGGCTTTCTCATCAACCTCTTTCCCTGTTAAGTCCACATAGGAGTACTCGTTAAGGCTCAAATGCAACTCCTCCAGAGCTGGTAGAGCTTTGAGTAAAGCGTGGACGCTCGGCCAACGAACGTATGTGGAATTCAGAATGAGGTGGCTCAAATTGTCCCACCGTGGCTGAAGAGATAGCGCTGCTTGGATCTGGGCCGAGAGACGGTTGAAGCTCAAGTTTAGAAACCTTACTCGCGGCGTCTGTTCCAGTATTGCAAAAACCTAGAAGCAAAACCCTATGTCAGTTGTACATTATTAAGGAGTGAACGTAACACCGCGGAAATAACTGCCTTCTTTAACCAATAATTGGTATAGTTTGTCGTTACTGTGGGAATGGTGTGCTTATTGCCGAGGTGCCGTAATAGTTGACTTGACAAGGAGGTTATTATCCATTATCTATGATGAACTTAGCAGTAACTTACTTCTTCCCATTCAGCGAGTTTGTTTTTGGCTATATCGAGTTCAACCACATCGGCGCACTTATCGGCAAGGGCGCAAGCGTCTCCTGCGCAGTCGATGTCGCAGTCGTTGAGCACTAGTAGCGTCGGCACACTCAGTCGAGGGGAGCGCTTGGGCACAAATATAGCAACTGGCATGTCATCTATCGGAGGGTTCACCTCGCCCTTCGCGCCATATTTCCGCTCTAGAGCTTCTAGGAGCGACGGCATTTTGGTAGACACCTATGATTCTTGCTCGTTGATACCTGTAACAAAGACAAGGTTTTCAATAACATTAATTAAAGCTACATGCTTATTTTTTACTACACTTGATTCTGATACTGCATCAAATGACATTTCTGTTTCAATTAAATTGTACGATAATTTAGAACCTCGACCATAATAATGTCAGTTCATTGCCAATGGGTCAACCAATAGGTATTGTGATATCGGAAAGGCAGCTCATAAAAAAACAATTACCATCTAAAGGTACAGTATTGTGTTGTTGATTGACAACAAAAGCATCACAATGATCAATATTCAAATGTCGCTATCACTTACACAATCAAAGCGCCACCGAAGGCTCAGTTTGAAATTAATTAATTGGGTAATATTAATGAACGGCGTTTCCTTCTCGCTTGAACTCATGCGCAACCGGCTAAATAAATACAAAGTACGTAAAGCGATAAACCAACAGACCGGAATATTTGCTCAAGGACTTGCATGAGTTGCTCAGATAAATATTATTTTAAGGAATTAGAGTGATGGGAATGGGAGTCTCTTAGATGAATAAGCATTTCAACATGTGTTTTAGTAACCCAGATTTTTCATGGCCAACATAAAGAGCCATATTATTTAGGAGCATTATGGATATTTTAATAACGTTAGCTAGAAATTAAAGATTTATAAAAATGCATCGTAATGTGTCTGGCTTCCAAAGTGTCAACTGTTTGTTAAGAATCGCAGAAAAGTTTGTTCAACAACAGTTTCATCGATCAGTTTAGATTCGTGATATCGGACCGTAAAAAGTATATTTGGCCCGGTTCGTGATGTGTGTTTTATACGGCGATTCAATAATAATTATATGTTCTTTACGACTAGCTTTGATAGGTACAGTCACGGACTTTAATTGATGA
The DNA here is from genome assembly GCA_947363905.1 of Lithophane semibrunnea. Taxonomy (NCBI): domain Eukaryota; kingdom Metazoa; phylum Arthropoda; class Insecta; order Lepidoptera; family Noctuidae; genus Lithophane; species Lithophane semibrunnea. The sequence continues at coordinate 5,558,445 of OX376198.1, forward strand.
GCCACCTTCAATCTTTTCAATTTTGCAGTTTCATATATTCACGAGATTACACGATTAAACACGAACTCAAATCGCACGCTCGTAAACAAGATGACAAATAAATTACTTTTAATCGGAAATATCCATAGAGGTTGACTTTATTAGTTAACCTCTATGGATATTTCCGATTAAAAGTAATTTATTTGTCATCTTGTTTACTTTCATACATTCACGAGATTACACGATTAAACACGAACTCAAATCGCAAGCTCGTAAACAAGATGACAAATAAATTACTTTTAATCTGAAATATCCATAGAGGTTGACTAATAAGTTCTCAATGATAAAAATAAATACAATGTTGCGTTAAGTTTATCCAATCTATTTGATACCGACCTCCTTTGAATCATAGCTCATTAACTCGATAATTATGAAAACGTAACTGAAGACAGTGACAGTTGAAATATCGATGTCAGAGAATTTCTCCGTACGCTAACGTTACTATGCAGCAGTAACCTAGCAAACAATTGTTTATCGTTGCTAGGTTACTGTTGCTAAACCTGCAATTGGTTGACTTTGAGTAGTCACTGCTGTCAAGTTTGTAGTTCTGCTCTGAGGTTAGCCAACCGGTAAAGATATGAAATATAATTTTTTTCTTCTAATACGAAGACATATGACTTTGCGTGTCGGGAACCGAATAAACCCGATTTGCATTACACGGCTAAAATGCGAACAGTACCAGGTGGCTCATCAATTAAAGTCCGTGACTGTACTTCATAAGCATTCATGTGTTAAAACCAAGGTTTACTGAGGGCGATACTGTTATCGTTTATTGCGTTTTAGTAATCTTGTCGCAAAACTGCGAAAATAACACAAAATTGCAGTGCGGAAATCTGAGAATTATTGCGTTGTGGTTCCGCTAGTTCATCGGTACCTGCTGTTGCAAAACTATCAGGAGTATTGCTTGAAACTTCAGCTATAGTCTTTCCTAGAGGATTTGATTTGTATAAATCTACATTTACTATTTTGCATGTCTTGTCTAGCCCATTAATTTCCTCTTTGAAAATATTCTGAAAGACTAGTCTCCTCTCTACACAGAAAGATAGACTACATTTCATTATCTCATTTCAAAGTTACGGCATGTTTTAAGTTCCTATCGATCCCCAACTTTATCTGGCTTTGTTTTACTCCAGCTTGAATTTAATTGAAATTCTTCACACCACTCTGCTTTTGCTCGAAACTAAAGCGCTAGGAACAATATTAGAAGGGATATTGCTCAATACTAAATAGTCGGGCCACGGGCTGTTCCGAGACTTCGTGACTCGTGACTGCAGCCAAGGTCGAGTTCAAATGTGCATTAAACTTAATTAGTGCCTTGTCTCACAATCATAATAGAGCTGACTTGATTGAAACGACAATTTGCTCAGTATGACTGGGGCTTGATTCGACGAAGAATAATTGGAACCTGATCGTCCCGGCAACTTATGACAAATTATTTGGAGTTTTCATTGATTTTATTTACACACTCATGTTCATTTTCTAAACAGGTAAAGCGCCAATAAACCCAAAGACTTACAAGACAACAAAAAATGACCTTATCGAACTAAAGGGACACACGATTGGACATTGTGTTGTAATGATTAAGGTTACATTCAACATACAGCTCGATTATAAAATTTTTAGATGCTTGTCGACTATGAAACTGTTGCGGGAACGTAATATGAACGATAAAGTCAAGGCTAACAGAATACAGCTGGCTTACGAGACAATAGCGCGAAACGTTTCTACCTCGTCCCGACGCTTCCGACTATGTTTTCCACTAGGGATTTCTAACGTTGCTTGCAATTTTAGTAGAGAGAAAGACATTTTTCTTTATCCTTTGTAATAATGCATGTAAGCTGACTTCGGAATACATGAATCTTTTAAAGCATGATTTATTTGTTATGTTTCTCTAACGTTTACCTACTTGCCATATCAAATAGCGTCGTGGAATATCAATAAAATATGATATCAGACACCCGTAAATTGCTATAACCACGCATTACGTATGTCATAAATCCCGTTCTACATTTCCAATGCGCGTATAATGCTGTTGCGAGCGACTATGTTGGCTAACTGGCGGCCATTGATTGTGCAAAGCATCATGAACATCGCGGATATGTAATGCGATAGTAAATTAAACGTACATTACGTGTAGCATTACCTTTTTCATTGACTGACAGACTATATTTAAAAAAACACGGCGTGGTACGACGGAAGCCTTGGCTCGTGGAGGATTTATAACGTGAAACTGTAGTCATAAATAACTCCAACCTAACTGAATACATCAGTTTTGATTTTTAGTTCCTGCATCCGACGTTCTTTCTGAATGTACCGCACCACCTCATATAATAACACGTCTATGAGCCGACGAACAGTCGTGATTAAAAAATTCCGAAGAACGCAATAAAAATGTTATCAACCTCGTTAGCTACCCTAACTTGTTTCAAATTCAATATCCCTTTCGAATTCCGGAACTGATCGTGTCATGGCATACATTATAAACGCGTTTAGTGTCGTGTTCATAGACTCACATATCCCCTTTGTGAATTAGTACACCTTGTACCAAGTTTTGAACAACTTGCACCACTCACTGCACTGGCCATCGTAATAAGGTTAACCATTTCCGCTCTAGTTATTGTTTACATAATGTGAAATAATAATTAACGATATGCTTAAGCCTTTTGTACTTTTAATCTTTACATTTGGATATTCTTCTTATTTGCAGGATCTGTTAATATGTTGGCTTTTGCGTACAGCATTCTGTGATACAAGATCAATGAGATGGTATTTTACAATGCAAATTACTTGAAATAGTTCGAATTTCTGTCCTTTTCCTTGTTTATCCAATCAATTTATAAATATTTAGCGCTAATCATTTAATTTTAGTTTATAATTCTGTTACAGTAAGGTTGTTCCGAAAGCGAGAGTCTACCAAGGCCGGAACACTTGTAATCGTATTTTTGCACAACATTAATTTGTTCTTTTTTTATTACATTCATCTAATGGATAAAGTTATGATTGTGATTATTCGTAATAAATGTAAATATTTATACTTATACCTAGACCTACATATTCTTTAATATCTCTGGCAGGTTCTTGATGTTTATTGAGATAGTGCAAGACAAAGCGCTATACACATCCTGCGTGATTTGAAACAATGAGGCTAATAAAATTAATAGTGCATGTTGCTCAACACTATGAGACAACAAATAATTATATAATCTAGTACTAGAACAAATTGTATCTATTTCGCGTCGTACTTGACTTCAAGTGGCATTTCGTGTCTTCTACAAGCAGAATGATTCGATGTTTAATATTTTAACTCTTGATAGTCTTTGCGTGTCAGCCAGGTAGAAGGCATTCTACAGCAATTACGGGCGATAAGTCAATTTCGATCGAAAAACTATTTTACAAAAATATTGTAGCTGTTTGTGTGTAGTTCTCTGTGGAGTAAGCAATATCGTTTTATAATTAAACGAGTTGTTTGCTAATGAAATGCTCGCTGTTGCAAATCTTGTTAATAGCATTTACTATTACCAAAAGCATACTCAAACCGTAGTTAGCACAAATTGTGTGTATTATTTTTAACCGACTGCCCCAGAAGGAGGGTAATGTTTTTTCACTTATTCTACTCAATTTAAACAGTTGCTGTCTCAGTTTTTTTTATTAAACTGAGGCTGCAACAGCACCACCAGCGAAAAATAATATCCATTTTTTTATCATTGCTCAAGGTCTCTCAGGGTAAACAACATCACATCTCATTTATGCATTTGTTTGAGCATAGGAGGAAGGAAACAAAATAACGTAAGGAGACGCTGAGGTTTCCTTTGTGGCATAAATGAGAGTTCATCCACAGGGTGGCCACCCCTTCGGGCCAGGCGTCGCGACGGTAAGGGCGGCGAACCCAACTGCACCGTCTCGACTACCCACACTTTGGCTATACCACTTTGTCTAATGTCCATTTGTTGCTTAAAATGTCTGGATCGAAACTATAATAATATAATGGCTTCGATAGTCTGACCGAATATCAAGGGATTAATTCATAATTTAGGTGGAGCCATGAATGGAGAAATATCGGAATGGGGATTTTTCCGAAATTTTAGGGGGCTTTTATACATAGAATTCAATACATTCCATCTGAGAAAATATACAGGAGCTGGAAGTTTTGAAGGAGTATGTATGAAGGTTAAGTCATCCAATTAGCCAACAGGGGGATAAAGTTGGAATTGGGCAAAAGGGTTGCTACCTAACAAGATGTTCCGGCGCGCCAGTAACAGGCTGGGGCTGCTGGGACAGGCTGGATGCAGAAGTTAGAAAACCGGGTTCTGAGGCGCAACATGCAAAAACTCTTTGTCCACCAATGGACTGCCAATAAGCTGAACTGATTAATCAAACAAATGCGAACCAACACGGTTGCTGTGAAATGCTGTGAGAAGGATAATTAAATTTAACGTTCGTTAAATACAAAGCGTTGAGTCAAAGTTATTTCATTATTTCGTGACACAACGCTTGTTTTTGATTTGACGATAGTTAGCGCCATTTCTGACGTTCACCCGTGCGTAATGTGGACGTGAAACCACCCGCCCTTAGAGAACAAGTGCGAAATACAATAAGTAGATAATCGCTTTGTATGTGTGTGCCAATTTGAGATTGATGACAAAATGAGATCGTTCACGCGTCCTTTGCTAACATTGACAAAGGTTTATAAAAAAACTAATTCTGAATCTCTAACAGCGCGAGATTATACTGCGCAGTTCTTTATGCGCAGTTTGTAATGTTCAAATCATAGAATAAATTGTAAATAAAGGTGACTAGAAATAATCACGTTTTTTCCTTTACCACAGTGTCACAGTGACAGTGTATCCACAGTGTTTGTTAGCTTTCGTCACAGTTAATGTTTTGTTTTTACAATTCAATTGCGCTTCTTTTGTGCGATCATTTAATTTTATTACTCCAATGATAATCACATCATAATTAGGTACATACATAATGAAGATAATTTTGTTACAGCGTCTCAATGACAAACAATGAAGGATTTCATAATTAATCGGTCATTACAAAATATGAAGCCGACACAGACACACACACCAAGTAGAAATACTTCTGTTCACCTACAATTAATTAGTTAATTTTAAATGCAAATATTAATAAGCTCAGAGAAATCCTGTGTTCCTCAGGGGTCTATCCTTGGGCGTTTCTTTTTACCTTTTTCAAATTCAGTTTCAAAAGGGAATTTTGGTTTCGAAAAATGTGTGTAGTGTATGTGTAGGTTCAACAAAGTTAGTATGCTTACTGCGATTGGAACTTAGGATTGCGATGTTAATGTCGTTACGCGGAACTTGAAGGTCGTCGGAGATAAACATTGAAATACGTGGGACGCATAACACGTGCGACAGACATTACTGATTAGAACCAGCACTCGTTTGCATTGCCTTGTGACACCTACACAGTTTACTGATAATGAAACGCTTTATTTTGGTATGTCATGTGCAATTCCTGTTTGTTTTGCTGGTTATCTTTTAACGAGCATAATTACTAAATTAAACGAACTTACCTAAGTGAAGTTCTATTGTAATTATACGAAATGCTTAGTCCTCGATAATTATCCTGATTTACTATGTAGTCTCACTACACTCCCATCGTGTGCACGCGAATATTCAGAGAATAAATCCTGCAAGAAAAAACTTTTACGCTGGCAACTATAACCAGCTAATGTCATTCTATTTAGAGTAATCTGCAATGAGAGAATTAAAATTAACAGACAGTAATTCCCCAACTTCAATCCCAGGGTCAAAAAACAAACTATGGTCTTGTTCAGGGCTTGGGAGGGAACATAGTATCGAGGACTAAGCATTTCGTATAATTACAATAGAACTTCACTTAGGTAAGTTCGTTTAATTTAGTAATTATACTCCATGCTTAGTCCTCGATAATTATCCTGATTTACTATGTAGATGTTTAGAGAGATGAAGTTGGAAATTACAAACATTTGTTTCACACTAAAACATTCAAATAACATAAAATCAACCTTTTATTGCAAGTGGAAAAACTTTACCACATTTTCAATTAATTCTCTTTTAATAATGCTTCTATTCTAATTATCAACAACCAAGTATGTACCTATTTAGTATGCCTACTCTTTTGGCTCAAAACTTAATTTATGAAAAAAATCACATCAGTCTCAAGGTCAACATTACCAACAAACTTGGCAAAAATTTTGCAAAACTTATGACCAAACAACCGTTTTAAAAATACTGATTATCTTCTGACACACCTCTAGTCGCTATTGAAGCATGACTTGTGGAATGAGGAGTAAATATTTTGATATCTATGCCACTGTCCAACATTGTTTGTTTAATCCAATAAGTAACTAATTGTTTGGCTAACTAACATAATTATGAGGCATTAATAATTTTTCTGTATTACCTATCTCTGAATTACACCATTTGTGTGTATAATTTATATAATATTGTAATGTAATCACATGACAAATGTCAGGTTCCATATGAAAAGTAGGATAACATAATAATTGTTAGCCGTTTTCCTGTCTTAGATGTTTTTACCAATCAGTGATTTTTATGTTAACACTTGAATTAATAATTTGGATGTTATGAAGTCTCAATTACAGATAAGTTATATTCTTTAAGACTTGAAATAATTCTTACATACTTTTTGGCTACTTTGTCAAGTGATAATTGTTGTAATGGGTACCATCATTCTATAAAATTCAATAACATTGATGGATCCCATACATCCATTTTGACATTGTTATTAATTAGTTTACGGAATTTGCCAAATATAATTTACTAACACTAGTGTGTAAGATGTGTGTGTATTATGATTAATTGTCTAACAAGTTGGATTGTATGATCTGTTAAATAAATGAATTATATTATATTATATATCATTGTAGTTAGTGCAACTTTGTTGTAATTTTAAGATACCTTTAAAGAACCTCTTAATTACAGGATCGGTACCTACATCAGCATTTATGATCAATGACAATGCAGATCTATTAGTGCTGAACGTATATGAACTGTCATTGTTGAATTGTTGTGTAAGAAACTTTAATATTTTAGTGATAGAAATATCGTGAATATTTTTACCATTACAGAAAGTCCACCACTTATGTAGTGTGCTACTGAATACTGCCTGACACTGTTATCTGACAATGAAGATATCATGACCTTAATGGTGGCATGTGGTATCATTTGCTTCTTAAACGGTTCTCTGCCAATATGCAGGCCCTCAGGGAAAAAAGCTGCAGTGCAAAGGATGCAGCATTCTGGAAGGTGACAGCAAAAATTGGTTTGTTGGTTCAAACTATATACTGTAATCTGTGATTTCACCATGAAATTAAAAAATGGGTACCAAGGTTGTGATAGTCTCATAGGAGAAAGTAAGATGCCAAAAACCTGATCAATTTAATAGTTTGTGAAATTAATCCAAATAGTGGAAATGCATAAAATAATGGGTAATAATTCCAAATTACTGTAAATGCATCTATATTTTCTACAAGTGCCAGGCCAGATATCTCATATCTATCACACTTAGTATTAGCTCTAGTAGCAAATATGTAGATCAATGGAAAAGATTTCCAAAAGATCTCACTATGTCCTGAAATGCTGCAGGAGCCAGACACACAATCAATGTTTTTATTTCTAGACTCAAGATCAGCTTCTATGCTGTCTTTAGATTATACATAAAATGCAGATATCCCCATTGTTAGGGCTTCACACCACTGCCATATTATGCCTAGCCAGGCAATTAAGATTATTAAATTGACTACCACACATTATAATCTAAGGTTGTAGTATTGTTTAACATAAAATTTGGTATACATTTAAGTATTCGGTAAAATATTCTATACCAAGAAAAGCATCAAAAAATTTCAAAAAACTTAAATGATTTTTCTTGACTTTCCAAACCCTATTTGCTATCTGACTGTCAAAACAAATATTTCCCATATTTATCATAATTAAATCAAACTCCCTCTCATAGAGAGGAGGCCTGTGTCCCAGCAGTGGGAACATTATAGGCTGATTATGTAAATCAAAGTCACTGTGGTAAACTAACTCTACACATCTTGGATTTTTCCAAATTCTAGTGTAGGTACTTAAGCATAGAAATCCAAAACTCACAACTGGACAACAAGCCGATAGGATAAGGTGTAAAGTAATAGATGAATATCTCTTTATATCTGTCAATGACAATGTCATAATATACTTTGTATCAATCACAAATCCTAAGTACTCAGCAACTTAATTGGGTTTGGGATTAGTTTTAACCTTATTTATGTAACATGCAAGGCACTCCAAAAGCCTATAGTTTTACTAAAATTTTCAAAAAAAAAATTCTTAATAATGTTCTCCAATACAAGTTAAATCCTCAAGATAAAAACACAGATTTTTATCACCCACTAAAGTATAAATAGATATTACTGGTGTGGGGCAGTCACAAGCCAAATCACAAACAATTGAATTAATTGTTTTTACAATAAACCCTCAAATGTGTTTTATCATAAGTGTTCAATGATATTAAAAAATAGACATCTTATAAATCAATTGTGCCCAAATGATCATTTTATTTTACATAACCTCCTTAGGTATGTCTTTCATTTTAAAACTGTTGTGTATGGATAAATTATATTCAGACATTTTGGATTTACTGGAACCTCCATTTAGTTTGTGTACAATAAATATTTTTGATTAAAAAACTGTCCACTGATAGGTGCACACTGTACACTCAAATCTAACAACTTACCAATTTCTTTTGTTGTATTAAATACATATTCAGACTCTGAAAATGCACAATTTTATAGGTATTATGTTGTGTAGGAATGTCCTTAAATGGAATTCTATATCTCTTCAAACATGACCAGATAACTTTATCTTGTGTGAAAAAGATCACCGCCAGCAAGAGTAAAATATTTAAGGCGACATGCAATTGTCGTTACCTCTATAATTGACATACAGGTTTGTATCAGTACGTCTTGCCTGATGAAATCCTCTGCTGTTGGTACTTCCCAATGGTCCTAGATTGGTACTTGCCCCCCCCCTGCTTGAATCAAACGTGAAGGGGCATTGGAGTTTTCCTTACAATTACTTAACATTGTAGTTGTAGCTGCCTTCTTAATTACCCAGACTTGACATGTTCAATAATGAACTTTTCACCAAACAGGAAACTGTCCCGTTTCGATATATTTGTTGTTTTAATCTTGATTTTTATCTAGTTTAACTGGTATCATCAAAGTAAGTTGCTTAATAATCGTGAAAACATCGGTGAGAATTTTAATATTTGTTGTGTTCCAATTGTTTTATATCAAAATATAGATACTGTTTACACTGCGGTAATGCAATTCCAAATTACTGTGGTGGTCTTCCACCCTCTGGTTGTTTTCCTTGATTGGGTGACTCAGCCGTTTAAATCCATGTTCAATTTTGAAGCATCCAGCAATAGTAAATTCAACAGTACTAGTATTACATGCAGTTTACATTATGTAGGTAATTCTTCTTTCTTGATCATTTTTAAATCTTAGTCATTTTAGATGATTTTAAGAAAGTAAAAACATTTAGGTTTTCTTGGAACTGGACGGGTTTCCCAAGGCCATTATCATTGCTTCATACAACCTCATAGAACCATCCTTTAGATCTTGGATATGATCTACAAAGCACACAATAGACTAACTAAGTCTGATGATGCTTAATGTGCAGAACTGATTCTTTATCAATCAATATTGTGATAATAATTTCTCACGAGAGAACAATATTGAATACATATCATAGAACTTCTAGATATACATTTATATTTTGAGCTTTTTGCCTCAACTTGAGGCTGCGAGAGCTAGGCTCCTGCCTTATTGTAATAATAATTTCTCACGAGAAAACAATATTGAGTACATATCATAGAACTTCTAGATATAAGTACATTTATATTTTGAGCTTTTTGCCTCAACTTGAGGCTGCGAGAGCTAGGCTCCTGTCTTATTGTAATAATAATAATTTCTCACGAGAGAAAAACAACATTTTGTGCATAGGCAGTGCATACCATAGAACTTCTAGGTATACATTATATTTTGTGCGTTTTTCCCCAACTTGAGGTTCGAGAACAAGTCTCGACGGGAGTCAACAGGACCTCCTGTTGCACATAGCACTATACTGTCTTGTGTAACACGAACTTCATGTTACGTTGTACAAGAACGGACGGACCGAGCACTGGCAGTATGACGGATAATTATAATCCTCTGCTGCTTTGCAATCCAAATTAATCGTAATCCCTGAAATTTTTCATTATACCACACAAACATACCTGTGTTTTCTTCTTCGTTTACAAAAATAATTGTCTTTTGCCGATCGGCCTGTATTACTGACTCCAAAAAACGGGACGCCGAAGTCGCCCTTGAGCTCGCCTAAGCGGTTTCTTTCCAATTTTCGCCACATTTTGTTGATTGGTATTATTTGTTGTTGATAATAATCAAAAGTAATAAGTTTATAAAAGAAAATTCAATAATTTTCTTAAAATGATGTGCGCTACACGACGCGAAAATAATGAATGACATTAGCTGGTTATAGTTGCCAGCGTAAAAGTTTTTTCTTGCAGGATTTATTCTCTGAATATTCGCGTGCACACGATGGGAGTGTAGTGAGACTACATAGTAAATCAGGATAATTATCGAGGACTAAGCATGGAGTATAATGTTCTTTGTCATGTAACACTCATACTAATCGTTGGGTAAACCCAAATTGTACAAAGATTCGATATGTTGAATTTGTACCTTACTGAACTTATCTTTTGTCGCTTTAAAAAGATAAAACTACATACTTAAACTTGAAAACAAAAATAAGTTTTGAAGGTAACGAAAATCTTTGATCAGAAACTAATTGGCGACTTTAGTGGAAATCGCGGGGACACAAGGACTTTATGATAATTTAAGTAAACACAAGCTGTATTGAGTCTAAAAACATAATAAAAAATAACTGTTCTATTATAAAACATCTGTAGAATGAGTTTTAGTTAATTCGCACGATGATCACAAGGACGGCTCACTATTTCTGAACGCGATGTGGCAATGCGCGGGAATTTAACGCTTTTGTAGTAAGGTTATATTAGTAGAGCCAAGATGTAAAAAAAACTTTTTATGTATTGTTTCATACTTACAGCTTTCAGCTAATCTTGTATAAAAAATATTTATAATACTTAATGCATACTAAGTAGATGAATTGTTCGTAAAGCTATTGATATTTTTATGGGAAGAGGTATGTACCTACGGAAAGCTTCTTTAAAAAAAAGTCACCGCGATAAAGTTACCTCTCTATCTTCTAGTTCTAGTCTAGATATCCTTCAAAGTACAGTTTTAGTTTCTTACAGTACCTAAGTGCAATATGGTAACATGTTTTCCCTTATGGAGCAACAAAGAAATGCCTTAGCAATAGTAATGAAGACAGAAGACATTTGTTATGGAATCGCTTCCATTATCATTATGTTAATTGCTCAATAACAGAAGCACTCTAAACCAATGATTGGTAAAACAATTCGGACACGTTTTTGTAATGAGGAAGTAGGAGATACGCGCGCAAATAGAAATATATGGGTCACGGTCAAAATCGATAACACCCATGCTGGCCATGTCGGTCGGGGCACAGAAAAACATTACATCATGCTAATTATGAGGAAGTTAGACAATGAAGTAGATAGTCTAGATATTATGTGCGTTGTTGTAATTACGATCTGGCGATAAAAAGAGCGGGAGAAAGCATTTATTTTTTGGTAGGGGAAGGTTTATTTATCGTATCGATATTTTGTTTTTTTCGAAGTTGTTCATGCGGAACAACCCTAAAGATAAACAGCTCATTCAGACGATAAATTCGATTGCGTATTTTATCACCTTCTAGTTACCTAGAACAAGGAAGTTGTTTGTACACAGCGTCATCGGTTACTGTAGTCCGGTTTTGTACATAACTTAGTACCTACTTATACAAAGATAATTTGGGTTCTTTCTTTAGGTACCTACTTAATTTGGGCATTTGGTTGCATTTTTTGGGAAAATAAATATCAGTCTGGGTACTCACCCAATTTTGTAGAAGAAAATGTAGGCTCGAGTTCGAAACTTGATTTTTGTTTTCACAAAAAAACGGCGCAATACCTACGTTATGACTTCATGTCTGACCAAATTTAACTTGAACGGATGCTTAAAATTTAATTTATTTATGTTCTCTAATATTTACAAGTAAAAATGTTTAAGACTGACCTTTTTCCACACTTCTATAAACAAAGACTTTTGTAGCACTTATCTTGACGCTTAATTTTCAAAAAATGCATTTACAAAAATACACACATCGGGGGTTCACTATAATTTTAATACGAACGAAATCAGCTGTTCACATGTTTTTCAGATGCGCCTTGAAGAGATTTCCATACGGTCCTCCAAACGCACTGAAATAAAATGACAAGAGAATGTTTACATCAATACATTGCACAGACGCACTGCCTGTTTCAACGCACACTAGTATCGGTTTGTGTACATACAGAAATATTGACTGACCAGAGTGGGGATGAAAGAGGTCAATGACGTTTACATCTGCGGCACTGAGTGACAAAGATAGAGCTATTGATTTCAAAGAAAAAAGGAGATGGAAATACAAACAAATCAGCCACCTACACAAGTATACCTTTGTGAATGTGTGTATTTAAAGGCGAGTACACACTTATTTGAAGCACAACATTACGAATTATAATATTGATTTTACTTTAGAGACAATATATAAATAAGCAAAATGTAAGTTTAAATGACTAAAATATAAAATTGACATGACGACTTATACCAAACCAAGTGCGATAGGATTCACAGTTTTTGCGAAGATCCAGATGTTGTAAATGAAGAGCGTTGAAATCTGATGATTAAGGATGATAAAAGTGCAATAATGTTGGATTCTTCAAATCAAATCAAAATCGTTTATATATATTTAACTAATACTTACCTTTAATTTTATATAAATCTGATTGTCATTTGAAATAGAATTCTAAATATACAGCGTTGTTTATTTTTACATTTTACTGCATTTTCTTCTCAACAACTACATTCCTTTACATAGAAAAACATAAAATAATGTCAAAACATGTCTCTATCTAACTTTACTAATGGCCAGTATTGTATACGGTTTTATGTTGGTTTAATAAAAGTATTAAAAAAATATCAACAAAACAAAATATGCATTACTGTTCTATTGTTACTTACATTTTTAATTAATACACACGTTTACACTGATAAAAATTGAACTTTTTATTTTTAGTAACTTTTGTCCCATCACTCAGTTTAAGTGTGCAGTTCACGTTGGCGCTGCTTGTCTAGGGAAAATGCAACAGCATGACAAATTCGGTAAATTAAGTTTTAGTTCTGTGTTTTGCCGCCTGCACAGATAGGTTGAACGCGCTGCCGTGTCTCTTGTTTGTCTTGTGTCAGCTGTCAATTACAAGAGTAAAAGTCAACCTCAACAAAAATATTATTTTTCTCGTATCTTGCCGTTTTATCACATATTTTGAATTTACGTTGTGATAATGATAATTCTATATTTTGTATTGATAAGTTGTTGCCAAGGATAAGATTTCTTTATATTGCGCAGGCTTGTGAGAAGCGGTGATCCCTACTCTCTTTCAAGTAAGTTGTGTTTAGATCGAGTTTTTGAAAACCTCTTTGTTTATCAGTTATTTTTTATTAAGTATATTCTTTTAGTTATGTTATAAATTTATATAAAAACCAAGAAACATTACAAATTCTAGTCCTATTAGACATTTTATGGATTCTGGCAAAGACGAGGCTACCATGGGTGTTATAAAAAGTGACTCAGATGTCAGTACCTATTTTATAAGGAAAATTGCGTCTTCTGTAACTATTAAATAATACTGCAACCAATTTATTTAAGTAAGTGTGGTTTTCACCTTTTATTTAAACGGTCCATCAGTAGGTGTAAGAGTCTAGCATATTTGTAGCAAGTGATGACCAAAAATAAACATTTTCAACAATGTATTAAGGTTATTTTACTTATCTCACTGAAGAAGCTACGGGAATAAACCTGTCAGTGATGTCATGTATTGGTTATCAAATAAACTGCTCAATATATTACACAGTGCAGTCATGAATTGTGTTTATTTTACAATTTACTACAGTCAGGTAAGTGTGGTATTTATTATTATGTTTTCCCTCTAGTCACATTTGTGTAAACAGTTTACAAGTGTTTAAAGGTGTTTCTTATAGTACTTGGTTTACAAAAAACCATTACTGTCTTTTTGGTTTAGCCAAGTGTTGTCTTCAATATTTTGTGGATATTTTTCCATTGCACGAGTTCTTTCTTCATCATTGCTTCTTTTGATTGATAGCATTGCATTTTTTTATTGTATCCCTCCTGTTAGGTAATAGGTAATACGGGCTGGTATCCGCAACTCCACGTCAAAGCGCGTATTTTGCGTATGGGTGGGAAATCACTTATTCGATCCACCCCAGCGCCTCCAAGAAGGCCAGCAACGCCTTGGTGTTACTGACCAGTTTTAGAACCATCCGTGAAGATGCATAGCTCTGCAGGACGCAAGCCCTCGCAATGGGGATCCTCGTGCACTTGGATTCTGTATTTTTTATCAAAGATAAATTGTTTGGGTATCCGGTCATTTATGGCTTTCGTGATGGGGAACTCGTTATTGAGACCCTCGAGCAGCGCGGTGTGTTGTGTTACTCTCTTACCCCAGAGCTCTGTTGCATTAAGACGCACCGCTGCCATCGCCGCTTCCTGCTGTTTGAACAGGTGGAGCGGGGGTAAGTCTAGCATGGCTTCAATTGCTGCAATCGGAGTAGTCCTCATGCAGCCCGTGATCGCCACGCAGGCTAGTCTTTGCATGCGTTGTAGTCTGTTAGATGCTGTCACTAGCTGGGTGCAGGGCCACCAGACCACAGCCCCATACGCGATTGTGGGGCGGATCACTGCAGTGTACAGCCATAGTATGATTTTGGTGGATAAGCCCCACTTCTTACCTATCATTTTCCTGCACTGCCAGGTGATGCAGGCCCTGTTTAACTTGTTGTCTAAGTGACTACTCCAGTTTAACTTACTGTCTAGAATAACCCCGAGGTACTTGACTTCATTGGCCAACTGGAGTTCTGTATTGAACAGTTTTCTTTCATCCCTCCTGTTTTCTTTCATGGAATTAAAGGAGTGTCATGAATGTAGTATGAATTTAATTTATTTGCACATTTCTCTGGCCAGTTACCAGAAAAGGTTTTATTTAATACATAATAGGGAATATGCATGTGATTCAAATATGGGTCAAATATTTTTTTTTATAAACTATTTTACTTCAGAATTATGCCTCCATCAATATTTTTGAATAAAATTTCTTTTTGAGCGAGAAATTAATTTTTAAATACTTAGTCCCAAAAAACTGTGGGTAACTCAAATACTTGAAAAGGCTAAGAGCGGATGTGACGTAACAATCCGGGATAACAATCAAAATGTCAATGTCAAGTCAATCAACAAGTGTCAAGTGAATGTCAAAGGCTCATAGAAAAAGGAGTGTTTGACGTTGACTTGACAGTTGCACACCAAGCGCGCCAAATGGAGGGCGTTTAAATAGCCCGGATTGGTTGGATATTTTGAAACATTTTTTTAACTACTTTAAATTGCTTTTTTGCCGTCGAATTCTTTTTAACTATTATTTGACGATGTAAACTATCGAATAAAAATATTTAAAAAATACATGCATATTCCCTATTCACAACAAAAGAATCTGTTTTTAAGTTTTCTGTATTTAGAACTTAGCAGAATAAAGCTTGAATAAAAAAATGGCTTGATGGTTCAAACCTGGATGTAAAGAAAAATTTTGTTTTGGTAAGAAGCAATTGTTAAACATTATTTTGATACTTGAATGCAGAGTTGCCTCTGCATTCAAGTATCAATACTACAAAAGAGCCATTTTGCATCTCCTTTGGTTCTAAAAATATGTGCACAGCAACAGCACAATAAACTTGTGATACTGAACAAAATTGTTTGATAAGATTTTGTTAAATACCTGTTATGATAACATCTTGGCTTACCTCACAAATGCACCTAAACCATATGCTTAAGGTAGCAGACTAATGTAAACAAATATCTATTCATATTTGAGTACTTACCTATTTCGTTTAGCCGCAATGACAAAAAATACAATAGTGATATAACACTTAAAAATGAGTTTATTTTTACTTTTGTTTTCCTAAGTAAGGTATAGGAAATACTAATAAAACAAATAAAGGAGGTGAAACTATTGCCTGATAATAGAGAACTGGAAGGAAGGTTCTTAATTCAAAAGAGCAAATGGGTACTTAGTAAGTACTAATGAAATTGAAGAAGAAAAAATCTTTTTTTTAAACATAAAAAGAAAAGTTATAAGTAATCCGAAATCTATATCCTACAAATCTATTATAAAATGTGAAAGTTTTTATGTTTGGATGTATGTAACTCAATCAAGCAAAAACGACTGAACAGATTTATATGAACGTATAGGATACTTTTTATCCCGGCAAACGCATACGAAGTCGCGGGCAGAAGCAATAGTATCAGCATCATCTCATCATCATCTGCCGAGCCTTTTCTCAACTATGTTGGGGTTGGCTTCCAGTCTAACCGAATGCAGCTGAATACCAGTATTTTACATGGAACGACTGCCTATCGGACGTCCACAACCCAGTAACTGGGTAATACGATACCCCTTGGTAAGACTGGTTGTCAGACTTTCGGGCTTCTGACAACCCGTAACGACTGTCAAAGATCCACAAATGACAGCCGGGACCATCGTCTTAACGTGCTTTCCGAGGCACGGAGGAGTCTCGATATGTAAAGATGGGCACCCATCCACAGACCAACCCCGGCAAGCGTAGTTTAAACCTGACGAATCGATCCGTGCGGCTGTTATTACTTAGCCAGACAGAAACTAGAAACACTAGACTAGGGCAGAAGCTAGTATATACATAGAAAATATAAATTTTGAGTAGGTAGTGTATAAACTTCTCATACTTCTCACTGTTTGTTATAAGTTTGATTCACTTTCAATTGTATTTGCAATACAATAGAGCAGTTTGCAAATTAGCGTGTGCTCTTTTATTAAGTCGACCATCCACTGTGACGCAGGATGTGCGCGGAGAAGTTTTACCTGGTAAGCTGCGCGGTTCATTTGTTTGCTAGCCAGACTAGCCACGCATCAGCGTGTAGTGTCCGTGAAGCAAGACAATAGGAAAAAGTGGTCCAAATGTCCACCTCTAACGAGACCAATGTAGGTAACTCAATAATTTGTTAGATAAGTAGCAATTTTTATTAAGGCAACCATTTAAATAAGCTGTCAGTAAAAAGTAATAGCTAAGTAATTATTGTTTTGTTCAATAACTAAACCCCATACATTTTGGTCCAATGTCTTTTTCATTTCATTAGCGAACTAACACGTGCGTAGCTTAGCCGCTATGGAGTGGCGCGTTTATTGTTGCCATTAACATGTTGATAAATAGTGCACTGCTGTGTCATAAACCTACAAGAGAAACAATAATTATTACAATTCTTGCTCTTAGCGTGTCGACAAGTATTGCAGAACCTATTGTAATTTTTTGTTGATCTGAGATTGTGCCAATTGGTAATAAAAGTTTGAAATATATTCTTTCTTTAGACTCAGTTTGAAAATTAAGGTACCTACTTATGTGTTATCTATATTTATAAAAATGAATCCCTATTTCCCTTGGTCACGCCATCACGCGTGTACGGCTAGACCGATTTCGCTAATTCTTTTTCTGTTGTGTTTGTTATTGTCAGGAGAAGGTTCATATGAAAGAAAAAAATATGAAAATTGCGCGGAAAATTACAAAATTTGCAGGACAACGTCTGTCGGGTCAGCGAGTGTGTTATAATTTTAGCTGTGTGATTACTGATTACTGTTATTAGGTTCTACCATTCCGAGTTGTTGCTAAACTAAATGAACCTACTTGCTGTGCCTCGCGGTTTCACCCGCGTAATCGCGTATGTCTCGAATCCGTGGGAATATCTACAAGCTATAGCTAGGTTGTGGAGGTCAGATAGGCAGTCAGTCGCTCCATGTAAAATATTGGTATTCAGCTGCATAGATAGACTGGAAGCCGAGCCCAACATAGTTGGGAAACGCTAGAAAAGGCAGATGATCAGCTCTGGGCGGCAAATTTTCAGGGGTGAAATCATTGCTGTTAGTCACACTGGTATAACCTGGTGTGACCAGGAGTCCGCACCCGTGGCAAATTATGAGGGTGAGAAAAAAAAATACTTCGCGTTATCGAAAATGGTTTTTACATCTTCCAAAAAATTTATAATTAATAAAAGTTGACCACATTTTTGTAAAATTGAAAACATTTATTACTTAGCAATTTTTTTCAATATTTTCAATACGTAATTAATTATACTTATATTATTTAGATAGGTACTCTTTCTAGATAGGTTTTTTCTAATATGGCGCGTTATTTTTTACAATACTCAGTGGCGTTGTGTCTGGTATTTACCAGCCACCAAAATGTCTACTGTTTACATTCATGTGGTATTACTTAATGAATTTTCCTCGAATGATTAAATAAATGTCTGTGAATGATACATGTGCTCTCATTGCTTCTTTTACTTCCCCTGAATAGTGTTCTCAAGTGTGGAATAATTATTGTGTTATTGTGATTCTTGTTAATATTTAAGGTAAATTCTTATGTAGTTTTACTTAAAAATATATAATATATAAACAAAAAATATAAATAATATATAAGTACATAAACTACTTATATATTATTTATATTTTTTGTCATCTTTTTATTAGTGGCCTAAAGGTATTAAAAATGTTTATAATAATGAAGATAAGTGTGACAGAAAAGGTATTTAATCGCTTATCTAACTTCAAGTAGAATAACAGTACAGTATTGTTAATTTATCATTATTATCGTCGTCGTGTCGTCGTCATGTTTGTTAACTACACAAGGAAGACATAAATTGGTCAAAGTCAAAGTCAAATAATTTATTTCAAATAGGCACATATATGGCACTTTTGAACGTCAAACAAAGAAATAGAATTGATTCTAGTTGCCCCTTCCAAAAGGTAGTTTTCGTATGGAGAAGAATGGGCAAGAAACTCCATCGTTACTCTTTTAAAAATGTTTTACTATATTTTGTATACATTAATTATATAATTATATATGTGACCTAGGTATCATTCAACAGTAAGTAATATGTCTGTAATTCTGTATGTACTTAGATATTTTTTCAAAAATGCTGTTTCTGTTGGTGGCTTTCTTAGTTATACACTACTAGCTTCCGCCCGCGGCTTTGCCCGCGTGGTATGTCGATAAAAAGCCTATGTCCTTCCCCGGGATGCCATCTATCTCCTTGCCAAATTTTATCGAAATCCGTTCAGTGGTTTAGGCGTGAAAAGGTAACAGACAGACAGACAGAGTTACTTTCTGATTTATAATATTAGTATGGATTAGTATGGATGGATAGTCCTTCCTTGGAAGTTCCTTTGACTCCCTCTTAGCATTCATAAAAATCATAATTATTAAAGGCTCTTACATACTGCCGCGATTCGCCACGCGACGCGAATTTTAACAAAACAATTTCTGAGAAAACTTCACGGCGAACAATGCGGCGGCGTCGTGTCGCGCAGCGAATCGCGTCTGTATGTAAAAGCCTTTAAGGGCGAGATTCACAGAGCGCACTAACACTTTCTTTTTTTGAGCAAAGTTTGCGTTTATTACGAATATGAACTTTATTGCGTATATAATTATGACCAAATGTATGAACGTAAAAGAAGCAAAAGGAGTATAGTAAGGATCGTAGCAGGTGGCGTTCCGTAGTTTCTGCCTACCCCCATGGGTAGAAGGCGTGAGTTTATATATGTTGAATGTTCATTTAATCGAATGAAACGCTTAATTAATTACTTATCCTATTTTACCTACCTATTAGGTACGGTTAAAAAGATACAGAACTGTGGCAGATAGATATTTATATAATAACTAGGTTATGTCCGCGGCTTCGTCCGCGTAGATGTCGGTTATAATATACTTAAACTTTCCTCAAGAACCACTCTATCCATTGGTGAAAACAGCATGAAAATTGGTGCAGTAGTTTTTGAGTTTATCGCGAACATGAATACAGACAGACGCGGCGGAGGACTTTGTTATATAATACTAGCTGAGGCCCGCGGCTTCGCCCGCGTGGATGTCGGTTATTGTATACAAAAACCTTCCTCTTCAATCACTCTATCTATTAAAAATTAAGTAGTAGTTTTAAAGATTTAAGGATACGTATGGATATAGGGACAGAGAAAGCGACATTGTTTTATACTATGTAGTGATGTAAGGAAGAGGAACTGTATCGTTTCATACACGAAATCTTTTAAGGGTTCATTGACACCGAACTACAGACTGTACGCTTGGTCATATGTCCCGTTTTCATCTTTTGGCTACGGAAAAAGAAGCGCATAGAAAGATGCTTATTTATCGAATCCATTAAAGAGCCGATAAAAATGTATTGAATTCCAATACATTTTAATAGGTAGGTGATTCTTTTAAACATTAAAAAAATACTTCGAAAATTGTAGCACGTACTACCTAGCAACCAACTCGATTGCCTAATATTGAGTCAACTTGAATAATCAACAAGAATTATAATAATTTATTTAGTTATTTACATGTTTATTTTATTTAATTACTTATCTGAAATCTAGAAATGAGCCATCATCTATGTTTACTACAAAGATAAAATACTGGCAAGTAACGACATCTTTGAGTTGAGGTGCAAGAACTAATGATGATTGTGTAATGCTGGCACTTCGCTTGCCGTATTTGGCCAACTATTCGGTTTACTTGGATGAATGCAAAATATACCCTATGTCTATTGTAATAAAGTTCAGTTTTGTATTGATGAAACAACGCGAATGTTTGTACAAAAAAGCCAACTGTTATTTGTCTCAGGATGCTGCAACAACTTTCATTTGGTGGTTGGCGCGTTGCCGGCGCGGTGTGTACTTTGTCCAAGAGTTGTGTTCGAGTGCGAATGATGTCAACAGCCATGGATAACGGATCTGACTTCTTTTTCAGGCAGGTGTGTATTGTTTGTT
The DNA here is from genome assembly GCA_947363905.1 of Lithophane semibrunnea. Lineage (NCBI taxonomy): Eukaryota > Metazoa > Arthropoda > Insecta > Lepidoptera > Noctuidae > Lithophane > Lithophane semibrunnea. The sequence continues at coordinate 5,579,592 of OX376198.1, forward strand.
TATTAAATTGCATGTTCTGCTTATTAAATTGCATTATAAAAATACATGTTTTAGGTAAGTACCTCCTTAATTGATAATTTTGTACAGTAGGTATGTACAGAATTATCAATTAAGTCAGGTAAATAAATGGTTAGAAATTAAGTCACAGTCAAATTATTTATTTGTGGGTGTAAAAACAGATGTTGTTAATACAAATATAGATCACTGCTCTTGAAGTCTTGACGGCGTACAAATATCAATAAAGTAGGTCAGAATTAAATTTAGTTAAAATTCAATAACAAAATCTATCTACGCTAAATTACTTACTTACGCTTATTTTAACAATTTGGCTTACAAAATTTTGTAACATATTTAAATAATTCGGTAAAAAACATGCTACATTTTGTATACATGGTACATAATATGGTATTAAATTTTAATATAAATATATTCAGAGAATGACAAATATTACAAATACATACAATAGCACAATAAATTATGATAATATTTATAAGTTGTATTAGATTTTCGTATTTTCACATCTGTTAATTTTGATAAACGTACCGAATATTCTTTAAAATAATACTAGGATTAGTAGGAATAGAATGCCTAAACTGAGTAGATAAATAATGCAGTGTGATTTTCAAGAACGGCTAAGATTGGACTTTTTTAATAGAACCCAAATCATGGTCTTTACATGATCTGACCAAGATCATGTCTGGACTGTAAAAGAGACTGTGACCTGAGTTTGTTTCGGCCTTTCTTCTGAGAGTAGCCAGATAGGAAACGCCGACTGATTGACGTGTAAAAGTGTTTCTACAAAGTAAAAACCTACTTACAGAAATAAAATCATTTATCATTTAATATTCTCAGTAACAAGTTAGTGTTTAGAACTGTACCCAAAGCAAGTAGGGCAGCGTGGGGTAGGATATTAATCTGTTTAAGTAAGCAAGTAAAAATTAATAAGTAGGTACATTGTTTAAGTATACAATACATCTCTGCCGACACTAACCGGAAGAAGGCGTAATGTTAGAATAATGTTGTGCATAAATGTAAGCTTACTTTTTCACTTGCGATCGGCAGTTTTATCTAAAAACATAAGTTTCATGTTTCCTTTATGATTATTTAGTTTAATAAACACTTCACCTCCAATTTTTGTTTTTTGTTACTACAGCCAATCAACTTTTGTTATCAATTCCAATCCAACTGTTGTTAATACAGCGTACGGCAAACATATTCTGAATCATTTTGAAGGATATTGCTAATTCATTGCTTCATATGTTCGAAAAATTTGTCTGCTCTACAACGTAAATAACGCAATGAATTTTGTTGAACTGTCAAAATGAAACAGAATGTGATTGATCGTGTGTTACGCAATTAGGTGTGCAGGTTAGCCCGCTTATAGTGAGCCAAAACGATTTTTAGAAGTCTCTCATTATCTGACGAAAAGTGATTGTACTACCTACTCCTCTGCCTGCCTCTTCAAGAAGTATGTACAGGCGTGATGTTATATTACGTTAAGAAGAACAATAGATATGGTTTTCTTGTCTGGTGAGATATTTACACGAATGTTTATCAAACAAGTAATATTCTAAATTTTATAATACCTAATTGTCATCATTTTATTAAAAACAAATAGTGCTAATTGTTTGAGAAAGGTGGAAACAAGATCACTTACACTAGTTAGTGTCCTTCAAAAAGTGAATTGAACCTTACTGCTTAAACAATAAATGTCATATTTAATTCATCAATAAATCCCTACTTGCAGTCACACATACATGATTACTGCATGTTTGGTGAATAACATTGCTTTATAGTTAACTGCACAATGCTAATAACATCTATTAATGTATTGATGATTTATGTTTTCATTGAGTCTGTGAAAGTCAATTGTTTTCCATATTATGGTAACACTCTTAGATCTCAACGTAGTGAAAACAGCTTATTGGTTGATTCGCTCGAATTTACTCGCCAAAAACGGGCTAATCGACACTTTTAAATAATATAATTTTTTCTTGAAGTGATTCGCACGAAGAAATTTATTTGTCGAAAACTCCAGAAATCGATTTGCCTACAAATAAATAAAGTTCGTGCGAATCGCCTCCAGAAAAAAAAACATTATTAATAAGTCTCGATTCGCCCGTTTCAGTTGAGTAAATTCGTGGTTGATTCGCACGACCAATAACAGAAACGTTTTTCTATTAATCCCAGAGTCAATATAGATAAAGCCTCACCGTATACAAACATAACACGGCAAACTATTTTCACACAGTCAACTTCTTTAGTCGAACAGTAAAAGCGATAAAACGAAATATAAATTCCAAATACAATACATTATTATTGTCAAGTGTGATTGGGATAATGATAGATAGAAGATAACGCGGTATCATATCAAACGTCCCTTGGCCTTGTTGAACAAATATACTCAGCCCCGGTTTAATAATAATAATACCATTCTTATCAATCTCATTAAGATAATTAGCAATTTTTTTGTATTACCTTTCTTTCATTTAAATAAACTCAACGACCGGCGAAAACTTTTTTTTTTTTGATGGTGGGAAATCATCCAATGACTTCTCCCGCTCTGGGCGGAGCGGAAGGGCGTGTCAGACTTTTGCTGACTAAAACCCACTCGTGTTCCTTCAGTTGCCTGTTGCCAAGGTCCTGGTATCCCTTTCGGACTTTCCCGCAAATAACGGCGAACCCTGGTCACTCAATTACGCTACCACCATGCTGATTAACATGAACTATGAGAGAAGATCTTTTCACTGTTCTTAACCTTTTTCATCCCTTTCTGTTATATCCCTGAGTAGGGCTGATTTTATTAAAGTCGGATATCTTTTATCAGTGGAATAAAATTGTCTTCTGACAGTTTTTGTATGGAAAAACTGTCAAAAATTCAAAATTTATTCGCAGGATAAGACTTATACTCGGTATAAAAGTTTAGAAACATTCGCCCTTAGTATTCTATTCTCTTATAATAATAGAATATAATAACTCTTTATTATGTACACACGGCTACACATCAAGCTATACATTTCCAGTAAGTAGTAAGTAGTAAGTAGTAAGCTGACCTCGCATTGGACGAAAATTCTATACAATGCGAGATCATTATAAACTGGAAATGTATAGCCGTGTTTACCATATGAATTACAGCTATAAATGTAGTACCTACATCATTTTTGTCAACGCGTGACGCTGTGTTCATAGACCCCCTGTGCTCGATGATCTATTATTTGCTGTGTTTTTGTTTGACCTCTTTATTCTTCTATTCCAGTTGTTCGACACAGTAAGCAGTACATACACTTACTTGCTGGGCGACAATCGTACGCAGGATGCTGTGATCATCGACCCTGTGCTTGAGCATGCGGAGAGAGACGCCGCGCTTCTAAAGGAGTTGGGTTTCAAGCTGGTTTATGCCAGTGAGTATATATATACCTTCCATTTTATAAGTAAAGATAGACTTTCAGTTGCTGCTGGGAATAGATTTTTTTTTGCTAGATATCAATAAGTATGGCGGCAACATCTACTGATGATGTGAATTTGTGACAGATTTTGTATGGCAAATCTGCCAAAAACTCACAATGTAGAGATCTTAGACATGACCCTACCTGCACGCCTAGCATGACCACCGTAGAAACGGGTTTTGTCGACGGAAGAATAGACAAACTGAAAGATTGCGATTGTTTATCTATCATTTTGTCTACTCTTCCTTCGACAAAACCCGTTTCTACGGTGGTCATGCTACGCTTGCCGGTCGTCACTAACTCACTACTAAAGCGATCTGCCTACCATTAAGCGCAGAGCGACATTATTTGGTCATTATATGACGAGTCATGACAATGCGTAATCATTTTTTGTGTAGTTAATATTTTGTTTCGGCGCGAGAGCATGTTGGCCCCACTAGTGACTGTACTCAATGTAAAAAAAAATACCATTCCACTCATAGTGATGAAGTGTACAAACTAAATACATAATTATGCTCGTTTTCCTAGTAACAAAAAAAAAGTTTATAATTAGCTATGACATTCATTTTCCTGATGGTAAAATTTCCTTACTCTATTTGCCAGAATTCTATTACTCAGACGCTACATAATTACCATGGCCTTTCCTTAAATAATTGTATGAGGAATATCCGCTCGTGCAAAATAACTGTGATCAGACCGTTTCTGCTCTTAAGGAAGAGGCTTTTGTAGTTCTGTGAATGATATATTTCCCATCACGAAATGTAAATTTTCAATTTCAATATTTATTGCAACCAAATCATCATCTGCCATGTACACAAATCATCATCTGCCATGTACACAAATCATCATCTGCCTAGCCTTTTCCCAAGTATGTTGGGGTCGGCTTCCAGTCTAACCGGATGCAGATGAATACCAGTATACCATAATGTACACATACAGGTGGTAAAAATAATAAATAGAAACAATTATGGACTCTGTCAAACAATAACTGGCCCATTTTTACACAGAAAATGTTAGTTAATAAAAAAAAAAGATGTGTGACTCAAATTCGACCCAAGCTCGCAACTAACGGTACGACATGATAGCTTACTTAGTATAATCTGTCTATAACGCCTACTGCTGGGACACAGGCCTCCTCTCTATGAAAGGGAGTTGGCCGTATTCCATGCGGGCCCAGTGTGACATCGTTTACTATCTTAGTGTTTGTTTATTTGCTGCTACTTTCTTTAGAAATCATCGGAAGGATTTTCCTGAAAACTCTCTGTTCTTCAAATTACCTTCCCTTTACGGAATATACAGGCGAATAGGTATTACTGTAAGAGATGGATTTACCATGTACTTTTTTTTAATTTCCAGTGAACACCCACATGCACGCCGACCACATAACAGGCACAGGCAAGCTAAAGGCTCTATTGCCCGACACCAAGAGTGTGATAGGCAAGGATTCCGGTGCTGACGCAGACATGCATCTGGTTGACGGCGATGTGGTGTGCTTCGGTAGACACAAACTGCTGGCGACGGCCACTCCGGGACACACTAATGGATGTTTTACTTACATCTCTCACGAACAGGTCAGTTTATATAGAAGTTTACAAGCGTTTGCCCACGACTTTCCCCCCTGGTCTGTCCCACAGGACCCGTGATTTTTTGCCTTTATAAAAAGAAGCTTTTGTCACTTTCTGACCCATAAAATATCTCTCTGCAAAAAACCACGTCGTTTGCTCTGTGAAAGAAGGACGAAGCAAGAATACACTGCCTCGGCGCTGACCAAGAAAATAATCTTGTCTGCGCTAGACCCGACGCGCGAAGTTGCTACGATGCGGAAGGGGGGCGGGGTAGGAGGCGGGGAGTTTTCGTGGCTAGATTCGGAACTGTATTGTATAGGATTTCCGTACAATTCGAGGTCAGCTTATACTGGAAATGTATAGCGTCGGCGCTATTGTCGTGTACACACGGCTACACATCAAGCTATACATTTCCAGTATAAGCTGACCTCGAATTGTACGGAAATCCTATACAATGCGCGATCAGTATAAACTGGAAATGTATAGCTTGATGTGTAGCCGTGTTTACATGATAAATTGGTCCTATCTGCAGCAAACACGGTGAAATTTCTTAGCGTGTACAAGCCGCCTAACTTTACACTATTAGGACCATTGGTCGACGTTGGCAATGAATTAACGAATCACGTGCGGAGATTCTTTTAAAATTGTACACTGTCAATCTTGCCAATTGTGACACGGTTTTATTGAGATACAAGCTATGTGCCTGATGGCATCCCCATCGGCAAAAATAATGGATTTCCATACAAACGTTCATCCCCTATTTAACCCCTGTAGTGGGTGAATAAAAAAGTAATCCTTAGTGCTCACCTTTCGTTATGTATAAAACTCTTGTGCAAAATTTCATGCTTCTAGACCCAGCGGCTTAGGCTGTGCGTTGGCCATTAGTGAATTTAAGATTTCTATTATGTAGATTTAGTTTTAAAATGTAAAATTTTCTGTTCCAGGGCCTAGCGTTCACGGGCGACACACTCCTAATTCGAGGTTGCGGTCGAACCGACTTCCAAGAAGGTTCCCCTCAAACCCTATACAAATCAGTACATCAGCGTATCTTCACACTACCCGACCACTACAAACTGTACCCGGCGCACGACTACAGGGGTCAGACAGCGACCACGGTGTGGGAGGAGAAGAAATACAACCCAAGGTTGACGAAACCTTTGAAGGAGTTCATCAGTATTATGGATAATCTGAACTTGCCGTACCCGAAAATGATTGGTGAGTTCAATTTATTTTATTTTTTAGTGGGAGAGGAAAATTAGCAAACTTATGTAGATTTTTTTTTATTATGAAATCTTTTACCATACATATAGTCTGTTTTTTAATCATAGACTAATTTGACATTCCAAGGGATTGTTCTTTATTTTTTCAATATGGAGTTTGACATTTTGCACCTGTTAAATTAGTCTACGAGATTAAAAAACAGACTTTACTTAGAACGATGTACTTAACACATAATATTATACGACGTAACGAGTTTAATGTGAGAACATCCCAAAGTGATTACTATGGAGTTCGGCAATAATATCTGATTTCATGATTTATTCATTGATATGGATTTTATTTGTGCTGCCAAAGTGAGAGTTACTAATTATTAATCTGTTTTGTTTCAGACAAAGCTGTGCCCGCCAACAGAGTTTGCGGCATACATTATTAAAGAATTTAACTATTTAGCCGAGTGCGAAGGAGGTTACGTGTTTTAGATTTTTTTATACAAAATGTACTAAAATAAGTAATATGGTTTTGTACTGATAAGTTTGTCGACAGCCTAAAGGAGTTCAAACATTGCGCGGCAAACGTGTGCGGCTGCCGCGCTGTGTTTGTACGACTGCCGCGCGCGAACGCTTCTGTCTGCCTACCGCGCACATAGTGACTCGGATATGCCGCGTAAACATTCGTCGGTTTAGTCCACACTAGAGCGCGGCAGAAATGTGTCCTGCAAATGCCGCGTGTTGCTGCCGCGCTCTTGCCGCGCGATGTTTGGACACACTTTAAGATACTTTGATGGAATTCGTTTCACTTGAATATGGTTTTATGTATATTTTTGTAAATGAAACGTAGGAATTAATTTGTTAACTAGGCAGGCCCTTGTTGGGATAATGACATCAACATCGCAACTATTTTTTTTGCTTGTGATTTTGTTGTCAAATGTGTTGAGATCAAACAAGTTACGGTATAGTTTATGTATTTGCAGTATGTATCCTTACACAGACTCGATATTAATTTGTATCGTACCATATTAATATCAGTCTGTAACCGTTTTTCTCTAAAAGGGCGACGGAGCGACTTGATATTGTATAACAATCAGACGGAACAGCCCGTATTAAAAAAAAAATCGTATTCTCTTCGTCTCAGTCTGTCTAAAAAATACATACTTAGCTCCAATTTTCCAAAATGTTTAACAAAGTTTTTGGCATTGATTGTTTATCGCCGAGATGAAATTGTGACTTGATTTGGAACATTTCATTTACGAGAATTGTTATTTATGGATGAAAAAGCTTTCGACGGTTATATGACAACTGGAGAACCTATAATACAGGGTGTTAGGGTAAACACCGTTATCCTTGCAACCAGTGGTGTGGTTTGGTTTCATTTATAGAACGTAAAATCAATGGAAAATTACAACTTTTTTTAATTTTTTTTTAGATCTATATTTTACCACACGACATGCAAGTTCGTTGCCCTATGTGCTAGGGCAACGAACTTGCGTCTCAACACGGGCGGGGGGTACGGGATGTGACCTGACCGGCAGCGAGCGCGATCCCTCCCTTATTCAGTCAGCTGTTTCGCTAACAAGCACGGTGTCAGATAGAAACTTTTTAAAATCTTTTAATGAAAATAACGTTTTTTTTTTGTTGTGTTCGGTCATTTATTTTTATATTTAAGTCAACTACCCATGGTTTGAATGACAAGAGTGTTTACCCTTACATCCTGTATAGTAGTATGTAAAAAAAAAGTTTCCTAGTAATCCAAGTAGGTAAATGCAACGGCATTTCTTTTCGTTAGTAAAGTTGTAGATGCAGTCTGTGATAACGACATAAGCTCACAAAACAAAATAAAAGAATATTTTTGTAAAAAAAGAGTAAGTAGTAAAAAAAAACGGATGAAATGCTCTATTACCTAGGTTGTCTATAGGTATTGATCAATAGGGACATGTTCTAATAATACCTTTTGTATCAGAGTAGCATGCGATGTTCGCAGGCGCTTTTTCCAGCTTTGAACATAGAAAACTACGCTCTATTCGAATCAGTGTATAGTATTTTTTTTTATTCTAAATAAATAGGTAGGTAACCTATTGTATTTTTTTAAAATATTTTTCAATTGTTTAATACTTAGCCAAATTATGTAAGAAAAGTTGTTACTTATTGATAAATATTATTTATAATTGTTTTAAGCAAAAATGTTACTATGACAATTACTTTTCCTTGTTTTTATGTGAATAAATAAACATTGTTTACTAACTGGGCAAAATACTGATTTTATTAGATGCCGATCACAGATTGGGCTTATGATCTACCTGTCGAGTTAATTGGATCCTCAATTTAACGCTTTTTTTTTTTGCTTATGAATATATCGCCAATGACCTGACCAACTAGGTAAAACACGAAATAGGGATAAAAAAACGTAGGTAATAAACATTAAAAAAAAAAACAAAAACATTGTCTCATGTTCTTAAAAATGATGTCATTTCAATTGTAAATATTTTTAACATAAAAATAAACGTCTATGTGGAAGGCAAAAGTGTAGGTGCACAACCTCATTTCGCCAGTACTCTTTGAGAACTTAGGCCCGCTTACACCCCAAATCGGTAAATACGTTTAACGAATAGGTATAAGACTTTGTTTTTTTTCCTGTCAATAGTTTTAAGATGATAGAGACAAGATGATGTTTTAAATAAGTTTAGCGTTTACATTTAGTGATTTGCGGTGTAAGTCGGCCTTAGAACTTAGTCCTAAAACCTAACCAAAATAGCTGCTACCTTTAATTCACCTCAATTGTTTGACATTTTATTAGCGTCGTGTCTCTGAAGTCAGTGCTTACCTACCTACGTACTAGCTACCCCAACTGCAGGGGTGGCTGGCCCTGACATTAGCCAAATGTCGTGGAAACAGGGGACGCAATTAATGGCTCTTTTGATATATCGGAGGTGCCCTTGTGTTGGCTTTAACACAAGCTGCTTAAAATAATGCGGTTAATATTTGGAAGATAAATACCAAGCGACCTTTCCGTCTTTCGTCTTTGATGTAGTGTAGTATCAGTATCATTGATGTACTTGTTTATAACTTGAAGACTTGACGATGGATTAAGATCTTTAATTAAGTACTTAGTAGTGGATCTACTACCACCTGGTCACCTCGCCTGCAATGGTTCCCAGCCATCAAGATGCTCAGGTTCTCCGTCTCGGAAAATATGGGTCTACTGGAATAACAAATGCATAAAATCAAAAGACATTTATTCAATAGGCTGACAATCAGCACTTTTTGAACATCAAAATTACCTATGACAGTCCTCTAAAACGCGGCCCTTCACCACTTCATAGCAGGGACGTGAAACGTTATGAAATAACGTTAAAATAGCGTTACATAGGTATACTTCCAATAACCATAATTTCTGCCGTTCCACCCGGATGGTAACAAATTAATAGTTGAAGATTTCATTCCGATAGATTTTCGTTATATTGTCAAGAAATTCATAAATGGTTACTGGAACTATACATAACACTATTAGGTAACGTTATCGTACCTCTATTTTGAGTAACGTTTCAAGTCCCTGCTTCATAGTTCCCTTACGCTGGGTAGAAGAAGTGGTGCAATAAACTCATGTTTCAACTTTGAAAGGCAAGGACATCGCCATTCGCCGATTTTTCGACACCTGCAGTGATCAGCTTGTTAGCTGTGGACCATTAATTGACGACAGTCATCTGTCGTATTTTCTGATGAATTGCAGGTTTTGTCAATATAAATAAATCTTTAACTAAAATTACCTACCACCAATGATATTATATAATATTAACAGATATGTTATACACTCACAAAACAACCGAAAAAAGTGTTCCGCGCAGCAGCGGCACAAATACCCACGTTTCATTCATTTTTACATTTCACTACACGTAAAAACGTAACAATTGGCGTGTTTTCGGGTCTTCACGATTGTGCGCTTATAACATATCTATTAATTTAATATCATTGCGTACCACCCACTAAGTTAAACCTACTTCTAATTCATAAATCTATCGTGTTGCTCGAAATCGATCCGTTATTTTCAAATTTGAGCGGTCCCATGGCCCTTAGGAGAGGAGGAAGTGATCATATTATATGATTACATTTAAACACTATGGGGTTCTGGGGGTAAATATGATGTATGGCTCTGTCTCGTGATTCTGATACCTCGACCGGCTACGATTAGTCACGGAAGGGGAAGCGTGCAGTCCACACTATGAATCAGTTCGAAATCTCATTTAATTAAAGTGGTTTAGGGTGAATCTTGCACCGCTATTATAATGTATGTAGAAGCAGGAATTTGATATTATTTTTCGGGTGACACATTCATTTTACTTTCTAAGTTTATCTTGAATCACTGACATCGGTGAAGGAAAACATCGTGAGGAAACCTGAACTTCTAATTAAAATAGGTAAGTCTGTAATCGCCAACCCGCCTCGAGCAAGCGTAGTCATAGTCGATCAAAAGCATGAAAGTTAGTATTACCCTCTTTCATCCTTTTTAAATATAATACCCAAGCTAAAAATCTTTAGGTTTACAAAAATGTACATAACTAAGTACCTACCTAACTGTAGACTTGTGACTCAGAGTAGGTACATCCAGTTAGGCAATGCCTTGAATTCCATTCCTATATTTATGATATTGTTTGGCAATACCAGAAACTAGACTGTTTAAATATTAGCAGTATCTTTGTGGTTACACTAATTAAGACTTATGGGATAGGCTAGGCCCATGGATATAACTCTACCAGCACCTCAGACCAGCACGCTTTGCATATTGCATGACCACAATAGAAACGGTCACACGGATTTTGTCGACGGAAGAATAGACAAAATGACAGATAAACACTCACAATCTGTCTATTCTTCCGTCGAAAAGACAAACCCGTTTCTATGGATGTCGTGCTATGCCTGCTGCTATGAGTTTTAGGTACATACCTAGTGCCTTTTCGACGTTTACAATATTTTATACTAGATGGCGTTAGCTTTCCTTAGACCTATGAAGCAGACAATTTATGACGTCAACGGTCAACTTACAGGAATGACGTAAGATGGCAGGAAGACTGTAATTCACCTAATTCTGTCGCGTCCCATTACTACAGCCGAATTTGGCGTAACTTCAAGAATACAAGGAAGAGAGCAAAGAGATTTGAAGTACCTACCGCGTTCCAATTTATTACATAAATGGTACAAGTACTAGAAAACTTGCTCTGACTCATTGGCACGTCGTGTGAATATTTAAATGTTTCAGGCATGCGAATTGACGTCAGCAAGGTCTATTGATTACCACGAAGGTTTCGGACCTAAGTAAACGTCTAACAAGCTAAGCGGCTAGATAATATAAAGCTCGGACGCCATTATTAATCACTGGACCGTCTCGGGAAGGAGACTGGTAAAATAACGCAACAGCTTGCGTCGTTAGACAGGGCCGTAAGCCGTGGACTCACTAACTGAGCTCATTATTGTGTAGGATAGCCGTACATGGACGCTGGGTAAGAGATAGCCTGTTATAGGATAAATAATGGTTATGATGAGGGCCTTGGAGGGCATTTGGTATTGAGTAGATATGACTTTTATTTGATTAATATCGTATACCAAAGTTGCTTTAGGTACTGAGGGTTTGTTAGCGTTGATTGAGCATCATGTTAATGTTATTAAGTTAATGTTTTATGCTCTTTTTCATTTTTTGACGTTTAATTTTAAGTAACTCATACGATCTAAGCTTAACTTTGGAGGCCCAAATACAAAAGTATCGAGACGTTTATGTCGGACACCCGTGTCACATTGATTTCCTGAAAAAGTGGTTCCTCATGTAGGTAAATGTGTATTCCGGAAGTTATCAAAATTGTTGATGGCAGAGCTATTCTTTGTAATGTCCATCTGATATCCTTTACAGCAACAAACAATTCCTTTTAAACACACCATTACGTACTGAAGTCGAACTGGCCGGGGTCCCAACAAATCCGAGCACATTTATCTCCCTTTGCGTCCGCAGCTTTATTTTAAGGCCCACATGAATACCGGCGCGTCTAGCTGCACGCGACATGCCGTGACGTCACCGGCCGCCATATGCAAATGTCTAGAATATTCCGACGATCCAAGCGCCCAGCATTTCTATGTGCAGATGCTTTAATGGCCGGCCGTGGTTCGCTTCAAAATTCGATTTGGTATCTACTATCTTCCTTTTGAGATGCCCTGATGTGTGCCTGCTCACTTTTGGATAGGGGATGCCTCGTTTAATGTTAGTTTATGGGCAAAGGAGTTCGGTGCTACGATTCTGAATGTTTTAAAAGCTAGTCTCAGATTTGTCTGGCAAATAAATTTGTGTTAGCGATGTTAGGCTTTAGTTCGGGCCCCGAAACGAGATGGTGTTAAAGTTAGATGCCTAGATTTTTTACTTTAATTTGTAAATTTTTAAGAAATGATTGTTGATTTACAATCATGACTAAAACGATATGTTTGAACTTTAAAGTTTCAATTCCGTACTTACAAGGCAGGTTGGCCATCATTATGCAATCTTGTCCAATCTCTAATCTAGACTTATCCATTACAGGGAAACTGCCCTCACTCGTCAGTCCTAAATAAAAATCTACGAAAACAGTTTCCACAGTAAACTGTATAGTTCTGCATAGTAAACTGTATATTCAATAGTTTGCTTGCTATGATTTACGATAATAAAACATGAAACTAGTCAAAAAACCAGACAAAAATAATTTATTAAGTATAATAACGCTCTTTACTCGGTAGCCAAGGGTAACAATGTTTTATAACCCTAATAATGGCTTCCATTCATAAAATGGTAACTCTATTCCGTATCCCTGAACAATAGTGCCTACTTACATTGATTTATTGAGAGTGGACCCACTGAATGATTCAAATGCTGTAAAAAGGAAAACAGATGACGGTCTACTGTTAGTTTTCTCGCTTTTCTGAAGGTGTAGGATGGCTATTGGCATTGCAAATGGGAGTAACAATCACTGATACAACATATTGTAGTGTTATCCTGAAATGGAGGTGAAATAAGTAAGATTGATAGAGAAAAGAAGAAATACATAATCACGCATTCCTTGAATTCGGGTAACTGAAAATGTTGGTTCCATTTTATTTTGCTTTTGTGTTTGTTGAACAAAAGGTACCTGCGCTATGGCGAGTTTGAAAGGCTTTAAATTGGGGCCACGCTGTATAAACAAAAACCGAAAAGCGAAGTTACAGAGCTGAAAGAACACACAAGGTTGATAGAGCAACATAACGCAGACTTATAGTTGAAGCAACCCTAGTTAAAAGCTTGGATAACGCTAGTTGACACAAGTAGATTTTAATCATAACTTCGGAAGCTCCAATAGGTGAGCGTCGAACAACATCGCCAGCAGTTTTCGTAGTTTTGTTAACTCTATTAAACGTTCATGCTTCAAGGATTTATTACGAGGTAAATGTTAAAAAAGTACTAGAATTCGTTATCTGCACCGTAGTAAAATCTTAACGGTCTTGTACAATAAAGTGATAAAAAAGTTGGAATCAGTTCAATCCAATAGTTCTTTAAAGGGGCTTGCTCTCTTTAGTGCAGCTATTTCCATTCTATTCTGTTTGATTACGTCACGACTTCATGCCTATATAAAAATGCTATTCGTGAGAGCTTGTCATTATTGTGTAGGTTTTGAATTATAATTTATATAAACTTTAACGTTCTCGTAAATGTATCCATACACATATGCTTTTTATTCCAACTATCCGAGTTCACAGTTTAAGCTTAATAAAGTTGATGCGAGTGAGCCCTACTTTTACAAAATTCATACGGATCAGCTCCAAAAACGTGTCCAGGCGTTTTAGACCAATTAGTACAATGTAAAACTGTAACACTACGTTATATAAAGGGTCAAAAAGTCCTATGAAAAATTACGTAAGAGCATTTTGTCGGTTAAACCGGGTCTCGTGTGATCAATATTGGCCCAATCATACCCCGGACGTTGGTCGGCGTTGCCAAAACACCGACGTCAGAGCCTTATTGCTGGCGGCGAATTAATAAAAATATGTGTTCGTGCCATATAGCCACTAGTTTGGTTTCATTTGGTCATTTTGTTAAACTGATGACAATTGTTTAGTTATTTATTTCGGCATGAAAAAGGAAATATCTTCTTTAGAAAAATAAAATCTGACGTTTGTTAGTTGTTGCTAACGATCGATATCCGTGATTATGACCATAAATATTATGAAACCGAAAAAATTCACTCAACACCCCAATGTAACTGTATCTTTAGTGAGATGCACCATCCGATCCCTCTGTAAAGTTTATTAGTTAGTTAATAAGTTTGTTTGTAGTTTTTTTGTAGGTACGTAATAGTTTTTCCTTTTTCCGGATAAGTAATTATGAAGGTCTAAGTATATTTCAGTAACTTTACACTCGCGACAATCTAAGAAGTCTGTTTTGACGTTTCGTTCTCCTACTTGTAATAAAACGATATGCCTTGAGAATCAGTTTTAAGCAATGTAGATAAGTTGTCGATTACAAACTCTCTAAGGGCTGATTTTACCAAAGTCTCGACAGTTTTTGTATGGAAAAACTGCCAAAAATTCAAAATTTATTCGCAGGATAAGACTTATACTCGGTATAAAAGTTTGGTGAAATTCGCCCTAAGTATGTTTAATCCATATGTCTCGAGAATCAGTATATAAGAAACAATTTTTTTTTTCATCGTTTCACAAAGGATTTTTGTAACTGTCAAAACGGAGTTCTTAGATTGTCGCGAGTCTAGTCGTAATATAACTTCTATGGTAGGTAGGTCCCAGGTCGGGCAAAGTGTTATTGGGTTTTTCTAACAGGAATTTCTCAGTAGCAGTCCGGAATCTCGATTTGTGCCTGGTTGATGGCAATAGGCTCGCCTCCTATTACAGAGAACTTAAACATAACTGGCGAAATCTGAGTGTACTATAGGTAAGTACTAATCGACATCTCTGCTTAACCCTCTGGGGAACAGGCATGATTTCATGCTATGGTATGTACCTAATTACAACATGTAAACGGCTAATAGTGGAGAAAAAGACTGCTGCGCCGACACTAATGATAATGATGATTCATTAATCCCAAAATACCAATAGCACAGCCCCTCATCCAATTTACCCGTTCATATACTTTCACATAAATTTCACAGTACACCTGAATTAAAATTAACACGGCATGCAGTTTCAATGCAATATCAGTCCAATAAGCGTTACGAGCTACTCAATCATGCGGAGGACGGCTTTGCCACTGAAGTGCATAAACGAACCGCACCTGATAGCCTATCTATCAATACAGAACATGCAGGTTATAAGCACCACCAGAATTTACCAATGAATTTTACCAACCAAGCAACTTTGGTATTTAAAGCGAAATTAATAAAACGCTTTGAGGCTTACTGGGACTTGGAAAAAATGAAAAGTTCAGTTTTCATAAATTTTTCCTTCAAAGCTGAGGTTTTTGCAATCGATTTTCAACTAGTGATTTAATTTCAGCGTAGATATACCTACGATATTTACGACAAAGTTACAGCCTTACTTAGTAATGATCTGTAATGATTAATTCAATAGTAATGAGCCTAATTTGACGTTTGATGCGGAGAAATGTCGAAAGGAATCGGTTCGCTGCTGGATTAACGTAATTATGTGCTGCATCATTTATTTCTTACAAAAAAATATTTGACGGAATTCACAAATAAGAAATGTTGTTACGCGTCACAGCAGATAGATCTACCTACAATAATAAGTAAAATAAACTCTGGAATTGTTCTTTAAAATATTATTTCCATATCTTTCCAGAAAATCGTCCTTGTGTATTTGTTTTGTTCGGTAACCATTTCATAAACAAATCATAAGGAATAGTTCTGACACATGGGGCATAGACAAGCATAGACAGTGCGATACGTAGTGAAATTGATACGAGTGCCGCTGACAAGGGTGAGAGGTGAGATACAGAGGGTGTCGGACTTACGAGGAGGCCACTGTAGGGGCACCAGGAAAGAGGAGCTTTTGTGACCCTTGCTATGTATGTTTGTACGTCATTTATTTTACGTGACTACAAATAAGGTTAAGCCTATGTATTTTGCTATATAACTTTTAGAGCGGAAGAAGATTGCCATTTAAAATATTGTATAATTTGACAGGTGCAAATATCAAACTCCAAATTGAAAAAACAAACGACAATCACTTGAAATGTCAAATAAGACTGAAACCTCCTACTGAACCTAAAACCTCCAACTGTCATTAACGAGACACAATAGAATTTTAATTTTTATCAGCTATTAGAAGGCTAATCGACAGTTGAGCGAAAAAAAAACATAACCCTTCCTTGGCAGTCCGGGTGAAACAGACTGGTATCGTTTAAGTTTTTTCGAAATTAGGTTTTTATAAAGTCCTTTCTTTTAACGCTTTACACCTAGTATTTCCTTCAGTAATCAAGGTATCATGCATTTCTCCCGTTGCGATTTCTCCGATGTAAATACTGATATTTAACTGCATCCGTGTAAGCTAAAGATCTTGAATTGATATAGATCAGCACTTCTGAGAATGCGTATTACCAAAATATGTTACAGCACCAAAAATCTTCAGAAACATGTCTTAAACACCAGTGATCTATTGTTACCACCTATTTTCCAACTGGATATGAAGGACGGACCGACGCCGGAAGAACCGGGTGGTGAATGTTTAATGTTCGTCTTCAGAGATTTCATCAACATTGAATGGACCAAGGAAATGCAAATGGGGACCTTAATCAATGAGTTGCAGGATCTTAGGATTAACGGTTGTAGAGCTGCTAAGTTTTTAAGGAAACTCCTTTTCCGCATTTTCACCTTTTTTTAGACTTGAAATTTTACCGCCATTTAGCTTAAAAAGAGGTATTTTATTTTTTTTGTTCAAATGTTACGACATATTTTTCTTACGAATGCAGATATTTTTTATTTATAGCTAACTTTGGTAGGTATATGTAAAAAACATAGGTTTCCATTTCCAAATAAAATAAAATAATATATTCTACGAATCCCTGTAGAAAAAACTCTTTATTTATTTGTTCAATCTGAGTGAGTGTTGGTGTCTAGAATCATATTTATTGTGAGTTTTTCCTTTCTATGAAATTCTATACTTACCCAAATAAAAATCTGTATGAAAAAATAACCATTCAGTATTGATCGTCTTTGTTTTCAAATACTTACTAACAAACAGCTGAATCATACATACTTAATCGATTTTCAACACCTAATTCTAAAGGCTATAGAACAGCAGGGTGAAAGCTCTGTCACCCCAAGCTGGTATTTAATGACTCAGCGCAGGTATTAAAAGGGTACATTTTATTACCGTACTTTGAACTTACGCATGTCATTAACGAGTGCAACTTATATGACCTACAGCTATCCGAAAGGCTATGCTGAGCCTATAGTTGATGTGGGTTTAAATCTTATACCCATGCTATCAAACAATTTTAAACTGCATTAGAATAGACATAAGTACCCAATCGGAACCGTTGAAAAAATGACGCATCATCATCGGGAAATCCAGACAAAGCCAGACGAAGACGGCATTCGCGATTCCCTTCGATAGAGTCCTCATTGTACGCAGCGTTTACAGCATTGCGCGTGCGTTATCCTCCCTCTTGCGTCTCAGTTTCACCCGCGGCATCGCATCAGCCGTCCTTGTCCCTCCCGGGAGGGTCGATCTATACGACGCTAGGTACGGCTACAGTGCCGTACCACGACTAGTACGCAGGTTTCTGGCGTCTGGCACAAACGTCAGCTCTCGCCAGTCCGGTATAGGAACGCAACGCGGCCGCAAAAATGACGCGCGCCGTGCTTTTTATAAGTGTATTTACCATATTTTTGGACGTGCTGCATGCCGGACAGGTAAGATAAAGGCTTGAATGGAAGATTTGTATGGATTTAATTGAATGTGAAGCGGCGGCATCGTGCCGGGGACACTAAGTCGAAAATCGATTGAATGTGTTCGGTAATGTTTTCAAGGCGGGTGTAAAATAGTGGCTGGCTGAAAGGAGCCCGTTCATACTTGCAGATGCCGTAAAAGTTGTTTTCGTTGGCGTTTTGTCAGCGTTTTTCGTTTGATGATTAACTTAATAGGTTGCGTAACATAAATTGGATCGTATTTGCGTTTTCTTCGGTTGATATGCTTTAGCGTAAATAAAGTAGCGTATACGGGAGCCATGTGAATGCGAAATTTCATGTAATTGTTTATACGACTGATCTTTTTATAAACGACCGAGATTTGCAAGTTTGTGATAATGGAAAATAGCGATTTGGGATCGATAAATAAATAGATACCTATTATTATGCATTACCGTGAAAAAAAAAGGAAAGAAAAGGTATTTAGGAACAGCTGCAGATGCTTAATTAATGTTTTACTTACTTTTAAATAACATATAAGCTTGTAATGAAATTTTCTTCATCCTGAACATTATACTGGGCTTACGGATGCCATAAAAATACATTTATGACTTTCTTCAGCCGTTTGACTCGAAATAGAATGAAATGTGAATCACCTTTCCATTAGTAAAATGGCAAAGCAGTAAGTATTATTACTATTAAAAAAATACATAGGTACAGACGAATATAGAATTTCCTCCTTTTTAGAAATCGGTTAAAACAAATGACTACATACTAATAGATGACCACTGAGATTTGCATGTAAGTAAATCATTTGGGTTTATTAATAAAAAGAAAAGAAATAAAGAGAATAATGATTAATTTTTCTTTAATAATAATTGCGTAGTCATCGGGCCACTTAAGTCGTCCATTCTCGAAATTGCTTATGAATTGACACTTAATTATGATTAATTCTGACGCCTCCGATGCGGATGATTAAATTAACCTTGTTTTTGTCTAAAAAAAGAAACGTGCCATTTTACAGGAATTAACTTAATTTTGTTTTGTTTTGGTATCGATTTGGTCACATTGCGTACGAAAACCTTTGAAATATGGTTCAAGATTACTGCTAAGTATTCTATTAATCCACAATTCGAATCCCTGAAACAACAAATAATGTGAGTAGGCATTTCTTAACAATCGAGCAATATTCTGAACTGAAATCTGAAAGATGGTTCCATTTTTCAACAAGCGCTTTATGCAGCTAAAAAGAAAGGAAAACCTGAGTTGGCAAGTTATTTAAGTATCATAAATGCATAATGCTGCACTTCAGATAATTAAAAGCGCATTCAGCGCTGTATTGCACAAAAGCGCTGTATTAAGTAGGTATACATTAGCAATTCAGCATCAGATTAATCGCTTGAAAGCTACAAGATCACTAAAACAAAAAAGACTCGAATAGAAATGAAGGGCTATCGAATAGATCTATACACTTACAGACTTTTACGATCAACGTGGCCCGTCGGCTTTTCTATAGCGTCTTTTCATAATAAATGCGTACGAACGGCTGCATAATGTTACCTAACCACCGGTAACTTACTGAAAGGCTAATCAATACAAAATTTTACTAGCTTGCTGTCACAATAGCCAATCAAATGACTTGAAATAATTATAGTACCTAGCTACATACTAATTCCATAACATGACAAGAGAGTATGGAATTAGTATGTACTTTATCATGCGGCTTAGCAACAAAAACTGAAACGGGAGTTAGTCTCAGCATTATAACGTCAACATTTTTTACTCATAATATCTAAGGTTTCTGATCATAACAACTAACAAGACTTTGTAATTAAGTCCGCTTAAACTGCCGAAATAATTTGCTGAACTAAATTCTACGTTACAAGTGTTTGAAACAGGAGGATCTTGTAAGGCTTCTTATTTAGTTCCTAAGTAGACTTATAAAATCAATTAAAGTCCGAGGGGCATTCAACTTTAGTAGCGACCACTTCAAGAGCGAACAGTCTGGAATGTTCGACAAGAGTGAGCTACAAGTACGGTTTTAGAGAGACTTGTAGCTAGTTGCAGGTAGATATTTATGGGAATCTTGGCTTATGTAGCTAAGATCACTAGCAAGCAGCCATCTACTTTTATACTTGCACTTAACTAGTCGAGTTTGCACTTTGCAGCGTTTTCTTTTTATGAGGTTAAGTTAAAGCTATGGTAAAAGTAAGTACACGTCTATGGTTAAAACGCTTTCCAAATTCAAATAAAAATAATACAGGCAATTGAACGTTTATTGAGTATACATTTAAATTTTGAACTAGATCTAGTTCTAATACCGAAATACCGCATTGAAATAAAATACATTCGTTGATATTGCGTCATAGCTGAAATAAAGGGTGTTCAAGAATACGGCATATATAATATACAGGCAGCTGCAAAAGTGACGGGGCATAAGTAATGCGCAATACTTATGCGTCTTGTTGCCCATACACCCTCATTTCCATACATTTCTATCTTATTTGCTGCGTCCCTGCACTTATTCAGGCCGCACAGCCTGGAGGAAATAGCCGTAAATTACATATGATTTCATGTGAGGAAATTCGCAATTTTACTCTGCGGTATACAATGAATTCGTTTCCTTAAGAGTGCCTGCCTTGTTGTTACCTGGTATGTAGTAACTATTTGGGCTTTTCGTTTAACTGTTTACGAGTAAGTAATTTTATCCAGTTTTGAATATACTTCAATAGTTTTACATCAACTGGTACCATGATGAAGAAATTCGAATCGAAACGCGTATTTTCGTAAAAATAACTGTGTAAGTACACTAGGTACGTTATCCAAGATTCAGATAACAGGCAGATACTTATTATAGTTTTTCTTTTAAATAATAATACTAAACACATAGGTTATCAGCACAATATTTCACAGCATTCAAATAATAGGTACTTATTGGAATTGTACACATGATTGCTGCATAATGATAGGTACAAAACATACTTAGCGAGCTTCAGGAATTCATACAAAGGCATCGATCGACGACTTTGTTTGGAACTGCATGAATGAATTTTATACTTATGAAGTTACTTTGACCTAAAACATTATTACTGCATCACAGCATAAGACAATAGCAATTAATACATTGATCATTAGATAAAACTAACTAAACTGACACTTAGTACATGTTTGTTTAGTATCTTTGGCCCTGGTTACCTTTTTGGCGCAGCCGTGAGCCGCATTATTTTTCACTTTTTATTTTGTAATTTGTATTTTGTGTTTCACGAACTGTGTCCAAACAAACGTTATTCTTTATTTCTTTCTTTATTTGGTTATAATCTTGAAGACAAAAAAATGATCATGGGTCTAAAATCTTCTTACTGAATACATGGATTCCATTTCTATTCTGCCGGAAGGGCGCACCGTAGCAACATAGCAAGCAACGTTTAATAAAGGCACAAAAAAACTAAAATATGGTTGTAATAAAACAGCTAGAGACAGGAACAACGTTTATGGGGGGTCAACTCGATGACGACTCGAAGGCGATGCTGATCAGGCGCCGCTCAACGACGGACCTCCCTTAACCGACAAACGTGAACGAATTTTAAATGAATTTTTTTGCTAAACCGCCTTAAGTGGTAAAAGATACGAAGAAAAACTAGTTGGTAGCCCTAAACGATCGTATTCTCTTATTGCGCGTGCAAAATCAAATGGGCTTTTGATTTTCCACGCGCAATGTGTTCTGCCGTTGTATATCGAATGGCTAATAAAACCTCCTACTATACTCTGGGCTCCTAGTACCTAGATTATGGGACTCTAGTATTATTGTGCCGTTATTTTTCCGGTAATGATTTACAAACAGTCGTCAATCATTGAGTTACGGCTAATGAGGTAAGTTTATGTTGTTTCACTGTTTGAGTTACTTCTGGGTTCGTTAAAGTGGAAATGTGAGGTTCTTGGCTAATTCAAGTGCAAAGGTACTATTTTCTCATGAATACTAGATATTATAAAAATAGTTTTATTTTTGCGTTTGCCTACATCTTAGTTAACTGATGAAAAGCAATCAATCGGTCCAGCCTTTTCCCAACTATTTTGGGGTCAGCTTCCAGTTTAACCGGACGCAACTGAATATTAGTATTTTACATGGAGCGACTGCTTATCGGACCTCCATAACCCAGTTACTGGGTAACGCGATACCACCCGGTAAGACTGGTTGTCAGACTTTTGGGCTTCTAACTACTCGTTACGACTGAAGCAATGTTAACTGATGGAAAGCGTTATGCAGTAAACGCACGCTAGCTTCACTAGTGACGTTATAAAATTGTCATTGGTAAACACATATACTTAAATATTTTTTTGTTAGACTAGGTAGTGCTGCGCTCCTATCTTTTTTCGTCTTGTATGTAGGCAGCGCTGAAATCTCTACAACATCCACTATCGACCAAACTGTCAATGTCGTTCGATCAAAATTCGATCATGTCCCACTCCAAACGACTAGTAATAAACTTTTTCGAATCGGCGCTCTACACTCCAGCTTCTTTTTGAAGGGGATTTGGTTCAACCTGATGGAATATGAGTGATTGACACCGCGAAACAAAAGGGGAGAGCCGGCTTTATCGGATCACCTGAATATTGGCTGTCAAGCAGCGCGGCTTAGCGTTCTGACGACTGCATTCGCTTTGTTACAACGTTGCCGGTTGTTGCGGAAATTGTTGTTAATGGAGATTTCTAATTTCGTTTTGGAAGCAATCCAGTTCTTAGTTTTTCGGGTCATAAAATGAACTCTCAATAGTTCATTTTATGACCCGAAAAAAGTAAGAACTACCTACTACCTGTTTCTAAAATAATAGATTTCAAGATATCTTATATCTTAATAGCTTGATGAGATATCGATTTAAAACGTACTTAACTATAATGACGTGGTTGGACGTTTATAGAATGCGACATCGTAACGAAATGTATTAGGTAATTTCCCAAAGTGGTGGTTTCACATAATTCAAATGGGCTATTATAGGAATCCATGAAACAAACAAACCAATAAAACCATTATTGTGCTTCCGAGGCAGTTTTCTGGAAACCTCGGAGAATAAATCATAAAGTATAAATACAACGGCATCAAGTTCCTTCCTTACAGGAGTGAGCTTAAGGATTTGAATAAAATAAAGTGGTAGATAAATATTTAAATGTATAATTGTGTGTAGTTCAATACTAAAGTGCTACAGAATTATCGCAGTCGAGAAGACAAGTGGCCAATCTCCTTTGTTAATATTATATTTTTACTTTTATTTTTTATTTTTGTCTAATTTTTATATTTTCCACAATTCATAAAATTGCTTAGACGGCCAGTGCAATTTTATCGACAGTTTCAACCCATAATTTCACAACCACAGGTAGGCAAGTGATGTTGTAGTTATTATAACTACCTATAATTCCCTTTCTTTAAGTAATGCAGTAGCTACAACACGTTTGCTAAGAAAAACGGGTTAAGGTTGAAGATTGCAGAATTAGCTTGATTTACGATGATCATAGGTTTGTTAGTTGACGGTACATTGCTCACAGGCACAATAATTAATAACTTCCTCTGGCCAAGTTTTTTCTATTGCCGTGCCTGATTAGCAGGTATTAACTTAGAGGGCGTTTGGTTACGTCAAAAAGGTTTCTGAAAGATAAATTATACATATTCCTGCCAATAAAGTAAGTTTTATTCCCATTCCACACACTCCAGTCCTCCTAGAGACAGAGCGACAAGAAAAGTCCATTACCCTCACAGAAAACCTATAAAGTAAAACTCTCCTCCCTTAACTTTTATTCCCAGTAACCAACCCGCACTAAGGCCCGCCATATTGTTCTGTTTTCAAAACCTTTAAAATACGGAGCTTCAAAATTCCATTTCCAAATCTCCTTTTCACAACATAATGTCTTTTTAAATATATTATCTGGTAACCCAGTCGATGTTGCGAAGGTTTTATTCCAATTTTACTTTCTGGCTGGATTTGGGGTGGCTTTGTAGAGTGACCATTGTTTAAGCGGCTCGAGTGCCCTTTTGTTGTGTATGGTGTGTCGTTGATAAGGTTTGGCCCGTCCTCTCGGTTAATTGTGGAGTGATTATAACCTACGCCAGGCGTCATTGTTTGTTTTATTGGGATACGCCAGACAACGCTCTATAGTTTAGCTTCTGATTGTGTGCTGATAAATCTAAAACAGCATTTATTTAGTGAAGAGATTCTCTTGAATTGGCATACTTACTTAGTAATAAATCATAATAGTAGAGTAGTGTACATTGTGTATTGCAGCCAAATACAAGCGTTAACCACCACCCAAAACAATCTACAAACAACTATTCAACACTAATCGCATAAAACCCATTATCCTACCCGCCGACAGCACACACAATGGACAAAGGTATACAAGCTGTACCAGATATATGAACTGTACCAGATATATAAAGTGTACCAGGTTATTAATTTCAGTTATCTGCGTGTTCTGCTCTGTCGCAATGTACACTTCATTGAGTCTATTGAAAACTTGCGAACGGCCACGTCGGGTATTGTGCTAAATGCAGCCAGTTGTGCTTAGATGATCAATACTTTGAATAATGGTAGAATGTTGTTGTTTGTGGTTTATTCAAAGGCTGGAACAATGGGACTAGTTTGTGGGCGAAGTTTCTGGAGAATGTAATGAGACTAGGAATTATTACTGTGTATCTAGGTACAGAAATATCCAATTCTAAATCTAGATACAGAACTTGCCTTTGAAGTTATTTGAATTATTCAAAAAAAAAATGATTTAAAAAAGTGTACAGACCTATGGAACCAGGGAAATTAACAAGTTGAATAGTTTTTATGCATCTCGAATTCACTGTAAAGATTGAAGGCGTTGACATTATTATAAAATATTTTTCTGCATTACCTACTTCGCGTTTGAACGAATCAAAAACTTCGTCAATATGTTCTTGAAATCTAAAAGAAGCGGTACCAACGCCGCATACAAAACTTGGTCCTTTATGGAGAGGTTTGCAATATTTTATAGAAATGAGAGAAACTCATTCATTTTTTCCCGAGACTTTGCAAAAAGCTTAGAAGTTGGAAAAATTAAAACTTGATTATAAAATCTTGGGAGGACGTGAAAAGTTCTGGAAAGCCGAAGTGAATAAAATTAAATAAATGTTAGACATTCTGGGTGTTCTTTACCGTTATATTATACATATTTGAATCCCTTGTGGAGTGAGTTGAGGGTTTAATCTCTTCCCACACAGTGATGATGTGTGCTCAATGTTCCATCAATCTATACTAAGCCAAAGGAATTTATGACAATTTCTAGCACAATTTTATATTCTATCTTAAATATATATTTCGCATCGATATCAGTAAACAGTGTTGAACTAGAACATTATGAACTTCCAATCATCTGACAAATGTAAACTGATAATAGCTATAACATAACATAATAACACGCTTGTAATCCCCGACGGGTTAGGCAGAGTGTAGGCACCTATAGTACACTCCGCCAGGCTGTAAGTTTCATGTGATATATAGGGGGCGAGCCTATAGCCTTCAACCTCAATACAGGGTGTTAGGGTGAACACCGTTATCCTTACAACCAGTGGTTTGGTTTCATTTATAGAACGTAAAATCAATGGAAAATTACAACTTTTTTTTTAAACCTACATTTTACCACAAGAGACGCAAGTTCGTTGCCCTATGCGCTAGGGCAACGAACTTGCGTCTCAACACGGGCGGGGGGTGCGGGATGTGACCTGACCGGCCGCGAGCGCGACCTGTCCCTCAGTCAGTCGGCTGTTTCGCTAGAGAGCACGGTGTCGGATAGAAACTTTTTAAAATCTTTTAATGAAAATAACGTTTTTTTTTGTTGTGTTCGGTCATTTATTTTTATATTATATTTAAGTCAACTACCCATGGTTTGAATGACAAGAGTGTTTACCCTTACAGCCTGTATTTATAATGGAAAAACCCAATAACACTTTACTAGACCTGGGAATCGAACCCAGGACCTCATGCTCAGCAGCAGCACTAGACTAATGAAGCAGTAAACTGACAATTGAGTTCCTACAAATTCTTAGAATATTTTATTTATCATCAAAGAAAATAATCGCACACACGTACAGATCAAGTTTCTACAAAAGAACCTTATCCACCTACACGCTGAATAGATTTAGAGAAAATATAACAGTACCACACACACCTACCCTCCAAAGAGCTTCTTTGAAATTTAATCCCCGTCCCAAGATGGCGACGGAGGTACTCCGTGCTAAGCCTTCAGTTCGCAAGATTAGGGCCACGAAGCAAGCGACACTGACCAAATACCGAATCACTATTTCTGCTTAGTGGACGAGCAGATTACAAGTCAGTTTAATTTGGTGTGGTGAGCGGTAGAATTTGGTTTTATTGTGATTTTACCGTGAGATTTTTTCTGTCTGTTATAGTATTAAATAAACAACAAAATAAAATAAATGTAAATACAAAAACAATGTATTTGAAATAACAGCTAATTGTGTAGTTTAGTTACAAACAAAAAAAATTTATTTGAAAAATTTATGGCAAGATAGGTACCTACTCGAAATTCTGGGATTTTTTAAACTGTAGTTAGATAATATAAATATATTTCCACATATATTCTATAATTGTGTTTATTCTTATGCCTAACATTTTGCCTACTCTTGCTAACATTTTTTTCAAATAAATTGTTTTTGTTTGTAATAAATATAATAATATTGCAGACCAATTGGGTTGTAAAATATACTGCAGATTGGAGTCAGTTTCATCCATGGACTAACTAAGATAGATCCTAAGGCTTCTACGTTCTTTCAAAGCGCTATATAGCGTTATATTTCGTAGGTTTAATGGCCATAAGAGGGCCGTCTTAGAACTTTCTGCTACGTAGTTTGTGCGCTAGAGTCTTTTGTTTAGCAAGAATGCAACCTCGCGGAGTGTTGTGGGCAGAGAGGGTGCGAAGGGAAATTTATCTATTTTTAGTTGAGTTCACACCTTCAGTTGTTTAAGGACACGTTTGATACAGTTCCAAGGTTTAGTGTGAACTTGGATTGCATAAACTTGTATAAACTTTGTGTTAGCAGAGTGGTTACAATTAACTTTACCACTAGAAGTTGTAGCTTACTGTAGAATTCAAGGTGGTACCTACCTACTTAGTATTACTACAAACGTCGAAATGTGGCGGTAAACATCAGTATTTTATACAGACTGTCGTAAGAATAAATGTTGGCGGTTTCTGTAAGCGTATGGGTTACAATTAACTATGTATATATTGAAAGTGAGGCAAAATTTGGATAAATATCCTTTACACTAGTGCTGAAGTAGCATATACATCAACGTCAAGAGAGAGGCTATTAAATAATTCAACAGACTTTAACTGAAACAGAGCTTCTACGAACGGTTATACTAAATCAGGCAAGGCTCTTGAACACTGGTATACAAATAAATATCACCTTCACATCCTCATGGCTCATGTTTCTATACGTTTGAAATTCGAACTCCTTTTTGACTGTGACGTCAGAACAGAGGGGAGCATAGAGAATGGAGGTATAAAGGCGCAACTACACGATTCCAGCGTTGTATTTCTAAAGGAACAACTTTGTAAAACTCGTTTTCTGTTTGGTAACAAGAAAACAGTTGTGCAGTTTGCAGCAGTTTTTATTGGCCTGCCTTTGTTTACCGACTAGTTGAGTGCTTGGTTTTAGGGTTCCCTTGGCGTTGCTAACTTGGCAACTAAGTCTTGGTCCGTAATATCTACAGTATGAGTTCTGCGGACTCTTTGGGACAATGGTTTATTGTTGGATACTCTTCAATAGACTAACTTTGGATATTAGTACTGTGTAGTCCTACAAGAGGCTTAGAGCAGGCTCGGTAAAGTAAGTTCTAGAAAACAATAGACCACCCTGTAACTAGTAGATACTCGCTTTTCACAAGACGTTGGACGGGAATGTGCGTTCTTCTGTATGTAGTATTTATTATAATATATTAAAGTGAAACTATTATTTAAAAAAAATAAGATCATCAGGAATAAAAATAAAAGTACCTCAAAAGCACCGCAAAACCACTACAAAACATGTTTCGTACTAACAATGTGCATCAACAATCCAAATCGATTAAAAAGCAAATCGATGGCATGCCGATTTTAACTGTAAACGATTATATCGATAAACCTGTTCGTCCTTGCTAGGACGCTACTATATGACAGAAATAAAATTGTCTAGACCACATTCCAGTAGCTACGCTAGTACCTCAGGCTAGTACGGTGGTCATCATTTATTCATATCTGGTTGTGGCAACTGTCGACTTTTTTGAGATTGCAATCGTTGTGATAATTGGATTGGATATGAGGATAGTTGCATATTTCTCTTTTTGGCAACTCGATACATGCGCCCATGTTTTTAAACTGGTTTTATAATCCAACAACTGAAACAAGGCTTTGGAAATTAAGAACAGTGTTAGTTGATGGAGAATAGGCCAGATCTAGTAAAGCAGGGAATCCAATACTTAAATAGGCACCTATCTCTCTAAAATCTTGATAAAATCAAACATGTATAGAAAAGAAAGAAAGAATAACGTTTATTTGGACACAGTTCGTGAAACACAAAATACAAATAACAAAATAAAAAAATGTTTTGACAACAATGGTGTGCGCCTCACGGCTGCGCCAAAAAGGTTCATTTCAGCATTAATGCCAGACAGGTACTGTCTGACGCTGGTTTTCTAATGAACCTTTAGTGACAAGTGACGGGAAGTACAAACAGTTTCAACATGTGAAGAGGGTATCACAAACGAAATGACCTCCCAACTGGCTATCAGACCGTCACATAACATCAATACAAGCCCGAACAAGGTCCTAAACCTTTGATATTGCTGCCGAAACATCTCCTATGAGCCATTACTGTCTTCAAACTTCATTATAACGACATTGTAACACATGTTGGATCCTAACTACGTCAGTGACAGTCAAAATGCCCAATGGAGCGGCAAATAGGCCCTTCTGCTCCAGTGGCCATGGCGGCGGGCCTAAACACTGGTATCCCGGCCCTCGGAGCGAATAAACTAATCTTGTACATTTTATTCCAAGGCAGGCTGCGTGAAAAATGAATTTTGAGGTATCCTCTTGAAGGAGAGTAAATTGGGACGGAATTATTCAGACCCACTCGTTCGCCGAGTGTGGTGGCTTATGAAAAGTAAATAAACCCTGTTTATGTTTATGCTTGCGTTACAAAATTTTGATAAGATATAAACGAGTTTTACTACAAATACACAAGATAATAATAATCCAAAAGTCCTGTCGATTTTCATTTCGGTCGAAGCAAATAATGTAAATCGCGAAAAAAGGTTTTTAATCTTGCCAATTTCAATTTGTTCGCAACTCTCTGGGGTGACAAATGTAGTGATATTTTATTAAAAGCTTTTCCTATCCATTAGCGAGTAAATAAACTATGTATAACATATATAACACATTTATGTTACGTAAGTAGCTGAAAACATGACTGTTAGGTAAATATTGGTGTGGAACATTCTGGTACCCAGAGCATAATTTTGTCTTATTTGTTCCGTAACCGGCCATTTTGTGTAACTTTAGAACATTCAACATTTTCAGTATAACTGTTCCTTTTAAGTTTATTACTGATGCAGAGAAAACGACAAGGAAAATTAGTACCTAAAAAAGGAACTTGCGTCCACGACGCGCGTTCGATCCGCATGTGACACGCGCCCTTGGACGGCAGCGTTTGATGTAATTCGCGCCAAAAACGCGCATCTCGGGCGCCTGTTATAACTCTAGGGCATTACAAGACCTTACCATCTTTCACGACACACAAGTGCGGATAAATTAAGGACCACGGAATACCAATGCGCCACGTTCAAAATTGACGCTATACTGCTGTTTTCGTATAATGTCGCCTAATGTCCAGCAGCACTTTGCTAATCACGTCATCTGGTACGAACTGGAACATTATGACCAATGACTTTGACAGTCCGGATGCGTTAGCTAATATTCGCCGAACCGTATCAGCTAAATCCACATAACATAGGTCAGTACATCTAAACAAGTACTCGATGTATAGAGAAGCACTGGAGCGCGGAACTCGACCACAATGCCTCGTTTCCTGTCCTCTATTCGCCAGTGCCATATGCCAGTAATCCGATTTCCTATTTAAAGGCCTCGTCATCGAATCGCCAATGTTCTTTATATCGATACTATCGATTTGCGGAACGGTTGCTCTTTGTTGCATGGTAATGTTATTAACGTAAATTGACATGGAAAGAGATGAATGAATTGAATGTCGCGTTTTAAATTCTGATACAAAGACCAAAGCACAAGGGTAACTAAAGTGTTTTAAATGTTTTTTTGAAAATCGAATACTATTATTGACATGTTTTTTTCTTTTTAATCTTAGAACAAGATATAGTTATGCAACAAGTTAGCATCATCATCATTATCAGTCTACAGCAGTCCACTCCTGGACATAGGCCCCCCATTGCACGCTATTCAGCTCGATTCTCGGTAACTCGTTAATCGCGCTGCTACCAGCCACTCTGCCAAGATCATCGCTCTTCCTAGTTCCTAGACTTACGGTCTGCACTCAAGAACACGGCTACCCCACTGATTATCGGTTCTACGACTAATATGGGCGACCCATTGCTACTTCAGCTTACTTATTTTATTATCAAACTTAACTAATCCGTCTGAATCAACTTCATCAACACGAGGTATTAAGTAATTCTAAGATACGCATACAAAAATGGGTATTACGCGACGGATGCATACTCTACGTACGTTTGTCGTACTAAGTAATATTATTGTCTAACCACACCGCATTAGGCGTCAAAGCCTATTGTGGGCCTGTGCCATTATTATCCAGCACTTCCACACGCGAAGCTTCGTACATTTACTTGATTGTTTTAGTGATTATACGGCTAAATCAAATTGCAATCAGCGTTGTTATCCGATTGGGTGCCCGCATCTCTCTGTAATTCGTACGTCTATCCATGCTTCAGAGTTGTACTTGTGATTTCTTTTGTTTTATTTGTACTGGGTTTGTAGTTTTTGTACCCTCCAGTGTAGTCCATTGTGTGTCCATTTTCATTTGGTTTTTATAATAGCACTTATGAACAGTCCGTTAAAGTTTCGTTTAGTTAAGAAAATAATGCAAATAGGTAAAATTGTAAAAGTCGTATGAGCAGAAAAGATTATTCTAATGAAGACCATTAAATAAACAGCCACCCACCCATGACCTTAAGTAGGACTTTTTTCCAATTTATTATTTTAGTATGTCCAGAATTAAAAATCCTTAGCACATTGTGTAGGGTAAATCCATTTGAATGCACAAACGCGTACAGATTGTACAGATACGCGCGTGGTTAAGGAAGCTGGACGATAAAGCTCCACATGTACGTGTTTGCATGTCATTTCTCGCTCCACTGCCACCATTCGCAGCTGCTACTGGGCTTGAAGCTTTTCAATTTATTTATATCCCCATACAGTTCGCAGTATCCACGCATGCGTATAGATTCCCCTCAACGATATTATTCAGCAAAAATCCTTGACAAATGACCTTCAGTTTATGACGTCACCGTTCAGTCGAGGCCTTCACCAAAGCGATCAGCAGACTTGATTGAATGAGACATTTACAGAGCAGTACCGCAACAGCACCGCGGCAGTAAACCCACTACGTGAGGCGCCTCTCATCCAAGTCATAAATAAATGCCATTCCAATTCTATGCGACAATTGAACGACGCACCAATTACTAACATAAATCGTGACCCCGTATCTATTTACATATATTATCCTTGTATTTTGGGACTTCATTAAATATGTCCAAGGAACACACGCCTATTCGCTTTATATTGTAAATGGTTTCTCTAACGCCAGGGACGTTTTGGAAACGGGAGAGAATTCAGGTCGCAATTCTGCAATTAAATTACGTATTATAGGGTATAATAAAGCTTGGTTTAGAATGTATTGTTCCGTGTGCCATTTCAAGTGATGTGTGCTTTCAATACGGCCCTGCTAATGACGTCAGCAATATGAACTGCTGAAGACTGTATTATATTATGATTCATTCATTAATTTGATATTACTTCTTTCGTTTATCTCAAGTAGGTAATTAATTTATAATGAATTATCTTGTTGCAATGGTATCTTCACGGATCGTGAAGGTTTCATTCCGTAGCTGAATAACGGTCCACATATCTATTAAAATTGTTGAGTTTAAAAGTAACTATAAAAAGATTTACTGACTTTCGGTCTAGCATCACTATTTCTATTATATTCCCATTATATGATGCTACGTTTTGTCGCCCACTAAAATCTTTATTGTGAACCAAAATTATAGCAATTTTATGACGGAGCGACAATGTCGAACCATTAGTGGGGGATTTTTATGAAGGGCATTTTTCGCCCCCATGTCTGCATTTGTTGTTAATGTTATGTGATGTTAATAGTAGATAGGAAAAACCTTTTTAGTTTCAAATGCATCATAAGTATTATATTATGGGAGAGGGTTTCAAAAATCAAGTCAAGATCATAAATTATATAGGACTAGCTTCCGCCTGCGGCTTAGCCCGCGTGGTATGTCGATGAAAAGTAGCCTATGTCCTTCCCCAGGATGCCATCTATCTCTTTGCAAAATTTTATCAAAATCCGTTCGGTGGTTTAGGCGTGAAAAGGACAGACAGACAGACAGACAGACAGACCGACAGACAGACAGACCGACAGACAGACAAACCGACATACAGACAAACAGACAGAGTTACTTTCGAATTTATAATATTATATATAGTATGGAAGTATGGATTCTGTCTGAGTAGGTACTGTACCAAATGTTGCAGCAGACAGCATTGGTTATTACGGAAAGATAAACTTCAAGATTTGATAACATTGTTTGTTTCTATTTCATGTTGTTTTTTATTTCTTCTCAAAAGTAGCTTAAAAATTTTAAAAGCTAAATAGTAAAAGTAAAAATATAAACCACCCTTGCTGTTTACGGCTTTTCTTTTTGATAAAGCTCTATACATTACTCCCCTGATAAGACTGAGCCATTTTCCTCATTTTGTCTTATTCACCGTAACTGAAATCGTGAAATAAACTGAAACAATAGCTCTTCAAAATATTGGCTTAAGCTAAACGTTGAAACGCGGGAGTTGATGGACTAAAATGGTACGGAAAGCAATCAGGAGTCCGTTCACCGTCTCGTCTTCTAATGGCATTGTAAAAGTTTAATGCGCGCGGGGCCACTCTCCGCGGGATGCACTGACCGCTCCGGCGCCATTTAGGCTTTATATCGACCCACTTGGACAATATTGTGGTTTTACTGCTGTGACTGACAGTGGCGCCCTAAACAACTTCAACATTACATTCAACATAAAAGTGAAGAGTCGTGTTCTAGAAAATGGAAGTCGCAGTAATAGTTTGCAGACGAGGGATTTATTCTGACAGACAACGTTATTTGCTATAGATTTGATTTTTTTTGAAATTTTGCCAATATTCTTGAAATTATTTGGCTCTTCAACTTTATAGCTGTCAAGAGAGCTTTGTCGAAGAAAAGTTATAAGCTATTAAAATTGAATAGCGGGTCGTCTAATATGACTATCAAATGAGACACTCGCAGTATAATATCGGTTTGGGTTGGAGAGCGATACACTTGAGATAGACGACGTCGTTAGAGACGAGGATGTCGATTCATTTGTCGTCTATAAGCTCGAAACAGGTAACGTTTAATGAATTTATCTTGTCAGGGGGAACATTAACCAAGTTTAGGAACAAATTACGAGCATAAAGTTGTCTCCCACCTTCAAAGTTAGCTCGTAATTACCGTGCCGTTCGCTGAAATTCGGCTTCTGCACGCTTCCAGCTTTTTATTGCCGAGTATGGGGCATATCAATGTTCCGTTTTGGCGCAAACGAGCGAAGATAACGGCTTTATTACTTGACGAGGTGCCAGCTTCTATATAAATTCACAAGAATCAATGCGACGACGACGATGTTAAACACTCGGCTATAGAAATAAGCTTAGGAAATCAATATCTGCAAAGTGTCAACGTGTTTCATGTTCCCGACTGTAGTGTTAGCGGCTCCGGTGCCTGTCTCGCGGAGCTCCGTTTTATTAAATGCCGTTTTATTGCCGCTCCCTGATGCCATAAAAGCTTCCACAAGTACTTCTAGTTTTGTAAAATAAAACTGAAAATTTCGGTAGCCATCTTCTCGGTTTTATCTAGGAAATCCACAGCGCTTTGTTATATTGCCTGTTGTTTTATGTATTGCTTGCTTTAAGGTTTTATGACGTGTCATTTATATTATGCTCGCCCCTGTATTTTATGGTTCCGGTTACACTGTTGAATTTTTGATAAGGTTTTAATGAAATCATTTAGAGCTGCATCTTATGAATTTTGATTTTATCTTGATTGACTCTTAGATGACGTTGACGTACTCGCCGTTGCTCAAAAAAAGAAATGAATAAAATTGTAGTAAAGTGAGATTAGCCGTCAGCGAGTGGGTGTGCTACCAGGCTCGCAGCGGTCCCTAGGAGTGTCACCGGGCGATGCTGTGAAACGGAGCATGTAGGTTAAGAGCCCTCTGCGCTTTGTTAGCGCGCTCTAATCACTGGCGGCCCTTGACGGCACGCGAGTCGAGGGCTCGTAGCGCACTAGCGTTTTGTGCCTCTCCTCTGCGGCGCATCTCTACGGTGTTATGTGCGCCTGGTACATGTCTATTTGATTACGGTACAGTCAACCCCTCGTACCAGGTGGAACTAGGAATAACTTTATTTCTAGTTTGAAGTTAGTTTTTTTCGTAAGACACGACTTTGCCTTTTTCTGTGTAAGAAAGGTCGAGTTAATTCCTGGCGTGCTCACTGATATACCTATTAGTAAACATAAATAAAGATAAGTGGCAGTATGTATAAGCAGGATACCTTTTCCAATAATCAAACCGCGGTACATGACGTTATGTTTCGCAATAAATCACAAAAAGCAATTCCATCTCGATTTGGCCGCATATCGGTAGCAACTGGCCGCAATCCAAGGTACGCTTTTAAGTTTAGCAAATCCAGCCTGTCCTATATTTTTTGGGATTGCCGGGACGTCATCTATCTATAGCCAAGTTAAAGTTGGCTTACTTGTATCATGAATTTGTGAAACTGAAAACTCATTGCATTAGTCTAAAGGTTGAAATTCGTCAACATATCGTTTTGTGATCAGCAAAAACATTTTGGCTAAGGATACAACTCGCGCATCCATGATTGTTTTGGCGAAATTTATATCTTTGCCGTTGACCGTGCCTTGAATTTGTAATTTTTATTTCATGTGGAGTTCTCGTTTGGGACTTTCCTAATCTTTTTATATGTACTGAAAAAGTTATGATTAACGATTGTTTTTCGGGTTTCTAAGTGGTGTTTGATTCCATTACTGTATATGAGCAGGTTTCGGGCAGCCTGTTTGCTTTCATTCGGTGAACCTCGTTAGGGATTTATTTTCGAACAAACATTATTTTTGGCTTCGTTTTTGTGGATTGCAAAAGCAAACACGAGCATACCATTTACAAATGAGAGCTCAAGCGAATAAATAAAATTGAAATAGGTATACGTAGGTATTTGTAGATTCAAAAATGTTCTGTTTTTACTCGGGCAGAATAAAAAAACCATTTATATTTTCGTTTTCAACTCAACAAACAGAAGCAACTGGACCAAATTAAAAAAATAAGTTAATTTATAGGGGAGTTGAAATGTTTATTCTTTAAGTCGGCCGGGGTCAAATGGATTTTCCGACGTGCTAATAATGAGGTGGCATGCCTGTCCCTGCCACGGGACAAAGGGGGTGGGGGGTAGGACGGTGGGGGGGAATAAGACGGCAAAACTCATTTCCGGGCTGTTGACGGAAGCCAGGCCGGCCAATAAGTAAGAGAAAATTGTATTCAGAACTGAACTCTTTCGAATATTTTTAAATTGTTATGTCCATTTGGTTCTTGTTTTTCTGTGACTGAAGTAATTTTATAGTTCTGTTTTGTTTATTTTTGTGAAAAGGGAAACGATATGTTTGATAATACGATGTTTTCTTCATTGTTATGAATTGTTTTTAAAATCTAAGAAATTGCTTGTGGAGGTAGTGAAAGGTATAAGATAACCGCAATCATTTCCATAAGTAGCAACGTTGATGTCTTTAGTATGTAACAGTGTTACAAGTACATTAAATCCCTTTCATTAATCTTGGACAACGGCCCCGTACAAGATTTAGATTCGTTCATAATTACCTTTACTTCTTGAAGGGTGTACAAAAAGTCATTTCAGGGCTCCGGGGATCTCCAAACTGTATATAAACACTCAGTGAAGTGCCAGTGGGCGGGACTACACAGGGCTTTTAGTAAGAAACTGGTAATCGCTAAAGAAGGAGAGAAAGAAAAATGTTTATTTGACACTGAACCGTATGCAAGGAAACAAAGAACCAAATTAAAAAGTAACATAGAATAAAAATATTGGATTATGTGTGTGCTTCATGTCCGCGCCAAATAGGTTCATTTCAGCAATACTGCCAGACATGCTGCTATCTGACCCTGATAGTACGGTGACATGTACATAATGTACACACAACTACACATCAAGCTATACATTTCCAGTATATGCTGACCTCTCATTGTACGGAAATCCTATACAATGCGAGATCAGCATAAACTGGAAATGTATAGCTTGATGTGTAGCCGTGTGTACAAACAAATAGTCTTAAAATAATACACCCGTAACTATTCAGAAGCCCGAAAGTCCGACAACCAGTCTTACCAAGGGGTATCGTGTTACCCAGTTACTGGGTTGGGGAGGTCAGATAGGCAGTCACTCCTTGCAAAATACTGGTATTCAGCTGCATCCGGTTAGACTGGAAGTCGACCACAACATGGTTGGGTAAACGCTAGATGTTGACATGCACACACACATACATAGCTTTACAGTGAAAACCGAACTTTTAATGGAGGTCATATGAATCAGGTTGTTCTATCCAATAAAGAAACATAGACCCTTGTAAAAATTAAGTCACTATTACACCACAGTTATGGACAATGACTCTAAACTAGCAGAAATATGGCAGAGAGGCATAATGTACCGTAAGCTCCGGGATTTAGGCAGCAGCCCTGCGATAAAGACCTCCATTTTTCTCTTGTAAATATTTGATGAAATAACTGCTGGGATTTCGTAAGTAAAATTCTCCTTACTAAGCAAAAATTATTGTAGAAAAATGTCTTTGTTACCTTCAAACTTGAGTGTTTAAGTTATTTTCCACGAAGGGTGCTGACAAATCTTTCTTATTGTTTCAAAATTAAAAGTATAAGTAAAAATTAGACGTGTATATTATTTTATTTGACTCCTAATCAAAGAGTTCAAACTGATGATATACGAAGTTCCTAATGATGAAAATTGAATGGGAAAGTTACATAACTAAGTATGTAAGACTTAAACTAGGTGGTTAAAAAAAAAGAAATTGGTTTATGTATAGCTAAGTTATTTTCTGCAAATAATCTAAATTATAATTGCATCTGATAGATGTCCTTTTGTTACCAGAATTTTCTCAAGCGGCAGGGTAAAGTTCAGGTGGTTCACCACGGCAACCAGGGGTACTTAACTGTTTTCAAAGTAAATTTGTCTTTGGACAGAGATACAATCTTGGTCTCTAATGTCAACACTTCAATTTCTGGAGGACCACTAACTACTTTAATTGACCCTTTTAACGAAGTACGAAACTTGATTCTGGACGAACTTGGTCAGTCGACCACTAGACCATTCTATAGGACAAAACATAAGAATTTTACATACTATTTAGTAGTAGAATTCCAAATGAGGTCTTCATTGGGAATTTGGCTGGGGAAGTGGTACCAACCTACCTATATCTGCCGCCAGCATGTCACTGCATACATTGTAGCATATGCCCGGGGTACCGGTGACGTTACAGGCTCTTGACACTTTTCAACTTTGTCCTAAGGCGAAGATACGTTACTTAGCACGTACTTTTGCTAAGCGTCGCACAACTGTCAAACTACAAGTGCAAGATAGAGAACATTTCTAAGTCAAAGTTCGTGCTAAGGTAACGTTAATAGATCTCGGCCTAAGATTGGCAACACATCGGCACCGTTAGTGCTTTCATGCAATACGGCGAGGGAAACTAATGTGAAATAATCTATAGGTAACATTATTATACTTACTTTTACTTGTCCTGACTGACTGACTGATTCATCAACGCAGAGTCGAAACTACTGGGTCTAGGAACGTAAAATTTTGCACACGGGTTGCTTTTATAACGTAGAGCAGCATTAAGAAGGGGTTTCTAGAAATTCGACCTACAAGGGTCTTTCATATTTGTATGAAAGACCCTTGTAGGTCGAATAATAATCAAAATCCCCCCTTAAAAAGGAATGATTTTGTTTGCAAAATCATTCCTTTTTAAGGGGGGATTTTGTTTGTATGAAAATATTATTCCTTGAGTTAATAAACTTGAGCTACTTATTGAATTGAAAAATAAAAATTTCATACAAAAAGATTTTATTAAAAGTCACTTTTGGCAAAAGAATATTGGGCGAGAAATGTTCCCTCGCCCAAACACGTTTCCAATATCCTTGAAAGAATTGCTTGCAACTTAAGAATATAACTAAACTAAAACTGTAGTCAAGTTGTATATTATGTACTTGTGTAGATACAGCTGGTGTAAAGTTTCTTTCGTACGAAATATAATGTGCAATTTCAAGTATATGATCACGTAAAATGTTTATGTGCCTACAAGATTGTGGCGATAAAACTGTTCTACTGGCTTTCTTTTATACATATGTAGTTAGAGGCACATTTTCTAAGATTAAAGGTTTCTAAGATTAACAAAGCACATAGCAACATGATATAAAATCACGCCAGTAATACCCGAAGGGTTAGGCAGAGGTGTACACACGGCTACACATCAAGCTATACATTTCCAGTTTTTGCTGATCCCGCATTGTATAGGATTTCCATACAATGCGAGGTCAGCTTATACTGGAAAATATAGCTTGATGTGTACCTAATAGTACACCCACATTTCGCCAGTTACGTTGAAGTCTCATGTACATCAACCGGGCACCAATCCAAAGGCTGCTATTAAGAAATTCCATTTGGAAAAAATCCAATAACACTGCCCAACTTGGGAATCGAATATAAGACCTCATAATATGATTATAATGTTCTACATTACATCGTGGCTTTATTTTCTGGTTGCTGTGAAGCCTGGCAATAGTTTTGCCTAAACACAATGACCAGGATACGCTTAAGTAATCAAGGAAATGAAATTCCTAAAATAAATTTTGTAGGTACATTCGTAAGCCTTATTATCGTATTGTATGAGCTAAAAGACTTTCTTTGTATTTCCATGCCGCGTACTTATCTTTAAAAATACCTGTATGCCTACCTAGACATCACGACGATCTTAAGATCAGACTTAAGCTTGAAACACATTACTGTGTCGTGTCGTGTCGCGTTAGAAGCATATCGGTCTCATACATTTAGTATGGTTAGAAACACATTAATACAGTGTGTTGTTGCGACAGGCTTCTGACGCAACACGACACAACACGACACAGTAGCGTATTTCTACCTTTAGTTGCCTACACTAATAATATTAATTAAAATTGCTGTTTCAAAACGTGACGCGCTCGCTATGCGGGAGCGGAATGTATTTGAAAATTGCTTAACCTAGTCGTTCCGCGAGTGTACACACGGCTACACATCAAGCTGTACATTTCCAGTATAAGCTGACCTCGCATTGTACGGAAATCCTATACAATGCGCGATCAGCATAAACTGGAATTGTATAGCTTGATGTGTAGCCGTGCGTACGTTCCTACTCGTATACGTAACAAGACCCGA
Organism: Lithophane semibrunnea; assembly: GCA_947363905.1. NCBI lineage: Eukaryota > Metazoa > Arthropoda > Insecta > Lepidoptera > Noctuidae > Lithophane > Lithophane semibrunnea. The sequence goes on from OX376198.1 coordinate 5,619,543, forward strand.
ATGTATTTACAGATAATCTAATACACACGTGACGTAGAGTTCTCGTCTTATCGTCTTCAGAAAACACGAAAAGTCGCAATTTCCTCGTGTATTTTACTTTGCACTGCGGCACGACTTCCAACGACTTCGGACGACTTCCAAGGTTTTCTGGAAAAAGTGTGGCGCATTTAAATTGGCAAGGTTATGAAGTCGCCAGGGATCCTGGCATCCCTCCAGTGCCGTTGCCAACATATGTAGGACACAAGTTTTGACATAGCGCGTTGACCTACTTCAGGTTTTTCAGCCTAGGTTTTAGCTGGTTCAGGGTTGTTTAGTTACTGCAGCAATATACGTCAGGTTTATTATAATTTACAGGTACAATTTTCAGAATACGTGAAACTTAATTGAAACCACAAAACCTTAGGCAGCTTTTAAGCTTTTAAAATATGATAGATGCTAGATCTATCATATTTTAGAAATTGTTTCAACAGCCTTACTCACGGGTTTCTAATGATAAATTATGTAATTATTTATATATTTATACTATATTTGTACTTATTTATATATATAATTATGTATTATAAACTATAATTTGTCTCATAAAATATGTATAACACGACCCCTCCTTGCATCGGAAAGCACGTTAAGCAGCAGGTCCCGGCTGTCATTCTTGCATCTTTGACAATCGTTTAGGGGTCATCAGAAGCCCGAAATTCTGACAACCAGGCTTACCAAGGGGTATCGTGTTAACCCAGTTACTGGGTAACACGATACCCGATTGTGGAGGTCTACTAGGTACTGGTATTCAACTGCATCCGGTTAGACTGGAAGCCGACCCCAACATAGTAGGGATTGTAGGGAAAAGACTAGAAAGATTGATTGATTGATTGTATCACGAAAATATAGATTTTAATATTCTTAGTAAAAGGAGAACATAGGTAGGTACAGGTATTAATGATCCCAGGGCTACCTCAAGGGTGCCTTACGAATAGTAATAGGTAACTGAATCCAAGATAACACCGCAATTAGCGTTTATTTATCCACAGTCCCAATTACGAATACATTTCAATCCTTATCTTCAACAATATATCGTTGGTACTTTACTAAGTAAGCCCACGTAGGCACGGGCGATTTGAACGCGTCCTGGATATTAAACTCTTGGCGTTGAGCCGAGCGTTGAGAATCCAACGGAGTGCATCCCTAGTGCGTTAAAGAATCGTACTGTTGGAATTTCAACTCTTAGCGCTAAGCCGAGCGTTGTAAATCCAGTGCGCGGTAAAACGGCACGGAAAAAAAGCGCTCGTGCGTATGTGGGCTAACATTTTATGAGCGTTTTAAATTAAACAAGCTAGTCTCGCTACTACAGTAAGTATCAGTTTAGTGTCTCGAATTTAGTATTCCGAAGACTATCATTACGGTTAATGGCTGAGGGATTTGGCCAGTAGTAAAACTGCAGTCGAAAAGCTGTGTTAATTATTTTATACACACCCATACCCCCGCACACACCCTCACATACAAACACACTCACCGACAGTTGCTTAATTAATGTTTAATTGTTATTTTATTTTTATATTCTTTTTAATTTTCTATCAACTGTCTAAAACATTGTTAAGCTACCACTTATAGGAAGAGCGAGACAGCTCCGACACAAGTACTTCTGTAACTTACTGGGGCTGTCTCACTTTATGTTTGCCACAGTATTTACGATGAAATAAATATTTATATATATTTTATTTTTTTGTATTATTTAAGTTCGTTTTTAGAAGAAAACTAGCCTACTATAGTTGTCGCGTTTTACTATGGCAGTAGTGGTAATTGCCCTTTCCTTAATATCTCTCCGTAGGAACCCAAAGAATAAACTGAGTATGGTTTTTCGTTATTGAAACATGTTGAAGATCATGACAGATGCTGATTCAGGAGTTTAATTCCGTTTATAAAATAAAAAATGCCTGAAAATGTAGGTGAGTCAATGACCGCTATTGACACGCTAAAACGCGACAACTGGGGGCCAAGTCTACTAATTTACAAACGTGTCAGTGGCCTCACAATGATGAGTTTTTGACAGATTTTGTATGGCATATCTGTCAAAAACTGACTGTAGTCTCGCTACTACAGTTTAGTCTCTCGAATTTAGTATTCCGAAGACTATCATTATGGTTAATGGCTGAGGGAGTTGGCAAGTGATAAAACTGGAAATGAAAAGCGGTGTAAATTATTTAATAGTATAGAGAACCTTTTGGCTTCATTCGTAGAAGAGAACTAGTAGGTATTAGGTTATGAAAAGTGAGGTACCTACTGCATACAGACGTGATGTTATGTGTTATTTTATTTAAAAATCGGACAGCAAAGGAATCCAATTTAAATTGATGTTCAATAAAAATAAGGAAAATCTCAATTCTCAATATGACGCCACAGTACGGTAGTCAACGCGTTTCATTACTGCGCACAGAAAAAAAAAACTATAATATATACAACCTTATTTCAAAGATATTTTGTGAAACGCGATATCCAATAGGTATTGCCGCTATAAAAATTCCAGATTTATTCAATGCAATGAATAAAAAAACGTAAAATAGATCGTGCTGAAAATCGTCTGCCGCTCGAATCCTCTTTGAACTGCCTCGTTTTATTTTTTTTCCACAATCGCAATCGAAGGAATCACTCTTTCTGCCTTTGAACAGTCGATGAAAAAGAAAAATAAATGATTCGTACCCCGCAGCATTTTCCGTGCTTCGGAACTATGTGGGTACTTATAATATACGTTGTAGTGAAGATAGGACGTTTCTACAAAGTCACACCGCTCCATTTATTTGTGTAGCTTTCGTATGTGCTGTTAGCGACGCTCGTACAAAGTTATCTGTAACACTTCGCGTTCGAAATGCTTCGCCTTTGCATAGCACAGACTGAATAAGGTATAAGAAATGGTTATTTGAGAGGGAAATGTTGGTGTTTCTGCTATTTCCTTATCGAAATGCCGAATGTTGTGTAGTAAATAAAGTGCTCATGTGTTCTAGGGAAGTATGTGTTTCAGCGGAATACGTGTGTTATGAGAATTTGAATTACAATGGTAAATAGGATTATGTTGTTTCAAAGAACTAAGGGGTTTTTGTATAATCACAATTTTTTTTTCAAAGTAGGCTTTTCGAAACTGATCAGTGGTTTGAGTGATTTTATTTTATAAGTATGTAACTGATGACTAGAGCTTATGCATTATATATGGAGAATCTAAAAGCTCCCGCAGACAGGCGTCCAGAATCACGTCGCACCTGTCTGCAGGAGCCTCAACAGTACAAATCAGGACACGTAAATACCAAACAAAATAAATGCACATATTAGGTACCTCTGTTTTCCATCTTATTCCTTGGATAAACACATCAAAGAGAATCCGGGAGTGTAAGGTAAATGTAAACATTGCCGGTACCAGAACCTACGAATAGCAACGGTGCTCTCCGGATTTCAATCGACGACAGGAGATCCGTATCTCGAGGGAATTACCTCCGACGTTCCTTTAATAATGTCTGAATCCTAGGCTCAGATCTAATGTCCATTTTAATTCACTGAACGACCCATCTATTCATAATATTAATTACTTATTATTCTTTGTTTCAGGTAAGCTGGATTTTCTAATTATGAACTTCGATTTAAGTAGTTGGTAAGAGTAAAAATGGCTGCCATCCCGTGTCAGTTCTCGCACGTGCCATTTGAATAGGTGAATTATAATCCTATCGGAATTCCGTCGAAAATTCATCTCAGAATCAGCATGTTCCTGAATTATTAATTCAATATACGGGGAAGCGACTGCGGGTCGGGTTTTATAATTATTTTTAATTATCCCCGTGACGGAGCGTCGCGAGAACCGTCATGACCACTACGACGCCATCTTGTGAATATTCATCGAGTGAAGAGACCCGCCATTATTTTTCTAGAGACTAACCTAATTTTCAGTAATGAGCCTTGTGGGACGCCTGTAACAATGCGGTGTTCGCACAAATAAAATATCTTGTCCTTTGTCTTTTTCCCTTGTATTACTTGATTATAGCGGTTAGGTGATGGAATTTATATTTTTGCGAGGATGTTGTCATCTATTTAACTTCGGTATTTAGAGAAAAACAAGCAGGCCAAATATTCTTTTGAAACAAAACAAAAATAAACGAGATGCATAAAATAATGACCTTATATTTTATGAAGAAACTCCAATGTTTCTTCATAAAATATGGTGAACTGGTAACATAACTTCAGATTTCAGAAGACTAGGAAATCCGCCAGCAAACTCCATGTTAAAATTAACCACTGTAAGATAGAAACTACGGAAAGATAAGCCGAGGAAGAACTTTTTAGTTATAGATAAACTCATTACAACTTCAACCATTTCACCTTTATAATGCATGAGTTGCCAGAGTAAAATATTGGCCCTTACATTTTCTTGTCGTGGCAGATCCTTATTTTAGATCTCATTCCTCAAATGGACGTGTTGTTTTACTTTTTATTATACCTATAAACCGGGGGCGTGACCTTGTTAATAAATCTGCTAGGCTCAGCCCTGCCAAGCAATCTTGAATACCAAGTTGAAAATTAAGACCAGTATTTCCAAAGTTTCTATTTTATTACTAGTTTTTATGGCCTGGATTCCAAGCATTCAAATATTTCGAGTAACCAATTAGTGATCAATAGTATTAATTTCTACCAGCACTAATTAATTCATCTCTCGTTTATATTACTATGATAACTAGGTTATCACCACATTTTATTGGTTAGTTATTGGGCACGTGCTAAATGAAGTACCTACTATTACCACTAACTTTTTCAGCGTCTATAACTTCTTGCCCAAATAAAAATCACCGAACAAAGGCGGACCTTAGGCATTTTCTACCCGTCTACCTTAGTGTGTTGTGGAGACGAAACATTTATATAATCATCATGGTAGAAAATTAACTTGTAAATCATTATTGTAGATAAAATACATAAAAACAGAAATATTCTACTCTTCATTATAATACCAGCCTGTTTATTGTCCCACTGCAGGGCAAAGGCCTCTTATCATACAGAGACAAAAAAAAATAAAGAAAGAATAACATTTATTTGGACACAGTTCGGGAAACACAATATACAAAAAAATAAAAAAAGAGAAAATAATGTTTTAACAATAATGTGGGCCTCACGGCTGCGCCAAAAAGGTTCATTTCAGCATGAATGCAGACAAACATTCTTCCTAACCTAACCTTATCATCACTATTCTCATTAGTCCCATAAAAGTAGATTCCCTTCCATAAACTGATAAGAGAAGGTGAATGGAAATTAATCAGGTAGGAAAATGAAAAATTATTTCATTTCCTCGACCTCACACGGGCGGGTTGTCTCTCACCCCGGATACGACTTGACTGATGTTACCCGGATATAAATCAGACTGGTCCCGGGAATATTATGGCAACACTATTTTTCCTATTTTTTATCGGCAATCCGCTCACAATACATTTTTGTGGGATGCGGAGTTTCCGATTTTCGTTGGGTTGAATATTGGTTTTTTACTCGAATTTGAAATGAGTGGAGGCGAAATTGTTCTCGTATTTTGGTATCGAAGGGTTGTTTGTATTTTACGTAAAAGTTGATGTGTTTTTTTATTGCTACATAATACATAGGGTCAAATTGTTTTATCATATCCGTCACGTGTGTGGAGTTTCACGAACCAGTTGATTTAATACGACCATGTTTAATAAAAAAATGTATAATAGAGACTATTTTGTAAAACAAAAGTCCAAATTCAACCTGTCTGTCCCAGGGTAACGTAAACAATACAAAATCAACGTTTCCGATCAAAATCTAAAGCCAAGCTTCATTAAGATGACATCCAAAGATATTAAAAGAACTCTTTGCCGCCTACTGTACTATTAAGTAAAATCTAGCGTGCTCATTGGTCGTTAGCCTAACTTCATCTAACTAATGATCGTTAAGTGGAAGCTCACAATGGGCACAAGTTTCTATTCTGGTTGATTGTACTTACTTGGAAACTTGTAGCTAATATTAGAAAGTAATGGTCGTGAGTGTGCCGGTAGAGAAATGGTTTAGCTACCTTATTATTATTTTTTCAGTGTGGGAAATCATCAAATGACTTCTCCCGGTCTGGGCAGAGCGGGTCAGACTTTTACTGACTAAAACCCACCCGTGTTCCTTCAGTTGGGTGTTGCCGAGGGTCCCGGTATCCCTTTCGGACTTTCCTGCAATCCTGGCAGGAGGCTAGTTGATTGTACTTGGAAACTTGTAGCTAATATTAGAAAGTAATGGTCGTGATTATGCTGGTAGAGAAACGGTTTAGCTACCTGTGTTTGTAACTGCGTGGTATATGACAATACGATATTGCGGCGTAAGCGTTTGGAAATCGTTGTAATGCCGCTGATCGGTTTGTAAAGGCAAGTATTTTAAAGGAATCGGATAGTTGCGTATTTAAAGCCTTTTAATGCCCCACTGCTGGAGGGCTGTCTTTCAAACAGAGAAGGCACGAACATTGATGAAAATGAAGCTACAGTCAAAAGACAAAAATCTTTTTCATTCAAGTCGAACTTCTCCAATATGAAATGCTTACCTAACAACCTGTCAGTAACATTTTATCACAGCCGCAATTTTTTTTACAAAATTCGTCTTAGCCTTCCTATTTCCTCTAAGAAATTCCTTTTACTTAAGTCTTCCCATTTTTTCCAAGAAATTCTCTTGAAGTCTTGGCTCCGAGATCTTACATAATGCAACAGGCGGTCGCATTACTCCAGTGATTAATATTCGGCCGGGTCAACGTGTCTCATCAGTATTCACCCGGCCGGTCTCATCACACCACGGTTATGTTACGAGTCTACCCGGCATTACCCGGCCCGGGTGATACCGGACGGATAAATTGCAGAGTCAGGTGATTGGATTAAACCCACTCGTGTTAGTTTTGGGACTTAGAGTAATAATACATTTTGGTTGTGATATGTTTTGTAAAAGGATTTTGTTTTTGATGCTGTGTATGGAATTCTGGTACTCTTTTAGTAGCATCTCCTTTGTGTAGATGTACGGATGTGTGTGTATAGTATACCCAATCAAATTATCTTTTACGGACATAGCAAAAATCTTGCTTGTGTCGCTCGTATCTGAAGTAATAAAAATCAGAGAAGTGTCTTCAATCTTAACAAGAAAAGTATATATATTTTTTTTTTTCCCCTTTGATATACTTGCAAATGAAAGCCAAGAGGCAAATACGTTGTGCCATGTAAGGTTTGATCTATGCATTTATCCGAAGCGAGGAGTAAAAACCCCGTAACCTATTTTCACGTAACTTTACATTTTGGCACGTAAATAATTTGGCATCGAGTGAGATGCATAAATCCATAATTCTGTTCAGTTCGAAGCAATACGAGTGCCTTTGGAATATTGATTTGGAGAGCGATCGAGGTTATTGTACCAGGAAGAGATATTAAAGATTCGCGGAGATATACCCCTTAGATATTTATGTAAATTTCATACACAACAAAGTGTCCATATTGTTTGTTTATCCAAACCATAAGTATAAAGTCAAAGAGGAGGTTTAAAGTCCATGCGAAGAACCATTTCAGAGATTTTTATATTTTTGGCAAACATTTTGTTGCTGCAAAATACTCTAAGCGCAGGACATAAGTTAGGCTGTAAAGCCCTCATTATTCTGTTTTAATTCGGCAATAAAATTACAGCGGAAACGTATTAAAGTAAAAAATAGACCAAAACAGAGCATACGACGAGTCGTAAAGAGCCGAAAATGTGTTCTAAAAACGTCTGAAAATACCCGTTGGCCGCCATTAGCGATAGCCGCATATTTGCACGCCGTTGCCAGGGGAACACGAATGTCCAGCACACTGTCCTGTATCCCAATTACTCGCGTAAACGAGCCTCGAGAGCTTTTCAAAAAGAAAAGCACGAACAGAGCCTCCACTTCTGCGCCGTGATATATTTCCAAACGAATGGAGTCGCTTTGTATACTCCAATGTGAAATAGGACTTTGTACCGTGTGCTTAACAAAGATATCCTTGAAATGGTATTTGTTTCGTCGGTGCAGATATACGACGATTGTTGTCCACTTTGTGTTCAAGCGATTTTGATTATTACCATTCAGTTTATTGAGGTTTTGTGCTCGAAAGAGAAACTAAAATCAAGTCTCAGAAAAAAACCCGGAATTGTCCAAGAAATATCCAATTTTATGCTTATTCCGCACGAAAAATTTAATTGGGTCAAAGTACTGCGAAACCATCTAATAACCTTCAATATTCTAAATTAGATAGATCAGCTGACGAAATAATCCTTCGAATTTCGTCTCTAGATTGGTACTGAAGTTAAGCTGGTATTTTATTACACCTCGAGAATTTTCCCGGACGAGATAATGCTTTTTGTCTTTTTGATTGTACATTCCGTTAAGTCGATTCCGAGCCAATGTAGCTCGTATCCTTTTCTTAAAGGGGAAGTTTAAAGTTTGCTATTCCCCGAGTATTTCCGACTTCAGTACAGTTCTTTGCAACACGACATGCTCGAGTTTATTCCGGTCGAATAGTGCCGCTAGTCGGGTGGAAGTGTAGTGGATTCCTGTCCGTACCATTCCCTACAGAATGGAGTGTCCGTGGAGCTTATGCTCTTTGTAATTGATGGGCTACCGGCGACACTGACAGTTTTATAGCTGGCTTTTGGACAATTTTCTTTTGAAGGTACAGCGCTACAGAGAGTGGATGTAGGTGTTAAGGGAATTTCGTCTTTCTAGTGCTCCTAAGTCCCTACTTTACTGCTAAGTGGTGGCCGAGTGGACATAACTCTCCACTTCAAAATGTTCGTGTTCAGAGTGTGGCTGTCTAGATACTTATACGCGATTTCGGACATTAAACAAGATAATTAAAAGAAGCATGCAAATAACACATTTACCTACCATTTACTGCGAATCATGTTATAAATTACGTGCGTGCCGTAAGGACGCCGCTGTTATATTGTCATCGGGGAATAAATTATGAATTCTCGGTTCGCTTCCACCAAAATATGGGTGAAAATATATTTTGGATAGCAATAAATTATCGTTTTCCTATCGGCTAATTTGTCATAATCGGTATTAATGCTTTGGCATTATCATATTAATGACATTCCATGAGTAAGCACGGGTTGAATTTTCTAATGCCCGTATAATTATTATACGTTGCGTGGTTTTCATTTTATAGGAAGGGGTTCTGATAAGAATTTTATAGTAAACTCTTTATAGACATTGTAAAAGCAATATCTTGGAACTACTTAACTCTTACTTATCTCAATGGATGGCTCTACTTCGACAAAGAGGCTGATTAAACAGATAGAGAAAACTCTTTACTTAAAAAGACTTGAATGTTACTTGTAAACTGCAAAAGTTTATAGAGATGAATGCATCTCGTTGCAAGTTTGTACCGCGGATATTTTTAGCGTTTACCTTTGGAGCAGCGTCAAAGGCAGCGCGGTTTTCAGCAGCGGAGCGTACTTTGAAAATCTCGCCTCTCGTTGCTTGTTTAATTCTCTTGAGCACTCACTTTATACAAGTATCATATAAAAAGGGATATTGAGTAACTCGTTTTATAGATATAGCTGATATAAATGTAACTCTTAATTGAAAAGAATGAGGGTAATATTATATACTAGTATTGTATTTTATTATGAGAGCGGTTTCTTTTCTATTCAATAACGGTTGATTAGGTTTATTGTAGACTCAGATATTGGCTTGAGCAATACATAACTTATTATATTGACTTTATGAAAGTTACGTAACAAGTATTGCTCGTATTAAAACTTTGTTATATTATCAAATAATCCTGAAATCTGCAAAGGAGCGTAAATTTTAATAAGATACGTGACATCAACTTATTTAATGAACGATCTCCAAGGGACCATGAAGTGCCTGCTACAGCTCCGTTTAATTACTTGGAAAACCATTCAAAGTTTCCTGGAAGGAAAGTTGAGCGGTGAGCGGCCGTTTTTGAAGAATCAAAAGGAGTGTTGCGTCGGCAAAAATGTTTCAAAGCGTCATTCAGGGACCGAAGGGTTGGAGTGAACACTTGCGCAGAAAGTTGTTTGATCTATTGTTACTGATAGTTTTCTGTCGATGGATACTTTAATTTCTTTTGGTGGAATGTTTATGTGCGTAAGGTGGACTTAATTGTCTATACCAAGTTTTATTAAGAATAAGAATAATTTATTTGTTCAAAAACATAAATACATTTAAATAATATGATGACACACTATAAATGATCAGATAATGGAACACCTGTGTCTGAAATAGATATAAAATATCCGTATTTCAAACATCAGCGCTCTTCCCATGTTGTACTTGACTCAAATTTACCCATAGTTTACACATGCAAAATTAAACCGTTTAAACGGATAATTACGATCGTATATGAAACTCGTTATTAAAATTACCCTGATTTTCATAAAATTTCGAAACTCGTTACCACATCAAAAGCCTACGTATTCGTTCCCTATCGTTGGTCATCAGTTTGTTACTCTTCTTTCAATTACCGAAGTAGGCTGTTTCCCAGCGTTATGCCTACGATAACGGTATCCGAATCGATATGGACTGCCAACAATGCCGACCGGCCCTATATCCTCCAAGGGCATGAGTCAACGCTTCGCGAATCAATTAGGCAAAGATTACACCAGCGTCTCTTATCTGCCCACGATGATAGCGACGCTTCTTCTCATTAAAACTTTACACAACGCCCTTTATAATGACCTACGTAATGGACGGCCCACGTAACTTTTAAGGGAGGTTACTGGACTAATTCAAATTCAGTGTTACTCAGAGATTACGTTAGCTTAACGTGTATTATCTCGACGCTTTCACGTGATTGTTGTTTTGAAAAATGTTTTAATGGTTTTTAATTTTCCATTGTCACGTCGAGCACGCTTTGTTGGATTAAGAGGGTTTATTGAGTCCAATTTTCTGCGCTTTTCAATTTTGTGTAACTTTGGACGTTTTTATATTCGATTTTATTCTGTACTGAAAGGAATTTCAGCAAATTGTTTAAGCTCGAACCTTGAGTTTTAAGAGTTAATTAATTAAAAGTTGTAAGATCTAGTAGGTATGTACGTGATTACATCAAAGGTACACACAGGTATTTCGGTTAATTTCCGACCGGCAAGAGGCCAATTTGTCGCTTAGCTTGCTCTGAAACTTTGTTCTACTTTGTACGCTGTGATACTGAGTTGGTGCTTTAAGCTCTGTTTATTCGTGGTCCATGACTAAACTTTTGAAGTAAATTGTGTCTCTCTCGGCTCCTCTGTTTAAGTATTTATTTCATTCTTTATTTAGAGCAAGGAAGAGGACAGGATGAGCTTAAAATTTAGAAAAATGGTATTCAGGAAATAAACTTTTAAAGTCTTTTAACAAGTTGTGCTCTACAGTCTTATCTTTCTCCATCTTTGTATTTAAATTTTTTTGAGTTTTTGTTTTTGAATATACGCAAAAGACTATTACGATTGTTTACCTCAGATACTGAAAGTAAAACAATACTTATCACATAATGACAAAGACGAATATTTTACTTTGCAGACATTTTGAAAAAATAAGTAACCCAAATTCATCAACAAAAGAAATTGGTACAATAACAAAATTCTCGTAACAAAGTACATGAGATTTAAATGCGTAATCATATAAATTCGTTCTCCCTGGATGAAGAGAATCGAGGATATTATACGAAGGTAAAGATGTAATTGAAAACAATAAACTTGGAGACCCGAATGTATCCCAACTTCGAGAATAAAACAAGAAATTTTATTAGTGTCGTTAAACATTTTTATCCAGATTTATTTACGGGAATTTCAATCCTATTTTGATGTATTTAAGAGCTTTTTTCGGGAATAAAATGTCATGATAAATGCTGAGTTGCAGAATCATTGCATAATTTTATTGCTATTTGAGGGGTTCCAGAATGATGCGCAAAATAGGAAACTGCTTAGATTTCATTAAAAAAATTGGCGTAACACGAAAATACAGTTTTTTTTTCATTCATCCCCCGATTTAGAAACGCAGCTGGTGCTTGCAATTATGAATTCATGGCCCCAGTTTCTCAAATACGTCATCTTACTAAATAACTAAATATATTATAAGTAAATATTTCTACTCTCAAAACTTTTAATAAATGGACGGTTGCGACAGTCCCTCATTAAAACTTGATTTATCCATCCCAACCAGATAAAAACCTCGTTATTCCAGAACTCTTAGTAAACTCCAGTCCTCAGGCTACCTTTACGACGTTTGGCGAAGTGAGTCGAACGCATTGCCAAGCCTTGTCGTTGCAACGAACCTGAAATACTGTTCCTCGAAAACATCATGCAACTACAAAAAACTGAAAATCGTTTTTTAAACTGTTCATAAATTGACAGACCGTCATTAAAACACTAGCTTCCTAATACTGGGTCTTATCTTATTATACAAGCTACGAGCTATCCTAGAACTTCCACTAAACTCCAGTCCTCAGGTTACCTTACGAAGTCTGACGAAGTTCTCATTAAGTCGCGAACGCCTTATCTCAAGTGGCTGCAGCGGCCCTGACACACTGACTCGCTTCTTTACTCTTTTCAAAAGAAATACTTGTACTATTTATTTTACGACGAAGGTTGGATTTTAAAGGTTTTCGTTTGAATAATTTGGTAAATATGAAGGAGCTCGTGGCTAAGTAATAAAAATAAATAAAAAAAATAAAATAAAATAAAATAAAATAATCTTTATTTCGGATAAGACACATCCATATGGGTTAGTAAACAAAAGAGAACTTATACCTATGTTAGTAAACTTATTAACTATTTGGTAACAAGGCTGTTGTTCGAGATACATCTTCGAACAACATCACCTAATAAAGGAGACTCATACCGCCCCGCTATGGTCTTCAGGATGGAGTTGGAGCTCTCCCGCACTTTGCAGAGCAAAGAGGCCGATTTCCGTCTGACGATGGCGTGGAAACCATCAACGTGTGCTTGAGCAAACATACCTGATGCACTGCAGAAGCGGGGCAGCCCCATCAACATCCTGAACCCATTATTATATTGGACCCGTAGGGCGCTGATAGCCCGCTGAGTGCAGTTGGTCCACAGGCTGCACGTGTAAAACACTTGGCAATAAGCTTTAAAAAGCGTAATTTTGACTGCCCTGCTACAGCGTGCAAACCTACGAGCCAACATATTACATCGGACTGCCAGCGCCCTACGTTCCCTCTCAATATCCACTTGGTCATTAAGGTCGTCGGTTACATAATGCCCCAAGTATTTGAACTGGTACACTCGCAATAAGTCATTCCCATACAGTTTAATCGGGGGCACATACTCAGGACATTTAGCACCGCCAGCCTTAAAGACCAAGAATTCGCTTTTCTTAACATTATACAATAGCCCATGCTCTCGAGCATAGCCCTCGCAACAAGTAAGCAGCTCTCTAAGCGCCCTAACCGTAGGGCTCAGCAGCACCATATCGTCAGCGTAGCTGATGTTGTTGACACTGACGTCATCAATGCGACATCCGATTTTCTTGCTGCTGAGCTCAACGATTAGATCGTTTATATAGAGGTTAAAAAGTTTTGGTGATGTAATCCCTCCTTGTCTCACGCCGCACTCTAGCCCATATGACACAGACAGCCCATCGGCCCATCTCACACTGTTTGTCTGGTTGTAATACCAATACTGGAAGATACGCAACAGTTCCGCTGGAACTTTTCTCTCCCGCAGCTTTTCCCACATAACCTCGTAAGATACAAGGTCAAAGGCACGGGAGAGATCTAAAAAGCAAGCATACACTGGTGTTCGACGTCTTGTGTAGTATTGCACCGTATGTTTGAGGCCGAGAATCGCACTTTCAGTGCCAAGATCATTACGAAACCCAAACTGTGCGTCGTGTAATTTTAACAAGCCATCTAATCGTGCGTCCAGCTGACTGTCGAGTACCTTCGCGATAATAGTAGCCAGGGAGATGGGTCGATAGTTACACTTATCAGAAATGTCACCCGTTTTATTCTTAACAATAGGCACGACAATAGTTTGCAAGAGATCACGAGGAAGGTATGAGTGACACATACACAGCGAGTAAAACATAGCGAGTACTCTAGCTAAATGAGGACCGGCATGCTGCAAGTGCTCAATGCTTAAACCATCGTGACCTGGGGACTTTCCTCTTGTCATTTTCTTAATGGCGCTTGACACCTGCTTGGCCGAAAAACGAACCAAATCAGAATCACGACAGCATCCCTCATCGAGCACTCGCAACGACGGGCCCAGCGGTGATTCCACTTTAAAGCGGTCCATAAACATATTGGCAATGCTGTCCGGCTGATCAGCACCACCGACACTCACGGGAAGGCTAGGCTTAATATCAAACTTTTTGGTAGCCTTCCAAAACTTTTGAAAATTATTGGCTTTACGGAGCGAAGCTACAATATCAAGCTTAATTTGTTCTTGATGCGTCTGACACCACACTAATTTACTTTTAAACACCTTTCGTGTCAGGCACATGTCGTTGTAGACATCACCAGAAGTTGGTTTATTGTGCCATACCCATAACTGATATTTAAGCCTCGCCCTCGCGTGGGCGCCTCGCACGTGCTTGTTCCACCCAACAACACGGCCAACATGTCCATGAGTCCGAGTTTCCACTTGGCTCTGTACCGCGGCTACTGACAGAGTAGTAACAATACTTTCATACATCTTGTCAAGAATTACCCTATGTTCAGTATTACTACAGTGGCTATTACTACACAATAACAGCCGCGCGGGTCGATCCATTAGGTTAAGCTACGCTTGCCGGGGTTGGTCCGTGGATGGGTGACCATCTTTCCATACCGAGACTCCTCCGTGTCTTGGAAAGCACGATAAGCCGTTGGTCCCGGCTGTCATTTGCGGATCTTTGACAGTCGTTACAGATCGTCAGAATCCCGAAAGTCTGACAACCAGTCTTGCCAAGGGATATCGTTTTACCCAGTTACTGGGTTGTGGAGGTCAGATAGGCAGTCGCTCCATTTAAAATAGGTACTGGTATACAGCTGCATCTGGTTAGACTGGAAGCCGACCCCAACATAGTTGGGAAAAAGGCTAGGCAGATGATGATGAATTTGGTAAATATGAAATGGAAAGTTAAGGTTTTAAAGGGTGCTTTGAAATGGTAGTACAAAATATAAGTTGACTCTGGTGCTAATCTATGAGACCCTGACAAACAATACCTAAACTTATATCGAATCTGGCAAGTTGTCACCTGAAAGACGGTGATGAAGTACAAAGGGGCCACATGGCCCACCAGCTTTCTTAACTGTAGGGAGATAAAGGGAGATATTAAAATTGGCTTAACAAAGAAGAAAATACAAAAAATTATGGAGACAATTCAGAGAATTCTCTAAATAGAAATACCCTTCCTACTGTTTAGCTTCAAGACATAGATTCAGCTGAAGTATTTGACTAACGCAGTCGGAATGTAAATTGCGTCTCGGCTCTATCCCCGAAGCTATGCGATGTTACGAAATAGTCCTACGAAAGTCCTATATAGTCTACTTGACTAACAAAAAGTACTTCATATACAACCCTAATCTGAATAAAAATATTCTTCTTTTTACTTTATTACGAGCGGCACAGTTTTCTGCAAAAAATATGAAGTTAGGTACTTTTTTAGGCGTTTTGAGATATAAAACTAAAGACTGCTATGTAAAAATCTGAATAGAAATAGTTTTGCTGTGTGAGAGTGGACTTTGAATGGACAAAAACGAAATTAACGACTCCGGGTCAGTCCAATCTCTTTTTTAGTGGAAAAATGTTGGTTTTTAATGGAAAGTTCTCAATAGCGTCAGTGATTACGTAATGTGGTTAGCTTTGAATGGAATAGCGATTAATCTAGTTGACTCAGTTGGTATACATTTTCTACGCGACCTTATTTCCCTTGATGACATCGTGTCTCCTGTTAATATAGCAAATGTGTGTCTCTTCTCTGAGTTAAAGCCTCTTAATGACTTAATTTCGGATACTCATTTTTAGGGTTCCGTACCCAAAGGGTACCCTATTACTAAGACCCCACTGTCTGTCTGTCTGTCACCAGGCTGTATCTCATGAACCGTGATACTTAGACAGTTGAAATTTTCACAGATTATTTCTGTTGCCGCTATAACAACAAATACTAAAAAACAGAATAAAATAAATATTTAAGGGAGCTCCCATACAACAAAAGTGATTTGTTTGCCATTTTTATAGATAATGGTACGGAACCCTTCGTGCGCGAGGCCGACTCGCACTTGGCCGGTTTTTTTTATCCTCAACGGACGCTTTTTTTTATTTATAATGGGTATTCTCTTGGCCTGCATCTCACCTGGTAATTGATGATCATGCAGAGTGTGGAAGCGAGCTTCACCCGGAATCCTCAACCGCAGAGGAAAGTAAGTCCCGTTTTTAATTGAGAGCAGTGGTCGCCCAGTGGAAACGGCAGCGGCTTGGCAAAGTTTTGAACCCAGTCGGGCACTTTACTTTATCTATATTTAAAAAATGAAGCCCTATTTCCCTTGGTCACGCCATCACGCGTGAACGGCAGAACGGATTTGGATGAAATTTGGCACATAGGTAGACCATGAAATGGAGAAGGACATAGAATACCTTTTATCCCGATATTCCCACGGGATCGAGACTAATGCGAGTGAAACCGCGGGGCGCAGCTAGTGTAAATTATTTCATCACTACCTACTGCTCTCAAAATGGTGAAGGAAAACATAGTGAGGAAACCGACACCTAGAACGACTTAACAAAACTTCGACGATGTGACAACCCGCACTGAACCCGCGTGGTGGATTACAGCACTTACAGCCCATTGGGAACATTATAGACTGATTGTGGTATTCATGTAATTTGTTTTTCCTAACTTCCAAATGAACTGAAACAGCTTACAAATGTTTTAATATAAGACCATGTATTTTCTACGTTATTGGAGGAGCACGTGGCTAAGTAATAACAGCCGCTCGGGTCGATCCGTCAGGTTAAGCTACGCTTGCCGGGGTTGGTCCGTGGATGAGTGGTGACCATCTTTACATACCGAGACTCCTCCGTGCTGGTCCCGGCTGTCATTTGTGAATCTTTGACAGTCTTTACGGGTCGTCAGAAGCTCGAAAGTCTGACAACCAGTCTTACCAAGGGGTATCGTATTACCCAGTTACTTGGTTGTGGAGGTCAGATAGGCAGTCGGTCCATGTAAAATAATGGTATTCAGCTACATCCGGTTAGACTGGAAGCCGACCCCAATATAGTTGGGAAAAGGCTAGGCAAATAGATTTTTTTTTTGTTTTTTCTACGTTATATTCATACATAGAAAACATAATCATTGTTTCTATACACAGGGCAATTTACTTCGACCTTCAGATTATACAGAACCAGTTCACTTGTCCTTCAGTATGGGTAATTTAGTTATTATTGATCGTGGACTTGCAAAATAACGTAATAGCCATCTTAATATAAATGTGTTTTTATGGTAGTTACCAGTTTATTTAGTGAAGGATATGAATCTAACTAGGTGCCTACGTATATAAAGTTGGTAGGTACATTTTGAATTCGAATCTATATACCACTTGAACTGTGTTGTTGATCTAGTACTGGAATGCTCCTCTATTGAGCATGGGTTTTGAGATAGACCCCAAGACTTTTTATAGTAAAGAAACCGTCAGATGCAGCCTGGAATCTGGATTTGTGCTCGGTTAGTGGCAAACGCGGGGCTTGTGACCTAAATGTTTAAGTAACTGTCGAAATGTGGGTGCGACATACACTTGTTCAGGGAATACATGCATTTTATTGGGTCATTATACCTATGAAACTTGCGTTTTTTTCTCACAAATAGAGAACCTCGTCACTTCTATGATTTAAAATATTAATCAATTGCTTGGCATTATATAAAATAATGACCATCATAGACAGCTACCAATAGTAAAAAAACCTTATTACTTATAGTTTTCTAAACATAAAAAATACCTTAAAAATTACTCCTCATTTTGTAAGCAGAAATGACCACTATTTTTTTTTTTAACTTAGCCAAAGCTTTAGTCGCTTAATCTAAGTGGCCTATGTTATATTAGTTTTTCAACATTAGTGCATAAAAGTTTTAAAATATTAGTGTTCATGGTTGTTATATAAATTAAGAAAGTGTTAGTATGAAAAATGCAATTTATTTAAAATTCCCCATACAAAACGCTGATTTCATAGGTAATGACCCAATATTATGTAATTCCTATGTAATAACACTATCCCTTTACAACGTCATCACCACTTCACACTCACACAAGCGTTCCACTCCCGCGCAATCGTAAAATGATACGCGCCATATAATCGCATTTAGCGCGAGATTAGAATATTCTCCTTGCAACAAACGTCTGTGTAATACCATATTTTCAGTAATTAAGCCGTTAAAGGAGCACCTTGCGACCTAATTAAATATTTACGCGAGAAAAGGGCAGCGCGATTAAGATTGTATTCATTAAGGGGAAGAGGGCATGGGTAAGTACCCGGACTACCCGGTTTTCTTCCCTAAAACCCTTCTGATAGAAATCTGTCAACGACGGCGACATTGTAACTTTTAATCGGTTCGGACGTTAAAAAAGTTCGGTAGTGGTAATTCGTAATTAAAAGTTTTTGAACTGTTCTTTTACTTTCATTCTATGAAGAGCAGGGGAGTTTATGGTGAGTTGAATTTTGGGGGGGGGAGATGTTCTAGTGCATTTTACGTTAAGCCGTTGGTCCCGGCTATCATTTGTGGATCTGTGACAGTCGTTACGGGTCGTCAGAAGCCCGAAAGTCTGACAACCAGTCTAGCCAAGGCGTATCGTATTACCCAGTTACTGGGTTGTGGAGGTCAGATAGGCGGTCACTCCATGTAGAATACTGGTATTCAGCTACATCCGGTAAGACTGGAAGCCGACCCCAACATAGTTCGGAAAAGGCTAGGCATATGATGATGTGCTAGAGCATTTCATCGAACAATCCAATAGTAGTTACATCTCTCTCTATCTTCTGCGTGTAAAACTATCTATTTAAATTCTTTCTACGTATATCCTCAATACATCTTCCAAGCTTTATTAAGCTTCTCAGTCCAATGTACAAAATAATTCAGAACCGACGCTCTTAAAAATAATAATCAGCTCAGCCTACAATCTGTCCCACCAAATGAAGTTGCTTATCTGTAGGGCTCTCGTCAGCACAGCCCTATCTCGACCGCAGCCCTATCTCGACCGTCGGCCACTTTTTAATTCCAACCCGAGAGTGCTCCTCTTATTTACATATCCGAGACTCCTCACCTCTAGGGGGGTTGAAAAAATGGTGGGCTTTAAAAAAAATGGCTGAATTTAAATTAGTTTTTTTGAAATATAAAAAAGGTTTTGCTTTTGGGTTTTTTTGTTTTATTAATGACATTATTGTTTGATGTCATATTTCCGAACAATACGGGAAATACTAATAAGTTGCTTGATCTGATTAATTTAAATTATAGAATCGAAATAAAATCATTTCATAATTTTTTTTTTGTCTGTGTTCAATTGAAATTGCGGGAAAGCCAGTACTGAAAAAAAGGAAGAATAACAGAGATATGGCCACGACGCGACGTTTCCTTTTCTTTCTTTAGTCTTGTACCAGCTTAATGTTACAGATCGCCTTACAGAAAAGAATGAACTTAAAATCCCTGCTTAACTTTAAGAATTCTCTTTTAAGGCGAAAGCTTCAGGGTAGCGGCCGTATCAAATATTTATAAAAATCATCAGTACCTACTATTTTTTAAGATCATAATTATTATATTATTAAATGACTATTTCATGAAATCATGAGCTAAGGAGATCGCGACGCCGGTCGCGAATCATATTTTAATTAACATACAACCTGACACTTTTTTTTTTTTTAGTTTGGGTAATCATCCAATGACTTATCCCGCTCAGGGTGGAGCGGAAGGGTGTGTCAGACTTTTAGTGACTAAACCCACCCGTGTTCCTTCAGTTGCCTGTTGCCAAGGTCCCGGTATCCCTTTCAGACTAACCCGCAACCGTGCTGACATCTCTTTGAGGCATACAACCTGATACTGACCTGCAAAGTGCAAAAAAACGTAAGAAAATTTGAATTTCGCGGGCTACCTTAGCGCAAGGAGATATTTCTCAAGGTCCTCATATAGTTTGGATACATCAGACTCTATGCAAAGACCTCAAAAGACTTCGTACCAAAACTTTGACAATACACACACTCGCTACTATAACCTAGTTTTACTTCCTAACTAGAACAGAACGATACCTCAGGGTAATAACACTAGAATTTCCTCCTCAATTTATATGAGAGCTCCTGTCGGCAAATAGTGAAGGAAGCTCACGAGAGGGCATTATATCCTTTTAGTGGCTCATTCACTATCTCTTTCTTATTATGTAAGGAGTAAAAAAAGTGATAGCGCTTTAATGTTTTCATGAGAGCAGAGATTTAGGATTTACTTGTGCTTATTCTGTAGAATTTTGTAGGAGGTGTAGTGAATAGGTGGGTTCAAAATGATGAATGAGGAAACACTGATTTAGAAACTAACGTTTTGAGGTAAGGAAAAGTTTTTTTTTTTTTGTTAATTATTATTTCCATAAAATATAATGTTATAGTGTACTTAAAATAAAAATCCCTATAGAAATTAAATTGTTCAGAATGAAGGTTCAAAAAAAAGGAAAAGTTAGACATTTCATAAAATTTTCTTTTGTTTTGTTGGAAAAATAAATGCGGTGTTGCGGTAAACGTGAACATGAATACATATGGTGAGAGATGGACATGAGAAATAATAAAAGATGAATTCAGTGGTGTTATGAAAATTGAATCTAAGTTTAAAACAGAGAACTTTTATCATACATAGCTATGCCTATAAGCTTCTTCCACTTAATAAAAAATCCCTTCCTCAGGCGAAATGAGGGCGGTGCGTACTTCGTTTTTTGTCGGTTGACTTCCGCTCCAGATTTTTGGCGAAACCCAATCCTGTCGGACGTGTTTCAATGAAAATAGAACGATACCAAAATTACGCATAGCTACAAGCCTTATTGCTGACGATCTAAAAAAAGCTTTGACTGCGAACTTAGTTTTCGTATTTTTTACTTCCAGTGTAGACAAATACCTACTCTATCGCAGCGGTTCTCAAACTTTTTTGGCCATGGAACCCTTTTGGAAATGGAAATATTTGACGGAGCCCTAAAATAATCAAAAACTGCTTTTCATGGAATTTCACTTTGATCCACCAATATGTCCCAGCAGTAGAACAAAGTGGATTGATTGTTTACAGTTTCGTCGTCCACTGTGTCCCACTAATTGATTTCGGTGGGAAAATTCTCAAAAAAAACTCGTATTCGTACGAGATTAGGATTATTCTGAAGCGGCTAAAATACCACAAAGCAATGTCGTCTACAGTCGGACATATGCCATAGGCTTTTCGCGGAACCCCAGGGCTCCGCGGAGCACACTTTGAGTATGGCTGCTCTATCGTCATCGTCTGAAACATATTAGGTAAAGTTTAATTTCGGACTGTTTTCCAGATTTGCAGAACATGCTCATTATCACCATCGCCCTTTTTTACTTTTACTAAGCTCACATGAAAATCATCACACACAATTTATTTACTATCAACATTAAAGTCAACCACTCAATGGTTCGTGTCGGCTGATAGGCTCGACGCGAACAAAACTGCGCGAGTTGAGCGAGTTGAGCGCCCGGGCGCGGAGACTCGACTTAATTCAATTGAGCACGGGCTTATCATGTTCGGTTGGCGCCCAAATGGATTTCATGAGAGCATTTAAAAGCATCAGAGTGATAATTTAGTTGTAACGCTAGTTAAATGTTGTTGGAGCACGGTGTGTTATGTATGAATCAAGTATTTATTGCCTGTGACTACGTTCACATACAAACTTCAAACCCCGTTAGGTTACTTTCGAGTATGGTTTCTCGATCCCTTTCAAATTTTATTTTCAGTTCTCTATGTTATGCATGGTCTGTCATTCAGTCAATCAGTAGTCATGGAACCGTTATATCTGAAGGCAAAGTTTTTAATTAAAGTATTTTGGATAGAGCCTTCCTAGGTTGAAATTTGTCATTATTTTTTTCTTCTTCGTGAAGCAATATATTGATTGCTCAATATAGATAACATTTTACGACCCCCTAATAAGCCTACATTTATTAGCAGAGAAATGTTTATGTATTTGGTTAATACCCCTCATTACTGGAACTAAGAACATAAATCACGCGGCTCTCTCGATAAAGTGAAGCTTGGTGTAAGGCATAAAAATACAGCGATATATTATACAGTATGTTAACTAACAAAGGGCGTTCCCGTTAACTTGCAATAGTAAAGCGTCTATAGATGCTAAAAAATATATTACCGTTAAAAAAAAAAAAAGTTTTTTTTATTTTTGTATAGTAAAATATTCACAAAAAATATTAAATTGTTACGGAAAATAAACTCTCTGTACACGCCCACTTGTCACACTTGTTTTTCTACGTTGAAATACAAGTGTGCGTGTACAGAGTGTTTCTTTTACGTTTAAATTTAATCTTTTTGTGAACATTTCAATACATAAATTTAATTATTTTTTATTTTTTTGCGTGGTAATATTTTTTTTAGCATGTATACACGCTATACTATTGCAGGTTAACGGGAACGCCCTTTGTTAGTTAACATACTGTATACAATGTCGCCCATGAGCATGTGACCACCCATATTTTTCTGAGTATTCATGAAAAATTATCGAAAGTTAACTTTAAAAGGTATATCTTTAATATTTTTCATGTTATTCTATTTTTATATTTTGCGTAGCGTTTGTGACCTTGCTTTACATTTTTACCATATCACCGATGTTATTGGCTCGATTGGATTGGATTCATGAATATTCAGAAAAATACGGGCGGAAACATGCCCATGGGCGACATTGTATATCGCTCCTAAAATATAAAGACAGTCTTTATATATATTTTTTTGATAACATTTTGACACCCGATGCCGTCAAGTAGACTGCAGCGAAGGTTGTGTGACAATGGTGGTAGTGGTGTGGTGCAACATGGCCAGAAATCACACAAAACAGAGAGAGAGTTGGAAAGAAAAGGGGCAGCCTTTGCTCAGCAGTGGGACACAATATTGGCAAATAAAAATAAACATTTTGTTAGTCTGGTCTGTAATGCTTTGAAAAACTGGGTTGCTGTTCAGAACATGTGAAAAAAAAGTTTTTGAGAAAAAAATATCCATCTAAAACCATTATTTTTATTTATAGATTATTATTTAGAAAGTTGAGCAGGTGTTCTTTCACTGATACAAATATTATTATTGTAGCTTTACTTGCCGTATTCAGTACTTTGACTAAGCAAAAGATAAACAGCCTCATCTATTTTCATATTTAAGTATAATGGCCAATATGGCCATTCCTTCAAAGTATATCAAACTAGCTGTGCCCCGCGGTTTCACCCACGTAAGTCTCGATCTCGTGGGAATATCGGGATAAAAATATCCTAAGTATTAATCCAGGTCATAAACTATCTGTTTGCCAAATTTCATCCAAATCCATTCAGCCGTTGTTGCGTGATTGAGTAACAAACATCCAAACACAAACACACAAACTTTCACATTTATAATAATAGGTCTTTACCTATGAAATTGCCGTTCTGCAGTACTGGCCATTTCAAATCAAAATAATTTTTGTTTGGCTAAGAATTCTAAATTCAAATTAATTTTATTTTAAAAACATGGAATTCTTTTTTCAAAAGAAGTCATTTGTTTAACGATTAGTGTTACATTTTCATCGCATTTCAATCTTTTTCGTCATCATGGATACCTACGTTAAAAATTCGAGTAATTATGGAATATGAGTACCGTCGTGGCAGCAACGCCGCACAAGCGGCATGCAACATCAACGACGTTTACGGAGCTAACACTACAAACCAACGCACCACCTGTTATTGATTTGCTCGCTTCCGTTCTGGAAATTTCGACCCGAAAAATGAACCTCGCGGTCGTCCGAAGACTTTGGTCGACAATGACGAATTAAAGGCGATTGTGGAAGCTGATGATACACAATCTACGGCTGAATTAGCAGCAGCTTTCGACGTTAGCGTCAAAACACTATTGGTCCATTTGCGTCAAATTGGCAAGGTAAAAAAGCTTGACAAATGGGTGCCCCACGAACTCAATGATCGCCAGCGCGAAGTACGCGTCGAGGCGTGCCTTGCACTGCTCAACAGACACACAAATGAAGGAATTTTGAACCGCATTGTTACCCTCGATGAAAAATGGATTCTGTTTGATAACCGTAAGCGCTCAGCAAGTTGGCATACAAAACGGCAATTTCATAGGTAAAGACCATATAGTAGGATTTTTAAAACGCTTCATCACCTCACTTGCAGCACACCAGGCCAAGCACAATAAAATAGGCGGGGCATCGTTAGCAGAGATACTTATCTACATGTAAACGCACCGCACGAGTGTGAGCCTGCATAATATCCTGCATGAGCACCCCGGTTTATGGGCGGACATCGATGCGTGTTGAGAACTTTATAAATAAATTATCATACTACACGTTTCGAAATAAAGTTTGATGATTAAAAGAGGATTCTACGGGAGGTAGAATAACTTTTTAATCAGTGGCTGATGTGTTCATACTTTTGTTGAAATCGGAAAATGAGCTCTGGGAGGTATTAACCCTCTGCTTCCTCATTTATGGATACTTACCTATATTTTTGTCCTTAGCTCTTATTGATTAAATGCATGTTCTTCAAAATATTTCTACGCAGTTTGATATGAGTATGCAAAGTACCTACGAGATACTTTCAATCAGTAGACTGGAAGTATTGCTTTTGTGTGATTGAATAGCTTTTATATAATTTACATTTAGTCGTATGTATTCTAATGTGTTCCTCATGTGTATTTCCAAGCTATTTCCCTACACAT
This sequence comes from Lithophane semibrunnea, assembly GCA_947363905.1. NCBI lineage: Eukaryota > Metazoa > Arthropoda > Insecta > Lepidoptera > Noctuidae > Lithophane > Lithophane semibrunnea. Next base: position 5,644,447 of record OX376198.1, read on the forward strand.
GGTGTGTAAAATTTAACGATACCATTAGGAGATGCGGCGGTTTCGACTGCAGCTGCGTTCCAATATTATGTTGGTTTGAAGACATGCATATGTTGCTTGTTTGCAGTTACTTGTTCCAAATGTTCATAGTTATGGTTTACATTAATGGAACTATAATTGGAAGCTATGTTTCTGAAAATATTCTAAATTAAAAAAAAGTTGTAGCCATATTTAAGATACGAATAACGATATTATTTTGTTATCCAAAACTTTAATGTATACGCCATACCACTTGACAATATTGGACAGCGAGGACACGTATTACACCCATGGGATGTAACGAAGCCTATTCTTACTCAACACAACACCGCCGTCACCCAACATGTAAATGAGATCCCCTAATTTAATTTCCCCTGTACCCAGACCTGTTTGTTATTTTTAAGAATATTCAGCATTTGTAAATAGCTACGTTTCCACTGTTTTCAGTGACAAAAGTGGTTGTAAAAACTGTGTTTTTGCTACAATACGTCCCTGCCCCAAATAGTTCGCATACGGCATTCCCGGTGTCGCGGCCCGGTCCGGTTTTTCCACCTTTTTACAAGGTTTTTTATCATTTTCAACGGTCCTTGTTTCCAACGGATTTCCTGTGTTTGTTTGTTTCAGTTAGTGCCAACATTGGCGCAGTAGATGGACTTTTTATTTGTTTAAATTCATTCGGTTTTGCGGTCTCTTAGAGCGTGGGATTGAAAGCGTATGGGGTTTTTGTTCAGGGAAATGTGTTGGTTGAGTTTTGAAGTTGCAGTCGATTACGGTAGGCAGTTTGCCGGCCTAAGGCTTAATTCCCCAGTTATGTTTAAATCCCATGTTATAGTGGATGAACCTATTGCTTTCAACCGGATACAAATCTCAGACCAAATCTTGTTTATCTTTCCATTAAGTAAACTTTTATTGTCTTTTGATTGGCAAGTAGGTAATCTGCTTTAAAAATGAGAGTCAAGTTTGTAGAAAAACGACTTGGAAGGATGCATTTATAACGTCTGTACGAACAAGACAGTATTGCACAACACAGCACTGATCACGATCAACATAATTTTCCTAGAAAACCTAAATAAATAACAATTCTTTGACTGTATTATGAATCCTAATTCCTCCGTATTTCTCAGTAGCGTGTTACATTACATTATGTTCAGCTCAGATTTAGGTCCATAACCTTTCCGATTGGTTTGCACTTTGCAGTCATTGATAAAATCGAGTAAATGTCACGAAATACATTGTTTTATGAGCATAACCGACCGGTCATTGACCTCAAAGGACTGTTGGTAGAACAAAGTAGTTTAGTGCGTGTCACGGGTCGATTATGTCTTTGTTATTTTTAACTTATCTTTATGGATTGGTTAATGTTTAAATGTTATTGGTTTTAGCTCAAAGTATAATCAGCCTATAATGATCCCACTGCTGGGACAATGGTCTCCTCTTGGTGAGAGGACATATCTTTGGATTTTTGTTTCTAGGACACGCCGGTTTCCTTCTTTGTTTCTTTCCTTCACCGTTTTAAGAGTGGTGATAAAATAATTTACACAAAGTAAATATGGGAATATCGGGATAACAATTATCCTATGAGTAAATCCAGGCAGGCCAAACATCCAAATCCATTCAGTAGTTTTTACGTGAAAAAGTAACAAACATCCATTCATCCATCCATCCATCCATACTTACAAACTTTCGCGTTTATAATATTAAAGTTAGATTAGAAATAAGTTAGATTAGATTAGATTAATAGTTCTTCATTCAAATTGTCTCCCTTAGTGTTGTAGCAAGTTCAGAGTATGAAAAGCAAAGGTCACAAAACTAGCCAATTCAATTAAATTCAAAGACTATAAACCTGGGAGCACCTGGTGTCCCTGGGTCAGGCTGTAGGTGTCCGCAGTCGCTTTATACATATGAGGCCTACGGATACATCGTTTAAATCTTTGTTTTATATAGTACTGTCAGCGCTGGAGGAGCGCTGATAGTAGGTATCGTAATCCTAACTATACATACTAATATTATCTGTCTGTCTTTCTGTATGTTACCTTTTCATGCCTATAACACTGAACGGATTTCGATAAAATTTGGCAAGGAGATGGCATCCCGGGGAAGGGCATAGGCTACTTTTTATCGACATACCACGCGGGCGAAGCCGCGGACGGAAGCTTGTAATATTATAAATGCGAAAGTGAGTTCTTTTGTTCGTTTGTTTGTTTGGATGGATTTTGGCACAGGGGTAGACCATGACCTGGAATAGGACATAGGATACTTTTTATGAGGTTATGCATAACTAAATGTAAATTAACGACAATTATTGTGTGTGCAATAATCTTATCTTATGCATTACAACGCATGGGACAATAAATAAAAGTGCCTGAGTTTAATCTACTTTCATGGACCACTGGGAATACTCAAAATATACAGTTGTAATAAACGTACAGTTTGCCAAATGTGAAGGTTTTAGTTACACTAAGGAATTAGTTACACTAACCTAGTATACTGAGTAACTATACTTAGTATACTAGGTTAGTGTAACTAATTTATGACTTATGTCGTCTAGACATAGTCATAAAAAAGGTTATCGTTGAAGCAGGCTTTGGAATTCCTAAGAGATTGATTTTAAAATAAATGTTATACCCAGTATTACCTACCTAGTAGAACGAGGCATTATTTTAGAAGTTTTATATTGTATTTTTATCCTGAAAGGCAATTTTCCTGTGCTGATTTCTATTCGATCGTTACAAAGAAAACTACGCCCAGCAGTGAATTTCGATAGATGGTTTTTTGAGTAATTATTTTAGTACCTATAAGTACAAACGAATCGGCTAGGCTTGCAACTAGTTTGTCAATACTGCTTTTTTCATATAAAAAATGAGATATTTCGCCTCGTAATTTTTGCCCAATGCCATAAATATCATAGTGATACATTTATCAACCGGTTATTAAAACCAGCCAAATGCAATCACCTGTCATCATCAGCGACCAACAAATGACTGTATTTTATGGTCACTATGACACCGACGGTAATTCCACGTCGCAATGTTGCTGTCACCATAAATCTACTACAAACTGCGGACACACCAACTGACGCCGCCATGTTTAATTTGTGGTTTTATGTGCGTTTGTTTACTCATTACTCTGTTACTGTTATTCCCAGTGGCTGGAGGAGAAACCGTATCTATTTGCCCTATGTAGGTACACTTGTACCTACTTAATTAGCAGTTCTCTAACTGACTCGAGTGATTGACAGACATAATGCCTAGGTTGTACTATGCCATATCGAATGCCAAATAATCGAAGATCAATTGATCGACCACTATAACTCGAACTTCTAAATACTCGAACGTTCATAATATCGAATGGTTAATAAATCGAACATTCAATATATCGTACACTCAATATATCGAGTGTTCAATAGAGACTTTCAGAACATGTTTAGTGCATTAAAGAAGGATATTCGATATCACACACACAAATGAGCAGATAATGCAGTTGATAGTGTTTGTTTTCAAATTAATTTATTATTTTATCACAAACCTTATTTTTACCTACGTTAATAAGGTACAGATTCCCAGTTTGCTGTGAAATTATCACATAGTTTATAGCAATAATGCTGTTTCATCAAAGAAATCATGCTTCTACTCCCCAGTGCAAATCCAATTGGAAGTCGCGGCCCAACTTTAACAAGCTCAAGTTAATCCATCTTATCGAATTCAATGTCAACATTCCGATTCGATTTCTGTATATAGCTCGAATAGGATAACCTTCCTAGCTGAATGAGTCTTCCTGGACCTAGGTAGTGAATGTGAGGACTAAGTAAGTGGGTTTTTTTTTGGTTACTTTTTTCAGTTTTTATCATAGTCTGCCAGTTTGAGTAATTTATGCGGCCTACCCAAATGTCCTTTCTTTAGTACCTATTGTTTGTCAAATCAATTTGAAAGATATTTTATAAATTGAATAAGAAGGATATTTACTGTGCCCCTATGTTTTCCGTTTTGATGATACATTATCTGGTGAAGCACTACAACTATAAATAAAAAAAGAAAAACATAGAGGCACAGTTTAATATCCTTCTTATTCAATATATTTCAAATTGGTCCAATATTGGAGGAGGAAATAGACGAGAGCCGAACCTCGAATTATGACTTTTTGTATAGAGAAAAAGACCGACCCTATTTCCTCTTAAGTTCTGAGTTGAGCTGCACGATTACTGTCAAATATGTGCACTGACTGGACAGGTCCACTCAAACTCAGTGGTTCTTTCCGTAAAAGAACATTTCAGACACCAATCTACATGGTTTTCATTTGATCTGGCCGAGATTATGTCTGGACTTTATTTCCGAGTAGTCAGATAGAAAATACCGACCTCAGCTAGTTTTTATTAAAATATGATTGACGTCTAAAAGACAAGCGTTTGTATAAACTTACTTACCGAAATAAAATAATTTATGATATATCACTTTCATTACCTACCTATAAATATTTGCACCGCATTGCGAGAATTCACGTAAAACTATTGGCTGAGTAATAAATCTGACATCTTCAATATTGTTTTACTTTGCTCCCGTAGTTCAAAGATTCCGGACCCGACATTCCGAATTCTGATGTCGAACTTTGCACGATTGAAGTCGGGTGCGAATTGTTGGAAAGTCCTGTGAAATGCGAAACGCATGGAGTTCCTACTGCCGAGTGATGTAATGGGAATGATCCCTATAAGGGTTAAGGGTTGACGTAATAATGGTTGACAGGTTGATGTATTAAATTAATAGTTTGTTTATGTATTAAATTAATAGTTTGTGTCTGTGCCTATTATTATTAATGAAGTGATTTCCCTTTTACGAGTTTTGAGCAAACAGCGGGGTAAAATTACAAACATAAAATGACAATTCATCCCAATTTGTTTCATTTTGACAGTTCACCCACGTTCATTGCGTTATTTACGTTGCTGAGAAGACGGATTTTTCAAACCTATGAATCAAGCCGCCGTCATAACCTGTTCGCACTACCGCTATCTAGATCTGTTGCTAGAGCTCAATCCCCGGTATGTCGAACCCTAAGGATGCTAAACGCCCTCCTGACTACCGACCCTGAATGTGATGTGTTTGCTGATGATTGGAAGAAAATGATGCGTGCTTGTCTGGTGTTTTGTGAGAGACAATACGCGAGGGTGTCCACTGTTACATGTTAGTTTATGATGTTTTTCAATTTATTTATTTAACCATTTATGCAATTAATTATGAATACTTTTCTTTTATACATCCACGAATTGTATATCTTTGAATTTGAATTTAATTTTTGTATTGTATGTTATTTGAATGCTTATTTTATTTTAATCTTTATAATTCTATGTTAATTAATGTAATTGGACTTGTGCCGTTTTAATTAACTATAAATAAATAAATAAATAAATGTATTAGCTATATTATGCAAAATTCGCGGATTGTGATTTTTGAACGGAAGCTAACAACAACAACGTCTAGTAATTTTCTCGTGTTTTGTTTTACAATATAATATAGCTTGTGTACCGGACACGGAAGTCATGTAACGTATGTGTTCTCATGACATATACTGCAGTCATTTTATGGCGAACGTTCTGTGTTATAACGAAATTCTCACATTTTTCCTGTTTCCTCTCTGCTTGGCTACTGGCATCAAAAGGTGCAGAGGGTAGCGCGCTCTAAATGAGAAATTCCTCAAGTACGTGCACCGTACGGGTAGCGGCGATAGGGTTGTCCACCTCCAAGCTACAAAACATCGATACTCGATATTCGAAACATACTCATGTTGGTTTATCGATACTTCAGCAAACAACAAATTCAAATACAACGAGCACAAATCCCTTCAGTAAACTCCAAAATATTTATTAGACATTAAACCTTGCTTCAGCTTATTTATTCGAATATGTAAGCTTTTATTTTTTGTTGATTCAACCCCAACATAGACAATAAATTCTATCGATATCGATGATTTAAATTCTGTTGACATCCCTACCAAGTTCCGAAGGAACCGAAAGAGGCTATTTGGTGTGCGTATTAATTCGAGCTTCATAATACGGAGTTTATTAAAGAGACTCGAATTTTTCGCGTACTTTTCACCCTATACAGGGTCGGAAGTTAATTTGTTCCAAGATGGCGGCCGCGAAATGTAATAAGTAGCCTTTTTATGTGCGCCTCTTCAAAGTGTCTCCAGGAATTTTTGGGATATTGAAATTTATATTGGCTGTACATTGTAACAATTTATACCTTCTAGAAAGTTCTTGTTAATTATTTTGCGTTGTATGACTTTGATAAGGGACAGAGTTTTCAAGTATTTGTGATATCAGTTTTGTTTTTGTACCCTAACCTAACCTAACAATTTATTCAAGGAAATTCTGCTAGTTATCAAATCCTAAGAATAAAGTCTCCAATTACTGAGGCCTAAATATAACATAATATAAATTCCAATATCAAAATTGGCAAAACTTGTCGAAAATGGACTACTTACCTAACACAATATTCATAGTAATAAACGATAGTTTATCAAGTATACGAATAACTCTTAACCAACTATTACAATCATAGATCCTACACAATATTGCTCCACAATACAGGGTGTATCTCATCCTCCTCTTAAGTATCGACTACGAAGCGAATAGCCCGCGGTATTAGAGCTATCTAGCTTAGGTAGGTACTCCTTCCATTTCTATTGTAGTACACAAGGCAAGTCAGTTCATTATTTACCCGTTATTGGTCACTATCTGCTGGGCAGATCACGTTTGTGTATAACATCGGCGATAAAATGTAATTTTAGTGAATGTTATACTCTACGGGTTATAGCTTAAGGCTGGGACTATGAAGGTGTTGTTTTTCAGATAGCAATCAATAGGTAGGTTTCCATTCGGCGTAAGGATTTTTTTATGACGTTTTAATTAAAATAGCTTACTCCTTTAAATAAGATTACTCCTTTAATACAGCAGTGGTGGCCCAGTGGTAACAGCCGCGAATTACGAGTTGTAGGTCGTAGGTTCGAACCCTGATAGGCGCTTTACTTTGTGTAAATTATTTCATCACCACTGCTCTCAAAACGGTGAAGAAAAACATCGTGAGGAAACCGACATGTTCTAGAACCAAAAATTCGAAGACATGTGCCATCTACCAACCCGCACTGGGCCCGCGTGGTGGATTACGGCCCATTCCCTCTCACAGGGATGAGGCCTGTGTCCCAGCAGTGGGAACATTATAGGCGGATTATGTTATGTTATGTATGTACTCCTTTAATATCTGTTGTACCTACTACACAAGGCAAGTCAGTTCAGTATTTGCCCGATATTGGTCGATATCTGCTATTCAAATCACGTTTTTGTATAACATGGCCGATAAAATGTAATTATAGTGCCCAGACGGTTATAATGTTCTACGGGTTTGTAAGCTTAAGTCTGGGACTTGCTAGGTGTTGTTATACAGATAGGAGATTTTATTTTGTTGCTATAGGTATTCTAATTAAAATTTTATTTATTTATTAAACAACCAACTTTTGCACCACACATATAAGTTAACGGTCAATATCTGTTAGGAATTACATATAAAATTAGATTAACATAACTTATGAACTAGACAAAATATTCGATGAAATACAATTATTGAAATTAATCAAAATTAGGTGAAATTAGACAAACTTAGTAAATAAATTAAATTAAATTGTATGATGATAGGATCGTTTTGCTAAAGAGATCAGGTGAGGTTTTTGCGCTGTTGTTGTATATTAAAACTTTTAGTACACGTTTACTGGGAGTTGTAAAGATTAATTGCACTTGCCTTTGCCATTATCGGGGTAAGATTCCTTTCTAACCAGAGGTTGAAGACAAAGTGACATTCTATCAGCGATAACGATGAACGAAAAGGCAAACATGTATAGGACTGACATAAGCTATCGAAAAGCTTATGTCAATCCTGTTGAAAGTCGTTGTAGTAATACGACTAAAACCCACCGGTGTTCCTTCAGTTGCCTGTTACGAAGGTCTCGGTATCCCTTTCGGACTTTCCCGCAACCCTGACAGGCTCTTGCTCTAGGCCCTCAGGTGCAAATGCAGCATTATTTTAAATTATTATATTACCAGTATGAAAAAGATTGTCAAAGGAGAGCAGTTTAATAAGACACTACATACTACTTAAACCAACCCTAAGTTTGGTGTTAACTGAACAAGTTAACGGCTGTAATTCCAAGCTCAGACAATCGCCTAAACATGCACAAACTAATTTAAGCTAACTCAATCAGTTTCAACATATTCGCAGCAGATTCACCATCAATATCCAGTAAATCACGTTTGGTTTAGCCCAGTATCTCAATACATCCAACGTTGGCGGCTAATATCTCAATACATCGCACGTTGAGCCAACGTTGGCAGCCGTCGAGGCGGATAAACTAATGGATATCGTCACGCCAATGGCTCGTCCGTCTTGTGGCCGATAACGACACGACATGTCGTGAGCGCGTGGTTCCGTGACGGACAGCAGTGGACATTGTTCTGTTATTTGAATATGGAATATCTTAATGTCTTTTAGGATTAACGGTTTTAGTTGGTGTGAGTTGCGATTTTGTTTCTTACGGCTTATAGTTAGGGACTGCTGAGCGTAGAGACTTGTCAAGGAATTAGGTAGTTCATTAGCAAAAGTTGAAGGTTTCTTTTTAACCTTTTCTACCATTTATTCTTTTCTTTTTCGTGTGGTTAGCGACTAACCTGGTGTCAGTTTTTATGCCACCCATGGGCCTTCGACTAAGCTTCACATGCCATCGAGAAATATCTCTCAGGCATGCCGGTTTCCTTACGATGTTTTCCGATACCGTTTTTGAAGCAAGTGATAAATTATACAATGCGCACATGAAACTTCTTAAGAAACCAAATCCTAATCCTAACTAATATTATAAATGCGAAAGTGAGTTTGTTTGTTACGCTTTCACGTTAAAACGGCTGAACGGATTTAGGTGAAATTTGCCACATGGCTAGACCATGACCTAGAATAGGACATAGGATACATTTTATCTCGAAATTCCCACGGGATCGAAAATTACGCGGGTGAAACCGCAGGGCGCAGCTGGTACTTAATAAAAATAAAAAAGCCTTTATATTGCTTAAATATAAGAAACCAAATATCGAAAACCAAATGACATTGTTTGAGTTTCTCAAAATTAGGTATTTTCAAGCGATAAATGATTGAATTTTTAATACGATGTCAAACGGTCTTCGTGAACTTCGCCAAAGTAATTAATTACTTAAGGAAATTTTGACAGTCCAAAATGAACTTTGTTAATTAGAATATTTTTCGTACAATGGTATATTGACAACGGTACTTGCTCTGCAAACTAGAGTCGGTTACTACGGAATATTTCAAACTTTGGACCTCTATAAATTCAGGATGTTTGAATATGAGGCCCAAAAGTGTAAAAGTTACGTTATCTCTAACTACGGAACCAATTGCTTGTTTAAAACTTTGTCTATTAATTTCCAGTTTCAAGTTCGCTTAGTATGGTCTGATTAAATGAGTTGTTCGGATCTCGGAACTGAGTGTGGGAATCTCTCGATCTAGATTTTCACTTGGGACGTGTCTGGGCCGGTCTTAGACGCCTTATATTGGATTGTGGAGCGTTTAGAACGAGACGAGTTGCTTGCGCTAGTTGTTGACTAAGTTCGGATTAAGATTGGAATAGTTTTTGTACAATTTCGTGAGGAGATTGGTTTATTGAACTCTCGGTAATGTTGTTGTGTTTAACAGCTGAATTCCATCACAACTTAAGGCGAAGTGGTATCGTGATACCGACTGACGGGAGCCGGGGGCGGCGGTACGACCCCGCCCGTGCGCAATTCTATTGCACTATGTTTACAAATATTTAATTTTAAAATTTTAGTTGTGTTTATACAGAAAAATTTGTCCATAATCCCTTAAAGTATTTAATAGTGAACACGTAGACAACATTTTATTTCAATTGCTTTGATAACAATCGAATGGAATAGGTTTTTCTCTTAATGGTTGTAACGAAAAAAAGCAGATTTTAAGGAAACTGCGGTTTTTTTGTATCGAGGAAAGTTTTGTCAATCGTGTTTCGGGCCTCATCCTTCACTAAAGACGCTCTTCAATTTTCGTAAACATAAAAAAAACGTAATTATGTTGTTTTTTTGAGAGAAACATCTGCTTTGGGACTATTTCACCATAACTGAATCTGTTTGTCACAATCAATTTGGCCCTTTGTTGTCAATAACATCGTTACATCTCAGGCTGCGGTTTAATCCTCGGTATTACCATCTAAGTTTGCGGTTGAGTGGAAACGTCTGCAGTTCTATACAGCATGTTAACTAACAAAGGGCGTTCCCGTTAACCTGCAATAGTATAGCGTCTATACATGCTAAAAAAACATTACCATAAAAAAAAAGTTTTTTTTTGTTTTTGTATAGTAAAATATTCACAAAAAATATTAAATTGTTAAGGAAAATAAACTTTCTGTACACGTGTAACTTGTCATATTTGTTTTTCTACGTTGAAATACAAGTGTGCGTGTACAGAGTGTTTCTTTTACGTTTAAATTTAATCGTTATGTGAACATTTCACGACACAATTTTTTTTTTTTATTTTTTTTTTTTTTTTTAACTTGTATACACGCTATACTATTGCAGGTTAACGGGAACGCCCTTTGGTAGTTAACATACTGTATATACTGTTTAGTATTATAACAATGCTATGAAACGCCAGTTTATAGAATCGGCAACGTGTTTGATTTGTATTATATCTCGAAAGTGGAGTTACCTACTCCACTTTCGAGATATAATAAGTTAACAAGTATGTGGCGGTATCTACATCGCCACATGCGAACTAAGCATCAAAGACCTGACGTCACACATAAATCCTGACGTCACATAAATCCTGCATCGCGCAATAAATACTGCAAGATTTAACATAAATATTTTTTCTAGACATGCTGCCTTTAAAGCATTACGTAGCAGAAAACGTACGTACATAAAAGCCTTGGCGAGAATCCTATTAAAATCTAAAACGTCTTTTTTGTGTTGTTCAACGTTATACCTTGGTTACGGACTCATCTCACTTTTCCCTATTAGCGCCTGCTATTTTAATTGTTTCTGCAGTTGGAAATTCGCTAGCTCTCGTGGTAGTTAAAATTTAATATTTCATATCTCCTTTTTCCGCGTTTTTCGTTGTTCTGTAGAGCCGTCGTTTTGCATTGAAATGTATCCCTTTTTTTTACTAGTCCACTAGCACAAATTGGGTCGTATTTTCTGTATATGCTTCATCAAAAATGTCGAATACGTGCTGTGGGTGTTTCAGTTACAGTAAGCCTAGTTGGATAAAAAAAATATTAGAAAGCAAAAGATAAGCTTAGAAAGATAGACTGGGAGGCATTGCTTTTTAGAGTTCTGTACCCGAAGGGTGCCAAACAGAAACCTAGGAATTGCTAAGCCTCCACAGTACGTTCGAACAAACGTGTATTTTGAACAAATTCGAAGAAACGTGTGTTTTTTTTACAAAAGTATTAAACAATTATTAATATTATGTAGTGTTTAATATTTAACGGTGGTACGGAACCATTAGTGAGCGAGACCGTCTCGCACTTTGGCGATTTTTTTTAAATCAAGGATCGTTCTTCTTTATTTTTTTAACTTTCTGTTCGGCTCGGGCGCAGGGCCACGTGCTTTCCGAGACACCGCTAACTTCCAAACACCTTTGCCCGGCCCGGTAATCGAATCCCCAACCACGTTCTTTGCCACTTAAACAACAGAATAAAAGCTATACAATAAACAAATAACTTTCAGTAAATGCAGCACGAATTAATGTGAAGTCAAATGAATTGTCTAAGCCAAAAACAGCAGATGTTACAGCTAAATAGTTTCCAGTATCCGTTGCAAACTGTAGTGACATTATTAAGCTGAACTATGCTTGTGTTACAAAGGGAAAATGCCTTTGATTTATGTATCGGGTCGGTAATTAACGTGTCGATATTGTTTCCGGTACAGTGGCTTCAGAATGTGAGTTAATTAAAATGTGAGCTAATTTATTGATGTTTCAGAGGCAACTATTTGACGGATTGTTTAAAGGGTTCCGTTAAAATAATGACATTTTATCGATAAGATATTTTTTTTATAACTACATGCAATGATATTAAATTAACAGATCTGTTATAAGCGCGCAATCGTGAAGACTCGAAAACATTCTAATTGTAACGTTTTTACTTGTAGTGAAATGTAAAAATGAATGAAACGTGGGTATGTGTGCCGCTGCTGCGCGGAACACTTTTTTCGGTTGTTTTGTGAGTGTATAACATATCTGTTAATATAATATCATTGCTTACATATAAATATTATTATTTTAGCATTATTTGTCTATACAATATGTATCATATATTTCACCGTAAAGAAGTACAAATATATCTAATAAATCCTATCGCTAAGACATTATTTCCTACAAAATATTCTGGCTTTGCAAAAAGTGATCCAATAAAAACGGCTCTTATTTTTATCGAATAAGAGGATAGCATTACCCAATCACATCACGTAGATATGATAAACGAGGCTTTTGGCGGTGCTGCCAAAAATCTAGAAATCTGGTTTCGTAAGCAGCTCTGGAAGTCAGATAGAAATGGTAATGCGGCCAACTAAAACCCAGTGTCATGTTTTAAACATAATGCACACGAAGTAAGAGAGTTAATTAGAATGCAGTTCCTGCCAAGGTTTTACTGGGTGCAAAAAGTGTATTGAAACTATAAAATATTTCATTTTAAAATTAATTTTAAAAATATGTTATGTAAAAATATAAAAAAGAGTTCTAATCTCTCAAGTTGAATCCTAGTACAGTACTTACTTGCCTGCGTACTAAAGGAGGCACAAGACTTATAAGTCGTGTGGGAGCCGCGTGGGTAAGCAGAACGATTAAATTAGCATGAACCGCCAACTGGGCACGCTACCCTGTTTGTGTCGAGATATCGACCTCGTCAACATTGGTATTCTGCTTCTAAGTACTTGCGGCGTTTCTGATTAATAGTGAAGCAACTGCTTTGTATTCATAAGGATGTTTTTCATTTATTTTTTAATTATCACTGGGTAGAATAGAAAACAGGAATCCCGGTTTTCGAGAAACCACTTGAATAAATATTGCAGGTTGACAGCTTTCGTACCGAAAATATGTCAAATTGTCATAATTATTCTTCAGTTAAAAATTTGGTGTCTGTCATTGATAATCTGACAGTTGAAAATCAGCCCTAAATGGACGAAAGGACATTTGCACAAAAGATATCTGAAATTACGTTGGGAGGCCATAAAAATATCTTCTACCCAATGATATTATATTAACAGATATGTTATACACTCACAAAACAACCGAAAATAGTGTTCAGCGCAGCAGTGCCACCCATACCCACGTTTCATTCATTTTACATTTCACTACAAGTAAAAACGTTACAATTGGAATGTTTTCGAGTCTTCACGATTGCGCGCTTATAACATATCTGTCAAATATAATATCATTGCTTCTACCCGTATCATTTTATTACCCAAAATTAATTTGCAAAACAATAATCTAATAAACATAACCCCGTATTATCTCAAAACCGTATCAAATCGAGGAGTTACAAACTCGTTACGGAGTTCCATTTTTACAGTACAAACCCCTAAAGGATCTCGGGATTGACGCAAATTACCGAGAACCGATATCCGTCATAGAAACGGTCGAAAAGTTTGACTTAGCCCCAATTTCGGTCGGCGAATACCCAGAAATAAATCATATGGGATAGGTATTGTACCCGGAAAGGATGGAATAGGTATGGAAACCCGTTACCCGTCTACCAATTTATTTAAGCCATCGCGTGAAAGGATTGTTCGGGAATCGGTATCGTTATCTCGTTTTATTTGCATTGTGGGAAGTTGCGTTTTGGTATTTTTCCGATATATATGAATATCTTGTATTCCTAGAAGAGAGAGAGGAGCAAAACTGCAAATATGTTTTTTTTCCGTTGACCATAGACACAATAGTCATTGTTTTCTGTTGTATTGTATTGTTATACAGGGTGTAAGGGACAGCCCTTCGCAAATTAACAGGGGGCATTCAGCTCCTTATTTTGAATCATATTTCACTGGAAATTTTCTCAGGAAAATTTTATTTAAAAAAATCTTTTTTAAATAAAATTAGTATTATATAGTAGTATATAATAGTATAGTATTATTATTTTTAGTAAATATTCCTTTATTTCAATTTAAAATTAACTTCTCTGTACTCAGCACTCCATTTATGTAAATAAAACAGCTAAAATAAAAAAAAAGCAATTGATGTTAAAATACTAATAGCGAACGACGCGTGAGGCTCAGAATTTACATTTATAAATCACGTGGCGAGAGCGCGCCACAGTGAGTGCGGCTACGTGCGTTTTGCCACGGTAAAGATACATTGCGTGTCAGGTAATAAAAAAAAAATAGGTTTATTGGATTCCCATAACGTTCCTGAAATAATTTCATGTAATAATTTCGGTCGTCTTAGTACTCGTATGATATGCTCAGTTCATTCTATCAGTCTGTGGAGGGCTGTTCCTTACACACAGGGTGTAAGGAACAGCCCTCCACAGACTAGTATATCTACTGTGCATTTTTTTTAATCAGTATCAATTCACTTTACGTTCGAATAGCTCCTGGATTTTTATTCCATAGGAAAACTTTTCCTGAACTCGAAAATTCGGAAAATAATTCTGCTTATTTGCAAATGCGACTATCTAGTCCAATGAGTCAGTTTGAGTTTCAAACATCGATACATGAAAGTATCGAGTACCGTTCCTCTCGATTAATTCGGGATTCGATTGTGAGCGGATATTGATTGTTGGTTTTATTTACTCTTGACCTACAAAGGAACGTAATTTTATTTGTTTTTATTGTTATATTGATTTTCTTCGTTCAGAAAATATTATGTCAGTTAGTTTTATTAGACTAGTTATTGCCCGCTTACTTCGTCTGCGGTCCAGGATGAAAAGTAGCCTATGTCCTTCTCCAGGTCATGGTCTACCCATGTGCCAAATTTCATCCAAATCCGTTCAGATGTTTTAAGGTGATGGCGTGACCAAGGGAAATAGGGATTTATTTTTATATATATAGATTGAGGAGCTCGTGGCTAAGTAATAACAGCCGCACGCGTCGATCCATCAGGTTAAGCTACACTTGCCGGGTTGGTCTGTGGATGGGTGATCTTTACATACTCCTCCGTGCCTCGGAAAGCACGTTATGCCGTTGGTCCCGGCTGTCATTCGTGGATCTTTGACAGTCGTTACTTTACCAAGGGGTATCGAATTGCCCACTTACTGGGTTGTGGAGGTCAGATAGGCACTCGCTCCATGTAAAATACTGGTATTCAGCTGCATCCGGTTAGACTGGAAACCGACCCTAACATAGTTAGGAAAAGGCTAGGCAGGCAGATTGAGTTTTATTAGATGTTGCAAACGTAAGTATAATTATAGAATTAGTCATAGAATTTGGATTGTGGTTGGAAGGTGTTGGAAGTATAATTATCAACTCTTAACAAAATAAAATAATTTATTCTAAGTAACAAAATCCAAACGCTCAGGAGACCTATGCCCAGCCGTTGGACAATACAGGTTGAATAAAAGAAAACCGGCCAAGTGCGAGGCGGACTCGCGCACGAAGGGTTCCACCATTATCTATAAAAACGGCAAATAAATCACGTTTGTTGTATGGGAGCCGCCCTTAAATATTTATTTTATTTTATTTTTTAGTATTTGTTTTTATAGCGGCAACAGAAATTCATCATCTGTCTAACTATAACGGTTCATGTTCACATACAGCCTGGTGACAGACGGATACACAGACAGACAGACGAACGGACAGCGGAGTCTTAGTAATAGGGTCTCGTTTTACCCTTTGGGTACGGAACCCTAAAAATATCCTGTAAATGACATAATGACTATATTAAGTTGAGATGAAGAGTGATGTAAATAAATGGAACAACATATGTACATAAATGTTCTATACATAATGTATAACATGATAATATGTTTACGTGGATGTGTATTATACGTACGTATATCTATTGACCCTGCTCAGGGCTCAAACGTTTGTTGAAAGAAATTAAATTAAAAGAGGCTTTCAATCACATCAAAGGACTCAATCAGTGGGAGGCCACCGCAGTCGAGCGATCTACTACTAAATGTATATGTACAGTAATGGAGATGTATAGATATCGATGTTTATTTAATAGTATTTACTTATTAGAACCTGTTGCTGTTACTTATTAAAACAGATGAATTATTTCGTACTAAGAATTACACGCAGATCATATTATGAATTGTCAATTTGTGACATTTTACGATGATTCATAATATTTTCATGATAAGATTCCCCTAAAGTACTCAATACTCAATACTCAATACGTTTATTGCATTCCACAATGTGAACTTAGGTGGTAGGTACATAAAGACATACATTCGTTTTGGAGCATTGTGGGCCCTGTCGGGCATAACAACATAAAAATTAGGAGGAGGGCTATTATAGATATTTATTAACAATTTTAATATTAATCTACTCTTTCGTTTTGTGTAGGTAGGTAGGCTGATAACTAATTGTGTACATATAATTTTTACCACTCATATATTGGATTTAAACATTAATATTTATTTAAATTATACATATATTATTATTATCATTGGTAATTATAAATAAATTATTATTGCGTTTTTATTATTGTTTATTTATTAAATTTATCATTTAAATATTCATGTACATTATAATAACATTTACAGATTAGAAATTGTTTTAATTTATTTATAAAGATATTAAATTTTTGTTCATTTTTAATTTCATCAGGTAGTTTATTATATATTTTAACTGACATTACTAAAGTGCTTGTGGAGTGAATTTTTAGCTTTGAACCTGGTTGGTTTAGTCTGTTTTTGTATCGTAGTGTGTAGCGAGTCTGTATGTTTTCGCGTGTAATAAAGAGTTTTTGATTGACCGTTTTAAGCCCACAGATAATTTCCATTGACATTTTTACTGTATTTACTCGATTTAACATTAATTTGAATTTGGTATGATTATAATTTTCTAAATTTTATTCAAAATTGTATAATCTTTTTTTTTTATAAATATGATTTGCATGTCATCCTACCGTCGCATCAGAGGACTATTAAAAAAAAAACGATCTAAAGTATGTACTAATGACCCATGTTTAGCAAAGTAATAAATAAATTTATTGCATTTGGATCACCCTTATCTATAACTATCACTTTGTCTGAATAATCTTATAACAAATTCAAAGAACTTAAGAATCTTCAAAAGCCATCTGGTCTGCGGCACAAAGTTTATCGGCTTCAAGTTTGTTGAACACCGAGAGAACACCTCTAATATTTTCCAATAGCTTCTATTCAAGTACATATTTTGCGGTCGGCGGCTTTTACGTCAACTTATCGAACCCCACAAGCACAATACGACCGACCTATACGTGTCCTGCTCATTATGACCAGATTTTTATACGAATGAAAGAGATAGATGGAGTATTGAACAGGTAAGAAAAGTGCCAGTGTAGGTATGATGGGTAATATCATTTTCGTATTTTGTACCTTTTTCTCGATAAAATATTTTCTTCGGTAAGGTCTATTTTGCGTAAAGTAGATAAAGTATGAGACCCAAATTATATAGTAAATGGAGATCTCTTTCATCTAATTTTTAGTAATATACTTAGGAGACCTAATAACCAATTGTGTGCAATGACCAATATCTTAGTTGGCATGTCTTTAGTTCATACAATGTCTAGAATGTGGGTAGTTGGTAAATGCCGTGGTATTTAGACGCTTACGGGCGACTAAGCACTCACTCAGGCGTTTGGTCTCGCAGAGGACGGACGCCGCGATCAATAGATAGCACGCTACTTGCATTAAATTGTAAACGATCAAAGGCCGAAGATTGTAATTATAGATATTGCTCGGGAACAGATGAAATAAATTGCTAGCCCGTCTGGTTCCTGTTTGCTTGTATGCACAATTATGTAGAGATCTCAATTTATTTATTATGAGTAAGAGGAAAACCATAAATTGAAAAGCGAATGTAAGAAAGCATAAATATGTAGGTCATGCCAATTCCTTTATAATGGCATCTTCAAAAAGTCTCCGATACCCTATTGTGACATCGCGCGTCGCTAAATGATCCGAACGTCAATAATTTATAACAAAAAATCAATTCTCCGTAATACATCTTTACTTTTCCGCTGCAGCCTCTCCTACAACATTAAAAAGCCGTATTTTTTCTATCAAAAGAGGCCATTTCCTTCGTTTTCCCGATGAATTGACATCCATCGATGTCAGAGCGAACAAAGAAAAATCACAGTACATTTGCCCGAGTCGAAAAACCAAGTCATTTTAAGGCTTAGGAGTACGCAATAGCGTCTGACGTGGAGGTTCCTCGCCGTAGATAAATTAGAAGGGATTGAGATTTATATCAACTCGTTTAACTATGGTAATTTGTTGAATATAATCTTGGAACGGTACTCGATTGATTAAGTGAGGTTAGTTTATGTATCGGATTCAATGATGCTATTGGTAGAAGGTAGAGTTGGCAGAAAATTGGTATTGAGGAAATAATTTGCATGCCTTTCGTATTTTTCGTAGGACTGAATTTATTAACCCGTTTATATTTAGTTGTAATATTGCAGTAAGAACTAAATTGATTTATTATACTTTGTATATAAGTACCTACCTACTAAGTTCGGAATTTAACTAACCAATTACAAGATACGAGACAAAATGGTTGATTAACAAAAATTTTAATGAGAATTCTACGAAAATCTAAGTATCATATTTTGGTAATTTTCAGTGAAAGCCAATTTGTCAGAGCGTCGTCGTGATTACCTATCATAAACATGTTTATAACATAATCACAAAAAATCTCTTCATTTGTGTACACAATTATCAAGAACAGCTCTTATCATAAGCCAATAAAATGGCTTAATAGCTGTTTCCCTTCAGAGGGTGAAGGTATAGAGAGAGAGTTTGCATTAGACCGTACGGGGGCCGCCGCAGGGCGCACGGGGGCACACTCCCCGTGGCAGACGAGCCTACATCAACGATACACACTATTCACTACTTTAACGACAAAGCAATGAGAGTCAATTTACATCGACACCCTCCCTAACAGCTGTGTAAAGTAAAAGCTACCTTCAGCAACTGTAATTAGGTACATAATGAAACAATTTGTAATCGATCATGTTCGATATTGTTGTGAAGCGAATAAAAACTGAACTTCAGTTACACGTCGTTAGGGTTGTGTTTTGTTTAACGAGTAAAAACAGAAGGTCACTCAGCTACTTGTTCAGGCGTAGCTGTTTAGAACATAAAGTTGATATTTGTCCGACCGATGTTTTTTTATAAGGTTGTATGTTATAGTTTGTCCGCGACGCGTGCTTTTTGTTATTTACACATAAAATATGGCCAAGTCAGTGTCGCAAGTACGTATGCTAATATTTTTTATCGCATGTGGCTGGAATAGACGGGCCTGATCGAATTTATATGACAGTGTGACGTTTTTCAGAGGACAAACGATGTTTGGTTCGTATATTTGCCGTCGGGTGTCGTGGAACAGTGGAATATAAAGCTCTGATACTAATTTACCCGGGAACCGAATGGATTTAGTTCGTCGACTGAACTTTAGAGTGGATTGCCCAACTCAGAGCTAGAGTTAGCACAATGCACTCTGCATTGTGCTAACTTTGTTGAAAAAGTCAGTGGGAAATTTCAATTTATAGGTCCGAAGGTTTTACTTGGGACCTTAACGTCCTTCAACCTTTAATTCACTTTTAATTCATATAACAAATAATAACATCACG
This sequence comes from Lithophane semibrunnea, assembly GCA_947363905.1. NCBI lineage: Eukaryota > Metazoa > Arthropoda > Insecta > Lepidoptera > Noctuidae > Lithophane > Lithophane semibrunnea. Next base: position 5,664,300 of record OX376198.1, read on the forward strand.
CCTAGTTTTCCCGGAGGGATAGGCAGAGGTGCACTTATAGTAAGAAGTAATTAGGAAGGAGGAGGAAGAGGAGAGAGCGAAGGGGATTGATTTAATTAAGAAGTATGCTTAATTTCTAAATAACAAAACAACAGAAAATTTACCTACATCGAAGTAGATTTTGTAATAACATTTCCCCGAATAAACACATATAGTATGTACAAAACACAATAATGTATACATTAGTGCACAAATGTATAGTTTCCAAATTGTGCTGCACGCCACCGCGGTTGTGCGGTCGGGCCGCCATATTAATATGATATTGCACATTATTGGTAGTGGGTAGTGCACACAGACGGATACTGGATATTGCACGTAGTCGGTATTGCACCCAGACGGATACTGTGTAGACATGTTACATTATGTATTCTCGCATGGAATGCTTTGTGTTGTGTTAGACTATGTTTAAGCTTTTGAGAAAGAAGTATTGTAGTACAAGGAAAATACTAACATACTATGAAAGAAGAGAAATGTAGCACATTTTTGGTTATCATCAGAAAACAGGCAAATTTTATAAATTAAATTGTGTTTTACTTGCATACGCGTGAGTTAATAAGATTAGACGTTTAAATAAACCTTTTTTACAGTCCGTTCAACCGATTTTGACTTCTATTGCGTTGGTCGCATGACAAATGGCAGCTGCAGTAGACAGTTGGTATTGTGTAACCTTTTTTGCTTTTAATGCCATCCTTATGCCTACGGTATAGAAGTCAAAATCGGTTGAACGGACTGCATAAAGGTTTGTTTCAATGTCTAATCTTATTTCAAATGGGGTATAGGTATATCAACAAAATCACAGATTCAAAGAAAAACGACGTCATCATTTGCAAAATCTGACTGGTTCCTTCTCAATCTGATTTATTAATACTTCCTCTTTGATGTGACAAACATAGAATATAAAAAAAAAAAGAAAAAACTAAAGAAAAATCCCAAAAAGCGGCGATCTCTTTACCATGGCTTACTAAAGCCCCCCCCCCCCTTCCCCCTTAAGGCTTAGCCTGTCAAAGCTTATTTCACGCTTATTCTTTACGGTGGGTAAGCACTTTGCGATTGCGGATGCAAGTTGTTTAAAAAGATTTTATTCTTACAGAGTGTCTGTTAGTGAAATAAATTCATTGTTTATTTCGAGCACTCTTCAATTTGTTTGTCATTTTAGCAGTCTCCTTAAAAATAGGGTTTAAGCTTTATTTATTTCCTCATACCATCTCATTTATATTGTTTGGAAATATAGTGAACAGCTCACTTAGTGATACATACGTTGTTCTTGTTTCAATTTGCTTCGTAGCTTGCAATGAGAGATTAAATCTAATAGATAAATAATAAATCTAATTTTTCTGTGCCCGACAGGGTCCATATTGATCTTTTGGAATGCAATAAAAAATTGAGTATTGAGTATAGTGAATAAATCTTATGCTTGGTCCACGGAATGAAAATACTATTTAAGTAACTTTTGTAATATTTAGAAATACATACTTGAAATCTCAACAAAACCTCGTAAGATACTTTCCAAGCCACTAAAATACTTTCCGCAAACCGTAACGACTACGTTCAACTAAAAAGAAAATTCCAACGTTTCCGTTTCAAATTCCATTACACGCAATAAACACGATAAATAGGCGATTTAAATTAACAAAGAATAATGCTTTCAGTACACTGCGAATGAAATCCCGGCTTATTAATGGCCCGTATAAAATGTAACTTCGTTTTCAAGAAAAAGTTATAATCTCGAGGCAGCAGCGGGTTCCCGCCGGGCATTCTGTCATAACAAAGGGGGGAAGGGGGAGGGTAACGAAGGAGGAGGGGGCAAGGTATCAACTTCACAGGGAAAAATGAATAAAAACACCTACGTAACACGACCGAGTCAAATATCCTGTGCAAACTCGCCCGCCCGCGCCCGGCGGTGCTCGGAAATGATTTGCTAACTTGTAAGGTAAAAGTTTTTAGTTTCAAAGGTTTCGTTAAGACGGGTTTTTCTGGTGATTACGGTGATATGATGCCGGCTGGAAAAGGTTTGAGAGAAACTGAGCATGGTCTAGGTCTAGTTTTGCTTGTAAATTGATCTTCTAATGGGTTACCGACAAAACTATTCATCGTTTCAAGTATTTTAATTAAACACTGAGAACACAACGCTCTTAAAATGGGAAAGAGTTAAATTAGAGATTACTACGTAATTTATCAAAGGAAGAACATTGCACAATGATTTTGTACAATTTTAATTAACTAAAAGAAGCAAGAAAAAATGCTTGCTACGAACGCTACGAGTGCTACGCCGTAGCAGCTACTTAAATGTTGCCTTCGAAAAAAGCACAAGCGAAAATTCGCTTTAAAATTTAGTGCAAAACGAAATCCTCGCTACATACATTCATTCCGCTGGAAATTCGAAAGAGATTACGTAATCGCATGGTTTTTGGCGCCTAACGGCCAATTTAAAAAGCACCGGGAATTGCTTTGCTTCTCCACAAATGTTAAGGTATCATCAGATGTCTTTGCAATTTGGTCGTATTATAAAGTCATTTGCGGGTCTTCGCGTTCTAAGAGTCCCACAAAGTAAAATTTTCTGTAAGGGGATTCTCTGAATAGGAATAAGACTGAATATAAGGTTATATTAGCATTACAGTTGAGTGAAGATTGCTTATAGGTACTGTTTGTGACATATGAATATTTTTACATAAATTCAACAAGTTTGAACTTCGTTTGTTCAGCGTTTTCTGGTGCTTTTGTTGGGAGTCCACTTAGCTCAAAATGGCTGAATACATAAGGACTTTATTAACAAGATAAACAGAATACATAAGGGAGTAAATAAACTACCTCATCCACACACATATGTCGTAAATATCTTGACAAAATTATAGAGTCAAAGAAAAATTAACAGTTTAAATAAACTGTAAACTGTAGTTAAATTAACTGCTGGAAGAAAGAAATTTCTTAAGAAATAAGCAGTACCTTTGTACTCATATTTTAATTATATCGTATCTATTTTGTATTTTACTGTGTGTACATAAATAATAATAAAAAAAATTTTAAAAAAAAAAACAAAAAAGCACTACAATGTGACAAAGTTTTTATTTTTCACTTTATTGTTGTGGTAGGCCCAAACAAATTCGAATACCACGACCTGCTATCTAAATAACAGTGAGAGGAAGTTATTATAACATCGTCCACATAGAATAAGTGCGAAAAATACGTATTATTGAAGCTAACTCAAAAACTACCCAAGCAAAGTTAATAAAAATTATACGACACCACCGCGCACATTTCCTCTATCAAATGAAAAGAATTTTCAAAGTCGGTCCACAATTGAAAACATCGATGGATCTACGATATAAGAAAGAAAAAAAAGAACATAGAACCTCCTCATTTTTGGAAGTCGGTTAAAGAGGATATGTAAAATCGTCAGTTCACCTTGTTACTGATGTCGCTACTAGATTAGTTTCTTTTAGCAGGTAAATTAAATTTCAATTCAATTTATTTATTTCAGACATTACTGTCCATAAAGTGTTAGTAAATACATAAAAAAAAAAGAACTTAAGAATAAGTGTTAGTACTATTTACATGAGGAACTATTTTACATGGATGCCTATTCATTGCCTCCATAAAGGACTTTCTAAACTTCCAGCAATAACCTTCAGGTAGCTGTTGGAACTGGCCCTCACCCTGCGCATCAGCGATGCCGCTCGCTTACGTATTATAGCATGGAAGCCATCTACTTGCGCATCCGCAAACATCGCTGAGGCGCTGCAATAGCGAGGCAGCCCCATCAGCAACCTGAACGCATTGTTATATTGGACCCGCAGGGCGCTGACGATCCGCTGTGTGTAACTGACCCACAGGCTACAGGTGTAGTAGGATTGGCAGTAGGCCCTAAATAAAGTTTTTTTCACATCCTTACTACATCTTGAAAACCTGCGGGCCAGCATGTTACATCGAACCGCCAGCCCCCTGCGTTCCCGTTCCACATCCGGATCATCAGTCAGGTCCTCGTTGACCACATGGCCAAGGTACACAAACTGGCGGTAAAACATAATAGCTTCCTACTTCAATAAGTCTTTACTAACGTCGCCTTAGGAAAGGCACTTAGCTTCGAACACACGACTAAACTTTGAACCTCGTTTATAACACGACTATTTATCAAGCTTCACGTACTACCTACTTCTCTCAAAATGTGAATTTGAGTGAAAAATGTGTAACATGGCGCCTTTTATAATTCTGACAAATAGAGTCGACCAGGATCTGACGTCACGCGATATCCGGTTGCCTTAGCGTGTATATGAGTCAAATTATCGATGGTTGTTCGTTGTAGCCAATTATGTAATTTGGAAAGTCCATGTATTATATTGTGTATGTTTTGCGAGTTAGGGGTAGAATGAAATAGGTTTTAGTATATTGTTGAGTAATATGACAGTCTATTACTCAACTGTTATCGCGATTTCTTTTGTAATGGGTCAACTAGTATTAAACCTATCTGTAAGAAAGAAAGAACAATATTTTATTTGGGCCACGTCCAGGAAATATGAACAATAAAAAAGGAGCATTTAAAATTTAAAAAAAAAAACATATTTATAAAAAAAACGAAAAAAAAATTATGAGGTCAGAAAGGCACATAACCAGCAGAAAGCTGCGAAAAAAAAAAATCGCGGCACTTCAGATAGGTCTCTCCAATGAGGTTTAATAAATTATTTCGAAAATAGATGAAGCAGCAGCGATTTAAAAAAAAAAACGCGGCGCTGCCTTTACTGTTACTGTCTCACTTCGGAGAGGTCTCTCCAATGAGGTTTAATCAATAATTATAATTATTTCGAACTCAGCAGATGCTGCTACTGACCGAGAACGATCCTAATACATAATGCAGGCATTGCCCCCGGGCAATGCCTGCATTATGCAGTAAAGACAGCATTAGCATGACCCGTCATGCTAATGCTGTCTTTACTCATAGATACTTTACCCATAGATATATTGGTTCGTAGTGGGTAATGAACGAGAGAACAATTTGATAAATACCTGTACCTATAACCTATACAGGCTGTTAGGGTAAACACCGTTATCCTTGAAACCAGTAGTTTGGGGTCATTTATAGAACGTAAAATCAATGGGAAATTACAACACTTTTTTCTTTTTTTTTTTAACTACATTTTACCACAAAAGACGCAAGTTCGTTGCCATATGCGCTAGGGCAACGAACTTGCGTCTCAACACGGGCTGGGGGTGCAGGACGTGACCTGACCGGCCGCAAGCGCGACGCTTCCCTCAGTTAGTCAGCTGTTTCGCTAGCGAGCACGGTGTCGGATAGAAACTTTTTAAAATCTTTTAATGAAAATAACGTTTTTTTTTGTTGTTTCTCGGTCATTTGTTTTTATATTTAAGTCAACTACCCATGGTTTGAGTGACAATGGTGTTTACCCTGACAGCCTGTATAATATTATGTATGTGTATGAAAAGTACCAAAAGTATAATGATATTAATTTCCATTGTTACAGGTAAGGAGTTGCCGAACACAGAAGTTTTCCAAGTATTCCTTTCTGTTTTAATTAAAGGAACGAAGTTAAAACAATTCGCTGACTGATCACAAGAATTCTTTTACGTTCACTTCACAAAGGAACACTTTCCTAGATTTGTTAAAAGTTCATCCTTTTCTCTGTTATTAATGGTATTGTTAGGGTTATGAAGCTCAATTCTGCAATTTCGTTTGAAACGTTCAAAGACACGGTCTTACATGATTTTAACGTTTAGGATGCTTATTTTGTCACGTTAGGGGTGGCAAACATTAGCTCGCCGTCCGATAAGGACCAGGCCCGGGTCGAAGGCGCGTTGTGTTCCACGCGCGCCTCAAAGAGATGTCAGCACAATTAGCGGAGTCCGGTGAGACCGATGCCTGGCAGGGTTGCGGGAAAGTCCGAAAGGGATACCGGGACCTTGGCAACAGGCAACTGAAGGAACACGGGTGGGTTTTAGTCAGTAAAAGTCTGACTCGTCCTTCCGGCGGGAGAGTCATTTGACGATATCAAACCATGAAAAAAAAAAAAAAAGGACTGGCAAACATCAACAAAGAAAACATTATTATCTTATTTGTTTACCTATGTAGAACCCTTTTTGTAGGCATAGATTTTATATTCTACAAAAAATGTTTCTAACAGGTACAAGCTATAAATTATAATTGATCACGTACAGGGTTTCATAACATTTTGTTCATTAATTTTGCGTAAATTCCAGACCCGGATTATAAATATTTAATGTAATGAAAGATTTAAGGCTTTAAATAACCCAAAATAGGGTTGTCCCGACATTGGTAAATGTTTTTAGTACATATTTTTTTATTGTGACCATATTTTTTAGTATGTCTTGGTAGGTCTGTGTGCGTAGGGTAACAATACTTTATAAATTTTCTATTGTCACTACGATATTGCGTCGTATCTAGGGTTACAATCAATCCGGATTTATTAGGGTTCGCGCTTATTGGAGCTCTCTTAGCTATTGGAAAACGTGAAATAATTTTGGATTATTTCTTTGAATATCGTTGCTTAATCTCATTTACAAAATAAATAGACGAACAAACAATCTCTTTTATATACACAGCATTAATATTCGACTTAAATTCTGCTGACTACTAGACCATGTTTTATGGCTAACGTACGAACGTTTATGAGCAAATAATCTTTCAAAAGCAGACAAAAGGGGCTCTTAAAACTCAGTCTCGTTTACATCCACACAGACCACGAGCCCAGGACAAAAGCAAAGGTTCAAATGTCCGAAGTGAGAAGTCATAAACGTGTAAACATATTCCGGTTTTTACGAGATATTGTGGGGCTCGCCATGTCGGGACACGAGATATTATGGGACTCGCAGTGTCGGGACTGCTCCGTAGAAGATTACGCGTTTAAGATATCATATCATAGTCACAATGTTCTGGGGAAAATTGTCTGTGAAATGGAAAATGTGTTTAAGATGTGCGGTAGGTATGTTATGGAGGTATTCAATTTTCGGCATCGTTCTTACAATACAAAATTGTAGTTTTCTTAAAATATGAGATTTTTTTAGGCTTCTTTATATTATAGTATATCGTTTGTATCTCATTATAATCTCATTATGCAAATCATGAACATTTTCCCGTTAACCGACACCATAGCTAGCTATCTCCCTCCGTTATTTAATTGCTTTAAAGCCCCCAAGAATCAAGAAACAAATGCAATTCGAGTGCCATTATCCACACTCGGCGCAGTTTGGTGCAATTTCAAAGAGTTTATTACAGAGCGTTGTGCATCCAAACTCCCCAATCTCCCCTAGCGAACGCCCTGGGGCGTCATCATACTATTACAATGAAATAGGAGCTTGTCTTATCTCCCCACTACAGGGATGGAATAAGCAAAACAAATAGCCGTGTATAACTAGCTTTGAGCTAACTGGTTCATTTGAATTTCGAGTCGGTTTCTGGTTTTCGTGTGCCAGGTAAATTGGCGTGTCTGGTTTCTTGGTTTCATTTCCTGGTTCTGTTGTTATTTAAATATGAAATTTGTTATGTATTTAATTGGACTTACAGTTGGAATATTGTCGTGTTATTTGTTGTCAAAAGCTTGCATTTAATAAAGCTGTTTTTAAAGTGCGTGTTTAGTGATGAAATGTAAGAGCATCTGCTTAGCCTTTTCCCAACTACGTTGGGGTCGGCTTCCAGTCTAACAGGATGCAGCTGAATACCAGTATTTTACATGGGGTGACTGCCTATCTGACCTCCACAACCCAGTAAATAGGTAATACGATATCCCTTGGTAAGACTGGTTGTCAGACTTTTGGGCTTCTGACGACCCGTAACGACTGTCAAAGATCCTCGAATGACAGCCGGGACCAACGGCTTAACGTGCTTGCCGAGACACGGAGGAGTCTCGATATGTAAAGATGGTCACCCATCCACAGACCAATCCCGGCAAGCGTAGCTTAACCTGATGGATCGACCGGCTGTTATTACTCAGCCACGAGCTCCTCAAAGTGATGAAATGTAAGATATGGATACTTTATAGGTGACAGCTTTATTCGCCTTGTTACCTAATCTAATTTGAACATAAACCTTACTGATAAAAAGTTAATCTTACTCATCAGAAACAGCGACATCTTACTATTTTCCAATTCGAAGATGGAGTACTAAAATTTTTATGTTCGGCGATAAAATGCTTGAGACCGAGATTGACAGTGACAGTGTCCCACGACTCTTGGGACACATGCCAAATATTTATTTATTAACATTGAGCTTACTGATTTAAAAACTTACAGATTTAAAATAATAATATATACAAATAATAAAATACCGGCCAAGTGCGAGTCGGACTCGCGAACGAAGGGTTCCGTACCATTATCTATAAAAATGGCAAAAAATCACGTTTTTTATATGGAAGCCCCCTTAAATATTTATTTTGTTCTGTTTTGTAGAATAGTGGCAACAGAAATACATCATCTGTGAAAATTTCAACTGTCTATCACGGTTCATGAGATACATCCTAGTGACAGACGGACAGACACACAGACAGACAGACGGACGGACAGCGGAGTCTTAGTAATAGGTTCCCGTTTTACCCTTTGGGTACGGAACCCTAAAAAGGAAAAAACACGTTATTCTCTGTAATTGTTTTGTATACAGGCTGTAAGGGTAAACACTCTCGTCATTCAAACCATGGGTAGTTGACTTAAATATAAAAATAAATGACCGAACACAACAAAAAAAAAACGTTATTTTCATTAAAAGATTTTAAAAAGTTTCTATCCGACGCCGTGCTCTCTAGCGAAACAGCTGACTGACTGAGGGAGAGGTCGCGCTCGCGGCCGGTCAGGTCACATCCCGCACCCCCCTCCCGTGTTGAGACGCAAGTTCGTTGCCCTAGCGCATAAGGCAACGAACTTGCGTCTCTTGTGGTAAAATGTAGATTAAAAAAAAAGAAAAAAAATGTTGTAATTTTCCATTGATTTTACGTTCTATAAATGAAACCAAACCACTGGTTGCAAGGATAACGGTGTTCACCCTAACACCCTGTATAGGTATATTAAATGATTTTTATGAAATGGTATTTATATTAAATGAAAATTGTCGAAAGCCACATGAAAGACAGTTAAAATAGAAAGATTCATGAACTACTAACTACCTACATCACGGTTATACTATTCTGCGAAATTATCGTTTGACGATTGGACAGGTATAAAATGATGCTAAAACGCCTGAATCTAAAATGTTATGAATACGAAAATTACTATGGGTTTCGTTAGTTTGTCGGAACAATGGAACAAAAGTTAGATAACAAGGAAACATTAAATTTATAGAACTGGAAACGAAAACTAGTTTACAGTATTGTGTGAGAATCATGTTCATTGGCGTTTAAACAGATTTTCAGTATTATGAACATGATACTACTAACTTAAACTTGTATTCCTTTCGTGGGACGTCGAACAAGAGTATTTTGTTTTATTGCCGGCATTACATTACAATGCTATATTTAAATCCAGTGTAGTTATAATTTCATTTGTGTAAAATCGACAATGACATACCATGTTAATTTTAAAATGATTAAATAATAAAAATTACCTCTACTTAATTTTACTTAATTATCACTGTCATTGTAGAAGCAGAATATTAATTTTACCTTCATATTGACTCATATTCGGTTCATCAACGAATAGTTCTGAATTAACACGCACTAAAATAAAACAGACAAGAAAACTTATTCTCTAGAGAATGCCCGTTCAGAAATACGTTCGGCGAGTGGAAAAAAGGGCCACTCAGGTTGAAACGACAGGTCCTCTCAAGGGACCGATTACAGGCAACCCCCGATACCCAAGTACCCATGGTTGTTCACCGGTAATATATTACGACCGTCCTACACCTATACCTAATCTATTTTGTTGGGGAACATGACTTTTCATACGATGACGTTTCCCCCATAGGGCCAGCATTCCCCATAGATTGAGTTATGGATGGCTGTTATTGATAGGTAATATTTTACGTAAGGGGGTAATGTTGTGGAATAAATTATTGTCTTTTCAGTTTGTTTATTTGTTTATGTGCGTATTTTAACCGTTTGATGAGGTGTACAGGAGCTCGTGGCTAAGTAATAACAGCCGCTCGGGTCGATCCATCAGGTTAAGCTACGCTTGCCGGGGTTGATCTGTAGATGGGTGATCATCTTTATATACATATATCGAGACTCCTCCGTGCCTCGGAAAGCACGTTAAGCTGTTGGTCCCCGCTGTCATTCGTGGATCTTTGACAGTCGTTACGAGTCGTCAGAAGCGCGAAAGTCTGACAACCAGTCTAACCAAGGGGTATCGTATTACCCAGTTACTGGGTTGTGGAAGTCAGATAGGCAGTCGCTCCATGTAAAATACTGGTATTCAGCTGCATCCGGTTAGACTGGAAGCCGACCGAAAAGGTTAGGCAGATTGATGAGGTGTACAGGGACTTTATACCACATTTTATAATATAATTATTATTCAAATATGTATTGGAAAATATTGAAGGTAACTTTTGTACGTATTCTAGAACGGAGAATTCTATCACACAAATATAACCCGAAAGTAAAAATACGAAATAGCAAAAATATATTCAAAAGTACTACCATTCTATTTCCCCAACAAAGCTAATGTATCTAACGGGAACCTATATAAGCTTCATTTTGCTTTTCACCTGTGCCGTAAAATATCTTACATTACTGCAAATTGGGTACATTCGGCCCCACTCGCAGCATTTTGGGGGTTACGTAACTTAATAAAATCGGAAAAAATCCTCGTACTAACGAATAATGCGGAAAAATGTTGCAAACACCGTAAAGGAGTTCCCATTAGTTCGTTATGTAACTCATTAGAGTATTTGCTGTGGTGGTTGCGCATGGGGGATAAAATACCCCATGAAATGTGGTAGATAATGAGCATTGTACGCCTTGGACATCGTTTTAGAAGGGCTTAGGAAAAGGTTGGGTTAATGGGTAAAAGGTTATGTGGTAGTAGGAATATCTGGTTAGTACTTACGGGGATCATTATTAGAAAATTGTGACAGGAAAATCTTAGCAGGAAATTGTTTTTGGTTCTACAAGGCGACGGTTTCCACGAGCCTCCACTTGATAAGTTACGTTTTTCAGAAACCGAATTGCTAACCCTTTTTCTGCTCCGATTTGATTGGGTTTTTAAAGGCCCCCGCAGACAGGCGCAACGCGGCACCGGCAAATAATGTCCGTGAAGTTTTCTTAGAAATTATTCCACCAGTGTCGCGTCGGGCCTGTCTGCGGGATCTTTAAATCGGGTTTTCTTGAAATCTTAAAGAAACTTGATTACAAGCCAAGCTTCGTTTTTCCTGCAAAGACTGACGCTTGTATTGAAAATACACTCATTCGATTATTACCTACCTACATAAACTAGAGCATCACTAATGAGATTAGTGATGAGCCAGAAAATGAGTTTGTGTAGTCACTTTCAATCTAGCAATAGGTTAGATTTCTACAGGGCATTTAACTGGCCTTTATTTCGAAAAATAAACTGAACTGCTATGAAATGGTTATAAAAGATACAAGCTTAATAAAGTTGATTTGTTTGTTAATGTCAGCTCCATCATACCTTCTCATTCTATTTTGAGCGTCCACCTTTATAGGGTTATCCTTTTGCCGCCGGTCGTTTCACGTGGAATAAAAACATTTTCAAACCTTTATCCATGTACAAATTGTGCATTTAGGCAGAAAGTAAACGAGGCAACGCATCCGACATTATATCGGCGTAGTGTAGGCATGTCGAATTGGCTTACGCAAACGCGCTGCTGCTGTCGGATTGGCTAACTCGTCTGGCTTCACAGGCTAACTACTGCTTTATCTACCTCACGGTTGATACAGCTTGTTAAATGGACTTCATGTGGATTGAATTGTTCAAATATCTCAGATACTCTGACTAAGGAGTTATGATAAAAATGTGTTTTAGGTTTAGGTATTTTTTGGGGGACAGTCAAAAGGTCCTATCAAGTGAATTATATAAATGTACGCAGTCACTGAAATATATTTCACAGTCCGTTTTATCGTCTGTTGATGCTGATTTCTTATTCTCTCTGAACGAGGTCTTCAAACTCCTAAGAGAGTCTTTAAGATATGTCTCTAAAAGTTTCAAGTTTTATGAATAAAGTTTTCAAGATTAGATGTTGGTTTTAGATAAACTTTTTCGGAGTGTCGGATTTTGTTTAAAGTCAAAGCGAAGTTTTTGATAAAATTCTTGGAATAATCAAGTAATTCTTTTCGTAAATGGCTGAGCTAAAGTTAGCCCAGTTTATTAGTATGCAGAACATGCTAATGACTTTCTACACATTCTCTAACGTGGTTGACCCTTAAAGGTTTCTAGGTCATCGAATAATAGCGTGGGCTAATTGCCTTATCATTCAGAGCTGACCTATTAACATCTCTATCGAAGAAGGTAGGCAGACAAGTAGCCGGGAAAACGAACCTGTTCAGATTCATTGTGCGGAGTATTGTTCACGGGATTCTTTTGTCTGCCTACCCCAGCTAGTGGTGGTCGTGAGGGGTGTACAAAGCGAGCCAGAATGCCTCCATTGATGTTAATGACACTATCTTTTTCGAACTTTGCCACGTTTTTGCGGCGTGTGTCGGAAGTCTCTGTAATGGATTTTGTTTTTTTTACGTACATTAAGTACGTATGCTTTCGCTTTGACAGAAAAACGGTTCGTTTCTTCTCTCTTCCTACTCTCTTTCTACTTGTATGTGCACATTATAGTTTTCTTTGACAAATCTCATGAAAATAATTTTATATATTTTTCGTGTCTGTTTCTAAAGTAATGTTGAATATTAATTTAATTTCACTTTAATTCGAGTTGTTATTTCTTGGAAGAAATTATTTGACCTTTAGAATTTTCCTCTGACAAGCTTTAAAGTAAATTAATATAATTATAAAACTTGTCTATGTAAAAAATATTGGTAAAAAACTCATTTAATCGAGGCAAATGTTTTTTCTATTAGAAAATAAACAAAACAAACCGAAATAAAATCCGTCATCTCATATACATATGAGTGCGTGCATAATATTCATCCCAGCTATTTCGTAGGGGTAAATAGTCATACATAGTCAATGTGCCGTCCGCCGGACCTTTTAGCTGATGAAAGAGAAAAGATTTCCAACGTAATATGTGCAAATTTTATTGTAATCATGTGTTTATTCATAGCTCGAGGGACACGGAAAAAATGTTTCATATAAAAACGAAATTAATTTGAATTTTATACATTTCGAGGGTGCGGGCGGCAGATACGGATAATAAGTATATTTTTAGGTTCTTGGGCCCATTAGAGATATTTCATCTTGGTAAATCAATGTTTATAATTATTTTTTCCGTAGAATGCTGAAAGTATTTTTTTATTAAGTAAATATTTGTATGTACGGTCCTCGGGTACCTTATATAAAAACACCAAAATTTAATTAATTATTTCCACGAACTCAAAACCTCATTTTCCTTTCAAAAAACAGCGCGTCCCCAAAAATATACAAACCTAAAATTTACAACGAAAATAACAGAACATGTAAGAGACAAATCTCAACCCGCAGTTGCAAGTCTCTTCATTATGTCTCAACCCTTTCCCCGCCATCCATTCCGCAAAGAAGAAAGGAAAGTAGAACGCGTATTTTCGTCGTTTTTCTTTCGTTTTTCAAACAAAGAAACGTGCAGCATTGGCTTTTCAGCTAATGAAACTCTTTTTGGTTGCATTCGACGAAGTCCGATAATGAATGGTGAAAACTATTCGCTTCATCAGAAAATGCTGCCAGTCCCTGTTGTTCATTCCGATTGAATTAACTTTTGTTCGGAAAATATCACATTTTTGATTTGATGAGTTCTATAACGGTCGTATTGTCATTGTTTGCGTCTGATTTTATTTTTTGTAGGACTTCGATTTCAGATTAATGAGACCCGATGAGGTTGTCGATTTTGTAAATTTACTGGACCGACACTACTATTGTGGCTTTAATTAAGTCGTTGAGTAGTATTTTAATGAGATTGACATCTATAACCCAGTTACCAAAGAGACATGCTAAATACCACTTTCACAGTAATTCCCTAGTAACACATACATGAGCTTAATGTCAGCAATTAGTTGAGTCGCTTTAAAAGCATATTACTTGCTACACACCGCGAATAATGTACCTATTAGTTAGATAAATTGTGACGTCAGCAAACGTCTACGATTAAACGCCTACTGTTTCTCGTAGACCCTCGTAGGCGGCGTAGCAACAAGTCTGCTACGAGAGCAAGATCTATTTTAAAATATTATGACTGACAAGTCGACGCCCCAACTTGTCTGAATAAAAATGTTCTGAAAAATACTGAAATGTAGAGAGCAAGTTCTTTTTATGACGTCGAAATGAGATTTTTATGCAAAGAAAATCCGAAAACGCGACAAAATTAAAAAGTCATATAACTTTTCGCTAGAGGAGCTCGTAGTTGTTAATTAGTTTTACATTATTTAAGTGTTCGCACTCAGTAGGTAGTAACATCACTGGCAGAACCTTCTGTTCAGCAAAGTCTAGTATGTAAATTGCGATCAAAATGAGCTTTGAGTGTGTCGAGAGCATGTTCAAGGCTGTAAACTGACATATAAACGGCGCCACAAAGTTATTAAGCCGACTATATGCCTCGTTTAATAAAGCATTCTTGTGTACATTCAGTTAATTTGACTTGGGCAATTGCACTCAATGTGTGTTTGAGCGCCCTGAGCCATTGTGTGATTGTTATATGCTAGGGTTGCGGTATGTGGATAATGCGAATTATGCGAATTATGCGACCTACATTTATTTTTGCTATCGTGCGGTTTTTTAATGATTGCAGAGAAGTAATCGTCAATGGAATGTTGAAGGGAAGGCAGGTTTTTTAAATGTAAGTAGTAACCGTTAATGTAATTGTAATTTGTAATGAAAGCAGTCAAATATCGAATAAAATATCGGCTTATTGGTCTGAAGTTTTATTTAATGCGGGAGTAAGCGATTGAATTAAAATCTTATAAAGTTTTCACAAAATTTTAATTACATAAAATTGCTTTTCCGTGATCGAGTCGGTCAACTGAAAAATTCATGTCAATACACCTATTTAATTCGCAAACATATTCATGATGAGGCCGATATTACATTATATTTGATATATAATTAAACCGTTGAAATAACTAGGCCACGTTGAAATGAAGCTGTTTCACGAATCATTAAACTCGAATATCACACTCGTAAATTCTAACAAAGCCGGGTATTGTCATGAAAATTAGTCGATTAACGATACTGGTTATCGATTCGGGTACATATCTATTATTTATTCGATTTAGACTGGCGTGGCGTTATGCGAACTAAGTGATTACACTGCATTATGGGCCAAGTTGTGAATGACGTGTTCCATTATGATGATGGTATGTTATATTGTTGTACGGTGGTTATGTGAAGTTCCTGATGTTTGTGTGCCTGATTAAATACGACTTTATGTGCTGCAACTTAAAAACATACACATACGTAGCTCTATGTTGAGTTATCGAACCACAATGACATCAAAAGGTATCGTAGGTGGGTTAGTGTTTGTCTCTTGCTCAGATAAGTGTCACAAAGGGTTATGTCGCAACAAAGGCTGTGTAGTGGTTTCTTCTATGTCAGTATTATATTGCGTCGAATTCGGCTCAAGTTACGGCCTTTAGAACGATCAAACTTAGCTCTCTCTTCTGCTTTAATGTTGGTTTCTATAAAGCGTTTTGGTATCAACAAACAACCAATATAAAACAACAAAAAAACATTTTTTTCTCGTTTTTTTTAAATTACATTCTGTTCGTTTTTTTCTGTATTGCAGGACACGTCTAAAATATTACATTTTGATTTGGGACGAGGCAGGATTGCAATCCGAGCCTTAGCCTAGGGCTGAATGGAGCCGAGAGTTGTTTTAAAAAATCGGTTACCGATTACTTAACTTTCGATTTAGCCAAATGTCAATCACTCATCCTAGCCTTTTCCCAACTAAGTTGGGGTCGGCTTCCAGTCTAACCGGATGCAGCTGAAGTTAATGAAGAGAAGAAGAACGGAGAAACTGAATTTAGAGAAGAAGCTGAATTTAAATCAAACTTTGATATTTAGCCAAATATCAAAGCTTTAAATTAAAATAAAACATTTCTAGAGAAATCTAGAATAATTGATAGGAAGAAAAATCTATGAACAAATAGTTACTTTTGAATTGATACGGGCGACTAACTGTTGCTAAAAGAATTAAAAAAAAAACAAACCTGTTTCTTAAAAAAAAAAGCTTGATATGGAATAGAGGTGACACTTCGTCACTTTCAAAACTGAAAACCTCCATCTTCTTTATTTAAAAAAAAAAAAGTAATAAAAACTAAAACCCAACTACGACTTAAAAGGTATAAACAAGACACCACAGACAGACAAATTAATAATCCGGAGTCACACGTGTTAGGGCATAAATCGAACAGATTACGTGTGACTCCGGATTTTTAGTTTGTCTGTCTGTGGTGTCTTGTTTATACCTTTTAAGTCGTAGTTGGGTTTTAGTTTTTATTACTTGTTTTTTTTTTTTAATTCTTTTGGGGTTATAATATATATATTTTTGAAATGTGCTCATTAAGCCCTTTCATTTGATACCCAACATGGTACGATTAAACCATATTTTTTTTTAAGTTCCTCACTTTATGTCCTCTAGAGGGCGCCATTTTTAATTTAATGTGACTTCACATAGCCTATAACCAGCGGACAATCACGACGCTTCTAACGATACCTCATTTGTCAAATTGTGATAAGTGGTTTGGAAGATAGGAGGGAACAGATGAACATACATACATACATACCGGTCAAAATCATAACCCTCCTTTTTTCTTTGCCGTAGTCGGGTAAAAATAAAGCCGTCCCATTCACCCAGACTGAACCCTATAGAATGAAAAGGCTTGCTCTTTTATTCTTTAAAACGATGTTCATCAGAAAACTGTTGTAATTTTTCCAAACGGTACGATCCCGATCGTCGGCAGACTAGAAAATTCTCTGTCATTGCAAAACAATAGGTGGCCACGAACAATGGCGAGCTTTCTATAAAATATCCCCTTTTCTTCTTTTATCGCGACATCGTTAATTAAGATAGGATCCTTTACTGAGATACTCTTTTGAAACTAAGCTGTTTTTATACCGGGATAAGAACTAGAATTAAGATTGTTGAATGGCTAGGTCATTCTATGACTTTTTGTTCAGGAAAAATTGTAGCGATTAGGGATATAATCGTGAACTTTCCCAGCCGAGATTGATGGTTGGTCGTTATAAAGAATGTATATTATAAGGAAGGAAAAAAAATTCTTCGATTTAATGCTCAAGCACGAAAAATTACGTATCCATTATGTAACATCTAATTTCATACGTATAAACCTATTTTTTTTTCAATAAAAAAAGTGTTATTATGTTTTTCCACCTGGAATTTCTCGGTAGCAGCCCGGAGTCTGGATTTGTACCCGGTTGATAGCAATAGCCCTACCTATTACATGGGATTTAAACATAACTGGCAAAATGTGGGTGTACTATAGGTACACCTCTGTGTAACCCTTCGGGGAGTACGGACGTAAAGTTCTGTTTATGAAAAAAATTTGAATCAATGTTAAAGAAAAAAAAACCCTACTAAGAACTATTCCGAATATAAAATAAAAAAAATCATGCTCAGCGAGAGATGAAAATAAAACAAGGCATCGTTATTCCGTGTCTTGGCTACCGGCGCCAATTAGCAAAACCAATTAAAACAAACGGGAACGACAGACGCGTTGCTATGGCAATCGTACTTTATGCTTCGAGGAATGCACGATGGATTTTTACTGAGATGCATGTAGCGTGTGCATACACGTGCGAGACCATACGCCTACATACATAAACTTACGCCTTCTCCTTATGGGGATTGGCAGAAACAATAGAACGCCACGTGCTATGATCCTTCATACTCCTTTTCTATACGTGCAAGACCATTATTTGCTTTTAACCCGATTCGACTGTCTTTAAAAAAAGCATTACGCTCCTCCTGGGCCAGGAAAAGGGTAATAATTTTTTTTAAATAAAGCGTGATATCTTATGTATCTGTCAGTGCGCGTATAACTAGGGAACCACTAATCCAATGTACGTGATTCGTCATTAAACCGATTTCTTAAAAAAGGAGGTTATTTAGAATTATCATTATAAAACTCCTGCTTAAACTCTGTATGTGTGTGTGGGGAGTAGACTAACAAAATGTTTAGTACATGTAGTCTTCTCACGAAGTCGAAGACAGCTAGATAATAATAAATAAGTTTTGATGAACACCAAGGTTGTATATTTTGTGAAAATATACGAATATACGGAGCGACCGAGTATTCCCAAGAGCAAAGAACTTCTAAAACTTGATGGAATAAAAAAAATGAAATTGTATGAAACAAGAACACAGTACAGAGTGTAATTGATGGCTCAGGTATTGTTTCTTTATTCTCAATTTACAAACAACGTTCTAGAACGGTATTTGTGAATAAATAACAACATTCTGCAAATAAATGTGTCACCATGTGTAATTTTACAACATATGATACAATGATAAAGAAAATTAGGTACCTACGTGCTTTAGACTTTTATTAACAAGGTAGGTAGGGACAACCATTTACTAGATGAACTATTATGTAAGACCACCCATTACGTCATTGGCCTTTTTCCAAATTTGTCCTATTTTTAGAGTTCCGTACCTAAAAAGGAAAAAACGGAATCCTTATAGGATCACTTCATTGTCCGTCTGTCAGTGCCTTTTTCTCACGAACGAAATTGATATCAAATACTTAGTTCTACGCTCCCTTGGAGCAACAAATTTACACAGAATTATAACTTAAAGTTGGTTTTCGTGTCTGTCTGAGTGACTACGTTGGTCTTCGAAACAATGCAACGGATTTTGATGCGCTTTTCACCATTATTTAAAGAATTTATTCCAGAAGGTTTAACGAAATCACGATATTATAACAAGTCTTAAAACCCGTGCGAAGCAGGGGTGGGTCGCTAGTAATCTATAAAGCAGTATATTAATATTCCCATTTTCACGGTAACAAACAACACCTTATCCAGAAACCGTACGAAATCAAACAAGCGAAGTTTTAACACTGAAAGACCGCAACAGGGTCCGAATTAGACGCAATATAACACTGACGTAGGACGGCACGCCCCCTGCGGCCGCTACAGGCCTCCGTAGAGACCTGACCCTCGCCCCTTTGTGGCACCTTACTGACACTAGCAAAGGACAAGGAGTTACCTCTTTAAAATTTGAGATAGGCACGTACAATAAACTAGAGGACGAGCGTAGTTTATTTATACATACTGGCACTTACATACCGAGACTCCTCCGTGTCTCGGAAAGCACGTTAAACCGTTGGTCCCGGCTGTCATTCGTGGATCTTTGACAGTCGCTACGGGTCGGCAGAAGCCCGAAAGTCTGACAATCAGTCTTACCAAGGGGTATCGTATTGCCCAGTTACTGGGTTGTGGAGGTCAGATAGGCAGTCGCTCCATGTAAAATACTGGTATTCAGCTGCATCCGGTTAGACTGGAAGCCGATCCCAACATAGTTGGGAAAAGGCTAGGCAGATTGATTGATAGATATACAGACACTTCTGTTTTTCTCAGGTGCCAGCCTTTTAGTGTCCCACTGCAAGACAAAGGCCTCTTTTCATACAGTGAATGCACGAGCATTGCTCACCAGGCTTTTTCAAGACGGGTTGGCGATTTCAGACTTATAATATTAATTTATAAAGTTCAGGTTGCACCGATGGTAGTAATGTACAAGATAAGCTCGAAAAGAAAGTACATAAGAAATCGAACTAATAATATGACCTAAATTCGACACAATATAACACAGACGTAGGACGCCACGCCCCTGTTAACCGCTACAAGCCTCCGCAGAGACCCCCTTTGTAATACTTATTTATAGGTATATTATTTATGTAAACAAAGACCCACATTCTGTTCAGCCAATACTTTCTAGAGAGATATAAATATCGAGTTTTTTTTTAAAGAAACAATATTTAAAGCTGTTTTTTAATCTTCAAACATCAGTTAGTGGCCCGTGTTATATCGAAAGCAACTATTGATCCCAAATATAGATAAACATCCCTATCAATGATTCTACAGTATGTTAACTAACAAAGGGCGTTCCCGATAAACTGCACTATTATAGCATCTATAAATGCAAAAAAAAAAATACGGATATTTTTTTTTTTAAGTATTGTTTATGAAATCTCTATCAATTCAATATTTTTTGTGACTATATTAATAAATAAAAAAAAGAATATATTTTAAAGGTATTTCTTTTTTTGCGTGTATCATTGCTATACTATAACAGGTTAATGGGAACGCCCTTTGTTAGTTAACATCTTTACATATTATAAAACAAAGTCCTCCGCCGCGTCTGTCTGTCGTCCTGTACTATACTGCACCCATTTTAATGCTATTTTCACTAATGGATAGAGTGATTCTTGAAGAAGGTTTTAGTATATAATAACCGACATCTACGCGGGCGAAGCTGGCATCACCTAGTACTGTATATAGAAATCATTCATATAAACTCTCAGGAGGTCTTCCTAAGCAGATCAGTGAAACTTTTTGCTGGACCTAAAACCTTCAAGCCTCTTTGGGCACTCTAAACCTCTTTTGTAAGTTTTTGCTTATATTTTGTGCACTATTAGCGAGATGTAGGTACTTAGTGTGACCCAAAGACTTCATATTACTTTTTATATGTTTCAAAAGGCAGGTAACTAAGTTTTATCGTTAGACTGAAACCTGAACTGAAATATTACAAGTTTCAGGTCTAGGGATTTCAAGTTGATGAGTTAGTGTTAGTCATAAGTTGTTCAGGAAGTAGGAGTTTACTTCCTAAGTTAGACTACTTTGATTTAGGTTTTGGATTACATACGAGATTACTTAATATAAGATTAGGTAAAGACATTTATTTGGTTATGCCCATGTTTCTCAAGGTATGGAAAAAATTGGTCTATTCCTTATGCTACTTTAGAGGTAGGAGGAACAGAGTGTAAAGTTCACTCATCCTCCGTAGAAAAGGGAGGAGGGCGTTGTGTCTGGCGGGCAACTGCCCAACGATTGATGTTGGGATCTTGTACATAAGTCCATCGCGCGGTAAACTCTAATTGCGCGATGCCAGATTTTGTGTGACGTCAGGTCTTTGATGCGAGATGTAGACCACCGCCCCACTGCCATGTCATAAGCTTAAAACTGCTAAAATTTGATAAAAAGTTCTCATAGTATGTTAGTGGAACCACGGGCAAGTAGAAGTGTCAATAAATATTTTAGTTAAAACTCGCAAGACTTCAATAACTTTGCAAATTACTTTTCTAACACCAAATTTCCACCGAGTTGAATAAAATAAAATAACTTTGGCTCCCACTCCCACAGGCACACATATTCAGGCAAGTGGGAGCAACACCAACAAAACAAAAACAGTTTGGTTTGAAGACAAACAGTTGGCAACAATGTGTGGCTCAACAAATTCAGTAGAAGTTTGAGGAGGTTGGAGTTCGCACCAACCTCCTCGGAGAATACGTTTGCGATAAAAACTTTTGCTCGGCCTGGATCTACATAGAGGTTGTTATGTGGGACGATTCTTTTTAGATGTGTTCTTTAAGTGACACAATTTTACACTCTGTATTACATCGCGTTACGCTGAATATAATTATTATGAAGTATCTTCAAAATGCTGGATGTATTGAAGTTTCGTTGAGTTTATTTTGTTTTTCAATTTTATACAGGAAAAAGGCATATTTTTTTCTATGAACTCAATAAAAAAATATTGTATTAAAAGCAGTATTTTAATTTCCATTGTACAAAAATGCTCATATCATAAATATGCGAGAGATTTTCTCTTAACGTACCATTTCATCGCTTTAACAACTTTTTTTACTAAAAATAAAAGCACAGGTGCATTATCATACACCATTTGGTCCGTTTTCAGAGCCCAACAAATATTTCAGAATGCATTTTCCTGGAATACGAATTTACAAAAATGGCGGCATTCTTATGTAGAATACGAAACTGCGTTTTGGCATATTGTAGTCTGAAATACCTGAAACAAAGGAAGCTTTGGGAGGTGAATTCTTGCACCGCGCAGAGTGCTTATTTCCATACAAAAATACCGGAATTTTTCTTTCAAAAACTATGCAGGTACATGAAAATTTCACGGAGTTCGCTCGCGTGAAATAATAAATAATATCTTTAATAGCAGACAATGAAAACAATGTGCGATACAGTTTTGAAGAAGTTTCTCGTATTTATTTCAATTGTCTGCAGTTATTGTGCTGCTGTTGCTGTTACATTTATTTACTTGCGCGGCGGCTAGACAAGACGTCCATCACTTTTGTAATTGTTTGTATTAGTCCATAAAGGCATGTAAAAAAATGATCTTATAATTAAAATAATTTCAGTTACGTCGTTTCACCCATCGCTAGAACATTAGTACTGGGTTGGTTTTTGGCGCGGACATTTAAGTGTGGAAACTGAAAAAATAGAGACAGAAAAAAACAAAAATTGTTACGTAAGTAATCTCCAGAATCGAGATCATAACTAATTTATCCTTTCTCATTAATCTTCTTACTTTGGGTGCCTGCCCTGACCTCTATTATAAGCACACTCTGTACAACCAGGTAATCTACTTACGAACTACTAATTCTACTTAAAGCTTTGAATATAGAATAGTACTTATTTAAACTTACTTGCCTATTATACATAACTTGAGTAGGTCAGGTCCATATAACCAGAACAGTTCTAATAAATATCTCCCATTGTTTTCGTAACCCATTTCGAAGGAAAGCTATCGAGATTAGAGTATCGTAAATAGAGATTATCTTGCCGAAGGTTCGATCGGATCATTTTTTTCCTTTATTTACGAATCACTTTGTAGTTTCAGGTATTTTTCTATATTTATTTTCTGGAAATGTTTGAGAAAAATAACAAAAGAAACGTTTTCTAATAGTCTGATCATTCAAAAACGTCGATTTAAATAAGTATATTTAGAGAGCGTTTATTCGCTCTAGGGTAAGTAATAACAGCCGCACGGGTCGATCCTTCAGGTTAAGCTGCGCTTGCCGGGGTTGGTCAGTGGATGGGTGACCATCTTTACATATCGAGACTCATCCATGACTTGGAAAGCACGATAAACCGTTGGTCCCGGCTGTCATTCGTGGATCTTTGACAGTCGTTACGAGTCAGAAGCCCGAAAGTCTGGCACTACCCAGTTACTGGGTTGTGGAGGTCAGATAGACTGTCACTCTATGTAAAATACTGGTATTCAGCTGCATCCGGTAAGACTGGAAGCCGACCAGGTTCCATGGTTGGGAAAAAGCTAGGGAGATTGTGAGACCGTTTATTCGTTATTGGCCTGTGGCCTTCATAAGGTCAACGGTCCACCTTGTGGGAGGCTTTCCAACGCTACGTCTTCCGGTACGCGGTAGCCACTCCAGAACCTTTTAGCCCCATCGTCCATCCGTTCTGCGACCAATGTGCCCTGCCCACTGCCACGTAAGCTTAGCAATTCTTGGGGCTATGTCGGTTACCTTGGTTCTCCTTCGGATCTCTTGATTTCTGATTCAATCACGAAGGGAAACTCAAGCAAAGGCCTCTCCATTGCCCTATGGGTGACTTTTAGCCTTCTAATAAGGCCCATTGTGAGTTTACCCAGTTTCCTTAGTTGCAACTAATAAATCACAAATCTAATCATTTCGATGGTTTTCATCACAAAGGAGGAGCTCGTGACTAAGTAATAACAGCCGCACGGGTCGATCCATCAGGTTAAGCTACTCTTGCCGGGGTTGGTCCGTGGATGGGTGACCATCTCTTCATACCGAGACTCCTCCGTGCCTCGGAAAGCACGTTAAGCCGTTGGTCCCGGCGGTCATTCGAGGATCTTTGACAGACGTTACGGGTCGTCAGAAGCCCGAAAGTCTGACAACCAGTCTTACCAAGGGGTATCGTATTACCTAGTTACTGGGTTATGTAGGTCAGATAGGCAGTCGCTCTATGTAAAATACTTGTATTCAGCTGCCTCCGGTTAGACTGAAAGCCGACCCCAACATAGTAAGTAAGGAAAAGGGTAGGCAGATTGATTTTTTTTTTGTTTTCATCACAAAAAAGGAAACAACTTCAATGGCTTCTCTCTTGACTTTAAATTTAATTTCCACCAAGAATAAAGGCGACATACGACGGTTCAACAAATTGTCCGACAAATATTCAACGATCCTTTATTGAGACTTACGAGCGAAGGGCTCAAAGCGTTGTCCTCGTAAATAATGTACTCTAAAGGATCGCCAGTTTACATAATAGCTTTGGAAGTGGCCTTATTTATCAGAAGATAGGATATCTTGGGCAAGTTTGACCTGTGACGTCAGATGTATTGGCTTGTAATACGTCTGTTTTAGGAAGATTAGTTAGGTTAGATATTTCGTGATCAGATTAGGGTGGTACGTGATTTGGTTGAACCGTCTCGGCTATCGAATTGGTACTTAGTTAGGAATGGATGGTGGTGTGATCAACTTGTTATGGCTATGTTTTTTTTGGAATATAGAGATGTCAGATAGGTTTGGTATACAGTTATGTCTTTGCAGTAATTATGGTTTAATATGTGTTTACATATACAGGTTATTAGTTGTTGGTGTTTTACCAATAACCCTGTATATTACCTTATTTTATAAGGACTGTGATACATTGTTGTCTTATCATTTTTACTCAAAGCAACATAAGATTTTAAACCACTTACAGTATAAATTAAACTTAGTCGTCATTAACTGAGTCAAATGATTCGTGAAATCGAGTTGGCTCAAGATTTTTTCAAAAACTTTATTAACACCTCAACTGAACTACTTTTTATACGGATCTACTTACCTCAAGAATAATATTTTACGAACTATAAAATAGAATCGTTTCACCAAAGAGGGTAACATTTCTCAAAGAAACTCCTCTCAAAGCTGCGTTTCCTACGATTTATGATTACTCGTAAAACGGTTTCTGGTTGAATTAGTTGAAAAGTTGTGAGGAACGAGTAAACTTGGTAGAACTTCGCTCAGACATTATTCTTTAAACTATGGTATTTTTGATGAAAGTTTTCGTTAAGTACATAATTACTGTTTGTACCTTAATTTAACTTTGCAGGTAAAATATAATTTGTATTCATTATCACCGAACTATATAATATTAACGCATTCATTTAACACCTCTTAACAGCTCAATCAGATTGATTAAGTTACGAAATTACTGGTTTAATTAACCAATCAAATTAGTTTACTGCAAAGGGCCTCTTTGCCTAATTGAGTAACATATTATAATTGTATGATTATATGCATAGTAATGAAAACCCGGAAGACGTAGCGTTGGAAGGCTTTCCCACAAGGTGGACCGATGACCTGGTGAAGGCCGCGGGAATGCGCTGGATGCGGGAAGCACAGAACCGGTCGAAGGGGCGGTGCTTGGGGGAGGCCTATGTCCAGCAGTGGACGTCTTTCGGCTGAAATGATGATGATGATGATGCATAGTCCCGAGATAAACTTCTGGTTTCTGAAACCATTCAAACCATGTGAACGGTGAAGGAAAACATCGTGATCAAACCGGCATGGCAGATAGATTTTTTCGACGGCATGTGAAGCCAAGTCAGAGGCCCTTTAAAACTCTGGCACCAGGTTAGTAACTTACCACACGAAAAAGAAGAATTATTCAATCCATTCTGTTTTCAAATCTTGTATCTATTTATATGGTTTTAAGTCGTCCAATAGCAATAATGGCTAACACACGATTTGACGACAGACTTGTTGTTAAAAGGCTTGATTAGCGTTAGAAAAGCCTATTACTTGAGGTTTGTACCTTTTTGTCTCAAACTTTACCAAACGACTGACCAAACTATGTATATATATATATATATATATATATATATATATATATATATATATATTCCTAGTTAAATACCTACTATGATCAGGCGATCACAAGTTACGTAATTAAGTTGAAACCTTCATTACGGCCGGTATTTTCCGCTGCGTCCATTTTGTTCAGAAATAGTGTTATTACTATATAATCCGGACACGTGCCGGACAGGCACGGGTAAGCTCACATGTTGCCCAAAGTATTTATGTCATTTCGCTGGCAGGAACTGAAATTAACTCTTTGAACGTGTCAACAAATTCTGATTTCAGTAATTAAGGTATTATTTTTGTATTCAGTGCAGATTTTAATGGGAATTATAATAGGCTAGCTTTTTTAAGGATTAACAAACTGCGAACCTGTAGCCACTGCGTTATATTGCTGAAAAAAAAATGTGGTCACTGATAATTCTGTTAAGCGTAGGTATACCTAATCAAAATTTCGTTTACCTTTTCTTTAAATCTCTTCTAACTTTTGGGGCAGCCTTAAAAATGAGGCTTTTATTAAAGATTTAGGTGGTTAAAAAAGAAAGTTATCTAAATTATGAACACAGTCAATTTTCTGGGATATTTAATTCAACATTATTTGTTCTTAAAAGTAATAAATAAGCTAATAGTACAGAAAACTACTATTCATGCATGCAGGTCAGTAATTACTTATGCGTCATGCAACTAAGCATATTGCTTTTTATTAATAAACTGGCACGAACTTCCCATATTCAACTTTTCATAGAACTATAAGGGGTGTTTTACATTTATTTATTTAAAAAAATAGGTACGCCAACAACATATACATTGTACATTAAATATTAAAAGTTAACAGGTATGGGCGCTTATGTATATACCAATTGCAGGTGTATACTACATTCACATAAAACAAAGCAACCTTCGTAGATTATACCTAAACAAAACAGCTTTGACATAAGTGGGTGGTGGTTTTTTGTAGAGAACAAAAAACTGAAATACAAACTGACTTTTTATATCAATAAAGTTCTACCTAGCTAAAATAAGCTTGACTAAGTTCATACTTAGTCAAGCTTATTTTAGTTAGGTCACTGGCCGTTTAAATGTTTGTTTAAATGACTACGCAAGAGGGTTACATTATAAAACAAAAAGGTAAGATATAATACGGTACCTGACTACTAAACTGACTTCGAAAAAGGGTTTTAAAATAAAATCTACGTCCCACCATTTTTACTTCCTTGGGACATAATTATATTATACAGAGGTTTAAAATAGTAGTACCCATGAAGTACCACTACTTGATGTCTTGTGTACTATAGGTACACCTCCTAAAGTCTATTGCCATCAAATAGGATTAAATTCAGACACCGGGCTGCTAATGTGATGGAAACACCCAATAGCACTTTGCCCGACCTTGGAATAGAACCCAGGACCTCGTGCACAGCAGTAGCGCTTGCGACCACTCGACTCGACAAAAAAGGAAAAAAATGTGACGAAAAACTTTGAGCGCCAATTACTCGAAACTATGCAAAAGGTTCACACGGCTACACGTCAAGCTATACATTTCCAGTTTATGCTGGTCTCTCATTGTATAGGATTTCCGTACAATACGAGGTCAACTTATACTGGAAATTTACAGCTTGATATGTAGCCGTGTGTACTTACTGCACTTATCGTTAGCGCGGCAGAGCAGTAGCGCTTGTGATCACTCGACTAACGAGACAGATAGGTCCATAATTAGGCAACTTCCCAGCCTTTTCCGGTTGGAGCTTTGTCTAACCAGTGGCGGTGGGAACGCTAATAATAACTTCACTCAACAAATACTAACGTTACAGCAATGTTTAACAAACTAGGTATGTAAGTACCTACTTAGTTAATAAATTATGACTTGAGATACGCAGCATTTTAGAGTTATAATTAAAACTTTGTGGTGTGACTACTGTAACTGAAGTCAGACTGCGTTGTGAATAACAGAACTTGTTTAAATTAAAATTCAATCAATCTGCCTAGCCTTTTCCCATCTATGTTGGGGTCGGCTTCCAGTCTAACCGGATGCAGCTGAATAACAGTATTTTACATGGAGCGACTGCCTATCAGACCTCCACAACCCAGTATCTGGGTAATACGATACCCCTTGGTAGGACTGGTTGTCAGACTTTTGGGCTTCTGACGACCCGTAACGACTGTCAAAGATCTAAGAATGACAGCCGGGACCATCGGCTTAACGTGCTTTCCGAGACACGGAGGAGTTTCGGTATGTAAAGGTGGTCACCCATCCACGGACCAACCCCAGCAAGCGTAGCTTAACTTGATGGATCATCCCGTGCAGCTGTTATTCCTTGGCCACGAGCTCCACTAAAAATTCACCATTCCACTTACAATTAAAATTCTATTTCATAATACCCATCAGACATCTTGAATTTTCCATAGAAATTGTTCCACCAGAGAGCCTTCTTTCTTGATTTATTTATGCCTGTGTATCAGAAAGGTGTGGCCATTACATTATACTGAACAACCTTACTCCATGGGACCAACATCACAATCGCGAAAAAATTATCAACTGTCCCGTACAAAATTTCAATACCTACACGACCCGAAGGTTTGGGACTGCTGATAATTTTGCTCGATTCATAATCAATATTTTAAACAGTTGTCTAGCTATATTTCATATTTCCATACAGTAATATTGCCAAATTAATCAAAACAGCGAAATATTTGACATCTATTTGCGACGTTGCCAACTTTCAGAAGGTTAAGGTTCTTTCTTAAGGTTGATGGTCTGGACCACACCATACCGTTCTGATACACGGCGTATTTGATGAAATGAAAAAAGTGGACTGAATAATCACAAAACAATGGTATCAATAGTCATGTAATGACAAAGAATATCTTATCTACAAAATCCTATGTTTACATAATAATGCTAAAACCCAAAAAGCCAATAGACCAGGGTGAATCCACCACTTGTCGGCCAGTGGTCGAAAGGGTTATAAATAGCCATCAGCGCGCACATTTTTCACGGCAGCCTCTCGAAAGCTTCACACTGTATATATTCGACGCTAACGTGAAAACGGACATAATAAATAGTTTTCTATCGACTCTAGTTGTAAATTCACAGGATTTTCACCACTGCACTTCCTATTTGACTTTTAACAAATCATAGCCATCAATAACTTTGTTATATTGCTTTGAACAGAAGGAACAGCTTAAAAGTTTTAATGTTATGTGGAGTAGTTGAGTCGTGAATACTTATCTGGGAATTTACTGACACGAATATTGCGTGACCAGTGAAGGGTTAGGGTGCGTTGTTTCATGGTCAAAGCGCGTGTTTCGTCTGTCGCATGACCACACCCGTGAGTTAAGCGGGCTTCAGGTTTTATTTTTATTGGCCGAGCTATGGAACGGGTGTCTTATCTTTTGTCGTTTTTTTATGGCCACGCGTTTAGTTTTTTCTTTGCTGCCAGTTAGATAGTTAATTAACTTTAAAGATATTTCGAACAAAATTGTTTCAGAGAGTCTGGAAAACCAAGTTATCAGTTTCCTAACACATGTTCAACACATTTCAAATTTACATAGAAATAGAGGAACCGAAGCGGTCGTACAAAAATATCAAATCACTGTTCGCTACGTGACACGACGTCTAAAAACATGCAAATCAATGTCTGCCTTGAGAAATATGTTGTATATTTTCCTGAGCACATCAACATAAAAATGTAAACTCGATAAATTGCTCAGACATACGACGCATGCCCCTTGTTCCAGGTGAGCGAGTCAATCGGGCTGGCACGCAACTGGGGCGCCCACCCTATTGAGCGGCTCGTGTAGTAACAAACAACCACAACTGTGCTGCAGTTGACAATGAAAATCGATATGTTGCAGAACATTGTAGTAGATTATAAACGTATTTTGTGCTAGATTGAGTTTTCTTTTGTCGTTTTTAGAATAGAAATAGAAAATGATTTTAAATATGCCTTTCATAATATTAATTTGACTGAGCTTGTGAAGAAAATCAGACGAAAAACTGGCTGCTCTAGTTCGATATTAGACGACACACGTGTTCAATTTGGTACTTACTTTCATGTTATTCACAAAGTATTCTCTTTGTTGCAAAAGTTTCGCTTACCAAGTACCTAAACAGAATGTTAAGGTATACATTTTCTTTCATAAAAATAAGTTCATTTCGTTTACGTAATTTATCTGAAGAGCACAACATTTTATTACTGGAATTAATTGCTTTCCAAGTTTGAACGATGTAACCCTACCTACATACAAACAAGTAGGTACATCAGTAAGAGTACCTAGAACTCGTCGGAAAACCAATTAAACTTGATGTTGACAGGAAATACGCGACGTCGCCGACATAGGTCACTTCCGGCGATGAAAATTACATCCCTTATAGTTTCCAGGCCGCATCGGGCAATGGCTGCCGGAAAAAATATCAGTAATTTTATAATTTCGGTGTGTTCTTTTTTCATTAGCGAGACTTACGAAGTGGGTACAATCATTGCGTTTCTATAAACTTATGATAGGTTTGAAAGAGACAAAAATAGATTGACGTTATAATTAGAGTCAGTCTTTTGAAAACACGTTATGTATTTACAATTACATATATAACAAAATTAAAAAGAAAAGAAATAAAGGGGAGGGGCTCATTGTGCGTCAAAGAATTCGTCCGCATCGCTGTCAAAAACAACTGTCTTTTGTGAAAACCACCACAGTTACAAAATGCTATTTTATTCAGGACACTATACCGTTTCATTAGACTCTGACAAGAAATAAACAGCGGTCACTGTCGGACTCCATAGACAATATAGAGAAGCGCGATGAGAGAAGCTTTGTAATTGATTGCAAAATATGAAGCAATATTTACTCAAAAAGGAGTTCAGTAATCGAAAATAATAAAAAAACAACCAAGTTCTGCATTCAAATAAGACTTTATTTTTATTAATTAAATACCAACGTATGTTGATATTAAAGGATATTTTGGATTGGAACTCAAGGTAAAAGGTTAGTTTATCGTTTGCTGTTTCCTTTTTTCCTTCACCGTTTTTAAAGCAAGTGATATTTATATAATACGCATATGCATCTGAACAGTCAGAGGTGCGGGCTTTGGGTTCGAACTCGAGACCTATGACTTGGCAGTCCGACGGTCACACCACAGCTATCACTGCTGTTAACAGCCCGAGCTGTTTGATGATAAGATAATAATAATTATGACCATATTGTTCTACGCTTCACACGACTGTTCATAGCAACAGTGTGTACAATAGTAGGTATCAACCTACCCCACATTACCAGCCGTTCATGTGAACTGATTCGCAAATCTACTATCTAGTTAATACAATATACAAGAACTTGATACCTATGCTGTAAGTAAGTCTCAGTAGGGATGGATCCTATGATTTTCCGTGTCAGTGAGTTTCTACCTGTGTACAATATACGATGTAACAATCTGAGTATCAATCCGCGGTCAGGCAGAAGACTGCCTATTCCAGAACAATGAATTGTTGTATTAATAGTAGTTATAAAGGATGTTAGGGTAAACACCGTTATCCTTGCAATCACTGGTTTGGTTTCATTTATAGAACGTAAAATCAATGTATAATTACAACTTTTTTTTTAATATTTTTCAAGCACGGCGTCAGATAGAAACTTTTTAAAATCTTTTAATGAAAATAACGTTTTTTTTTGTTGTGTTCGGTCATTTATTTTTATATTTAAGTCAACTACCCATGGTTTGAATGACAAGAGTGTTTACCCTTACATCCTGTACCTATATAATAGGTCTTTACCTATGAAATTGCCGTTCTGCAGTGCTGGCCATTTCAAATCAAAATAATTTTTGTTTGGCTAAGAATTCTAATTTCAAATTAATTTTATTTTAAAAACATGGAATTCTTTTTTCAAAAGAAGTCATTTGTTTAATGATTAGTGTTACATTTTCATCGCATTTCAATCTTTTTCGTCATCATGTAATTATGGAATATGAGTACCGTCGTGGCAGCAATGCGGCACAAGCGGCACGCAACATCAACGACGTTTACGGAGCTAACACTACAAACCAACGCACCACCTGTTATTGGTTTGCTTGCTTCCGTTCTGGAAATTTCGACCTGAAAAATGAACCTCGCGGTCGTCCGAAGACTTTGGTCGACAATGACGAATTAAAGGCGATTGTGGAAGCTGATGATACACAATCTACGGCTGAATTAGCAGCAGCTTTCGACGTTAGCGTCAAAACAATATTGGTCCATTTGCGTCAAATTGGCAAGGTAAAAAAGCTTGACAAATGGGTGCCCCACGAACTCAATGATCGCCAGCGCGAACTACGCGTCGAGGCGTGCCTTGCACTCCTCAACAGATACACAAATGAAGGAATTTTGAACCGCATTGTTACCTGGGATGAAAAATGGATTCTGTTTGATAAACGCAAGCGCTCAGCAAGTTGGTTGGATCCTGGTTCAGTACCTAAACAATGCTCTAAACGAAAACTTACCCCTAGAAAAGTGATGGTCACTGTTTGGTGGTCTAGCGCCGGTGTGATTCATCACAGCTTCTTAACAAACGGGGTGAGCATTACTGCAGATGTGTACTGTGAAGAACTGAACACAATGATGGAGAAGCTGGCACATCTCCAACCAGCATTGGTCAATCGCTCGTCTCCGCTGCTCCTGCACGACAACGCGCGACCTCATACTGCACAGCAGACGGTCTCCAAGTTGCAAGAACTGGGGTTGGAAGCTCGCCGTCATCCGCCCTACTCACCAGACCTTGCGCCTACAGACTACTACTTTTTCCAGAATTTGGATAACTTCTTAGCGGGAAAAAAATTCAATACCCGAGAGGCAGTACAAAATGCCTTTGAAGAATTTGTTGCCTCCCGTCCAGCTGATTTCTTTAAGAAGGGCATCAATAAACTGCCACTGCGTTGGCAAAGATGCATTGATTGCATGGGTGATTACTTCGATTAATACAATTAAAAAATACATGAAAAAAAATCGTTTAAATTTTTTCATACAAAACGGCAATTTCATAGGTAAAGACCTAATATTTCGGTGAAGCCCTAGAATGTGAATGGGCTTTTAGTAACTGCATTAAAATAAAAGTAATTACCTACTTATCAATTACAAATAACAATAATATGTAGGTACATAGTTAGGAGCCACAGTTTAATTGTAGATTATATGATTTAAAATCTCTTGTGCTAAATTAAAAATTCTCTCAATATTTATGGAACTCACATACCTATTAACTTGTTTGCATCAACAATAATAAAAAATATGTAAAAACAATTAATTATCATTATCACAGTTCAAACTGTGATAATGATTGTTAATTGTTTTTTTGTTATATATTTTTCTAGTGTATAATTAAGTATAAATATAAATAAATGATAATATGTTTAGCCCACCTTATCGATTTCGACAGCGGCGGCCCTTTGAAATTATTATTTCCTAGCGTGTAGGTAACTAATGCGATACAGATAATTAATATTTTAAACAGAGTTATTATTATATAGAATATCTATTATTATTATATAGAATATCTAATACCGGCTCTATCAGAATACCAGCGCTTCGGTATTTATTTATTTTTTAAATATCGCAGCATTATGTTGAGGTAGGAACCTTTTTGGCCTCGCACAGGTCAAAAGTATTTTGTTAATTTTAATTATTCTTTTATTTTAATTTAATACTTTCTTTATATTATTGCTTGTTTTTTCTGTGCGTGTCGCAAATAAAATATATTCTTCTTTCTTTCTTTTCTTTCTTTCTTTCTATATAAAGTCGGTTTCATGAAAAATTTACACAATACCGCAACATGTGACAGGAAGAAAGCTTTCCAAGAATAATATAATTAAGCCCACCCCCGCCATATCTGAGCCGCGCACTTGATGACGCAACTTCCGTTCTACAATCACGTGTAAAAATATTTATATAATACATTGAGCAAAAGTTTCTCATTAAGTATCGATTCAAATGTTGTGAAATATGATACAATTCGCAAAAATAATGCGAACTTACTGTATGTAAAGTAAATTGTTAAGCAAATTCACTACTAACTTAAATTATCTGTGTATTCAAATCACATAGGTAGTATTAAATGAAAAACTACATATTGAGGGTGTGTCAATTTGCTAAACAATTGCCTTTTTTTTTTTTTGAGGTTGGGAAATCATCCTATGACTTCTCCCGCTCTGGGCGGAGCGGAAGGGCATGTCAGACTTTTACTGACTAAAACCCACCCGTGTTCCTTCAGTTGCCTATTGCCAAGGTCCCAGTATCCCTTTCGGACTAACCCGCAACCCTGGCAGTGCTAAACAATTGCCTGAGTTTTCCATACTGTATTTCAATCTACTACTACTTCAGGAAATAGTTGCCGTTGGATTTCACTAACGGTACCTATTCATAGTTTTGCACTAAACTGTCATCTTAGTATACCTAAACCTACTTTTACGAAAGTTGTAGAGTGTATAGCAGCTACAGTAAACGCAAGCCTTGACGGTAATTGTTAGTGAAGATGAAAGGATAATGAAATGAATCACGGAGGCTCTTCAAGTAAACAGGTCTAAACGTAAAGGGGTTTTTGGCTTTTTAACTTTTCAGGGAACCGATTAAATTTAAAGAAAAGTAAACGCGAAAACGACGTTCAAAGACACGAAATTCAGAATTGGTTTTTTCTAATTATTTATTTTAGTTTTACAGCTTTGCTTGAAATATTACGTTAGTTAAGCTACGTTTGTAGAGGATCCAGCTTTGCTGAATTAAGCTATACAAGTGATCTTTTGCCATGACCGTACCTACTCATAGTATAATATGATATTCAAAGTTCATGAATGCATGAGCACATTATTTATACAGTTAGTGTTATTTTTTGTGTTAACAGGGAACTTAATTGGTACCTAAATTAATGAATTTTGGTACCAATTCAGTTCACTCTAAACACCAAAAAATAGGGAACCAGAAACGGATCCAAATAACCAGATTTAAAAAGAAAATCCTTCCAGTCCATTTCATCCGCTATTAAAATCCTAAACCCATCTGCGCTCGACAGTTACACGGCTTTTTTCGATAACCCTGCAATTTTGGAGAGCATGCAATCAATACGACAGCCGCTCGTGGGTGATTGCTGTTTTCAATCAGCCGGGTTATATGGGTGCACGAATATCTACGACATTTTTCTGTGGTCGTATGCAATTGCATGCGGTTGTAGGAACGAGTATATTTGAGCAGAGTGAAATGAAATTCAGCGTTTAAGGAAAGTAGTTTTCCGATATGTATGTGCATGGAAATTGTTGTACAAATATTCTTATGCAATTCTTTGATAATGAGTTGCAGTCTAATGTAGAAGAATATGAAAAGACACTACATATTCCGTTTTGACGTTACGAGAAAATGTTATATTGAAAACTAGCTGCGCCCCGCGGTTTCACCCGCGTAAGTCTCGATCCCGTGGGAATATCGGGATAAAAAGTATTCTATATGTTAATTCAGGTAATAAACTATCTGTTTGCCAAATTTCATTCAAATCCATTCAGTAGTTTTTACGTGAAAAGAAACAAACATCCATCCATCCATACTTACTTAGTTAGATTCGCCGTAAAATTCAATGCATGTAGAAACTTCATGTAATATACCTACTTTATTAGTGGCTTCCTATCTCTAGAGACTTTGTTACTTAACAATCTCAATAAACCGATAGTGGAGGTCTAATAAGAAACCGTTCCACGAACCAAGCGGAAGCTTCGTCTTTACAACGTCATGAAACCAAATATTATAAAACTACCCACATCATCATAGAATCACATGCGCTGTTCATTTACCGAAGTGTGCCCGTCGAAAGCAGACGCGTTCACGTAATGCAGAACAAGTGAACAATGCACCTATTGTATTAAAGTATCTGCCGCCATTGTGAGCAGTAAATAATGCGGTGTATTAAATTTTATCACGCACCGCAATAGTGGAGTATTTATTTCAATCATATTGTCTACGTGTAACGACTGGAATACGAAGAGGTTTTTTATGAAAATTACTTTTCGTAATTTCCTTTGTTCCCACAGCAAAGAAAATATACCAAAAGTAATTTTGATGATGATTTTGGTACTATGGGACTGAAAGCTGTAGGCCGAGACATGCTTATTACCGGTAGAATTAGAATTTATAGATTTGTAAGAATGTAGTTTTACTTAACTAGTATTATGTTAATCATTCTAATAACTTTCGATACATCATCAACTTCTCTCAGGTCACGTTGAAACCTTGCAGTTATTGATTTCCTACGCTATACTAAAAGTAAAGTCAAAAACATTGAGTGAACTCTTAAAACTTAACCTGATCCCAGAATGTTCCCGTAAAACTTCAAAACTTGGTACCTATCTCATAAACTTTGCAAGTCTTCTTATTTTTAATTCCGTACGAAATTTTTCCGTCGGTTTTCCGTGCATCGTCAATAACACTAGTGCGGCGCCGGCATCATATTGCGATGCACGAGGAGTGAGCGAGCGGAGCGTTCGTTCGGAAATTGCATCGTGATGTTTTGCTCGATTTTCCCCTCACTCGATGGCACCGAAACGCGCTAATTGCTCGCAATCTATTGCTTTTTAATGTGTTTGCAGCAATCGGGAGCTTTATTTTCGATTATTTTTGTACGCAGAGTAAACGGTGACAATCATTTGAATTGCAAAGGACTTTTTGTTCAACCAATTCTGTTGGGATTTCGTAATTGATGTGCTGGTTTTACTGTTTTATTGCATCATTTTTGGTAGTGTATCAAATGAAACGTTGCTTTATACACTAGCGACTCGCCCCTGTTTCGAACAGTTTTTACGACTTGACAAAACATTTAAATAGGCGAGTTTAATATTAATGTGTTATCCATAAAAAACCTTCCGGAATAAGTTCTCTAAATGCTGGTAAAAAGCACATCAAAATCCGTTGCGTAGGTACTTTAGAAGAACGACGCGGTCTCACAGACAGACAAGAAAAGCGACTTTAATTTATAATATGTATAGATGTCTATATGTGGCTCCATATAGCTTGAACTTCAATAAATCGTGCAGTGCGCTTGATATTTCGTGCTTGTCTCGAGAGGCTGCCAGTCTCGGACAAGTATGTCTGTAATCTATGCCCGATGCAATCTGCCGTAAGTGGTATGCAGGGCATGTGTTCAACATTGATTGGTGCTATACTTCCTGCATATGCATATCAAGACACCTGCATTGTTAGGTATATATAAAGGTTTCATATTCCGTTCTTTAAAGAATTATTGAAAATAATTACTTACACGGGGCTTAAAACAGTCACTTTGGCAGAATCATAATATTATGAAAATATTATGAATCATCGTAAAATGTCACAAACTGACAATTCATAATATGATCTGCGTGTAATTCTTATTACGAAATAATTCTTCTGTTTTATAGTTTTCTATGGAGATTCGTAATATGGTACACAAATTATGAATTGCTTCTATGTCAAATTAGAGGAATTGCCAATAATAGCTGGGATTCAAGAAATGAACTGCTTTTAGAGGAATTGTTCGCTGTGGCCGGTTTACGCGCCCTTATGTCTTGATGGCCCAGTGGTTAATGCCTCGCCTCTCATGGGTTCAAATGCGGGCAAGTGCCAATATGATTTTTTCAATTCATATGTACTTTCTGAGTTTACCTTGGACATGACTGATATCGGTGAAGGAAAACACATCGTGAGGAAACCTGGACTTATAGTTATTATAAGTCTCAAATTGCCAACTCGTATTGAGCCCAGCGTAGTGGTGATCAATGCTCGGTATGTTACATGGTTCCTTGAATATTAGTCTTTTTTCCTACCCCGGCACCTAATGCTGATACTCGTATCAGATTTCAATAGAGTAAATGTAAATTTTTGTCTCACTCCACGTTAACACAACACTAAAAAATTGCATAAGAATGAACGTTCATCTGCTACTTTCATTTCATTTTTCAATCATTCGGTCGGAGAGTGAAAAATGAATACATTTTTCACTTTGATTGATTTTGTATTCAGACGTTTCAATTCGAAGTAAAAAATGAAGCATTTGATATTAGCTTAATATGCTTGCTCAGGTTAGAACACGAAACACTGGCTTTCTTAAATAAAGATAACTTGAGCGAAACGAGCACTTTACAGATATTAAGCTATTAACTACATACACTGTTCAAATACGAGTCGCTTGGAAGAAGCGATGGCTCGTCGCTTAGCGAGCGAATGTTGCCGAGAATGGAGCGATTATGCGTAGAGTAAACGCCAGCCTTATAAGTATATTCGGTTTTGTTGTGTGCTTTAGAATGATTCGAAAATATTGTATACTTGTATGGTAGTTACGAAAATGTTAACTTTGGTAAAAGAAGCAAAAGTGGAGCTCAAATCACAAAGTTACTGTAACATTTCGTAGCAAAATCCAATTAATTTTAGAACATTTTACGAATAAAATATCTTTGTCAAGCTATTTAGGTAGGTACTCAAATCTTATATACTTCTTCTGCTGATTCAAGCAGATTGCATTTCACGTAAACAACAACAAAATAAAATATTAAAATAAGTTTGATAGACAAGATCGGATATTGTTCAATTACAGCAAAACAATCTGGAAAACTGCTCTGTACAACGTAAATTAAATATCCACAGCCTTTTTTAATTGTCGTAAACTTACCCTTCAAAAACACTGCCTCGTTGGTCTAGTGTTCGCAAGCACTAAGCCGGTCTTGGGTTCGATTCCCGAATCGGGCAAAGCGATATTGGGTTTTCCATCTGGAATTTCTCAGTAGCAGACAGGAGTCTGGATTTATTTATTAAAACTTTATGCACAAGTAAAAAAGATACTGTACAAAGGCGGATTTAATGCCTGAGGCATTTTCTACCAGTCAACCTAGGATTTGTGCCCGGTTGGTGGATATAATACTCGCCCTATAATATGGGACTTAACATTAACTGTCAAAATGTGGGTGTCCCTTAGGTGCACCTCTGCTCTACCCTTCGGTGATTACAGGCGTGATGTAATGTATACCCAATACAAAATACAAAATAATATTTTTGTATGAACGGGGTAATTTTCTGAACTACTGATCAGGTTACGAAAATTCTTTCAGTAGTAGGAAGCTACAATATTGTCGAGTGTCATAGGATATATTTATGTATGTTTTAACAAGACATTTCACTTACACGAAATCGCGGGGAGAAGCTAGTAAAATTTAAAAATGAGTTGAATAGGAACTCTCCCAAAGCCTTAGACCGGACAAAAATCAAAAAACTACTCTCATCTTCCTGTCCTTATCCCATGTTACTTGGGGTCGGCGCAACACGTTTTCTTTTTCCACTCTCCCCTGTCAAACGTCACGCTATCATTCACTCCCTTCTCTTTCATATCATTCCTCACACAATCCATCCATCTTTTCTTTGGCCTTTCTCTCCCGCTCCATCCATCAACATTTATATTCATCACGTTTTTAGTCACATGCGTTTCGTCCCTCCTCATCACATGCCCATACCAGGCCATACGATTTCCTTTCAAATTTTCTGTCACTGGCGCCACTTTTAAACTTCCCCTTATATACACATTTCTTACTTTATCCATTTTTGTCACTCCACACATCCATCTCAACATTCTCATCTTCGCTACATGCATTATTTTTTCATCCGTCTTCTTCACGGCCCAGCATTCCGATCCATATAGTACGAGAGGCCTTATCACGGATTACAAAAAACTACTCTAACGTATAATAATAACGTATACCCCTCACGAACCCGGTACAGAACCCCGTACCCACTGCATTACTTATAACGTTCCCTCCACAAGTACCAGGTACAGGCGCTGATTCATCGCCCTAGTCTAGACTGGTATTGATCACCGTCCCCCCTCTGCTGGTGACACTGCTGCAATGAATCACCGATAAACAGATTATGGGTAAATACCCCGACTCGTTTAATTGCACCCGCAGTTGTAAATTTTATTTTAATGGGGTTTTGAGTCAAAGTTCTTGTGGGGTTGGAAAAGTTTGAATTTTTGGCTGTAGGTATTTGGGTTGGTGCATGATTACGGAGTAAGGTATTAAAAAAATAGTAGTGGTCTTTATCGGTTCAGCGTGTTTGTAAATTCTAAAAGGTGTATTAACCGATTTTCTTTGTGGGTACTAGTTGCAAGCGGAAATACCTACTTGCTCTTGAAATACTAACTTTTAGTGAGAAACCACGGTCACATTTCTTTCGACAGTGATAACACAATTTTTGGTCACCGTCACAACTTAGATTTTTGTAGATAACTCAGCGAATTTATGGAAAAAAACAGCGTAACATCGTGAACGAAGCCACAAAAGTGAACCTGAGTAGCACCAAAGCGTGACACGCGTAGAACGTTACAGGCCAGCGTATATGAGCATGATAAACACATTCATTTGTTTATCCTACAACGCAACGTAGGCTCACTACATCGTAGGAAGATTATCCTCCAACCACAACGCTACTGACAGACCTACTGGTACTCGCATTTGGTATATGCCACTGCTATCCATCTTCCTGACAGACTTCCTTCCTCACTTGACTACACCCACAAAACGTCACGCTATGACAAATACCGTCTAGACGGTGGAACGGTCTATTTGTCTGTTGGACTTATACCTAGCTCTAGGTACACTCCGTCAGGATTACTGTTATTAGCTCAGGCAAATATGAGTATAGCTAATAGGTAGCTATACTGACCAGTCTTGCAAATATCTATAGTGTGATGTGTTGCTTGTTGCCAGCAGAAATACTATAAAGGATAGCTGATTTTCCTTCTTTCTTTTAGATCCTTATATATTTTTCTTTTAGATCATTTCATTTTAATGTTCTTTTAGATTATCGATCCATACTAAAAAAACCACTTCTTTTAGATCCATCGATTCGAGCTATATTTTGGATATTAGTGACAATTAAACTTCCGAACAGAAGACGGTAATGCCTCATGCCTCATGTACTGTAGTAAAAAGAAATTCAAAAATATCAAAGTATTTCAGCATATCATTGTCATCTAGTAACGCCTAAAAAACTGGCAACATTGCTATTGTTTTAGTCAAGCGGAATAGGTTACTAAATATATCAGCGTCTATTGTATTTTATAATGGATTTCCGCAAAGTCACGCCTGAATCAATTAACTATTGCTACGTTGAAAACAGTGATAATTTGGCCAAAGGAACGAGCCAGAAAAACTATTTCAACCCCTTCTTTTACTTATGATGTTACAACCCTGTCTCTTCATGTATGTAGACCAAGATACTTAAGTCCAATGAACCCTCACGATAATGTTCCTCACATAGCATTACCCACCCATCCGCGCGGCTATAATGTAATCTGACTGCAGACTGTAATAAGATGAAAGCACTCATCACTCGCTTGCCTCATTTACTTGTAC
This sequence comes from Lithophane semibrunnea, assembly GCA_947363905.1. Classification (NCBI taxonomy): domain Eukaryota; kingdom Metazoa; phylum Arthropoda; class Insecta; order Lepidoptera; family Noctuidae; genus Lithophane; species Lithophane semibrunnea. The sequence continues at coordinate 5,705,634 of OX376198.1, forward strand.
TGAAGGTAACACCCCTTTCTTGTGAGATTCTGAGGGATCTGGAGAAGCTGTTTAGTGGGTAATACTAGTTTAATGTACTCTTGCAAGATTTAGAGAGACACTGTCATATTGTATCTTGTCCATCTTTTTTGTACCTTATTAATGTCCTGCTAGGGGTGTATTATTATTTACAAAAACCTTTGTGTAAATATCAACAAAAGAAATGCTTTCTTATCTAACCTATAAACAACTTTGTTCAATAAGTAATTAGTTAATTGGTTGCGCCCGCGCTCCGGTCAGTTATTCAGAGGCTTAACTTAATTTAACTTTAAGGCGGTGGAAATTCCCACTAATCTGCAAATCATTAACCCAAACATCAACATAATAATGTGACCTATTTGGATTCTTTGGAAATATTGTACTGCAAGCATTGGCTTCTAAATTATATTGCGATCTAGCGCGTATCCATACGCGGCTTATTGCCAGATACGCCGATACGTTTCATACGTGTGTTACGTGTGGCGATGACACTTTGACAAGCACCTGATGTCGGTCGAATATTTATTTTGCGAATATAACGCCTGCTAAAATCCGCAGCTCCGAGGCTGTTTGCTCTCAAAATAAGCCATGTGAAAACGTGAATATTTAAATAGCATGGAACTCTCCTATTTATTGTTTGCATGAATCACGTAATTAAATTAACTGATTTAATTTGATGCATTGTGTTGATGAAGATGGCAGTTTTATTTTATAGTTTGTGGTTATAATGATTTTATTAATGCAAAATGTCGGGTTTTCCACTTCACTGACTTTTTTTATATAACATGCTTTTAAATTCTTCTAGGAATGATATAAAATATCACGTTGCATTTCAGTCAATGCTACAATAAGGCTCTCATTATCTTCTATGAACACAAAATCCCTGCAAGAGATTACGCAACGCCCAATTAAGCTAACAGAATAGAAACAAAAGCAGTCCCAAAACATTGTTTAAACAAAGCTACCCTTTGTTAAAACGCACGTATATTCGGAAATTCGGCACAAATTGTACTCGGGAACTCGGCAAATCCGGGTTTAGTTTCTAATTTCATTCCAGTGAATGTAATCGATCCACCATTCCACGTATCTTCAGTTTATATGCGAAATCCAGCTACCGTTGGCTTGTTAAATCCCTATTCTGCACTGAATGTAACATTAGTTTTCGACAGTGTTGCCAGTTCACGCCGAGCCGAATGTTGCCAGTATTATCGGCGTTTAGTTTTCTCATCACGTTCGATGTTAGTGCAGCACTAGTTTGAAATCTACTTCTGTGACCTCATACCATGCTGTATTATTTAGTGCTAATGCCGCAATAATCGTTGTGTTTTATGGAGGCCACATATTTTATATGGAAATATAGTGAGTGCAAGCATCGATGGGATATTTATTGTTAATATTTTCTCGTATTTGCTAACACCAATTGGCGGGGTTATTTATTTATATCTACCATACCATACCATACCATACATCTCATTGTAGATATCACCAAGCCTAGCCCAGTGGATCCTAATCAAGCTTTTTAGTAAGGACCTGTCAGTCACCGAAGTTCTTGTTAAACACTTTCCACTAAACACATATTCGGCACTAAAGCACATACCAAAGGTCTCATATGCTTTAGCACACCTGCAATAATTTTACTCTCGTCATCACTTTAATCTTTTAAGTAAAACAAGACGGAGCTATTACCTAGATGAGTTTCACATTCGCTTAACAGTAGCTCTCTGCCAATAGTCTGGCTCCACCGCAATGCAGCCAAAAATGGTGACCTAAAGTCGCGACCTATTTTCTAGGATATTCGGGTATTCGAATACGCGAATATAATAGACGATGATCCGAATTGTGAATGCGTCTCACGCTCCAATTGATAGTGTTTCATAGAGTGCGTGGGATACATTTTTTATCGTTAGAGAGAATATTTTTTCGGTGGAAATGTGAAATAAGAGTTTCTGTTGTTTCGCACAAATGTTAAAGTGAATTCACTGGAACAGGAAAGGTCAATTTAGGCCCATTTTCAATCGCAAAGTATAGTTAGCTATTAATGTATAACATACCTTTGTAGTATTAGTAGTAACTATACTAACTGCCCCGTTGGTCTCGTGGTCGCAAGCGCGACTGTAGAGCGTGGGGTCCTGGGTTCGATTCCCGGGTCGGGCAAAGTGTTATTGGATTTTTCCATTAGGAATTTCGTAGTAACAGCCCGGAGTTTGGAAGTTGGCGGTGTGATACCCCCGTGCCTCGGAAAGCACGTTAAGCCGTTGGTCCTACGCCTGATCTCTCTCCGGTCGTGTCGGATTACCGTCCCATCGGACTATGAGAGTGAGGGAAGAGAGAGTGCACTTGTGTCTGCGCAAACACTTGTGCACTATAATATCTCCCGCGCCGAAGGCTAGTCTCCGTTGAGATTGGCCGCCGTGGCCGAAAATACGGTCTGGAGGACTATTATTATTATTATTAGTAACTATAATACTACAATTCTTATTGTAGTGTTATATACGCCAATCCATTCCAACCCAAGGGGTCAAAGAAATAAAAACCTTCCCCGACACAATAATATAAATAAAGAAACAAGATAATAAAAACAAATAATAATAACACTAAAACATTTACGTCACTAACGGCGTCCACACGACTGACCCACATAAAGGGATTATGATTCGGACACATAACGCTGATGATCCGCATTGTGCATGAGGCTCACGTCCAACCTGCGGATACGGCGGGTACCGCGAATACTGCGGCTCATAGTCACTGCACTATGCGTGAGGTACTGCGGAAAAAGTTTTATGATATTCTCATAATAAAATATTTCTACGGCATGACAAAAAAATCAGTTCTGCTTCTTGGTATGTCGTCTTGCGTAAAATCTCAACTGAATAAAATTGTATAATGCAGTGGCTTTGCTAGCAATATCTTACGTGATTTTTCTTTTATTACTATGCATAGTTAATCAGTAATATAAATAAATATCTTCTGTCTTTTCTTATTCTAATTATTTCTTGTTGCGGTGGACATTTTATGATAGCCCGATAACTTTCCAACTCGATCGATCAACACATATACTTTTTACATGACGAGATCCTGAACTCGTTAAAAGCACATACCTACATATCATGTACATGAAGAGACGTGATGTAATGTAAATAATATACGCTAATGATCCTCGCGTATTGTGAGGCTTAACACGTGCCAATTATGTGGGACTCGCGCGTCTAACTTCATAAAGAAACGATATATGAGTACTACAGAGTTTTACTGAGTAATGTGTTCAGTGAAGGCAACGACAGAGGCAGAAAAAGGCCTTTGATTAGAGTAGTGGGACAGTCATCATCTGCCTAGTCTTTTTCCAACTATGTTGGGGTCAGCTTCCAGTCTACTGGCTAGGCTACTGTATTTACACGTAATAAATGCCTATCTGACCTCTAAACCTAGTTACTGGGTAACACGGATACCCTTGATAATACCAGTGCCATTTTTATCAAAACTTACAACCTCGTACTACCAAATGCGATTAATTAGTTCACAATTAAAGTACACTATTTTGACACTTTTTTTCGTGATTTTGTTTATCAAAAAAAGTTACAACTTGTAGAAAATCATAACAAATCCTGAAAGTGTCCGGCGACTCTAATCCGTCTTACAAGTTTACAAGTGTCGTGCTTAGTACCGAAATAAGTGTTTAAATTCGATTTTCTTTTTTTAAATGTGATCAAAAGAGGGAGATGACCTGATGCCCGTATCCCAGCAGTGGGAAAATTAAGGCTGATTTTGAGTATGGAGAAGAGCTATGAATTTAACGAAAATTAACATTCTAGGTAACTTGTGAACGTGTAGACTAGTAACTTTTGATAAACAGGGCCCTGGTTGATTATCGGGCTTCTGACTATCCGTAACAACTGCCAAAGATCTACAAATGACATCCGGGCCCAACGGCTTTTGTTTAAACATCTTAAATTCGTGAAGCTATCCTAATGTAAAACAACCACATTTTAATTCTAACATTGCTTTTGAGTCCTGAAAGTATATTTAAACTGTTATCTATCTGTTTCTTCCACGGTCATATCGCAGTTGTTTACTCTGCTCAATATCCATGAATCTATTTCCTTTCATGTCATATTGCTAGTCTTTACTCTATTCTGTTATTGTTTATTAGAAAATCAATAATGCCACTCCATTCTTATTGACTAAGGTAGTATTGGCACATCTCAAACCTTCCTTTTCCAAAGAAAAAATGATATTTTCCAATGCGAAGTCTATTATGAAGTCGAGAGCCTTCTTCGATGAAGGTGTAAGTAAAGAGGGATGTGTATTTTTAGATTGAGTGACGTCATTAACCTATATTTATAAGGTAGGTAGGGTAGGTAGGTCACTTCCGATACAGACGCACTCGGGTCCCATTCTTCGAATGGAGGTGGGTATTACACATTCTTCGGTTGCTCTCAGGTTTAAATATAAATGTTTTGTTGAAAAGACAAGGAGATTTATTAGAAAAACCTGAACGTTTTGTAACATACTCCGCGCCGTAGAAAAAACGTGTCCGTCAACAAGCTTCCATAGAACACTGATGACCGCCGTGCCTACACACGGTGAATAAAGCGTAGATGTAAACGCCAAAAGAAATCTGTACATACTAAGGGCCTTATACTGTGTATTACAGGGGTGTTTGCCAAGATGAGCACAATAAACTTTCCAGCGCAGAAACTTACATTTTTAATTATATTACAAAACTTTTAGTATCATTTTCTGGTAGATACACTACTTTCTAGCATATTATGACTATTAACTCAGTCACATTTTCAAATAAATATGTCTCCACTTTGCTTTGCGCTACCAAAAATCATAAAGCTCTAAACACTCCAAAGTAGATATACCACTACGGAAAAGAAGTTTCCCAAAAAAACTAAACGAGCCTCCGTTTAGACCTTCCCGCTCCGGGCCCGTCCCACTTTCACAACGAATTAATTTAAAGCACCTTCCTAACAATTTTGTAACAGCAATTAACCGTTATACTTTGAACTATAAATATTCACAGTATCGCGTCCAGCTTCATCGCTGGCATTTCGCAGAGAAATTGCCAATTTCCTGCCGCTACGGTGCCAGTCCATATAGCTGTGTATACATAAATAATTTGTTTTCATACCAATTTGCACGCAGTTTTGGTTGATTTATAGCCTTTACAGTTTTTAGTTTACTATTGGTGTTTTGGTTTCACTTTATTGAGTTGGAAATATGAGCTTTGTTGTGCGCTGTCAGTTAGTGCAGTATTTATTATATGTATATGACAATGTTTTGGAACATGTTTGCCCCGTGTTGTATTTGAATACGCTTTGTTAGATTTGAACTCTTTATTGTTTACTAGCTGCGCCCCACGGTTTCATACTTGTAAGTCTCGATCCCGTGAGAATATCGGTATAAAAAGTATCTATCTATGTCTTATTCTAGGTCATGGTCTACCCATGTGCGAAACATCCAAATCCGTTTAGCCGTTTTAGCGTGAAAGCGTATCAAACAAACAAACTCACTTTCGCATTTATAATATTAGTTAGGATAGTATTTTTAGCTCACGAAGCGACGCGCGCTTTACTTATGGTAACCAAGTGTACAAACACGCTGTGAATGTGTGCGTGAAGACGAATCAGCACATAACACACACTTCCGACTTCACCCTTGTCTCGGACGGCATTAAACACTCCTGTACACTTAGTAAACACAAGGAAAGCACGCGTTGCTTCGTGAGATACATATACATGATCAATGGAGTTAAAAGCGGTGGGTAGATACGTACCGTGGCTATTAGTAGGTATCTAGTGTATAGGTAATACCATAATTTGTAACATTTTAATAAGGGTTATTAAAAGTTTTATTAATTAATATAATTTAAAAAAGAAACTCAATGTCGAGCCGGTGCGCCAATTGTATTAAATAAACTACGTCAAGGCATCGTTATTAAAAATATTCAAATTTGGTGTCTAATCAATTTTTTAATAGGCTAAGTGCTAATAAAGTTACAAATAAGTTACTTGACTTCCAGAAGTTTTGTACGATATTAGGTACTTAAAATATCAAACACTTTCAAATGATTGTATCTTATGTTAGACCTTCCAATAATAAACTTAGTTATAAAAAGATATAGAAACTTTATAAAAGATTATTTCAGCAGAAGTCTGTGCCAACGCTGAGAATTAAAAAGATTTCCAGGTAAATTTTGCGCGGGCGGGCGATACGATGCGAGGCGGTCGAGGGCCGCGGGAGTTTTATAAAAATCTGGCTGTTATTTCAGTATATTGTGTGAAAAGAGAAACAAGATCAGAATAATTATTATGCATAACGAAAAGTACCTAGGTAATATTTTAGGTACCATATAATTGAAATCCCGCATTATAATGTCAATAACACTAAAACAAACTTTTAATTAATATCAACTACACTGTAAACTAAAACCTAATTAATATCACATAACAAGTTTAGCTATCATAACATTATTATATTGCACTAATAATATTGACACTCGTTACCGAACCGTAATTCAGTTCGGCCATGTTGAATTACACGTACACACTCGCGGCTAATGTAACTACAACTAAATTGAATTGCGTTTTTGGGCAAATATTTCGCTGTGTTAATTTTTTGGCATGACCTGCACTTAAACTACGACGTATTAATGCCAGCATTTTTCCGGTTTTAGTGAGAGACGGAGCTATACAAGGCCGCTAGTACCATCCTTTTTTCGCAGCGGAATAATGATGGCATTAACACTTTATAGTCAGCCCTCTGCACCTATACTATGACGTATTAATGCCAGCATTTTTCCAGTGTTAGTGAGAGACGGAGGTATACAAGGCCTCTAGCACCATCCTTTTTTCGCAGTGGAATAATGATGACAATAATACTTCATAGTCAGCCCCCAGTAGTTGAAAACGGGCAATTTTAATGATCCTTTGTAAAGTAATGAAATGAGTCCAACGTAACACGTATGCAGGTAACATATTGTTTGGTATAGGTCTCTAGTCTATTCCGAATTTTGTTAAACGGGGCCCAGCTGCGGGATAACACAGGTTGACAATAAAAGTTACGTACCTACCCTAAAAGTACTTGCTGTTAATAATGTTAGACCCAATTTTAGAAAATTAGGTTCGCAATCCTATCTAGTACTAACATTCGTACAATCTGTTGTATGATTTATATGTCAGACCTAAAATATTAACTCTAGTCAACGGGCTGCCCTAAAATTTTACTAGCCTGGATATTACTGTCATAAAATCTAAAAAATGATGTAACTTCTAAAGGCAGATCTAATTTCACAGAGTACGGGTACTCGCTAGGGGGACAAAAAGATTGCAATAGCCTAGTCGCGACGTTCTAATAGAGGCAATGTCTAGACTTTAATGAAGTTAGGGTGGCGTTATACTTGCGCCAAAATACAGCGCCTACACGACGCATAAGCTCCTACACGACGTATAAGCCCCTATGCGACGCATATTATAGCGTCCTCATGCTATTAGGGCCTTCGTTGGACAGGGGTGGTTTGATATCATCCATAATATCACTAAGCTTTTTTAATATTTTTTCCATAATTTAATGCGATTAGGTTCGGAATTTAGGTGAACGTAACATCTCGAGCCGTGCTTACACAAAATCCCACATCAATAAATAATTTTACGCGATTTACAAGGCACTGGTTCCATCGAGAATGCAGTACCGAAGCTCAGTCTGTCATGTGATACAAATTAAAGCCTTAAAAGTGTTGCCAGTATGTGAAGAGAAAATCTAACTAAACCCTGTCCCGCAGTATTTTTACCACTCCTAAAAACGGAACAACAGAACCGCTATAAACCCACAAAAACAAAAAAGGAGAAAAACTAAAAACAACGAAGAAAATCAATTTAAATCCCAGCGGGCAGCTATTCAATTACTGACGCCACCGATATATCGCTCAGCCAGCCAATCAGTTGTACTTTACGCGATAAATTTAGGTTTTACACGTAAAGCCTGCGCTGTGATTGGCCAACAGTGGCTAGTGCCAGCGATATTGACTGCTAGTTTTAAATTGACTGTATTTTGGTGGGTTTTAAATAAACTGTTTGGAAATTACAGCCTGTATTACTATATGAAGAATGGTTTAGCTAATTATCTTGCAGCATATAGTTTATTTTAAGCTAGGGAGTCGGTGGCCAAAACATTTCACTAATCGAATCTAATCTTGTTCCGTCCTACATCTCGAGTTCTTACTTCATAAGGTGTCATAAACACTACGACAAAACTTAATTATCTTCCTTAAAATCTTAGTTCATATGAAATATTCTATGAAAGAAGCTCCTCATCGTATGAACTCGTTCACTCGTCGAAGTTTATGAACCGTATCGCAAACTTAAGAAGCTCTATTCATGAAAGTGATCGCACCATTATTGGCATGGAAGATATAGCCGTTCAAAATTAATATGCAGTATCATAACGCTTGTGTTCTCTCGTGGTTTGAGCAGAACTTCTAACTGTATTAGCTATAAGAGTAGTTACAGCCATTATTAACGTTCCAAGTGGAATTGTATTAATAGTTAGATTTTTTCTGAAAAGATTCTATATTTGTTAGTAGTTTCAGAAACACTAATGACGTTTTAAAAAGGGATAAAAGTTATAACAAAAGTCTGAACAACAATTTGTACTCGGCACGTGACAGAATGACAAATAACCGATCGTTGTAACTTTAACAAAACCTTTACAAAAGAACTCTTGATTAAAATCATAACTTGAACACTTCACCTCAAGCGAGGTCACATTTAATTGAACCATAATATAAAAGGCATTTTCATTAAATTTTGAATCTCTCACAGGTAAAATATGGAATTGATAATCCAGGGTCGGCCGTATTTAAATTATTTAGATATGAAAGTTCCTTTGATTAGAGGTCGTGACGACAGCCCTACTGACGGTATGGAAATTAAATTAATATCTGATAGTTATTTTAGGAATTCTGGAGGCTTTTGACGCGTCGTGATTAAAGACTTGACGCTAATGAGGGAGCTACAATATTGTGTACTAATAAACAAGGATTTTTAACCTTGAAGGCTATGGCAGGTTCTTTTCTCGTATCAGCGAAGATTACATGATAGGTTCATGCTACGGCTAAAATATTAGCCAGGCAACTTGGTGTTAGCGGGGCTGATCCTGACTATCCCAGACTTATATTTAGGTCCCTGTGGAAGCTATTTTTTATTTGGAAGCAAAGAAAGATAACTTTACATAAAATCACGCCTGTTTTTCCCCTAAGGCTTAAGCAGAGTGTACCTACATATAGAACCCTCATATTTTGCCAGTTATGGAAAAAATAGTTCAATAGAATATATACAAGATGTAAGGGTAAACACTCTTGTCATTCAAACCATGGGCAGTTGACTTAAATATAAAAATAATTGACCGAACACAACAAAAAAAAAAGTTATTTTCATTAAAAGATTTTAAAAAGTTTCTATCTGACACCGTGCTTGCTAGCGAAACAGCTGACTGACTAAGGGAGGGATCGCGCCTCGCTGCCGGTCAGGTCACATCCCGTACCCCCCGCCCGTGTTGAGACGCAAGTTCGTTGCCCTAGCGCATAGGGCAATGAACTTGCGTCTCTTGTGGTAAAATTTAGATCTAAAAAAATTAAAAAAAAAGTTGTAATTTTCCATTGATTTTACGTTCTATAAATGATATCAAACCACTGGTTGCAAGGATAACGGTGTTTACCCTAACACCCTGTATATAGTATTGACATACTCTTGCATTTTATTAGTTAACCCCTTTTTTCTAAGGTTTTTAATATATAGGAGGACTTTCTAATTAATGCAAGCGTTTGTAAAAAACTATGGTGAAAATGGTGTATAAGAATTTGTTAATGAACCTCTAACATATTTCTTTCACATCATTACATTATGAATTTGGACATACGTTAAAGTGCTTTGAGTCATTTACCTAAAATACCACATTAGTAAACACGAACGTGAACAGGATAAGTAGATATAACTTGTCCAATGGGGATTAGGCACTCCTTCGTGTTATGTTAATGACCTTACTAAGTACTGGTTATCATCATCTGCCTTTTCCCAACTATGTTGGGGTCGGCTTCCAGTCTAACCGGATAGAGCTGAATACCTGTATTTTACAGGGAGTGACTGCCTATCTGACCTCCACAACCCAGTAACTGGGTAATACTATACCTCTTGGTAAGACTGGTTGTCAGACTTTCAGGCTTCTAAAAACCCACTGTCTTCTGATAACGACTGTCAAAGATCTACGAATGACAGCCGGGACCAACGGCTTAACGTGCTTTCCGAGGCACGGAGGAGTCTCGATATGTAAAGATGGTCACCCATCCACGGATTAACCCCGGCAAGCGTAGCTTAACCTGATGGATCGACCCGTGCGGCTGTTATTACTTAGCCACGAGCTCATCTCGACGCACGACCGCACGACCTTACTAAGTATGTACTGGTCTCTAAATAAGTACACGAACTAACAGAATCATCTTACCAATTTAAACGTCAACCCACTAAAAGGTACGAAGAAACGAACTTATAAGTTTAGTGACAACCAACTCGCGTACTTTCCCTTCTTTATGTCTCATGAATATGTATCCAAGACTTACCGAGTATAAGAAACAATAGTTTACTAGTTCAAACAAGTTAAGACAAGAATATTATGGAGAATGAAGGCGATGTACCCTCTTCTGACGCACTAAAACAAAAGAGAACCGTTGATAACGATAATGTAGAGTTGAATGAAGCAGTTATTTTAATAAGGGAGATGCTTGTTTTAAGTAAAACATGAAATAATTTGGGAATGCAAATACATTTAGATACCTGTGGCCTGTTCTAAAAGTATCTGCACACGTAGCATGACCTTTACAGAAACTGGTTTTCTCCACGGAAAAAAAACAGATGAAATCAAAAAACATTTTTAAAAAATTACAGAAAAATAACAAAAAACAAAATCAAATGACAGATTCACCGTGTATATGGTGGCCTCGCTACGGGTGCTGATTTAAATGTAAACAAATGGAAAACACGAAAACTGTGGATGTCAATTTATAGTGCCACTTATAAATTCAGTGCTTTGATTTGATTGTTTGAATACTTCAAACCGAAATTCTAATTTTAAATCAACATTAAGATGTTTTTCATTTGATAATCAATTTTTATCTACAATTTTTCATGTTACATATTCAAACAATGATCATGATCATTGTTGAAAAAAGTGATGAGACTCACGACCTTTTGAATACAGATGAATGTGATAATACCCTATAATGAGTGATTGCGTAAGGATTTAACCAGAACAGGGTTTGTTTATATTTTCATCAGATACTTTCGGAACAGACTATAGGTAAATAATTTCGAAGTTTTTAAATTTTTTCGGGATTTTTTTGTCTCAATACGAAATCACAATGAAATGTTTATCAAAAAGAATATGAGCTCTGTGTACTTAGGTAGCACTCTATTAGTATTAATGTATAAAATGCCCGTAATAAAAGTCGTTGAACTCAATAAAATACCAATATTGGTACAATTATAAAATAAAGTAACAATGTAATAATAAAAAGGATGCCTAAACAAACCATAAAATTATTTATTAGGGTGAGCTCCAACAAAAAAAATAATTTGCCCTATGTTTGCAATGTTTAATATTCTAATAGCGTTCTCTCTAATATTTCATATCGCCTGCTGAAACCTGTTCCATTTCACTATAATATAAAATACGTTTTTATATCTTGAATACAGCTTGCACAGTTTCGAGGAAATGTTGTTCCAATGATAGGATCTGTAATTGTTTTTTTTTAAGTTTAATTTATGCTACGAATTTGTAACGTTAATGTGTTTTGACCGTTGTCGAAATATTATATAAATTTCATAAGCATTTCAATGAAAGCATAAAAAGTTATTTTAGCTTTGAAAGGACATGGCTTGTCCCAACATGCAGCAACACACTTGCTCTTCTACATCTAGTCAGAGTTTTTGTAATAAGGTATAGTTTTTCACAAACGATTTTGATTATTGAAATACAATTTAAGTTAACGTAGCAATAAAACTTTCCTATAACAATAACTACAAAGTAACAGCAACTTAAGGTTCCCTCGGGAAACAGAATTGCTTTAACAATACTCATATATTGGCTCCCACTATAATTTAGATTGCATTACCCATTGGCGCAGCGCAACAATGTAGAATAACTTCGCTTCGCTTCGCTAACATATTATGTATTGTCAACTGCTATTCAAGAAATAACTGGCGTTACTAATTGTACCGTTGAACAATCGTAACCGTAGTCAGATATTTTAATTGCTAAAAGCCAACATTTTTTTCCAAAGCCGTGAAAAACCCACGCGATAAAGCGTACATAAGTAGTATTTGCGCCTTTTTTAACTACCTCAATTTCGTTGCCATTAACACGGCAAGGCTCAGAGCCACCATATTTTTATAGGATTACGGAAACTCAGGCACGTGTTTTATATTTTTTGTCGTAAATTAAAAAGTTTGCTCAAACATTCTCGGTGGCTGACACATTGCTGTGTTAACCTTAGGGATTGTAGCGCCCTCATAAAAATGTTCGATTCAAATCGTCGTCGCGTCTCCCTTGTTCCTTATCCACCCCATTCCCCTTGGGGTGGGTGCGGTGCGCGCGCACACAAAATCAATACGGTCCGTGTTACGCACAAAATATACGGTGGCAACGAATAGAGATGTCATGGTCAGCTTATCGATATTAATTAGTTTCGACACTTTTAGAGTGGCCGTAAAAATAGCCGACCCCCCCCCCAAATAAATATGAAGCCAAGTACACCCCGTACTTGGCTTCATATTTATTTGCACAGCCATTTTCAGTTCAGCGGCCCGAAATAAAAGCCTAATAGATTTTTGCGCTGTTGTTCGAATTACATTTCTCACAAAATTTGTATTCTTTAGCTGTTCTCTGCTAATTGAATTAGCTACGCTTATTACTATTGTTAGTAATTTTCGCGTAATTTACGACTTTTCCAAAGAAAATGCTGTTGATTTATTTTCTTTGTAATTTACGGAGATTTGGGAATTTATTCTTGGCTGATCTAATTTTCGAAAATACGAGCATACAAAATTATCATACAAATAGTGTACACACGGCTACACATCAAGCTATACATTTCCAGTATAAGCTGAACTCGCATTGTACAGAAATCCTATACAATCCGAGATCAGCATAAACTGGAAATGTATAGCTTGATGTGTAGCCGTGTGTACGACGAACCCTATCACTTACAAACTATATAAACCACCAACACGGGTCTATGTGTTCATTAGAAGTTAATGAAAACAGGCCTCCTATCAATAACGCTGTCGCCCGAGCACTTAGCGCTGTACAAACCATAATATAAACTAATAGACTTATAATAGGCACGTGGCCGATTGAATTATCGATGTCACAGCGACCCCATCCTTATTGACATCGCTCTACACACCATGATTAATGACTACAGAATTTGCACGTTTTACCACGAAAATTCCTATTTTGAATTTGTAATCCAATAATTTAAGTGGTGTTTGCAAATTAAAACGTTTTGTTTTATTCACTAGAGGGGAAAAAATAGACGTGATTGGATCGCCATCTCTTGAGCATTCTGAAAAGTTTTGAACAAAGCATTTATATTGGAGGCCTGTTTGTGACGTTACCTCTCCGGTGTTATTAGCCTGTCGAGGCTTTTATCATATTTAGTAGTCGGGTCGCATGCCCTCGGATTATAAATTGACAATTAAAAGTACTCTGTATTTGAATTGATACAGCCGTTATATGAAATCGGCAACCCCATATAGGCTGATAATTGCAGGACAATACAAAAAGGTTTCAATTACTACCTAAATTGCCTATTAATTTAATGGGTAAGGTCATTATTGTCACTGAAGCTTGCTTTTCAGAGCAAATTGACAATTTCAAAATAAAATGGTAAACAAATTCCTTTGTTATTAAAATATCTAATTAGGTATATATTTTGCTGTTAATTCAGTCGGTTGACTTTTGAAAACAAACGATAACAGAAACGGCCAGAGATCCCATAAAATCCAATTAATTTAACGGGGAGTGTCGCTTTCGCCGAGGCGTGATTAAAATAACAAAAAAGATCCATTACCCGCTATCTTCGGGAGTGGAGTCGACTCCTGGCTTCAAGAGCGAATATTGAACTGAATTATACGTAATATATGTGGGTATGTAGATATACCGTGGCTCGAGCACGTTATGCTGTTGGTCTCGGTTGTCAGGCGAATACCTATGACAGTCGGCTTGACAGATGCCCGAAAGATAGATTACCGATATCCTGCAGTGATATTCTGTAAAAAATCTGTGAAAATTTAGGTGAAGTGAGGTTAAAGTCAAATGTCAATCCCTAGATTCCCTAACGTCATATAGGATGACAGTTCACTTCAAGCTCACTTCACATACGTTTTCATGGTGAGTTTTTTTACGGAATAGACCGGCTGATAAAGATATCGAATATCTAAGTAAATATTGATATTCAGCTGGCAGACTAAAAGTCAACTCTAGTTAATAAAAAGTTAGGCTGATGATAAAACATAATAACCATCCCTGACGTTTCATTACAAGCAAGGAATTGCCTTCATAATTCCTTTTGACAAAATGTAATATCATTCTGGGAAAGTTGTGATAGTGCACGGAGGGAAGTGGACGGTGCAATAACGTCTTGAAATTAAAGTCGGAGATTTTTAAAACAGCAGTATTCTATGTTCCGAGTACACCGAGAACACGTAGTACATTTTCAATTGTGACTTATAAAGTAACGCGTTCGTACTATATTTTGCCTGAAGCAGTTCTAATATGTATTGTACGATGTAGGGTAAAAGTATACGTTCATTTTATAAGGAAAAAGATGTGACATTTTTGTAATGGAACTATCCGTATCTTTTATGTGGCATAAGGAAAGTTTATGTGATACGGTTTACGACTAACAAATCCAATATTTTGTTTCATGTGTAAGTAAGCTCTCATGACAAAACGTAGGATTTGATTTGTATTTGACAAGCGTCCATAAGAACACTAATATAGATATCTGATTTACGATAAATTTTTGTATATGTACATTTTTATTGTAAATATCCACAGCGCATTATCAACTTATTTAACTATTTTTGAAGACCGACAAAAACGACATTTTAGCCTCAACAAAAAGGTATAATAATCCTCCGTCAGTTCCCGAATGGCGGCACTTAGTTTAAAATAAGTAAAAGTTGAGTTATTTCGCGAGTACAATCTAGAGGGTTAATCCGGGTGACAATTGGATTTCCTCCGAGCGGCGCGCCCGGTAGGCCGGTATTATGAAACAGAGAATACAGAAGGCTCACCCTTGCTTCCTCGTATCGATACACTACACAATGATTAAAATGCTTTAAATAAAAGCGACATAATGTCATTCATTGTGATCATGTTCATGACATCTGACAATAGTCAAGATTGAACTACCGAATTTGAAGAAGTTACTTGTACACCATTAGTATCAAGACAAAACATAATATAGCACTCGCAGGCTTTTCTGCGTAAGGTGTACCTGAATTGTATAATATTATGGTCTTTTATTTGTGAATAGATTTTCTGTACCTCCATCTCGATACCTAAAACTCATAACTCCATGTTGAAAGTCATGTCACGAAACTTTATAGTACCTACTTTAAGTTGAGCAGTAAAGGTACCCGTAACGATTTACTTGCGCAAATTTAGGCTTGCGCAAGTATATCGTGACGTCTGTTGGAAGAAATTCGCACAAAAATCTTCCAACACATGTTCCCTCTTTGTTTCATTCAGCTGTGGATTAATTCTATTACGCGTATGCTAAGAAGTAGTAGGTCTTCTGTGTTCACCTGTTTGGTGAACCGTGCCTCCCACACCGGTAGTACAGGGGTGCGTGTTAAATCTGCCGCCTTCCGCCTCGGGTGATATGGTTACGTTAAATACTTTTGAAGGGCTGTTATTCAATCAGTGATCGCAATATTGTTGGACTGCATGCGTTTGTTCTTCTGGATTTCAATGGAGATTCGAAGGGGATGAGTACTTTTGGTTAATTAATTACAGTTTTGGATACTTTGTTTGTTTCCGTGACATTATTTAGTTTTTTTTATATTGAGAATTATTTTGTCGTTTCTTGTCTTCTGGTGTAACGTGTTCCTAACCCTTTTCGTAGTTATTTTAACTCTTAAGCGTTCGCTTCCAAGCGTTTTAAACTTATTAAAAAGATTTTTGTAGGTACAGCAAGCTGTTTCATTAGTTAAAAATCAAATCTAAAAGCTCAGAGTCGTTTCACCCACAAAAACATAATCTAACCACAGTATCATCCAACCCTTTATCCACTTCCATCCATCTATCATCCGCGCCGCACACCGCAACCTAACATAACTCTGATGAGCTGGATGATGTATCATCATTAATCACTGGCTGTCTCAGTTCTATGATATACTGTAACATACCTACGTCTGATAGACAGAATAATCTATTAATTTGTATTATATTATATTAACTGTTGAGGTGTTAATTGTTGGTTATTAGTTTGGTGTTGTCCTTGAATATTGTTTATGTTACCTTGTTATTGGCTTATTATATCAGGGAAACTGATATTTAATTTCGATTGCATTGTGAAAAGGTAAGTATTTCTAAATGTATACTGTAATGTTATTACAGCGGTTTGGCAAAAAAAACTTTGTGGAAATATTCCTTTTTTACTGTAGCAGGCTATTTTTTGATACTATGCACTCACGGCTTTCGTCCTCTGTTGCTTTACAAACCATATATTTAAAAGATGTACAAATATGGATGACGCCGTGCCGTATGAAAATTTCAATTTTTAGTTTGTCTTTCAAATTCTGAAGTAATGTTAAGTATTAACTCCTCATTATTTTAAAGGCTGGTAACAATAATCGACCTTACATGTGTAACATTATAATTTATTAATGAATGCGGAAAATAATCTTATACTAGCCATTTATTGGCTCAGTTTCAACGAAGGCGGAAAGTTATCTAATATAGTTACAGCTGAAGCAACTTTAATATCTGAACTTAACTATAACAATCTGCAAACTAGAGCACTTAAACAATATTAATTGCTTACGTCATCAAACTGCAGTTTTAGAAGCAAAATATACGATCGTTGTGAGATAAAAGTACACGCTATACATTATTTTCTAATTTTGAGAAAATAATGTATAGCGTGTACTTTTGCTCTCAAACCTCAAGATAAAGCCTTTCATTCAACCATATATCAACGGATATCATAACAAGTCTATTATGTACGTACAAAAATAATTTCACTTTCTTCTCTTATGTACCAAATACTTAGCTGCTGCCCGCGGCTTCGCCCGCGTGGACCCTACTTATTTTTCATAAATAAAAATAGCCTCCGTTACTCCTTATAACAACAGTTATATGACAATAAAAGTCCCGTCAAAATCGGTCTAGCCCTTTCGGAGATTAGCCGGAACAAACAGACACACAAAGATTTAGAAGAATTGTTTTTTGTTATAAAGTACCGTATATACATTTGTAGGTATGTATATGTATGTATGTAGGCTTATAGATGTATAGATGACTAAAACTTTACAATCTTACGGTGTCTACAAGTCCTTAAGACTGGAGCTTGTTTCCGACACGTGTAAGACAGCTAAGTTTTAAGACCTGTTCAACCTAGTCAGGCACTGGAGAGAGTTCGAACAAGTTAATACTGTCTGGAAAGTCGTCGACATAAATAAAATATACATTATGTCTATCAACAGTTGTTTTATCAAATATATTTGGATATGTGTTCCAGGCGCTTAGAGAGTTGCCTCGCCTATAATTCTCACATACACACTTGAAACTTCATAGTCATGACCAAAACTAACGCTTGCGCTCGCCAAGTTTCTATAAATCAATTGGGACAAACTGTTTCACAGTCGAGCACCTATACATCTACATATACATATCTACGAGTAAGACAGATAGGTACATAATACCGAAGTTTCAACAACTTCGTCGACGCCCGGGGAAAGTGGTGAAAGGCGGTGTCTCAACTACCTACTACCACAGGATAGATTGGAACAGAAGGCCAGCTACATAAAACGAGCGAACACAGGCGCACGCACACATAGACGCATACGTACGGCAATCTCAGTGAACTAATGGCAGTCGCGAGTGCACGTGCACTCGTTGTACGTGAACCGTGCCTATGAGTGCGTGCGTTTTCCTTCTATTGCATCGAGCTGACCTTCTGTACCTACCTATTTCTCCTATTTATGTCCTACTACCTTCAAATTGTCCCTGCGAAATGCCGAGAGATGTAAAGCCTCTATACTTGTGCCTATATACAGCGTGGTAGATACGCAAATATACTTAACGAAGTGGAAGTTTAGTTGATAAGTTTTATGACTGTAAGCTGCCGTTAAAGGGAATTTGGGATGCTTCAAGTACGTCTTTCAAGCGTAAATGAAGATATGTTTGGGAAATTGTAAAGGTATTAAGCTTTCAAAGTCTTATTACCATTTAATAAGACTTTGAAAGCTGATTTCATGGTTGGTGTAGGGCAAAGTTGCCTCGCTTTTCCTCGATTACTGTACTGCAACGTCTTTTCTTTTCTAGGCAGGGACAAGACAATGAAGCCTTGCGTGTCTCAGGGAAATGATTCAACTGTTCTGAAACCCCACAAGAAAATAATCGAAATACTTGAAGGAGCAGGATAGCAAATCAGCCTTCATTTCCCTTTGTATCGAGCATTGATGTATTTCTGTACATTTTGATTACCCTCTTGAACGCAAATAGAATGATGGCCGATGAAGCCATATGAGTGTCCTTAAAAGGAATTCGGTTCGATGAAGCATCAAGGAGCTTGCGGCTGTGCCTAGGTCGAGACAAGACTGTCTTTATACAGACTATCGGTCTGTGAAGACAACGAGGACATGGACACACACTATAAAAACCTCATCAGTCTCACTCATGACTCATGATCAAAGTTGTCAAAAATCTGCTGAAAAAAATGTTTTGACGTTTGACGTTCGGCATATTAGCTTCAATTGGCTGGTGTCTCATACCAAAAGAAAAACCAAGACAGAGCGCTGCGAACAATACAGCGAAGCATGCCAAAACTACACCTTCGCTCTGTGCAAACACACTCACACGCACACATGTTTACGAAACCAGCCTCACGTCATTGTTGACAGCGCTCTGTCTTGGTTTTTCTTATGGTCTGAGATAGCAGGTGTAGCATGACCAACATAGAAACAGATTTTGTCGACGGAAGAATAGACAAAATGACAGATTGTGATTGTTTATCTGTCATTTTGTCTATTTTTCCGTCGACAAAACTCGTTTCTACGCGTGCTGGTGTGTATTCTTTTCTTATGTTAAATCTAGTTAAATCAACTTTATCATTAATAGAGCTTGAATACATCGTTGTTTCCAACAGATTATCATCAACACAGAAAGTCATCAAGTGGTTCGTAACTTATTATCCCGAAGAAAACCTCAAGTAAAGCCAGAATATATACTTACACAAATCCTATATATTCGTCCTTTAGTTTGAGGAAACTTAGTGTGAGCACATATTGGGCCAAACTTGTCAACTTTGTTCGACGCTTAGAACGGCTCCAAAGTTTGCCGTGACAAATACACATACCCTGTCTGTACTGATGGGAAATCAATAGCCTTATCGTGCTCTTTTGTTTTCTATTGGCACGTCAAGTTTACGGATGTCATTCAGACGATTTTTGAATAGTGTTTTGTTTTTCATTTTTATTCTTTCTTTTCAAATACATTTTACAAAGTGCACATTCTGCTTCAAACCCTTTTGGTGGTACTTCTTTTTTGCATTAGAAGATAATATGATTAGAAAGAGATATTGATTGAACCAATCATTAAGAGAAATAACTTAGAAAGCTCAGAAACGTTCCTGACAATCCTATTCTTACCATAAATTTTTCAAATTGTATTTTCTCATATAAAAAGTAAGCAGACACTTTCTTGTACAGCATTTACTTACCACCTCCTATCAATTTCCCTAGCTCAATTTCCGTACGTACTTAGCATCGACTTTTTTTTCAATACCCTCGTAAAATTATAATGAAGTTCGTTCGCCCCATAAAATTTATGTGGCGATCAAATTAATTTATAGTTGGTAGGTGTCCGGAGTGATATACCGGTACTCATCATGAGTTATATCGATGTTTATATAACAAATTGTTGCCGGTAACAGTTACTTTTATACTTCGACGTTTTCCTAATTGAAGAGTTTGAGAACATTTTATTTATGGAATGAAATTAACTTTGTATTTGTTTGGCATGCTTGTGTATCATAGATTTACTTATTTCCAAGAAAATTTTCGAACAAAGAGGGATAGAGACAAACGTGAGCTTATCCGATAAAAGAAAATGTTACATAATTGAAGCATTCAACTTGAATTTTAATTCAACATTCTAATAATGTTCACATAACAGGTTTATAAATCAGTAAATTTTACTGAAATTATGTAAGGAAAAGACTTTATAACAAGCAATAAATTATAACAATACTTTCCATAGCCTAACTCGTGAAATTAATTAAAGTTATAATAACATAATTTGTGGGTACCGTACGACATTTCTGTTTTTATTTGGTATAATTACCTACTATTTTGGTATAATAATTATGCTTATTTATGAATTATATTAACAGGAATTTATTATTAATTATTATTATCGGATTACAAATTGAGAAGTTTTGGGAAAGCACAAAGCACTTAAAATACTCGGAATGTCTGATGTGTTACTAATGAATTCTGAAAACAATGATGCTGGAAGGATTTCTGGAATAATCACTCAGCAAGCGCTACCTACATAATGTTTTTCAAAATTAATGCATTTGAAAAAGCTTTACAAATAAACTTGAAAAAATCCGTTTCTACTGTTATTTCATTTACTTATAACTTTAAAAAAATATAAAATCACGCACAATGGTCCACCTTAGGGACTTAGAGTGGAAACCAAACCCCTAACATAGATTTATACAAATCTACTTTTACAACGTTAGTTTTATGTCTAGTCAAGAATAAAACATAGTTTCCTCACCCCCAGAGAACAATTTCACTGTACAAGCTCCTTATATCCTTGGGAAATTTAAAAGTTAGAAGCAAGAAATTTAGCTCGAGGAATAACCGCAGGCTAGGCGATCGGCTGGTACTACATAAAGGAATTTATTTAAAAAATTAAAACCTCTTTACAAAAGGTTCCTCAGTTGTGCGGCGAGAAACTTCGCAAAGCTATACGGTGGGTGAATATTTAACTTCGTGGATCGGTAGTGTTGCCAGAACTAATGTAAAAACAGTAGGCGTGGAAATATTATTGTTGTTGGTACCTATTTAAAGAGTAACATGAAAGTTTCCTTACTATTTAAGTTCTTATATATCTTTTGACTTTCCTTATAAATTATCTTTTGCCTAGAAAATTGTGAGCTAAAAATTCAACATTTTCGCGGAATTTTAGTCAACCTATTTAGAACTTTCTCCTCGTCGCTATCCTATTATGTTAAATGGTGCGTGCTAAAAAAATGAAATATCCCTCCCGAGAAACGAGACATTAGAGCTTCCACAGAAGCGCCTGAACGCTTTATAAAAATTCTAAAACCTATCTACGAAAAATTCTGAAGGCAAGTATCGAATATCGCCTAAAGTCCTGGTTCGTCTGGCAACATTAGGGTAGAATATGTAAATATGGAAGTTTTTCGTCGCCCCTAGTATTCAGGCTGTTAGACAAATGGTTCTCGCGTCGAGACACTCAGAGGGTGCCATTTATCATGTCCGTATGGAATCTATAGGTGAGAGGAGTCAGCCAGGAAGGCCACACGTACCGAATAGATATTTTTAGGGAGATTTATGTACGGAATGATGGGAATTTACCTTTGGGATTATGACAATAGAGATATTGCGGCAGTGACAAGTGAAGAGATCAGCATTGCTATTTTGTAACCATCTCACCGTGAAAACTTAGGTGAAGTGAGCTTGAAGTGAACTGTCACTGCCTTAGCATCTGTCTAGGAAAAAATATGAGTAAGTAAAACAAAATTGAGTTTCTGAGTGAATATCTGTTTTGCTAATTTATTAAAAGCCTCCCTAAATAGTATTAATGTGTAGACGCTTAAATACTTGTTTTAAAATAATACAAAATTATCAATAGAATTAGAATTAAAATATTATTAAAATCGCGATTATGATCGTAGGTAAGTGTAATGCTTGGGCATCCCTAGCTTCAGTGACACTGACGGCTCACTCCACGCTCACTTCACCTGAATTTTCACGGTGTGATGGTAACAGAATCGACCAGCTGTAGGTATCGATGACAATGACAGCTCACTCCACGCTCACTTCACCTAAGTTTTCACGGTGAGATGGTTACAGAATAGCAATGCTGGACTTAAAGCGTTTTATTTATTTTTTTGAGAATTACTAACGATATACATTACAATTATCTTATACAATAATGAAACCTGAATAATATACATTATCCTGTAATGCACACTCACACTGAATTGCAGCTAACCACAGCTTAAATAATTATTATTGAGTACACATGCTCTGAATGTATACCTAATTAAAAATAAGAATACATTTAAAAAAGCGATTCGTTTATAATTTATTCTGAAATAATTTTATTTGTAAACGAAACTGCATGTAATTTCAAATTGACATAGAGTTGCGCTTCTTTGTGTATCAGTAGGTATATAACAAGATACACCATAAAACTCTGCAAATGTCACAAAAATATATCTCCTATTCATTTTATTTCAAATACAATAAATCTGAATCGCACGTTAAACAAGAACGTGACTTGTCGTCGATTTAAACCAAATTAAAAAGACGTTCGTTCGGTCTGTGCATGAGTTTCTTTTTTAATTTCCCCGTCGAGTTGAAGGAGCGTGTAAGTAAAAAACGCGGGACTTCGGGAGCGAGTGCTGAGGACGTTTAAGTACGGGACTTGCTAAGCCCGGGACTTGGCAGGGTTGTCAACTTTTGACAGCTCAAATTGTGATATATTATGCTCGAGCGTCAACAAGGGTCAAGTGTATTTTTATGAAGGATATTTGTGTTTTTATTTTTGTAAAATGAGTGTGATCTTCTTTTTGAAATGTAATTTGCACGTGGACTGAATACATTTCATTTGATATTTATTATTTATAAATATCAGATGTCATTTTAGCTTTATATCAAATATGCACATCTCACAGACATAATTAAACATTCTGAAATATTTTTTTACAAATTCTCGTTTGAAGTAACGATGAGTTTTAAATAAAGTGTTCAAGGGTCTCTAAATGACTCTACTGACCTAAAATGTAAAAACATTATACAAATTCAACAAAATAGAAAAAAAAACCTACAATTTTTCTTCGTCTCATTTATCTACTTAACTAACAGCGAGCAGCGACTCACCGAGGCAACTAATTAGTAGTGACAGCCCTATTTTTCCCGATCCTTTAGTGTCGTAGTAACAAGTGTCCGCGGGATCTGCATGCATTTGCATAAAGTGCCAAGTTCCCGGACTTGTGGAGGAGCCGCGTCACTAGTGGCTGGTTTTATTTGTCTAGCGATTGCATTTACTGAGGCTGTCTGCCTGACTATAATTTTCTTTTAGTTTCAAAGTTCTTGAAGAATGTCTTTGGTTGAAATTTTACAGTGCTAATTTGAGTTTAGTTATTGCGACTTTTAACCTCTATTAGAATAGAATTTAGTCAAAATTATAATTTCAGATTCAATAGAGTTATCTACAAACATTTATAAAATACCCAATTTTATTTTGGTCCTCAATTTATTGTTGCAAAATATAATATGGACAAGATTTACCATGTGTTTTTCAGCAACAGTTTAATTGGATCTTGGAATACCAAGAATAATTTATCATCTTTAATTATATTTTCTTGGAAATATACAATATTCATTAACTCTGATTTTAAGTAAATAGCTTGCTTACAAGTACCTAGGTAGGTATCTTAAATTTTCATCAATTTATATTATAAGTATAACGTTGTACTTTATAATATTATTACAAAAGTAACTTAATTTATTCGTATGACTTGCGTATTAAGTCAAGGCTGTCTGGGTCGAATGTGTCATTTGGCACTTGTGAATTGAGATGCAAGAGAGGACTCAGAAAGGGTCTGTAGGTACTTTTTAAGGGTTTATATATTAATAATAACATTCAGTTGTTATACAAGTAATATTCATAAGTCATAACATAAATTCAAAGCAAGACTTTTTGGCTCCAAGGACCAATTTTAAGACAAAGTTCTTGAACATTGAAACTTAGTAGGTATATCTCTTAGTCCTTAGTATTTTTTTTCAAAATTTGTTTAAACTTTCGAAAAGCCTTCTAATAATTGAATAAAAGAAACGATAAACCATTATTTAGACCTAATTGTACCAACGAAATACAAAAAAATAGCTTGCTTACATGCTTTAAATGGACATAATTGCAGCCAGAACCTAGACTTTCTCTGTATTAATGACATTTTCTTTTGCCAAAATCTCTCACACCACATTAACCCCATCTATCCAGCATTAAACGCCACCTGACCAGATAAGAGCCTCATAACCTGACTACCAAGCTAGCCTGTTCCGTAAAAATAAATACTTGTGTTGGCGACTATTCGCCGGTACTTAGGGTAGGGCGGCACTTTTGGTGCCAACTGGCATGAGTTCAGTATTGCCGACTGCCGCACCTACCCAACAATGCTCGATTGTGTTTTCAGTACTTTTTTCTTTTATTTTCTTTATGTTAAACTAGAAAAGAGACTTTTAGTGGTATCATGTTTCCATTTCGAGGATAGAATGAGACTGCGAATGGAAATCTATTGCATTGTAGATACTACCTAGTGAAATAAAAATGAAGGCTAGATTCGTATCTTACTGTTCTACTGTGCTGGGTATCATATTATTCTTGTTTGGACAAAGTCGAAGTCCATTCAATATGATGTGATCCAAACACAGATCTAATAAACAAAATGTCATGAAAACTTGTTGAAAAGGGTTTCGCTGCCGTATTCTGACATAATACTTCTGACTAATTTTCGGAGCTTATTTGGTAATTTCCTACTCCTAATATTTGCCGTTCACGTAGGGATGCTTCCCACATGTTACAAAATTAAGATGTTCTATGTCCAAAGTTTGGCTCCGGTAATAAATGTTGCGTCGTAAACCATGGCCATGGGGGCCATAAGATAGGGCTTGTAATTTACGACCTCTACTATCATTTGATTAACTAGAAACTTACTGGATGAAATATAATTAGTACCTTAAACAATTTGGTACCAAAACCGCCTAAATGATCAAGAGGAACAAAATGCTATTACAAAACTATCAAACACAGAAATCGGTTTCAGCAATTTTTTGCAAATCACCTTTAATCCAAAACTGCCCGAATAGCTTTTAAAGCACAAAAAACAACCACAACACGCCATCTGATACGAAATTCAATCAAAGCAACAAAGGAAACGCTCTCAAATCGAAATAGTTTTCTAAATAAGCTGGAACAATTTTGTAAAGGCACAACTTTACCAATATCGGACAGTCTGAGTGTCGACACTCCCGGCACTCCCTGACACCGCTGACACCGGTCTCCGGTGTACGTTCGATGCGATATTAAATACACTTGAGAGCGATGTAACTCCTAACTTTTATCTCGCTCAGTTTATAAGTCGACGACTTAAGAATCGGTTTAGGAAAGCTATTTTAAAATTGATTTGGATAACTTTGTGTCTGGTTTGAAGTGTTATTTGAATGGATAGTTTAAATTAGTTAGTAAATTGCTTGATTTTTATATAATCTTTTTTATTTATTTATTTAAACTTTTCGCACTAAAAATGGTACAAATGCGGACTTAATGCCTGAGGCATTCTCTACCAGTCAACC
This sequence comes from Lithophane semibrunnea, assembly GCA_947363905.1. Lineage (NCBI taxonomy): Eukaryota > Metazoa > Arthropoda > Insecta > Lepidoptera > Noctuidae > Lithophane > Lithophane semibrunnea. The sequence goes on from OX376198.1 coordinate 5,731,556, forward strand.
AAGGGTGGTGAAGAGATTAGATGGCAGGTGCTCTAATTGAGAGGAACAAAGAAAAAATAAAATAAAATAATATATCATATTGCATTATAGATAAAGCAGGTTTACAGTACATAAATAAGCTATAAACTTATGATACATATACTTACATACATATTTACTATAATAAATACTATTATAATATTATTATTTTATTGGTTGGCATTTTAATTTCTCTTGAGTGGCTGTAATATTTTATCCCACGACTCGGCAAAGATGTACACATTATGTCTTGTGGTGTTGGGGTATATCTGGTACTTCCCTAAAAACTTTTCCAACTTGTACATGTCTCTGTTATGCAGGTTAATTCCGAAAACTTCCAACCTTTTTAGTAATTTTGGGGGAAAAAGGTTCAGTAGAATTAATTTTACGCTTGCAAAAGCAGCAGGGGGCTGTAATAAAGTAATTAACTAGGTAAATGTAATTATCACGCCTGTATTCCCCTGAAGGGATGCCTGTAATAGGTTGACAGAGACAAGTTACCTACAGTGGCTACAGAAAAAGAAGAAAGAAGTTCATGTATTATACATAGTTACGCACACATACCACGCATGTAATCACCGGAGGGTTCGGCAGCGGTGTACCTATAGTACCCCATATTTCTCCAGTTATGTTGTCCCAATAAGGGGGGGTCCAATTTGATATCAACCAGGCAAAAATCCAGACTAGACTTGAACTACTAATATTGTTTTAGAACTTACTTCAAAACCGGTGAAGGAAAATCATCGTGAGGAAACCGGCATGCCTTTCTTTTTTTGAGGGTGGGAATTAATTACTTCTCCCGCCCTGGGCGGAGCGGGAGGGCGTCAGACTTTTACTGACTAAAACCCACCCGTATTCCTTCAGTTGCCTGTTGCCAAGGGCATCGGTATCCCTTTCGGACTTTCCCGCAGAAATCCAGGCTAGACTTAAACTACTACTACTAAATATGTTTAAGTACATATTTACTTCAAAAACGGTGAAGGAAAATCATCGTGAGAACACCGGCATGCCTGAGAGGTATTTTTCTACGGCATGTGAAGCCAAGTCAGAGGCTCATGGACGGCATAAAAACTGTAACACAGTCACTAACCCCACGAAGAAGAAAAAAAGTTGACAACTTATTATAAAAAGGTCTGCGAGATTGATTGACATAAAAAAAGACTAAAGCAATTTTCACGTACAATTAAAACAGTACTTTAAAATAAAGAGCTGTTAAAAGCTGACGTCATATAAACATTACCTTTCCCCATTAAACCCTCTTCAAAACACAGGTGATGAAGTGTACCCCAACATTAGCGATCGTTAATTACGAAATGATTAAATTTAATACGTCACGGCACGATCTTAATTAAGCTTTTAACATAATGGCAGATTTGTAGGAGCTACGTATTTCTAATAACCATTGTATGGAGCTTTTTGTGTTCGTGTGTGTGTCGTTACTTTCGCTATAATTAGATTTATGCAAGTATGTGTTGAATAGATGAGAAAGAATGAGTGATTATACTAGCTAGCACCTTTTAAATTGTACGTTTTTTGAATTTGGATTTTTATGATTTACACTGATATTTAGAACACGTAAATCAATAGTCTTGATCACTGCTTAGTGGTAATAGACTTTCCACCTATTAGGTACTTGGATCTTAAGTCAAAGTTACTGGTGAAATATGGGTCTACTTCCCTGCCTACCCCCTTGCCTACCTTCGTTGGATATAGATACACATAAGTACATACATATCACGTCTGTATTCCCCGAAGGGTTAGACAGAGGTATACCTATATAGGGAGTTAGGGTAAATAACACCGTTATCCTTGAAACCAGTGGTTTGGTGTCATTTACTCGTATAGAACATAAAATCAATGAAAAATTACAACTTTTTATTTAAATTACATTTTACCACTAGAGTATTTCACCCTTTCACCCTATGCGCTAGGGCAACGAAATTGCGTCTCAACAAAGGTGGGGGGGCGCGGGACGTGACCTGACCGGCGCGAGCGTGACCCCTACCTCAGTCAGTCAGCTATTTCGATATCAAGCACGGTGTCGGATAGAAACTTTTTAAAATCTTTTAATGAAAATAACGTTTTTTTTTTTGTTGTTGTCGGTCAATTATTTTTATATTTAAACCCACATTTCGCGAGTTATGTTTAAGTCCCATGTAATAGGGGGCGAGTCTATTGCCATCAACCGGGCACTAATCCAGAGACTCCGGGCTGCTACTGAGCCATATGGAAAAACCTAATAATACTTTGTCCGACCCGGCAATCGAACCCGGGACCTCATACTCAGCAGTAGCGCTTGCGACAACTAGACCAACGAGGCAGTCAATATGGATATATAAATGTGATGTTATATTATTATGTTATCTTAAAGTAAAAGTAAAAGTAAAAGTAAAAATTCATTTATTTTCCACACTAATCTAAAGACAGTATAGGTACATAAAATAAATGGAGTGGACTGGAGCCTAAACTAGGGCAGCCCTGTATTTCAGGACTCCAGGTCTTCCTCCCGCGGCGAGTAAGTCGGTACAAATTACAAATTACAATTAGAGGTGTAGTTATCTACTACTAAGCGATCACTTAATACTTCCGAACAGTTACAAAATGTCATGTAGTACTATTTAAGAACATACCCACCCGGACCCTATAAGTGAGTCATGAAAGTTCAGGGTTCTTTAGCCTTAATATTTAAGTCATAAAAATATGTACTAACATCATAAATCACGCGGGCACTTAATTCTAACAAAATCTCGTACAGTATGACGGGTGAAGTATCCCGCTATATTTTACTAGCTTTTATTACCTACAGGGTGGTGTGGAAGGCTTAAAGTCTTGAACCCGATACACGCAGTTGTTTTATAACTTTGCAGGGTTAGCATGAACCCGTGACTCACTGAATCTGATAGTTTTATGACGGCGTAATAAATACCTACTATTTTATTAGCTTCAGGTTTGAAGAAAATTCCTACTTATAACTTTTCAAATACTTAAGTTGGCATTAGGTACATGATTTTATAAAAACATTTATAGTTTTAAATATAATAAACCTACTTGACAAAATTTTATTTTTCACAACTAATTTATTTAGAAAGGTAGTTCGTTTTATTATGAGAATATCAATATCAAATTGAGTTAAACAATTATTCACAAAGTGTATTTAAACAGTAAACGTTTCCCAACCAAAATTATAGTTACAGAAACCTATTAATTAATTGAACCCAATAATTCCCACCAAGCCGAGCTAGATGTTAACTCGACCGAACCAGACTCAATTATTAAAATTATTCCTAATTCTAACCAAGAGTGTTTGCGCAATGTCAGGAATTAAATAGGCTAGTACAGTACGACACAACTTAGATGTAGCATAGATTTGAAAATTTGCATTCATTCATTTCAATTTTACGAATGTATTTAGTTATATGGCTTTACAAGTAATTGCGTTTGGCATAATAAGGCAGTAATAAAGATCGGCGATTTTGAAGGCGCACTCAGTTTGGATGTTGATGGGTTTTACGAATTTTCCCGATGCTACATCTAAGTTGTGTCGTGCTGTAGCAGCCCTGTTCCGGACGTAATTCCTAAGAACTTTCCGTTTTACAATACTAGAGTTTGCACTTACCGTTCCACCGTTCCCCCACTCCTCTTCGGCTTTCCTCCGCCGAGTCAAGCCATCGTGTACCGACTCGCTGTTGACAAGTCCGACTTAAATGGAGCAGCCTGTATTTATTCAATGTTTATTGTTCTCTTTTTAAATGCCAGTATTATTTTTCCAAAGGCTGCTTTATTTCTAAAAAAACAGAATTGTCAAGTCGTTCAAGATTTTTCTTGTTTCAGGAAATTGAATTCATCGCTTAATTTTGCTATCGATAAGTAATCCAAGAACATAATAACCTAAATAATTATCTTCAGGTTATCCATTAGAATAGCTTTTTCAAATGAAATAATGATAAAAATGGGATGAATCAAATATATGCCACATTGGTTGTAAGATTTAAAATAACTAGCATTTTCATCGAAGCATTTCAGAAAATTGACACGTATTTTACTATCAAACTGTAAACTTTTACCATAATAAAACCGTACAACGAACACATAAAACCAAATCAAGTTCGATCAATTGCCAATTGTCAATTTTTACGTATTTCATGTATCTACATTGATGTGCAAATTGATCGTCTACCAAATGCAATTGAAGCGATTGACAATGTTAATAAAATTGCAATTGATCGTTTCGGGGGTGTTCGGCACACTAATTTGTCGAAATAAGGGGGTTTGACAAATTCGTTGTACCCACACTACTTACCCTCTAAAACTTTACATTGGATGGCTCTTGTCACTCAGTGTACTAACGAGCTAAGTTCTAAGTTCTGGAGACGTGCCTTAACTAATACCTAAGAACTATTCAAGAAACTACCTATCATTTGTACTAAGTACCCACGAGTTTGTACAATTGAAACTGAAATGTTAGAAGTTGTGCTGTTATTTACTTAGCTGTGGTAGCAACTTCTTTAGATATATGTGAGCCTAGGATATTTTGTGTGATGTTTAAGAGCAGTAAGCACACGGCGTATTTTAAACGCGCAGACGACACGCGTTTCAAAGTTTTTCTTCGCCGTCCGAAGTCAAGTTTCAAGTCAAGTTCTTGAAACGCGCGTCGTCTGCGCGTTTAAAATACGCCGTGCGCTAGGGGCCTAAGGATTCATTCGAAATTACGGTTATATTTGCAAATTCCATCTCACAAGATTCATCATCACTTTCCTGCCCAATTTCCCAATTAATTTGGGGTCGGCGGAACATTTCTTTTTCTTCCATACTTCTCTTTGTTCGACATTTCAGCATTCAATTCCTTTCTAGCAATAACATCTTTCACACGGTCCATCCCTCGTTTCTTTGGTTTTCCCCTACTCTATAGCCATGCAAATCTAACAAGATTATCTAAAGCCTTACATATTATAAAACAAAGTCCTCCTCCGCGTCTGTCTGTCGTCCTGTTCGCGATATACTCAAAAACTGCTGCACCGATTTTCATGCTGTTTTCACCAATGGATAGAGTGGTTCTCGAGGAAGGTTTTAGTATATAATAACCGTCATCCACGAGGGCGAAGCCGCGGGCTTCTGCTAGTTATAATTATAATCAAGATGGTACTTACAAAAAACCGAAATATTTTGAATAAAGTCACCATGACATGTATACAAGTCTCTTTTTTAACTAGTTTGCTATTGTTAGATCACTGGTTAAAATAAGTCCATACACGATATTATTACGGACTAGCTGCGCCCCACGGTTTCACCCACGTAAATCTCGATCCCGCTGGAATATCGAGATAAAAAGTATCCTATGTGTAAATCCAGGTTATAAACTATCTGTTTGCCAAATTTCATCATTTCATTTCATTTCATTTATTCATAACAATTTTTACATTGTGTCGAATATAAACAATATTATTTTACAATTAAAAGAAAAATAAATTACATGCCACTTAATTACTATGAGGGAGAGTAATAATAATAAATAAATGTAGTTTAAATATACAGGTTATCAATGTCACAATAATTAAATATCCATCCAGTAGTTTTTACGTGAAAGAGTAACAAACATCCATCCATCCATCCATACTTACAAACTTTCGCATATATTATTAGATAATTAGTTTATTTCATAAAACATCAAAGAGTAGTAGTCATTTTGAAAACCCATGAGTCGTTGTTTTATAAAAACTTGTACTAAAAACAAAACCAACTCGCTTCTGAGTTCATATAAAACAGACAGTTTTAACCAAAATGTCGGACTGTTTTAATTAACTAAACGAGAGATGGCGAAGTGAAAAGTCCGTAATTAACTGTAACAAGTCAAGTGGAATTCTAGTAACGTCTTGAAAACTGGTGAAAGGGGGAAAATGGCGACGATGGAAAATAGGGGCTTTAATTCATTTCGAATAATATACTTAACACAGTCATCATCATTTCAGCTGAAAGACGTCCTCCTCATAGGCCTCCTCCAAGCACCGCCACTTCGACATATTCTGTGTTGCCAAAGGTTTTTCACCAGTTTTCAAGACGTTACCAGAATTCCACTTGACTTCTTCAAAGTATTTACCCGCTTTACAAAAAAATGCATTTACTTTGAAAAGTTTTTATCTTCTAAATAAGTTGTATCTTTTGGTAATAAAAATAAAAAAAAACACCGCATCTTCGTGGAATTGTATTCCGAAATAAGAAATGGCTTCCGTATAAATGTACAAAGTTTTTTCAAAGCAATATTTCTTCATCGATAAAAATCAAACCAGTCTCTTCAGTCATATTTCACTGTTTTCAGGATCTGATAAAGACAAATCTTCCTTCGTTTTATGAAAAATCGATCCGAGTTTTGCATAAAAACTGTAAAAACGCATATAATATTCGTCTTTACGACGAGATTTAACGATCCCTAGTCCTCGTTAAAACAGACGGAATATATTTTTATTATTACATCCTTCATGAAAAGCAGAAGCTATATTAATTTAAGCGAAAATTAATCCTTTTATAATATTGTTTTTTTGTAAATTGACTTTGTGGAACGGTTAAACGTACCTTTTAGCTAAATTAACAAAATCTTTGCCTTATTTTAGGGTTAATCGAAACACACAGGGTTAAACACAACAAATTAACATATTGAATACGATATAACTTTTTTTGACTTTCGTTTACTTTGGGCGCTACTACTTTCATTGTTTAGATTTTAAGAATAGCGTGGCTTTAAATATCTTTTTCTATTTCGACGCTTAGTCTGCTATCGAGGTACATTGCCCTCTTTGTTTACGAACGATCGATTAACAATAGGTTTGAAAGTGCAATGTATAGCAAAGCTAATGGAAAACCGTTGGTATGGCTGACGTGTATTAGGTTACGGGTTGTTGCCCTTTGCCTGTTCTGCTTCGTGCAGACGATGTTGTTTCATTTTTAAAGCATTTGAATTTTAAATGTTATCCAGTGTATTGTGCTATAAGTTGGTTACTTGGTGCTTATTTTCTTTTGGCTGAAAAATGGATAAATATTTCATTTGTATATTTTATAATAATAATAATTTATTTTGATTCGCAATTGGCTATAAAATTTCTAGAAACCGCGAACAATGTTTCATTAATTTCTTAAAAGATTGATCAAGAATTTTATACCAAAAAGGTTTTATGTAAGAACCTAAAACCTAATTTTTATACCAAAAAGGTTTTATATAAGATCCTAAAACCTAATTACCTACTTTACGTTATCATTTTTATACGGTTAATATCTGAAAACCCATTTCAATGTTCCAGAGATAATAATACTAATCGCTTTGGAGAACAACGACCCGGGCTGTTTTCTTTAATAACCAGTCTAGAAGACCAAAGGGGGAGTCTAGGCCAGACCCTCCCCCTTCCCCCTTTGGTCTGTCTAGACTAATCTGACAGGGATCTGGATGCGTAAGTGTTGGGGACAACTTGGAAAATTGATTGATGGCATTAATATTTCAGTACTTTTTTCTAGTTAAATATTGTGCTAACATACATAGGTAGTTATAGCAGCGAGTTTGCCTGTCTGGCTTTGAGTATTTTTATACGATTTGTAGGTACTGTTTACGTTACGGAGATATTGAGGAGGTTCTGTATATAAAAGTATCCGACTGGATATTCATTCTATCTCTGGATAGCTCTACATTTTATATTGTAAATGCGAATCAATTTTGACGCCACCCCCTTCAACCTAGACTAAATATTTTTTGATATTTGGATAGCTCATGAGGAAAAAAAGACGAACCATAAAGAAAAAAAAAAATTTATATGTCCGCAAAAGTACGCAGGTATTCTGGTTTATTACAAGTTAATAGTGTAACATAATATACTTACACAAGGTTTTTTGGTTATTAGAACGTGATGTGACTTACCATTGATCATAAAACAACGATAGTATTTTTAATTCATACTTTAATTAATTCATATTGGAGTATGGAAGAAGAGACATGTTGCGCCGACCCGAAATAAATGATAGAGCAAGAGAATTATGACTTTTTCTTTCCTGTTCTTATCAACGATACCTCACCTTTAAATACATTTTCCCTCAATCAATCAATCTTCCTAGTCATTTTCCAACTATGTTAGGGTCGGCTTCCAGTCTAACCAGATGTAGCTGAATATCAGTATTTTACATGGAGCGACTGCCTATTTGACCTCCACAACCCAGTAACTGGGTAATACATGCCTGTTGGTAAGACTGGTTGTCAGACTTTCGGGCTTCTGACGACCTGTAACGACTGTCAAAGAATCTTGAATGACAGCCGGGACCAACGGCTTAGCGTGCTTTCCGAAGCACGGGGGAGTCTCGATATGTAAAAATGGTCGCCCATCTACGGATCAACCCCGGCAAGCGTAGTTTAACCTGATGGATCGACCCGTGCGGCTGTTATTACTTAGCCACGAGCTTCCCAACACATTTTCCCTGATGTTTATATTAAATCAGTTGTTTCCCTTGTTGCAGGCTAGCAGCGGGGCAGAGCCCCAGGTAGCAGTTCTCTGCGAGGCGGGAGGCACCTACCACCCCCAGTACATGTCAGCTGCTGGACGATGGACGCCCGACCTTACCACCAAGCCTCATAATTGCCTCAAGGACAAGATGGAGATCCTCGACTACTGCAAGAAGGTAACTGATACTATACTTGATAATGTCCTCAAATAATAATGACACCACGATTTAGTTAGACTCAGATCAGTCAGCAATTCAAAGATATACCGTTTTCAATTAATCACTGGTCATTGTGTACTAACTACCCATAATCCAATGAACAACAACAGCATTTTTTCATGAACAAAGGTAATTTCTTGATTTTCATGCTAATTAAAACATTATGGACAGGAAAATGAGAAAGAGAATGTCATCCAGAAAACCGATATGTCTTTTCGGTTGAGTATAAGATCTAACTAATATTATAAACGCGAAAGTTTGTAAGTATGGATGGATGGATGTTACTCTTTCACGTACAAACTACTGAATAGAATAGATAGTTTATAACCTGGATTAACACATAGGATACTTTTCATCCCGATATTCCCACGGGATCGAGACTTACGCGGGTGAAACCGGGGGCGCAGCTAGTAGATCATAATTTCAAGGCTGAATTGTGGTGGTGCTTACCTGTAAAGAAATGTGACACTAGATGATAGTAAGCAAGGTGTTTTTTATATTATGAGTACTTACCTATTTGATTCTTGGTGAGCGTATAACATTAATTAAAAGTATATATGTGTCGGGATATCGAAGTGATTGAATGAATCGTAAATGTTATCCCCCGTGGTGAACACACAGACAATATAAAGTCTCGAGCTGTTCCTCGTGAGCACTACCTACTTATCGACTATACCGTCTAATCTCATTACTGTAACCGCTTAACAAACATTATACATATTTACCATCAACTAATTCGCTGAAACTAATTGCTAACTTAACTATTTTAACACCCACGGTAATTTTCCGTAAACAATCTCTTACGTAATTGATCCTTATAATGTTTTGGGTTTCCCATACGTCATTATTATTATGGTTTCATGTACCTACTAATATAGATTTTTGCACCAAAGATTCAGATACATACAGATAACTTCGGTTTAACATAGCGATCAATGTTACCTCCAAATTCGTCATTCTACAGTAGAAAAAATCGACTGGCCAAGATTTATATCTGATACGAATATAATTAGACTTTATTACAAGAATCCTCTAGCAACGTGTTTGTTACAAAATCAGCAATTCTAAACCAATGTTAATATTTAGTATGGTTGGCTAAAAACGCAGGGGTGGCCAATTTTACAGACATTAGTCAATTTAATTAGGGTAAAATCGAAATTGTCGGGTGCCAGCTGGAAGCGGCAGTAACATCGCTCCTTTTATAACCTCTGCCTAGACACATTCCATTCCAAATCAGGCATACCATAAAATAAAGGAATCTGGCAATTTAAAAGGGACCTATATACCTCTGTGCGGCACTTATGAGGCCGTATACAAAATTTTGCCGATATTTACGTGATTTTACAGGCGTGATTACAGGCGAAAAAAAAAACAACAATTAAAAATTATTGGCAATAAAACATCTTTTAAAACACCTTATATGTATGAATGATCTACTTAAAAAAAAAAACTTCACTTAGTAGATCATAATTGAAATGATCTTTCATGTAATGCAATAATAAAACTTATAGTTTTAAAATCACGTAAATCAGCGAGATCGGCAAAATTTCGTATACGGTCTCCTAATACTGTCCCCTAAATTATTTGGTTTGGTAACTCTTCAAAACTCATATTTCCACAATATTTCCACAATATAAGTCTGAAAGTGAACTAGGTGGGGACCTAGTTCGCCTACGTTTTTCAACCCTGAATTAATCTCATCCACTGTCATATTTAGTTGTCATAGGTAGTTGTAGTAGTATTCAAATCTTACAAAAAATCACGCCCAGTATTCTCCGGAAGCAATAGGCTGAGGCGTACAGTTCGCGTACATTTCGCCAGTTTTGTAAAATTCCGATGTATTAGGAGGCTAGGAAGTCTATTGCCTTCAACCGGACACATATTCAGAAAAAGGATCCATAGGATCTTTCAGATAATCAGAATTAGTTATTTACTCTTAATTGTTCTTTTATTTTAATTAAGTACTTACTTTATATTACTGCTTGTTTTTCCTGTGCGTGTCCCAAATAAAATATATTTCTTCTTTCTTTCTTTCTTTTTTCTTTACTCTGAATCATTTATATCCTTCCAGGTGTATCCGAGCCACGACATCACCAACATTGTGGAAGCCTCCCACTACGTGAAGGTCAGCAACTGGTGCAAGCTGGGTACCGGCAACGCGGCCAAGTGCAAGGTCACTCGATGGGTGAAGCCTTTCCGTTGTCTTGGTACGTATCTATTACTGGTACATGATTACTTTGTCATTTGATATATATCGGCTTATAAGGTGACTTCCGACATATGGGGTTCAAAAGGATATTGTTATTCATTAGGCGACTAAAGTTGGTTTGTAAAGGGTTGCTAAATCATTGTGCCATAGCGAAGACCACTCGTGCGATAAAAATGAACTACGAGAATAATCTTGACAAGAAAACACGGGGTTTACTGTCTTGTTTTTTACGACGTTTGGCATTAATAATACGGCGACGCTCTTCCCAACCTTCGTCATCTACTAGAAATGTAAACCCATTAAAACCCGTCCTTTCCTCATACGTATTGCTTGAATCCTCTCATCCTCCCATTCCACTTACGTCCACCTACAATGCATAACTACAAAGAGTGTTTGGCGGCAGAAGGTCCATTCCAATCGGACGCGCTCCTGGTGCCGGAAAGCTGTCTGTTCGACCACATCCACAACCAGTCTCGATGCTGGCAGTTTGCGAGGTGGAACGCCACGGCTGGACGTGCTTGTGCCCAGAGGGGATTGAAGCTCAGGACTTTTGCGATGCTGCTGCCTTGTGGAATCAGCTTGTTCTCTGGTGTTGAATTCGTCTGCTGCCCAAAGCATTTTAAGGGTAAGTGTCAGCATTAAATCTGATAAATATTTCCATTAAGAGTCCCGAATACTTGGCTCCATCGTTCCGACAGTTTTTGTTAGTATACCGATGAAAAACCATAATAGATTGCCATGTCATAAAAAATGTAAGTGTCTATTGCTACTTTGACAGTAATGAAACCTAAGCTAGACTAACTAGAAACATAAGATCGCTAATAATATTCTAAATATTTCAGAAAACGTAAAAATGCACAAACCCATGGATGTAGGCGTCCCCGTCAGTCCCGGAGGTGAAGAGATGCTTGCGGCTTCAGCCGCGATGGATGAGCGTGATGATGATCTTCTGGATGATGATGACGCTTTGGATGACGATGATGATGACGACACCCTGAACCTTAGCGATGATGATGACGATGATGATGCCGATGATGGTAAGAAATCTGTTTTAGGAACTTTACAAAAATGTATGAATTTTGTGCTCACAACTGCTGAGAGAACACACAGTCTTATACTTGCAAAGATGTCCTAGGTCGTTCTGTGCTTATTGCTATAATTAGAGATAATGGTTACTTACCAATCTGTGTAAAAATAATAATTTCACTTACTTTCACTGTCCATAATAATTTTTTCGTATGTTTTTTTTTTCTTAATTTTATTGTTTAAAAAAAAAACACAAAATTTAAACTTCACAATTTCCAGACATGGATGAAGATGAAGACGCAGACTTATCTCGCGACGACGATGCCGAAGATGATGATTATACGGATGGTGATGACAACTCTTGGCCACGTCCTGAGACCTCATCTCAACCATCAACGCCCACCACCACTACTACCACCACCACGACCACTACGGTAAGTTGTATTATACCAATACCAGTACTGATATTTAGTGCAGAAAAAAGGACCAGGAAACTTACACACAAGACCAGCAAAACCAACTTGTCAATGAAATCATTAGAAACTTATTCCTCTTTAAGAAAATCGGATTTAAAATTGATAGAAGTCATGGCTCTTCTTTGATTAGATATAATTTAATTAGTAAGATGAAGCAGGTAACAAATTCCACGCTACACATAGCCCTTTTCTGATCATGATCTTCGAACTTGGGACCCATTAGCGTGGCAACGTTAATGTTAAGACTGATTGTTATATTGTTTGCAGGCTTCTTCCGCTACCTCCGACCCTTACTTCTCGCACTTTGACCCTCGCACTGAACATCAGAGCTACAAGGATGCGCAGCAGAGGCTGGAGGAGACGCACCGAGAAAAGGTGAGAACTGCTGAACCGAAAATGTTTTCTTTTTCGACCGAAAATGAGGAACTTTTTTTCTGCATTGTTACAGTTTTTGGGCTGTTAATAAAGTTATTTTAACTATAGATTTTTTATGAATAAATCACGATTTTCAAATATGTTTAGAAAAACCATGTTTCGTTTTGTAACTGACGAAATATGAATGTAATTATTTTGTGTGTGTTGCAGATAACCAAGGTGATGAAGGAATGGTCGGAGCTAGAGGACCGGTACCAGCAGATGATGAGCAACGACCCCGCCGCCGCACAGACCTTCCGCCAACGCATGACTGCCAAGTTCCAGTCTAACATTCAGGTAATTTTGGTAATGGAAACATAAGTACTCAAAGTAGTAATCATAAGTAGTTTCAAATACCGTATTATGATGAAAAAGAAAAAAGAAAGAAAGAAAAATAGGTAACGGCGAGTTATTATTAAATCTTCCTCTCTCCTACTATTTTACAGTGCCAGACAATGATCACATAAAATTATAAGTTACTACCTACCTAAGAACACATTGTCGAATGTACGAGTACATGATTGAGTATTGAGTAATATATGAACAGTTTCATGTTTAACAGTGTAATCACTATAACTAAATGATTTCAACTCTATTCCTTAGACTCTGGAAGAGGAAGGCGTAGCTGAACGTCGCCGCCTGGCCGCTTTACATCAACAACGTGTGTTGGCCCACCTTGCTCAACGTCGCCGCACCGCTCTTGCATGCTACACTCGCTCACTCCGGGACACCCCACCCAATGTAAGTACTAGCATATTCTAGAGTTATATATACCAGAGTTTGTGCAGAAGAGGATCAAATTCTTTAGCTTCTTAAAGAGTGATTTTAAGGATATAAGTTGATACCATAGTTTTTGACATTGGTAGGTCTTGTTGATTGTTCTTATTATTCTATCTTATGTGATTGTCCTTGGAAATCTACGAATTCTCACTGTATGAACCGTGAGGCTTACAATGAGAATTCGTAGATGTCATCATTAATTTGCCATATCAATAGCCAGAGCTATACGGTCCTCAAAGACTCAATTTCGAGAACTCAGACAGAGAGTCTTTTAGACCAATATGTGATTTAATCTAAACGGACAAGACTAAAATACCTACATTTTATTTGTACAGGCTCACCGCGTCCAGAAGTGCCTGCAGCGCCTCGTCCGCGCGCTGGCCGCCGAGCGCAGCGGCGCGCTGGCCGCGTGGCGCCGCGCCGCCGCCGCCGGCCGGGAGGCCGCCGCGGCCGAGCGCGCCAGCGCCGCCGACCGGCTGCAGGTACATACGTGCCACCAAGCGGATGGGCGGTGCCCTTTAAAGCTTCACACTGAACAAAAAAAAGAAATTTTAAGGGTGCACATAGACTGCGATCGATCGAAGATCATAGAAGACATATTTGAGACATTGTATAGATTATAGGTGGCCTATCATTCGGAAAATACGTGAAGGGCGGATGCTTGCCCGTTATACAATACCATAGGTGACTTATTTTGAAGCTACCGTTATCGACTGGTTAACGGCGATGGACCGCCATCTAATTGCATCTTTATCATTTCATCTATCTGTCAGTCTTGTTGATGTATCATAGAACACTTCTGTGTCACACAGGATGCCGACCGAGCTCTCCAGCGTGCCCTCTCCGCTCTCCGCCGTCGCCCTCATCTGTACGCCAATATTGGAACTGCTATTGAAGACTACGTTCAGGTAAGAAATGTAGGTTGAAAATTGTGTTATTTAAAAAACCTTTGGAATAAAATACATTAAGACTAAGATCTCACCGAACAAAAGATTTCTTAATAATAATCTTCTCTATTTTCGATGGTATTATAATGGTGATCATTTTAATACCTTGAATCTTGAGTGCTGCAGTCTACCTTAGTATTTCTAGCCATTATTTACGATACAATACCGAGATACATCATCTTAAAATTTCCCTACCTCACTGGTTACCAAGAGTTATTTATCTAGTTTACACTTCTGCTCTTGGTGACACAAGATAAATTCTAACATTCTAGTCGATGCAATCCAAGGACGACATGGCGGTGTCCCTGATGTCGATGACACCTGAAGCTGAGGAGCTGTTACTGGACCGCATTGAGGCCGAGGTTCAGCGTGAACAGGCAGCCCGCGACCAGCTCAACGCTAAGCGAGACCAGCGCACCCGACAGCGACAGAACATTCAGAATGAACGGGCTAAGGTAAGCATCCTTTGAAATATTGGATGGTTCTTGAAAATCACTGCCATTAGCCACTTTTTCCTTTTTCTTTGGTAGTTTAGCAAAGAATGAATCCATTCTTTATGTAGGAATTTAACTTACATCTGCGTGCCTGTTTATAGATTTTGTGAGTCGTTGTCGTTTTGTGGTCGTAGTATTGTCTTTTGGGAGTTTTTTTATATAAAAAATTGGCATTATTTCTTACACTGTACTACCATATCCGTGAATCTCCAAATAACTTCGCCACTGTCGCCTTTCAGACCTCAAATGGCGTCAAGGAAAGCCTAGAAGCCGACGACGAAGCGAGTGAAGCCAGTGAGATCGAGGACCAGTCGTCCAGCAGCACCCGCGGCCCCTCCCCCTCGGCCTCCGCGCCCCCCTCCGCGCTCCCCTCTGCGTCTGCCAGCGCGTCACCCGCGCCCTCTGTTGCGTCTGTCACGCCACATGATTCCACCACCCATGCTGCCTTCTCACAGGATACTACTACGACTGTAAGTACCTGATTATGCTCATTTAAGTGCTTTTCAGTCAGGTGTCTGACTCCTCCTGGCTGAAAAGCATTTCACTCAAGCAGTTGCTTTTGCGCCTTCAATTGCATTCTCTTATTTGCTTGATCCTCAACAGGATTGAGGAGTGACGTTAATTTTAACGAATTCGTTAGCAGCTAGACTCCATTCAACTTTAAATGACTAACATGTCATTTTATATCAATTAAACTGATGATGCTTATTGTTTGTTATAGGAAATTATCACGAGCACGGTCACTGATGTACCAGAGAGCGAGACCGCGGAGATCGGCGAGGTTAGCGAGACTTCCAGCCGCCGATCCACTAGCGAGGTGAGTAATATGAAGGATAACAATATGATATGGAGTGTTAAAACTGGCAGAGGAATCGATAACATGATAATACGATGTTGGTCTCCACTCGAGATTATGAGGTAGTAAAAGTTAGGATAACTCTTTACAGACGGAAGGCGAAGGTCTACGCGCGGCTCTAGAGCATGCGGAAGAACGTGCGCCCCCACCGCCCGCGCACGCACTCAAGCACGAGTTGCAGCACTCGCAGCCTGTGAGTACTGCATAAAGCAATAACCTTACTGTTCTGGCGAGATGTGCCCCGTATACATATGTGGTAAACAAAAGTTGCACAAGATTGTTACAGCAGCATGTTTTTGTGTTAAAGGTAACATGTTGTTGGCAACATTGCAAACATTTTATTGTTTACCAGTAAAACAAAAGAATATGTCGCTGAATATTATGTTGAATACAATAAAATAAATACGGGGCTGAAGTTTCAGAATCCAACATTCTTTGTCGATTTCCATTTGATTTTTTAGCTTTTAGAAAATTACAATATTGCTTCAAGTAATTTTGGTCCTCAGGATCAAAGGGCCAAACTGATGCTGAAACTCACCCCTAGTTACGCTTGCAGGGCTACACCGTGCGCGGCGCGGGGCTGGCCAACGGGCCCGGCGCGGCCAGCGCGCTGTACCCCGCGCTGTGCGTGGGCGGCGCCGCGCTGGCGGCGGCCGCGTGTGTGGCGCTCGCTGTGGCGCGCCGCCGCGACCGCGCGCCGCCTGCGCAGGGCTTCGTGCAGGTCAGTGTGACACGACACTAAGCCTTAACTCTTCCTATAAGTAAGTTATGAGCTAGGCTTATTTCGAGGCACTGGAGACCACATAAAAGAAGAATACGCTAAACATAAAAAGGTCAGAATTTTATTATGAACTCGGGTTTGGAAAATCGGAAGTCGAGAAGTCAAAGAAGACATGGTTGGTTGGTGAAAGCACGGTAGCTAGTACAGCAATGATTTTGTATCAATTCAAACGTATTGTTTTTATTACATCAACTCGTGTAATCTAAATATTTGACGGGTCCACGATAGTCCATTATTTTAGAATTTTGGGCATAGAAATAATATGATATTTCTCGTATCCCCAGGTGGAACAGACCGGCGCCGTCGCCCCGACTCCTGAGGAGCGACACGTAGCCAATATGCAGATCAACGGCTACGAGAATCCGACCTACAAGTACTTCGAGGTCAAAGAGTAGATTCTCACCTCTTACCATCCCCTCCCCTCCCTTTTCCCTCCCCTACATCCCCGCTAGGAGTGCGAGGTTCGTCACGTCCAGCCAAGTGACTTGACTTGTATGTATCGTCAGGTCTACTTTGGACGGGAGTGCTATAGGTTGTTGTGGTGTCCCTTTCGGCCAATTCTTCAGTCTATTTCCTTTGGAGTAACTCTTCAGCGTCCTCAACTTGGAATCTCATGTAGGAGAAAAAAGACTTAGAGCAATATCGACACAATACTCAAAGATGCTGTTGATGTCAAAGGAAATAGACATCCAAATCCTTGTGATGTGTGCTAGATGCCCCTAGAGACAGGGTGTTTTTTCTACCCTACACCTTTATCTATTGTCCTCAGCGTAATTCTTTATGGAATGAATGTGTGTGTTACTTATAATATTGTTCGGCGAGGCCGCACTTCCAGTGGGGGAGACCCTTTGTTATAAACATTCATTTTAATAAAGCTTGTGTGATTAGTGGGAATATTCGTTTGCGGTAACGCGGTCAGTCATACTGTTAAGGTTAGAAGTGATAACGGTTTATTTTTTGTTATGTATTTGTTTGCACCAAAATATTTATTATTATTTTAAGGACTTAGATCTAAGTTTTTTTGTCTAGTGTCCTAGAATTCATAAGTGTCACAGTAGTCGAGTTTTTTAAATTAAGTTTTTGATGCCGCTCCCGCAGTGGTGACGTCTGACGGACCCCTCGGTCCTTTGGTGCGTTTTGTTAGTCGTTACTCAAATGATCTCAGTTTTAGTCTGTCTATCGATTAGCTATAGTTTTCCTGTACGGTTCGTTGAATGTTACCACTGGGGCGAGTGGAACAAACGTCCATGGTACGCTGTGTATATAGGCTCCGCGTACAAATTTGAACCTAAATTACTTACACTTAATGCCCGCTTTCATTTACTTTTCTAACGTAGGTAGAACATAACGTGAATTTTTATGTAATAAATGCGAAAATATATTTTAATAATTAATGTGTACTTAGCGATGGGACGGGCGGCATAGCCGGCGCGGGTGAACGATCTTCTTTCAGTCTTTGATTACTCTGAAACATTCCTTCATAATAATTTAGTGATGAGTTGTCGATGAATCTGTCTCTTTCTCTCTCATGGTCGCTATGTATCCTTCCCGTTCGCCCGCGGGACAATACTCAAGTTCCCGACGTGAAAGATCGCCGTGTACTCAACGTGCGTTTTGTATTAGAGTACTCGACCACGTGTGACTATTGCGCTTGCGCAGTCACGTCATGCTGATATTTGTTTATCTAGTCAAGGCAACAGGGGCATCTACTTTTGGCAGTTTTCGGCAAACGGTTGTGTACGCACCTTGGGTACGCGGTCGCGAGGCAAATAAGCTTAGTGGGTGTATGTACGGTTAATATATAAGTAGATGTACAAAAAGTAATACATTATATAGATGTTTTAGCGTCAGATACATAGATATAAAGCAAAATATAATTATATATCGCATTCGTCCGTATAAAGTAAGGGCTTGCGCTCGTGTCTAATCCCACGTACCACACTTAATGTTACGTCGTAGTTAAGATGTAATTCTGCCTCAGTATTATATACATTTAAGCTTATTTGTTACATAAGCTAATTTATATACACTATTTCTATTCATTTACGGGTGTTGTGGCGTTACTACAAATGAAGTCATATCAGATGCGCCACGGCGCTCTGTTGCTCCTATTTCGCTGCGCATGGCAATCTGCTTGAATTGAGGATAGATGGCGTTGTGGTCATCGACGTAGTACGAGGTTTGAATAACAGATGGTGCTGTTAGACATTCGTCTCGTAGCGAAAGAGGTGCGAGTAGGCGCCCGCCCGTGCTTATCGTACGGCATTTACGTAAGTTACTCACTGTGTATAACGTAAGTTTAATCCCGCATCAAGTAACCGCTATGTATTTTTAATAATGATGGTAACGAGCCGACCACTTATTTTTTTAACAAAACTTTTTGCTCAAAATCAGCTGTTTCTCGTCGGTATAGGATGTCTACTTTCAATCGATCTAAATTTATTGTCGTTCGTCAACAATATTCGATGTTAGTAGTATGTACCTAAAACCTGGTTTCTGTACCTTTTTCCAATCACTGTTTCACGTATTTTAATAAGTATTCTACATAATAATAAATGGTTTGATGATTTTTGTGTTTACTGTGCTGCATTTTATTGTGAGTTCGAAGTTCAAATTGAATCAATAAATAGAAATTTAAATATTGGTGTTGTTATTGGCGTATTGCGCTATCATTACCTCTCCCTACCGTACAGCCGTTTCAGCGTGAAAGTTTGGATGAATTTTGACACGTGGGTAGACCTGGAATAGGACAGGATACTTTTATCCCTGTGGGATAATTTCCGACCACCACGTGGGCAAACTGCGGGCAAAAGCTAGTCATAAAATAAAATCATGCACCTACGCACTAATACGGAGGCGGTTTCTCAGTCCCAAATTTATAAAAAAAAATCTTAAGGAGACTTCATTGATCATTACTTAACTTTAAGCAACGTTTATAAATAAAGGGAATTATCTAGAAAGCAATAGACCGAGGCAAGTCAAACGAACTAGAAAGTGGGACTTTGCCTTTGCCATAATCCATATTTGTTCTTAGTCAATACCAAGGGTTATTGACTAAGAACAAATATATAATAATATTATGGACAAGTAGGTATAAGTAGGTATATAGAGAGCAATCGTAACCGTAGTGATAACGGCCGTGACTTACAAGTTGTAGGTCGTAGGTTCGAACCCAGACAGGCGCTTTACTTTGTGCAAGTTATTTTCATCAGCACTGCCCTAAAAACTGGAAGGAAAACATCGTGACGAAACTAACTTGTTCTAAAACCAAAATTTCGAAGACATATTGACATCTGCCAACCCGCACTGGGCCCGTGTGGTGGATTATTGCCCACTCACTCTAACCGAGTGGAGGCCTATATCGTAGCAGTGTAATAATTATTGTGGGAAAATGCCTAAGCCAAATGTCCACTTCTGCAACAGAGACAGACTTATTCAGCGTGTAAAAATACCTTGTTATCGTTAAGGTTGTTGTTAAGAACTGAGAGTCTATATATGTGTTTTTTTTTTTTTGAAAAACCTGAATAAAATTCGCCGCATTTTTTTTCAATGGGGAATTTTGCCGTTAACTGCATGGGGCGCGGGCGGCCGTCGTCTAGCGGGTGTGTAAAAGTCATAACTTATAACTTCCGTAGAAAATTTGCTAATTTATAATGAAATTGGGGTAATTTAATTTTAACTTCTTAAAAAAAAAAAAAATTGTAATGATGTTGCGGTACCTAGGCGCCGATAACCCTGTCCGATCCGAAAGGGGTTTCGGATCGGACAGGGTTATTGTTACTTAATGTATATTTTAGTGTACCCAATTTTTTATACAACGTGCCGCTACAATGGCGACATTAATTTAACACACGGGTAGGGCTAGTGGCCAGTAACCATAAAAAATATAATAAAATAAAATAATTCGTAAATTGAAAAAAAATACCTAATTTTCAAACAAACTAAATAATAAAAACATAACCAAAATTGAGATCACTCTTTGTAAAAGATTAATTCATGTAGGTACCTACCAGCTGGCTTACGTTCCATCGGTCAAGATCCTTTGTCGGCATAATTTCTAGGAAATTGCGCGGCTTTCCTTTTATTTGCCTACATATGATCCGTGACCCCGGCAAATTCTTTAAGTCCCGCTACAATTCTTTAAGTACAGGTTGCTCCAGGATGGTAATTTAGAAAATTGTAAATAAATCAATAAATAATAACATTTAATGAAATTAAAATATTTTCCTAAAACGAATACGCGAAATCGGATACGTGTAACTAAACGTAAATTAAATATAGGAAAAATAATGTTGTGTGCTTTACCTTACTCTGATACTTTATCAGATTATGACAATAATTATATTTATAAGTTGAATAGTACTATTCATAGATTGACATGTTGTCATAGCGACAAATTATTGTATTTTGACACTAACAAGTTTGTTAGTGGTTTTAAGTTAACTCAGAGAACTTTATCTCTGTCTTGGGAATGTAGACATTTGATTGCTATGTTGATAGCATATAATATTAATGGGGTTATAGCTAATATAACAAATGGTAGTATTAGTGACGAGTCTGTGTTGTCTAGTTATACTAACAGCATAGTGAGTAATAATTATAAATCATCATGTTGTACGAAGGAGGATCCACCTATAATACCAACATCTTTGGAGGCCACTACCAGTCAGATAAGGTATTCTCTTCCTGCTGGAACTGCGACGGGCATTCTGGACGCTTCAGTTGTAGTTGTGGAGGCCACTCCGGATAATGTTTTAAACTAGTAAGTAAGACAACAGAAGTTACCCCTTCAAATAAACAATTATTATTATTAGAGAATAATAAAAAGGTATCTTCTGACAATATTATACACAAAAATAAGAAACCAAAGGGGGGGCAACATACGTTAAAATTATTCAATCAAAATATCCAAGGTCTCTTCCAAATTACTAGAAATAGAATTGTTTTTAGAAAATACCAAGTTTGATGTCATTTGTTTAACAGAACATTGGTTAAAAGACCATCAAGTAAAGTCAATTAATTATGAAAATTATTGTGTAGTTAGCCATTTTAGTCGAAAATGTATGATACATGGCGGTTCATTAATATTAGTAAAAAATTCTATTAAATCAAAAGAACGGAAAGACGTCATTGGACTGTCTGTTGAACACACCATTGAATTGTCCTGTGTTGAGCTTGATAAGCATGTTATAGTATGCGTATATAGACCTCCAAGCTACCAGAATCTACCTATATTTGATTCTGTAATGGAAGAGGTGCTAAAGAAACTTAGTGCTAATAGTAAGTCAATAATCATATGTGGTGATTTTAACATTAATTTATTAGAAAATAACTCGAATACTGTCCGATTATTAAGTCTTTTTAGGTCATTTGATTTGTCAAATGTTTTTATTGAACCAACCCGAGTGACAGCTTCTTCTGCCACTTGTATAGATAATATTTTTTGTAATTGTGATTACTTACATAAAGAAATTGTAAATAAATTGCCATCTGATCACAGTGGACAAACAATAACTTTTTGCGCCTACATACCTTTACAAAAAATTCAAATAAGTTTTAGGCCAATTACATGTAAAAACTTAGAAAAATTAAATAATTCGTTGGCCAGTAAATTATGTGTTCAGAGTTTTAATAATGTATGTGACCCAAATGAGTTCTACGCCGATTTCTTTTCACTAATAAACAAACACTTTAATGAAACTTTTCCACTAAAGACTAAAACTATTTACACAAAGTTCTTATTTAGTGATTGGGCTACTCCAGGTATTCGTAAAATCAGGGAAAATCTTTTTGAACTTTATGGCCTAAAGCAACATATGAATAATACAACCTTTCATCAGTATGTTGCAAAATATTCTAAAACTTTTAAAAATGTGTGCAAATTAGCTAAAGCTCTTTACATTAGCAATAAAATAAAATCAGCTGATGACAAAATAAAAACTACCTGGCAAATAATAAATAATGAAACAGGTAGGAAAAAACAGCGTAGTACTGAATTTAATTTAGAGACTGCACATGGCCCAATCAACTCAAATGTAGAAATAGCTCAGGAATTTGAAAACTTTTTTGGAAATATTCCAGTTAAAACTACTGAAGCTCTAAATTCCTCACCCGCGCTTTCTGCTGCCTTACTTAGAAAGAATGTAAAGGCATGCCCTTTGGAGTTTAGGTTTCAGCATACAAACCCCCAAGCGGTTATAAAAGCTTTTAAAGATCTTAAAATTAAATCAACAGAAGATCTATGGGGAATGTCTGTAAAAGTCTGTAGATCTATCATCGAAACCATTGCGCCCTATTTAGCTTTCATATTTAACACCAGTGTAGACCAAGGAGTCTTTCAGGATCTCATGAAACACAGTAAAGTAGTTCCTTTGTTCAAATCCGGTGATAGTAAGGAACCCAACAATTATAGGCCTGTGTCAATTCTGCCAGTTCTCAGTAAGGTGTTTGAAAAGTTGATGCTCAATCAAATGTTACGTCACTTTAATAAAAATTCCATCTTTCATGAACATCAGTACGGTTTCACCAAAGGGCGTTGTACCACTGACGCCGGTGTTACCCTCATAAATAACATTTTTAACGCCTGGGAGGAAGCACAAGATGCCATTGGAATCTTTTGCGACCTCTCGAAGGCGTTCGATTGCGTCGACCATGATACACTTCTGTTGAAACTAGAGCACTATGGGGTTAGGAATACAGCTCTTGATTTACTAAGATCATATCTGAAAGAAAGAAAAGTTAAAGTTCAAGTAAACGGCGTAAACTCATTGGGGTCTGAAATGGCAATGGGCGTTCCTCAAGGCTCGATATTAGGTCCATTCCTCTTTTTAGTTTATATTAATGATTTACCCCAATTACTTCTAAATCAACCGAAGATGGTGTTATTTGCAGATGACACATCATTGATTTTTAAAATAAATCGACGTTCACAAAATTTTGACGACGTGAATAGCTCTATTCTTCAGGTACAAGATTGGTTTACGGTAAATAATTTGGTACTAAATGAAAAAAAAACCAAATGTATTCGATTTAAATTACCTAATGTTAGAAGTAGCGAATGTGACAATATATTGAATGGAGAAAAACTGGAGTTTATTAATCAAACAGTTTTCTTGGGAATCACGCTCGACGAGAAATTACAATGGGGACCTCATATAAAATCTCTTGCGGGGCGGTTAAGCTCGGCCGCTTATGCTGTTAGAAAGATAAGACAGTTAACAGATGTAGAAACCGCGCGTTTGGTCTATTTCAGTTACTTCCACAGCATTATGTCGTATGGCATTTTACTGTGGGGTCGGGCTGCTGATATTGAATCCATTTTTATTTTGCAAAAAAGAGCTGTCAGAGCCATTTATAATCTATGTCACCGCGAATCT
Source organism: Lithophane semibrunnea (assembly GCA_947363905.1). Lineage (NCBI taxonomy): Eukaryota > Metazoa > Arthropoda > Insecta > Lepidoptera > Noctuidae > Lithophane > Lithophane semibrunnea. Next base: position 5,755,624 of record OX376198.1, read on the forward strand.
CTCAGGGAACTATTTAAAAAGATTAATATCATGACGGTACCTTGCCAATTCATTTATGAGAATATTATGTATGTAAGAAAAAATTTAAATCTTTTTAATAAAATAAGTGATAGACATAATTTTAATACTAGAAATAAAGATAAAATAGATCAACCATTTTTCAGATTAGCTAAAGTACAAACATCTTTTATGGGGTACTGCGTTAAATGCTATAACAAAATACCTTGTGATATATTGCAATTAAATGAAAGAAAATTTAAAACTCATATAAAAAGTACACTTTGTAAACAAGCTTATTACAAATTAGAGGATTATATCCAAGATAAGAATGCTTGGAAACATGCTGGTCTTGCTCCATAGGACGATTTAGTGTCTGGACAAAATCAAACTGATAGCTAATTTAGTTTTTTTTTTATTTATTATTTGTATGTACTACTTGTAACAATGTTAGGACTATTGTAATATCGTATACTTTTACAATCTTTGTGAATATGTGAGCACCATGTATCTGGTAATTAATTTATTCATTATTGCTCCATTTATAATTCTTTTTATCTTTTGTGGTACAGTAATCTTATTATAGATGCATCGTCTTCACATATAATTATATAATTAATGTATACAAAATATTGTAAAACATTTTTAAAAGAGTAACGGTGGAGTTTCTTGCCCATTCTTCTCCATACGAAAACTACCTTTTGGAAGGGGCAACTAGAATCAATTCTATTTCTTTGTTTGACGTTCAAAAGTGCCATATTATGTGCCTATTTGAAATAAATTATTTGACTTTGACTTTGACTTTGTGTTAAATTAATGTCGTCATGGTAGCGGCACGTTGTATATACAGTATGCAAGGGTAAACACCGTTGTCACTCAAACCATGGGTAGTTGACTTAAATATAAAAATAATGATCGTGTCTGGAAATCCCATGACCTGAAGCTAGAGACAAAGGTTAGTGTTTACAAGGCATTAATCTTACCTGTCCTTCTTTATGGTGCAGAAACATGGTGCCTCTACAAACCAGACATAAGGAAACAACCACAACTGTTTACTATTGTTGTTTGTGTACCTGCTCAAAATATTAACACTTGCACTTAAATCTGGACGAGTACATAACATTACATACATTAAACATCCAATAAGATTGCGACAAGGTGCATTATTTTCACTGTCTATGTTTAGAGCTTCATAATTAGGTTTAATTTCTAAAGGGGTACTTATAGGATTGCAATCAGACATACCAAATTTGTCTAAAATGGTCTTTATATAAGCACTTTGATCTAAAGTTATTTTATCTTGATGTCTAGTAACTCTAATGCCGAGAAATAATTTGATGTCATTTAAATCTACCATTTTAAATTTACTCTTAAGGTAAATCTTTAAGATGTTCATGACATGTTGGTCAGAACACATGACAACTAGGTCATCGACATAAAGTAAAACATAAATACTATGACTAATATCACCCTTATCTAAAATATAAATACATCTATCAACTGAGGAATTTACAAACCCCTTTTCTTTGAGACACTGATCAAACAATTCAAACCAACATCGAGCAGCTTGCTTTAGCCCATATAAAGCTTTATTTAGTTTACAAACATAATTGCCTTTACTTAATACCCCCTTTGGAACTTTCATGTAAATTTCTTCCTTTAAAGTTCCATTTAAAAATGCAGTTTTCACATCCATGTGATGAACTAATAAATTATATTGATTCGCAAAACTAATCATAAATCTAAAACTAGCTATACGAGCAACTGGGGCAAAAGTTTCTTTATAATCGGTTAAGTACTCTTGACTAAAGCCCCGAGGAACAAGACGTGCTTTATACCTTAATGGATTACCAAATTCATCATTTTTAATACTAAAAATCCATTTGCAATCAACTATATTTTTATTTTTAGGTTTAGGCACTAAAGTCCAAGTATTATTAGCTAACAGTGAATCTAATTCAACCTTAATCGCTTCTTCCCAATGAGTTCTATCACCCCGATTTTTAATTTCATGAATTGAAGTAGGTATTTTGCAATTGATTGATTCAGCACATAATAAAACATCAGCCATTTGTCTATAGGATATAGGGGGACGATCTTTGAGCCTATCACTCCTTCTTAACTGACAAGAATTATCGATATTTTTATCAGTGCAACAAGTTTTATTAGAACTTTGTTTATTATCCACATTGGGCTTTAGTATGTTATCAGAGTCATTTAACTTGCGAAATTTCACTAAAACGAACCAATTTATCAGATTTTGGATTATCTGATTTATAATCATGTACTCTTGAACTATCTGATTTTAATTCCATTGACTTTGAACCATCCAGTTTTGAATCATTCGATTTAGTTCTATCAGTTTTGGAAGTATCAGATTTAGGACTGTCAAAACTTTAAAAATTAATTGGCACTGATTTTGACGTCACGTCAATATTATCAGTTTTGTTATGGAAATGTTCAATTTCATTTCCTTCAAATTGTAACGCAGGCTTTGACTGCAGAAAACTCATTTCATCTACTATGACATCCCTTACCGTTTCATATTTTTCACTTATTATGTTCCATACTTTATAGCCATTTGGTACATACCCTACCAAAATATCCTTCCAGGATTTTTTATCAAATTTAGTTTTAGTGGTTTTATTATGAACATACACAGTCGAACCGAAAACCTTTAAATACTTAATTACAGGTTTTTTATCATGGTCATCCCAAATGGTGTTTTAGTTTGCTTCAAATTGCGGGTAGGTGTAATATTTATTAAATATACTGCAGTTAACACTGCCTCACCCCAAAAACACTTGGGCAATTTAGCACCGTTAATTAAAGCTCGGGCTTTCTCTGTTATTGTCCTAACCATACGCTCTGAAACGCCATTTTGTTGTGGTGTTCTAGGAATAGTAAAGTGGTATGAAATTCCTTTAGCAACACAGTATTCTTTCATTTCATTGGACAGATATTCCCTTCCATTGTCACAATACAAATTAACCAATTTTAACTTAAATTTAGCCTCACTTTTTGCTACAAAATCTTTGAAAACCGAGAAAACATCTGATTTATATGTAATTAAGTATGCTACACAGTAGTGAGTAAATTGATCAACAAACAAAACAAAATAACTTTTATTATCGATTGTAGAAGGAGTGACGGGCCCACACACATCAGTATGTACAACAAATAATGGTCGTTTAATGTAACTTTTATCTTTAGAGGAATTAAATGGCAATCGTGTCTGTTTCCCATTTATGCAAGCTTCACAAAATTTATTGTCAGGCGATACTGTTTTAATTAAGCTTACGTCATCAACCATAGAGTTATTTTTCAAGTCAATAAACTTATGCTTACTAATATGACCTAATCGTTGATGCCACAGACCGTATTTATTATCGTTACTTTTGCATATTTGAGAAACAGATCGATTAATTTTCACCTCAAAATCAATAGAAATTAAATTGTTCAGAGCCATACCTTGCATTATGATATTACCGTCCTTACAGATATTGGTCCCTTGTTGATTGAAGGTGGTTGTCATACCGGCCTGTTGCATCCTCGTTACTGATAGGAGGTTGTAGGGTACATCACGGCAAAATAACACATCCTCCAGCGTACCATGAATGCCGGTATTGCTGATTACTTGCAATACGCCTTTTTTGGTAGCTGAAATGAATGCACCGTGTTTAGCAACTGAAATTATTAAAGGAAAATTTAAATTTGTATAGGTACTGAAAAGGTCTTCCCTGTTAATTATGTGATCTGATGCTCCGGAATCCAGCAGGAAAGTTATTTAACCAAATAACTTTCCTGCTGGATTCCCTTTGTGACACCTGGGTAATTACCAAACATGAATGCAAACCCGGAAGTTTCACTGGAAAATGTTGCTCCTTCAGTAAGCTCCACTGCTTGAACAGTTCGCGGTTTGTCTGTAGGTTTACGTTGATTCTTTTGTTTGTATTAGTAACAATCATTTTTGACATGACCTTTACGTCCACAATGGTGGCACTTGACGAAAGACTTCTTCTTAGCCTTGAAATTTTGCTGGTTGTTTTAAGGCTTATTAAACTCCGTGTTTCTTTGGTTGGAATTTTGAACATCGCTTTGACGTGTAGAATCTTGCTAACGGTATCACTACCCTCGTTTCTTAATTTGACCTCATGGTCCAATAATCTTGTTTTGACGAACGCCAAGGTTAAATTATCTTCAGATAATGTCTCTATTGCAGTTATAACACCGTCGTATGAAGTTGGTAACGTGAGAAGTAAGTGAGACACCTTGTCGGTTTCTTCTAGTTTTGCACCGGCCGACAGCAATTCCGTAATTAAATCATCAAAAATAGTGAAGTGCTTTACTAACGTAGTGTCACCTTGAAGTTTTAAGCCCAACAGTTTTTTACGTAGTGCCAACTGAGTCGCCAAACTTTTTCTCTCGTACAATGCATCCAAGTTCTTGAAGATTTCTTGTGCCGTAGAATCGTCTTTCGCAAAACCGAGGAATGAATCTGCCAAATATTCAACAATGACACTTTTCGCAATTCGGTTGCTCTTCACCCAAGTCTCCGATTGTTTATCTGGTTCCATATTGATATCTTTCATAACGTCCATCTCGGTCAACAACGCTTGAATCCGAAATTTTCAAACGCTGTATTTCTAGCGGCATTCTCACCGTCAAACGGTTTAATGTTTCGTTTGATTTTCAAATTCTCCATATTGATTAGCGTAGTACTTAACAAAGTGTAACTGGGGCCATAACCTCTGGGAAATCAGGTTTAGGGCGTGAAATTAAGAAGCAGTACTTTTGATTTAAATAATATTCACTTTAATTTACTGATGTTTCACAGGGAAGGTTCTATGTCTGTCTCCAAGCTCAGCAACAGAAAAAGGGAAGAACAGAGGGCAGTTGTTGTTTTTGTTTTATAGTGATCATTTATAGACAGTGTTACCATTGTAAAATAATAAGAATTGATTAGGTAATTTTTTTGCACATTTAAATGGACTAAATGCCAACAATATATATATATATAAAAATAAATGACCTAGTAACAACAAAAAAAAACCTTATTTTCATTAAAAGCTTTTAAAGAGTAAATATCAGTCACTGTCCCGATACTCATGGATACGCGTTCGAGAGAGTTGCGAAACAGCTGACGGCCGGTCATGTAACGTTTCGCGCGCCCCGCCTGCCCCTACCAACCGCCGGCCGCCGTGTTGAGACGCAAGTTCGTTGCCTTTGCGTGTAGGGTGAAATATTCTTGTGGAAAAAAGTATATTTTCTTAAAAAAAAAAAGTTGTATTTTTCCATTGATTTTACGTTCTATAAACGATACCAAACCACTGGTTTCGAGGATAACGGTGTTTACACTAACACCCTGCATATTTTTAAAGGACTTAAAAAAATGCTATCCTTTTAGTTAATCTCTCTTCTGCAATGACTTTATCCAATCCATACTTATATTATTTACCTATAAATGTGAAAGTAACTCTGTCAGTTACCTTTTCATCACTAAACCGATCATTATGAAATTTGGCAGATATGTATGTACTTTGATTATACTGCCTATTTATATGTACGTGCTCAACTAATGAAAGATATACTTACCTTCATAACTAGATCTAAGCCATTAATTCTACGGTGGCATCTGTTCCATACTGTATGTCTGAGGTGGTAAAGTAGTGACATCTGCCTCGCCACACACGTTTATCACCATCTTAACCTACTTTTCGAATGTAACTTCCAAGTACTACAAACGGATAAGGAATATGTAGGTAACATCTACAGGAGCCACCTATTGGACAGAACGCCAACTTCGTAGCTGGGTCGTAGAACTCGTAGACCCTAGTTGCTACGACTCGTAGCAAATTCTTTTTAGGGTCTTAAAACCACAACTGAAAATCACAGCTACCTTGGATACATAAATACGCCCTGACATTCGAAAACTATTCCAGTGAAAAATCTAGACGATCCGGCTCTTAGGACCACGAGCAATTTGATAATCATTATTTATATCTGCTTACAAAAATATGACTTAAGTTATCTCTTTCCGTTGGTGTGCTGTTAGAAATTGTTTTTGCGACCATGTAGCACAAGCATCGTATTCGTATACGTAGCGAAAAAATATGGTTCCCTCAAACTGAAAATGCTAAAAAAGATAGGACAAGAAGCGCCATCTAGTAATGGCACCCTACACCTCAATGTCGACGTTCTTCAAAGCATGGTTTCGAAATTCGAAACACGTTCCATTGAAATCATGTTCTCAGCACTAGCAGTGTTCCAGAGATGGCGCTAGCAGTCCTTTGTAAACATTGACTGTGTAATTAACTTAATATTGCCTACGCTAGCTTTTACGATCGTTTTATATTCATGCGTCTATGATAGGATCTTTTTATAAACAGTGTGTGTTTGAATTCTTTAACAAACTGTTGATATTGTAACATGCACTCAGCCACTGCTTACTTTGTAATATGTAGGTATTAAATTACGATGCCTATCTGTATGAATTCTTCTATATTTGTGGTTGCACTTTCGCTTCTTGATTTCTAATATAGAAAAAATCAGATTAAAAGGTTTAATCGTGTGTTTACTGCCTTTTATGTGTAGCGTGAGGATTCGCGGCCTTTTAATACCCCTAGTATATTGAAGGAAGATTTCATATTACTTAGGACCTACATATTTTTTACTATTTATTTGACGATTTGTCAAATATAGAGCAAAGTGACAATAGTAAGTACCTACCTACCTATACTTACACATTCCATGACTATGCAAGCATTAAGATACACAACACAACTTAACGTAATGTGATGTGATGGGAATGTTCATGTAATTAGTACAATTAGTAACGATTAAGCGAATAAACTTCATTATTGCCGAAGCACTCTATATTCGATAAATATGGATATTACAATGAGTTGAATAATACTTACTAAATAGGACTGCTTCGTTGGTCTAGGGATCGCAAGCGCTACTGCTGGGCATGAGGTCCGGGGTTCGATTCCCAGGTCGGCCAGTGTTATTGGGTTTTTCTATCTGGAATTTCTTAGTAGCAGCCCGGAGTCTGGAATTGCGCCCGGTTGATGGCCCCTATTACATGTGACTTAAAACATAACTGGTGAAATGTGGATGTACTATAGGTACACAATACAGTATGCAAGGGTAAACACCGTTGTCACTCAAACCATGGGTAGTTGACTTAAATATAAAAATAAATGACCCAATAACAACAAAAAAAAAACCTTATTTTCATTAAAAGATTTTAAAAAGTAAATATCCGTCACTGTCCCGATACTCATGGATACGCGTTCGAGAGAGCTGCGAAACAGCTGACGGCCGGTCATGTAACGTCCCGCGCGCCCCGCCCGCCCCCGCCAACCGCCGGCCGCGGCCGGTCGTTGCCCTTGCGTGTAGAGTGAAATATTCTTGTGGAAAAATGTAGTTTTTTTTTTTTAAGTTGTATTTTTCCATTGATTTTACGTTCTATAAATGAAACCAAACCACTGGTTTCAAGGATAACGGTGTTTACACTAACACCCTGTATACACATCTGCCCAACCCTTTGGGAAAACAAGGCGTGATGTTATGTTATGATAAGTAATACGCACAAAATAGATCAACTGCTTGTTGCTGGTCGACTTATGGCAGTCGAAGTCGGAGCATAGGATAGGTTTGTAATGGAGGTTAGACAAATTCAAATTATGAAACACTAGCTTCTGGCGGCGACTTTGTACACGTGTATTATCAACATAAAATATATCTTAAAGCACTCGGCAATAGCGTAATAGTGCTTCCCACAAGTGAAAGAATTTTCGGTATTGGATCAGCAGTTCCAAAGCATAATCAGCCTATAATGTTCCCACTGCTGGGACACAGGCCTCCTCTCTCTGAGAGGGAGTGGGCCGTAATCCACCACGCGGGCCCAGTGCGAGTTGGTAGATGTCACATATCTTCGAATTTTTTGGTTCTAGGATATGCCGGTTTCCTCACGATGTTTTCCTTCACCGTTTTGAGAGCAGTGGTGATGGAATAATTTACACAAAGTAAAGCGCCTGTCTGGGTTTGAACTTACGATCTACAACTCGTAAGTTGCGGCCGTTACCCCTAAATACGAACTCCTAGAAACTTCCAGAGATTACCGCGTCCAACCAAAAAAACACTCAACTATAGTAATTATATCAGTTTATATGGGTTTATATTTGATTTCGAATACCTAACATTAATTGAAGAATGGACCTATAATCTAGCAGCAGTAGTAATCTATTTTCAGTTTAATTAATAGCAATTATTTTGTGCCTGAAAATTTAAAAAGAGCAAAGCCATTCAGGCTTTGCTCTTTTTTGACACGTAAACAAATTAATAGGAAGACCTTTTGTGAAAACAAACTACGTTTTAATATAATTTTAGTGAATTCTGACAGACCACCACACGCTTCATAATTCATTTTCACAAAAATGTTGAATTGTTGACCTATTACAGTGATCGTGTAGTTTCAAAAAGTAAAAGCTAACTAGTATTTGTTTTCCATTATTTTTAAACGACTTCCAAAAAGGTTCTATTTTCGTAGCGTATGCTTTTTTTTGATGTATGTCCAGCTATGTTTTTCTCAATTGTGATCGGATTTTGAATATTATTTTTACATTTTTAGAAGAATCTAGCGCGGTGGATCCATTATTAATTTTTCTAGGGTCGTTTTTGAGTTAGCTTCTATAATAAGTAGGTATGTATTTTCCCACTTATCCTATGTGGATGATGTTATAATAAGTCCCTGTTACTGGTATTTACATAGCAGGTCGTGATACCTATTCGAATTTGTCTAGGTACCACAACTTAAAAATTACTTTGAATTTGGGAAGTCGGTGTATTTGGATGTGATTTTATTTTTTCCCACCGACTTTTTTAGCTAAAAATTTAAATGTAACTAAAATTTTTAATATTCTATTTGTATAGAAACATGTTGATACTACAACTTTGGAAAGCCCTAGTTTATCACCTAATACTCCTGCAACTGGAACTTTTCGTCATACAACTGACAAATAAACATGAAATTCAACTGGTGTCCTACACGATCGGATGGTTACGTCTCTACGATCTACGTACCGTGCCTTGTACGATATTCCACTAACGGTAGTGATGTCTAGATCTGGTTTGATGTTGGTTACACACCGCAAGACCGACAGGCGGCACCGTTTGACACTTATCAAAGTAGCCTTGAGAATGTAAGGTTTAAAAAAATTGGGAAAGAATTTTTGTGTAGATCAATAAAAGGCTTTTAATGTTTTAAACAATCAGTTAGTTACTGTTATATACCTAGATCATTGGTAGAAAGTATCGCACATTAGGAAAGTAGGTACTCATAATACTACCCAGATTATTATTCAGAAAAGTTTTAATTTCTATAATCCAGGATAGACGTCTCGGATAGCCCATGATGCCAAGAAAAGCCGTAAGTACAAAAAAACTGTTTTTACGTTTTTTCCCCTTATTGTTTGTCAAATCAATATTAAACTACGAAAGCTTCAATGATCATCAAAACTGCAGTGCTGCGCGACAATTGCTGCCGTGCACGGAATGCAATCTCATATAAATCTACCTACATAAAATGTATGGAGACCAGTAGTGACGTGTGTACATCAGTAGTGACGGCAATTCTCCGTGTTATGTCGGCTGCCGATTTCAGATATGAAGAGATCTGCAGGAGAACCAAGGTAACCGACATAGCCCGAAGAATATGAAAGGGACAGAGTGATTTTGCACGTAATTGTTTTTTGAGCTCAATTTAAAGCGGGATTGAGTCGAGTTTGCATATTAAGGGCCGGTAGGAAGCAAAATTGCCTGTCTTCAATTTGATTTTTCATGAAATTGATAAGGCTTAGGTGTAAAATAAAAATAGTATGAGTAACTACATGATATTTCCAAACTTTTTGTGGAACAGAAACACAAAATATTAAAATTTTCTCGATAAAAAAATATCACGAAGTTACCTCTAATTTTCACGTATTTTCGATTTGTACTTAAAATGCTAATGCCTATTATAATAAAAATTAGATGATTATATGTATTAAAACAAGGCAAAAAAAATTGTGTAGGCTTTTTTTTTTATTCCTTTTATTTTTGGTTTTATTACGAATCAAAGCTTGTAGGACTTACGACGTTCTTAGTTCGTGGAAGAAGCCATCTTCCGTCGCACATTACGGGAACTTCAAGCATATTTTTGTTTCACAAATCAGTCGGCGTCGCTCTGTTGAGACGAGAGGACTACGCTCAAATTTTTAGCTGCGCTGAGATATTATTTATTTTCGTAAATAATATTTTCGTAATTTATCACATTCCACAAAAGAAACTGAGACATAGAAAACATGAAAAAAACACTAAAACCACTTCCAAAACGAATATTACAAGTGTTATTGATTGATAAATAAATAAATACCGAGTCTAAATAAACATATAAAATTCAATGTTGATATTTGAAAACTCAAGATGACATACATTTTATTTGACAGATTTTTGACTGGTATAGTAGCACGGAGTATAGAAAGAAGTAGGTAAAACTAGCGCCATTGCTCTGTATTGCGGTGAATTTTCTTGCGGAGAAAATTTGCAACATAGCCAGCGAGCCCATTCCACGTTCATTTGAAAGTTCGCACTGGAGATTAAATCTTATTGCGATATACTCAGGATCCAAATTCGTTTACTCCCACTTTTTTTGACAAACTTCTTGTAAGGTGACCCTTAGACGAACAATTGGAGCGACTGACCGCGTTATTGGTATAACGAACGAACTCGAACAGATTCCGTATGACTCCGGATTTTTAATTTGTCTGTCCGTGATGTCTTGTTTATATCTCTTTAGTTGACTTTTTTGTCGTAGTTGGGTTTTAGTTTTTACCTGACTACGGCGAAGCAAAAAAGAGGGTTATAATTTTGACCGGTTTCTATGTATTTATCTATGTCTGTTCCCACATATTATCTTCTAAAAGACTCATCAAAATTTGACAAATGAGGTATCGTTGGAAGCTTCTTGATCGTCTGCTGGTCATAGGCTATATGAAGACACATTAAATTGAAAATTGCGCCCTCTAGATGACATAATATCATGAACAACAAAAAATATTTTTTAATCATACCATGTTGGGTATCAAATGAAAGGTTTTAATTAGCATATTTCAAAAATATATATTATAACCCCAAAAAAAACCGCGACAGTCAAGAAGAGTATATTGCCATATGTTTATGTTAACGCGTGGGATGATAACTGCCGCACCGTAAACAGAAAAAACGTCAGACGCGCCGCGTGACGCCACACTGCACGCGACGCGCCACGCCCCGCGTCTCCGTAAATCAGGCCTAAAGCTATAATGCAACTTGGCATGTTTTCAAAGCTACAATTTCAACAGTTAACTTTCTACTAAGGGACTAGTTATAACAAGCGCCCGAGACGCGCATTTTGTATGCTGCGTTTCGGGCGCTCAATAAAATTGTATGAATTCCTATGTAACGAATTATATCAAGCGCTGCAGTCTAAGCGAGCGCCCATGCCGGGCGCCGTTAGGCCTGCACATGTCGCAACTTGCCAATCTCAACTTGCATCTCCGTTGTGCGATTTACAAATAAGACTGGGAGAAAATATGCCGCGGGTATTGCTGCTACGTGCGCCGCCGTGATGAAACGCCGCGTGTGACGCGGCTATGCCATTCGCGGGCTCCGCCGCAAAAACGCTCCATTTCAAACAAACGCGTGTAAAATTGCGTCTCCGTAAACGCACTCATACAACGCCATATGTTTGAATTCAGTGCGAGCCGCGCCGCCCAAAGCCACGCGCGACTCCTCGCGTCTCCGTAAATGAAGCCTAACCGTGCCCTTAACACTTGGACGCGAGTTCCTTTTTCACTATTTTTCCTTGTCATTTTCTCCGTATTAGTAATTACTTAACTATTAATTATTATTAACTTAAAAGAAACACGGTTCAAAAGTTACAACAAAATGTGGAAATCTTGTTGCGTTTGACGAGCGTCCAAAACGCGCCGGGCGCGCGCCCAAAACACAGCGCCGGTACTGAGCGCGTACCTCGGGCCTTTGTTATAATGAGTCCCTTTGGTACTTTGGCACCCATTTACATAGATGAATGGATGTCAATTCTTTTAGTGGTGAAGCCGACAATCCTACATTTATTTCTTTTGTACAGAACTCGACCTCTTTTTCACATGTTTCAAATGTTTTCGAAGGGGATTGTTCGCGTTTGGCGCAGGAAAGGTTTTCATGACACATGTCATATTCGTTGCACAATACAGTGCAAAATTCATTATACGAATATTATTTTTTACTTGGGTATCACTTTGCACGATCCTCCAAAGAGAGAAATCCACGATATAGCATTATATTTATTACTTGGTAACACAGTTTTCCAAAAAGACGTCATTAGGTACAAATTGTACAAGGTCCTAAATAAAATTTGGTAAGATTTAAATTTGAACTTTTTCACGTCAACATTGAGTTTCTAGTTCCAAAACATGAACATGATCTATAGTTCTGAATTCAAGCTTAGCGTATCGTATAAGCAAAATAAACTACAGAAGATTGAAATTCGAATTCTATAAACGCCAGACCACAGACTACCTAGAGAACTAACGCGCCAGACGAAAAGTTTCTGCTGGCGGGAAGGCATTGTGTTTTGTTTTCGTCGTGTTTAATGAGAGGGGTAGGTAAGGGTTGCGCGGGTGAAATATGATTTTTTGCTGTCAAACTACTCCCCCTTAAGAATTTTGCCATAGCACAGAGTGACAATAGAGTAACACTGCATTCACAGGTAAAAATGTAAAATATGGACAGAGTCGATTTTGCTTTTACACCCCTCAATTATTCACCACCTCATTACCTCTTTCCATACGTGAGTAGTCACCTACCTAATTAATAACTAAATAATAATGTGTTTTTTTTAAAGCAACCTTTTGCGAAAACAAAATACAAAACGTTATATAATTACCGCGTAGTCTAGTAACAGGCCGATCGCAGTGAATACTTTATTCATAAACTGGTGCACACATCCAATTATTTATTGAAGCTGGATATAAAAATAAAATGGCGTATTGCAACTATATTACATTATCTCAAATGTGAATTCGATATCTCTTCTCTTATCAATGTAGAAGAGTATAATATGTACCTAATTGTTGAAAATTAACCACGTACCTATCTTTAGTGATTCATTCCCCTATTACATGGGACTTAAACATAACTGGCGAAATCTGCTTAACCCCTTTGGGAATACAGGCGTGATGTTGTGTATTTAAAGTTGCTGCAAGAAAGAAAAAGGTACCCAATCACTACGCCATTTGAGTCATCTTCAATTTAAGAACATTAATATAGAGCTCATAGAAGCGTTCTTCGTAAAGATTTATCCGCTACATAATCGTTAAGTTCAAAATATTATGTAGTGACTAAGGTCCTGCCCTATATTTAATAATTTCAAGCTCTGTTATCTCTGAGCTGAATGGAACGGCTGTGCCTTAATTGTATAATGACACATTACTTGGTGCGTCACTATTTGCAACTGTACCAAACCAAAGTGATGATTCAGATCACTTCAAAAGTTCACAATTATTTTAGAACTAGTTGTTGCTCGCGACTTCGTCTGCGGACCAGGATGAAAAGTAGCCTATGTCCTTCGCCAGGTCATGGTCTACCCATATGCCAAACATACAAATCCGATCAGCCGTTTTAGCGTAAAATCGTTACAAACAAAGAAACTCACTTTCGCATTAATAATATGTATTACTAGCTGATGCCCGCGGCTCCGCCTGCGTGGATGTCGGTTATTAAATACTGAAACCTTCCTCGAGAACCACTCTATCCATTGGTGAAAAAAGCACGAAAATCGGTGCAGTAGTTTTTGAGTTTATCGCGAACAGGACGACAGACAGACGACGGCGGAGGACTTTGTTTTATAATATGTAAGGATAAGGAAGTTAGGATAAGGAATTCAATATTGTTCAAGGATTCGAGAAAACTAAAATGTTCATATGGCATACTTACCTAATAAAACTGAATGAAATTCGTTATAGATCATAGATCATTTAGTAGGTACGTATGTATTATTTTTTTGCCATTCGTCTCTATAACAGCATGTTTCAATCTTTATTCGCCAACAACTTTGAGTGTAGCTATATTTTGCAAGAAGGTTTATAAACTGTCCTTTATGTGAATACCTTTTGCGATTCTCAAGAGTGCTTAACAGGTCACCCTGGATAATCAGACCTGCGGTGCTGTTTTTTGGGAATATCACTGTGAAAACATAATGTGAAGTGATCTTAAAGTAAGCTGTCATTCCACCCGATGGATGGATAAAAGTTAGGGATTGACACTATTGACAGCTCACTAGGAGCTCACTTCACGGCTGATAACATCTTCTTGGCTGTAGACAGACAAACATTTTATGAACGGCAAATTTTATTCGTTCCCATTTCTGATTAATGTGTCGATACAAGAGACGGAGAATAACGACAATTTTTCGCAGAGGACGATAATTTAAGTTCATAATTATATTCAAATTTTGACTTTAAATTCCAAACTTAATAACCTGTGTTTCTTATTTCCAACCAGCATGAAATGACAAGCATTTAATACGCTGTTCTTGAATTACCACAGCGTATGGAAATGTCCTACTTTAATTTGCAACACACCACATCATTTGGCTGTCATCTCCAGTACTCTGTGTTTTCATACTTTTAGTAAGAATTCTGTGTATTTCGCTGACAAGCTTACGTAGATATTTCTCGGAATTAATTCCCGGTAGATAGGTAGGTATGACGGGGTCAGGGAAATACTTTATCGCTTTTGAGAAAAGCTTAACGTTCATTCTATGATGCGTAAAAGGTATTGCGTTGAATTGTAATTGAATGAAATATTTTGCACCGTTTTTTAAGAGAAAAAAAATATTATACGTTAATAATACTGCTTTATATTTTTATCGGCACTGTAAAAAGCTGGAATTTAAAGACAAGGAACTTCCTAAATCATCAATATCCTAAAAGTCAAAGTCTAATAATTTATTTATTATCCTAACTGAAGAATGCTGAATCTAGTTCAATAATAACCTAGTTATAGTAAGTTAATCCTAACTTAAAATAATATTATAAATGCGAAAGTGAATTTGTTTGTTCTTACACTTCCACGCTAAAACGGCTGAACGGATTTGGATGAAATGTGGCACATGGGTGGACCATGACCACCAATTAGGAAATAGGATATTTCATAACCCGGTAGTGCGTTCCCGTGGAATTATTTCTGACTGCAACGCGGGCAAAGTCGCGGGCAAAAGAATGATAACCTGTAGTGTCGGAGCATATTGAGCAGTTGGGTACTCACTGGCTATACAGGGTTATTGGTAAAACACCAGCAACCTCTTAAGGAGTCATTGTACTCATCATTATGAAATATGAAATCGCGAAAAAAGAACCCCTGTCCCGTACATTTATGTTCGCATAACTCGACAAAATGTATGGAACAGCTGTTTTCTTTCGCGATTTCATGTTTGTTCCCATAGTAAAAGTTGTTCATAATGATGAGTACAATGACTCCTTAAGAGGTTGCTGGTGTTTTACCAATAACCCTGTATATTGTATACCTACCTGCCTTGGATTATGCTAGTTTAGCTATTGGACAAAACACCTTGCTCTCTGGACTCTAAACTGTAGTCATCCAGTTCACCCCAGCCATACTTTCTGTGGGTCGCCGTCCTATCTAACTGGGGGTCTTCCCACGCAACGGTTTCTGATTCGCGGTCTCCACTCAAGGGCGAACGCTATCTGCTCGAAGCGAATCATTTCTGTCTATAGAATAGACCGTTGGAGTCTTCAATAGAAATTATTAGAAGAATAATTAAAAAAAATAAAAACGAACTAAAAAGTAAAAAAAAAATAGTTTTTTTCAGTTAATCTGTATATACCTATACAAAGCGAAACGTCAGTCATTTACTCGCTGACTAACCAAATTAATAACATTATCATTGAAGTTGTGGGGACCTCTTAGATTAGAAAGTGTTCCACAGAACGGTCGGATTCTAATAATACCCCATTCATCAAAATCTGTTCAGGCATTTAAAAGTTATGGAGGAATAAAGAAACTCACATAAATACTTGAACCCTGAGAAAATTACACTATTTTTTTGAGTAGTGTAATAATGTCATGGAGAATGTAATACTCGTACATAACTAAGAACCAGTGTAAGCTATTCATTTCTAGAATAATGGTGACCTAATTCTGCTTAGCGTTATTTAAAATCCTCACAAATCTCCGTTATGCTGAAAAGAGATGGCAAATGAAACCTGAGCAACGTACGGAGCTTAATTTTAAACATATTTTTTTAAATACAATAGACGCAGATATATTTAGTAACCTATTCCGCTTGACTATTCTTCAAAAGTCATAAAAACCCTGTAAGAAATCGACACGTGTTTCACCTCTTAACGAGGCATCTTCAGGATGACGATTGACCAATTGCAAACCAGAACGCGACGTGTTACCACACCGAGCGTTGGACGCAGAGCGCCTCTGCGCGCCTCTGCGTCCAGCGCTGGCGCAGGCTGGTCAATCGTCATCCTGAAGATGCCTCGTTGAGAGGTGAAACACGTCGACACGTGTTTCACCTCTCAACGAGGCATCTTGAGAAGAAATCGTCATTTCTTACAGGGTTTTTATGACTTTTGAAGAATAGTCAAGCGGAATAGTTTACTAAATATATCTGCGTCTATTGTATTTTATAATGGATTTCCGCAAAGTCACGCCTGAATTAATTAACTAAAAGATTTTTTCTTAATCTACTTTTTTAAATATTCTGTTTACATAACGATTGTATGAAAGCGAAGGTTATTCATTATTTATGTAGAGACACAGATGTATACAGATAGTTCACTACGCATTTTAGGTATGAAGCTACGAGTATGTGGCGGATTCAGTCCATCAGGGATTTCTCAGTAGCAGCCCGGAGTCTGTATTTGTGCCTGGTTGATGGCAATAGGCTCGCTCCCTATTGCATGGGACTTAAACATAACTGGCGAAATGTAGTTGTACTATAGATAGGTACACCTCTGCCTAATCCTTCGGGGATTACAGGCGCGCCGTTATGTTATGAACTACTCACGTAGCCACGTAGGTAGCTTGAAAAAAGGTTGGGTAGTTCAATAGGTATTAATTATGTGCGTCGTTCGAACCTTTTCCGTGCCTCGGAAAGCACGTTAAGCCGTTGGTCTTGTAGATCTTTGACAGTTGTTACGGGTCGTCAGAAGCTCGAAAGTCTGACAACCAGTCTTACCAAGGGGTATCATGCTACCCAGAAACTGGGTTGCGGAGGTCAGATAGGCAGTCGCTCCATGTAAAACACTGGTATTCAGCTGCATCCGGTTAGACTGGAAGCCGACCCCAACATAGTTGGGAAAAGACTAGGCAGATGATTCAAATTTCGAATTACATTATTCTGACGCGAGCGCCCAGATACATGTCTACCGCGAAATTGTACCAATTTTTTCCACAAACATTGGTATACGAATGTTGGTAGTAAGTTCATTACGTGGCCAACATTTTGGGCGTAAATGTTCGTGGAAGCGAATGTAGATTGAAGTTAAAGCGATATGAAATGCTTTCATTTGTTTATTTTCAATACATAATGGGATGCAGTTAATTAGTTTTTCACGTGAGTAATAAACTAAATATTACTTTTAAAACTGAATGGTTGATGAGATTAGCGTTGTCTTTCTGAATATTTTTGTAGTAATTGATGTAACTTTGAAATTGAATAGAAAAATGTTGCTGAAATAGCGTATGAGCTCTTAATAGATGTTTAGAATTAGTAAACTGATACTGAAAATAATGTTCCTAATATCGGTATAATTATCTATTCTCTAAACCAATCCTTTTTTTTTTAAACAGACCTGGAAGTTGAAAAATAAAAATAAAACTTTAAACTCTTGAATATTGAATATCAACCCTATTTCTAACGTGTTCAGAAGTGTACCTACTTCTAATCAATCTGCCCATACTTTTCCCAACTATGTTAGGGTCGACTTCCAGTCTAACCGGATGCAGCTGAATACCAGTATTTTACATGGAGCAACAGCCTATACAACCCAGTTATTGGGTAACACGATACCAATCCCTTGGTAAGACTGGTTGTCAGACTTTTGGATTTCTGGCTACCCGTAACGAATGTCGAAGATTTAAGAATGATAGCCGAGACGAACTGCTAAACGTGCTTTCCGAGGTACGGAGGGGTCTCAATATGTAATGGATCATGGTCACCCATCCACGGACCGACCGCGGCTTGTAGCTTAACCTTCGATCGACCCGTGTGGCTGTTATTATTTAGCCACGAGCCCCTCAGAAGTGTTCTTCCATAGTCTGATGATAACGTTCTTATCGCTGTACCCACTGTAGCTCCAAATCTAGGTCATCCTTGAAACCCAGTATGAACGCCCAGAAATAGAGAAAATACATATTACTCATATCAAACCTATTTCGCGTACAATAAAAAGATTGTTTTCGCTTTAATCAACGCGGCTACGAGTGGTGCGGACTCCACAGTCAGTATGTACGTACTTAGGTAGGTACAGTAGACAAAAGAGATAGGTATACATACAAGCAACTACTGTCTGTTTCAAAAGAATTTGATGAAAGTGTAAACAAATCCTGTTTAGGTTATCTCCACACACTAAAGTGAATTAGTAACATAGGTACCTCCTGTATTTAGAAGGTTTCGACTTTACATCTCAGACCACTTTTTTCAACAGTTACGTAACCGAAAATGTGTGCTTATGCTGAGTATTCCTTTTCTGAGTTCACTTAATGTTCAAAAATGTAAACAGAAAAATATTTCCTGCTTAGATATGAACATAGAACATTGTTATAATAGTTGGTGCGCGCGGTTTCGCCAGAGTGGACGCTAATTATTTTTCTAAAATAAAAATAGCCTTAGTTATTACTTATAACATCAGCTATATTCCTGTGAAAGTCCAGTCCAAATCGGTCTAGCCGTTCGGAGCCACAACAAACAGACAGACAGAAAGACAAAAATGTAAAAAAAGACTGTTATGTAGATATCGTATAATACTTTTGTGAGCATTTAGTGAAAAGCTAATATTTTGACATTACAAACAGACACGTCAATTTTATTTATTTGTTTATTTTGTATAGATTGTACCTACACAAAAATTGTAACACAGCTCTTTTTTAACTTTTGCATATTCAGCCTTCAGCCTGTATATCAACCTACTTTGTTGTTTGTACTACGTTTGTAGGTAGCTTGGTAGGTAGGTACTGCAAAATATTGTGCACAACTGAAGTAGTCCTGTATTTATCTCTGGTAAGCCGAAGAAAACTAGTTTTATAATCAAAATATTTCTTTCTCCAGTCTACCGATTACGACCTTGTACGTGGATTTACATTTTTATTTCAAGTTTATGAATAAGAGAAAAGAAATCTTTGTTTCAGCTATAGGATTTATTTTTTCAAGTTTCAGCACTTTATGTTTACTTATTTGTACTTAGTTATAATTAATTAATAATAGTTTTATAAGTCTTAAAAGCCTGAAAAACTGGGCATGAGTTTCCCTATGACCATTACAAATACTATAATGAATAGAGTTAAGGCCCTACCCTACCTCAAATTGCTTAGCATGCATCCTCCGTTATGGCTTAAATAATGCAGCATTCATTTTGATTTAAATATATGTTAAAGTTGAGGATTGATGCTAGGTCCTATGTTTGGCGAAGAGAAAAAAAATCCAAAGTTACCTCTAAACCGCACTATAAACCGCTGGTATTCAAAAAATACTTCAAATTAGATCATGAATCTTTGCATAATAACTGAATTATAAAGCCTGCATGCAGGTCTTACGTTTTTTTTTTTTTTTAATTACCATTATTTTCACCGTAAACGCAACCTTAAATTAAAAGCAACTATTCGAGGCTTGAGAGCCGCCAGCACCCCACTCAGTCTCGCTCTCACTCAGGTCGCGAATAGTATGGTGCGAGCGAGTTATTTGAGATAGGGTAGCCTTGACGCATTAGGTATACCTACATAAACCTTCCGGAATAAATTCCCTAAACGATGTTGAAAACCTCATCAAAATCTGTTGCTTGGTTTAGAAGAACAAC
Organism: Lithophane semibrunnea; assembly: GCA_947363905.1. Taxonomy (NCBI): domain Eukaryota; kingdom Metazoa; phylum Arthropoda; class Insecta; order Lepidoptera; family Noctuidae; genus Lithophane; species Lithophane semibrunnea. The sequence continues at coordinate 5,775,753 of OX376198.1, forward strand.
GCGGACGTAGAGACAAACACGAAAAGCGACTTTAATTTATAATATGTATAGATTCTATCCAAAATTAACCAGTAAAGTTACGATCAGTAAGTTACGGTAAAAGATTAAGGTTACTATATTACGTGATGCTCGTGAGTCATGAGGGACATGACCGATCACCTAGCAACGTATGCACGTTTAGCATAAATTACGTTACATGATCATTTATTACGTAGGTACATATACATAATATCGTACTCTTCAAACTATGTATACGTGCAAAAGTTTATCGATGATTTTTTATATGAAATAATTTGTATGGTTCTGAGATCATAAAACTGAATAACTTTTTCCATGGGACTAACATCATAATAGCGAAAAAACTAATCAGCCGTTCCATACAAAACTTCAATACTTACTCGATCAAATGTATGGAACGGCGGTTTTTTTTTTGCGATTGTTAGCCTCATTTGTTTAGTTTGATGATCTGTACCACTCTCATATGACCACACCTCTCCGATACAAGCAGTAGGTAGTTAATATGTAAGCCGCAAAATGTTCCACACTATTATATTCATAAATTCTAGCGAGTTAACTTACTCGTACATAGAAACATCATTTCATATCGCACAAGCAACAAGAAATATCCCCGTTTCAGGCAGGCACACTGAATTATTCAAGCCGTTTGCAGCTAGCCGAACCTACATAGCTCATTAAAACTCTACGTTAATTAGTCACATCTATTTAAAACACTACATTCCACACATTTGCGAAATCAATTTATTTCTCGATCCATTAAATCACGTATCGCTTCAATACTTATCCTTGACCAGTTTTTGAAGATCTCTCCCACCCCCTGCGGCTTCATTGTTTGAGGAACTTGTAAGGGTATTTGAATAGAGTATGGCGTGTCTTCGTAAATTGGCCGACAATAAAAGTTACCCCATGATAAGTACAATGCACGGTGCAGGGGCAGCTACCCTTACTGGAGATTATGGGGGTCTGTCATACGAGGAAATAGTGTTTGAAATCACTTGTGCGATGTATTTGTTGATACCATGTGATGGGATCGAACTAATGGTACGTAGGTAAAGGCGGCTACATCTTTTGGTGAAAGCTTGATTTAACATTAGAACCTACCTATGGATGTTATTACTAAGCGTTGATTGTACAGTCAGACTAAGTGAATCATGACCCACTTTGACGGTAAATCGTTTGAAACCGTCAAAATAACAAAGATCGCAGATGACAAATTCTTTACCAAGGAAATGTATATATACGCGAATGTAGACCTAATTGTATTTGAATGTCTGTAAGAAAATAAGCTTATGGTGGGTCAGAATTAAATTTTTTCGACTGTACCTACAGCGGCATGAAGTTTGATGTAGTTTCGACTAAGCATAAAGTCGTACGTGCCTACCTGTGTACCAGGAGAGTAATCACTACATCGCTACATACCTATTATAAAACAAAGTCCCCCCCGCCGCATATTAACGCGATAAACTCAAAAACTACCGAACGAATTTTCCTACGGTTTTCATCAAATCAATTCATAAGAAAGGTTACGTTAATAATTCACTAAATTAATGTTTTGTGTACAATGTTTTATTTATCAAGCGCTTAAAACCGTGTGAAGTAGGTGGGGTAGCTAGTATTGTAATATTTCTTTAGTAAAATACCATAGGTACCTACAAGACTTAGGTATCTATATACATATGTCTGCATAATAAGACTTGACTTCTTAAAGTACGGTCGCGCGTCCCTAACACAAATCAATAAACACCGAATTTGTCAAAACCGTTTTCGCGTAGCTGTACATTCGAAGATATAGATAGTAAGTACTCTATTATGCTATACATAACTATACAACTTGTAGAGTACGACTAAAGAGGCTGCAACTTCTGGAAAAAACGAATAACAGCGTGTATTCCTGTTTATTTAGCCAATTAAATAGAGATTTTCTAAATTATGGCATTTTCTGGTGATTATTTGTGCCCGACAAATATATTGGACATCGCCAGAGCCGCACAATCTGTTTGCGCACGTCGTACGGGAGTACGACGTGTGTACTGTCGTACTATAAAGATGCTAAATACCCTTCTGACTGCTAAACCTGAATGTGATGTGTTTGCGGATGCGTGGAGTACAATTATGCGTAAGATATGTCTGGTGTTCTGTGAAAGAAAGTGTGCAAGGGAGTCCACTGTTCCATGTTAGTTTTAGACTTAATTATATGCAACATAATAATTGTTTCTATGTGTTGTAACATTTTAATTTACTAGAAAATAAAGAGAGATTCTGAGTGCTACCAAATACCAATGAATTATTCTTGATTCGATTTTTAAGTTGCAGAATCTGGCCATCGAGAGAATGACACCTGTCAGTTGGACACGATTTAAGAACGAATAAATAAAATTCATAAAATACTTATTATTTTGTACTCCGCATTAATTTGCTCAGTTCTTTCAAAGTTATTCTTGGTCTTCGTATTAGAAGAAGAAAATTATATTTCATATGTTTACCGGTTGGCTAACCTGAGAGCCAGAAATACAAACTTGACAGCAGAGTGACCAAAGTCAACCAATAGGGAATATGCATGTGATTCAAATATGGGTCAAATATTTTTTTTTATAAACTATATTACTTCAGAATTATGCCTCCATCAATATTTTTGAATAAAATTTCTTGATGAGCGAGAAATTAATTTTTAAAAAGTCCCAAAAAACCGTGGGTAATTCAATTACTTGAAAAGCTAAGAGCGGATGTGACGTAACAATCCGGGATAACAATCAAAATGTCAATGTCAAGTCAATCAACAAGTGTCAAGTCAATGTCAAATGCTCATACAAAAAGGAGTGTTTGACGTTGACTTAACAGTTGCTTGTCTGTTTTCACAGACGGTGACGTCACCACACCAAGCGCGCCAAATGGAGGGCGTTTAAATAGCCCGGATCGGTTGGATATTTTTAAACTTTTTTTTAAGTACTTTCAATTGCTTTTTTGCCGTCGATTTTTTTTAAACTATTATTTGACGATGTAAATTATCGAATAAAAATATTAAAAAAATACACGCATATTCCCTATTGCAGGTCTAGCAACAGTAACCTATTGCGATAGTAACGTTAGCGTACGGAAAAATAATAAAAGTCATTTCGACAAGTTCGAAAGTAACGTCTCTGACATCGATATTTCAACTGTCACTGTCTTCAGTTAGTTTTCAGAATTATCGAGTTAATGAGCTATGATTCAAAGGAGGTCGGTATCAAATAGATTGGATAAACTTAATGCGACATTGTATTTATTTTTATCATTGAGAACTTATTAGTCAACCTCTATGGATAACATTATTTCCGATTAAAAGTAATTTATTTGTCATCTTGTTTACGAGCGTGAGATTTGAGTTCGTGTTTAATCGTGTAATCTCGTGAATGTATGAAACTGCAAAATTGTAAAGTTTGAAGCTGGCACATCAATTAAAGTCCGTGACTGTACCTACATACTTACTACAGGTACACCTCTGTACCACCTCACCCTTCGCGGATTACAGACGTGATGTTATGTTATTTACCCAAATTATATGAAGCATCATGCAACAGCAATGTAATGTGGCTAAAGCAAATAATCAAATGCAAATATGCACTGCGAACTGTGTATTTATTTATCATAATTTGGTGAGCAAAGTACGTTGGCGTATGTATATTGGCGTACTTTTCATTGGAATCTTAATTCCTGTGGGTATTATAATATGGCTTTACGCTTTTTTCACACGGATTACGGATTATTAGCATTAATTAGATATAACACTGAATTTGATGTTAACCGTTTGAGGTGTAAAAAGGGCCTTAGGAAAGTTTACAAATACTTTTTTACATCTAAAACTAAATATTCGGTGTTACGATATTAGTTATTGCATTTAATTTTCATAGTCTATAGTTTAGTTCACTATATTGCCAAACGAATCAGAACAGCGAAATATTTGACAGCTATTTGCGACTTTGCACAATGCACGCTCATAAGAATCATAAAGTGGTTACCACAAACTGGTCTAAAAAATAAGTAGGTAGGTACCTACTTCGATTCAATATACTTAACAATTTATATTAATGTATTGCAATATCCTATACACATTTGTATAGCCCTAAATGTCCCCTGATAATAATAATTATAGGGAGATATTACTTATAATCGCCACCCTAAAGTATGAGGGTTAGCAACTTCGCTTTATTTTGCTTGTTTCAGTGCGGTACCTTCCACTAGTGGCCAATAGATGGCGTTTGGATCGCCGCGTACAGATTCAAGTTATAAAAGAAGTACCTACGTAATGCATTTTAGTTGTTGCTCATATTTATTATTGTGTATCGTGTATTAGAGCTACCTAAGTAGGCATTAGGGATGCGTCCTTCTATGTGCTTTGAAGATTACGTAGGTAGGTATGGGTGCAGGTTTTAGCTTTGTTTCCTAAAGCTAAATTTGATTATCAATCTTACGTTTGTAGGATGTAAATAAAATTATCAAACTTGATTACCTCTCTGTTTTAAAGGCAGAAAGTAAAGTGAAGCGTGTTGCTATATTATGAAATTATAGCTATGACATTTGTCTCTAAAAGATGGCGTAGCAATATTTCATAGAAACTTAATTATTGGTATAATTACTCTAATAATATTATCAACCTTTAAGTCGCATAAATCAATGCTAACATTTGGATCTAAGACACATTTAAATTAAACTGGGCTGTAAAGGCCATATTACAAATAATATCATAGGTACCTAAACAAATAAATAAAATTGAAGTGTATGTTTAGTAATGTCAAAATAACAGGTTTTTACTAAATGCTGATGAAAGTGAATACGACAAGCAAAAAAAAATTGTCTTTCTGTCTGGTTGTTCCGGCTAATCTCCGAAAGGGCTGGACCGATTTTAACGGTAATTTCACTAGATGCAATAGCTGATGTTTTATGGGGTAACTTAGGCTACTTTTATTTTAGGAAAAGAATTAGGGTCAACGCGGGTGAAGTCGCAGGCCGGCCGCTAGTTTCCTAATAACACGAGGTAAGACACAAGTACATACTAATTCCATGCACGTTTTTAGTCTCTTTGTTAATTATTAGTCCACTTCATTTGAAAAGAGAATACGGCGAAAAAGAAAAATCTGTAATCTGCATTCGTTTGTTCCTTGTTTACATTGGTTTGACTAACTAATTCAAAGTTCATGAGCTATTGTAGGTACCAAACTTTAGCACAAAAAAAAAAGAAAGAACTGAGCGCGAACTTCACGAATTAAACTGAACGCGATCAGCACGTATAAACCGCGTTCAAGGGCTGTCAGTGTCAATATTCTACAACAATAATGCAGTTTCATGGCAGAAATTCTATAAAAGCCACACAGGTACAGTCACGAGCAAAAATATGTATACGCCCAGAAAAATTCAATAACGTTTTTCTCGTGGAATAACGATTGTAATTTTGAGATTATACCTATTTCATAATAATAGGGGTTCAATAATACTATGTTCGTTATATCATAAAGTTACAACCAATAAAGTAGGAAAAAATCACTTTTAAAAGTTGCTAAGTGTATACATATTAATGCTCGTGACTGTACACCGTACACATTTTAGGTTTAGTTATTTGCAACGGTACTGAATTTCAAGGGACGAATCCTTATTTAAAATCACTCATAATAATTACTTACTTATCTTTAAGTACCGAACTGATCATGACTGCTAACAAATTTGGATTCACTACTTACCTACATTTTAGAAGCCACGCCCAGTCCCAGACTGGATTTGGGACAGTCAGAGAAATAGATTGTTTAGCAAATTGACTACCAACTTAAATTGTCACTAAATAAATTCCTAACGCAACTGTCATTCTTTAACGTTGTATGAAATGTCTATATAACGGCTAATTGACGTAGGGTGTATCCAGTACTAACCCAACAAGATCTACTTAACTTAAATTATATCATCGAATATTTTTATCATTTACTAGCTGTGTCCCGCGGTTTCACCTGCGTAAGTCTCGATCCCATGGGAATATCGGGATAAAAAGTATCCTATGTCCTATTCCAGGTCATGGTCTACCCCTGTGCAAAATTTCAGCCAAATCCATTCAGCCGTTTTAGCGTGAAAGCGTAACATACAAACAAACAAATAGATAAATAAACAAACAAACCCACTTTCACATTTATAATACTAGTTAGGATCTCAATACACACTTGCTTTTCAACTCACTTTGGACATTGGCAGAATGGTCGACATCGGCTTTGCTTGCCATAATAAATAATAGATAGATAGACGTAGGTTGTAAAACTAACATTTAATTTTTCTGAGTGTACATATAAATGATCCTGTATCCTTTTCATTCGATTCCATAGGGGGAAATAGGTTTGGTCCCCTCCCCATACAAACGCTCTCGCCTGTTTTCTGTCCTGTCCCTGGTTTATGACTGGCAATGATTTTTAACAGTAAAGTAAATATCAACTAGTTCTGTGCACCTATGTTTCCGTTTTGATAATACATTATCTGTAGAACCCACAGAAAATGCTCAAAATTGCCTGTTTAAACCGCTGTCAGCTGCCGCTGTGTCCTATTGTACAAATTTGACAACTATTAATGAAAACAAAAAACTTAGGGGCACAGTAAATATCCTTCTAAATTTTATAAAATATCTTTCAAATTGGTCCAATATTGGAGGAGAAAATAGACGAGAGCCGAACCTTGAATTATGACTTTTTGTATGGAGAAAAGACCAGACCGACCCTATTTCCTCTTAACGTAGCAAGCCTTCGGTTTCACGTAGGGCGACTCGACTACCAACTCCCATATTACTTCCTCAACCCTCAGGAATACCATATTTCGTGCGATTTCATTCACCATATAAATCCAGATAACCCCTTAGGTAGCCCCTCACGACTCCTCAGGGACAGGGTTATTTGTACCTTTGTACCATAGCAAAGGTCCCGTAATAAAACAACGTGAACTTGTAGTAAGGAATAACGTTTCAATAAACGTAAAGCTATGGAAAAAATAACCTTGACCGCATTGGTTAACCTCGATCTGTATTAGGTTAATGAAATTCAGCCAGTATTTATGTACTGTTTTGCCTGGTGCGTGGTTTTTTGTTAAATGTCCCTGTGAAGATTAGAATACTCTGAGTTTTTAGACGACTAGCTGCGCCCCGCGGTTTCACCCACGTTAGTCTCGATCATCGGGATATAAAGTATCCTATGTCCTATTTTAGTTCATGGTCTACCCATGTTCCAAATTTCATCCAAATCGGTTCAGCCGTTTTAGCGTGAAAGCGTAACTAACAAACTCACTTTCGCAATTTTAATATTATATAGTTAGGATGACGATTTCCTTTGCATCATGCCTCTTTTGGGCAAATTCCCCGTTTACAGCGATTCCGATGAAATTTCTCTCGCTAAGCGTTTTTCCCTCATTTGCCTGCCTCTTCACTATTTAAAAAATATTATTATGAGAATGTTATCGGGAAGCTCGTGGCTAAGTAATAACAGCCGCGCAGGTCGTTCCATCAGGTTAAGCTACGCTTACCGGGGTTGGTCCGTGGATGGGTGACTTTTACACTTACCGAAACTCCTCCGTGTCTCGGAAACACACAGTCGTTGGTCCCAGCAGTCATTCGTGTATCTTTGACAGTCGTTACGGGTCGTTAGAAGCCTGAAAGTCTGACAACCAGTCTTACCAAGGGGTATCATTATTACCCCATGTAAAATATTAGTATGCAACTGCATCCGGTTAAACTAGGAGCCGACCCCAACATAGTTGGGAAAAGGCTAGGCAGATTGATTATGAGAATGTTTTCTTTCAAATGGAAAATTACATTACAAGTATCGAGGTGACCTATATTCACCATCAAACAATTACGGGTTGCTATGATGACTTTTTATCCTATCAAGGGTCAAACTGAGCCTGATCGTTCCCCGCCCTATAGCTAGGGTTGTCACCGCTAAAGGGGACTGGTCATGCGCTAATTAGTGAACGACTGTTGGTTTCACGCAGAGTGACTCGTTTAACCCCTTAGGAAAAATAGGGTTGAACGTCGTGGGATAATTTTGGGATTTTATGTCGCTATTTGAAAGGATGCAGGCAGAATTTGTGCATATTAGCATTATTCTGTGTATAGTTACATTCGTGCACCAAAACAGAGGGCTTACAAAAAAAATGGTGAAATTACAGCCTGTTGTCGAATGTTTCTGACAGGGATTGTCAATTCGAGTATACTTTTTTTTAAATCGGCAGCAGATTTATTTACAAAACGAAATTAACTGAAATTTTTTTTAGGTTTTGCCAACCCTGGATGGGCAGTTCAACAAGTTCACCTGTATGATTCTTGTACCCTTAAATACAGAGCTTTGAACTGCTGTCCAATTATTTCTATCGAAAATGTACAGTCACAAAAAACATTAGATCAAATAACATGTGCCATATACCTAGTTGTTATTGGGTCGTTACTTGTTAGTACATTGTGTATCGATGTTTTGACCAGACGTTAAATTTCTTGAGTGTACTTTGTGACCTCGTTACCTATATATTTTGCTTTAGATTTTTTCTATACTAATTTATTAAGAAAGATGTAGAATTTTTGAATTCGATCGTATTTAGGGGGTAATCTTAGAAAATTCTTTGCTACAGTATTGCCGAGTGTCTTAGGATATATTTTATTTCACAAAACAAGAAATTTCAAGCAGAGAAAGTCGCGGACTTAAGCTAGTTGTAAATAAAGCAGCTGTGGACATGGAAGTACCGTGAGAGTTCAGCTTGCTGACGTGTTGGCTATGCGGCAGGCTTACATTCCTGTTCTTTTGTGGAGATACTTCTATCCAGCAGTAGATAGCCAGATGATTCCTTGGAACCACAAACTCCTTAAAATGGATGAAGGAGGTCCAGTAATTTCTATTGATCATGTGTATTTTAAGATCCATGTATGTAAGTAAGTTTGGATATTTCTCTACACTTAAGGTACACCTACTGGTTTCTACTAGTTTCTACGTATTTCTATGAAACCGACGTGTCGCTAGCTGTGGAAGGTATTTCATGTAAATACACAGACACCAGTAGTGTCGCGACGACACGTCGCTTGCTCCTGCCGCTTGCAGTCGGCTACAGACTTGTACCTTTACTTACCTACATAAACGCATTCATGAAGTGTGTCCGAGGAGTTCCTTAGATAAGATATTGGTATACAGGTTGTCAGGGTAAACACCGTTGTCACTCAAACCATGGGTAGTTGACTTAAATATAAAAAAAAAATGACCGAGTAACAACAAAAAAAAAACGTTATTTTCATTAAAAGAGTTTTTAAAAGTTTCTATCTGACACCGTGCTCGCTAGCGAAACAGCTAACTAACTGAGGGAAGAGTCGCGCTCGCGGCTGGTCAGGTCACGTCCCGCACCCCCCGCCCGTGTTGAGACGCAAGTTCGTTGCCCTTGTTCTATTAATGACAACAAACTACTGGTTTCAAAGATAACGGTGTTTACCTAACGCCCTGTATAATTATGTAATTTTTAATAAAGGTATTTTTTTATTCCAAAGATACGTAAATTACAGTCACACTTCCGCTGTACAGTAAAAACAAACCATAATGGACGAAGTACCTATCTATTACCTTTAAACGTGTGCAACTGTGTGCATACGTAGATTTCAATGTGACCACAATTTTCTCTCACAATCAGTATAACTAATTTAATAAAAAACCAATGTTTTATACTTATTAGTAAAAATTCAGTGTATGTATTATAATTATCGCATAATATTCTAAGTTGAGGTTGGGGTACCTATATGCTTTGTTTTGTATCTTTCAAATCCAAAACATACAATCTACGACATACAAAGAGTTTAATATATCGGACTATAGGTAGTTCCGCCACTATAACCGATTACATTTAGAAGTAGACAGTATAAAAGTATTATAAATAATGTATAGTCATATATTTGATTGTGCCACTTTGTTACGGAACTCCACTTTCACGCACGAACCGACACTGCACGGAGCGGGTCAACTTAGAACATCTGTCATTTATGTTCTTGCAAAAACAAAATGGCAGATTTGAAACAGAATGTATGAACCTCAGACGAAATAAAAAATAAGACAGACCGCTGCGCACGAGTAATTCGTCAACTCGTCCTACATGCCTACGGCCCATTTAGGACGTTCTTTTGATTTTCTGCAAGTCGTCGTAAATGGGACGTAGGTATGTAGGACGAGTTGACGAATTACTCCTGCGCACAATACAGGGAAGCATGCCAAAATTACACCTCCGCTCTGTGCATACACGCTCACGTGCACTCATTTGCAATTACAATCAAACTACACCTCACTAAGGGCACACATGTTTACGAAACCGGCCTCACGTCACTGTTGACACCGCTCTGTCTTGGTTTTGTATGTCTGAGGTATGAACGTTTCGATTGGTAATCGGTAATCAGCTATATAACTGTCTTGGATGGCGATAGTTTCTCGAATCGAATTTATTTTTTAAGTTTTGTTTTTCTTGCAACAACCTTAGATTATGTTGCTTCCGTGTTCGCAGTCTTTCTTTAATTTAAAATTTAAATTACTGCCGCAAATGGGCACGTGTGTCTTCGTGTCCAATCTGATATGGCGCGAATAGTTGTCTTCTCTACTTTATGATCTAAAATCTATTTGACTGAATTCACACTCGTTTTACTTCCCTTTCAAAGTTCACATATTCTAAATACCAAGTTCCGTTCCGCTAACAAATAATACATAGGTACTTCAAACATTCAATCTTGAAATTGAATTTTTTATTCCATTGAAAAGACCAAAGGTCACGCGAGCGAACTCGTGAGCAGGAATAAAACGTATTGTAAACGTCGTTATGTAGGTACTACATATAGTGTGCCCATTACTGCCCATACGGTCCCAACCAGTGACGTATTCGATACACTCTCTCTGCAACACTCTTTCTGGAAATCCAACTAGAAAATGTATACATGTATATTAGTGGAATTATAATGTTTTTCAGGTTTCAGGTTCAGTTTTTCTCGGTTGCAAATAGCTAAATAGCACGAGACTAACATTTCTTGGCGTCGTCGAGAGATACCTACTAATTGGCTGGCTAAGGATATATTCTTTTTTTATTTAATCCACAATGTTACAGGCTTTTATTTTTTCGTAACACCAGCCAAACTGCAAAGCAATTTGTCGGCAGTAGGTTCTGTTCTTTGCTTAAGGGCGCACCCAATCACAAATTGCTTAGCATGATCCTCTGTTATGCCGAAAATACTGCAGCATTAATTTTGAAATGAATATATGTTAAACTTGAGGATTGATTCCAAAGTCACCTCTGCACAAAATTATAAACCGCTGGTATTAAAAAAATAATTCAAATTAGATCATGAAACTTTGCATGATAACTGAACTAACTATAAAGCAGGTCTAATGTGTGTCATTTTTTCTTAATAACCATTATTTTCACCGTAAAAAGCAATTACCTAAACTTTTCGACGCTTTAGAGCCGCTAGCGCCCACTCCGTCTCGTTTTCACTCAGGTCGCGAGTAGTATGGTGCGAGCGGGATAAAATCTGAGGTAGGGTGCGCCCTTAACTAAACCTAAAAAGTGGTATCAAAAATAAATTAATTCATAAAGTCAGGAAAAATAGAAGTGTCTTACTACAAAAACTTAAACACTTGTTCAACGTGTGTCTAATTTAATGTCAATCTTACGTCAACCTCCATGCATAAATGTCGTATTTAAAAGGTGTCTATCCGAAACAAATGATAAACACGGTTTTGTGGAAGTAAGTTAATTGTTTACCTTTGAGTACTGTAGAACTCCGAGGTGAGCCTAGGGTACTGGCACTAATAAAACACCGTATTTCGATAGTAATGAGTAATTATTCCTATGAATGGGTTACGTATTTCTTATTTTATATATTAATCTTCTGGCTCCCGCCCTGACAGCTCGCGGGGCACACCTCGTCTGTTTTTACCTATTCTAAATATGAATCTAATGCTTGTCTGCTAAACATGCCAGCAACTTGAAAGCACTAAGGTTTTAATCCAAACCATGCAGAGTAAAGCCTCTACAGTACTACAGTAATTTTCCGTAAATTCAAATCACAAATGTCATTCTTGGACAGTTGTATAAATTGGCTGTAACACGGCAAATTGGCGTAGTCTATCAATTTGATACATAATTGATTTCTCTGACTGTTCTTATGGTGTTGCTTAGCTTATTAATATTGGTGACATATTATTAAGACAAGGGCGTCACCACACCAGCTGAAAACCTAGTAAACATTTAAACGTACAATACGTAGAGAACATGCGCGAAAGTTATATGCCAAGTTATAACAACTTGGCAGGTCTGAACATAGGCGCATATAACTTTCGCGCATGTTCTCTCACTCATATTCGTCTCAGGTCACCATTTGGTTCCTAAAAGCCCTCTGCGCGAAATTCAGAACTGCCAAGTTATACCGGCCATATTAGTTTTACCGTAATCACCATAATTAGCAGAAGAATTGGTGATCAGCATTACGCTGGTTCTTTTTCTTCTCCAATTTTGAAAAAGATCACGTTTCTAAGTGTTAGGAAAAGCTTAGATTCAATTAAATGACTAAAGTCCTAACGGGTACAGGCTTTTATACATTTCAAGCCTCGGTTTTTGGTATGTATTCAGCAAACATAGCTAAAATATTCAACGTTCAAATTCGCAGAAGCTCAATTAAACCAGTATAGAGGAGAGAAGCGAAAATTTTGATAAAATCCAGGGAATTTTTGAGCAGAATACGTAAATCCAGGAATTTCACTCACTCAAAAGGTGAGCTCACTTTTTTACACTCAGATGGCTGCATGCAGGAGCAACTGATTACAAAGCAATGATTTCTAGTTATTTATACAAAGGATAACTTTTGTATCATCATACCGACTTCACCCACTGCTGGGCATATAGGCCTCTCCTTTCTTGTGCCCACGCTCTTGTGCCAGCCTCATCCAGGTTTTGCCTGCGATGGCAACAATTTTAAGGCTCGTGTAAACTGGTGCGATATCGCGGGCGCGACAGGCAGCGGTACCCTGGTCGCGCCCGCGATATCGCGCCTGTTTACATAACATAACATAATCAGCCTATAATGTTGCCACTGCTGGGACACAGGCCTCCTCCCTGTGAGGAGTGGGCCGTAATCCACCACGCGAGCCCACTGCGGGTTGGTAGATGTCACATGTCTTCGAATTTTTGGTTCTAGGACATGCCTGTTTCCTCACGATGTTTTCTTTCACAGTTTTGAGAAAAGTGGTGATGAAATTATTTGTACAAAGTAAAGCGCCTGTCAGGGTTAGCCTACGACCCAGGGGAACCTACGACCTACAACTCATAAGTCGCGACCGTTACCACTGGGCCACCACTGCTCTGCCGCGCCTGTTTATAGGAGCCTTTATCCACCCACCTCGCCACCGGACGACCGACACCTTGTCTTCCAGCCCTTGGGCGCCGCTAGGTCACAGCCTTATTCCACCACTATGCCTTGGCAGGTATCCTGCCCAACACCACTTGAATTCCATACTTTTGTATAGCCAATTTGAATAACCAAAGTTTGTATTGGTTATTTCGTTTTCCTTGTTTTATCATTGTGGCACTATTAGTACCTAACATGCCGTATGAGCGTCAATCGGATACAAATGATATCGTTTAGATAATGTTACTAACGCATGTGGTGCATGGTTCTCGGTAAAGAACTTCCTTCCTTATACACGGTCATCGTTAGGTAATTACCTACGTCAATGCTTATTCTTTGGATGTATTTAAAGACATTTTTTTTTTCGAACATATGGAATAACCAGATTTGACTTTGACTTTGACTTTAGAGTTTATCGCGCGATGGAGTTCAAGTTTCCGATATCAATCGTCGGGCAGTTGCCAGCCAACACAACACCTGTATGATCGGAGGATCCTCCCTTTTCTATGGAGGATGAGTGAACTTTACACTCTGTTCCTCATACCCCTAAAATGGTCTCGTTGTTACCTAGGTACATTAAAAAAATCCTGGAGCGGGTAGGAAAGTAAAGATAAATCCTATAAAAAAACACAATAAGAAGCATAAGAAAGACACAATCAAAAAGCATTCATAAGCAACAACAACAACACAACGCACACAACAACAACAACAACGTCACTTTGGACCAGGGCAGTGTGTCGCTAGGTCGCTACCGAGCGCGACAGCAATATCGTATACCGTTCGGTATCGCTACCAATCAAACTCAAGCATTTATTTTAATTAAACCAATTACAGGCACTTTTGATCATTGAGTATTCTAGTGTCTAGTGTCTGTGAAGGATGCGTCAATGAAATTGGTAATATCTTTCTTATAGTCTTTCATATCAGAGTTAATTTTCTTTCCTTACAATACCCGTTGAGTCTCCGTCAAAACCATCCACCGCTTCAATGACCATAAGCGGTGACCTCCTCGGTGATGCATACAAAACCTTTGTCTGTAAAATGTAGCAACTGGTGATCTCTGGGTTTCACTATATGGTGAAATTATATTAGTTAGCCGAATTCCGCAGACGTGATAAGTATAGATATAAAGCAGGAAAAAAACAAAAAATCAGGATATATATATTTTTTTTAGGGTTCCGTACCTCAAAAGGAAAAAACGGAACCCATATAGCAGTGTTACTCAAAGTGTGCTCCGCGGAGCCCCTGGGTTCCACAAAGACTCTGTGGGGGCTCCGCGAAATTGCTGGTCACAATGAACCAGTATTTTCGCGGAGCCCCCACAGAGGCTTTGAGGAGCCCACTTTCCTCAAGAACTAATTTTAGATTTAGCGGCATATGGAACTACAAGTCGTTAACTAACTTTTTACGCGATACTGCTTCTACACCTAAAAAAAAATTAAATTTGGACCCTGTGAAACAAGTTTTGCAAAATCTGAAAATACGACGAATGGTTTTGATTATTCTAAGGTTCCGTCAAAAATTTCGTTTTCCATAAGGGTTCCGTCGCCAAGGGGCTAATTGGAACAATTAAAAAAACCGTTTTACTGGTATTTCTGTTATGATGATGACATAACTATCAAACATTCCAACATATCCAACATTCCATCCTACAGCACAGTTGTAGTAATGGCCAGTACTTTGGCACAGACTAAGAAAACCGTTACAAATGTAGGAACCACGTATATATGCCTTCTTCCTTCATTTGTTATTAACTTTTCGGCAGAAAATTTATCAATATATCAATATGTATAATTATATACTTCAAATAAATTTCTAATGTACTGTAAGGATTTATTTATGCAATGAGCAACCTACAGTTGTACTGGCTGTTAAGAAAGGCTTGATTCAAATGTTCTAGCAGTTTGTATTTTAGAATAGGAAGAGATAGGGTGACAGCCCAAGGCTGGCTCACGGGCTAGATTAATATAAAATGTATCTTTGATTTCTGGAGTTAATATAATTAGTTAAACTATCAAGAAGTGTTTTATTTGATCCGGTACGGTAGATTCTCCCGGAGTCTACAGTACTGTGTGTGTACTTATGTAAATAGTAAACCATACACTACCTGGGGGCCTACCACCACCGCTTACAGCAGTATTATTTTAATATTACTTCAGTGTAGGAAAGAGATAAAGCTCTACAAGACATACAACTCCATCTCTTTCTCCCACGAAGTAAGATTAAAATAATACTGCAGTAAGCGGTGGTGGTAGGCCCGCTGAATGGATATCTCATCTAATTCATCCAGAGGTTCTTTAAGAGATCGCTTTTAGCGATAAGACCGCCCATTGTGACACCGATTTATATCTGTAACTAGCAGAGCCCCACGGTTTCACCCGCATAAGACTCTATCCCGTGGGAATAACGGGTTACAAACTATCTGTGTGCCAAATTTTATCCAAATCCGTTTAGTATTCTTTGCGTGAGAGAGTAACTAACATCCATCCATCCATCCTCACAAACTTTCGCGTTTATAATATTAATAGGATTCGTCATCATCTGCCTAGCCTTTTCCCAACTATGTTGGGGTCGGCTTCCAGTCTAACCGGATGCAGCTGAACACCAGTATTTTACTTGGAGCGACTGCTTATCTGACCTGCACAACCCAGTAACTGGATAATACGATACCCCTTGGTAAGACTGGTTGTGAGACTTTCGAGCTTCTGACGACCCGTAACGACTGTCAAAGATCCACAAATGACAGCCGGGACCAACGGCATAACGTGCTTTCCGAGGCACGGAGGGTCTCGGTATGTAAAGATGGTCACCCATCCACGGACCAACCCCGGCCAGCGTAGCTTAACCTGATGGATCGACCCTTGCGGCTGTTATTACTTAGTCACGAGCTCCTCATCGTCATTAATAGGATTCGTATGATAAATGGGGTTCGTTCATATAGTAAGTATTCTTTCTGTTCTTCCTTTATTTCTTAGCGACCCGCTCTTGCTTCGTACGGTTTTTACGACTTGACAAAACATCGAGATTTCTTAAATATATGTAACTTTAACATTAACATATCTATATACATATACAGGGTGTTAGGGTAAACACCATTATCATTGCAACCAGTGGTTTGGTTTCATTTATAGAACGTAAAATCAATGGAAAATTACAACTTTATTTTTATTTTTTTTAGATCTAAGTTTTACCACAAGAGACGCAAGTTCGTTGCCCTATGCGCTAGGGTAACGAACTTGCATCTCAACACGGGCGGGGGGTACGGGATGTGACCTGACCGGCAGCGAGCGCGATCCCTCTCTTAGACAGTCAGCTGTTTCGCTAGCAAGCACGGTGTCAGATAGAAACTTTTTAAAATCTTTTAATGAAAATAACGTTTTTTTTTTGTTTTGTTCGGTCATTTATTTTTATATTTAAGTCAACTACCCATGGTTTGAATGACAAGAGTGTTTACCCTTACATCCTGTATATAAACCTTCTGGAATAAATTCTCTAAACGATGGTGAAAACCTCATCAAAATCTGTTGCGTGATTTAGAAGGGCAGCGCAGATATACAGAAAAACACGAAAAGCGACTTTAATCTAACCAATATATTATAAACGCGAAAGTTTGTAAGTATGGATGGATGGATGGATGTTTGTTACTCTTTCACGTAAAAACTACTAATTGGATTTGGATGAAATTTGGCAAACAGATAGTTTATAACCTGGATTAACACATAGGATACTTTTTATCCCGATATTCCCGCGGGATCGAGACTTACGCGGGTGAAACCGCGGGGCACAGCTAGTTTATAACATGTATAGTTAAAGATTTCTTTCCCAGATTGAACAAGAAATTAAATTAAACAAACTTAATTACACTTACAAATACGTTTTCGACGTTGTTTTGTTTATTTTAGAGCCGTTTTAATCAATATTTTTAAATAAGCGGCATTCGATCATTGGTTTAATATAGAGGTGTGTTTACACCAGAGGAACAAACAGAGATATCGCAGAAATTCAAAAAGGGAACATGAATAGAGCTAGAGAGAAATTGCCGGATCCAGCTTTAAAATAACTTAAACCTAAGACTGCGCTTGCTCTCTGGCTTTTACCCGACTGTGGCGGAGCCCAAAAGTAGGGTAATGTTTTTTTAAACATACTTAGTAGAACCCTCCAAGAAAATGCCAAGAGAACAATTCTGGCCACTAAAAAAAGCTCTCGAAGAAAAGTTTTTCATGGCTCTTGTATACATAGAAAGAAAAGGATTATATTTGACATCCTTAACATACCATGAATGCACCTTAATTGCATAACACACGATCAATCACAATATGTTTCATTTTGATAGTTCAACAACATTCTATTGCTATATTTACGTTGCTGAGCAGACAATTTTTTTTATGATAAGAAGCAATGGATTATCAATATTCTTCAAAATGATTCAGATTGTGATGGCTCGTGTGTTACGCAATTAGGGTGCTGGTTGTGGATAGTAAATTAACGATCTCCAAAGAAATAAGAAAAAAATAGATGAAAGAATCTATGTTCGTGATATCGGTCTAGTCTAAACACACCTTAGACGAAAGAAATAAAACGTAGGTCATTAACATTTTAATAAAGTAGCGATCTCGATTCAGTTCTAGAAGCGAACGGAACGGTTTTTGTGCCAAAAAACTGACAAAAGAATAGACTGTGTCTTGCTGTAACGCTTTTGTTAAGGGTATAATGTGAGACTCTATAAAAGAACAGCAGTGTTTCTCAGTGCAAATTCAGGACGATTTATATACAGTATATTATCCAACGAAGGGCGTTTCCATTAATCGGCGATAGTATAGCGTCTATGCATGCAAAAAAAAATATGACCATAAAAAGGTTTTGTTAGGTATAGTAAAATATTCACAGAAAATATTAACTTGATACAGAAAAGAAACACTCTGTACACGTCACTCTTGTCTTCCACGTTAAAATACAAGTGCGCGTGTATGTTTCTATAGCTAGACCGATTTTTCGCCGTAAACCCATTTATTGTAATTCTCATCGAAATCTTTAGAGCCGTTTTGGAGAACGTGATTTCAAATATAAAAACAAATATTGCTTATTAATATAGAATATTTAGTTCATCCAGAACACCACTGATAAAATTGTTGGTGCCGCTATCGGACGGTAGGTAATTGCTTTCCTTTTTAACCGGCTTCTTCAAAAAAGAGGTTCTCAATTCGTGTTTTTCTTTTCTTTAGTTTCGGAAGTCGGTGTCTTTGGTTTTCAATTTTCTTTTTTTGCCACTGACTTCTGAAATTAAAGTTATTTATACCATGCCCCCCCCCTCTAAAAAGCTTATTTTATTCACTGAAAACAGTGAATAAAAAGCACTTTTAATCACTGTTTTGGTCTTTGAATTTAGAACACCAATTTGTTCGAACTCCATCTCAATGATATACAAACTCCTATTTGATTTCATTTTCGAACAGGAGTTTAGCATTAGAATTAAAACTGTTTTAAATGGGCGCTATTTTAAATATTGTAAGTTGTACGAACAAAAAAATTAGGGTTACTTAATAATAAATCGATTGAAAATGTTTTCAAGTGATAAAGATGTGTTAACACCTGAGTTTATGAAAGAGAGGGCGGCCGATATAGTAGAAAGCTTGCTAACCAATAAATCACGGCTGGTTTACATCAAAGCCTACGATGAGTTTGAGTGTGAGTTTGTTTGTTTGTTTGAGTAAATGGAAAAATGAAAATCAAGCTGACCACATTTTCAGAGTCTGTTTTCCTAACTTATTTTAATGAGTTGTCGAAGAAAAAGAAGTCATCGACCGTATGGAGTATGTATTCTATGCTACGGTGTAGGTACTATAAAAACAAGGCATAAAATTGACATAACAACATACTCGAAGTTGCATGTTCTTTTTCTCGTAGTCATGGTATAAAGTATAGTATGCAACTCTTGAATAAAACGGATTTATATCGAGGGCCATGAATCGCTCGCATCGTTCAGGATTCTAACACTTGAATCACTCCCTACGGTCGTGATTCAGTCGTTAGAATCCTTCACTTGCTCGTGATTCACCTATGGCTCTCGCTTTAAATCCGTCCTTTATTCACTAATTGCATTATAGGTATACTATTTTCACTTTTTACTGTTTTTTTTGGTTATTTTGTTTTTGTTAAAAGTTTTTATATATTCAAAAGACCATTCCATATAAAACACAGAATAATTTAAGCTCATAAACAAGTACGTACCTACCTAAGTATCACACTTAAAGTAGATTAGAAGAGTCTAGTAGCAGCAAAACAGCTCCGTCTCAATGGTATCATAACTGTAAACCGATACTCCAACAATTTACAGCATAGCAACATACACACTGAGCATAAAAATATATTCCTCGCCCACACATTATTCAGTAACATGAAACTGGAAGCTCATTAAAGATATGAATTTAATAACATGCCATACACAAATGATTGCCATTTGTATGTTATAAAACGCAGCGAAGTACCTATGCATATCATAACATCCCTATTTATTAATAAGTAACTCTGTCTGTCTGTCTGTATGTTACGTTTTCATGCCAAAACCAGTGAACGGA
Organism: Lithophane semibrunnea; assembly: GCA_947363905.1. Classification (NCBI taxonomy): domain Eukaryota; kingdom Metazoa; phylum Arthropoda; class Insecta; order Lepidoptera; family Noctuidae; genus Lithophane; species Lithophane semibrunnea. Next base: position 5,795,754 of record OX376198.1, read on the forward strand.
TTTCGATAAAAGCCAAGGAGATAGGTGGCATCCCGGGGAAGGACATAGGCTACTTTTTATTGATATACCACGCGGGCGAAGCCGCGGGCGGACGCTAGTAGGTATGTTATCGCAGCGAAGTAAGCTGTACCTACTACATAACATAACTATTTATTAATATCTATATCTTCCAATATCTGTGTTCTTCTCACAATCTTCTCCTACTCTGTCCTTCTCATGCTTCTGACTTTGTTAATTCTTCATTTCATATTCAGTCCATTCTTCTTTGGAATGCGCTTCCTCTTGATATCAGGACGGCCACCAGTCGTTATGCATTTAAGCGGAAATTGCGGAGTTTTTTCTCAAAATAAATAGAGTAGAGTCATGTCATCACCTCTCACCCTTGAATATATACAAATTCATAAATCATATTCTTTCATGTTATATATATATATATTATAGTTGACTGGCAGAGAATGCCTCAGGCATTAAGTCCGCCTTTGTACCTTTTTTAGTGCGAAAAGTTTAAATAAATATATAGCTGCGCCCCGCGGTTTCACCCGCATAAGTCTCGGTCCCATGGGAATATCGTGATACAAGTATCCTTTGTCCTAATCCAGGTCACCAATGTGCCAAATTTCATCCAATTTTTTCAGTCGTAACGTAAAAGCGTCACAAATAAACTCACTTTCGCATTTATAATAATAAGTTAGGATAAGGTTGAATTTGTTGAAAGTTAAATTTCTAATACATCAAAAACAAGCTGAATTGTTTCGATGTCTAAATTACAATTGATGGCGAAATTAAGAGGCGAAGATTAAACCGGAAGAGTGATCTTAAAAATCCGGGATTAATTACACTGAGGAAAAGAAGGAAATTAGAAAAGAAAAAATCAATAACGAATTTGTATTCGACAAAACGTACAGAGAAGAAACTTGTGGGTCCTTGGCTTGTGGCTAAGTAATAATCAGACGCACGGATCAATCGATCAGGTTAAGCTACGCTTGCCGCAGTTGGTCCGTGGATGGGTGACCACTTTTACATACCAAAATCCCTCCGTGTTTCGAAAAGCAAGTTAAGCCGTTGATCCCGGCTGTCATTTGTAGATCTTTGACAGTTTGTTACTGGTTGTCAGAAGCCCGAAAGTCTGACCACTAGTCTTACCAAGGGATATAAAGTCAGCAAAAAAAATCAGTTGTTCCTTACATTTATGTTCGCATAGCTCGTCAAAATGTAGGGAACAACTTTTTTTTCGCGATTTCATTGTTGGTCCCGTAGTGAAAGTTGTTCATAATGATGAGTACAATGACCCCTTAAGAGATTTCGTGTATGAAAAGATACACCTTATATTGTGTTACCCAGCAACTGGGTTGTAGAGGTGCTCCATATACTTACAATACCGGTATTCAGCTGCGGTTAGACTGGAAGCAGACAACATATTTGGGATAACTCTAGGCAGAGAAACACGTACACAGAATAATTTTTTTAGAAAAAGAAAGACATCTAAAATTAAAGAAATACATACCAATTACATCGACAGTCGACACATATCTGTAAAAAATCACATGCAAATTATTACATTAGCACACACACAGCAATAATGTTCATTTACATATTATGTTGTGTTATTAGGCCACCAAATAAACCTATTACGTTGACCAAAACCGTAGTACGATTAACGTAAAGGTGTGTCCAAACATCAAGCGGCAGCAACACGCGGCGTTTGCAGGACACATTTCTGCCGCGCTCTAGTTAGGACTAAACCGACGAATGTTTGTATATCCGAAATACGCCGCGTACTTCAGTCAGTAGGTACAGTCACGAGCAATAATATGTATACACTTAGCAACTTTTAAAAGTGATTTTCTCCTACTGTATTGATTGTAACTTTATGATATTACGAATATAGTATTTTGGAACCCCTATTATTATGAAAAAATTATCATCTCAAAGTTACAATTTTAATTCCACGAGAAAATCGTTATTGAATTTTGATGAGTGTATACATATTTTTGCTCGTGGCTGTACTCAGTTGGCATCAGAACTAAATGAAAGCGGTTACGGGTATTGCAGTAGTAGCTCTGCTTATAATTCGTCCACATAATACTTACACACAAAAATTTCTAGTAAACATTCGTCAGTATGCTGGGGCTACATTGTCGCGTTATCGCGAACTTAACTTCGCGCACTCCCTCTCGCACACCGCTCGACGTCTCGCTGAGCAAGAGAGAGCGCGTTCGCGATAACGCGACAATGTAGCCCCAGCATACTGACGAATGTTTACTAGAAATTTTTGTACGCGGCAGATAGACAGAAGCGTTCGTAGGCAGCAGTCGTCCAATCAAAACGCGCGGCAGCCGCGCACGAATGCCGCTGAATGTTTGGACACACCTTAAGAAGAGCAAGATTATCTTCAGCCAAGTGAAGCTAAGTTACGAATCGAGTCGGAGTTACGCAACTTACTGTGAAATCCACCGAGAAAGTTGGTCGTAGATAAAAATTACGGAAAATATAAGATTATTTTCTCGTCTTTTATACGGTTAGGGAGGATTTTTCAGCACAAACGACAAGTTTTGTTAATCGTTCTTTCGGTTTTCTGCATTTCCACGTCTTTACAATTATTTGTCTCGTTGGTTTTGGTCTTATTATGAGAGTAAGATGCAGCTCTGTCTAATACAGGATGTTTCGTCTCCTTCTCTAAGAGAGGAATGGTTGTGAAAACATGACAATGGCCTGCAAATTGTGTACTTGATATTTTAATAAAATACTTTCTAAGTAGTAGCGCAACGCTAAATTATTATTTATACAAAGAGTTATTCATGTTGTTTAAGTGTTGAGAAAATGATTCATTTTAAAATAAAACTCATTCAACGTTAAACCTGTAGAAACCCTTACTGTGGTCCTGAGTTAGAAAGAATAGTCTGGATGGTTCTAGATTAATTAAACAAGAATTAAAAAGTCTCGCTCTGAATTCTAGCTCACTATCGTAACATTTGGAACAAGCCTATCACCACAGATCTATATAACCGGAAATATTTAACTGCGCGTCAAACGAGGACTTTGAATGAGGACCTTTTTTAATTCTTGCGCTTCTTTTTATTTATTTTTCAAACGGTCTGAAAGTTTAAAATTTTCAAAAGTCATTTTTTTTTTTTTAAACCTTTTATTTAACCTTTAATTAATTATTTCAATAAAATATACAATCTAACACTCAATAATTTTCTAACAAATATTAAATAAAAATAACTGTGCAAATAAACAACTAATATCTAAAATAGTCATTAAAATAAAAATTATTTTGGATTTTTAGACGTTCTAAAGAGGCGCTGTCATTAAATTACAGTGTTCAATTATTTTTAGGAGCGTAAAATCGGTACTAGTTTTAAAATCAACTTACAATGATATCTTTATATTTTCTGTAATGTAAACGCGTAGGTAGCAACAAGCCCCGAGATCCTTATTTCTGTAATAACTGGAGGTTTTACTGCGCTACCAAGAACTTTGTACTTTCTACATAAGTACGTATACTTACTAAATATAATCAAGAGACTGCGCTCATTACGGATTGGATATATCTTTGCTTGAGCAACTGGCCGGTCCAGATAGCAGTTTCACAGGCGACCTTTGCATATTTAAATAAATCACCCTGTACATGAAAGCACTTAAAATAAGTCACTATAATGTCAGTGTGTAGGATTAATATTACTTTAGTGTCAGTGTGTAGGATTATTACTCCACACTTCACGGTTTTGTTCGCAGCGTCTCTCGTTTTGAAATCGATTATGAGCCCCACGAACCTGTTTGGATTTCAGATTAGAATGTGTTTTATGTCTGAGTTATGATTGCAATTCGTTTTATCGGATTCAATCCAGTCATATTTCAGAGATTTAGTAGGTAGTGCCTATAATAATACCAGCCTATTAGGTAATGTCCTACTGCAGGGTAAAGGCCTATTCTCGTCACCTCACCTCGATCACCACCCTTGCTCATGACAGGTTGGCGATTTCAGACTCATATTATGAAGCTGGTGCCCGCGGCTTCACTCCCCAGGACCCCAATTATTTTTCCTTTTTATAACATCAGCTATCTGCCAGTGAAAGTCCCATCAAAATCGGTCTAGCCATTTCGGAGATTAGGCGGAGAAACAAAAATTTTTTTTAAATACTTTTTCATATTAAAAGCAAAAAGCTGCTATTTTGACATTACAACCAGACACTTCTATTTTATTTATTTCTATTTATATAAGTATACCTAGGTTTCCTTACGATATTTTACTACTAGTGCCTATGCCTAAGCCTATACCTAGTATTATTAGAGGCAATAAGATATTCAGCTTGTAGGACGATCGGACGATCGGGGAGCTAATAACGGATCGTCACTCGTAAGTACTACCGCTCACCGATGCCAAACGTGGTGACTGAAGATTACGCCAATGTATGCCCGGAGCGTTCGTTATAGCACTGTATGAGCAGGACCACTCGTATATTCAACAGTAAATGTTGTTTTGTATCACCATTTCTGTTGGCTTGCAGTAAAGACCAGACTACGAGCAGACTTTGATCTTTTGCAGGTCCGGTATTGGCTACTGATGCTGTGAACTAATTTTTGTAGTAGGTAGGTACACCGTCGGATTCTACTTACAAATGTTGCATTCTTCGCTAAAGGACCATGGGAAGAAACGTCCCCACCCACCAACACGCTTGAGACTAGTGTCATTCGAAGCGTCTGGTGGGTTCGATAATTTTTTACTATGGCGACATTTTTCAAAAATGTGGGGTTTTCCTGGAATATTACTTTTTTTATTCAATACTAGCATTATTTTACATTTATATATTTTCTTAGTTTGCACTTAAGAGGCATAGAATATAGCGACCTAAATATGGTTCTCATTCATCACAACCTTTCTTTTTATCAGGGACCTTTTTTTTTTTCTCTGATACCTTTTTTTAAAGTTAGGTTCGGTTAGGTTATGTTTGGTAAGGATAGGTAATTATAGCTTAGGTTAGGTTAGCTAACCGAAAAGTTTAGGTTAGGTTAGGTTAGCTTCTGTGCGCTGTCAACGCGGCTCTACGTGGGAATCGTGCGATCGATGGCCCTTTACGGGGCCCCGATCTGGGCGGCTGACCTGACGGCCGGTAGTATCGCAGTCTTGCGCAAGCCGCAGAGAGCGATGGCCGTCAGAGTCATCAGGGGGTATCGCACGATCTCCTACGAGGCGGCTTGTGCACTGGCCGGATCCCCGCCTTGGGACCTCGAGGCGAAAGTACTCGCGTCATCGTATCGGTGGCGCGAGGAAGCGAGAGTGCGGGGTGAGCAACCGATGCAGCGACACATAGAGCTGCATCGGTCTCAGCTTCGCGAGGTCTTGGTGGCGGAATGGTGGGACAGGCTTTCACGCCCTACCGCCGGCCTCGACATCATCGAGGCGGTCCGGCCGGTGCTCGAGCGCTGGCTCGGGAGGAGGCACGGCTCCCTGTCGTTTCGGGTGACGCAGGTGCTCTCGGGGCATGGTTGCTTCGGGAAGTACCTGTGTCGCATAAACAGGGAGCCGGACGCTCGGTGTCACCACTGCGTCGACTGCCGGGAGGACACGGCGCGGCATACGCTGGCAGAGTGTGCCGCTTGGGAGGAGCCGGGCCATGCCCTCATCTCCGAAGTAGGCAGTGACCTCTCGCTGCCGGCCGTCGTTGAGTCGATGGTCGACAGCGAGGAGTCCTGGGACGCGGTGGTTTCCTACTGCGAGACAATCGTCTCGCAGAAGGAGGCTGCGGAAAGGGAGAGGGAGATCTCGTCCACTCACCCGGCTCGCAGCAGGCGCACTGGGCGTCGGCGGAGGGCGGTAAACGCCCTCTTCCAGCCCCCCTAAATGGGTCCAGGGACGACGGACTTCCGTCGCCCCCTACACATCAGGACCCGAGGTGGCGGTGCGTAGTGTTCCACGCGCGCCCCTCTTAGACGTCACGGGGGGAGTCAAACACCTCACTCCTCGGGTCACGGGGGGGCCCCTGACCCGAGGAGTCCCGCAATGGCGGGCCAGTCTGGGGTTGCGGAAGATTTTTACGTTCCCGTGACCCCCGGCGAAGGTGTGAGCTGGAACACTGGGGTGGTTTTTAGTCAGTAAGAGTCTGACAGACCCCTCCGCCCGCCCCAGGGCAGAGAAAAATAGGTTAGGTTAGCCGTTTTTTTTAAGTTTTTTGTACAATTATCCAATCACAAGAATACACAAATGCTGTTCATCATTGAGGAGTTCCATTTGACCTTCAAAATCCAAGATCAAATTATCACTGTTAGGTTAGGTTAGGTTAGGTTATGTTTGGCAAGGATAGGCAATTATAGCTTAGGTTAGGTTAGCTAACAGAAAAGTTTTTTGTTATTACAAAAAAACCCCATTGATTTTGCAATGGAGCAAGACAGTAAGTCTTTCTCGGGATCCCTAAAAACATATTGACAAGTATCCTATGACTGTTGGAGGGTGGGGACGGAGTCCATACAAAATCCCCCATGGTCCTTTAGTACTTAAAAAAAATTAAGTAAGTAAGTATTACTCTAATAAAAAATTTCTTTAATTAGTCAAATCTTTTTTTTGTAATTATCAGCAGCTGATACGGTACGGTCAGCGACAAAAATGTCGATTAATTTGATTATACTTCAGTTTTTAAATCTTAATTATTGAGAAAAATATTCATTAAAAAAAATCAAGTAACAAAAACTAAAACCCAACTACGACTTAAAAGGTATTTAAAACAAGACACCACAGACAGACAAATTAAAAATCCGGAGTCACACGTGTTAGGGCATAAATCGAACAGATTACGTGTGACTCCGGATTTTTAATTTGTCTGTCTGTGGTGTCTTGTTTATACCTTTTAAGTCGTAGTTGGGTTTTAGTTTTTGTTACTTGATTTTTTTTTAAATTCTTTTGGGGTTATAATATATATATTTTTCAAATGTGCTCATTAAGCCTTTTCATTTGATACCCAACATGGTACGATTGAACCATTTTTTTTTTAAGTTCCTCACTTTATGTCCTCTAGAGGGCGCCATTTTTAATTTAATGACTTCACATAGCCTATAACCAGCGGACAATCACGATGCTTGTAACGATACCTCATTTGTCAAATTGTGATAAGTGGTTTGGAAGATAGGAGGGAACAGACGAACATACATACATACATTCATACATACCGGTCAAAATCATAACCCTCCTTTTTTCTTCGCCGTAATCGGGTAAAAATCTTAACTGAAAAAAAATCTTAGAATAAAATTCTTAGCTGTTTCATAAAATACTGAAAAGCAATGCAATAAATTTGCATCAATTTAGAATAGATTACAATAAGTATTATTTATTTCTGAGTATAGTTCTGTTACATTAGAAGATGTTATTATTAAACAGCTTCACGTACCTATATACTAGATGACATTACATATTGATGGTATTAATGTCTGGCATTTTTGCTGAACTGAGCCATTTTGGCGCAACCTTGAGGCACACTTGTCTGATAATTTTCAATATCGCACTTTTACACTTTTTAGTTGATTTAATTTTTTTATCTGCTGTTTATTATATTATATACCTTTTGGTCGTGCTAAATAAATGTATTTTATTTATTTCCATGTTTAGACTATAAAATAAGAATTAAGTCCGCCTTTGTACCTCTTTTTTGAGTGCGAAAAGGTTAAATAAATAAATAAAATGTAAAAATAACAGTGTTCATTGATTTTTGTTCCTAACTCTACTACAAGTCTACAACTTAACGACGACGACGTTGAAATAAACACAATCCTTATTCACAGATATCACATTCAAAGAAAATCATATATAAAGCCCTAAAAAGGGCTTGAGTACCAATAATTTTCTACCATTTCCTTTGACCTACCTGTTCGAGATGTCTCAAAAACGGTTACCGTACGAAATAACTTTGTCCCTTCAAAATTACTCAACCGATCCGCTTGGAATGTACTTTGTATTTGTGTCGTAGTTTGGATTCTGAAAATGTAGGTAATGTACAAAGCCGGTTAAGTAAGAGGTTGTGTTACTTCAGGTTAATTTAGTTGGTGGTCGCGTTTTGAGTGTGTGTGATGTGAGTGAGTGAGTGAGTTTTTATAATTATTTGTATTGTTGTTAGAGATTTGATGTACTTTTTGAAGTAGAGCATGCAATTATTTGGATACTAGCTATATAGGACTAGCTGCGCCCTGCGGTTTCACCCGCATAAGTCTCAATCGAATCAAAATCAATCTGCCTAGCCTTTCTCTAACTATGTTGGGGTCAGCTTCCAGTCTAACCAGATGCAGCTGGATACCAGTAGGTATTTTACTTTTTTATTTTATTTTACATGAAGCGACTTCAAGCTAATATTATAAATGCGAAAGTGAGTTTGTTTGTTACGATGTTACGCTTTCACGCTAAAACGGCTGAACAGAATTGGATGAAATTTGGCTCATGGGCAGACCATGACCTGCATACCATACATAGGATACATTTTATCCCAATATTCAATCGAGACTTCGAGAGAGCCCGAAAGTCTGACAACCAATCTTACCAAGGGTTATCGTGTTACCCAGTAACTGGGTTTGTGGAGGTCTGGTCACAGTCAGGTCAGTCGCTCCATGTAAAATACTGTTTAGCTGCATCCAGTTAGACTGAAAGCCGACCCCAACATAGTTGGGAAAAGGCTAGGCAGATTGTTTATTTTTTTGTCCTAGCTGGTCAAAGGCAACCTACTTTCAAGACTCGACTTTATAGCTAGTGTTGGTCATTCTGTCGAAAGGTGTCAAACTCGTCGCGCCATTTTCGCCTCTATGAACGATCCTGCTGGAAGTCTTTTGGGACTCATTTAGTGATCGATTTAGATACAGGTACCTACCGATCTGGAACTTATCTCACCATTAATCAATTCTGTCGATAAATCCATGTCCACTTTTCTTCGTCTGTGCTTATGATTCTAAAATGTTAGTTAATAAAACAGAGGCCAAGTCTACTAATTTACAAACGTGTCAGTGCTGTGCTATTCTGTAAGCATCTTACCATGAAAACTTAGGTGAAGTGAGCGTGGAGTGAGCTGTCATTTTCATCGATACCTACTAATGCAAAGGCAGTGACAGTTCACTCCAAGCTCACTTCACTTAAGTTTTCACGGTGAGATGGTTACAGAATAGCAGCTGATCATTCTGAGACCACTGACACGTTTGTAAATAATTGGTAGATTGGCAACCCGCCCCAGAATGACTATTAATAGTACATTATGTCCACTGTTGGACAATAGCCTCTCCCAGACTGTCCAGTTTATGTGTACAAAATACAAGTTTAGAATTAAATTAGCTTGCGAAACTTCGAAGACGTGTCGAATTATCGATATGTAAACATGATAAAACCAACAAAAAAAATACCATACACTGGACCGCAAAGAACGCGGGTCGGTCACAAAAACCTCAATAACTTCCAAAATATTGGAGCTAGTTTTATGAAATAAAGACTGTATTATAGACAATTTTATAGCACTTAAACCAATGCCATAAAAGTTCAAGATTATGAAGTTCATTTTGAATAAAAGTCCGTTATGTGAAAATGATCATTTTCACTAGATTTCGAAAAATGTGCTACGTTATCAAATAGGCAATTATTACACATTTTAGTATTTTGTGTTCCACCAGTTTTTTTGGGGTTATCAACCGCTGGTAGTCACTTAAAACATCCGTTTAAAAATAAGTGTTTTGTGTAAACTTCACAAACGTGTAGAGTACTTATTGATATTAGAAAACAGATTTTATCAACTCACTCTTCAAGTAACAACACCACCAAAGGTCATTGACCCCAAAACAAATCATCACATATTTTATTTTGTCTTGTTTATATATCGATACCCATTTCATGTGTGGAGTTTTGCTAGCTAGTTTTATTTGATCCTGTATACTCGTCAGTCCAGCTACAAGGATCATCAATGTTAGTCATAGCACTGAATGAGTTGAATGGTTGGCATCCGACGCATCCCGGTTACGACTGCGGTTCACGTCCATTTTATTGCTAAGTCCGGCCCCCTGGGTTTGTTCACCGTAGGACAGGTATGATGGCTTGCTCTGTCGCTAAATTAAATGAAAATGTTTCTACGCTCTTCATGTTTTAAGTTATTTTACTATACTGAATCCATACAGCGTTATTTCAGCCAGTTCTGTTCACAGCTAGACAAAAGTCGCCCCTCATTTCTCGCAAATAATAATAATAATAATAAAGTGTATTTATTCCTAAATTTAAAAAATAAACAAAAGTGCATTTCTCGCAAAACAAGGTGTCGAATGTGTATCAGTGTTGGAGGTAGACATGTGGAGCATGATCGCCGAGGTATCCAACAACAACAAGTTACTGTTTTAATAAACTAATACTAAAATTCGGTAAGTACGTTTTTCTTAGCTCACTTGTGTCTGTTTTCATTTCTGTGCCATAAGCACATTTTTAAAAAGCCCTTTTCGGGGCTACATTTAATTCAATTAATTGTTTCTTGATGAACAGAAATTGAAGTCAAAATAAGGTCAGGAATCAAGATCACTATGCCTAAACGATATCAGCTCAAATCAGCTGATAACAACGCGTAGGCATAACGTAGGTTTATTTAGCTATAAGTTTGTTTGGCGGCAAGCGACAATGCGGGCGGGCGGCTCATGTCAAAGAATCATAAAAACTGTGGAGCTCGGGCGGCTTCAAATTGTAGAACATGAACACATGAAAACAAATACACACACACATGAACTTTGTCGAGGATAAGTGTTGCCTTTGATAAGATTATTTTTATTTTTTTAAATTAATTATTTTCATTAGGGAAAAATAATAATCTCAAAACCATGAAATGGTTATAATATATAACGTATATGGGCACACAAATACTATACCAAATAATACCCTTAAGGATCGGACAGGGTTTTTGTTACATACTGTATACAGGGTGTACAAGAAAGGTGTGGTCAAATTTAAGGGTGTAGTAAAGACCATCAAACTGAATAACTTACTTCATAGGCCCACCACCGTAATCACGAAAATAAATTCAGCTGTTCCATTCATTTTGGTCGAGTAGGTATTGAAGTTTTGTATGGGACAATTGAAACTTTTTTCGCTATTTCGATGTTGATCCCATGGATAAAGTTTTTTAGTTTGATGGTCTGTACCACACCCTCAAATTTGACCTTTCTGGTACAGTCGAACAAGCTATTTGGTATACAAGCAAAATATATACATTTTTCACTACACTGCCAAAATTCTTTTTGATTGTGTGTGTAATTGACAGAGAGGGATGGCGTCGCATCGTCAGGCAAATCACAGCTGTCTGAAATCTCACTGCAACTTGATGACCACGACCGCTCTGCCAAGAGTGCACCGACAAAGAAGAGTGTAATTGAACTTTTTGAGCTGTGGAGAGTGGCAGAAAAGGATTGTTGACTACTGAAAACACTCACAAACTTGTTTAAAGTACCTAGTTGCAAGTTATCTGCCTGTATATCAAATAGCTTGTTTGCCTGTACACCCTGTATTAATAATATTGATAGTGTTTTTATTCATGTCCATTAGTTGTGAATTGTCAAAGGAATAAACAACTTACACGTGTACTGTAGGTACACCTTGGCCTTTCGGTGATTAGAGGCGTGATGTTATGTGTATATAAACACCTTTCAAAGTCAGAAAGAAGATTCTCCCAAACCACTGGTTCAGTTTTATAAGATAAGGCCCTGTTTATCAAAAGTTACAAGTCTACACGTTCACAAGTTACCTAGAATGTTCATTTTTATCTCCATATTCATAATCAGCCTTAATGTTCCCACTGCTGGGACACGGGCATCAGGTCATCTCTCTCTTTTGACCACACTTTAAAAAAGAAAATCGAATTTAAATATTTATTGACGTACTTGTAAACTTGTAAGACGGAACAGAGAGTCGCCGGACACTCTCAGGATTTGTTATGATTTTCTACAAGTTGTAACTTACAAATATTTTTTTGCTAAACAAAATCACGAATAAAAGTGTCAAAATGTACAATGTCAAGTGTACTTGTGAACTAAATAATGACATTTGGTAATACAAGGCTTGTAAGTTTTGATAAACAGGTGCCCTGGTGTTTGGAATTTGGAACTAGCAACTTAATTGCGTAGTACACGATCAATCCCATTCTGAATCCTTTTAAAACAGTTTGTGAATCCATAGCTTGATAAGTTCGAAAAAAAAATCTGCTCTACAACGTAGACTCGCGACAATCTAAGAAGTCCATTTTGACAGCTACAAAAATGCTTTGTGTAGCGATGAAAAAAAAATTGGTTTCTTATAAACTGTTTCTCGAGACGTATGAGAGAGTTTGTAATCAACGAGTTATCTGCATTGCTTAAAACTGATTCTCAAGGCATAATGTTTTATTACATGTACGAGAACGAAACGACAGACTTCTTAGATTGTCGCGAGTTTAAATAACGCAATTAATGTTGTTGAACTGTCAAAATGAAACAGATTAGTCTTAAATTACGAAAATGTGTTACGAAATTAGATAGCTGTAACGCTTATGAGCATTAGCCAATTATAAAATGACTGAAGCATGACTTACCAAACAAAAACAGAATCATCAAAATCGATTCATAATTGGCGGAGTAATCGCGTAACATACACACCAAAAAAAAACATACAAACGAATTGAGAAGTCGGTCCTTTTTGAAGAAGTCGGTTAAAAATGGAAGTTAGAAAAGATCTAGTTCAACAAATCTATCTACCCCTTCAATTGATTATGGAAAATGACGCAGTATTTATAAGCGAACTGTAATGCTACGGCTACACTTCCCGTTATCGCGAACTTTTATTCGTGCGCTCTCTGTTGCTCAGCGAGTAATCAAGGGGTGTGCGAGAGACAGCGCACGAAGAAAAGTTCACGATAACGCGAAGTGTAGCCGTAGCATAAACGAAAACCCTTCAATTTTTTCTAGAGCCGTATCAGCCTTGAATCGAACCGATCAAAACATCAATATTCATATAAAATAGTAGTGCAATGCGCTTATGAGTTCGCGTTGTTTTCGTTTTCTGTCGTACGAGGAAATAACAGGGAAAATATTAAATGTGCACTGAATACATAGCTGTAGTAGAATAGAAATGGATTATTTTTGTATGCTTATAAAATGTTGGTGAATATCTGTTCTCTTCTTTTAGTAGGGCCATTGAAGAGATCGGCTTAGGTTGTTAGTAACAGCGAGTCTAAAATAAACATGAACTACAAGTTGCCCGGGAATTTATCTGCGTGTATTTTGTTTGTATATTTTCATTTGTTTTTAATACAAAAAAATATGGCTACCAGTCGCGCGCGCACTATTGCGACCCGCCCAGTCTTAGTAAGAGTGCAATTTTCATTTGTGTTTTAAAAACACTGCAAGGTCGAGGCATCATTTATTTATTTCCTTTGGAAGACACAGCTAATTAATCATCACATCATAACTTTTTGTATATATTTACATAATTTATATAGCATATTTCCATCTGGAATAATGTACCTTTCAAATGGTGAAAGAAATTTTCAAATAGGAGCTGTGGTTCCGGAGATTACCCTCCACATATACACAAACTCACAAAATTCGCTCTCTCTCTTAATAATATTAAAAGAGATTGTAAATATAGATTAGTGTTGATTTTAACACTCTGTGTCACGTGCAAGCCGTGATTCTTGTATATTTAAGGAAAAAATATATACAGCTGATTCCCCGAAATTTTAAATTCCCCGAAATTTTAAATTCCCCGAAAATAAGTTTTCCAGCTAGTGCATATGAAGCTATGACGTCAGACACAGATTACCTAAGAAGCCATTACTTGAAACTCCATGCCAAGACTATTTAGAGGCAGTAGATTGATCTAGGTACTCTCGAACATCACGCCTGTATTCCCCGTAGGATTAGGCAGAGATGTATAGAACGGTAAGGGAAATTAATTGTTTATGAAATAGAATCAGTACCTACATCAATTTGCCGTGCTACAGCCATTACTTACATACAACTGTCAAAAAATACAGTTGTGACTTGTGATTTGAATATACGGACAATTTTTGATAAACACATAATTTCCTTGACCTTATTACACTAGTTATGTTTCAGTCCCATGTAACAGGGGGAGGGCCAAAGCCTTCAACTGTTCACATTCAGAGTATGTACTCCAGATTCCGAGCTACTACTGCGAAATTCGACCTTGGTTTCTGAGAAAAGTATTTATTAAAAATATGCACTACGTTAGTTTATAAAGAACCGAAGTTCGCTAAACAAATCCAAATGATTGGTAGTTTCTCATTTGTTTCTCAAGTTCACAAGAACACTGAACTCTAGTAACCCTGGAAGAATTGTACGAGTTTTATTTCTACTAAAGTATTTTTCGAGAGTTTTTTGTACCGAGGACTAAGAATTCTGTAGGTTCCTCAGAGATTTATGGAAAGAGGTTTTATATTTGACCCAGATCACGTAAAAAAATACAACGCACACACTTTCACACGTATTAAAGCAAGCCGGTATCAACTGGTTAGTGTAGTATTTGTATAGTATTTGCAAGCCAAACTGCTTGGCGCAGAGTCCAGGGGGCCAAGTCTACTAATTTACAAAAGTGTCAGTGGTCTCACAATGATCAGTTTTTGACAGATATGCCATACAAAATATGTCAGAAACTCATCATTGCGAGACCACTGACACGTTTGTAAATTAGTAGACTTGGCCCCCTTGGTCAGGCAAAGTGTTATTGAGTCTGTTCATCAGGTAATGTCCAGTAGTCTAGATTGAACATAATATATCACCCTGTATTCCCCGAAGGGTTAAGCAGAGGTGTATCTATAGTAGATCCACATTTTGCCACTCATGTTTGAGTCCCATGTAATAGGGGCTCGGTTGGTTAATGGCTTGTTTCCCTATAACAACATAGATCTGATGAAATGTCCCTAAATGTACCGCCTCTGGCTACCGCTTTAGTAAATAGGTAAATGCGTGATATTGCGATGTTGAAATGCAAGGAAGCAAACGCGCACACACACACATACAAACGTGCACAGAATGTTTTTTAAATAGTTTACTATGAAATCACATTGAAGACGAGCTGTGTCGATGCGCCGCTCCTCGGTGCGATTACACAAGCATATCCACGCGAACGTTGGCGATCTAGTTTCACTGCTGTCATTTTTGATATTTTCATGTTTATTGCACGTGTTCGAGTTACTATGTTGTATTTGTGACGCTACAAGCGGCTCTGAGGGCCTAGACAAGTGACAATCGCTTCGAAAGCGTTTCGTATTTCTACAACGACTTTCAACAGGATTGACATAAGCTTTTCGATAGCTTATGTCAGTCCTATACATTTTTGCCTTTTCCATCGTCGTTATCGCTGATAGAATGTCACTTTGTCTAAGGCTTCTGTTACGTTACGTTACGTGGGAAGTCGTGTGATCATGGAAGCGCCTGATGTTTTGAATGTTATAACACAAACACATTATCATACCTTGAAGCACTTTAATTTCGGCGAAACAAGTTGAAAACAATTGATTTAACAAAGAAAAAATGTGATCTTTATTGAAATCATGGCCCTCCGGGACGTGTACCTACTCCAACAATGTACTAATAAGGAAAACATGAATGAAATCATAAAGTAAAGTAATTATACTAATAAATCCTTCACAATTGCTATTAAGCGCTGGTAAATAACCAGGATCGTTGTAGGAAACTAGCATAGTTAATAGTGTTAGTCAATGAATTAGTAACGACCTTTGAACGTAATAGGCATCTATCTATAGGTATATATGCCTCTTTATATAGTTATAGCAAACGTCACACTCTACTAGGGATGTCACCCCATTCCACATCACGATAAAGCTGGTGCAAATTCCGAATGAGTTTTATACCACCGACATAAGGTTTAAATTACAATGCCCTTGTGAAATGCAATGGTTATCTCTTGCTATGTTGTTTTAGATTAGAGTTTAATAGTTGTGTTTGTGGTACTGGTCAGCAATTTTCACCTTCATAATAGTAACAGAATTTCGAGAACATAAAGACGGGCCTTTTCTTCTTTAATGCGCTGATTTGGTATAATGCAAACGATAAAGTACATAACATAACATCACGCCTGTAACCAATAACACTTCTCGGACCTTCATTTTTTTTTTTTTTTTTTTTTTTTTTTTTTTTTTTTTTTTTTTTTTTTTTTTTTTTTGAGGGTGGGAAATCATCCAATGACTTCTCCCGCTCTGGGTGGAGCGGAAGGGCGTATCAGACTTTTACTGACTAAAACCCACCCGTGTTCCTTCAGTTGCCTGTTGCCAAGGTCCCGATATCCCTTTCGGACTAACCCGCAACCCTGGCACACTTCTCCGACCTGTTAATCCAACCTGCAAGAAGCCCTTGCAACCACTAGGCCAACGAGGCAGTCATCAAAAAGTGATTTGTTTAAAATCCATCAAACATAGAATAGATTTCAGTTATTTTTAGGGTTCCGTACCCAAAGGGTACCAGACGAAACCCTATTACTAAGCCTCCGCTGTCCGTATACGTCCATCTGTCGGTCAGTGGGCTGTATTTCATTTATTTATTTATTTATAGTTAATTAAAACGGCACAAGTCCAATTACATTAATTAACATAGAATTATAAAGATTAAAATAAAATAAGCATTCAAATAACATACAATACAAAAATTAAATTCAAATTCAAAGATACACAATTCGTGAATTCGTTCATGAACTGTAATAGGTAGACAGTTGAAATGTTCATAGATTGTGTATTTCTATTGCCGCTTTAACGAAAAGTAATAAAAATAAAATAAAATCCCCCATACAAGAAACGTGTATTTTTTTTACTTAACAAAAAAACGTAGTGTTAAATATTTGCCAGCGTGTGAGAGTCCGACTCGCACTTGGCCTATTTTTTTTACTTGTGAAATGTCAAATAACGGTAAAATATGTATAATTTCCTTAAAAGTTTTCAGCGCAGTGTACACACGGCTACACATCAAGCTTTACATTTCCAGTTTATGCTGATCTGGCATTGCTTAGGATTTCCGTACAATGCGAGGTCAGCTTATATTGGAAATGTATAGCTTGATGTGTAGCCGTGTGTACTAGCTTTGTCAGTTTTCAACATGTCCTTTTTTAAATTTTACATGGGACTCTTTAAAATCATTTTGGCGTAACTTTTTTTTTTCAGTAGGTACTTGCTATCCTAACTATTCTAATCCTAGCTTCCTAACTAATGTTATAAATGCGAAAGTGAGTTTGTTGGTTTGTTTATTTGTTATGCTTTCACGGCTGAACGGATTTGCATGAGATTTGGCACATAAGTAGACTACGACCCGGGTAAGGACCTAAGACACTTTTTATCCCGATATTTTCATGGGATCGAGACTTATGCGGGTGAAACCGCGGAACGTAGCTAGTGGGTTATAAAAGGCTAAGTTCTGACTAGTGTCGGTCAGTTAAGAAACCAGGTTATTCCATATCCCTCGCTCACTAGTCTAACAGGCTGTCTCGTGTTACGTTGCCAACTTGCTGAATTGCCGCCTCCCGTCTGAAACTCAACATGATATGCATTGTGCCCATATAAATGAGACTAAAAGTTAGGATTGAGCACTTGCTCATAAAGAAAATTACCTAACTAATAATTTATTCATTTATTTCCCTCTCACAGAGGTCAGTGTACAAGCCAGTGGGAAAATTATAGGCTAATTATGTTTATGCTGCTCGAAAAATCTTTTTTCTCGAAATTCGAACGACAGACAGCTTAATTAAAAAAAGAACGACAGGGATTACAGCTTCGATTTTAAAACTTTTTAGTGAACCAGTTTATGACGTCATCTATTGACTACGTAGGTACATTTGTATTAAATAATTTAATGTATTAGTCATAAATCATAATGTTTCATTTATTTTCTCCACGTTAGTTCTGTTCTTGGGTTTTGTGTTGTCATACAAAATAGATGTGTCGGGGATTCCTTTAGCTGATAACAGTGAGAGCAATGCTTTGTTTTCACGATGTGTTTACTTGCAAACACGTAGGTATATTAATTATAATATCTTATTAGCTATTGAATGTAATACCTATTGCTGTGGTATTCGTCACTCGAGCTCAGTGACACAGTGAATCAACAATGTCAGAGATTTTGTTGACGTAAATATCCATCTCAGTACACAGTAGAAAATTCCTTCACAAAGTGATGGTAATGAAAACTATACTGAATAAAAGTTGCAGTTTTCCGAGTTACATGAAAAAGCATTTTAATATTACCTACTTTAAAAACAAATGGTGTTCGCGTGTAGGACCCATATCCCTAGGGACAGTCTTCAGAGGCCCCTTTAAAAAAAAAACTCGTACTTAATAGTAATTATTTTTTACTTTATCAGTTGAGATGAGATTTGAGATGACGGATTTTAGGTTACGTTCAGACAGTGTGAAGCATGCCGCAAATGCATTTTTTATAATATGTCAGATTCCTCAACCCGAGGCATGCGTCACATGCGGTTTACCATTCGAAGCAATTCAAAGCATATATTATTTATTTATTTATTTAAGGCACCAAGTCCCAATACACAAATTATTACAAATTAATTAAAATTAAAATATATACATGTCATTACTTCATTCATTGAAACATTCAAATAAAATCATAAAATAAATAAAATAAAATTAGTAGGAGGTATGCCTCGTACTGTCTGGACTCACCTTTAAGATCATAGGTAGTGCAATAATCACCATGGAAGCTATTACGATTATGAGTGTGTTACGTAATAAGTCTGCCGTTTGCTTCATTCTCACGGAAGTTAAAACTAGCTAAATTTAATTTATATAGTACTTAGGTACTGCCAACTCCATACACTTACCTTGGAGTGATGCTGCACCTGCTCAATTGTTCCCACATCCCTTGTGCTTATGCCTCACCAGGGGGCCTACCACCACCGCTTACAGCAGTATTATTTTAATCTTACTTCGTGGGGGAAAGAGATGGTTTTTTGTGTTGCATAATGTAAATGATTTTGCATACTTTTGTATAGAATCAATTTTTTCTAACTGAACAGACAGCTGTGCTGCTGGGGAGTTTGTTGCGCCACTTCTTCTTCCCAGCTAAAGCACTAGGAAGTGGTGAAGGGTGGGCGTTTTTGGGGGACTGTCTTATGTGATTTTGACGTTCGAAAAGTGTTGATTCTCAGCCTAGTTTGAATAAATGACTTTTGATTTTGATTTTGATGGAGCTATACGTCCTGTAGAGCTTCATCTCTTTTCTACACTGAAGTAATATTAAAATAATACTGCTGTAAGCGGTGGTGGTACGCCCCCTGGTCTCTATAGGATCTCAAACAAGACTGACAACATTAGCCGCTACATGTATAAGCGGTCAAAATTGTCATTATCACAATACTTTGCTTTTTCCGTCGCACTGGTATGAATTATATAAATCAATCAAACTGCCTAGCCTTTTCCCAACTATGTTGGGGTCGGCTTCCAATCTAACCGTTGTTGGTCTAAATGTTGACAATCAATAAAGCATCAGTAGCGGTATTGGATAAGATGATGATTCTCGTTCCCTATTTGCCCAAATCAGCTGTTATACAACATCATTCTTTGTTTATGATGTTGTATAACGGTATGATGATATTCGACATTGAATTTGACATTATACCTGCTATTAATTTGACTGTATATTTAATTGTTGACATATTATTAATTATTTCACATCAATTTTGCTTTTACCACTTTGGCGGACAGTGAATGAGACACAATTGAAGTTTTATTGTTATTTAACTATCATTTATTTTCATTTCATTTAATTCATTCATTAACAATTTACATTGTGTTGAACATTACATATTAAATAAAGTTATCACACAGAAACAACACATTTAACACTTTGGCGGACAGTAAACGCACCTAGACGTAATAACAATAAAACTTCAATTGTGTCTCATTCACTGTCCGCCAAAGTGGTAAAAGCAAAATTGATGTGAAATAATTAATAATATGTCAACAATTAAATATACAGTCAAATTAATAGCAGGTATAATGTCAAATTCAATGTCGAAATATTGACAGCCTTACTAATAAACGTTGTATAGCGCCTGTATAGTTACACAACGTTTTGTCTTCTTCTTTCAAAAGTAATTTGGCTTTTGAAAGAAGAAGACAAAGCGTTGTGTAACTATACAGGCGCTATACAACGTTTATTAGTAAGGCGGTGAGAGTACCCACAACTTCATATGTCCTAGTGATTAAATTTGAATACAATACATTACATTTGGATACAATTACAGTATTAATACACTAAACTAGATTACGTTATAATTTCATAAATCATTAAATAGCAACAAAAATTTACAATTATAATTTACAATTATTAAATTACATAACAATTTACAATAATAATTCGATAATATTACAGTTCTTCTACAGCATATAGACAATTATTCAATAGAATTATTTTATATCCTAGAATTATGTATCTACTTCAAAGAATACTGGAGTTTATAATATTCTAATAATAAAACATCAACTCTTGTTCATTTATTGTCCCGGTTGTTCTAGTTACCGAGTTGCATGTAGGCGTTGAAAAGGCACCGATGGCGCACGGTTTGCATGTGGGCATAAGATTCTCATCTACCTCGCATGGACTGCCGTGGTAAAGTATATTGTCATGGGTTTTATCAAAAATCTCATACAAGTTATTGTGTCATACATGTCTTGTTAAGGGTGTACCCTACCTCAGATTTTATCTCGCTCGCACCATACTACTCGCGACCTGAGTGAGAGCGAGATGGAGTGGGCCGCTAGCGGCTCTCAAGCCTCAAAAAGTTTAGGTAATTGCTTTCACGGTAAAAATAATGGTAATTTGAAAAAAATAAAAAACATAAGACCTACTTTGTAAATAATTCAGTTATTATGCAAAGTTTCATGATCTAATTTGAAGTATTTTTTTAATACCCGCGGTTTATAGTTCTGTTTAGAGGTAAATTTGAATTTTTTTCTTTCGAGAAAATTTTATGTAATCGTGTTTTCGCCAAGCATAGGACCTAGCATCAATCCTCAACTTTAACACATATTTATTTCAAAATTAATATTGCAGCATTTTCGGCATAAAGGCTCTTACATACTGGCGCGATTCGCCGCGCGACGCGACGCCGCTGCATTATTCGCCGTGAAGTTTTCTCAGAAATTGTTTTGTTAAAATTCGCGTCGCGCGGCGAATCGCGCCTGTATGTAAGAGCCTTAACGGCGGATCATGCTAAGCAATTTGAGGTAGGGTGCGCCCTTAACATGTGTGTTTGGCCTGGTTATGCAGTAAAGACTAGACCCTAGCTAGACCAAAAAAGAACACCTGTATTTAAGACTCCGTAGGTACGGTATACAACATTATTTTTTGTTTACGCTAAACCCGAAAAGGGGTCATTGTACTCATCATTTTGAACAACTTTTTCTATTGGATCAACGTTGAATTCGCGAAAAAAAATCAGCTGTTCCATACATTTGTGTTCAATTAAATCGACAAAATGTAGGGAACAGCTGATTTTTTTTCGCGAATTCAACGTTGATCCAATAGAAAAAGTTGTTCAAAATGATGAGTACAATGACCCCTTTTCGGGTTTAGCGTAAACAAAAAATAATGTTGTATACCGTACCTACGGAGTCTTAAATACAGGTGTTCTTTTTTGGTCTAGCTAGGGTCTAGTCTTTACTGCATAACCAGGCCAAACACACATGTTAAGGGCGCACCCTACCTCAAATTGCTTAGCATGATCCGCCGTTAAGGCTCTTACATACAGGCGCGATTCGCCGCGCGACGCGAATTTTAACAAAACAATTTCTGAGAAAACTTCACGGCGAATAATGCAGCGGCGTCGCGTCGCGCGGCGAATCGCGCCAGTATGTAAGAGCCTTTATGCCGAAAATGCTGCAATATTAATTTTGAAATAAATATGTGTTAAAGTTGAGGATTGATGCTAGGTCCTATGCTTGGCGAAAACACGATTACATAAAATTTTCTCGAAAGAAAAAAATTCAAATTTACCTCTAAACAGAACTATAAACCGCGGGTATTAAAAAAATACTTCAAATTAGATCATGAAACTTTGCATAATAACTGAATTATTTACAAAGTAGGTCTTATGTTTTTTATTTTTTTCAAATTACCATTATTTTTACCGTGAAAGCAATTACCTAAACTTTTTGAGGCTTGAGAGCCGCTAGCGGCCCACTCCATCTCGCTCTCACTCAGGTCGCGAGTAGTATGGTGCGAGCGAGATAAAATCTGAGGTAGGGTACACCCTTAACAAGACATGTATGACACAATAACTTGTATGAGATTTTTGATAAAACCCATGACAATATACTTTACCACGGCAGTCCATGCGAGGTAGATGAGAATCTTATGCCCACATGCAAACCGTGCGCCATCGGTGCCTTTTCAACGCCTACATGCAACTCGGTAACTAGAACAACCGGGACAATAAATGAACAAGAGTTGATGTTTTATTATTAGAATATTATAAACTCCAGTATTCTTTGAAGTAGATACATAATTCTAGGATATAAAATAATTCTATTGAATAATTGTCTATATGCTGTAGAAGAACTGTAATATTATCGAATTATTATTGTAAATTGTTATGTAATTTAATAATTGTAAATTATAATTGTAAATTTTTGTTGCTATTTAATGATTTATGAAATTATAACGTAATCTAGTTTAGTGTATTAATACTGTAATTGTATCCAAATGTAATGTATTGTATTCAAATTTAATCACTAGGACATATGAAGTTGTGGGTACTCTCACCGCCTTACTAATAAACGTTGTATAGCGCCTGTATAGTTACACAACGCTTTGTCTTCTTCTTTCAAAAGCCAAATTACTTTTGAAAGAAGAAGACAAAACGTTGTGTAACTATACAGGCGCTATACAACGTTTATTAGTAAGGCTGTCAATATTTCGACATTGAATTTGACATTATACCTGCTATTAATTTGACTGTATATTTAATTGTTGACATATTATTAATTATTTCACATCAATTTTGCTTTTACCACTTTGGCGGACAGTGAATGAGACACAATTGAAGTTTTATTGTTATTACGTCTAGGTGCGTTTACTGTCCGCCAAAGTGTTAAATGTGTTGTTTCTGTGTGATAACTTTATTTAATATGTAATGTTCAACACAATGTAAATTGTTAATGAATGAATTAAATGAAATGAAAATAAATGATAGTTATTGTATCAGTGACTTTAGTCACAATACATAGTTACATTGTAACAGCGAATCAAATTTCACGCGAAATAGGCCAAATACGTTTTGATATTCGGATAGGTCATGCATGACCTAAAGAGGTGCCATAAAGAATAATATAAAAAAAAAAAAAAAAAAAAATATTTCACATAAACCTACACGGGCACTTATGAAACGTCAGAAGCTAGGTGCACGGTTCCAATTGGTCGTTTCCTATGGAGAAGAGCCGGCAAGAAACTCCAAGGTTACTCTTTTAAAAATAATTGGCTTTTACAATACTTACTTATATGAATTAAAAATCTATAAAAAATACTTAAGTCCGCGAAAATTTCGCGTGTTAAAGCTAGTTCAGGAATACATAGTACAAGTTATTTTTGAGTAAGTCAAGAATATAGTAATTAAGAGCGGGTGTAGAAAAAGACTTTTCTCATCCCCGATTTGTGAAATAAAAATAAACTTGTAAGTCCCGCAACATGCGACGGATGATAACTTTTCCTCGGAATAAGAATGAAGTCAGCGCTGGAAGCGTTTTAAATTATATGTATGTATCCATACTAATATTATAAATTCAAAAGTAACTGTCTGTATGTTAGGTATCTTTTCACGCCTAACGGATTTCATCAAAATTTGGCAAGGAGATGGATGGCATCCTGGGGAAGGACATTTTTATGGACATACCACGTGGGTGAAGCCGCGGGCGGAAGCTAGTAGCGTATAAATTCCAAAATAAAAGGCCTAAACAAATTTCTTCATCATTATTGAATACAATTAGTATCTTATTAGCCATTACATTAGTATCAGCTTATTAAGCACAAATCGATAAATCTCAAAATGGAGATTAGAGGTAAAATGAGTGATGTTTTTCTATAGAGAAAATTTTATCATTTTATTTTTCTGTTCCACAAACTATTACTAAAGTTTTGTGTAGTTACGCTTATATTTTTTTATGTTAAACTTACAAGATTTTTCAGGATTTGCATTTTCCTGGTTATAAAATTTCATCAGATGGAGAACTAGTAGAGAGCATTTATCAGAAATTCTACAAGTTCGTCGATACTTATTAGTGAATTTCCAAAACAAAATTATACATAGTCTCATCTCCTTCACCTTTAAACAAAATAAACATGTACGTCTATTGCAGTCCATTACAATACCATATCTCTTAAATCTATCATTCAAAACGGTAACCCATCCTAAACTTACCTGCGAGCGCTTTCCTTCACCTTATACCTACCATAGCGAAGCTCGATCTCAGATCAACCTTGTTGAAGCATGTCAGGGTTGAAATTTATACCCTTCAGTCCCGGTAATAAAGCTCCCTTTGATTCATCCTGCAGCTCATGTTTATTTACTTCATTAACATGTCTGTTTCTTTTTGGGTCTTGCTCTCGTTACAGATCATCATCAGCCTATAGCACTGCTGGACATAGGCCTCTCCAATTGCACGCCATTCGGCTCGATTCTCTGCATCTCGGCAACTCTCATTCAGTTGCGTTTAACATAACCTATTATTGTAATAATCCACATGCCATTTTTTGAAGGCTTATGGTCGCCATACTGGGTTACGATATTGGGTTATAATTCTGTCATATGATTTTTCCTACATATTCAAAGTCATAATGTTAACCGCTTTTAAGTATACACAATCCTATCATTTTCCACTTTGAAGTCTCAAGTTTGAGATTATTCAAACCCCAACTAGATGGCGCGAACAACCCGAACATTACCTACTACGTCTGCATTAATAAATTCTGTTGCTTCTTCAACAATTTTTTTTCATGTTATTTTAAACGTAAAAGCTATTTCACAAGACGGATATATAATGTACCTCAGTATAGTGCCTATAGTACAGCAGCATGTGGAAATTCCTTATGCCTAATGTCCTAAGTCATGCATGTGTGAAGCCATTATTTTTCTAACATGTCGGTAAATAGACTTGTTTACTTTATGTATTACGTCATGTGCATACTTTGTGGTGATCTAGGAATTAAAGAAATAGTAGCTATGTAAATATGAGAATCGGATGCATTTAATGAAAAGTTCACAAATTACCATTTATTTGTATATTTATAGGGATTATACAGGGCGAAGTGAAATTAGGTAACGAAATTCCGCCGGATCAATATCTAAACATGATAAACAAAGAAATAATTATTGTTTTTTTTTATCCTGTATAAATGTGCGTCAGCCCTGGGCAACAGCCTCGCCACCTTACTGACTGGCTATATATTTATAGTTCATGCCAATGGAAGGTAAGCAAGAACTAAAAGTTACATAACTATTACTATATACATTTATTAAAAAATGTGATTGACGTGTAAAAGTGTTTGTACAAACCTACTTACAGAAATAAAATCATTTATCATTTATTGTAAGCTAATTCCACTGCTGAAAATGATCTTCTCAATGTTTTCTACAATTAAGGGTCAGAGAACGAATTGACACGTATAATATTATACAAAATTTTATTCAGCTGGCAAAGGATCGTTAATCGCATTTTACTAAGCAGACAGCTTATCATGTTCAGCTTTAATTAACTCAATAGGGATAATATTGAAGTTTGTATTATTGTATCTCTATGTCCAGTGTGCTGTTTTACCTACAGGTAGGTAGATACCTACTTAAAATTTTGTTTTACTGCGGTTTCTCTTGGTAGCTTGACGTCAAGTCATTTATTTAATCAAGTTTTTCAAAGGACTTTTATCGAGTTATCGTAATTGTTTTTTTTTTTTATCAGAGGCACACAATGAAATTTACAGTTATACAGTTTATATTTAATATTTATTTATTGACCATCTCTTAGCTTAAGACAGGAAACATTTATAAAATAGCAGCTAGTCACAATAATAAAATTATGATAACATTTACAAAACGTTCTCTTAAATTTACTATTTCACAAACAAACAAGTATGTACCTCGCCTCGTATCAAACATGTTTACAAAATTCATATTATTATTAGGTACTCCTTGTAGATGCCTTCATACAATACATTCAATATTTTAAAATCTTCTCTGAATTGCACCTCAAATAAAATCGAAATAAAATTATTCCCAGAACTGTTTCACATCCATTCATGAATCAATTCTTACCAAGTACATTCATGGGAAACTTCGTACGGGAAAATATTTTCAGCGTAACAATCTGCAGAAATTATTCTATTTCCATTAAAAATATGAAGTGTATCGTGTTTATTTAGCTATAAATAGGGCTTTGTGCAAGCTTGATTACTAAATATGTACCAATAATGGATCAACAATATAATATTATGTAACTATAGTGTTTTTTGTATCAGGGTAATAGTACTCACCATTTTGAACAACTTTTTCGCGAAAAAAAAATCAGCTGTTCCATACATTTTGACGATTTAAGTGAAAACAATTGTATGGAACAGCTGATTTTTTTTTCGCGATTTCACTGTTTTTCCCATAGAAAAAGTTGTTCAAAATGATGAGTACAATGACCCCTTTACGGGTTTAGCATAAACAAAAACTAATGGTGTATATGGACTTATTTCACGACATTAGCACGTCAGTAATTCTTAAATAATCTGTAGCACGTAGACTGTGTTACTCACTTCTATTCCCGATGTGTGATCAAGCGTTACATCAACCCTTTCTCATACGTCATATTCATCTATTACGGCTTGTACGGGATCACCCACTCATAAGTCCATTTCATTTCTATTTATAAATTGATTTTAGCCCAAATTAATATGTCCGTACAAAATGTACTGTTCATTCTGTGTAAGATTCGGTCTGGACGAGATGACTCAATCATTTCAACTGATTCTCTGACTCATCAATGGTTTGATATTGAAAAACAACTCGGGGAATCTATTATTATAATATGCAGGAGTGCCAAGTAGTAAATAAAATGCCAAATAAGCTGAACTATTAAGTTTATTTAGATCTCAAGCTCACACGGAACCAATAAAATTATTCAATTGCTTTGGAGTATTATCGATACAATATTACAATTTCTTTCAACACATCGTGTCGTTTTGTATTTTGTCTCGCTCGCTCACGCAATGCGCGAGTGAGATGAACACGAGTTTGATTCAATAATCTGATAGTCTGCTACATCCTTTTCTTCTTCTTACATTTCCGATCAACACGATTGAATGAGTAAAGCTAGAGGCTCGGTATTAAATTATTTACTTGCTAAGAATCTCACATCGTCAAGGAGCCACGTTTGAAACAAGTGGTGCGAGTACAATCATTCTCCTTACGTCTACAGTGACTTGTTGCCGTTAATGACAAAGAGATAGGAATGTTAGAAAGCACATCGTTCAAAACAATTCTTGGTCGATTGGTTTATTAGAAAATAAAAACCCGTTATAGGACAATAGAGTTCATTGATACAAAACTTCATTTACATTTATGAACTTTTCGACATGACTAACTCTCAGTCTGATTTCTGTATTCCGTGCGCTCTCAAACGTGGCCGATTTACAGTACATTGAAAAATCTACTTATTTGTTAATATGTGCGTTTTATGTTCAATTTATAAAGTATATATTTTGCTTGCAAATTCAAATTATTAACTAGTGACCAAAATGTTTTAGAACACCAATCATTTGTATGATTTTCATTTTTGTAGACATAATTATCTTCTCATCATTATCCCCTAATAAGGGCAACAGCTAAGTGTACAAGCGCCTAACTTTATAAATTTTATAATACAATAATGATTATTCAACATTACATACAACATACCAACTGATCGAAACAAAAATAATCATCTACTCGTCACAAATGGTGATCAAAACTCTAAATGCGATCCTACCGTCGGGTAAACGACATTTAAAATTCGGTTAATCCGTATAAAATGGCCGATATAGAAAAGGAATTAAATTTTTTCAAGCTTTTTACAAGCATAATATCCAAACAAGTCGGTTGGGGAAACTAGCACAAATACGACACACAGGCTAGGCTAATATCACAGGAGTGCTGGGAACGGTGCGGAGACCCACACCACGCGACCGCGCAAGGCGCCCGCCCCTCCCGCCCCGCGCCACCCCGGGCCTCTCGCCCCGCGCCTCCCCTACCTATTTACTATTCAGAGGGGGCCAAACGGGCTACTAGCGATATATTTTGCGACAATTAAGATTTCAAAAGAAAAGGAACTCGCTTGTTCCGCGGATCAATTGCACAATCGAACGACTGATTGCTTTCAAACTTATTGCACAACCGTTTGATAACGCTTTTTATTACACACATTCCCCCAACTTATAAACGTTGTTTAAAATTGAGCAACAGTTGTTGCAAGTCTATTCAAATTATTTTAAAATTAAATTAACAACGCTTATAAGAGGAAAACGTAGACTATCTTGAATTACACAATAAATTAACAATGACACGATAGTTCTCTAAAACCCAGATTCAACCCAATTAAATATCATATAATGGTAACAAAGCTTAAAATGGTGACATAAGCAATAGGGTAACATTAAAAAATGTACAAAACAAAAAAACGTTTAAATAAAACTTAAAGCGATAAAGTACAACAAAACTCGTTCAAAGTAACTCTCGGATTTGTTAGCAAAATGTGAGGCGCGAGCAAACGTTGGACGTTGGCCGCCAATGTTGGCCGAACGGTTCCTCAGCGTCGACACGCGCCAGATTTGATAAGGAAACTAAAATTGCCGTCAAGAGTTACCGATGATACACACACATTAGTCACAAATTTTCCTTTATCATCTTACTGACTATTAGTAATGTTAGCAATTAGATTCGAATTGAAAAATACTACATTTAAACTTGTTTTTAACTTGCTAACAGCATAATCCTTATTATTCCAATCACAGACGCGTATGTGTGCATCAAGAACAACAGTTTTCACTCTATTCAGTAACGTCAACCGATCTCACAAAGGCAGCACAAAATAATACTATTCAAATAAAACTAAATAAGCGTGGAAGTTTTGTTACCGCTCGTCTACGCAACCGTTCCCAGTCGTTTTGCACTATCTCTTAATCACTATTTACTTTACAGTACAATAATATAACATATTAATTATCGCTTAAAACTATGCCTCCATCGTGAACCGTTAAACTTGCACTACTAGTGAGCGCGTCACTGTAGCGACAACGTACACTCAGAGTCCTCTGTTCGATAAAAATTAATCGTTGAACACTAATTGGACCGCGCCCGTCGGCAGCGCCTGAGCAACTTTCACTAAATAATAAAAAACACGCTAACAAAGTAAGTACTCTTCTTAACAACAAAGAATTGGCTAAACGTCGACAGTCCGTTCCGGGTAACGTAAATTAAACACGAATCAATAGTCCAGTGATTCTCGACCCGCGGTGGAGCGCCGGCGGCTCGGACCGGGCCGGAGCCGACTCCTCGCGCGGCACGCGGCCGGCTCGCATCAGGAGCACACGAACACGCCTGTGTTCGCTTATGAGTTGTGGAGGTGCGCAGGGCGGCGCGGTCATGAGTCCAACACGGTCAGGAGCCCAGGGGGCAGCAGGGGCACGTCCTGGCGGGGCATCTGCTGCCGCGCCAGCTGTGCGCAGCCAAGGTTGGCGTCGCCCAGTTCAGGGATGGCGTCCAGCAGCGCCAGGCACTCGTCCTCAACCTCTCGCCTCGCTTTCTTCCCGACCCACGAGTCATCGCACTCCTCTCTCGCCCGACGTCGTCTGGCCTCCTTCTCCCGACGCGCCTCTTCGCTCAGTCGACAATATGTGTTGTTAATGCACACTGAGCGCCTCAAGTCGCGCGCGGGGTCCTCGATGTTCTCTAATTTCTGCGAGCAGATCTCAATGACCCGCTTTCGTTCCTCGTTAGCGCGGATTCGCGCCGAGATCATGGAGAGCTTGGGCCTGGCGGCGGGCTCGGTGCGTGGCGGCCCGAACATGTCGTCCTCGAAGGCGTCGGCGATCTCCGCGCCGCGTGAGCTCTCGCGCTCCTCTTGCGGCGTCATTCTGTAACAAAAACGCGGACACATTAGCATATATTAGCGATACGTACATTTTAATAATGGGAACGGAATAAAATCCGCCGGAAAGGTACTGGCAATTGCATAGAAAATAATTAATTGGATAGTCGACTCCTCTAAAACCTTAAGCACTTACGCATAAGCCATTAATCACAAAGACATTATTAATAATACAACTGTGACGGAATGTAAACGAGTCAAGGAGAAGCCCTAATTATTTCATAATAACAAGTACTAGGTCAATCGGAGAACAATGCATCGAAGTCCGAACGGGCCAATCAGGTTCACAACTCGTTATAATCCGCTCTCCATTCGCAATCACATCAAAACTACAACAGATATTAGCGAACAGGTTTTGAAGATAAAAAAACACCTTGAAATGCATTTCGTCAACACCTACCTAAATAAATCAGGGGAAATGATGAGGAACCCTGACATAAACATGATCGGCAATCCACTGAGATCTGATCACTGTAAAAATGGTAACTCCAATGTTACAAAGTTCAAAACACTGGCACAATACAGGCGCGCAATTCGTCACTTTGTCCTCGACGACTATAAAAAAGCAAAAAGACACAAGTGAAACAAAAATAAATCGCGCGGTGAGCGGCGTGCGCGCAGCTCGACGAACACTCGGCGAATGACAACATACCTCGCTGTAGATAAGACATTGAAAAAGCCAATTGCGTCATGTACTGCTACGTACGTATGGAGAGGAAACGGATGACGTAGACCATAGCCGTCATTTTAGACGCTATAGCTTGACTAGTCATGACTCGCCGTATAAATTTGTGTAGGAGACAAGAGATGCGAGTAATCTAGTGCCCAATTTATGAAAAATACGTAACTGAAATTGTAATAGATTCAGTTACACAAGGAAAATACTTTTTCCTGTTCGATAAAACAGTTGTATCTTGACAAAATTAATAGGCTTCAAATGCTAATGTAATTGAAAAAACCCACATACATTGCAACGATGGAATAATCAGGATGGAATGGTATGCAATATATTTGAAATGTTTGACAGTGGAAGTCTACTGAAACGAGGTGAATACCTGAAACCATCCTCCGGAATAACAAGAACGTTCAGAGGACACTTGAGGTAACAAGTAACAATGTTACCCTTCGACCTTCGCAATAGGTCACTTTAGAAGCTACTAATATAAGAATACGTAAAGCCTAGAGGTAAATTACATAGATTTGACCTACGAACGAAGCTTTTGAGAATCTGAAACTATATAATATTTGTAACATGAAGATAATGGACGAATGGACTATAAGGAACAAAGTATTTGTCAAAAACCCTATAAAATTTTATTTGCTTGCCTTGCCAATCCTTAAGGAAAATGAATTCGTCCCCTTGCATTGCAAAATATCTCGCTCATTTCATGTTGGTGTGGCGTCAAAAATTTCCAAGCTCACTAAATGAAAACCTATAAACACAAAACAAGAAAAGTGTGTAAACCAGCCAAGGATTCATAAAACCTGGACTAGTTCTAGAGTGAAACACGTTCGTTCACAATCGTATTATCGAAAAGACGTTACACGCGACGTGTTTTTCCACCAAAATTGCCCTTTGCCCAGAATCCTTTGAATCCAAAGCTTTTGTTGTAAAACCTGATTCATAATAATATGTATCTCTCATTGCATTATGAATATTACAGCCGTCTGTCTGTGTTATCTCAGTATTGGTTGCGTTCTGTTGTTTATTCAAGGTAATTGGCGAACAGAAAGATTTGCGACGACTGTATTAATGCGACTGTTTTCTTTGTTCTGTGTTACCTTTTTATACCTCAAGGCAGTCACTTCCAAGTCTCGAAGATTAGGCAACTATTGATTGTATCAATCGCATTTAAATCCTAGAGACAAAAAAACATAGCAACTAAATAAAGATAGTTCCACTGCTGCACTGACACCTCAATTCACTAAAGACATATAGCGCTAAATATAAAAACAGAGACAGAAAAGCCATACACGTTCCGAAATATGGATACATAACCTGATAAAATATAAAAATCCATGTTACTCCAGTTCAGTACTACGTAATGAGCGAAATATTAATTTCAGCATTAAATGTGACGTAATATAAAGTTGAAACAGCTAATATCGATGTTGCTAACTGTTATTGCAGAAATCGCCTACACAATTACTTTAATATTATGTAATAAAACTGCAGTAAACGTGTTGACAGCACCACCACTTTTGACATTTAAACTTTTTCCACCATAGACAACTAAGTCGATTGATGGACCCACTAGAATAAAATGAGTTCAAATAAAGATTCAAGATTGATTTCTGGTTTTTCTATCCGGAGTTTTAGTTCACTGTGTTTCCCCATTCGACGTAAGCCATGACTAAACTTGAAATTGAATTTAATTTGTTTTTTTTTTCAATGTCGGGCACATACCTCATTTTGCCGTATTTTATGCTAATCGATTTTTAGGTATGTTTATTGTCCTCACTTGTAGTATGGTATGCCTTATTTTGTAGAAGTGTTTTACTTTTCAGTCTTCATGGTGCTAAAACCTTGTTTCAAAATCAAATTAAAAATCACTAAAAAACATTATTATATGTGCACTACACGCTTGGATCATGTTTTATTTTTTTTTCGTGTGGCGAATGCGCGACGACAGTGCACCGGGTGTTGCCGACCCCACCAGTTACGATCTAATAAATCTCGCTCGACTCGACCGACGCTACTGCCTACCTGCACTTTCTTTTCTCTGTCCCACACGAGCCGGGGGCAAGAATCCACTGATATGTGAATGCCACCATAATATAGGGGACTTTTTTGTAACATTTGACATCGTAGATGATGCGTCTGATCCTAGTTCGTCTTTTCAAACATTTAATGTAATTCTCTACACAATTCTTTAAATTTATGTAGGACAGTTTAAACAAAACAATGAAACATTTGAATAAGGTATTCGTTATCAATTCTCCTCGCTTTCGTCGAATAAGTCATTTCAAGACACAAGTAACGTGAACGTATGGTTAACTTTTTAATGTGAAAACTTTTTTCCTTCACAAAATTTTACGATGATTTATTCGCTTACAGAGTTTATTGGTATTGCTCGCTTCAAACTGATAACATTTGTTCGCTTTCTAATTTTCCTGCTTGTGTACATCATAATGTAATAAATAGTCGGTGATTTTAACTATTGGGACAGGAATGATATTACGAGAGGTTCGCAATTGACAGTCTTGCTAACTACTAGAGTCAGAAGCTCTGCTAAGGCCATTGTCGTCTTAATTTACCCATTCACTTCTACACAATAAACTTCAGGGTATAGCAGAAAATACAAACAGGATTGCATTTGAAATCATTGCAGACGTATCGAATTCCAATCCACTTCGGATAGAAATCCTTGAAGGTAATAAATATTTCTTCAAAGTATATATTTTTTGCTAAATCACTATGACCGCGTAGGCGTTTTGATAGAACACCTTTTATAGAGAGCGTCTATGATACGATGAATTATCGAATGTAGGTGGAAACATATTACCGATACGATATTATAATAGTCTAACCATCTCCGACATGTTTCTCTAATTTCCCGCATTGCACACTTTCACATCAATCTTATGTCATGCCCTTAATTGCATCAGCTCTTTTGGTTTTATAGCCGCATCTAAGTGAAGAAAATAAGTCATTTTCTGTATAAAACAATGTGGCTGCGATATATTTGTACTTATTACTATCTACGCTTTCAGTTTATCTGTTCAGTATTATCTTTGTATTAGTATGTCGTCTAAATATACTCATGTATGGGATTTCTGATAATGTTTTTTTTTTTGTTGTCTGGTAGGAAACGGTTCTTACAGTTTTTTCTCCAACAGTTTTTTGTTTGTAATGACAATTAAAAAGTTGTAAAAAATCACGTACACGCGTACATGTTGTAATCTGTGTCTATGGCCGAAATTGTGCGTCCCTGTGTGTTGCATCATCAATTACTGTGCCGTGGGTGTTACATAAATTGCTTTTGTTCATTTATACTACAATAACTTCATGTGTGTTACAAATTATTAAATGCACGATACTCGATATCGATGAAATTAATTTCAACTGTGAACTAGTGAAAGCTTGGTCTTGACTCTTGTATCAAAGATTTTAATAAAAAAATCCTTAATTTTTGTGTTTACTGCCTGTTCTTTTTTTATTCATTTCCCATTCTGCGTTTACACCGTTAAGGCCCCCGCAGACAGGCGCGACCCGACTTTGGTGGAACAATTTCTAGGAAACTTCACGAAAATTGTTTTACCGGTGTCGCGTCCCACCTGTCTGCTTGAGCCTTTAATTTGTTTAGTACTCTCACTTGATTTTATTACTTCATCTTTCCTACCTTTTCCCTGTTACATTCATCAATGATGCGCATTAAAGAATTTTTCTATGGAAGTGGGTGAATCATATTTTTTTAAACAATTGCTCGCACAAAGCCGACAGAGCTTATGTAATGACCTCACAATGGCCAGTACCTTTCTAGGTCGCAAGTTACGAATAATTAATTCAGTTTCCACTGTAAGTACCTACTTCTAGCATAACTTTAACTTCCTCTGTGTCAGATCTTTTCTTTGGACCATCTGTACTTTTGTCTTGTAACAAGATCTTTTCGGTATTATCCTTGGCTTCTAGGAAAATTACTCAGCGTATTTCAATCAGCTTAAAAGTCTTGTTTAGTTTTAAAAGAAGTTTCATAGTAATAGTTCCTTCTTTAAAATCATGTTTATTCACTTCAGCTTTGCAATTTTTTTGTAAAAACAAATTAGTTTTGATGTTGTAGAAATATAATGTCCTGTAGCTTGTAAGTCCTATGCTCCAAGGTGATAGTAATAAAGTTCAAATGTCAGTTATGAGAAGTTATCCTTTTACGGCATCTAATACAAGGATTGTTTGAACTTGCAACGTGCTATGCGTCATGATCATTACTGTGAAGTCATACTAAATGGAATTGTTGCGAAAATTTCCCCATATGAATATGGGTGACAACTACGAATCGAAACAAAGATGGCTACTGGAATATAAACACAAGAGAATCAAACAACGAAAGAACATTGCCTTTAGAATACTGTTGAAGTATTTGAGACGTTCCACGGAAGCCGTAAAAGCCTAATACCAAGTAATTTAGCACGTGGGGTAATCAAAATCACTATATAATATAGTTTGCGTGGTTAAATCGAGCGCCATATAACGTTGATAGCCCACAGCAGACAATGGATGCGGCTCACAGCGTATAAATCACGAATAATGGCTACGTAGTTGACGCGCTTTTTAAACTTATTTACTCTGTTATAGATATGTTCTTTGTTGTTGATTTTAAACAGGAGTAGGCGAAAATTATGCTTTTGGTGGTTAAGTGGAACAGTGAGTCAGAATTTTTTCTTTGAAGCAAGATTATCCTATTATATTTCAATTGAAATCACACACTGACATAAAAAATCAGAAGGCGTCATTTTTCATAATCATTTTGATCTGAACAAAAACTTTTTTCTGTTAACACACAATCACAAGCGAAACATAAAATAGCCCGTTCAGGAACTTTATTTAAGCTCTATTTTTCCACTTTATTAACAAAAGCTCTTGGCACGTTTCCCACGTCAGTAAAGTTTATAATATTCAGTAAAAGAGACATAAATATCGTTCTGTCTCGTTCTAGCGCAACACCTGCAGATGACAGTGATCGTCATGAAGTCAGGATATTGCAGGAAAATTTGAAGAAAACTAATTTCCTTGTACAATGACATAGATAAGTTTCTTTGGAAAATTGATGAAAATTACTTTGTAAATGAAATGTTTAATCTCGAGTCTTGTGAAGGAGTGACTCATAGACAGTGCCTAATGCTGATACGACAGTTTATACAGATTTGATTTGAAATCTTGTAAGGTCCCACTAAATAAATTGAGGAAAATTAATGCATTTTCCTGCTAATATTAGGCAAAAAACGAATGTGCGTTAGTAGGAATCTAGGAATTTAGTACTGATATCTTGAAAAATGTCCTATAAGTAAAATATAACCTAGCCATGTTCCGTAGAACTTATACAATTTATAAAGTTTCTTTCGGGCGCTTTGTTGCCGAACTTGCGTGGGGCCAAATAATAACTAATGAGACGCCTTATTTATGCATTGCGGTAAATTAAAGGTTTGATAAGCTTTTACAAGTAGGTACTAATTGTATGTGTTCTTTATATTTTTCCCGTTTTCTAACTCTATATTTTAAAGAATGTCGTTTGCGCGCGACTGTACCGGTAGTGATGCACTATGCTACGGAATTATTTTAAATGAAAAAAAGCTTTTTATGTAAATACATAATTTTCGGATAATTTTTAGGTGCCCCATGTTAATCAATTTTCTCAATTTTTCTACATTTATTGTTAAAGTTCATATATTTTTCAAGGAAAATGCATTTAACAATAGTTACTTTTTCCTTTACCTACATCCCAAAAGATAACCCAAAAAATACAGCGATTAGACAAAAGATAAGTACTTACATGGAACATCAATTCCAAATCAAAATTTCACAAATAATATCGAGTCACGAAACCCTATTCTGAAAATCTCGGTAGTCGAATTCGAATACCGTTTGTCACGCTCTTCCAGTGCGACAGAGATGGCTGTATCCGATCGGCAAACAAAAGGACCCTTAGAAAATAAATTAAACCAGAATAATCCACTCGCACAAACCAGTAACACATTGCCTATAGAATTTGCTAGTATTTCCTTAATTAGTGAAATAAAATGTTGTAGTGAAGCCGTTAAATATTAAGTCGATAACACCTTATTGAATAGATAAGTGTTGTTATTTTATTTACCCACTACTTACACCGTTCGGCACGCATACATAATTCAGCGCATCGGTAAATTAACTTACTGTTAGGTATTAGATAAAGATAGTTTTTGTAAAACCACTATCCTTTGTCTACTTGTCTCTTTCATTCCAGAACTTTTAAATTCAAGAAAATATTGCATCTTTATCATCCGATTATCTACTGTTGATGTCCTATTTTCTTTGTATATATTCATTTTCACATCACAACTTTTCAATATTCTTAAATATACAGAGTTAAGTAATAAAACACTTTAAAACAGTTCCCTAGATACTACATATATTAAAGAAAGTAACTGTGTTACAACAGGGAGATTTAAGCGAGCAATTAAATTATTACGTGCTCACAAAATTATTTGTAGACGTACACACAAACATAACATTACGTAAGAAATAGCCAATTAAACTATCGACTCCTTTGTTTCAAACAGAGAAAGTTTCGCAAGCCCAAAAAAATTAATAAAAGATAATGTACTAATTAAAACTAATTCATATCAATAAAATATAAATTACCTTAGCAATCCAAGAATCAACAGTCCAAAAAGTGTGCAACACTTCGATTGATTAAAAAATTAAAATTAAAAACAATGATACGACACGAAACAATTTAAAAATCGAACGGTTAAATTAAACATAATGCCAACGAGGTGTATCACATAAAACGATCAACTTAGCACTTGTCCAAACAGGCGAGCGGCGAGCGCTACTACATAACTAAATGGAAGGCGAGTCGCGAACGTGTGCGAGTGACGGCTCCGCGCGCCGAACTGCGTCTGTTCTCCCGTACATAAGTTGTGGTGATTTACAGAGGGCGCGCAGGCGGGCGAGCGGGCTCGGCCCATGGATGCTCCCCTAGCGAAGGATACCTCATTATCCTCACTGTAATCCGTGTGCCTTTTTGATAATTTTTATTTATAGGGTGTCACTGGTGGTGACCCCTTTTTTAATATCTCGTTGCGATTGTAGACTTATCACGTAAACGCCACTTGTTCTTGAATTCTATTGAGATAAAGAATGTTAAAATCTGAGTCTTAAAAGTTAAATGCCGTTGAGATAATTGCATGCTTCCATCGGCAAAGGTCATATCTGAATTTATTGAAGTTAATACAAAAATCCAATCCATTTGTATAACGCACGATCACAAAAAAATATTGCTCAATTGATATTCAAGGCTACAACCAGCTACGATTGTACATTTGTTGTACTGCATCTCGCTAATGTGGTATAGACAATTAAGTTTGAAACCATTTGGAACGCTACAATAAAATATTTTGATAATACTTTAGTAATTAGCAGTTAAGTATTTGGGTCTAGGTGATCTCATTGTAGATAACGCAGGTAAATGCCAAGAGGAATACAAAGGAGGCGATCGTTTGGATGTCAAAATAATTCGCTTAAACAAAGACTAGAACATTAAAATTCAGCTTAGAATACTAAGATTTTAACGTAAATTTCAACTTGTATGCGCATTTCCCTCTAAGTACTAAAGGATAACAAAATGAAACTGTTAAACGTGCTCCTCTATTGTGTTTTCCTGGCATACAGGAAATTTCTTTACCCAGTTCTACGGGTGATATAGAAATCAAAATGTCTCGTCATTAGTTTGATTCCGGATTTAGTTCAAATTTTACACATGTCTTTTTTTTCTTTTGGTCCGGATTATTCGTCACCGTGACTCAGGATTTGAGCAGTAACATCAACATCAACTAACTGCATAAAAAGATCGAACCGTACCGACCTTCATCGATGTGTAAGCATGCACAATATTATAAACATTGGCAACGGCTCTGACTCTCCTCGCATTTGCATTATCCGCATTGCATTTAAAATAATTCTTATTATAATCTCTACTTCAAACTTCATATAAAATCTCACAGTATTTTCATTAATTCTTAGTCTTCTTGAACTTGACAAAGGAGACATTAATTTCATGTTCAAATATACTCCTTTTTTCTGGGTTAGATATTTAAATAAGTACAAGGCAAATGCATTGATCACTACACTACCATTCTAAACAAAAAGCCAAGCATGTTATCAAAATCAGTCGTTAAAAAGTTACTACCTGAGCCTGGGTCGCCCTTGGCCTCAGACGGCAACTCAAGCCGTATTCTGTCATAGTTTACTAATAAACTTCCCGACCATTTGTCTAACATTTTTAAACAAACTTTCTTGATTTCTTTCGTCAAATTAAATTACAAGGAATTCCGTTGTGACTCTTTGAGTTACTTTAATAAGATTTTTGTGTTCATAATTATCATATATCCATGGAATATAT
Organism: Lithophane semibrunnea; assembly: GCA_947363905.1. Taxonomy (NCBI): domain Eukaryota; kingdom Metazoa; phylum Arthropoda; class Insecta; order Lepidoptera; family Noctuidae; genus Lithophane; species Lithophane semibrunnea. Next base: position 5,835,016 of record OX376198.1, read on the forward strand.
ATGCATTTATGAATGCTAGTTAATGTAGAAACCAGTCTAAGCAGGACTGCGCTGTGCACTTGTAAGCTATCTTTGAGAATAAATCTCTCATCAAGCTTACTATTCCTAGCGGGTTTACAGGGATTAAAATTGGAGTCAAAGCACTTCTTAAAGCGTTTGGCACAGTTATGTGGAGATATGTTGCCAGCCCATTGCACATTACCTTAGTGAATTTACATAAAGGAGGTTCAACTTGAGTGACAAAATTGAATTTTTAGAGTGACTATCTTAGTTACATAATTTCCAGTTGGTGATATTCACCCCGTCTATAACAACATTGTCAAGATTCGCATGAATATCAATTGAACTCGCAGATTCTTGTAGTAACGATAATGTAAGAGTGGTTTCATCTCGATAATACGTTTCTGTTGAATAATTGAATACATTTAAATTTGAATGAGAGCCAAGCAGTGACACAAGCAGATGTCAGATCGACCCTCAAACTGCCATATTCAATCAACCGCGAAGGTGCAGCCCAACGCTTCTAGCTGTATAAAAATAATTGTCCCAACGCTGATTTATCGCTATCATTCGATGTTTTATCTATTTGCGAACTTGGTCCGAATCCGAATGTTATTTATTCTTCGAAGAGTCGACCAATAAAATTAGGGTCGGAAATGTTTGGTCGGGTTTGAGAATGCGGAAGTCGGGACTTCGGGAGTGAGCCGGAACGCATCGGTAGCGTTGGTAACCGCTGGGTTGGTGTAACCCGAATATCGGAGGATGGCAGGTCGAGGTTCAATAATTGCGGACCGTCAAGACTTTCACCTTCGGCGCGCGGCGGCCGCGCTCCAAGGCCACCGAGGCACCGTTCACCGTAACTTCCGCCCGCAGCCCGTGCCACGGGCCGCGCGCGAGCCCGCGACACCGGCCGCTCGCGATCGCGACGTCTCGCACTTTTGCAATCAGAATTTCGGAAAGCGGTACCAGTGCAACGGCCTCAACTCGCCGACATAGCCAGAATAACAGTTGGACGAAGTCACTCACTATTACGTAACACGCTCAAGGAAATGACAATCGGCTTTTTTTGCAAAGTGGAACGATTGATAGTGTTGAAAACTCGACAGATAACAAACGATATTTAGGGCAAACGACGGCTTTAGGTGATATAATGCGAGCTAATAACAGTTGATTGCAATGCAGACGACCGTAGACGATTGCTACAGAGTGATATTCTGAGAGCTGCAAGTTTTATTACGGCGGTTTATAATAACACAAAAACAGTATATCGAAGCGTGGCATTACACCTTTTGTTATTTCATTAGCGGGTGTGAGCTACTCGGAGCGAGTTTACATGCGAGCTGCCGGCGCGCGCGGCCCAACGCACCCGACCCATATTTACATTGTAGGTACGCTGAGTGTACCATCTCATTCCGCTCGTTAAATCGATGCTTTTAATAGAGATGATGGCTCAAGACTCCATTATATTTAAATAAACGGGAACGCAGGCACGTGCAAAATGTTAACCTGACATTTTGAATATCGCATTCCCACAATATTGATGCCGTTTAGATAAAACCCTGAAACGGGGTATTTTTATCCAGGCGGAAAAACAGAATGTCATAGGTCGCGATAATTCCAGAAAAGCCATACATGCTAGGCTTTCTATAGGTATATGAAACATTGATATGCTATGGCGGGTTCTAGAAAAGCAATTTCATCTGTAAAATATGTTTTACATTATGTATGACATCAACCGAGGGTAAACTTTAACACCTCATACAATGGCATCACCAAAAACCTCCGTTAATACAAAGACAACGACCGATAAATTTTCGAGGTCACGGAGCAGCGTTGGACACGATACCCTTAAATTTTCGTTATCACCAATCTATTGTGTGACGTCAGAGATAATGCTATGTGTGAATAAACGCTATTACATATTAATATTGATAAAAACAACGCTCACCGCGCTGTTGGACAATATAGATAGAACATTTAGATAATTCCTCAAATATAGGCCGAAAGTAATACTCGTAAGAACACATGTTTTGATAATTATTTAAAGTTACGATTTTTATTTTTATTTTGCCAGCAGTGATTAGAAGTGTTTGAAAACGAACGCCTTGAGATTATGCTAATAAATATAAGATCAATCGAACTTCCTTTACTAATAATACGAGCTGGCAAGAAAAACAAAACGACAGGAAATGAACAGAATTACCTTTGTAGTAAGAAACTTGAAGATTGAGGCACTTTATTTTAACGTGAAGATATTTATTACAGATGATATCACAGTTGGTGTACTTAATGTGTTAATACTTTTGAGAAATAGCACACCGTATGTAATGGTGGAAAAGTAGTAACATTATTATAATCGTCAAACTTAGTTGTATACGGTTGGGTGTGTTGTTTGGAAATTTCCACAAGACAAACAATACGTATGATCTCGATGTTTTTCAACATCAGCCGTTGCGTTGAAGATGAAGTGACGTGAAGAAAGTAATCGGGTCATAAAATAATGTGTGAAAAAGATGGACAGGTGGGACATGAAATACGCGTGTTGAGGAAGGTTCGATGATAGTAAAAGATAGCATCTGATTGGTTCCCTGATAGAAGAAGAGAAATACGGAGAGAAATCGTTTTTTTCACATTTAGGAAATTATTGTAGAGACTGTGCAGGTGAAAATATCACTTAGAAAGAATATTAATACGAAAAAATTTAAGTTAACAAAAACATTAGTTACATTAAGTCATTAGTTGAATGAAGTCGGTTATAAAACATTATGATTTCGTAAATAGGAAAGGACTTTTAAATAATCTAACGGGAAGCAAATCTATACCGTTGTAACATATCCTGTTATCCCAGTCACAATTTTATTAGTATTGATTCTTGTACCAGGTATTAGCAAGTTCCAGAAGCAAGCGCACATTTTAGAAAGATTAAACAAGTTTGTGGATATAAATGACAAAATACGATCGAGTATTCAATTCATATTATATTGTTATAAAATTCCGAAGAAATTCATCTTAATCCAGCTTTCAGGTATTGGTTACAACCAAATAGTTAATAGTTGATGATATTATGGTGTCATGAAATCTGCTTATTTTATTACAAAGTATTTAATGTTATCTTATTATTTTAATAAAAAAATAAATCTTAATAATTCAATTAATTGGTTAAAATGCGGAAATAACTATCACCTCTACCATTTTACTATGGACATTCCGTGTAATAACGATGCATAACAAACGCAGATAGTTTATACAAAGTTAGAACTTACGTAAGTTATATCTAATCGGTCGTTATCATAAACTGTGAAGAAAAATCAACAACATTGTAAGTATACTGTGTAAATAACCTTTCATTGGGAACAATCTCAAAAACCGATATGAAATACCGTAATCTGGGCCGTAATTGGAACGTTTTTTAAGAAGATACTAAGCTACATTCCGATACACTGAAGGATTATCGGATTGATAAATTATTTGCAGCTTTCTCCAATACTTTATTAATTGTTGGAACACAAAAAATTACACGCCATTTAAAACCTTTTGAGTTTCATAATAAATTAATTGAAACCAGTAAAAATGCGTGAACTTCCTGTTCTTTCAAATTATTAAAGAAAAAATTGTATAACATTCGGGACTTTTCGAATCCTCTCATTTCAAATGGGTGTGTTCATTGCTAGATATAATGTTCATAGTTATGGCAACCTTAGTTATGGTTTTCATAGCCGGTGCTGTGTCTCGAGTCTTGAGCGAGCCACTAGTTAATTAATGCCACTACCACGAACGGACGCAAATCACTGTGATCGCTATCGTTCGACTTTCTGTTTCACTAGAAATATTGTAAGTAGATATTGCAACTAAATAAAGAATACGGACACCTAATTAATGTTGCAGACGCTGTATTTTCCTAAACACGAAGTAACTCATAGTGTACAGTTCTTTGTAATTTTTGTTAGAAAGTACATATTTCTTGTATTAAAGATACACTTTCACTGTTTTTATTGCTCGTATAATGCCAGCCTAGCCATAGAATGGAAACCAGATGTTTTGACGCGCAAAATACTGATGTCAGTCGATCAACCTCCTGACCCAGTAATTTTAATAATTGATAAATAATTTTGATTTGTACTGTATGGGTAGGCAGTCTTCTTTAATATAACCTTGTACATAATCGTGTAAGTATATCTGAATTTACCAACCTAGATTAACAATTTGACATATTCAAAGCCAACAAATTACCAATTTTAGGCAATATAGAGCCGGAGGTAAATCAAAATAGGTAGTTAAGCAACGGGTGTTATTACAGAAAATTTTGTTATTTGAATGTATATGTAATTTACAAAAATGTCAAGAAAAATATTTTATTTATAATGTATAAATGCTCATATTGCTCATGAGTATTTAACGTCACATGTAGGTTGTTTAGATGTATTAACTTAGCATACTTTTGTTTATAATTATCTAACACATAACGTAACTAATAAAAACAGCACATAGCGTGCTGTAGTATGTATAAATGAACCTACTTATATACTATAACTAATTAAATGATTGCGAGAATGCATTGTATTGGTTAACGTTCTCACTAATAGTGCGGTGATTACGGTCGATTCTTGATGTCGAACAAAAAGACTTGCTACGTGGTACCGCGACCGATAAAACCCGAAGTGTACACGAAAATAGTCGAGTCGACCGTTCGTGGCACCGATATGCGACGAGGCTGAGTGACGTCGACGACGCACGAGTCCTTGATTATTAAAAAAGCAAGTGACATTTGTGTGGTTATCGATGTGATTAGTTTTATTCGGGTCATTAACTCCTTTTGTTTATGTCTCGTGTTATTTTAATTCAAAAGTCTTTACAGCAATATGTTTAGCACAAGCTGCCATATACATGACAACTGTACCTTTATTAGCATTTAGGTTGGCAGTACAACTGTGCAAAACGATAAACACCATTTGACCTTTTTATGCTACGGCTACACTTCGCGTTATCGCGAACTTTTCTTCGTGCGCTCTCTCTTGCACACCCCTCGATTACTCGCTGAGCAACAGAGAGCGCACGAAGAAAAGTTCGCGATAACGCGAAGTGTAGCCGTAGTGTTACAGAAAACGTCACTAACTATCCAGATTGCACACCTACGTAGGTATCCATAGTAATTTGTGCTAAAATATTGAACATAAGTTAACAAACCAAATTATTATTCATAGATAGGAGATATTACCGTATTTAAGGGGGATGCGCTAAGGTGGCCCGCGAAATTCAAATTTTCTTACGTTTTTTGCAATTTGCAGGTCAGTATCAGGTTGTATGTTGATCTAAATATTATTAGCGCTCGTAACAAATATGGATTTACGGAATTATAAACATTAGAATCAGCAATACAACTCTCTAAGTGCATGAAAGTGCCGAATGTCATGATTTCATGAAATAGTCATTCAATACACTTTCATGAGCTAGTTTAAGTATAAAAGGTTTATTTTTGTAAAGACTTGATAGCCATTCGTTAGGATTAAACGACAATGGTAACAGGAAATAAATAAGTAGATTCATCGGATCGCTACCTCAAATATCCAATAAAACCATTTTGGATTACACACCGATGAAATTACACGACTGAACTGTAGTTTAAACAATGTGTCAGTCAGATAAAATAAAATAGATGATTTATATTGTTATAAATTGACACCATTCGGTAGAACTGCAGATAGGTAGGAATTACATTGTATTTTTCATACAATGTTTTTATGGCAAGAGCCTAAGCTTAGACGACATCGATCAATAATAAAGTGATCTATGTTAGACGTCAATCTGCTTAATCTTCTCCCAACTATGATGGGGTCGGTTTCCAGTCTAACCGGATGCAGCTAAGTACCAGTACTGCGACTGCCTATCTGACCTCCACAATCCAGTTTCTGGGTAACCCTTGGTAAGACTGGTTGTCAGACTTTTTGGGCTTCTGACTAATCTTAAAGACTGTCAAACATCTTCAAATCACAGTCGGGACCAACGGCTTAACGTGCCTTCCAAGGAGTCTCGATATGTAATGGATGGTCACCCATCCGTCAACCGACCGCGGCATTTTTTCAATGGCTATTCAGTCAAGTTTCACCAAATACTTTAGAATTACTTAGTAAGGGATTATTCACGATCTGTAAGACTACTATCTTCTATAACATTACTTTGTTGCTAATTAGTTTCCGCAATTTGTAAGTATTATTTTATTCTTAACCAGTTCTTTCTTACATTGACCTCACCTACCTAGAAAATGGACAGAATAATTTGACTATGTTGTAATGTCAAAAAAGTGTATCTTTTTTATATATAGATTAACGTCATATTTATGAAAGACAGACTCTCATTAGCTACTCCATCTGTAGTAATAAATTATATATGTAAAGTTAAAATGTAACTATTCTATTCATTTAGATAATGGTTAGTTTGTACCACATAGGTACAGTCAGGCTAAGTGAATCATGACCCACTTTGACGATAAATCGTTTGAAACCGTCAAAATAACACAGATTTCCCTCCTTTACAAGAGTGCATGCCGCACTTAGGACGTTTTAAATATGTCTATACGGGGGAGATCTATGTAATTTTAACTTTTGTCATCACTGCAATAGATAATATTTTAGATAAAGCATAATAATCATATTTTGAATCCAAACTCTTTGGAATTAACTATGACCCAGAATAAATGTTTTTTTTTCTTTTTCAAAACCATGTTCGATTATAAAATGACAAATAGTCAAAAAGTCACTCAGAAATAGGTGTCAAATAATATTTTTTTAAAAGCTCACAAAGATTTATGCAACAGATAATTCTCTGTGTAATTAAATGGCAGATGACAAAGTTACCAAGGAAATGTATGTTTACGCGAATGTCGACCTAATTGTATTTGAATGTCTGTAAGAAAATAAGCTTATGGTGGGTCAGAATTAAATTTTTTGACTGTACATTTTTTATAATGTCACTTTCCACATACACTTGATATACATAGGTACCCGTTATAAGTTTATACAGATACACAATATTTATCGTCAACTAAAGTCTGTTTTTTTAATCTCGTAGACTAAAATTTGATAGGTGCAAATGTCAAACTCCAAATTTAAAAAAAACAAAAATCAAAATATACTTAAACATATTAACACATCACGCCTGTAATCCCTGAAGGGGTAAACACAGAGGTGTGTCAACTGTTGTGTAATGTAAGACGTGGTTCTTACCATAGACAACGAATGACGTAAAAAAACTAAATTGATCAAAGATAGAAAGGTTCAACTAACCGTTGTAAGGAAAAACTCATACCTATTCTAGGCTCAATTAACGTATTTTATCAATTGCCACTGACGTTCATAAAAACCATTATTTTACACCATTTTCGGCCGAATGACGTCAAGAAATATTTAACAATTAGAGTTTCTGCATGAAACTCTGGTCTGGACTCCGGATAATATAATAAGTATGGTTTTATTTAAGCAAAGTAAATTAAGTATGTATGCAAGGTTAAATTACAATTACTTCAAATACACAAGTGCAATAAACTCTCCGTAGGCTACATCGCGTCTGAAACAATAAGTATTCAAAGCATGTCCTACATAACAATGCATCATTTTTTATAGTCCACTAATAAATTAACACTAAAAAGGTAATCTGTAAATTATCGATTTTACATAACGTCGGGACGTTCACACTTTGACAAGAGTATCAATTAGCTGTAGACAAATAGTAATGTGGTGGCATAAACACAAAGTATTTATGCGGCATGTTAATTATCTATGGTTAGGATGAGTGGAGGGCTTGAATGTGCACTGAAATAAAACCATGCAGCCTTTAGCAGTGGAGCTTACACTAATTAATTACAAACAAGTGGAGCGACCTAGCTACATATTTCACGTTTGTATAAATAAGGTACAGATTTGCTAGCCTGCACCCTAATTGCATAACACAGTTTAAATCACAGTCCAGTGAAAAAAAAACCGTGTAGGAAAACATCGTGAGGAAACCGGCATGAGAGATATTTCTCGAAGACATTGAAGCTAAGTCGGAGGCCCATGGGCGACTTTAAAACTCTGAGACCAGGTTAGTCACTAACCATACGAAAAAAAAAAGAATCACAGTCCTAGAGTTTTGAAGTATATTGCTAATACATTGCTTCATAGATTCGAAAAATTCGCTCATGCTCAACAACGTAAATAACGCAAACAACGTGACTGAACTGTCAGAATGAAACCCATTCCGATCAATTGTCAATTTTATGTGTGTTACGCAATTACCCCGCTGCTGAACTCCAGTAGCTAGAACTCGCTCAGGAAGATCACAAACTAAACCAAAGACAATCAAAGAAACATAAGAAAAACAGATGAAAGTACCTATAAACAAAAAAAAAACAGAAAATTTTAAAGCAGACTTTGGAACCACCATGAACTGTCTAGCTAGTGATTCTTTTAACATATGACTTTTAGCCATGTACTAGAATAACTAGAACCATTCATGTGAAATACTGACACGTGTAATTTTAAAGGCCAATAATCTGTAACTAATTGATGAGAGGACACAACTCGCCATAGACTAATGAGCAATGGCGGATGACAGTAGGTAGGACCGCACTATCGCGAACAGGGTCATTCAACTCAAACATAAGAAAATTACAGATTTGTTCATAGATAAAAATAATTGTTTGTGACGTAAAAACCTTACTACTGACTGATATACAGTCACAGTCACTAGCCATGAAAACATAATTATTAATGATATTTTTAGATATCAATGTCACTTTGAGCACACTTGAGTGATATTTGCCAAGTGTCAGTGACTCTGTTGCGTATTATTCATAATACTAACGTAAATAAACATAGGTATTACCCTATCCCCCGACATTTTTAAAAATAAACTATGTTACTAAGATTTTTTTGTTAAAGAATGGTCATTTTTTAAAGGCTTGTGCAGACGCCCGATATGTCGCGCCAGTCTGCACGAGCAGATTCAGACTAGATCTAGTTAGCACGTCTACATTCTGTTGCTATCTAGATGTCAATCTTAGTTCTGAATGTCTAATGTTTTATGTACCTACAAAAGCCGTGTCATTGAAAAATCATTGAAACTTCTAGTTTTTAATGTTATCTACAAACCACATTATTATTCCTGCGGTTTATTCAATAGCATAGACAAATAATAATGACCTATATAAAAACAGCGTGTATATTTTATAAATGTTTGAAAACAGAACGCCTACGTTTGTTGACGGTTCTCCACCTCACCCAAATGAACCTCTCTTCATGATCTGACTTGATAACCAATTTATCATTAGTTATTTATTTATTCTCCTATAATAAGGCGAAACGTTATGCGTAATGAATTTAATGCTTTATCGTTTATATTTGTTTACGAAAATCGTCATCGTATTTCCCTCCAAACTGCCTTCGCAAAGGTTCACGTTTTCAGATAATACTTAGGTACACGGGCGAAAAGTCAATTAAACATACATTATTAGTGTTATTTATGGTCGTGTAGTCCCGTGTGGCTCCCTTTGGCACGGTCACATCTATTTGTCAAGTTTTAAAGATTGATAAGCAGTTTCTTACTAGTAAGAACTAAACAACACATTTGAAAGAAAACAGCTAACAATAAATCACGGTCAATATTTATTTCAAATTAGAGTAAATTAATTAATGTGCATTTCGTTCCGATTTCGAATGCTGCAATAGTGGGTAAATAGGTATTGTAACTATAGTAAATAATAAAACTCGATTTATTTATTTATGCAATTGGAATTTCAAATCAGCAAAAAAAATTGTTATTGATAAATAAAAACAATTAAAAGAAAATTGATTTACAAATTCTGCCAAAAGAAATAAAAGCATTGATGGATTGTCGATGTTTGCAAGTATATTTTTTCTCTTAAATCTCAATGGATTTAGAGAAAAAATATTAATAGATAGATAAACTTACTATACTTTAATTAGATTTTTTTAGATGCGTAATAAAATACTAAAGCTTTTTACGCGAAAAATGTACAGGACCTACCTTTGTAACGAATTTGCGTAAAATGTCTAGAGTCTGGGTGGGAGTGATCTAGACCCAGACAGTTGGCGCACACAGGGTTCAGTGCACTACTCGATGGGCTGCGTCATTCTGGACTCGAGAAACTTTCGACTTCCAATGTTTTTATGCCCCTCCTTAATTAGATGCCATTTAATTCTTAACTTGTCAACAAATTAGCTGAAGTTTGAATTTGTATGATGTTAGACGACTGCCAATTTTAATAAACATTTTCCATAGGTATGGATTTTTTTTGTTATAAAGTGTTTATTTAGAAACTACGCCGTAAAATTTTATCATCCGGTTACTGGTATTTTGATGGTACTAAGAAGAAATGTGTTAACACTCAACAAACATGGCTAACAATCATTAAAATGAAACTCCTTCACTAATCATGCTCACAGGGAAATATTGTCAAAAAGGCGGCATTTTAACATCACCTATTATCTTCTCTTCAACACCTTAAATTAAACTGGTAGGTAGGTACGAAGACCGGACGAGTCGGCCAACCGGTGGCGCAACGTTGTTGATTCCGAATTAGTCGGGCGAGCGGTCTGCCGACCAGTCGCTCGATTGCAATCTGTTTTCTTTGTCCGGAACGCAGCACTCGGAGCGATCCACGGACGAGTCGCGCCTCCCGCTAGTGACATCTGTGAATCGGTTCAGGCGACAATCTTTATGAAAACTGCTATGTGTGGCTCCAAAGACGCTTGTGGCAACCCTACAGGGTCCGAGCCCGAGCACCGAGCCAGGTGCGTGCTTATTTTTATCACGGAATAGGGACCCAGAAATTCGGACTCGGAAATTAATTTGCATCATAGTTTCGGAAAGTTATGTCATTTTATTATGATCTCGATTAGAATAAATCGGACGGAAACAACATGTTTTTGTTTGTCGACAATAAACATCGTAAGTGCGCAACATGTTGTTCTATTTGTATGAGATACGCCATTTTAAAATTGATAATGCGTTTCAAGCGTACAGAGTGGAACGTAAGTAATTAGAGGTTAATATAGGTAGGTAGGTACTTAATTTAATTTTAACATATCGTATGAATGAATTTATTATCAGGGACATCAAAGCGAAATATGAAGCCGTTACTAGCTATAATAAAACGGAATAACGTGCTTAGACTCCAATGTGTAACTGATTCCTTTGATAAATTCCAAGCACTGTTTGTAAAGATAAACTTTTTACGGTCGGAATTATTGGGAAAAGAATCTATATTACTTTAAAAGGGATGTGTAGCAGTTAGTAGATGTGTAGTCTAGGGACTTTATTAGAATTATTGTTATCTGAATTGGGTGAAAATCCACGTAGAACTATAGTTACTACTATCGCAGGTAGGTACTTATTTCATTTCGTAGATAGTGAAGTTTCAAGAAAGCTTTGACTCACCGATTCTATTATTTCAATTTTGAATCACCATCTAATCCAATGCAAGTAGGTACTTACTTAATTATTTTCATACAATTTCACCGAAAAACCGATGCTCACTAACTAGGGCGCCATATTCTATTCAGACAGATTACGCGAAAGTAGTTCGAATTCCGAACGCTCGATGGTGTCGTAAGTTTACGCGACCACGCAAACTAGAGCCCCGGCAAATTAGTCGGCGTCCTACGCTGCGCACGTTTCCCTCTGCGAGGAGAGGGACGTCGCGGGTCCGCGCCAGCTGGTGATCGACTAAGTACCTTTCACGATCTTGAGGCGCGTCACTTTCCCCGCTCTAGTGAGTTTTTTCGAACGTAACAACATCACGATTACATCAATATCGCATGCGGATCGTTCCGCGTGTAAACTGCACCTGTGAATCGGAACGCATCGGCCGCTGCAAGCTGGCTGTATGTCATGCTGCCTTTGCTTATTGTTTATTTATTGATGTTGACATTACAGCTGAGATTAATAGCGGCCATCTTTGAACTAATGGGGCGTTCATTATTACGTGACGACTTAATAAAGAATGTTATGAATGTTATTTTCTATTTCCTGCACTGCAATTAGTTAGGTAAGGTAACATGGTCCGCATGGTCGACATTACGGTCCCCTGGGGCGGCGCAACGATTAATAAAGTTTTTCTAGTTTTTATTTTATTTTATACTGTCATTTTAGTAATGGAAGTATAGTTAACTCAAGTGCCTACCTATGCATGGTTAAAAAACATTTTAATTCAGTATTATTAATTAACACAAAGCGGAATTAGTTGGAGCACGTTGCTATTATAACTGCCCAAAACCCTCAATTCGCTCAAAATTGGACAATATACAGGTGTTCAAGAATAACAGGATGTTTAATAAGTACTTTTTCGTCTGCTAATCTAAGTAACAATAGGTTGGTAAAAAGTGCGCCATGTAAGTAAAGAAAGCATAGTGACAGAGTTACGTGGTGGGTCGCAGTTAGCGTCACAAATGATGGATGACGCACGGCACGCCTGCGGTACAACGAAACGTTAGCTTAGGCCCGCACTTGATAACCGCTTTCGAAACTATAATAACATGAGTCTGTACTGTATGGATACTGTCTCCTAGAAGGAAAAAAGATAATTCAGGCATATAAATAGTTAGCGGATTTTTCATATAACAATACACCAAATTGATTTTTTCCGGGAGTTGTACCAGTTAAGATTCGGTCCAACATTTTAATTTTACAAATATTGGCAAAGGGATTCATTAATAGGTAATTTCCAAAAGAATACTTTAAGTTAGTAATGGTTTTTACTTTGTTCGTAGTTGCCATAATCTACTTTACCTACTCCAAAGGTATAGATAGATTTAAAGTAAACAAACAGTACGGTAGGGTAACAGAAATGAACCTACTAACAAGTTTCCTTATACGCTTTATTGTCTTGATAATTTTCGAGATAGTTTGTTCGGGCCATACAAATTTGGTCTATACGGCCTACATTTACCACAGACTATACCAATGTACATACAACAAGGTAGTGTTCAACTATTTACAATATACATATCCACCCACCGCATTACCTAAAACTAACCGGCTTTCAGGGATTCAATCCATAAAGCATAAAACAAGGTACAATATCTATGTTATCTGTGGTCGGCCTATCGACTGTCGGAACCAATAAACGAGCGATCAAAAAGTGGCATAAACAATTCACTCGGTTTATAGAATACGCCCCCTCTAAACTATTTACGAACATGATTTTGCTACAAGCTTCGAGATTTTGTGAATTAATTATTTAATCTGCGACCGATTAATGAGAACGGGGGTTTAATTTAATTCAATTTGGTTTTTAAATTTGCGCAGAATTAACGTTATTTAGATTACCGATTCAAATTTTACACAGTTTAAAAAAATACAGCCCGTCTCACCACATTTTCTATCGTCTTAGACCGTATTTTATAATATTCTCGTTTCATGAATTAAGTTATTAATTACTGTAATAAAGAACAAGACATAGATTTGTGTTCTTCATAAAAAGCATATCATTGGATAAGAAAGTCCAATTTAAAAATGTTATAATTTCTTTGTGAACAGCCAAGTAAGTGACAAATAGGTGAAAGCTCGTTGTAAGTAGTGGTAGTTCATAGTAATCAATAAATGTACCGGATAGTTATTAGGTACGGTTGGCAAGTTGGCTTGTTAATTTTTAAATAAACCTTGCGCTATGCGACGCCATGAAGCGTCCTACTAAACAACTCTATATCCTATTTATATACTTCAGCTTCAGTCCTTACTTATACTTACATATATCTTTGCTAAAAATAAACCCTCATGTATAAAAGTAGCATTTTCCTACTTAGATTTGATAAAAACGTAGGTACTTAGACTAGAACTAGGTACTTAGACACTTTCCAACAATACCATTTAACAAATCAAAACGCTATGCTGGCTATACAAATAAAGGTCGCATATTATTTACATTATTCATAAATCGTATCAAGGATAAAAATTTGAAGGCTAATTAATTAGGATACAATGTAAAACGAGACGCCAAAATCGATTCACAAATGTCGGATCCGATTCACAATATTCATCGCGTAAATCGAGCATTCTATTTGTTTGAACTCGAGTTTCAACGTAGGAGAGCATATCGTACGAATTCCATTCAGCCGAGCGGCTCTGACGAAATAATGTAATATCATATGAATTAAAACACGCACGATAATGTACTCTATTCCTTTACGATAAAGATGTTACAGTATTTGTATAGTTTATCGCAGCACGGGCGTATATCGAAAACGCACCAAGCTTCTATTTTTAAAATCGATGCGGTGACCGAAGTGGGACATTTGTATAGCTTTTTCAATTAGGGAACAGTTAGAGACTGCGGCTACAGAACGTCATAAGTTGCGCACTTATTTTTATTTGGAACGCTTTAATTTAGTTAGTTTATACTTACTAAACTAAAATTAAACTGCATTTTAAACAAGAACATTATATGTGATCTAAATTGGTAAGAGTCTTAATTTAACAAACACAAGAATTAAGTGAACATTAAAGAAAATCCGTGAAAATCAATTTAACACATCTTCATTTACACGAAGTCGAAATAAACAATGCCAAGTAAAATACAGGTTGATTTTTTAATATAAACGAAGTGGTTTTTATTTAAATGAGTTTCACGATCGCACTTTTAAAACACCAATGATCATGTTAATTTAAACGATATTGCCGCGTTATGCGAAAAAGATGGCGGTTTGCCAAAGGGATTTACCATGAACCGCGCTTTGTTGTGAGATTTGTGTAAGCTCTGGTAACAAAATGTTAGTTTATGGTAAATTAGGTCTCTGTTTGTAACATATTTTATTTATAAAAGAATATCCTAACCCTTTTAAAGTATTATTTTTAGTTCCAGTTTTTTTACGTGAAACTTCATGCATTGAAAGTAAAATTTCAAGGACGCGACACGTGTATGCACATTCAGCACATTTCGTTACTTACTTATGAGAGAAGAAAGATAAGACATAAGTCTCTGTCAATGTCTCTCTGTCTCTCACACGAAATCTCTCTCATTCTTTTTTATGTAGGGCAGGTTATTTCTACTAGAGGTGAGCCCTTCACGCATAAGTTAGAATAGATGTACCTACAAGTAATATCTAGCCAACCAAACGCTTTCTCCGGTGCTTGCGGTGCGCTCAAGCGTGGGTAATATCATCGCGGCCTACACTGTAACTCCATTGTTTTCTTACTTCATCGTCTTTTTATATGAATTACAAATTGCCAGTGCTATTGAATGTATTTCAGTTCGACATATCGACGGTGAAGGTACACGTCTCCGATAAAACATTTCATTTAATTGTTTTTTTTTCGATTGACTCATTCTCAGTCAGAAGGAAATTTCCATTAATTGCTATGTTGGCAAAACCCAGATTGATTCACAGCGGTACTTTCCTAAGTGAAAGATGGACTCAATAAAAACTCCCAAGTACGTACTTACTTAAATAACCTGGATGTTTCAAGAACTGAAGTTACTTTAGACGGTGAAAAACTTGATAGTTCAAAGGAATTCGGTTTGCTTCGGTTTTTCTCATATCAAAAAGGTCGAGGCGACCAATCGGATCAACAAAACACTTGTGTATCGTAATTTGTGAAACACAAACGGTCTTATTACAAAAAACTGCAAAAGTACTGGTTTAAACCAAGACTAAAAGGTCTAGGATTGTTACGGTAATAAAGCTAGTACTAGGTTTAAAATATGTTACGATTACAAAACGAAGACTATTCGAGGATCAGTTAGTACCAAAGAAGGTCCATGGTTCAAATAATGTCCATAGATAAAAAACAAAAATGCCATTCTTTCATTCGTTCACGCAGGCTTTATTTGAAGCAACGTTCTGTTTCTCTAAATGTTGATATTATAATAACACTTGAAATGCTTAAATAATTATTTATCAACTTTAAAATATGTCATATATAGCTCTTTCTTTATGTTAATATATATTGAACAAGAACAACTTGTACTTTTGACGCGCTTTTTATAATCAAGTTGTCATATTTTTTAACACCTCTAGCGTGGAGTGGAGCGACTTACATTCGGCGGCGGCGCGCGTAATTTGAGACGAATGTGATATGTTGCGTCCTTTAATAAATAAATATGAAGTCTTTGTATTAATTGTTTTTAACAATACAGTACTGTTACATACGTGGTTTGTTCGTGAGCACAGATTACAATTCTATAAACATAGTTCATGAGTTACTTGTGTTAGTTGAATCTACGAATAAAACAATAATATTAATTTATTTGGATTTTGTCTAATGTGAAAATGTTACGTTTGCATTGACCAAGGTTACATACTTCATGACGAGGCTAGTTGCGTAATGCGCAAACCACTTGCACTTCAGGACTCAATGGGCATCCTCGAGACTCGTGGGATAAATCCTCACATAAAAGATTCACTATTTTTCCACCAAAACGTTTTGTGAACCTATACTTATAATTATCTGAAATCTTCGTCACTCGCTGAGACGTCTCCAGCATATCCAAATCTTCCAAAACCATCAAGTCGATCATGTTAAATCCATTTTTTTAAGATTTTATTTAAAGTAACACAAAAACCAAGACGCCACGCAAACGCCAAAGGAATTAGTACCAAAGATAAACTAGGGGTCTCAGCGGACTAACTTTAGTACCTTATATAGTTCTGAAACTAGTGATAAACTTCATTTTATAATAACGTTTTATTTAGTCATGGTTTAAACCTAGTAACAATCCCAGTACTAAATTTAGATCGCGTTTTGGAATAAGACGGAAAGAGAACAGGCTCTTTTAGTTTCATACAAAATAACAAATTCAACTGGAACTGTTTTGGTCACACATGGGGCGTCAATGATAAATAGAATTTAGGGTTCATACGCAAAATTTACAATGATTAAATAACTTTTTGAATTTATATAAGTACTAGCTTCTGCCCGCGGCTTAGCCTTTCTGGTATGTTGATAAAAAGTAGCCGATATCCTTCCCCGGGATGCCATCTATCTCCTTGCCAAATTTTATCGAAATCCGTTCAGTGCTTTAGGCGTAAAAAGGTAAAATACAGACAGTTACTTTCGAATTTATAATATTAGTATGGATTAGAGTAAATATGGCTTACCGTTCTCAATAAAACTGTATCAATATATTCTACGTAAATTGAAAATTAGATTAAGTAAATTAAAATATTTGGTAAAGGAACATTTAAGATAATTAATTAACACAACTATATAGAACAGTTAACATGGACTATTTCCAAACTAAACAATAAAATATCGAAATATAATACAAAACAATTTAGCATATTAGCATCTAAGTACCTATAGATAACATTATCTGATAAACAATGAACGATAAGTTCCATGCGACGACTAACTGACTGGAACTGTGGAACTGATATTATACTACCAATACGCTGTTACGCTGTTACAAATACAATCAGTGACAATCTGTTCCGATTACAGGAACACTAACTGACACGGTACAAGCTCTAAGCACGTAATGTCATTGACAGCGTGGTCAATCAACTTGATACTGCATAACGCATGTCGACTGACTCATTATTAGTACACAGTCATTGTTTAGACATAGTATTCATAACTCTTGAGTACAAAGTGCCTGCTACTAGGGGTGACCCGATTCGTTCTTTGCCTGTGATTGATCATAGCGTGATCTGTTGCAATAGATTGCTGTAATACGAAACAGGTCGAATGTTATTCTGTAGTACCTATGGGTATCGCGGATTTTATGAAAAATGGTTTCCAGTGTCCTTTACATTGGTAAATGAAAAAAAAATATGTGTGTTGAAAAATGCAGGTACAATTTACAAATTTTGGTTGGTCTTACGTGTATAAATGTAGAAATTTTACACAGGGTGACACAATGGGCGGTCTTATCGCTAAAAGCGATCGTTTAAAGACAAGTTTATTTCCAAGCACAAATATAACGTATAGTAAAGCCATCTCTCTAGCGTCAGGTCAAAAAATAAAACGAAAAACAAAATTCCTTAAAGTTCACATAAGAGTCGCGCAAGAGCAGTAAGAGCCGTATCACGTCGCCGACTCCCACATTGAAGCCATTTAATTTAAGACCAAACTGTTTCCACGCATCAACCCTGACAGATGGGTAACGTAGAGTGACGTGTGAATGTAAGCGAAGTCAGCGCTTTTTTCATTCATAAATGTGTGTATTTTAAACTAGACTGTATTGTTGATCGAAAACTTGGTAGTGTTTTGTGGGGAGAAGCGCTGTGGCGCTGTGGTGCAGGCGACCGCGGGCCGCATGCCCGGACCGTTATGCGAACATATCTACTGAGTACCGACTGTGAACCAAGTTTAATGACTGACTGCACAACGCGAACGTGAATTTTGTTCCACGGAATTTAACTGCTATTCTTGCTACTTTTTGAAACAGCATTCTGACCATTATTTCACAGGAATCTTCAAAAAACCATATAAAGGTAAAGAATAAAATATCAAGTCGTCATATAACAAAAGAATAGCAAAGATTACAAGTGATACACAATCAATTTAGTCACGATGCCTTTGACACAGATAATTTTCTCAGAAATTGGTGATGGATAATTTGCTTAATACTTTTATTTTCGTCTGTAACATTGTCATGAAGATATCATTCTGACTTTAATATGACTCTCTCTATTCTTCAATAACTGTTGCAATTTTTTCAAAAAGCCTACTTGGATTACAATATAAGATTGTATAACTGTATTACCGTTAGCTTTAGTTGAACTCATGCCGTTCAGGATAGCGGCACTGATAAAGTAACCTTCAGACTCCCTTCGATTTATTGTTACTAAGATATTCACAAAATTCAATTCAAACAGTTTTTGTTTCTATAGTATTATTCTTAAAATGCAATAATTAAAAACATAATCAGGACGACGACGCAGCGGATTGTTTTACAAAAACTATACTTTTTATATCTTTGTATAATTTCTGTAAACAAAATCATTAGAAGACTATTATTGTTCTATAAATACTACACAACCTTGAAACATTGTGTCCAACGATATTAATAGTTCATAATTTGCTTTCAGTTAAGCAGTTACTTTACGGTAGACATAATTATAATATGACACAATTACTCGAAATAAGACGGACAATCGAATCGTTATCGATATTATGGGTTGTTGAAACTGCACGGAGAGCGTTGACTGACCCTTATCTTATCGGTACACTAGATAATATGCCACGAAAACTTGTTTATATATCACCGTCCAATCGTTTTTCTCTCTCAACAGTTTAAACCAGTGATATTTCTGTCGATATTTTAATATACCAATCCGCAAAACTGTCAGACATATCGGTGACATTTAACTCGGTTATCTGGCAAGGACTCGGAATAATATTACAAAATGTAAATACAGTATTAATGTAAACTAGCTAATTAGTACGTGTAATTACTAATTAGTTATAAAATTATTTTCTGTTCCTGGTAGCGACAAGTGAGTTCCATTTGTGGGTTTTCAAGCATCCGCTAAATTAGTAGATGAAAAAATTCCTTTCATGAAAGACGAGATGAAAATACCAACCTACATAGATTTTAATTTCTTGTTGCTTTAATACAAAGTGTACATGTGTCACTTTTCTTAAGATTGCGGTGTTGATTAGATTTTTAAATGTTTTCGCTTGATGGTATGACTTTGTTTATTTTTGTTAGTCATTTATTTTCAGACGTAACGGAAATGAGATAATTTTACAAAATAGGACAGGCGGAACAGTTAATGCTATTAATTGTTGTATGAAACTAATATTCTTAATCGCTAATTTTATACAAATTTATGCATATGAGATTGTTTTATTATTATAAGTGTAGTGTGACCACTTTAAACATCTACAATTTAATCAGATTCAAGCTCCAGAAATCAAATAAATAATAAATTATGATTGTGTTCTGTCAACAGGACACCAGTCTTTTTTTTATCAGAGCCGACGTTCACGCGAGTAAAGCCGGTTCCCGAGCTAGTATAAATACGTAGGAGGGACACAAAGAAATGGGACGGAGTAATTAATCAAAACGACGAGTATTTTCGTCTAGCACCGTTTATATCACAGCTCTCCCATAAGTTATTTAATTTATAAGGGTTGAATCTTAATACTTAGGGTTTAAATAGACATATACCTTTATGTACTTAGGTGTACTATTAAGGTCTGGATTGGCCCAGACGGCCTTGAAATCTGTGCGTGGGAGATGAAGTTAGTACTTTTCTATCAAACGATGTAGAAACAAGGTCGCTTTATTAATTAGGGTTATGTTAGTTCAAAGTTATTTCCCGACATTTTTTTATGAACCTTAGGGAATTCTGGTAAAGCCTACATGATGTGAAAATGATGAGGACGTAAATAAAGCTATCTTTTCTTATCTTTGTATAAGTTCAGAAACTTATCCGTGTTGTAAGAGCCCTATTCGATTAATATTCATGCAACACGCGCCGTAGTAATTATTAAGTAAGTCGATAAACTTACGCATTTATACTGAATATATCTTCATAATTAACTTAAAATGTAATTAGAACGGGCGTTAATGTGCGCATTGTTCTTTCGCACCAGACAAAAAAGTAAATGGGTAAGTACCTCTTTAAAAAATTGTAACGTATTTATCTTACGACACGTCTCTTTTATATTTTGAACGGCACTCTAGGCCTTGTTGTGGCACAAAGTCTCACATCACGTGTCCAAATCGCATGTGTACCGTGTGTTGTGTATGTTTACCGCGGCTAATTTGGGTTCTGCTAACCAAGAGAGTCAAAATTCAGTGCCGCGTAAAATCAATACACATACAATATACGCCATAATTCGATTGTAGATGGTTAACAACCACAATCCCTTACAATTATTTATTTGAAAAATCTACCCTCTGCATTATTCGTATCTCGCAAGCGGTGCACGGCAATATGAAACATAATAAGCTATATATAAAGAGTTTTATTGCGGGACGAGGAAGTAATTTCGCGCCAAAATTAGGGGCACATTTTACTGGCCCCTGCGTAACTTGGAAGTTTGCCTTCTAGGGGATACGGCGCCATCTAGTGACAGAAGTTGCTCGATTAATTACATCTTTCACCCCTTACCGAAATCGAGTGCGTTGAAATTACAGAGTAGGGGCGTTTAACAGAATCATTTTTGTTTATGGATTGAGATTGATAATGGAGGCTGATTTTACGAATTAATTTCCTTTGTTTCTTTTACTAACCACCACAAAGATAGCAAAAGCATGTGATACTGAAATGAGCACGCATTTATTTTTTAATTATGTAGAGCAAATTAATTTGCTAACAAATAGCTCCAATTCACGTCGGCCTGGATTTATATCTTCGCTACATAGGTATAGATAAAAGTAATGGCTGCACAATGAATACTGTAACTGTAGCCATTTTTAGCCCTGAAAGTGCTTAAAATATTCAGCGCAAAGCGGTATCTAGCCATTCGCGACCGAATCAAGTTTTTTTACAATATGTTGGCAGCTTAGTAGTAGAACGAACTCGAACATTCTCTAGAACGCGTGTTTCTATGTTAATGCACTGTTGTCTCGTAATAATTTTTAAACAATAAAACATAAATAATGTCAGTAACATGAGCGCATAAGAGAAACTCAGGCTTGCTCATTAAAATGTAAATTGAAGCTGTATTTGCTGGTAATATTTAATCTAACTTTATTTACAAAGGTACGATGCCTCAGGAGAATCAAATGTATCGAATAAGCACTAGTTTTGTAATTTGAGTAGTTCATAGACTCCTAATCGTATTTAAGTATCACTAATAACAGTAATACTTTATTTACAATAATTGCACTTAAATTGATACAATGTAAACAAATTGAAAACAAACTACAACGGCACACTTACAGCAAGAAAAACACCTAAGATAAGTTCAAAAGGAACACCTATTTGCTTTTGATTTTGTTATTCATTTGGTGGGCCGAGGACGCGGGGTGTGGATCCACCCCACCCTGTAGGTTTACCAAAAATTTTACTCCCGCGATGTTTTGCCCTCACTCACTGCCGTAAGGATTATGCCGCTGTCTCGAAACATTATGGCACTTGCGTTCTTTTATGTTATTGTGCATTATTTTACGTATTGTTATGAAACGATTTTTGACGTACGTGCACTCATGCGGCATGCGTCAACGTTATGTTTTACTTGTCTACCTACGTATTGATTTACTTTGTTCGAATTTTTACTCGCGGCTGTAACATTTGTCTTTGTTTGTATTGTATCGCTATCAACGACTTTAAGTACGGTGTAAGTAAAAGTGTTTAAATACAGTGAACGAGTGAGCATTATCTACTGTTAGTTAACGACCGAAATCCGGACCTGTCCGGCGCGTCCGGTTCTTTGGTTACTGCACTAGTCCCTCCCCCCGCACCGAGGAGCGCGCCATGATCGCCGTCCGACTGCTCTGCCCGACGCGACGCGGACGCTTTGCCCGCCGTGCATTACCCGTTGCCCGTCAAAATACCGCAACATTCTCGCAGCCCGCTTAATTCCGCGTAAAATCGGCGCAATCCTCGCCTACTTTACGTCTTGTGCGTCGGTACCAAATGTCAACAAGATAATGACCGCCAATAACGAAAGAAAGTGAATGAGCATTTGTTTTTTTCATGAAAATAAAACGATTTGCGACGTTGAAACAGTTTGAACAGTGTGGGTGGTAGCAAAGCAAGTCATTCGCATAATGGGGAGCTAATTGAAGCGTTCTAAGCTTTCAAAGAACTGAAAGCACGTTAGGTAGACTACAAGGTCGCTAACAGCTTGTTACGACACTAGTGTGTGACGTCATCATTACGCGTTTGACATTTCAAATTTTCTTCAGAACTTTGGAGGAATATACAAAATACTCTTTAATATATTATGGTAATACGATAGTATTTGTATCTCGAGCACGTTAAATTCACGCGGGCCGCGCTGGCCCATACCGATCGCACAAGTCACAATAAAACTCTCGAACATTGTAGATTACTTATTGCGCGGGTAAAAAATTCATTTAACGATGAACGCCGACACCGATTGTCGCTAGAGGTCGACCCACTTTTAAGTAAGCATTTTGTAGGTCGTTTATCGTGGTCATTTCCCCGGCGCGAAACTGCCATGTAAACAAAAGACAGTAGTTCAGGTTCAAGCATAGCCACGCATTAAAAAAAAAAGATAGATTAGTCGTCTAGGTTTAAAACAAATTATTTTGCTAGTGGTGATGTCAATTTGTCACTAACATTTTAAGAGTCTATAATAAATATATTTTTTTGCCTGTCAACGCTCCCCATGTGCCAAAGATATTCATTGCTGAAGACTACGCTTCTGTAATAATCTAGAAATACAAATACAGTTACGTCTAGTTTAACCAATAACGGTTGGTATGTTATAGGAACTGGGTACAGTAGTAGTGGAGCCTATAATAGAGTTACGAATGACATTCACACCCACGTTTTCTTCGGTTGTACGATTCTATCTTTAAGTAAGTATAGAAACTCTGCTGAGTTTCTATATATTTCTATATGTTTCTATATATTTAAGTTTTTTCTCTATATTCCTGTTCCTGTGATCTGCCTTCCATTAATTCGTTGAAGGCTTGACTCAGTCAAAACTTTGGAGCATAAGATAAGGCTTTTCGAAGTATGTATGTACCTACTTAGGTACGGCGACAAGACTTTCTATTTATTTGCCGTAGTTATGATTTCATCTTCATTACGTGTATGTGTATGTACTTATCAGTTATTATTCCGATATCGTTTAAACATTGTGGGAAGTCTCAAGAAAATCCCGTATCAATTACCCCTCGCGCCTCGTCTTAATGAATATAATTACCCCCATTTTAGTGTCATTGTGTTTTTCCCAGAATCCACACCATGTTTTTCCATTGTAAATCGTAGGGCATATGTCAAGGTTGCACGAACTTAAAATACTGGAAAAGAAAACGTGTTGTGACAAAACGTAACGTACCGTACTTACGCAGTACGCACCCAGCCTTCGCAATACGATACTTCAACTAAAACGATATTCAATACTCGTTTGCCGTTTCCTCCTCCAAATTACAAAGTAATTGGACCAGCAACGAATGTTGTACATGTATGAGTTGTTGTTCGTTTTTGTGATTGCTTTTCGTAAGTACTGTTGCATTCAAGGTTGGAACTTTTTGAAATGTGTCATTAACAATTTTAATTGTAGATATTGAGACATGAAATATGTTCTAAATTGCGGTAGTTATGTTAAATCATTCTGATATAAGCAAGGTGGGGATATAAGACAATGGATGTATAATGGTCTACAACTGTACACTGATAAATGCAAGTTGTTTAATTTCAAGAGCTGCCAGACAAGAGAAACCTAATCTATTACGGAATGATGTCATCATTGAAATTCCGTTCGCTATGAAGATTCTGATTGTTAAATCAACAAAACTGTAGATAACGATTCTGTTTTTTGCCAAACTATTGTTTTGAGCTTTCTATTCTCAAAGCCAATAGGACAGCTTTAGTTAAAAGTCTTAAAGTACAATGAAGAGACCGATTCCAAAATGATATCATCGCATGAATACGGTACCATACCTCACGCGGCTGCTCACACACATCGATGTTGAGCTATTAAAGTATTAAGCATGATTTAGTTCACTCACGATATACCTAGATAACTGGATACTTCAACAACTATACGGACTTTTTGAAAGGTGAACTAAAAACGGGTTATTTTTTATTATTTAAAAAAAAACTATGAATTTACTCGAAAATAAGAGGTGAAAAAATGAAAGTCGATGTAGTATACATATTATATCCAAAACAAAGGATCAAAAAAGCTACGAAATTTAAAGATAAAGAAATAGAGAATAATGATCCGAATGGTACTAAAAACATTTTAATACTAAGTGTATGCACAATTCTGTCCCAATAAGGGCAAAACGCGTAATATCAACATTGCTAGAAGGGTATGTAACCGATACTCGGACTGTGGCGAGTTCTCGACTACTCGCATGTTATTACGATATTTATGTGCCGAGCACTGCAGAGTAGCGATCACGTGCATACGTGATACACATCATGAACACTTTATATATAGATGTGTCTCCATTAACCTCTTTACAGCTACTTTTGAACAAAGAGTTTTATTTTGGAGATAGAATTTTATTTTCATAAGTCGAAGTACTATTGACTATTTTCTTAATGTTTGATTAATGTCGACTTTCGCTTACATTTGACAAATGTGCAATATATATAAACGTCAAAAGTGTAACTCTTGTAAACTGGTCCAAGTATACTTTTTGTAAACTGTTTCTCAAGTCAAGTATTTCCTAATCATCATAAATATTCAAGTAATATAAGGGGCACAATTGTTTGTTTGTACATGTGGTAGGGGTTAACACAAAAACGGCTTATCAGATTTATGTGAAACCCATAGTATCACGATAAGCTATCGTTTCACAGGACCGTATAATAACAACAAATACGTGGAAGAAGTCGTTAAAGCTTGCTCTGTTTTGATTGTTTTTTATTAGGGTAGGTATGTATGTAAAACTATGGGAAAGTAGGTAATAATATAATTTAAATAGTTTTTTGTTATAATAATTAATTTTTCAATCATCGTCGTCAAATAAGTTGTGCCGTATTTATTAATACGGCGGATATTTTTTCTGTGCAATCTAATCGCAAAAATGATTTCTCAGATACTTAATTTTTTTTGCGGGAAAGTCCGAAAGGGATACCGGGACCTTGGCAACAGGCAACTGAAGGAACACGGGTGAGTTTTAGCCAGTAAAAGTCTGTTACGCCCGTCCGCTCCACCCAGAGCGGGAGAAGTCATTTGATGATTTCCCAACCTAAAAAAAAAAGATACTTAAAAATTTACTGACGACAGATTTTTTTTTTTTTTAGATTATCTAAATATTTTCTAACTAGGCCGCAACTTCATTAGCGTGAAATTTATTGGTTTAATATAAAATATCCTAAGCCACTCGGCAAAACTGTATCTTCCCGTTAGAGAAAGAATTTTCGATATCGGATCAGTAGTTCCGAAGATGACCTCTTACGTACAAACTCACAATACCTCTTTAAGATATCAATAATATATATTAATAGAATAGTATAGATATCTAAATTCTATCATACCATGTCAACAGATATGAATAAATAATATTATTATACTTTATTAATAAGCCGTAAATAAACTTATTCACATAAATTCCTGGAACCAAATAATATTAAATTCAGAACATAATTTTGATTGCTATTTGTAAACCGTTGTATTCATCAGTTTACAGTAAATACTACAAATATGGGTTTATTCACATCAACTGTTGCTTTCAATATACCTATTGGGGTGGACATAATGTGGTTACAGAATATATCTGTAAAGCTGTTTTAGTGATTAGCTTAAATATTGAAAACCCGAACTGTACCTACTCATTAACCAAATATTTTCGGAGTATGACCTAAATGAAATTAACGAGAGAAGAAATCTCTTCGGTACCGTTTGGAAGCACAGAAAATTAAGAATTAAATAAGGTGCCTATTTCATGAAAACCTTTTAATTTCATGAGAGATATACAGGCTGTAAGGGTAAACAGTCTTGTCATTCAAACCATGGGTAGTGAATAACAACAAAAAAAACGTTATTTTCATTAAAAGATTTTAATAAGTTTCTAAGCGACACCGTGCTCGCTAGCGAAACAGCTGTCTGAGAGAGGGGTCGCGTTCACGGCCGGTCAGGTCACCTCTCACGCGCCCCACCCGTGTTGAGATGCAAGTCCATTGCCTTAGCGCATTGGTGAAATATACTAGTGGTAAAAAAAATTAAAAAAAAAGTAATTTTTCATTGATTTTACGTTCTATACTGGTTTCAAAGATAACGGTGTTTACCCTAATACCCTGTATAAGAAATATAACTTTAATATAGGTTCGATATCGGTAAAAAGACACCACGTTATGGTACTAGATTAGTTAAGCTTTCTTTTTTTCTTTCGGTTTCATTAATTTTGGCAACTTTGAATACAGCCTGTATTACGACTTTTTATAAATAGGTAGAGGTACTTACAAAACTCATGTTTTAAGCACTTATATAACCAGTTTAATATTGTTTATGTATGCAAAAAGTAAATTTTAATTTATTATTATTTAGAGATGTTTCTAAATTAATTATTAACCTAAACATTGAGAGATTCCAAAAAAATAACGTTTATTAAATCAAACTACCTCCTACTAAATGACCTCCTACGTAAAATTTAAAAAGAAAACCATATAATGGCTGCTACATACCTTAAATAAAAACCAAGTAGATAGGTAATTAAATCCATTGACAAAAAAAAAGAACTATTCTCAAAATACATATTTCGAACTCGAACGCATTCATAATTCGAAGGACGTGGAAGCGATGTGTTCCATTTGTATAGAACAGTTGCATTCTGTAATTGACTTTACTGATAAACGCAGGCAAGGCCGCCCTGTATTGTGGGCGATAACACACACTGTCTACCACAGTAGTCAGTACCAAGCAAGTACCACATGACTTGCAGTGAATGGAATTTTTGTTTCTTTTGTTGCATATATGGCGTTTATATTCAGGACAATTCATATATTTCTCTTTTTGTTTTCTTCCTTTCTTTGCCCTAAGTTCAAGTTCAGTTCTGTTTGGCGCTTGCGTCATATTTTAATTATTTTCTTCTTTCTCTTTATTGTATTCGTATTGTGTTAACAAAAAAGGTGGTGTTTGTTATTATTTTTGTTGTTTCTTTTATTATGAAATTGTGTTGTCCGGTAAGCCATTTTGCGGAATCATTTGAGTGGCTTCTAGGTCCTCGGTTTTACTGAACAAAGGTAATTCATTAATCTTCTACGTCATTCGATGCAATTTGTATACCTACTAGACAGAGCTAATCGTTCTGTAGAAAATTAAATTGCGTAGGTATTTGGTAACTGAATTGGTCAATGCTTTCAGTCCCTAACAAATTTGTTCACGTTTTTGTCCCCGCCTGTCTTTTCAATACGTTTATTTCGTCACGAATGGATTTGATAATTGACCACTTATATGTCAAACCATGAAAACGGCATTGACTCACTGAATATGCACATTTTTGGGGTGACAACACATTCGGACTTTTCAGGATATGAATTGAAAAAATGCGCGAGCGGCATTCATGATTGTAGTGGTTGTTGTTCAGTTCAGTTATTTTAGCCTCAGAGCAAATGTGTTTCTATCTAGTCAGTCACCATAATTCATTCCTGAAATTCGTTTTAAAGGCTCCTGCAGACAGGCGCGACGCCACTCTAGTAAAACAGAACTATTTCCATGTACTTACTTACATAGTTTCATAGAAATTGTTCTACTACAGTCGCGTCGCGCCTGACTGCGGAAGCCGCCAGAAAGATTTCAATACCTACCTTATTTTTTAGGGTTGAATTTGCTCACATGAATATCCCTACATAGAGATATTTTAAGTACATAAAGCGTTGATAGATATGTGGGGCTATATGACTAAAACACGACAAAACCCTAGTTACCAAAACTACCGTTTCGTACCAGAAAATAAGAAGGTCAAATAATAACCTTTTCTGTGTCACTTAGACGGTATTTCAATCTAAAACACAAATTGGCATAATCTGAACTTCGAGCATACAAGTAAGACGTATATTGAAATCTTATCGTGAATAAATAATGTTATTCGAGACGATAAGTACCTACGTTTACGTACAAGACTGTGCGACAAGCTCGACAATAAGCGGATAGATTACCGCAATGAAGTGATTAATAACAAATAAACAAAGCGCTGTCATAACAACATAACATTGTGCTACTGAATTTTCACTAAATAATTCGATCGTCAACCTGTGATATTGTTGTGACCTAGATCTTTGGACATGCTCAGCGACAAATACCTAAGTTTTTAAATATTCAAGGACATTATAAAGGTCGCCAGGCAACCTTCGAAAAAATTAAAGCGTGTAAGTATGAAATTCTTAATTACGAGTATGGAACTCTGGGTAGTAGCTGTTAAATCAATGGTTAATATTTATGCTTTGCTGTTTTAATTACCGTAGTAGAAGTTTATGTTTGGGTTGATATTTCATTATCTTTACTTTTTGCTCTTTCTATTGACTTTGGAAAGATTATATTTGACAAAGAAGCAGACTCAGTCAGATACGATTTCAAAATCATCCTTTCTACCTTAGATGATTAATAGAGTTAACTGATATTTTAGAGGCGTGATAAATTAGTCCCCTTACGCCACTTTATCATAATTCAAAGCTACAATAACCAAAAAGTGGAGCGACGGCAAAGGCAAATTCAATAAATAAATAATGAGCAATATAGTTCGGTCGGCAACACGCGGTAGGGCCGCCTGCCGTGACTGACGGCCTGACGCGAGCGGAGAGAGCGGCACGGCCTCCGTCGAAGTGACGTCACTAAGGTCGCTGCGCGCTTCCTACAACATGTCAAAATCGCTCGCTATAACAACGATCGATTCCAAATTCGAAATTCACGAGTTAACATACTTATATCAGAATAGTATACTTACCTTACGTAATATAAAACAATTAAACGTTGATGAATTCCTTTAACTAAGGTATAATATTTTCAAAGTGGTGGATTTATTATCAGTTCTTTAGATTAACGTTATCTGAACAGCGAATTTGACCTTCGTAAATACGGTTTTACAGTACTTACCTAGAGCTTACAGGATTTTTATTTCTAACTTAAAGAGACTTACCAAAGTCAGATACCTTCAAGTTCAGTGTACAACATAACACAATAAAAAAAATCAATTTAATTTGTATTTTTAGCAAAAATCTCTTATTTAAAACGCATATTAAAATCTTACAAACCAAAGGTGTATTGAGCAATTGCGTTAAATGTGCACAAAAACGATAGAAAATTCCCATCATAATATAAATAATAGGAATTTATTATGAGAAGAAACAATGGCGGTGCTGGAGCGAGCCTTTAAAATCATAATAATACACTAGTTCTGCATTTTCAATAGGTAGGATATGGCACATCGATGCAATGAAGAATCGAAGCACATTCCTCGATCCATTAATTGATACAGCACATATGAATATTGATGAGATTTCGGTTCGTTTAGCGGAGGCGATTCGTTTTCTGCTCGCTTCCGGAATTTTTAATGACAATAACGTAATTACAGTATAACGATCCAATAACACGGCCCTTTACGAAACAGAATGCTCGCAATCAAGCAATAACAATGGCTTAACGTGCCCCGCTTGTTAAACTACGAAAAATGCTCGTACTTCATTAACCACAAGAACTAACCGTCTTTATTAAAAAATCTATCGAACTACTTCAGTAACATTCAAACAATTCACAAAGCAAAACAAAGTTTTTGTTATTACCCGCAGCCCGAACAAGGTCGCCACGCGAACGAAAAAACTTGATCCGCGTTCATTGAAAGCTTATAACTTGATGCTACATTGTCGAGCGGTCGGACCAGCAATGAAACTTGTTTGCGCGAAGAATACGATCGAACCGTACAAAACGCGATTTAATTATGTAGCCTGGCTTTGTATGGAGCTCGTTTTAGCGGAAAGTTAAGTAGAGACTCAAGTCAGCTTTGTCCCTCAAATAATAGCATACTCTCTGTTTGAGGTCCGTGTAGAAATTGTACTGCTTCCATATTGGCACTTGATTTAATTCTTCCTTTGTCAGTTGACATACTGCCTGCTTCGCTGTGGTTGTGCGCAGTGTCGTCACAGCCGCGGTGATTGTCAACAAACGCAACGTCGCTCAATGAAACGTGATTCGTCTACTTATTAGGCAATTATAAATCTTCCTTTAAAAAATTGTTTGTTTGTGGACGTGGAACGGAAAATGATTTTAAGGAAAAATTACAACGATGAAGGTTTATTATTTTTACAGAAATTCGTCATCAAAAGTCGACATTTGCACAGATAATGCTAGCATGTTTAATGTAGCGGTGACGCAAGAATAAGAAGCAAGTTACGAAATCCTTAGATTACTTAAACAAGAACAAGACTATGAAATTATAAATGTAACAAACGTCGAAGCTGTATCAATCACTGTTGATTACTTAAGTAACAATACACTCGTAGCTCTCGAGTTTACACACATTGTTTGAGCTGCGTCAACTACTTAAAAATTCAAGTTGGTGAACGGCGTTAAATGTGGAACGAATGCCACTAATACGCTATGCAGAACTGCAGCATGGCGTATTATAAAGATACATATAGGTTACACACATGCCTACCTAATCTCATTTGTGGCTGATTGGTCCAACTCGCTCTGAAATAACTAAAATAATACGTCGCGCGGTGAACGCTACTGACGGGCAGGCGCGGGAAACGACGAGAACTTGTGAGCTACTGCGAGATTTGCGAGATCGAGAGATCGAGAAGTCGAGAAACGGGCAACGCAACGTTAGCCCGCGCTTTGTTGATCGGTTTTTATGTCCAGTTTCATGTCGATGAGTTATAATTGACGCGGTTTTATAATGGTATACACGGCTGACACGGCACAGCCATCAAGAAATGTTGCGCTGAATTAACTTGGATCCGAACGACTGTGCCCTAAAATCTGTCCATAATAATTGAATATAAGACAAAGCTTTTTAACATAATCTTTTTTAACTTTTTCCTGACGGTTTAAGAGATTAAGTAAGTTGAATATTTTGGTTTTCATCCAAGTCGTTCCAATTAGTTTTGTATCGTTTGTTTTCTGGTTATGTAACTAGACACAGGAATATTTTTCATCATTTTCATGATCTTTTTCGTAAAAAAGAAAAATATAGAAATAAAATCAAAGAAAACCCAAGTGCCTTATTTTTCTTGTCCATTTTTTTCTCAAAATTTTGGACACCACACTATTTTTCACTCTGTATATTAAAAAAATTGTCATTTGTTTCTCAATAGTTTACCTTTTCATTCCCTCATATACATTGAGGATATTTATTTTGTTCTTCACAGTGACATTGATTGAATGATAAGTAAATGATCTTCCTGCTAATAGAGACC
Source organism: Lithophane semibrunnea (assembly GCA_947363905.1). Classification (NCBI taxonomy): domain Eukaryota; kingdom Metazoa; phylum Arthropoda; class Insecta; order Lepidoptera; family Noctuidae; genus Lithophane; species Lithophane semibrunnea. Next base: position 5,866,971 of record OX376198.1, read on the forward strand.
GGTTTATCATTCATGCGTAGTTACTATTCTAAGGTCTTATTTCACACGGTAAGTATCTACACTTATACAAAATTATTATGAAGTTTTTACTTATTGGATAGAAAACCTGAAATAATTACTTACGTCATTACGTGATAGTCATAATTCTTTTGACTTTAAAATAAAAAATGCTCACTCATTGACGTATTTATTACAACTTGAGGGTGCGGGCAATTTCGATTTGAAATTGCCTACTTAAGTCTAATTAGGTAAGTACTTCTTATAAACAGTAAACTAAGAGATAATTAGGTAAACTAACGCTAAGGTACTACTAAGAATTATGAAACTAGTAATTAGTCATGCTACACAAAAGAGATTACTTACTGCACTCCTAGAACGCTTGATAACAGTTAAGTAAGTTCACCTTGACTGCCGCTAGATGGCGGCATCTGACCCCAAAACATTAAAAGATAATCACGAAACGCTTATTTTGTAATGTTCTTGCCACGGATTGATGACGTCACAACTCATGTACTGCAACATCTTTTCTGTACGTAGGTATATGCCTTATGAATGATATCCCAGATGATGCCAGCCAAAGCAAGGTCCTTTGGCAACTCTTGAAGGCATGTTTATACGTAGTATGTATGTATATATTATGTGGGTTTGCAAATCAGTGCAATAGCATTTGAACAGGAAATGGCAGAGTAAAGGCAGATGAAAATATTAACCATTAGCTTCCGCCAGCAACATATTATAGCCTATTTACTGATAATTTAGCATTCTACTGGTGAAAGAATTTTTTATATCGGTCTTTAAAATATTACTGTAGATAGTTCTAACAAAGCCTTTGGATAGGAGAAGAATAAGAGATTACCGATAGCACGCTCTATAAAATGTACAACAAATAAATGACAGATAATAAAAAGATAATATTATAAAGAAATAAAGAAGATAAGCTCGAGAAGCATGGTGATTAAGACTTATTAAATGTTTGTTAGCTTCCTGCAAGAAATCTTCCCAAGTAATTTGATGGCGTATTTCGCTTATTTCTTACACTTGACCTCGAAACCTACTTATTTGTAGTGCATAGGATATTTCAGCTATACCTACAATGTGGAGACAACAATACGAAAATAAATGAAAACACTGGCAATACTAATGCATAACAGTATTTTAACTATGAAATAAATTCTACCATCAAAATTATTAAAGTGATATTTTTCTACTAAATAGTAGTTTTTGCCAATATTTGACTGGCTATTGTGACTAAACTATTGGATATAATTATTTGATAGCATTTTTATACGCAGATTGGGAACTGCATTAGATATACGCAGTTTAATTTATTGTCGTCTCCATCTTGTGTAGAATAACTTTTAGTGTCTGTTCCACTAACTCCGTCAGTCTCATAAAAGTTATAAGTTGTAGTATAAAGTTGTTAAGAAACTAGAACCAAGTGCTAGGTGTCTCCGGTCAATAATTAGGTTCTAATACATATAATTAGACTTGTAATGTGCGAACTGATTACTAGTTCCATAAATCTTGTCAATAAGAATGTAGGTTGTTTAGAGAGATAGCTACTACTTTGTGCAGTTGGCAGCAAGTGGCAACAAAACCAGTATAAACTGGCCTTGCATTATATTGAACCTCCGTACTACGCAAGGCCAGCCCAAGGTTACTCCACTTCCAGTGGGGACTGAACAGACTTGAGGCTAGCTGTAATTCCGTACTACCTGAAATTGATGCAGTCTTTTCTTTCTTTTTCGTGTGGTTAGTGACAAACTAGGCTTGGAAGGAAAAATTACGTAAGTTTTCACAGATACTAACACCCGGTTTCTTATTTGAGAAAAGTAACAAATCTCAACTGATTATTCTCAAATACTGTCAAATACATAAGTATTGCGTTTCACAAGTTAAAATCAAATTTCAGAAACGCAACTGAAGACTGTTAAGTATGCTATCGGTCAAATATGAGTAAATGATGTTAATACTTCTGACTATTAGTAAATGATGTAGAGTAATGAGAGTATTACTCAAATCTTGATTAAAGTTTAAAAAACTTAAATCAGAAACTAAAAAATGTTTAAGTTTTACTTAAATACCGATTAGGACGTTCTCAAATTCAAATTATCAATTCAGAAACCGGGTGTTAGTCTACATAATTTGATCCAGTCTCCGGAATACTTTGGTACTTCCGTCTTAAAGCCTCTTACTTTCACATCACACAATCGTCTTTAACAAGATTACTCTTACTACTCTCCTATTTCTTTTTTCTCATGTAAAACATGCTTTTACCCATTTCAATGGTACTTCTTTGCCTCATAAGACCTCCATGAGCGAACAAGAGGTAGTTATAAAAATGATTTATAGCCCCAGTCATCAGTCCATAAGGGTCCTCTAGTTACAAATTGTTCAAAGAATCCCATTTATGACTAAGAAAATCTTACTGTTTCGAAGAAAAATTACATCGAGGCAAATTACAAAGCCTACGTCTGATTCCAAGGTAGGTATGAAAATGAAACATGAGCTAGGGTTTCGTTTTTCAGTGCATTGCGTCGTTTCTAATGTAATTTCGATAAAATTCTTCGCTTGCTACGTTCATAAAGAGCAATGGATTGTTAAATGGAAACCATTCTTGTTACCTTTTAACAGAACTCGAATATTGGACGCTAATTTGAGGATATTCGTTTCTACAAGGATAGAATATAGAATAATTTCTATAGCAACTATATGATTTCCTTGTTTCAAATCAAAGATCTGGCAAGAAGAAATAATTGTTTCTTAGTATTGAACAAACAAATACAAGGATGATTGAGGATGAAAAAGAGGTATTTGTAAGTTTGTATGTAATCTCCGGAAGGAAAGATCCAATTCAAAAGAAAAAAAACACTGGTCGAAAGCTATGTTATTCCTGAGTGCTATAAGCTTAATTACCTATATTTATATCATGCTTATTAGCCGAGCTATCAAATTTATTACTACACGGCCCAACCCTTCCAGCAATACATAGGAAAACCATGGCCCACTATCCATGGTCATGTATATGTTTAACAAAATGTAATTCAACCCAGACCTAAAGATAAACAGGAACCCTTAGAACGGATGGAATCTGGATTTTTTACTTGAACTATCAAGTTCTTTCCGAGCTCGAGTTTAGCTTTCCAGTTTCCACGGAATATTCCGGAGCGTTATTGTTTAACAGCTTTTCATTGTCGGCGTCGACTGGAAGCGTCGGAAATGAGTTTATGGAGGGAATTTTGAGCAATTTAATTAACATTTTGCATCATAGTGTGTGTTATTTTTTAGTGAACCTAATCAATCTGCCTAGCCCTTTCCCAACTATGTTAGGGTCGGCTTCCAGTCTAACCGGATGCAACTGAATACCAGTATTTTACATGGAGCGACTCCCTATCTGACCTCCACAACCCAGTAACTGGGTAATACGATACCCCTTGGTAAGACTGGTTTTTGTCAGACTTTCGGGCTTCTGACGACCCGTAACGACTTTCAAAGATCCTCGAATGACAGCCGGGACCAACGGCTTAACGTGTTTTCCGAGGCACGGAGGAGTCTCGATATGTAAAGATGGTCACCCATCTACGGAAAACCCCGGCAAGCGTAGCTTATCCATCATAAGGATTCCCAATACACAGTTCCAATCCGGATTTTAACAGAGATTGTTTCGAACATATAAATCCAATTACAGATTTGTCTGAAGCGTTAGCGATTCTCACAGTATTCGCTCCTGGCTAGATCAATGGGCCAAAAGACCTGGCTATTAATGAGATATACGAATATAAGAAAGTGAATTCTGGGTGTACTTGGGTGTTAGTTGCAATCGGTATCTGAATTAGAAACGTTTCACAAGTTTGGAACATATCAACCTGGGGGCTTAAAACGGTCACTTTAGCAGAATCATAATTATGAAAATATTATGAATCATCGTAAAATTTAACAAACTGACAATTCATAATATGATCTGCGTCTAATTCATATTACGAAATAATTCATCTGTTTGACAGTTTTCTATGGAGATTCGTAAAATGGTCCACAAATTATGAATGGAATTGCTAATTGACAGTTGGGATTCAGGAAATGAACTGCTTTTAGAGGAATTACTAATGTGGCCGGTTTAGGCCCCCTGTTCCCCTAAGGGTTAGGCACAGGTGTACATATTATAGTACACCCACATTTCGCCAGTTATGTTCAAGTCCTATGTAATACGGCGCGAGCCTATTGTAATCAAACGGGCACCAATCCAGATTCCGGGCTGTTACTGACAAATTCAAGAAGTCGACCAGCACCCTTACATTTTACAGCTAGGATTTTTTCAATTTTGTATTTTCTGAGCCTTCAATTCAGACTTACTTTGACTAGTCATAATTATAATAGCTTCACTACGTAAACTATCAAGTGACCTTCAGTTTACAAAATACATATTATTATTATGCAAAATCCTCTAAATGGTAGTGTCAATAAAGTCCCGCGTAGATTCATTTCAATGCTAGGTTTTGAATTTTATCAAACGTGTTTCGTAGAATATTTTTTAATAAACACGTTCTAGAAATCTGTAGCAACTAGATTTGAATTTCTAAGGAAGGTAGTTGATAAATTCCTACTTCGAGACATGATTGTATTTTGAAGCTATTCATCATATAGTATCATGTAGAATACAGACGTTGGTATGTAACGTGATCAATGACATTGTATATACTAACTAATGGGATCGAGTTCAGGGATTACGGTCGTTCAATTGAATGGTTGACGGAAGTAGCTGTGGATGCAGCTAAACGCAGTATTTTTAATACAACTTTATATAAAGCTGGCGATATTGTTGACATCGAAACGTATTATACGTTTGAAATAGTTTTACTATAATTACAGTTAAAGAGTATGTTTCATAAAACAAAATATGAATATCACAAACAAATCCCAATTTGAATCGCTAAAATTGTAACAATTTCCGCGAAATAATTATTTGGAAACACGTGCAGCATTCAAATAAATTAAATATTACGTTCGAAACAGACGAAATTGCTACTTATCTATATTTTGTGTTGTTCACGAAAATAAACGTTGCCTTTCTGCCTGCTTAACTAAAATTGAAACTGAATATTACAGAACTGGACAGAAAGGTAAGCATAGGACTCTCTAATAGTCTAATACACTTCACCTTATTGATAAACAAAAAAAAAACGAAATTCTCTGTCTCCATAGTATTTGTCCAAAGGTCGGAGGTTCAATGCCTACCCGTTACTTTTTTAATAAAAAGCTTGGTGCTATTGTGACGATTAACACGTCTTGTCGCAACGAGCAGAATACAGATAGCGACGTCGGTTCTGTCTAGACTAGGGAATATGGATTAATCCTGCGTTGCTACATATCCGTCGGTTTCAATTTAAGCAAATTTTACTTCTTTCAGTTTTTTTTTCAATGCTTTGTCTTTGTGTATTAAGATGATTAGTTTGATTGGAATTTTGGCAATGATGTTGATTGTCATATACTAACTTACTTGTGTCATGTTCGTCTCATAGAACACAAAGAGGAGTTTCTTGTATAGTTAAAACGTTACTTTTTGTCATAAAAATGGCTTAATTTTCCAATGTATTGGTTGTGTTTCGTGGTTATGTGTATTCATTGCAAAGTTTGGTGACTCTTCAAAAAAAATACGTTCCATGGAATTTATTTAACCTTTAATCAACTTTGTGGCCTTCATTCAACTTTATTACCAGAATTCCAATATTCAACTTTCCTTATAAAGTACGAATATAACAAACTTGACACAAATATTCTATGATATATTAGGAACATTTGTTTGTTTAACTACTGATAACAGTTTCTACTAAACATTAACTACGATTTACGTTTATTACTATGTAGTATGCTGTCCTAATTGGTAATTTTATGTAAGTCAGGGTCACCCTTAGATGAGTAGCTGGTTGTTAACCTTGGTGAACTCTTTTGACGTTACTTTTAACAACCACCTTTAAAAAGTCACAAGTTCATAACAAACACTAGTTATTCCTATTCGATGATACACCTCTTGTGATTTGATTTTTTAAACCTAAAACGTCTACTTTTAGAAATAGATTCAAACACGTTTCCCAGTTTTTTTTTTTAATAGCGCCTGTCAGGAAACTCGATTTATTATGCAATACAATTTAAAACTTTTCAACAAACAGTAGCAAATCCTGAAAATGATACGAGTATGAGTGTATTGCATTAATAAACCAATAGGAAGTACTAAGCACAATAAATTAACGAGAAACGAGCTCTTAATATTGTTTATAGTCACACTAGGGCATAAAAAGTCGACACGTGTCATATGTACTCGCACTAAGGTTGTGCAATGAATAATATTTCTTGCTACAGAAAAGAAATATAAGTTAGATAAGGTATAATTACTTCATGTGTTGGCTTTGTATTTGTTACCAATTGCTGTTCATTAGCTGGCGGAACTTGGATGATGTACGCTTTTTCTTTACTCTTATCAATGTTATACCTGTCAATACTTTGACGGTTGACGAGTTGACGACCACATCTCTTTTTGTCTACATGAGGTTCATCAAACTTGTTATAAATACATCCATGTACAGGAAACTATATTCTTCAGATATAGTGGAATTATTGTTTCAGAGGTAGGTACTTAAAAGAAGAATACAGATTTCATTGTATCAAGAATTCAAGCTGTGATATATCAAGGTAAGGTGTAGTTTAAGTTAAAAGTGATTTAATGTTACCGAATGAAGGTTGAACCGCAGCTTAATAATCCTTTTTGAAACAGTGTCATAAAGGACTCAGGTTTTTGACTCTTTAAAGGCAAGTTTAACATAAACATTGGACGTAAAGGTAGCAATAACACACTTTGTACTGGCTCGACACTAGCTCGTAATCATAATAACCTACCATTCGGTTGACTTTTACCACTTGCAAAAATACTGGTAAGAGGGTAATAAATTCTTTCTCCGTCCGTCACTGACCGCTATGGGCCTTTGGCTGACTTCATTGCAATCTTTGTTCAGAGTGGATTCTTCTGGGGGATACAATCAGATTATTTTCGTTGTTGCATATTGATTTGTGTATCTTGATGACATCATACATTACTTAAACTTTGTTTGATACTAAAACTAACATATTGTGATTTGAGAAAGATTTAATTGCTATGTACTTCTTGCTGAACTGCGGTATTAAGTCGAACCTATGGTAAATATAGTTAATGTATTTTTGTAATGTAAACCGTGTATGGTTCCATACAATTCAGGTCAAAATAGGCTTCGTAATAGTTTTAATTCATTTTAACTTCAACTTTAATTAAATAAGTACGTATTTGCAAAACCTTTTCAGGCGTTAACTAAGAATTTAACAATGAATTGTATATGATTAAATCTAGTATAAAGGCTAGTATAAAGTTTGGCTGATACATAAACCCCAGTTTTGAATACAAAAGTCAAAGTTATTATGTACTTCATGTCTTTGTTTGTTCTCATACAAGGTTTACGACAAGTTATTTTTCCCTTTTTATCAAAAACCTTCATTTCAATCGTGTAGGTAGTGAGCACTGAGCACTAAGTAGTAGAATGTTTATTTATTTAAGTTGAAAGGCCAACAAATGATATATGAATACAAATAAAATTTTATAGTATTCTCGAGTCTCGTAGAATGAGAATCATGTTTTAATTATTTATTCAGACATCATAATTACAAATAGAGATACGTAATGGGAGAAGACGCAAAAATATGCCGTGAATTTTATTACAAAATAAGCAAGAAAAAACAATAAAGAAGCAATTATCTTAATTGTTTAATAATAGTAATAATTAATACGAGTAAACACCATCATTACCGATGTTCATTACCAGTAATTTAAATGTTTATTGTGGCTGGCAACACTAAAGAGCGGGTAGCAAGGAAACAAAACTCTTTTGTTGTTGAAACTTTTTACTACGACACTGTAGTTAGAAAAAAGTTTATGTGTAGATAACTTGTTTGTAGAATTAGTTCCAAAGTTAAACTTTTCTAAAAATTAAAGGAATTGAAACTTGTTCTTAAAAAAAACAAGTGCACACTGCACTTGCTTTGTAGCAGCCGGTATCCATTCGGCAGCGACAATAAGGCAATAGCATCCTATCGCGTGCAGGTAATACATACTTACCCGTATTATGAACGTATCTTTAATCTTTTAGTACTTTTAGTGTATGACCACATGACTATACAGCTGCATGTTTAGAAAACGTATTAATAGTTAATGGTAATTTCTCGTCAACTCGATCGCATACCGATTCGTTACGTCATGGCCGTCACTAGTCCCTCCCCTTCTCCCTTGCCGTAGTCCCTACCCCCTCCTACTGCTAAGTACTTTATCAATCACTTGTGAGATTACGAAAAAGTATTGCAGTGCAATTCGAATGTAGTGACTTTTTAGTTTTTGAAGCTGTGTGTGTGTCATCCTTAAATGAGGTCAAATAGGTTTGAATCGCAATGATCTTGCTAATACATAGTCATAGGTATGAGTACTCACCTATAGTTCTAAAAGCAAGGTCAGTAGAAAAATACTTACTAAAAGTGGGTACCTATAAATGTGTAAAAGTTTATGATAATTCGTCGTTTTTCTTGCAGCTAATTAATTACATCAGAATGCATTAACGAGGACTTTCTTCTAAATCGCATTAACAAATTGTAAGTCTGTGCGCCGCTCCACTTCGACACTCATAATTATAAACGTCAGTTGATGCTATATCAATTAGTGCGTGCCAGATGCCTTTCCACGGAAAACCAGTTTCGGCCCTTTTTATCGCCGCGTTGAGCGTAACCTTTGTTTCTAAATAGCTGCTCCCTTTACGCTTTACTACTTGTTTTACTTGTAAATAATTAAACCAACTCTGATAATAGTACGAAGAGTCCGCATTTATAAACTATAAAAAGTGAGAACAATGAGAGTTACATAAAATTCAATTACGACAGAAAAATAAACCGACATAAAAGTAAGTCGATTGTGTCCGGCCGACGCGACTGTAAAAAAAGTTTAGTGAAGCATTTGCCTACCTGCTAATTAGACAAAGAGCTCGCGATCGCCGCGTCAGTGACAACACGGTACACAAACATGCACACACTGACACATCCGAGCTACGATGCGGGAAGCGAGCGAGAATCGGCGGGCAAACGGGCGGGTTCGCGCGTCTGTCCGCGGGCGGCTATCGACGAACACTGGGTTCAGTGGCTGCCCGCAATGCACGCGGCATTCATCGGAGCAACGGCAGAACGGGCACGAGCGAGCGCGTTGAACAGCTGATGGGCCGGCTGCCTCGGCGCACACCTGTGTGCCGCACTCTCTCTTTCCCGCACGCCAGCCGCCGGCGCAGCGTCTTGCCCTGATATCGGCGTGACGTTACCGCCACATCGCCGCGCTACGCATGAACCCCGTGTGAACGACACTCATGTGCCACATTATCTCGACCAAATGTCGCTACTGCATCAGCCGCCACCGCCACCACACGCTGTTGCTAGGTCAATGAGATCGTGTCCACTGACAACACCACGACCAACATCATAAGTCTGCCGAGTGCGAAACGATGTTAATGGTCTTTGTAATCTAACCACATGCTTATTAGTACAGGTCCAACGGCCAGTCAATCGGCGAACGTGTACAATCAACGATTTGCATTGCATTTGGAAATATCCAAATGTACAACTATAACATACAAGATGAATTAGCAGAATAAGAGTAGCCTTGCAACAGTGAACAAATTCCTTACATGCCGACGACGTGCAATAGTACACGCAGAGGCCAATCGGTAAGAGTAATTTTGGCAGATAACAATTAGCTTTACTTGTGTTAGCAGCTGTGAAAAACAAATTCATACATAAATACACAATGTTTGGTGTTTACAATGGTAATGTATTCAAAATATTTGAAGCTTTTTGTATAAAAAATTATAATAGCGTTAATGTAGTGTTTACTCTTCAGATAGGTGAAGTGTATTCAGTTAAGCATAATACATTGAGGTAATGGTTAACTTTAACGCCTTTCGACACAAATACTAAGATTGCTACTATGATCTTCTTGGAATGTGTGACCGCAGTCTCTTTTCAATTTTATTTCTCACTGTCTGAATCTAGCTTTACTTAGAATTTGTCTGGACCTACATTTTTTCAGTTCTCCTCATTTCCTAGCTGAGAACAGTAGTTCTCTGAACCTACCTTCGTCGTTAGATGGGCATTATGAAATATTTGAGTGGCTGGCTGTATAGCTACATCTTACGTGATCGCTGGCATGCCGCACTTCGGGACTTTCACAACTTTGCTTCTAATTTGTGATCTTTGGAAATTAGAAGCAACCGTATGCTCTATGCTCTATGCTGTAACCGTATGCTCTATGATTTTTAGATTTACTATAATTAGCACTTCGTCTTGTTTTAGATACGTATTATTATTTACTTACTACACTGAAAACGGTAAGCAAATAATTATTTATTTATTTTATTCTTTCTATACTTACTTACAATAATGATATTTATTTTATTACATACATATTTTAGTTCACACAGTAAAATACATAGAGATTCGACTCATACGACACAATATTTAAACAAGATGATTAATTATGATACAAGTACAAATCTATGTTTTGATTCCATTTGATCATTCGGTTCTCCTACATAAATACTATGTTACTTTGCTTCATCAGCAGCTACATACTGTTACTTTTAAATATTGCTTAATGATTAATTCAATTAGATCATACAATTAACTCAGGAATTTGTTGCACTTTCATAAACCTCCATACAAATGTAAATTACCCTAAAAGCAATAAACATTAAACTAATAAACAACCGCTCATATGCAACACTAAAACCATAAACACGTAAATTAGTGATGTGCACTTGACCAGACTTACTTTCCGGGATCACTCGACTGAACGTGCCGAGTGTCGTGTCGTTCGAAATTTAAAATTTCGACCGCGACCGCCCGCGCTCCCGTCATGACGACGGCCGGGCAAGGTTGGCGCGAACACGCCGCCCGTCGAGGTCATTGTACACAGATTTTGATGTCCCAAATACCTAATACAGATAGCTAGGACATCAAACTCCGTAGTACAGTACAAACGCTTATTGTAGTCGGCAAGTTATTGGATATTTCCCATGGTGATGTCATTGTTGTGATTCATTTATTGTTAGTAATGCTCCACTTGCTAAACCCTAGAGTTGCATCACTCGTAAAAACTAAAATAATCGTTGCGCAACATTTTATCCTTGCACTGCATGAGTGCATGTATCTTCTAATTTTGTCATGACTTATTAAAGGGGAACTGCTTTTAGGAAACGTAAATCTAGATATCATTGGAATTATCAGTAAGCAGCTTCTGCATATTATGTGTACACAGGTTTGTAATGCATGTGTCTTTTATACACTTTAAAACAAAAACTTATCAACAGCGCAAATTCTTTTAAGATCTCCGATCAAACTCGATCATTTTGCTGTCAAAATAAAAGTCTTCAAACTGTAAGTAAATAAGAAAAAGATTCACTGTTATAAGTTTTGTTTAAGTGTGTCAGTTGTTTTACAACTTTTTTACCAGGAAAATATAACAAATATTACACGTTGGACTCACTCAGTGATTAGGATACTTTATCCTTATAAACGTCATGATGGATTTTCTCACTTTCCCCAATGATGAGTATAAATCAAGCCAGGCTTAGCATATCTTCCTCCAAAATTTCCTAAATAGTCACCCCTCACAAAACTACATTGAAGCTATGTCATCATCATCTGCCTAGCCTTTTCCTAACTATGTTGGGGTCGGCTTCCAGTCTAACCGGATGCAGCTGAATACCAGTATTTTACATAGAGCGACTGCCTATCTGACCTCCACAACCCAGTAACGGGGTAATACGATACCTCTCGGTAAGACTGGTTGTCAGACTTTCGGTCTTCTGACGACCCGTAACGACTGTCAAAGATCAACGAATGACAGCCGGGACCAATGGCTTAACGTGCTTTCCGAGGCACGGAGGAGTCTCGATATGTAAAGATGGTCACCCATCCACGGACAAACCCCCGCAAGCGTAGCTTAACCTGACGGATCGGCCCGTGCGGCTGTTATTACTTAGCCACGAGCTCCTCAAAGCTATGTATAAATTAATAATAAAATAACTATGACTGGATCGTAAATAAAATACAAACTGTAGTACTTACAACAATTCTTTGTGAAATATTATTACCTATTTCACAAAGAATTGTTGTAAGTACAGTTTGGATAAAACAGTTGTTTACATTACAAGAGAGTATCAACCGAGAAAAAGAACAACATTTTTATAAGATAAACTTTATTACATGACAGACAGGGAAGCGAATGTTGTTCTTGAAAACGTTGTTATTAAGTTTAACACAGCCGTTTTGGAAGCTGAAAGACATGACAACGAAACATGCACTACGTCTCCCTTTAGAACCAGTAAAAGCAATCAAATCACCAACTTGAAGGTTTGTACAATTTGAAGACAATAAACTCAATCAGGTGTGTTAGTTCCCTGAATGTTTTCAACAAAGGGAAATAATTCAAGTGAACCAAATGAAGTGTTAACAACTTAACTGTTACCTGCTTTTGAAGTGTATTAGTTCTACGATCTTTCCTCTTTCGTGTTATTATGTAAAGTAATATTTTCACAAAACCATTCATTCATTCAAACCTGGTTCGTATTATAGATCTCTTTGTTCAATTTTCATGAAAATGTTGCACATAGGGTTTGAATTGTATCCAGAAATTCAATCATGATACTCGTAGGTAGCTGTTACCTATATCGTTAATTTGTTTGGTCCAACGCAACGATTTCATCGTGTTACTTGTAACTCATCTATAGCATTAGAAAGCACATATTTAATTAATTTGTTATTCAGAATTCATTATTTTGATATTCATACTTACGTTTCTAGATATAATAATTATGTTACTTTATTCAATTTCACTATCATTAATTTTCAACTAATAGGTGTGACAGAGACACTTCATTTTCAGCTTTCAGCATTCTGATACAATCTCACCGTGAAAACTTAGGTGAAGTGAGCCTTAAGTGAGCTATCATTCCACTTCACCTAAGTTTCACGGTGATCGGCAGATCACCCTTTTAACTTTCATGAGCTTATTGCGATTAGCTACTAGTATTTTCAATACCAATTTACTAAGTTGAAATTATAATTTCAAGGCATTTAATACAAATGATTAAATGTTTCTCTTTAATCTCACAGATTGTTATTTAATGAAGTTCAAAAGGCCATCCAACTGGCTAGCAATGTTACTGACATGGGACTAGCCTGAAATATGCTCAATCCGAAAAAAAAATCGTTTCAATGCCAGTGCGGCGAATGCATCGGGCTCCCATATCCACAATATGTTAAAAAAGCACCGACAAATAAAAGACAAACGAAAAATTCGAGACAAACGAGAGTTTTTGAGGTTTTTGATACTGGATTTTTAGAACTAGTGGCCGAATTGTTAACCGATACACCAAACCGACGCCTTTTTGTTTCCACACCTTGCTGTGTAAACGTTGATGGATGATAGAAAGCCTTACCAACGTTGCCTATCTCAATAAGAAAAGAAAATATATTGCTTACTACAAACATCACTTTATCAGGGCCAAGAATGAGCAGTTTCAATTAACAGCAGACTAGCTATTATTAAAGAGATTCCTCTCAGAATTACGTAACTTACCTACAGAACACAGATCTCAATATCACAATCTTGGAATTATTTTTCTCCGCATTTATTACAAAAGAATGTAACTGAAAGCGTTTTCCGTTTAACCTGTCAGTTTCATTCAAGCTATTATCTGAATATTATCGTCTTTATTTCGTAACGAGTATATATATAATAAATCGTGTTTGCCGACTATCTATCAAAATATATCTGTCTACCCTTCTCAACGGTGTACATAGTTAACCGTTTGTATTTCGTGATTAATATTTGCTACATTTAGTTAATCTTGGCTTATTTCAAGTTCATCCATTTTATCCCTTAAAACTTACATAAGAAGGTGTTGGTTTTTACATCTGCTTTAAATTTGAATTCTTCTTTTCCAACTGACTAAACTTTCCACAACGGTAAAGATTTGTTTAAGTTTCTTAATGAAGATCAACTTCATAATAGATACTTCCTACAAATTATTATTTTCATATAATGTAGTTACTAGGTATTGCTTTAATTTGTACATAATACATTGAAACATCATACATTGAAACATCATCATTGTTTTATCATATGAACAGCGAATCAATTTTCACGCCTCCACCTTTAAGACCTAGGCCATTTTTTTATATATTCGTATAGATATAGGAATATCATAAAGACTATGAATGAAAAATCTAAAAAAAAAACGTGATATTTCGCGGGTTAAAACTAGTTGCAAACAAAACTGTTGCCGACATTATTTAGTAGTTATTGACAGGACTAAAATTACGAGATTTGTTTAAAATTGCCACAGCACTATCTGGGACGTATGCCTCTGAGGGGCAATTAATTATTCTACCTGCCGGCTCGCCGACGCAGCCATTGTGCCTCGACTCGAACCCTTCCCCTCACTGCCTATTGTCTTTTTCTATAAAAGTATATTCACGCCTCTTACGAATCAACCGGCACGGATTTTTGGTCAAATTTTCAAAAGTCGGCTCGTTCGTCTTTGATATTTCATTTCGTTTTATTATTTTGCAAACTATTTTCATCCTTATTATTAGGTCAGTTAAGTTTATATTCTTGTGATCTAGCTTCATCTGTGTGGTCTCCATGAGTATCAAATATTGAATTATGTTGAACCATAAAGTCTGTTTTATATTTATGTCGTAATAGGTTAATGATGAAATGAACCACTTTGAAATCATTAAATACTAAATTGAAATTGATCTGAATATACTAACACAAGTCATCGGTCAGTGAGATTACCTCATATTGTAACAACATTTATACCTCTTGAATGTTGCGTGATAGGTACTAAACAGCAAAGTTAATTTCACCTATAATTTGCTGTCATCCGATTAGCAGCTTAAGCTAAACTAGCAATCTCGGCATAATCAAGCTACAGCACTACGTCAACAATTCCGGGAAACTAAAATCTTCCCGCAATTTCCTAATACAACGATAGCGATAAGTATATCGTAGTGATGTACTTACACCGCAATCCTCGGTTCGTCGGCGCCCGGCCCCGTTTCCTCGGCCGTCGGCGCGCGGGGCGGAGGGGGGAAGCAGCGGGGTGGCGCGCGGGGCGGGGCAGCCCCGCTAAACGGGATGCGCGCCTCCAATTTACATTTATGAAGTCCCGTAACAGATTCCGGGATGTTTACTTTCGATAATTAAAAACGTCTCAGGTGTGGTGTAAGACGCATAATAGAGCACTGATCCGGGCGATATATTGGTAATTGTAGTGCACCTATTAGCTGCTGCTTTTTTGTTTTTGCTATTGAATGGATGGCCAAGAAGATTGTTAGAACTACCAAAACACAGTACAAAAGCACATGCAAAAGTTCAATAAAAGTTAAGAAAGTACCTAGAAATTGTTTATGAAATAAAATAAAATTGGTTTACTCAACCCGCTACTTACAATTATTTATGTAGCATCTTCGAGAATACACATAGGTAATATAATATTGTACCGTTTATAACGTTTGTAGAAACCTGAATTATTTACCTGCTACCTACGCACTACGCACCTCTATCATCTAAGACAGATAAACAGACAACATTTAAGTCTAAGAAATTTTCTACCTAAGCTTACTCATGGGATACACGGTTTCTAATACAGTAAAATACCGTTTGTAGGAAAGTTTACATCATCGTCCAGCAGTAGAAATAAAGAGAGAAAGAAAATGCTTTCATTGGCAAAAAAACACCTTAAAAGTAGGAAAAAAAATACAAAAAGTGCTCAGCATAATGTCAGATGGCAACACTAGGTATTTACTACCCTACCTGACGCTGGTATGTAGATTAGTTGAATGTGTGTAATAGAAGTAGTAAAGCTTATAACATTTTTTTGAACTTTACATTACGTAACAAGGACCTAGCCTAGGTCTTGAAAAAGATATATTACAAAATAACTAAACACAAAATCCTAATCCTAACTAATATTATAAATGCGAAAGTGAGTTTATTTGTTTGTTACGCTTTCACGCTAAAACGGCTGGACGGATTTGGATGAAATTTGGCACATGGTTAGACCATACCCTGGAGAAGGACATAGAACACCTTTTATTCTGTTATTCCCACGGGATCGAGACTTATGCGGGTGAAACCGGGGCGCAGCTAGTTACCTTTTAATTTATTTTATTTATTCAAAAATCTTTAACAGTAACATACCTAAAGTCTGCCAAATAGCAGTTTTCATTTAAAAGAGTGTCCGAATCTCTTGTCCATTCTTCTCCATAGAAACCTACAACGCTTTAGAATATAAATACAACAAATCAAAAAATGATTAGAAAAAAAAAATTGACAAATAAATAAATATACATACTTACATAAAAATGTCAGAATCGTATAAAAAAAAACAAAATATCGAATATAAAATTGACATATTTTAAAATGAAAAACAATGTCAAAATATTAAAAATAAAAATTATATAAATGGAAAAATTAATAAAATAAAATGTCATCTGTTTATTCCTGCAATATACTTACATACAGCTTACTTCAATTTCAGTCCTTTATCTAGAACGCTTTTCCAACGTTTCTCGCTATTTCTTTTTTATATCGTTGCGTGTTCCGAGACAGTTTACCAATGTCCTGGACTGGACAACGAAGGAAGTCACCGCTCTGTATTTCACTGATGACCACACCAGATTGTCGAGTGTGGAAGCCTATATAGATCCTACAACGGCTACCACTGGCTGTAAAAAAAAAGTAGTTTTATTTCATAATAAGGTAAAAAAAAATAAGATATCTAAAGTATCCTAACTAACTTAAATAATTAATATTTTAAATAATTAATATTAAAAATGCGAAAGTGAGTTTTCTGGTTTGTTTGTTACATTTTCAAGTTATAACGGCTGAACGGATTTGGATGTGGCACATGGTTAGACCATAACCTGGAATAGGATTAAGTTAGGATTAGGATAATTATATAGTTAGGATTACCTACTTGTGTGTGAAAGAAAGAAAAGAAAGAGGAAGTATAGCTCCATCACTTTCCCACACTGAAGTGAGATTCAAATAATACTATTTTATGAAGTTGTGGTAGGCCCAAGTTCTATAAAAAATCTCATTTTGTACCTAGAATCGGGTAATCTAATGCCGATGAACTAACTCTAAACTAAAAGATCGGATTTAGATCTAATCCAATAAACGCTAGCTAGCTTGGATCGACAAAGTGCGGAGGCGAGAATCGATGACATTTAAAATTGATTAGATAATGGCAAAACCAAACTAGAATCTTTATAATTTAGCTGAAGCAATCAACTAAATTATTTTACTAAAAGACTAAGTTAGCCGTGGACATTTTATAATATATTTTATTGTATTTTTTTTTTGTTTGAAGTATTATAATTATTTCGATAAGTTGAGGTGTCAAAATACTTTATAGTACTTTATAATGCATTCTTGTATCAGTAGGTAAGTCTTCTACATTTAAAAAACATCAAATACTTAAATACAATTTAAGTGTCTGCTTGTAATGTCAAAATATCAGCTTTTTAATAAATGCATATTAATAGGTACCTACTTATAATAAAAATAAAACATTTTTTTTTTATTTGTCTTTCTGTTTGTTCCGGCTAATCTCCGAAACGGCTGGACCGATTTTGACGGGACTTTCACTGGAACATAGCTGATGTTATAAGGCGTAACTTACTTATTTTAGAAAGAGAATTATACCACGTGGACGAAGCCGGGGGCAAGCAGCCTTGGAAAAACCACTAGTGTGTTTTAATAGAAATTACCAACAATCGTAATTAAACTCATTTTCTTTCACCTTAAATCAGAATAGTAGAGTTGCTGCTAAATTGTTATCTATCCAAAAACGAAAAATTTGAGCCTATCAACAAATGCTTTCATCGAATTATTACAGAGGGTGGTTAATGGTCCAGGAAAAATAGTACCCTCAGGTAAGGGGTAGCACAAAAGATGCAGAAGGGGCGATCCTTGTTCGAACAACATAAGGAACGAAATACAAAGAAACATGAAAAGTTAATGAACAAAACAGTATTAAATAGTTTTACTGTTTGTGGGAAAATTGTTGATGCATCAATAAGTAATTGTTCATGGTATAGAGTGAATTGTGGAATTGTTTACATTACAATACAATACACCATAGCTATGCATCGACTATGACTGCCTGTGATGATCGTGATAATATCTTCAATTAGAAATATAACGTCTGGCCCTAGACAAGTGACAATCGCTTCGAAAGCATTTCGTAATTCTGCAACGACTTTCAACAGGATTGACTTTGCTTTTAGATAGCTTATGACAGTCCTATACATTTTTGCCTTTTCCGTCATCGTTATCGCTCATAGAATGTCACTTTGTCTAGGGCCTCTGAGGGCCTAGACAAGTGACAATCGCTTCGAAACCATTTCGTAATTCTACAACGACTTTCAACAGGCGAACAACAACTTTCGACATAATCTTTTCGATAGCCTATACATTTTTGCCATTTCCATCATCGTTATCGCTGATAGAATGTCACTTTGCCAAGGGCCTCTGTTACTGTTAGCCTGTATAATCCCACTGCTGGGCAAAGTCCTCTCCCCATGACTAACAGCTCTTTCGACCAAGGGCTATTGTGGTCGTTTGATGGGTTTTGACACAACATAACAATTTTTTAATCCCCGAAGGATTAGGCAGAGGTGTACCTATAGTACATTTCGCCAGTTATGTTTAAGTCCCATAGAATAGGGGACGAGCATATTGCCATCAACCGGGCGCAAATTTAGACTCCGGGCTGCTACTGAGAAATTCCTGATAGAAAATTCCAATACAGCTTTGCCCACCTGGGAATTGAACCCAGGACCTCATTCGAAAACGAAGCGCTTGCGACCACTATAACAACGAGGTAGTGCACCGCGCGACTAACTTATCTACTTATTCACGAACGATCTAAATAAAGTCAAAGACTAAAATCGTTCATTAAAATTAAAAGGAGGGCAGCCTTTCATATCCCAAAATTTCGTAGTTGACGATGTTCGTCCGAAGGTATCTTGATTCGTTTTTAAAATCTCGTTCCACCTATTTGTTTTACCTATATCTAAGTATGAGTCTAATCGTTAAGCTGGTATAACGAGGGCGCCTGTTAATCCTTAATTATTTTCTTCTAATAATACTTAATAAAATTATTTTAATTAAATCTATTCTATACCTACCATAGATGACTCTTTTCGTGTCGCTTAAAAATAAAAAAGAAAAGCAACTTGATTACTTTAGAATAACTTAGAGTTTTATTTATAATAGTTATGTAATGATTAGCGACTGTTTAACCATACATTTTTGACGTTTATATGTCACTTAAATTCAAGCAAAGTATATAAATAAACCCACAAGTGTATGGGCACAGATTCTTCCAGTTTAGGTCTAACAACAGGTATTGAACTGAGATAACTAAATCGTTAGCCAAACGCAATGCTGGCAACGTTAATCTAAAGTCATTCATTGTTGCTAAGGACCCCTGTAACAAAAAAAGACTGTGAAATCAAAATCAGTGCCACAATCACATTCCGATACAGCTGGTGTCCTTACGAATGCGCAATGTACGATTTCAAGTGCGTTTATAGAATGTATGCAGTATGAGTGACGTCACGCTTTCACTTGGCAAGTGCCTGCCTTAAACGATTCGATATATTCAATCACGTCATTTGGTAGGCAAAAGCGACCGTTTGTAGCCTGGTTACTAGTGATGTGGGTTTTTGCGAATTTAGGAGTAAATCTAGTTAACAAAACAGCATCACTGATGATGCTTGATAAATGAAGGAAAATGATAGAATATGAAAAAAAATTGAACAACTCTCAGTAGCAGCCCGGAGTCTGGATTTGTGCCCGGTTGATAGCCATAAGCTCGCCCCTATTACATGATAGATAGACAAACATTATGAAATGTAGGTAGGTATACCTACTGTAGAGTACACCTCTGCCTAACTCTTCGGGGATTACAGACGTAATGTTATGTGACAAAAAAGAAATAGCACTGAGTGCGAGTACGGTCTGCAAACTCCTAATGCAACAAAAAAAACACTAAAAAAGTGAAAAATAATTTTTTGAAGTCGGTTGTTTTTTTTTGTAAAAAGTTTTTATTTTTCACTTCTTAGTGGTGGTACCTACCCCACACAAGTTACTACCTGCTATGTAAATAACAGTGAAGGAGTCTAATAATTATATCGTCTACATAAACTGTGGGAAAAATACGTAATATTGAAGATAGCTAAAAAACTACGCAAGCAAACTTAATAAAATTTATATGAGACCATCTGGGGAGTATACCCTTTCGAACAAAAAATAATTTTTAAAATCGGTTCACAAACGGCGGAGTAATCGGTGAACATACATAAAAAAAAAAAAAAACAATCATCCGAACGTAGTACCTCCTCCTTTTTTGAAGTCGGTAAAAAGAAAACAGACACACAAAGCAAAAAATCTTGCAACAAGAAATGTTTTGTTGTAACGGAAGACCTTTTGCTCCTGATTTCTGTACCTTTGATTGATAGAAAGGCACGCCTGAGTAACTCAGGGGGATAGTTACCGAGCCCGGTTGAGGGCAATTAAAAATTGTGTCAGCGAAAGGATTTATGCAACATTTAACTATTATTTCCGATATCAGCTTTCATTTTACTGTCTTATTATGTCTATTGATTGATCATTCCATATTACATAATACACAACTATCTATTTGTTTAAAAATTCAATTACCTAATATTTAACCAGCCATTCAATTTACAATTCAGCTCCCTACAGACTGGTACCACTACTAAAACAACTTTTTAAATAAAACAAAACACAGTCGAGCTGTCGGTATTCGCCTTAATTTTTCTTATTGTTATTTGATACTTACTTTTGGGGCCGGTTCACAAGAACGTGACAATGGGCCCGATTATAATGACCGTCTGAAGGCCCGATGAATTCCATTTCAACCGGCGAGATACCCTAACAACTAGCGCCATCTAGGTAGCGACTGAGTAACAATGTGCCGCGCTCTCCCGACCCGAGACAGACCGTGTTTGGTTCCGTTTAATTTGCTGTAAATTCCAGGACAATTCAACGTTTTCGGGGTTTACGGTCTACTGTTTCCAGTTTAAAGGACTTGAAGACTGAAATTGTTTGAAAAGTTTCATGATGCATAGACATGAACTGGTTCTAATAAACTATGGGATCCAAAAATAAACTTTTAAAAGCAACTTTTGTCTTATAAGACAATCTTAAAAATCTAATGAGTGCAGTAATAAAATTTGCATGACTGGCACATTTTTACCTAGCAACAGAACGATTTGATCTCGATAAATGTCAAAATGTCGAATTCCTTTGGCTTTGATCCGGATATTAAGCATTACTTGGTGATTTTATAGATATCCAATAAACTCGTATGAAATAGTAGATATATAGACTAAATACAAGGTAGCTATAGAAAAGAACTTGTTTCATAATTAGACTCGTTGAGTTCGGAACTAATAACGGCAACATTATTAATCACTTTCGATTCATTTCGCTGTAACTGACAAGAGCAGCTAAAGTGGAACTAGCCGACTATAAATCGAACATTAAAGTTGCAAAATTGTAATAGCTTGTACTTGAAGAAAACTGACAAGTTATCCGGCTAGGATTTGATGCAAAAATCGATTGCAATTAGGTAATTTTACTTGGTACTACTAGCCCAAAAATTTATGGTATTTATTGTTTATATATTCTAATACATGAAAGAAAGATGACGAGAGACGATGATGACAATGATGCGGGACGAGCTGGAAAAAACAAACCAGTGGTCCACATTAGCTCTGGATCGCAAGCACTGGAAGTCATGAGTTTGAGGCCTTAAGATCCATCAGTGAGATGATACAGGCTAACAGTTCTAAAACATTAAAAGAACTTACAGTATGACACTTAGATGTAGCATCGGCAAAATTCGTAAATTCGATCACAATCCGAACTGAATGCGCCTTCAAAATCACCAATATTTATTACTGCTTTAGATGAAAATGATCTTTACGCAAACGCAATAACTTGTAAAGTCTTATAACCAAATACATTCGAAAAATTTAAATTAATGGATGCAAATTTTCAAATGTATGCTACCTACATCTAAATTTCGTACTGTAGGTATTTGCTTTAAACTGAACAATTAATAGATTTCTACATGAAGGAGTCTTGTTGAAATCTATATATTTTTTAGAAAGCCTTATATTCTAGTGTTACAATCGGCTCCATGTCTATCCAACTGGGAACATTTCAATCCGGTCTACCTAGAAGCGGAAAAAATCGATATCCTAAACGGAACGATTACATCTGCTATTTATTAAGAACCTCTGAGATAGAAGTAATAAATGGTGCAAATAAGATGTTCGACAGTCAACCAAAAGTATTGAACAGACTGCCAGACATTCACTAAGTGTTCAAATAAAGATATAGTGAACAATTTGGCCAAAGTCGCACGTAAAATGTATTTTATTGGCGGCAAATGGCTCAACTTATTATAATCAGCCGCGTAATGGCGTGTCTTTGGTCGAACGAGTGTAGATAAGTCTATGGTCTGGCGTATGTCCAATGAGGCGCACCGGGCACACGGCCTCTTTGATACAACGTGTTAACTTTTTTTGTAAGATCGTTTGTGCTTTTTCTTTTCTTACGTGCCTTTTATGAGATAAAATCATATTATGTGTTATGTTTTCTGTGTTACAGAAGCTGCAATTAATGTAATTAAGCAACTATTACAGGTAGCTACTTGAAGCAAAAAATATCAGTTCCAAAGAATTGAGAGACTAATTATTAATGTCAATAACTATCATGTTAGTATGTCTTATCCCCATACACGTTATATAATATATCCCCATATCCCCATCCGTATTACACTATCATATCTATGATCATAGATCTATGATCAAAGATATAATGTAATTGTAAAATAGGATAATATTAAGGGTAATTTTTGAGCTTCGTAGATATACAGGGTGTTAGGGTAAACACCGTTATCCCTGCAACCAGTGGTTTGGTTTCATTTATGGAACGTAAAATCAATGGAAAATTACAACTTTTTTTAAAATTTTTATAGACCTAAATTTTAACACAAGAGACGTAAGTTCGTTGCCCTATGCGCTAGGGCAACGAACTTGCGTCTCAACACGAGCTAGGGGTACGTGATGTGACCTGACCGGCAGCGAGCGCGACACCTCCCTTAGTCAGTCAGCTGTTTCGCTAGCAAGCACGGTGTCGGATATAAACTTTTTAAAATCTTTTAATGAAAATAACGTTTTTTTTTTGTTGTGTTTGGTCATTTATTATTATATTTAAGTCAACTACCCATGGTTTGAATGACAAGAGTGTTTACCCTTACATCCCGTATAAATAATAAATAAGATAGTGTTTCTTATTTTGTCTATTTTCAATTTCATTATATCTACCTATGACTCATAGATCTATGACCATAGATATGATAGTGTAATACCCAACCTAGAGAGCTTTAAAAAAAAGCCTTATCCAATTAATTCGAAACTTTCACTATCAGCTTAATATCCAGATTGTCATAGGCCATATTAAATCTACACGTATCTAACAATCGCTGCAGTCTCTTCTTACATAACTAGTAAAAGTTGAATCGAAATAGATGCAGTCATTCCGTAGTTACGAACTAACAAAGAGGCTGAATTCTTTTTCTTTTTTGACTAAATTATGCAAAGGTTACTGGCATGAAACTAAAAAAGCGGCCAAGTGCGAGTCGGACTCACCCACGAAGGGTTCTTCGATACCACCATACAATAAGTCATTGCCATTATTAAGATCGAGTAAAAACGCCGAAAAAACACATTTCTTAAATAAAATAGAGTAATAAATTAAACGGGGTCCCCTTTATTTTATAATTTTATTTTATTTTTATAGCAGTTTTTATTTGTTGTTATAGCGGCTATAGTAGGCTTTCTGTGAAAATTTCAAGTATCTACCTATTACGGTTCAAAAGATACAGCCTTGTGACAAACGGACGGACAGCGGAGCCTTCGTAATAGGGTCCCGTTGGCACCCTTTGAGTACGGAACCCTAAAAAGTATTTATTACAAGCAGACGATGTTATAACGTGTGCAGACTGAGGCTTTCAAGGCCGAAATTTTCGTGTCCTAAGAGTTAAAATGTTGAGAGTTCACAGACCCTTTTGTACTTTATAATAATGTAAATCAATACTTCTGTGGAAACGTCTCATTTAGCTTTAAGTGTTCTTAATTATGACGTCAAAGACTATGTTCGAGGTATGATATCGTGTCTTGTTACGTTATTATGTAACCTCTACCTAACACACATTTGTATTTTTTTGTAGAATCATATAGACTGTGAAATAGTCCGTTAAATTCACAATGAGAAGCAAACGTTTAAGTAATAGACAGCATTTTAATCTAGACTACATCACGTGTAAGAACTAGTCACTTACTGTAATTTCTATTATTATTTATTATTATTATATATTATTTTCTATTATTATTATTACTATTTTTTCTTGAATCAGTGAGCTAGAAAACTGCCACAACAAAGTAAGCTATGGCTGTGTTCTTTAATCTCAACCGAGTATTACCCCAGCCTCTTAGGGGATTCAGTAAACGAATTTTTGCACATCCCTACACTTTAAAGTACGTCGCTTATCTAAAAGAAATATTATACGCAATAAACGGTTTACCAAAAAACAAAAGAATAAGGATACAAATATGTAAAAATTCTCAACGGACCGAGAACGGGAAGGACTTGGAGAAAAATGATAAAAACTTACCCACAACAGAAACGTAGCAAGCGGAGCATAGGCTTCCATGAATGATTACGCACCATACCTTACTACATTCATGGGTTGCGTACGCACACAGAGGTGATATACGTCATTTGCACGGAATTTTAGTTGGAAATCGCGAATGAATCCCCTTTAGAGCGTTCGCAGACGGCATAGAATTGGTCGATTTTTTTAGGAGCTAAATGATATAGTAGTGATCAAAATAAATGTATCAACTTACCGGTCCTAGAAAACGTAGGTTATACAACAAAAAATCTAACCTATTGTAAAAGAAAAGTATGCCGTGTGCGAGCGCGGTAAACCCCGCTAAATGTCGTATCACCTAGTTTTATAACAGTGTGTGTGTGGTCGACGATTAATGCTGGAAGTGTCATCTGCATAGTATAAAGTAGATTGTGACGCGAATGCGGATACCACCGCGACAATTACCTACGATACCGCTCCGCGATCTACTGTTGTCACTGCTTTGTTTACTGTTATTTGTGGGCCCAATCGATTAAGTATTCACATTGGACTATGACTCTTGTTGTTTTGCGTTTCAACTGTGAATGCTATTAATACATACTGTACTGTAAGACGGGTTAATTTTGGGTGTATATTGGGATTGGGAAGATCGTCATCAGCAACCTACTTTTATTACAACTACGTGAAAGAAAATATCGTTTGGGAATCGGTTGTAATGGTTTTGGTTGTGGAAAAGGATATCTGTACTGTGGCAAAAACAATCCTATTATTCCAAAAACCAGGGCTCATGATTTTACAAGCCCACAATCATCATTACGGGATTTCTTATTACTGTTACAATTTACAGAGTGGCGATTAGTGGGATAATGTAATAAAATAACCTAATCGCCACTCTGTAAATTGTAGGTACCGGTAATAAGTAGTCCCCTGTATGTACAACGGTTATTACAAGTTGTAAAATAATAAAATAAACAATTTTAATAAAAAGAGAAATCTAAATTATTCTAATAAAATAAATACTTAATGTAATAAAAATTGGCACCAAAATAAACAACAAACACCCTTGGTAATAAGGCACTAGACACGCGCGGGGCGATGGTATCAACAATTCAACACAAACTTTATGGTGTTGTTACCAAATAATCACAAATTAAGTTTAATGTTGTTAAATAATAAAACGAAAAAAACTTCTTTAGGCTTGAATGTTAATTGTTAATCATTATTTTAATTATGTATGTTCAAAATACGTAACGTAGAAAACGTGGTTTCATTTAAGAGCCCCTATCAATTTCGCGGTCTAAAAACAGAAAATTCCAGTTTTTGCGGAGCCAATGTCTCAATATCCTTAAGATACCTGTTTTGTTTTTAAATGCAAAATTATTCATCACCTATTTAACTAGTAAGTTGTCTAATAAAATTAAAACTAACTACTCAATATAAATTACGAAAAATAAAAATCTAACACACGTTTTTACGTAAGCGTGAAACACCTGGTTTTTCAATTGCTTTCATAGCTTACTGGTAGCAAATATCAATCTGAGAAAAATCCTAAATACTGGGCATATAGTATATTAGTAAGGCGTCAGATCATTTTTCCAAAGTTTATTGAATTAGTACTTGAAAAAAAATGTGATCCACGCTGAAAAAACGCAATAATACCATGTGCAAAATCGTCGTCTACGCGTAAGAATTTGTTACATATTAACATTTAGTATTAAATATTTTAAAATTTGAGTTATTGATCTACCAAATTCAGTTTTTATATTTTATTTTTGACTACTAATTTAATTATAATAAAAGATCTAAATAATGCCTTATAAACCGATGCGCTCGCTCGACGCAATCAGTCGCGCCCGAGGGCTTCTCGACGTCGGACCTGTGTCGCCTGTGACGTTCGCCGCTGCCGCCGCTCCCGACGTAATTCGCGGAATCGGGCGTACTTTTGTACTAGAGCTAACCAGTGTTGAGACTGTGAGTACCTATATAATGTATGGTGTCACACTTTGTGATTTGCTAATGATATTTATACATATTAATGTTTTGTATTAGACTTACAGTAAAATTGTGTTTAATTTTTAGAAAATGGGTCGAGTAAGTGAACTATATTATCACGGAAGAATGAAAGCTAATAAAAAGAAAAAAGTTGAAAGAACACGGAAGGCACGTGCAGTTCTTAGGTAAATAATAATTTTGCCATCATCTTACTAATTAAGAAAATTGTTGTAGTTTACTATTATTTCTTTAATCTAATAATGTGTTAATTATATTTGTAGAGAATTAAATAGGCAGAAATCTGCCGAAAATCAAATATTACCTGGAACATCATCGATGAGCGAAAAGGATCGGGACACACGGTAATTCTTTTTTACCCAACTACGGCGAAGAAAAAAGGAGGGTTATGATTTGACCGGTATGTATGTATGTATGTATGTTCATCTGTTCCCTCCTATCTTCTAAACCACTCGAGCGCTGGAACCAGTGACTTTAACTTAAGTTTTCACTTTGCGTCCAGCGCTCGGTGTGGTAACACGTCGCGTTCTGGTTTGCAATTGGTCAATCGTCATCCTGAGGATGCCTCGTTGAGAGGTGAAACACGTGTCGATTTCTTACGGGGTTTTTATGACTCTTGGAGAATAGTCAAGCGGAATAGGTAACTTAATATAATTATTTACGTCTATTGTATTTTACTTTCATTTTTTACATAGTAATAATTATAGTTACATATATCACGAAAGTTTCATCATTATCAACAACTGTCTGTAAGAAATTGAATAGTATATGTCTATCATTATTTTCAGTTACACTAACATACAGGATTCACCAACCTCGTTATCAGTAGGTGAAAAGAGGGAAACAAGGTAATTTTTCAACTATCATAATTATTGAGCAAACTAGTAATTTGGGCTACTTTTATCTTAAAAAAATAATAAGCGACCACGCGGGCGAAGCCGCGGGCAGCAAATAGTTTGAAATAAATTAATAGTAGGTATTTTTATATTCTATAGGGATGAAAAGGAAAACAAGTCACCAGGGAGTTCAGAAACATGGTCACTTACAAAAAAAAACAAAACCACGGCAGTATGTATATTTCAAACATATTCATCGTTCACTACTAGTAAATGGGTACTGTAATGTGTCTTAGTTGTATGGGTGTATCAAAAGGACTTGATATTTTTTAAAGGGGGCCGGTACCCTATAAAAATTTCATGTCCTTTTGCTACCCAGTACCCAGGATTATAATTATAGATATCATATCCGATTATAATCTATCTCAGTGTACCAAGTTCCATGTAAATATGTTTAGTCTTATTATTATAATTTTAGAACATGGATGTAATTCAAGAAACGCCTCTCCCAATGGACTTTGATGCTCTTGATGATTCTTTAGAAGAGTTAGTCGTGGAGTTGGATAAAGTACGTACTTACTTCTCTTTGTATCAAATTAGAATAAAAAGCTCGAATCATTTATTTATTTGTCTACACACTATATACAGGGTGTTAGGGTAAACACCGTTATCCTTGCAACCAGTGGTTTGGTTTCATTTATAGAACGTAAAATCAATGGAAAATTACAACTTTTTTTAAAATTTTTTTAGATCTTAATTTTACCACAAGAGACGCAAGTTCGTTGCCCTATGCGCTAGGGCAACGAACTTGCGTCTCAACACGGGCGGTGGGTACGGGATGTGACCTGACCGGCAGCGAGCGCGATCCCTCCCTTAGTCAGTCAGCTGTTTCGCTAGCAAGCACGGTGTCAGATAGAAACTTTTTAAAATCTTTTAATGAATTAACGTTTTTTTTTTGTTGTGTTCGGTCATTTATTTTTATATTTAAGTCAACTACCCATGGTTTGAATGACAAGAGTGTTTACCCTTACAGCCTGTATTATTGATTGTACTACAATATAGGAAAGGTGTGATCACAGGTTATGATCAAGTACCTACCGATATGAACAACTTTACTATGGGGACCAACTCTGAAATCGAAGAAAATATCACTTGTTCCATAGATACGAGTATTAGTCGAGCGGGCATTGAAATGTATAAAACAGCAGATTTTTTTGGCAATTTCGAAGTTGGTCTCATATTAAAAGTTGTCCTCATAATATCTGACTACCTTTCTGTTTTACCGGTTTTACCTAATTATTAAATAACAAACAACTAATATTTTTTTCAGTCTGTTCCAGCTACGCCAATACAAATAGAAGGAAGAAGAATAATTGACTATCAGTTCTTTTTCGACCAACTCGTTGCTATTGCTAAACACTCTATAAAATTTGGATGTCAAATGAGCTATCTGAAAACGATTGAGGAAAAGCGACATGGTTTCTCATCAAAATTTGTATTGCGTTGTTCTATGTGTGGAAGTATTTTTTATCTAAACGCTTGCAAAGAAGAAGAGAGTGAAATGGACATTAATCATTCTGTTGTTTCTGGTACAATTATGACAGGATGTGGCCGGGCAAATCTTAATGAATTAGCCTCCTCTATGAATTTGCCAACAATGAACAATAATATTTATTCAAAATGTCATAAACATCTTCATGACTGGTGGAAATCAACCGCCGAACATACGATGAAAGAAGCAGCTGCTGAAGAACGTGCTCTAGCTCCTGAAAAAACCCCCTCTGGAATACCAAAGATAGCCGTGACGGCAGACGCGAGTTGGTGTAAACGATCCTACCGCACAAATTATTCATCGTTGGCAGGTGTAGGTGCCATAATAGGCGTTAATTCAGGAAAAGTATTGCATATTGCTGTAAAAAATAAGTACTGTATAGTATGTGTGCGTGCAATCAATAAAAAACAAAATCCTCCTGAACACCAATGCAATGCTAATCATAAAGGATCTTCCACAAGTATGGAACAAGCGGTGATAGTAGACGGCTTCAAACAGTCTGTGGATGTCCATAATTTAGTGTATGCTAAACTGATTGCAGACGGTGACGCGAGTACTTATAAGAACATTTTGGAAAG
The DNA here is from genome assembly GCA_947363905.1 of Lithophane semibrunnea. Lineage (NCBI taxonomy): Eukaryota > Metazoa > Arthropoda > Insecta > Lepidoptera > Noctuidae > Lithophane > Lithophane semibrunnea. Next base: position 5,896,825 of record OX376198.1, read on the forward strand.
CCGACCCTATCCAAATATTAGCGTTGAAAAAATTGAGTGTTCTAATCATTTATTACGAAACTATAATAGAAAGAATTTGAACTTGACGAAGGATACATCGATTCCTATAGCTGAACGAAAACTTCTCAATAGTGATCGCCTGAAACGTTTACGGATAGCCGTAAAATCAGCAGTTCGTTATAGGACAGCTCAAAACCTGTCTTTGTCAGCCAAAATAAAGTTTTTACAAAATGACATTTTAAACAGCCCGAAGCACATATTTGGGGAACACACTAATTGCGAAGACTATTTCTGCACCACAGAAAAAAAACTGGAACCGAACAATGTACCCAAAGCTAACACATTGATGCAAAAATTGAAGGCGAATGCATCCAGTTTGGCATATCATGCTCGAAGCCTCCTGTATAACTTGAATAATAACAGAGCGGAACAGTTTAATGCTATCGTCGCAAAATATATAGCAGGAAAACGCATTAACTATGCGTTGAAAGATTCCTACGAGCTCAGATGTTACGCGGCAGTGGTAGCATATAATACGGGAACACCAATTTATACCCTAAATAAAACCATATTCAATAAAAGCCCATCTGCTACTGTAAAAAAATTCGAAAAACAAAAACATGTACAAAATACAAGGAAGAAGACAACAATACCAAAAAAGCTTTTATTCAGCGCTGACACTACTGACTACGGCCAAGCATGTCAAAAGCCTGACATGCCATCAGATGACTATGAAATCGCCAAGGAACTCTTTTTGGAAAATCTGAAGGAACAAATACAGGACCGACACGAAATCGAAAGAGATACCATATTACAAGCGGAAAGCGCTCTATGGCTGGAGCTAAGAAGGTGTCTTTTAACAGCATCAAATTTCTCAAAAGTTTGCAAGCGACGTGAAAATATCAGTTCAGCACCTCTTGTAAAGAGCATGCTTTATAGTTATTCAATAAGCCATGTTCCAGCCATCCAGCATGGTAAAAGTAATGAGTCTATTGCCTTGGAACAATTAGCGAAGCAGGAAAATATCGCGATTCAAAAATGTGGGTTGCACATTGATGAGAAATATTTCTTCTTGGGTGCTACGCCAGATGCCTTATTTGATGAAGGTATAATAGAAATAAAGTGTCCTTTATCAGCTTTTGGCATGAATGCCGATGACGCCATAAGAGCGAAAAAAATCAAGTTTTGGAGTATTCAGAACGAAAATACCATTGTAAACACCAAACACGAATGGTTCTTTCAAATACAGGGCCAGTTGCATATTACACAAAAACCCCTATGTTTGTTTGCTGTGTGGACTGGACCGGATCAGCCTCTGAAAGTAGAAAGAATAATAAAAAACGACGATTTCTGGGCAAATAAAATGGAGCAAAAGCTAAAAAAATTTTATATGACATGTTTACTACCCGAAATTGTTGACTCCAGAAAAGCACGTTCTATGGATATTAGAGACACCTCGTACTAAACTCATAGTTGTGTAGATTCTTGTTATACATAAAGAAACTTAATTAAAAGTATTTTGTATTTATTTTCACGCCGCCACCGTTGAAACCTGTAATGAAAAACATAATTATAGGAAAATAAATATAGAAATGATATTAGATAAAGGTGAGCTTAAAACAAATAATGTTCTGTTTGAGTATTTGCTATCTTCGTTATCCTCCATGTCCCGCTCGTTTTTACGACGTGTATACAAATAAATTTAGTAGCTTTAAAATACAACAAGTTGGCTCGCTATACCTCGTCTTATAGCGAAGGAAATGAAGGTACACAGGAGTCTCAAAGCACACCGTTATCTAATTAATCTAAATAATAAAGGAGTACAATAACACGTGTAATTAGTTTCAGACTTACCTTATATACGCTGGTCACACTTTATAGTTTGCTTTTACTTCAGTGAATGCCATACTAGGTAACCATATTTTTATAGGGTACCTAAACATAGCACGTCATAATCACAAAATAAAATCCATCCAGTATTACGGAACCTAGTAAGTAAAAACTCCTAATACTAGCGGTTACGGACCAAGATTATTAGTTCGCGCTGCACCGTGCGCACAGCGCACACTACGACTGTCAGCGATACGTCGACCGCACACAGACACACTGCGCTCCGATAGTTACCTAAACTCGTAGCGCGCCGAAATTGATAGGGACTCTTAATGTGATAACCTAATCGCCACACTGTATTTCTGCTTTAGGTTTTGCCTATGCACAGGTTAAAATCAGATCTAATCTTTTTTTCACCAATGCTATTGGTGACTCGCTCGAAACGGGCGAATTTTATTTTAATAAAATAATCATATAATATTAAAATAAAAAAATAATCATAAGAACTAATATTTCACCTGAGATAAACAATAAATGAATTTGAATTTGACACTTTTAAATAATATTATTTTTTGTTATGGCGATTGGCACGAAGTTAATTTCTCTCTAATCGTCCGTTTCGAGCGAGTAAATTCGTGCGAGTCACCAATAAGCAAAGACAGGGAGGTTGTCCAACCGATACGGGTGTGTGACCGGCAATGGCAAAGTTGCGTGTTCACTTCCTATCCTGTTAAGCTGCTGTGACCCACAACACTAGCATGTAAACAGTTTACTTGCATGAATACATTAGAACAATTCGATTATTTGACTATGTATTTCTTAAAAGCTGAAATAGACCATCCTGTTTGTTCCCTAGGAAAAAAATGATAGCTTCAACTGCTTCTGTATACCACCAAGCTTCAGGTCATCAGAGCTTGACAACCAACCTGTTTTAAAGTATACCAGGCATCAGCCTGGTATACTTTAAAACAGGCAAGTCACAACTGACGAGGTCCGCCAGGACCGATGCCTACCAGGATCGCGGGAAAGTCCGAAAGGGATACCGTGGCCTCTGGCAAGTTACGGGCAACTGAAGGAACACGGGTGGGTTGTCGATGGTAAGAGTCTGACACGCCCTCCCGCTCCGCCCAGAAAGGGAGAAGTTATTTGATAATTTCCCACCCAAAAAAAGGCTGGTGACAAGGGGCACCACCAACCATGTGCAGTAGTAGATTAGTGCTACTGGCCTAAAACTGTAACTTGTACTACGAGCTCCAATTTGAGGACTTTTTTCATCAGTGGAGCCATACAGTTCTTCTAAGCTAAATAAGAAAACATTGGATAGTAATCAGAACTCAAATTCAAAATATTTTATTCCACTTTTGCCTACGTGTAGGCTTGCAGAAAAAATATTGAAATATCGATATTTTTTGTTCGATATATCGATATTTTCAGGCGATATTTATTATTTCGATATATCGATGTATCGATATAAAATATCAAGTATCGAAAATGTATCAAAAACGATATATTTTCAATAGCAACACCATTGTCGCCGCTGACTAAAACCGCTGTAATTCAGAGCCGTAAAAATTATTAGTACTTTTTTTCCTAGTTTGGTATTTAAATGATTATAAAACTAGAAGTTTTTTTAGAAAATTTCACCGATATATCGATATTTTTTTTTCGATATATCGAAATCGATACTGATATTTTTTTTAAATATCGATACGATATATATCGATATTTTTTTACAGTTCTTGCATCCCTACCTACGTGGCACTTATGAAACGTCAGAAGCTAAGTTCGGTGTACGGTGCCAATTGGTAATTTCCTAAGGAGAAGAGCAGGCAAGAAACTCCTCGATTACCCCTGTTGACTTTTAAAATGTTTACAAATCACAGTGTTAAAAGGTATGAATGGGAGGACTATTTCGGCCTTTCAACAAGTACCAGGTACTTAATAAAAAAGAACGATACTGGTGGCCATTTCTGTCTTTGTTGCCAATCCATTAATCCAATAATATTACTATAATATAATATTATTAGCCCGTTATATTTAGCACGAGTCAATAATTATTATTATTTAGTACTTATATGTTTACATATCTCTGGACCGGTCTTTTGGAAGGCGTACGAGGGGCCGAAGCCAACTCGCAGAGGCAGGTTCAACAAATTTTACTAATTTATTTATTACTTATTTTATATATTATATTATACAAAAATCTTTATTATATTATATAATATTAATATTTATACAATATTTATATTATATAATGAAAGTGAGTTTGTTACGCTTTCACGCTAAAACAGCTGAACAGATTACGATGAAATTTGGCACATGGATAGACCATGACCTGGAAAAGAATATAGGCTTCCTTTCAACCTGGATCGTAGACGAACGGCAACTGCTAGTAATAAGTAAATAAATAAGTTGCATCACAAAAGAAAACACTGGTAATTCGTCGCTGTAACCGCTGAATGAGGAAAAGCTGTACTTACTTATAATACAGTCGATAGGTACAAAAGTCGTAAGCCAATAATAATGTAACAGGGCTTCGAAGATTTAAGCATATTGTTACCGCAGTGCAGCGAGCGAAGTGGTCCAGCCAGCCACCCGGCTTCGGAGAATACTTCCATTCATAAACATTTTATAGGACACCGAGTGATTTGTGACGTTTTATCTGAAAATATTAAATGTGTTTCTTTGGAATTGTGTTTTTGTTATCCTCATTATGTTTGTGTGAAATTAGGAATCGATTTAGTCTATGTTCTGTGGTCTAAAGTGCTTATTTATAAATTACTGGCTTCCGCCAGCGGCTTCGCCTTGTAATATTTTTATAAATTACTAGCATCCGCTCGCGGCTTCGCCCGCGTGGTACGTCGATAAAAAGTAGCCTATGTCCTTCCCCGGGATGCCATCTATCTCCTTACCAAATTTTATCGAAATCCGTTCAGTGGTTTAGGCGTGAAAAGGTAACATACAGACAGACAGAGTTACATTCGAATTTATATTATTAGTATGGATAGCTTATTTTACTCAGTGATTATATCACATTCTACTGGTGAAAAAGTGTTTATAATTGATCCATTTGTTTTTGATTTTATTCGAAAATAAAAATATTTTCTCTTTATAATATTATTTTAGATAATAAGTTTATTTCCGCAATTTACTTGAAAGTATGATTACTCGTTGTGTAGGAACGTTAAGAAGAAGAGCTGAAAAAAAAATCTGCATTATCAAGTTGGTTAAAAGATAAATACTTAAAGACGATTTTATGAATATAAGAAACAAACGAAACACAGTATTCACCGCGCCAATGCTTTTCCGAAACTTTTTGAGGACATATTTCTAGACTTTTATATTTATTTATTGAAACTATATGCACAAGTAAAAAAATACTGTACAAAGGCAGACTAATGCCTGAGGCGTTTTCTACCTGGGAGATGCAGAACCAAAACATGGCAGGTGCAACATACACGGGATAGATAGCTCCGCAATATCAATAACAAGAGCAATGATAACCTAGTGGTAGTGGTGTGACCGTCGAATTGGAATTCGAACCCAAGCTGACTCTCCGACTCTCTCTCTGACTTTTCCGAATCGTGTGCGTATTATTCAATTCAATTCAAATTTATTTATTCAAAAAAGTATGGCACAGTCTGTTACAATAAATAAATAAAGATTTAAAATTAACGGATAATAAAAATAAGAGTTACAACAACCAGAATATGAATCTGGCGTTAAAAAATTATTATAAATTATTATAATTAACACTTGCTTCAAAATCGGTGAAGGAAAACATCGAATAAAGTTAAATAAAAAAAGTTAAGTTTGCCCTTCAATCCAGGATTAGAAATTCGGGCATCAGCTGAGCCAGCACAGCTTTGAGACGGAACTTTCAGGGCCCGAGTCCTACTCACACTTGTCCGGGTTTTTAATAAAATAAAATAGTTTTTTATGATTCTAGATGCCTTACCTACTTAGAATAATAATAATTCATTTTAATAGTATTACCAGTTATTTGTAATACCTACTCTAGTGCCGCCAGTGACTACGTAATAATTAAATCTTAGAAAGAAAAAAAAAGATTGTCAGTAAGAAATATCCAATACTTATGTAATCACTACAAATTCTGAATGTATGAATGTAGGTATCTCTATTTGCCTCATCTGTAAAGATTAACAATTTCTTTTTAATGCAGAGCTAAATTAATCGTACAAACGTCAGAAATTACTTTAAGATTATTTTTGCCTCTTAAACACAAATTAAAAAAAAAAACTTTATATCGTTCAACCATACCTAGTTACCTTTATCGATTTTGCAGCTAAGTCAATTTAGTATGGACCTAATATGCTACGGTATATCGCAATAGATAGGTATATAAAAGCTTCCTTGTATACCCAAAACACAAGAAGGGTCTCAAGGTTTGAATCCACACACATACATAAATTCAAGCCATTCTCCCAAGAGGATAAGCAGAAATTATAGAACGCCACGTGGTACGTGACACACCCCTTTATACCTTTTACAGAAACATAAAACCACATAATATTTTAGTTAGACTTCGCATAATCATATTTTTCTACCTTTTGCAGGTCTACTGGAAGATATAAGAACTTTGTACCTACTCAAAATTATTATTATGTCTTATCTATGTATTTTGCTGTGTGTACTTATATAAAATAAATAAATAAGCAAATAAAACGGAACTCTCAAAACAGGAAACGTGTTTGTTTATTTTTTAGTGGCAATATTTTTGTAAATATTACTAACATAGCTTGTTAGTAAATCGTTAGTAACATTATGAGTCCTGGTTACTTGAAAATAAATGTTTGTATTATATTTATTAAAACGGTGAACGAAAACATCGTGAGGAAACCGGCATGTCCTAGAACCAAAAATTCGAAGACATGTGACATCTACTAACCCGCACTGGGCCCGCGTGGTGGATTACGGCCCACTTCTAGAAGTGGGAACATTATAGGCTGATTATGCTTATTATGCTTATCAAATAAAAAGAGTTTATAATATAATTAACAAAAAATTAGATATAAATGTAACCTAAAACGTGAACATCATCAATGTTACATGAATCATAAATTAAGTAGGCACCTATGTGGGAGCAGCTGGCATTTTACAAAAAGTTATGCACACAATCCGTTCTAATGTAAAAAAATCTTCGATAGATAAATTTTTTTTTTTTTAATACTAGTAGGCCTATCAGAGCCTGTCTCAAATGCAGCTATCTTACTTTATAAAATAGTATAGAAGGTTTTGAAATCTGAATAGTGTAAAGCGTTTATTTAATTAGGTTATGATGGGGCTGGAATGGTCGTATTGTGACCAAAAGTCCCTAAATTTATAACAGATATTTAAAAAAAAAAAATATACTAGTAGGCCAGCTGTTGGTGAAATGGGACTGTGGATACTGCTGAATGAATAGGATGTCACAATTTCAGCCAGGACAAAACTAAAAAATAAAGCTTCATGAAAATAAATAGAAATATTGACTAAATTATCTTTATTAGGGTTTATTACTAAGTCTCCGCTGTCCGTCCGTCCGTCTGTCTGTCAGGGGGCTGTATCTCATGAACGGCGATAGGCAGACAGTTGAAATTTGTGTATTTCTATTGCCGCTATAACAAAAAATAATTAAAATGAAATAAAGTTAAAAATTAAAGTGGGTTCCCATACAAGAAACGTGTTTCTTCGGCGTTTTTTTTTCGCGATCTCTTGGCAACACGCGTTTAAAATAAAAAAGCTATTAAAACCGCGACAATAGATGCTCTTGAAAGAATCTTGTCAATTTCACGACATCATAGACTATGAAACATTAATGTTTTCTCATTTAATCATTGTCTTACAATTCTTTATAAATAGTAAAGGACGTATATCGTATCTCTTTATGGTGTCAACTCGTCAAGTGTCAACGCTTCGTGTGACACCAAAGGGATCACACATCACACTCTAGGTATATTATACCGCCAGTGCAAGCTGTACATAACGATGTAATCCCTGCTTTAAAGAGAAAAATAACTGACTGCTATCTACTTCATACACGTCAACCTACAGGCACGCGCCCTTCTTCTCAAAACTTGAAATCCATAAATCCTTGATAAGTCTCACCTGTCACTGTCGTTTTCTTTTCAATAAAGCGAGACGGCAACAGATTTACAGAATGCTCCAATTACAGAGTTCTTACAGAGCGTTTATGAAGAGTCCCAGTTTTTATTGCGCAAACGTCTGAACGTCTAAAAAAGTTAATATACACTTTATCCAGAATGGATGCCAGCTTCAATATTAGTACTTAAGCGCTCAGTGGCGTCATATATATCACAACTTTTGCTGCCAATCACAGAACGTTCTTTAGTGTTTGTCTATAGTTTAGTATTATGTATAAAAGAGCAGAGATTGATATTAAGTTAATTACCTGCCGGCCCGAAACGTCCTTTGTCGGTCGGCTCGAACCGAGTTCATTGATTCCGTTTCTGCGCCCCCTTTGCTCCTATAACGCAAACCAGCCTAAAAGACCTCCAGCCCACCCCAAGGCAGCCTCCTTTTGTGAACATTTTTGTACGGATAAAGGAGGCAGGGGAGCTCAGCTTACCTGGACGTGCAACGCTAACATGTGTTTGTGGCATTGGCCTCTACGATTCGATACTGGAATTTGGGCTTTAATTGCGGGTTATAAAGCGTATTTTCGGTCGTATTGCGAATGGAGATTTTTAGAAAATACTTTTTTGCGTAAACTTGTCAAGAAAAAACGTACAAGATATTAATTACATAATGTTGATGAACTTGTCGTTTGATATTTAAAAGCGATACGTTTGTGTGTGGATCGAGTGGGCTTCGTGGGCGGTCCGTGTTGCCTCTACTCCTTAGCACCCCAAAACAAGATGAACACTCTGTTCAATGCGTGTCTACATCGTGGTCTACATTAAGAGCTCTCTATTGACTCGCTCGTAAATCTAGATCCATAAACTTTGTTTCACACGCTTCGACTTCACTTGTGTTTATCATGAAACAACGTAGTAATAAAAGCATAAAACCTCTATCTTTAGGAAGTTAGCAACGATAAAAACGACAAAACGGAGTTTAGAGGTGTATAATGAAATACTGAGAGTTACATAATCGTTAATGGTTTGAAGTAAGCGGAAATATGTATTGGGGGAAAGAAAATCACGTTACATAAGATAAAGTTGTTCCAAGTTGGGTTTTTCCGAGTTTTGAAGTTTCCGCAATTAATTTAATAATAACCTGAATACACCTTATTTTTAATTCAGCGGCCGCAGGTGTGTACGTTACCTTAATACTTTTTGAATTCAAATTTCGTCAACAGTCGTAGAACCCTACTATCGACGCCAAATACTCATGAATTACAAAGTAGACTATTTAGATCCCCGATAGAAATACTTAGGAAATTAACATAGAGCCATTAATTCACTTAACTATCCAACAAACTATGTGTTTGTCGCTAAACATCGGGCAGCTATCAATACCCAGGCGGCCGGAAGCCTACCTGAACTAACACAAAGGTGAACGCCGACTTGCGCCTAACTGTTTTATAAATACCCTATTCTTATGCGCTGACCTTGTGGTGCCAATGTAATGGCGATGGCATCCTACCTGCCTTCAAAATGTACGATGCTTTATAGAAATGGGATGGGAATATTATTAGAACGCTTTGATGTGTAGGAATGAGCAATGAAAATAGGCCTTATAGAGGAGTCGGTTAACAGGACTTTAAAAGCCTGGGAGTAACATAGAAGATTTCTACTAAGTAACTAAAAGCTTTAGTTAATATAAAAATATGAAAAAAGTGAAATTAAAGCTTTTGGTGTATGTAAAAATGAGAAGATTTTTCTAGAAGTTATCTACGTTATTTTTTTTATCTTAGGCTACGCTGTCCCTCTCCTGGGCAAAGGCCTCCCTGCACTCCTTCCATCTTTCGCGAGCCCGCGCGTGCTCCTTCCAGTTTTGATGGAACCTATCCAGCTCGTCACGCCATCTCCTACGTGGTCTGCCGCGACCCCGCCTCACTGTCTCAGGGTGTTCAATAAAATAGTAATGAAAAATTAGGTAATAAAAATCGTAATGAAATTAAATCGAAAACAATAAACAGCACTAAAGCAGAAGTAAATAAAGCTCAAGCATAATTTGAGCACTAAAAACGATAAGTAATGAAAAGCTTCAAACAACAAATAGACATAAAACAATGCAAACGAAGGGTTACCACCGGCAGAGATGCAATTATTCGCAAAGCATTACTCAAATCCACATTTAAGCGTAGATGTAGTGAGTTAAAAGTTGATAAAATTGCACTTTGTTGCGACAGGCAGCCATTGTTACAGAACTTCCCTTTATCTAACAGTAGCTGATGCCCGGGGCTTGGCCCGCGTGGATGTCGGTTATAATATACTACAACCTTCCTCGAGAACCACTCTATCCATTGGTGAAAACAGCATGAAAATCGGTGCAGTAGTTTTTGAGTTTATCGCGAACAGACAGACGTGGAGGAGGACTTTGTTTTATAATATGTAAGGATTCTCATTTTAGACGGTTGGAATTTTGAAACAGAATACATAGTTGTTTTTACTTTTATTTAATTTTTTTTTTTTGTTTTAGTCTGTTTAAGATTCCGCTTAAAATAAATACCTAGTATTTTTCTATAGTATTTTCTACTTTAGAAATGTATCAACATATTCAGCATGTAATTAACCCACTGCAAAACAAAGACACCAGTATTAGTCTAGTACTTTTAAAGGAGACATTGCTTCGTAGGTTTTTGCGAACGATTGCATTATAATTTATTATCTACACCCATGCTATAAATCCTCTATAAAAGTTTCTGAAACAGTTAGCTTATTGCCAACATTAAAACAGCCAGTGTCATAATCATAATATCATCCAAACGGGTGTTATAATGTTGTACTGAATTTCATAATGCAACTCATTTCAAAAAAAGAACATTGTTATTCACGAGCTTTTCACTAACAAAGCACCGTAATTTAAAAACAAAACATACATTCGAATTCGAAAAATTTGAATTCACGTCGTACCGCGCCATTTTTGTTCGATATTGGTATTGTAAAGAAAGGAGGAGCTCGTGGCTAAGTAATAACAGCCGCTCGGGTCGATCCATCAGGTTAAGCTACGCTTGCCGGGGTTGGTCCGTGGATGGGTGACCATTTTCACATATCGAGACTCCTCCGTGCCTCGGAAAGCACATTAAGCCGTTGGTCCCGGCTGTCATTTGTGGATCTTTGACCGTACGAGTCGTCAGAAGCACAAAAGTCGGACAACCAGTCTAACCAAGGGGTATCGTATTACCCAGTTACTGGGTTGTGGATGTCAGATAGGCAGTCGCTCCATGTAAAATACTGGTATTCAGCTGCATCCGGTTAGACTGGAAGCCGACCCCAACATAGTTGGGAAAAGGCTAGGCAGATTGGATTGGTATTGCAAAGAAACTTTTATAGAATATTCATATCATGGGTGTAGATAAAGTCAAGACTTTAAAAACTTTACTTTTTATTAAATTATTTACAGTTGCATAGTTGTATGCAACTGTAAATAATTAGGTATTAAAACACTCATGTGATACTAATACCCCTTATTATATAACAGTTGCATAAATAACTATTACGCAATTATCCCACAATTCACATAAGAAGAAACAAATGAATTCAAGAACATCAAAAACAAAAAAAATCTCTTCCCACCTCTGCCAGATTGCGTTGACATATAAGCAAATTGTAACTGTTGAATAGAGAAAATACAAGCATTATAGCCTAGCTTTCACAAGGTATAGCCCAATAAACTGTCCGCGTTCACATTTGCGTTGTGCAAACGCAATAGATTGCTCTTGTATGCCTGTTAGCTGTACCATGCACCTAGTATTGTGTCTCCTGCAGTTCTGGTTAGCTGTAACCATGCGTCTGGATATATTGATGAGCTGAATATAATATACAGTAAGAAGATGCTTTCTAAGTTTTTACCTATAAATTAAAGTCGCTTTTCGTGATTGTCTGTATGTCCGCATTGTTCTTCAAAACCATGGAACAGATTTTGATGAGGTTTTCACCACCGTTTAGAGAATTTATTCCTAAAGGTTTATGTGTATAATACGTTACTATTAAAGTTGCATATAACTAAGAAATCTCGATGTTTTATCAAGTCGCAAAAACCGTGCAAAGCAGAAACGGGTCGCTAACTTTAATATTATAAATGCGAAAGTGAGTTTGTTTTTATACGCTTTCACGCTAAAACGGCTGAACAGATTTCGATGAAATTTGGCACATGGGTAAACCATGACCTAGGACATCGACTTATGCGGGTAAAACCGAGGGGTGCAGCTAGTTAAAATATAACGTATCGTTTAATTTACCTCTCGTAACTAATAATAAATTAATTCAGCGTAATAACTGTTCGCCTTGACTACTCTCAATGACATAGTTTTAACCTAATAGGTTCTACAGTTAATTAAATATTCATTAAAATACTATTATGATTACTCCAATATTATTGTATTTCCAAATATGAATTTGGAATCTCACGTGAGTATTATCAACTAAATGGAAGACTATTAGTGATTTTCTTTTGTTTTTGTTTTTCAAATACTGTATCATTATCTGCATCTTCTGTTAAGGCCCTACCTGAAATTTTATCTCGCTCGCACCGCTCCATACTACTCGCGGCCTGGGGTGCTGACGGATCTTAAACCTGGAATAGTTTAGGTAATTGCTTTTAACGGTGAAACTGATGGTAATAAAAAAATAAAAAATACCAAGACCTGCTATAGGTACAGTTGCAGTATTTTCGGCATAACGGAGGATCATGCTAAGCAATTTGAGGTAGGGTAGGGCCTTAATGCTACATCATTTGCATAGGATCAGCTGTCTTTATCTTACTTCCTCCATTTACTTATCTTCCGTCCCTTTCCGCCGTGTCCCTTTGCATTACATCTATCCACCTTAATTTATTTAGGTTCTTCTACCGGATGTTTTATCTCTGTAACCTAAAAACCATTATCTTTTGCCAGACACTGTGAAAGTTTATTTACTGCAGGTGTGTCGATTAGACTATTATCCAGATTCGTTTATACGTTAACTATCCATCCTTTTTTGGTATCTACGTCATAATGCGACAGACAATGAATGGCCGTCATCGATAAGTAAAACGATCCTTGTCGAAATAACTTATTTCTATGTGGAAAGCATTTGTTTGTGTGCGTCATTTTATTACCGAATGTGTGCGTTTGACGACTTGTACTATAACTCTTTTGTACTTATGTGTGTACATCTTTGGATGGCGTACATTGCTGGTTTGTTACTGGCTGCTTCGTCTGCTCCAGTTTTGTATGCAGCAATGTAAGTGTCACTTGGTGAGTATCCAGTATAGTTTTCGTAGTCCCGTCGACCAGCTGTACGGTCGCGTTGGTAATCATATTCTGTTTCATTTTCCTGCCGTGAGCTTGTAGCTCTTAGTTCGTTTTTATACGTCACAGCCAACATTGGAGCAAACATTTGTTAATTTGCTCCAATTCGCCTTACATTTGTGTTTTATAGTAGCATTAGAATTACAATTTTATTGTAATCCTGGCTGTTATGTAATTGTTCGTTTGTCATTTAATCTAATTGCATCTGTAGGTAGTTTGTATTCAGTACTATCTTATCTGTCAACGACTTATGGCGTAGCCAGACATTTGGACGATGCATTCGTTGTCGAAGAGTTTATTCAACTTTTAGCACAGATTGATCATGCGACTGATAATATCTTTAAGAGTCCCTATCAATTTCGGCGCGCTACGAGTTTAGGTAACTATCGGAGCGCAGTGTGTCTGTGTGCGGTCGACGTATCGCTGACAGTCGTAGTGTGCGCTGTGCGCACGGTGCAGCGCGAACTAATAATCTTGGTCCGTAACCGCTAGTATTAGGAGTTTTTACTTACTAGGTTCCGTAATACTGGATGGATTTTATTTTGTGATTATGACGTGCTATGTTTAGGTACCCTATAAAAATATGGTTACCTAGTATGGCATTCACTGAAGTAAAAGCAAACTATAAAGTGTGACCAGCGTATATAAGGTAAGTCTGAAACTAATTACACGTGTTATTGTACTCCTTTATTATTTAGATTAATTAGATAACGGTGTGCTTTGAGACTCCTGTGTACCTTCATTTCCTTCGCTATAAGACGAGGTATAGCGAGCCAACTTGTTGTATTTTAAAGCTACTAAATTTATTTGTATACACGTCGTAAAAACGAGCGGGACATGGAGGATAACGAAGATAGCAAATACTCAAACAGAACATTATTTGTTTTAAGCTCACCTTTATCTAATATCATTTCTATATTTATTTTCCTATAATTATGTTTTTCATTACAGGTTTCAACGGTGGCGGCGTGAAAATAAATACAAAATACTTTTAATTAAGTTTCTTTATGTATAACAAGAATCTACACAACTATGAGTTTAGTACGAGGTGTCTCTAATATCCATAGAACGTGCTTTTCTGGAGTCAACAATTTCGGGTAGTAAACATGTCATATAAAATTTTTTTAGCTTTTGCTCCATTTTATTTGCCCAGAAATCGTCGTTTTTTATTATTCTTTCTACTTTCAGAGGCTGATCCGGTCCAGTCCACACAGCAAACAAACATAGGGGTTTTTGTGTAATATGCAACTGGCCCTGTATTTGAAAGAACCATTCGTGTTTGGTGTTTACAATGGTATTTTCGTTCTGAATACTCCAAAACTTGATTTTTTTCGCTCTTATGGCGTCATCGGCATTCATGCCAAAAGCTGATAAAGGACACTTTATTTCTATTATACCTTCATCAAATAAGGCATCTGGCGTAGCACCCAAGAAGAAATATTTCTCATCAATGTGCAACCCACATTTTTGAATCGCGATATTTTCCTGCTTCGCTAATTGTTCCAAGGCAATAGACTCATTACTTTTACCATGCTGGATGGCTGGAACATGGCTTATTGAATAACTATAAAGCATGCTCTTTACAAGAGGTGCTGAACTGATATTTTCACGTCGCTTGCAAACTTTTGAGAAATTTGATGCTGTTAAAAGACACCTTCTTAGCTCCAGCCATAGAGCGCTTTCCGCTTGTAATATGGTATCTCTTTCGATTTCGTGTCGGTCCTGTATTTGTTCCTTCAGATTTTCCAAAAAGAGTTCCTTGGCGATTTCATAGTCATCTGATGGCATGTCAGGCTTTTGACATGCTTGGCCGTAGTCAGTAGTGTCAGCGCTGAATAAAAGCTTTTTTGGTATTGTTGTCTTCTTCCTTGTATTTTGTACATGTTTTTGTTTTTCGAATTTTTTTACAGTAGCAGATGGGCTTTTATTGAATATGGTTTTATTTAGGGTATAAATTGGTGTTCCCGTATTATATGCTACCACTGCCGCGTAACATCTGAGCTCGTAGGAATCTTTCAACGCATAGTTAATGCGTTTTCCTGCTATATATTTTGCGACGATAGCATTAAACTGTTCCGCTCTGTTATTATTCAAGTTATACAGGAGGCTTCGAGCATGATATGCCAAACTGGATGCATTCGCCTTCAATTTTTGCATCAATGTGTTAGCTTTGGGTACATTGTTCGGTTCCAGTTTTTTTTCTGTGGTGCAGAAATAGTCTTCGCAATTAGTGTGTTCCCCAAATATGTGCTTCGGGCTGTTTAAAATGTCATTTTGTAAAAACTTTATTTTGGCTGACAAAGACAGGTTTTGAGCTGTCCTATAACGAACTGCTGATTTTACGGCTATCCGTAAACGTTTCAGGCGATCACTATTGAGAAGTTTTCGTTCAGCTATAGGAATCGATGTATCCTTCGTCAAGTTCAAATTCTTTCTATTATAGTTTCGTAATAAATGATTAGAACACTCAATTTTTTCAACGCTAATATTTGGATAGGGTCGGCTTTCCAAAATGTTCTTATAAGTACTCGCGTCACCGTCTGCAATCAGTTTAGCATACACTAAATTATGGACATCCACAGACTGTTTGAAGCCGTCTACTATCACCGCTTGTTCCATACTTGTGGAAGATCCTTTATGATTAGCATTGCATTGGTGTTCAGGAGGATTTTGTTTTTTATTGATTGCACGCACACATACTATACAGTACTTATTTTTTACAGCAATATGCAATACTTTTCCTGAATTAACGCCTATTATGGCACCTACACCTGCCAACGATGAATAATTTGTGCGGTAGGATCGTTTACACCAACTCGCGTCTGCCGTCACGGCTATCTTTGGTATTCCAGAGGGGGTTTTTTCAGGAGCTAGAGCACGTTCTTCAGCAGCTGCTTCTTTCATCGTATGTTCGGCGGTTGATTTCCACCAGTCATGAAGATGTTTATGACATTTTGAATAAATATTATTGTTCATTGTTGGCAAATTCATAGAGGAGGCTAATTCATTAAGATTTGCCCGGCCACATCCTGTCATAATTGTACCAGAAACAACAGAATGATTAATGTCCATTTCACTCTCTTCTTCTTTGCAAGCGTTTAGATAAAAAATACTTCCACACATAGAACAACGCAATACAAATTTTGATGAGAAACCATGTCGCTTTTCCTCAATCGTTTTCAGATAGCTCATTTGACATCCAAATTTTATAGAGTGTTTAGCAATAGCAACGAGTTGGTCGAAAAAGAACTGATAGTCAATTATTCTTCTTCCTTCTATTTGTATTGGCGTAGCTGGAACAGACTGAAAAAAATATTAGTTGTTTGTTATTTAATAATTAGGTAAAACCGGTAAAACAGAAAGGTAGTCAGATATTATGAGGACAACTTTTAATATGAGACCAACTTCGAAATTGCCAAAAAAATCTGCTGTTTTATACATTTCAATGCCCGCTCGACTAATACTCGTATCTATGGAACAAGTGATATTTTCTTCGATTTCAGAGTTGGTCCCCATAGTAAAGTTGTTCATATCGGTAGGTACTTGATCATAACCTGTGATCACACCTTTCCTATATTGTAGTACAATCAATAATACAGGCTGTAAGGGTAAACACTCTTGTCATTCAAACCATGGGTAGTTGACTTAAATATAAAAATAAATGACCGAACACAACAAAAAAAAAACGTTAATTCATTAAAAGATTTTAAAAAGTTTCTATCTGACACCGTGCTTGCTAGCGAAACAGCTGACTGACTAAGGGAGGGATCGCGCTCGCTGCCGGTCAGGTCACATCCCGTACCCACCGCCCGTGTTGAGACGCAAGTTCGTTGCCCTAGCGCATAGGGCAACGAACTTGCGTCTCTTGTGGTAAAATTAAGATCTAAAAAAATTTTAAAAAAAGTTGTAATTTTCCATTGATTTTACGTTCTATAAATGAAACCAAACCACTGGTTGCAAGGATAACGGTGTTTACCCTAACACCCTGTATATAGTGTGTAGACAAATAAATAAATGATTCGAGCTTTTTATTCTAATTTGATACAAAGAGAAGTAAGTACGTACTTTATCCAACTCCACGACTAACTCTTCTAAAGAATCATCAAGAGCATCAAAGTCCATTGGGAGAGGCGTTTCTTGAATTACATCCATGTTCTAAAATTATAATAATAAGACTAAACATATTTACATGGAACTTGGTACACTGAGATAGATTATAATCGGATATGATATCTATAATTATAATCCTGGGTACTGGGTAGCAAAAGGACATGAAATTTTTATAGGGTACCGGCCCCCTTTAAAAAATATCAAGTCCTTTTGATACACCCATACAACTAAGACACATTACAGTACCCATTTACTAGTAGTGAACGATGAATATGTTTGAAATATACATACTGCCGTGGTTTTGTTTTTTTTTGTAAGTGACCATGTTTCTGAACTCCCTGGTGACTTGTTTTCCTTTTCATCCCTATAGAATATAAAAATACCTACTATTAATTTATTTCAAACTATTTGCTGCCCGCGGCTTCGCCCGCGTGGTCGCTTATTATTTTTTTAAGATAAAAGTAGCCCAAATTACTAGTTTGCTCAATAATTATGATAGTTGAAAAATTACCTTGTTTCCCTCTTTTCACCTACTGATAACGAGGTTGGTGAATCCTGTATGTTAGTGTAACTGAAAATAATGATAGACATATACTATTCAATTTCTTACAGACAGTTGTTGATAATGATGAAACTTTCGTGATATATGTAACTATAATTATTACTATGTAAAAAATGAAAGTAAAATACAATAGACGTAAATAATTATATTAAGTTACCTATTCCGCTTGACTATTCTCCAAGAGTCATAAAAACCCCGTAAGAAATCGACACGTGTTTCACCTCTCAACGAGGCATCCTCAGGATGACGATTGACCAATTGCAAACCAGAACGCGACGTGTTACCACACCGAGCGCTGGACGCAAAGTGAAAACTTAAGTTAAAGTCACTGGTTCCAGCGCTCGAGTGGTTTAGAAGATAGGAGGGAACAGATGAACATACATACATACATACATACCGGTCAAATCATAACCCTCCTTTTTTCTTCGCCGTAGTTGGGTAAAAAAGAATTACCGTGTGTCCCGATCCTTTTCGCTCATCGATGATGTTCCAGGTAATATTTGATTTTCGGCAGATTTCTGCCTATTTAATTCTCTACAAATATAATTAACACATTATTAGATTAAAGAAATAATAGTAAACTACAACAATTTTCTTAATTAGTAAGATGATGGCAAAATTATTATTTACCTAAGAACTGCACGTGCCTTCCGTGTTCTTTCAACTTTTTTCTTTTTATTAGCTTTCATTCTTCCGTGATAATATAGTTCACTTACTCGACCCATTTTCTAAAAATTAAACACAATTTTACTGTAAGTCTAATACAAAACATTAATATGTATAAATATCATTAGCAAATCACAAAGTGTGACACCATACATTATATAGGTACTCACAGTCTCAACACTGGTTAGCTCTAGTACAAAAGTACGCCCGATTCCGCGAATTACGTCGGGAGCGGCGGCAGCGGCGAACGTCACAGGCGACACAGGTCCGACGTCGAGAAGCCCTCGGGCGCGACTGATTGCGTCGAGCGAGCGCATCGGTTTATAAGGCATTATTTAGATCTTTTATTATAATTAAATTAGTAGTCAAAAATAAAATATAAAAACTGAATTTGGTAGATCAATAACTCAAATTTTAAAATATTTAATACTAAATGTTAATATGTAACAAATTCTTACGCGTAGACGACGATTTTGCACATGGTATTATTGCGTTTTTTCAGCGTGGATCACATTTTTTTTCAAGTACTAATTCAATAAACTTTGGAAAAATGATCTGACGCCTTACTAATATACTATATGCCCAGTATTTAGGATTTTTCTCAGATTGATATTTGCTACCAGTAAGCTATGAAAGCAATTGAAAAACCAGGTGTTTCACGCTTACGTAAAAACGTGTGTTAGATTTTTATTTTTCGTAATTTATATTGAGTAGTTAGTTTTAATTTTATTAGACAACTTACTAGTTAAATAGGTGATGAATAATTTTGCATTTAAAAACAAAACAGGTATCTTAAGGATATTGAGACATTGGCTCCGCAAAAACTGGAATTTTCTGTTTTTAGACCGCGAAATTGATAGGGGCTCTTAATGTAAAAAGTTTGTTATAGGATTCGGTCATGTTATGTACATTTATATTTATATTTTATATTTATATTCATTTAATTGCATACCATAATGTGAATTAAGTTGTTATAAATAGGCTTAAAGCTAAGATACAATTATGGACCCTGTAAGGGCACAGCAAAATAGGTAACAAAAATTAATCAATAAACATTCTAATTAAATTAAATAATAACCTTTAGAACATGGATAATTCTCATTAAAAATATTAAATGTATTTAAATTAGAAATAAACAATATTTATTGTTTATTTTATATTATATGTGTGATATTTATGTTATACAGGGTGTTAGGGTGAACACCGTTATCCTTGCAACCAGTGGTTTGGTTTCATTTATAGAACGTAAAATCAATGGAAAATTACAACTTTTTTTTTCTTTTTTTTAAATCTACATTTTACCACAAGAGACGCAAATTCGTTGCCCTATGCGCTAGGGCAACGAACTTTCGTCTCACCACGGGCGGGGGGTGCGGGATATGACCTGACCGACCGCGAGCGCGACCTCTCCCTCAGTCAGTCAGCTGTTTCGCTAGAGAGCACGGTGTTGGATAGAAACTTTTAAAAATCTTGTAATGAAAATAATGTTTATTTTTTGTTGTGTTCGGTCATTTATTTTTATATTTAAGTCAACTACCCATGGTTTGAATGACAAGAGTCTTTACCCTTACAGCCTGTATGTGTGTTTAATTGGCAAATGTAATTAGTAAATTTAGAGAAAATGTCAATTAAATATTTTGCCATTCCAGTACACATATACATATACATAACCTACATTTCGTTCTGCTCAAAAATGTATAAGCACACTATTATGATCGTTGTCTCGTGAATTTAAGCCATGACTTCCGAGTTCCGAAGGTCATCGTAACCTGGTCTTTGTTCTAGGGATAACTTGTTCCCATAAATATGGCAGCGTTAACCCGGTGGGTGTAATTTGTAAGGGTGTGACCACACGGTGATAACTGTCGTCACACACAACCCTCGCAGGTACGAGTGTGCGACATGATAAGACTACTTATGTCCACTTTTTTGGAGATAAATCTATTATTGTGTTGCTTTGTTGTTCTATTGCGTTTGTCTGAAAGATCTTAGTAGGAGGAGCACATTCAAATTGTGAGTACTAAATAGTACTTAATTAAAATGTTTTCTTTACCGTACGAATTCACGATAACTTTACATTTTTGTGTCAGGTCTCTCCATTCATAAAGGCACATACAGACAGGCGCGACGCGACAGCGCTAAGTTATTCTAGTAGATCATTAAGTATGAAAACTTTATGGAAATTGTTCTAACAGAATCGCGACTCACCGTCGCGTCGCGCCTGTCTGCGGGAGCCTTACGGTTACGTCTTGCTTCTTCGCTTTGAATAGCTTACTGTGCACTCGTTTTTAACGGAAATAATGAAACTTTATGCCAATAAACCACAAAAAGTATTCTATTTCTGTAAGTATTATTGTTTATTTACAAACCAAAAATATTAAATCAATCTAAAACACGAGAACGGAGCATAAAACTTTATCACAGCCAAAATCTTAACTTCATTATACGGGCCCATTCATAATTTGTTCCCACCAAAAAGCGTATAAAATTGTTAACACTTCATTCAATATCGGTGTGCAGTTATATTGAGGACCCCTGGTAAAGGGCAGGGGTACACAGCCCGGGGGGAAAAGACAGAATAAAAATATTCGTTGAGCATCTGAGCTATAAAACTGAAAGTAGGCGTTGCAAATGCCTATAAAGTTGATATTCAGGACTTTTGCATCTGCCTAGCTAGATGTAACTTATGTATTATCTATATCTTATACATACGTCTATTCTATATCTATACATATAATATGAATTAAAGCCGCTTTTCATGTCTGTCTGTGTGACCCCGTTGTTCTTCTAAACTACGCAACGTATTTTGATGCGGTTGTCACCATTATTTAAAGAATTTCTTCCGTTATCTGTAAGTATTACGATTACATCCCTACATATAAAATAAAGTCGTCTGCCACGTCTGTCTGTCTTTTCGCGATAAAATCAAAAACTACTGCACCGATTTCATGCTGTTTTCACCAGGATAGTGGTTCCAGGCGCGGTCGCAGCCCAATATTTTGGGGGGGGTCACCATTGGGGGGGTGCCGCGGGCACCAGCTAGTATTAAGTAATATTGAGATATTGTTAAGTTGTAAAAATCGTGCGAATCAGGGGGGGTCGCTTTTGTCGCTTGTTATGTAGGTCGTAGGTACTTACTAGTTAATTTAGTTAACTTTCGAAAAACAGTCTCCTTTCATCTCATTCCCTTCAAAGAACTCATATGGTCCGGTTTCATACAAGGAAATGTAACTGCAGTAATATACAGTATGTTAACTAACAAAGGGCGTTCCCGTTAACCTGCAATAGTATAGCGTCTATACAGGCAAAAAAAAATATTACCATTAAAAAAAAATGTTTTTTTTTTGTTTTTGTATAGTAAAATATTCACAAAAAATATTAAATTGTTACGGAAAATAAACTCTCTGTACACGCCCACTTGTCACACTTGTTTTTCTACGTTGAAATACAAGTGTGCGTGTACAGAGTGTTTCTTTTACGTTTAAATTTCATCGTTTTGTGAACATTTCACGAAACAAATATTTTTTTTTTTTTTTTTTTAATTTGTAATATTTTTTTTAGCATGTATACACGCTATACGCAGGTTAACGGGAAAGCCCTTTGTTAGTTAACATACTACAGTATATTGGCTGTAGGAAAAGAAATCAATAAGTTCTACCTACTTAATAACACGCTAGTCTTGTAAAACCTTGAAAAAAGAGTTTTAATAATGAATGGTGCTTGGCATTGGCAATTACGGTCTGTAGACAAAGTAAGTAAAAATATTTGTCTACTTAGTACTTATTCTCTAAACGATACACGAGTCTACGATCCTGTTTAATCAAAAATGTGAAATGAAAATGTTACAAAACGTTTTAATAACTATCGAAAAAGACCCCAAATACTTAATCTTTCTAGGAATCTGTTTCCAGTTTAAGTATGTGGGTAAATGAGTCAATAACTCACTAAGTAATAAATAAGTATGGGACAAATTTTAGTCTTCAGAACTTGGCAGCACATTAAAATCAGATAGAAACCACTGCAGTATTACGATGGCACTTTAATTTAAGTGTAACTTAAGTTACCTAAATTCTGTTCTTAAATTATCTGATGAAAGTGTAAACAAACTCTGTTCAGCGGGGTAACTATGTAACACACTAACAGTAGCAATGGCTTCCATTTTGACAGTTCAAAAACATTAATTGCATTATTTACGTTGTTGAGCAGACAAATTTTTCGAACATTTTTTATAAGGCAATGGAATAGCAATATCCTTCAAAATCATTATTGTGATTGTAAGTGCGTTACGCAATTAGGTTGCAGGTTAAATTCTTACGCAATCACTCACTAAGTAACACATTCATCTACGTTTCAACTTTATGTGTTACAGTTGAAACGTAATTGAAAAATCATAGAAGAAAATTGAGTTTATAAAATTAACATCATTGTCAAATGAAAAAAAAACCATCTTTAAGGTGATTTAAAATTATTTATTTATTATTTATTTATTAACTCATCATCAGTATCATTACAGGAATTTCCTAATTCAATAGTGTGGCCATAATTACAGCTTTATTATTCACCATAACATATAATGTACAGCGCGGTTTAATTTAGTGTTTAATCAAATCAAAGCACTCAATTTGTAAGTGACACTCCAAATTGGCATCCACAGGAACGTTTTCAGATTCATTAGTTTACATTTTCGTCACATACTTTTGGTACAGACTATAGCTAGGTATGTAGTAGATCAATATGAAAGGGTCACCTTCCAAAAAGATTGAGGGACTCTGATACAGATTACATAAATCATAGGATGATTAATAGTTGAAGCTTTCATGATGATTAATAATACAGAAGTGTGTTTCACAATACTAATTATATGGTAACCTTTAACTGATCTAGTATTGAAGCTGTTTTTAGATAATAAAAATAAAATAGTAGTATTTAAATAAATATGAACGTTTACGTTTACGAAGGAAAAGAAGTAATGATCGTAATAGACGGCTTTCTTTAGTTTCTGCCTACCCCCATGGGAAAAAGGCGTGTGGATAAAATAGTAGATACGTTAGTTACGTACGATAGTTTTAGTTTTCTCGAAAATTCTGTTTTTGATTTTGACATTAGTTTTATTTAAGGATATTTCTTCTTGTTCTAGAATCATTTAGATTTCTGTTTTCGATCTTGGCATTAGTTTTAAGTATATTTCTTCCTGTTCTAGAATCATTTAGATTTCTGTTTTCGATCTTGGCATTAGTTTTAAGTATATTTCTTCCTGTTCTAGAATCATTTAGATTAGTATCCAAAGTCTGTTGCCTCAGATTTATGTTAGCTAATCGTGTTTTTTTTATTGTTTTAATGCAAAAAAAAAAACACCTCATTTCAAAGCGTTATTAGCGTTATTAGCGTTAGCGTTGGGCCTGTTTGGCGCAGCCGTGAGGCGCACAATACTATTTTTATTCTTACCTGGGTCAAATAAATTTATTTTCTTTCTTTTCTTTCTTTATTTGACTACTAAACTACACTGCTTACGCTTGCTTTGGGCAAGTGTATAGGGCTTCGATATACTTAGATAAATGTCAATCACAAGCGTTTCAACGCTCACAATCGACTCTGATTCATCCACAAAGCATTTGTCGTCGATAACTCATCTACCATCTACACATACTTCGAACTTGTCCTTTATTTTTAACAATAAACAGATTACTATATAGAGCGAGTCGAGCGTCTCAAAGGGAGCTTGGAGTGGGGTCTCGGCTAATATAAATATTCAACGGAGGTTAACGGCGGTCGTCCGAGGTGAGCCACCCTTGATAAAAAGTTAAAATAGGCTTCACACTGACGCACTCCAAAGTGCTGCTAACGTATTATATAAGCCACATTTTTATGTAAGCTACAATATGGTATTGCTATTCTATTTTTTTTTTATCTTAACGAACATAACATCACGCTTGGATTCCACGAAGGGTTAGGCAGAGATGTTCCTATGGTAGGTACACTCACATTTCGCCAGTTTTCATCCTTTATCAAAAATAACCAAGTTCTTACTTAGTAATAAGCAATTTCAATGTAACTTAAATGTTTACGTGATAATTATTTAAAAACTTTATAAATAAGTTTTAATTATAATATTGTCGGTTTGTAGGTCTTTTCAGTAGTCACTTTCTTAGAATAGAATAGAATATCCTTATTTTGCATAAAATATGGTAGGTACACACGGCTACACATCAAGCTATACATTAACCTCCTTACTAATAAACGTTGTATAACGTCTGTATAATTACACAATGCTTTGTCTTCTTCTTTCGAAAGTCAAATTACAAACGACTGAAAGAGAGATATCGGCGTGTAACTATTCACCTATACGTTTATTAGTAAAGAAGTTCCAGTTTACACTGTCCTCGCATTGTTCGGAAATCCTATACAATGCGAGATCAGCTTATACTGGAAATGTAGGTACAGCTTGATGTGTAGCTGTGTGTACATAAAAGGTCTTAAATGTGGAGTCTGATATTCAGATAAATAAATACTTTTTGTATATAGTATAGTAATGAGAGTGAAACATTATTGTGTAAAATGTTAGTAATTGTAGTAGTGATTGTCATAACAATTTGTAGCAAAATCGGAAACAATACCTAATGAAGACATAACTTTTATGTTCCTTTTATTAAACAGCTGTACAAATAATATCGAAACCAATCCGACTTACACAAAGAAAACACATGTTTTTTTTGAAAATTTTCAATTTGATTAAGCCATAATGATGACAGGCGTAGGTACTAACCTAGTTCTCCATATTGGTTGAACTTTGAACTATATTATAAAAAGCGAGTGAGTAATGTTCACATCGTGTTGATGTCAACTGTACCGAACAAAAGGTTACAACAGCATAAAAGGTGAGATTTTTGCGTGGGTCGACTGCAGCTCACACTTCTATGCCTCTAATGAATTTTAAATAGGAAAATATGATCTTCTAAAAACTTATTGACCTTTTAATGATGGTCAATTTTTAAGTTAATGAACCTCTAAAAAGCACGGTGCCGCGGCCGTGGCACTACACCCAAGTTGGTCACAATTACTTGACTATTTAGTATTTTTAGGACCGCAAAATAGGAATTATTTGAGATTCACAATAGGGAATTCCTTTTGTGAATCTCATATAATTCCTGAGAAAGTCATTTTAATAGAATGTTCAATAATATTTTAACGCGTAAACTAGGAGCTATTTTAGGTTCGATTTAATAAATGTTTTTTTTAAACTTTATTGATAATTTTTCTGAAAAAAAAAAAAAAAATATATGAACTTTTTCTGAAAAATTCATGTTTTTTACTAGTTGAATGAAACTGGAACTGTAGATATGAAAAGATAACTTTTCTGTGTGGCAATCCCAAAACAATTTTAGTACTCAATACATTTTTTTATCCTGAAGAATCTTAAATAAAATATACAATCTAACACTAACATTAAGTACAAATATTCAAAGGGAAATACTCAAAAGAATAAAAGAAGAATTATTTTATCCTTAAATGTTTATCAAAACAAATTTCTCATAATCTCTTTTACAGAAAGATTACTCTCGTAATTTATTTATTTCTCCATACATTTAATTACCGCTAAATTCACCGTTTTTTTAACTCCGATGTTGATTATTTCAGTGACGCGAATTTGCCAATAATGTTTTAAATTAACTTTATAAAGCTGATATCGCTCGTAATGTGTACATTGCATAAACAGCAAGCCAATAACGGTGCTGTAAGTTAAAAAATAAAATCAATTCGCAAACAAATTGGCGGTTACCAAAATTGGACCAACCTTTAAATAATTATCATGACGGCATCAACAGCCTGCATGGAAAGGTTTTTGATGAGTAACATCTTTCCTCTCGCTTTCCTGCAATCTATGGGATTGATTTCGTGAAAAGCGACGGAAGTGTGTAACAGGAAGCTGGGAAAGCGCGCGCTATTTGATTTGACCAATGAGCACACGCGGCACTAGAGTTGGCCTTCAGAAACGACCACGACGAGGCGCCGCCTCTTTTTTTGTTGCTTATTACCAGGATGAGTTGTCAGATGTTACACATCATATGCGACTACTGTAAGCCCGTTTGTTTTAATAATTTACGTCTTTAAAGAATGCTCTAGAGGTTTTCAACTTTTGAGTCGTCATTGTCAACTAGTTCTCTGGTAGCCTCCAAAAAACAATTAAAATGCCTTCTAAAACCTAAATAATTAAAAACATCAACATCTAGAAACCAATATCACTCAAAAGCGTAACTGAAACGTTCTCACAAACGTTCACAATATAACTCCCCTCGTTCGTAAAAACGATTTGATATGTGACAAAGCATTTGTCGGCAGGGTACCGCGCTCACAGCTCGATCCTCAGGGTAAGTTCTGTCAGACATATCGCGCAAGTAAACACTCCGAGCGTATTGTGTTTAAAAGTTACTTATTGGGGTCGATTAAAAAGATTAAATACACGTGGATTTTGTGACTTGTTTATTTAGTAATGATCCACATCTCATTACTAAATAAACAAGTCACAAAATCCACGTGTTGAGGATTTTCGCTTCAGAAACTCGGGCAGTGATTATTGACTGTCAAATAAGGGCTCATCAACGAAAATAACGCAAACTGATTCGGTAATAGGGACTTCATATTGATCCGCTTAACACACGGATTGGGGATGCATCGTTGATCGGACTGTCCAGGGCCATGTTTATCAAAAGTTACAAGTCTACACGTTCACAAGTTACCTAGAATGTTAATTTTCGTTAAATTCATAGCTCATCTCCGTATTCATAATCAGCCTTAATATTCCCACTGCTGGGACCCGGGCATCAGGTTATCTCTCCCTTTTGACCACATTTTAAAAAGAAAATCTAGTTTAAAAATTGATTGCGGTACTAAGAACGACACTTGTAAACTTGTAAGACGGAATAGAGAGTCGCCGGACACTCTCAGGATTTGGTATGATTTTCTACAAGTTGTAACTTAGAAAGAGTTTTAAGATAAACAAAATCACAAATAATTTTGTTTAAGTTTTGACAAACAGGGCACTGGTCTTCAGAAAATTTTGGACTCGGATGAGCAGCGGACGAGCATTGAACAAGATAACGCCTATATTCCCCGAAAAAGTAGCAGAAATGTATATATTTCATTTTATTTCACATGTGGTATTACATTTCACCCAAGGGTGGCGGCTTTTAATTTTCCGAGCGGTACGATACACGACGATTTGACGACATTATTTACTTCTAATTTTCAGGCAGGTAAAAACAGTATAAAAATAAACCTATAATCTGTAAATGATCAGCTATTAACCAGAAAATTGTACTCGATAAGTAGTGAATTCTACTTTCACTATTGTAGGGCTGTAATAACGTGGGCGCAAACTGTGGGCGTTCATTTTGTACACCTCTGTATAACCTTTCAGGGGTCACCAACATATATGTTAGGCTACATTATTTATAACAACATTTTTACTTTATATGCGCAAAATAACATAGTGATTGATGTGTTTGGGTTCTGATAGAGTATTTAATTGAGGTAATATTTCAAGAGGATGTACCTATAAGCACTTAGCAGCCTCATACATACGTACTGTGATGGTGATTGTTATAGATACCTGAGGCCCTAGACAAAGTCACATTCTATCAGCGTTATAGATGATGGAAAAGGCAAGAATGTATAGGACTGACATAAGCTATCGAAAAGTTTATATCAATCCTGTTGAAAGTCGTTGTAGAAATACGAATCGCTATGGAAGCGATTGTCACTTGTCTAGGCCCTCAGGGTGATAAGGCCATAGCTAGTAACTACGAGCCGTTCAAGACTATTGGGTGGTCGGCCATCTACATGCCTCAAGGCCCGTCCGTCTTCATCATCATCATCATCAGCCTAACTTCACCCACTGCTGGGATAGGCTTCTCTTTTCTTGTGCCAATCCCTACGCTTCTGTGCCAGCCTCATCCAGGCTCTACCCTCGATGGCAACAATGTCGTCCGTCCACCTCGCCACCGGACGGCCGACACTTCGTCTTCCAATTCTTGGACCCCACTTGGTCACTGCCTTACTCCACCTGCCATCATCTACATCTACTAGCTGTTCGTGCCCGGCGTCGCCCGGGTGAAATCCGACTTTTCCGGTGGATTATCAAAAAATTCATGTGTTAAATCCATATTATCTTTTGATTCTGCAGGTCGATTTTGATTAAATAAAGGCTAAATGTTACTCACAATAAAGCTTCTTATTTTTCAGTTATTTAATTTTGAATCCAAAAGGTGGCTTTTACGTGATGCGCTCACAAACGAACAAACAAACAGACAAAATTTCAAAAAATGTTTTTTTACTTGCCATTACTTATTTCTCGAGGTTTCCAATACTTTTTTTGAAAAAATCTTTAATGTACAGACACGGACTGTTTACGATTTTATTATATGTATAGATAGATAGAATACGTTACTATTGACAGTATTACATTATATCTGAGGGGCAATTCCTGTAATTTTTAAAAACGTTCGCATTCGCATCTCATTTGCAATCTGTCAAAAAAACAATCAATTTACCAATATTTTTGACAAGTTTGACGGATTGCGACTTGAATGTGAACGTTTTTTAAGTACGAAAAGCTAGTAAGTATCTTATAAATTAAAGTTGCTTTTCGTGTCTGTCCGTGTAACCGCATTAATCTTCTACACTACGCAACTGATTTTGATGCGGTTTTCACCATCATTTAGAGAATTTATTCTGAAAGGTTTATGTATATAAAACAATTATGTTAAACTTAAATATTATATAATAAAGATACTTCGATACTTTGTCAAGTCGTAAAAATCGTGCAAAGCAGGGGCGGGGTTGCTTGTTATTCAATAAACAGATGAAGATCTGAGAACAGAGAATAAAAGATAATAAAGAATAAATAAATAAGATAAGTTAATAAGTCATAAGTAAGTTAAAGAGTGAGTGAAGCTGACTGCATGCACGCGGAAACTCATCGGGAATTCTTCATCGAGTTACCGGAAGCACAATGTATGACTGATTGATTCGAGCTAACCGCAGGCCTCGCTCCGATGTCATTCCCGAGTGTTCCTGTCGGCCTTTCCGGATCTTACATACATTACTTTTTTGTTTGTGTAGTTCTTCTGAATTAATCAAGAATTCCAAGAGTTATTGCCGATAATTGAACAATATCTTTTGAATGAAGAGGATTTTATAACGTGGTTGTAAGTACTTGTAAGAACTTGGCTTTAGTAAGCCGTAATAAATCAATCAATCAATCTGCCTAGCCTTTTCGCAACTCTGTTGGGGTCGGCTTCCAGTCTAACCGGATGCAGC
The DNA here is from genome assembly GCA_947363905.1 of Lithophane semibrunnea. NCBI lineage: Eukaryota > Metazoa > Arthropoda > Insecta > Lepidoptera > Noctuidae > Lithophane > Lithophane semibrunnea. Next base: position 5,926,728 of record OX376198.1, read on the forward strand.
TGAATACGATCGAATCCACAATCGTGTCTATCCACTAATGACAGCCGGGCCGTACTTTCCGAGGCATGGAGGGGTCTTGGTATGTAAAGATGGTCACCTACAGCGTAGCTTAAGCTGATCGAGTGCGGCTGTTGACTTAGCCACGAGCCCCTTTACCTACATTTCTTTACGACCCTTAAATATCAAACTTCACTCTTATGTAATGTAATACCTATCTATATATATACAAATTCTTACAATCTAAAATATTCCTAACACCAACAGTCTGATAATAGCCGTATGAAATCGCATCACACGCATGTAATCATGTAACTACACAGCAGACACACGAATCACTCTAACCACTTTAAGTTGAGCTATGAAACCTTTCATACTCCTTTGTGCGGCAGGCCTGTGGAACAGATAGCTAGCTGACTGCCGAGATTATGCCGGCATGGAAAATTAAAAAATCTGCTGAATTCCTTGACTGGTACTGTTCATTATTTAAAGTTATTTTTGTTGGTAGCGTGGACAATTAAAAATGTGGCTCTTTGAGATGCAACTTGGAAAAAGTCGGTTATCTATAGGCTTGGTTTATAATTTAGATTCACATATACTGTTGTCAGTGACTGAGCATAAGGTCTTGGGTTCGATTCCCGGGTCCGGCAAAGTGTTGTTGGGTTTTTCCATTACAAATCTTACAGGCTCGCCCTCTATGACATGGGACTTAGACATAACTGGCGAAATGTAGGTTTACTATAGGTACACCTGCCTAATCCTTCGGGGATTACAGGCATGAAGTTATGTTATGTTTATGTAAGTAATTTAATGCTAACGATAACAAAGGGGATACATTTCTTAATTGCGTATAAACCTAATAGAGCAGACAATTTTTTAAACGTAATAAATATGCAGCAATAATTTTTCAAATTCGTTCAAGTACTTTCAGATATAGATAGAAAGTGTTACGTAATTGCTGTTTTATCAAATTGATAGCTACTTCTTATAGACTAGCACCGCACGAAGTAAATGTTATGTGAACTTTTCGATAGGTAGCTAAGCTGCAGTGTGTTTATTAAAATATAACTTGACCTGTGACGCGTTTGGTAGCACTGATTTTTGAAGTCATGTGATAGGTACTACCTATCAGAGAACTTAGTACTTTTCTGTTAGTCACCATTTTGAACTCTAGTAGTATTGAAACTAAGACTGTAAAATTTTGTGCTACCAATCGCGTCACGGCTCAAGGTATAATGAACGCACTGCTAATAGTACAGCGTACATAACAGTGTGAATGATTTCGATTGTTTCAAGTTATATTTTATTTCATCACAGTTAGAACGCATGATGAATGAATCTAGCCTACCAAGGCTAAACTATAGGATGTTTATAGAAAAACAAATTGCTTTAATTTACACTATTTGATTCAAATAACGATGTAACTCAATAATCATTCTGTTATTTTCCAATTCGTTTTAAATTAAAATTCTTGAAAGGGCTGCCTGTTGGACCCTTGTCCCTTTCGCAAGCTTTTCAAAAGACCCGGTTTCTTCTGACATTTGAGGAATGTATACCTACCCGTGAAAAGAAGACAATTAAATTGATCTGTTTTTTTTTTAAAAGTAAATATCAATATCATATTAAATTTTACATTTTAAAATACGTATTATGATTTATTTATTACTATTCGATAATCACGAACCAAGTTAAACCAAGTTGCACATACTATATTTTATTTTCATTAATTTATTTTAATCTTGAAAAAATAGGAGTGAGTTTATGTAGGTACCTACTTGTTTAAGTGGATAATATATAATATTGTGCTCTAGGCATTCCAAGTTAATAACTTGGAATGGAGTAGGCAAATAAGTCTATAGAACTAGCTGCGCTCCGCGGTTTCACCCGCGTAAGTCCCGATCCCGTGAGAATATCGGGATAAAAAGTATCCTATGTTTTAATCCAGGTTATAAACTATCTTTTTGCCAAATTTCATCCAAATCTATTCAGTAGTTTTTACGTGAAAGAGTAACAAACATCCATCCATCCATCCATACTTACAAACTTTCGCGTTTATAATATTAGTTAGGATTTAAAGGTTTAACATACACATAATTATATAAAAACCGGCCAAGTGCGAGTCGGACTCGCGCACGAAGGGTTCCGTACCTTTATCTACGAAAACGGCAAAAAAGTCACGTTTGTTGTATGGGAGCCCCTATTTATTTTATTCAGTTTTTAGTATTTGTTGTTATAGCGGCAACAGAAATACGTCATCCGTGACAATTTCAACTATTTAACTATCACGGTTCATGAGATACAGACCATACCTGGTGAAAGACGGGCAGACAGACAGACGGCGGAGTCTTAGTAATAGGGTCCCGTTTTACCCTTTGGGTACGGAACCCTAAAAACAATAGGTTTCGGGGCCAAAAAAGTTTCTTAAATTGTATCTATAGATATAGCACTATCCACATTACATTCAAGTACTGTCATTACCTGCTACTGACAGTGTGGTGGTTGGAATGATGAAGTGATCTAAATATTTTAATATTTTTACGTCAATATTGGAAGAAATGACAGTAATATACGTCTCGTCGGCTTAAGATTCCTCTAATTGGTGCGCAGCCCAGTTGACGGACGTCAGACGACTAATGTCAAAAAGAAGGCTACGGGTCGTCTATTTTATGGAAGCTTCTAGAATGTTCTAGAGACTTCGACTTACCCTTATTGGTGGCGTTTCCGCCAGAAGCGCGCGGACGTTGGTGACAGCGATTGGAAATAGTTTTGCGTTATAAAGGTTCTTTTCCAGAATCAGTGCGATTCCATTTCTGAAAACATCAGCAAAAAGTTTTTAACAATCCTTTTTTAGAAACAGCCAGAATTTGTGCCGCTGGCCGTCGGTGATGTTTAGCATATAAAATGGTCAGACCTCTTACTGTCGGAACCTTGAGCGGATTGATTCACCTCGGCAGTGGGATACGGAGGTCGATGCGCACACGCGCCGGCCCGATCTATTGTTACTGCGTATGTCTTATGTTGTTATTGATAATCGGTTACGAAATATGTTGGTTTTTTTTTTGGAAAAATAAAATATTTTTTGTTGATATTTGATTTGAATAGGCTCGACCCCTATTACATGGGACGTATATAGCTATTCCATATAGCTATCGGGGACAAATTCGAGACTCCGGGCTGATACTGAGAAATTCCTAATGGAAAAACTCAGTAACACCCCCCCAGAGCAGGAGGAGCAGGAGGTCCTGTGTTCTATTCTTTAGTTAAAATCCATAGTGATTATTAGCCATCTAATTACTAATCCGTGAAGGTGCCTTATTATGGACTCTGACGACCCGTAACGACTGTCAAAGATCCACAAATGACAGCCGGGACCAACGGCTTAACGTGCTTTCCGAAGCACGGAGGAGTCTCGGTATGTAAAGAGATCACCCATCCACGGACCAACCCCCGCAAGCGTAGCTTAACCTGATGGATCAACCCGTGCGGCTGTTATTACTAAACCACAAGCTGCCGCTAGTTTAAAACTGTACCTTAGTACTTACTTAGTCCAAATGTTTTATAAAACATCTTTTTCTCAAATTGCAGCTCAATTTGAATGAAATCCCCGCCAGGAAGCGCAGGGAGCGTTAAAGGCGGGAATTTGGCGTTTCCTAATGACGACAAGTTTTACTGAAGCAATTCAAAAACTTAGCTGAAAATCTCCAAGGAGTTAACACTACTGTGATGCTGAAAATTCAAGGAAAACTTCGTTATCTTGCTCTTTTCAGTGAATTACTAGGGGTAAAATGTATTTTAAACGGGAAAGGTTTTAGGGGTATGAGGCTCCGACCAGACGGTTGTTGTGTCTGCCCAATGATTGATATTGGATTCTTGTATATATGTCCACTGCACGGTAAACTCTAATTGCGCGATGCAGGATTTTTGTGACGTCAGGTGGATTGTGTTTTTTGTGAGACGTCAGGTCTTCGATGCGTAGTTCGCATGTGGCGATGTAGATACCGCCACAAGTTAATTCTAATTGCAGAAAATATACCGATTGTTTGTGCCGTGCACTTTTTATTTTGATTTGCATTTATTTGGAACTAAAGATCCCCGTTGGTAGATTTTCAATAGCTATTGATGTATTCACTTAATAGCTACTTTGATTAACTAAACACGATAGCCTTTTGTTTCTAATAAGCCTTATAGTTTGAACTATTTTCTTAAACAGCATCAAATATGTTGCTGGCTATATTTAATGCCTGAAGGGAGGCATTCAGGCATAAAGATCAGTTAACTAGCGGCCGAACCTCACGTTATTAGTCGGGATTGGATTCCGATTGGATTTGGCTACAGGATTCAATTGAATTGGCTTTCTATACATAAGAGAAAAACAGTGGGTAATCCTAAACAACACAATAATACAACAACCATGCTCTAAAGCTCTAGTATTACAAGTTTTAAAGTGTCTGCCATTGATATAGTTTTTTAGTATATCAATGGTGTACACTTTTTTTTTAGTATATCAATGGTGCACTGTTGTTGGTTCATTGTTGGCCGCCAAGTAGCAGCGAAGACGTCGCGTAGCCGCGCCTTATCGCGCGTAAGCTCGAGTAGCCGTGCGTAGCATCGCGTAACAGCCGGGTAGCCGCATGATCGCTTTATTGTTTCAATAACTACAATGCACTCAATAACTAATCTGTCTAGCCTTTTCCCAAATATGTTGGGGTCGGCTTAATAACCAAGCAACCTTTTAATGAACTGAAAAGCACTAAGTATAACATAAGTAAACAGAACTTAGTTAACCAACAAGTAACAACGGTGGGAAAATGGGGCGTAGTCGCGGCGTTTGTGCTGTGCATGGATCGACGAACGCCCAGGCTGAACCAACGCCGAAATACAGACGCCAGGGCTTAGTACTATAACTATTACACCTAGTAAACGATTGCTTGTTTTCCTATTAATCATGTTAACAAGCCGTGTAGAATTTTAGCGTAAGCCACAAACAAAAATACTTAAAGTAGGTACTAAAATCGTCTCAAAGCACTTAATATAAAAAAAATCTGTAACATTTTAACATATTTATTCTGTCATTCACAAACAGTATAAATAATAATAAATATCGGATCAGTACGGAAATTACGTTCACTTATCGGGACCGTATCGTTACCGCATGTGTGTGCTTACGGCTCGCCGTCAACGCGGCGTCCTCTCGCTTGCCGTCATACGTAAGATTCAGAAGGTTTACTGTATAAGATAAGAGACATATGTAAAAGCTCACAAAGAGAATCCTAAATTTATATAACTAATGTTATAAATGCGAAAATGAGTTTGTTTGTTTGTTATGCTTTCACGCGAAAGCGGCTGAACAGATTTGGGTGTTTGGCACATGGGTAGACAATGATCGGATTAGGACATAGGATACTTTTTTTCCATTGAAATTGATTCCCGCGGGATTGAGAGTGATGCGGGTGAAACCGCGGGGCGCAGGTAGTTGTAAATAAATGTAATAGTTCTCGTAAACCACTAAACTAGTTTAACCTTAAATTATTAGCCTATTTGTAATCAGTTATCGTGTTCGTGGCACTATTTAATTAATTGCGGCAGTCCGCTGCATTCAGATTTTTATAGAGAAATATTCTGCAGTCATTATTTTGTCTAGGACAAAAACGGTAATTTGCATAGATACCTTACATCTGGCTAGTTAACTAATAGAAAGTAATCCGTTCAAATTGTTCACAAAAAGAAAATCATTTTCCATTTCCTGAAATCAAATAATTTTAAATAAATCTACTTCTTTTCTGCGGTATTTTTTACTTATAAAACGTAGTTTACAAGTAAACCTTCTATACTTTCCTACTTCCCGTCCCAACCCCTCTCCCCCTCCACCCCCTGCCCTCCGAAGCCCCGCTCACCTAAATATTGTTTTCGTAGAAGGGCCGACGAGAACGCTTTGACGGCTCCCGAGCCAAATTGACGGCCGCTCCGATGACGCTGATACAATGCAATGATCGAGTGCTACTACTATACAACAGATTTCTTATGTGCAACTAGAGATTTTAGAACCAACATTGGATCCAACTTAGTTGGGTACGCTTTTGTAGTGATTGACTGATTTGTACTAACGGTTAAGCTATTTCGTCTCCGCTTTCATGAATTTCAAAGCAAAGAAGAACAAGTTTCAAAACGTCATTTACTATCTGAAAGGAATAGCAGAAGACAGAAAAGGGATGGGTAGACCCTTGCCCTGTAGTGGGACCAGACTAGATACATAAACTAATAGACATTTTCAATACAAAATAGTATACAATGTCATTAAACTAAACGATTTAGCCAAATAACAAGGTCATTTCTATTGACCTAGACATTGAAAATGTCATTGGACTAATCACCTTTTCATAAAATCTACATTTAAATATTTGAATTGGAAATAAAGACTCAAATACCTGTAATATATTTCCAGATAAACCAGCTACAATAACACTCTAGTTCGCCTTTCCCAGTCCGTTGCTCGACATAGGGTTCTGACAAACAGGGAAGCAATACCCGTAGCCGCCATGCATACAAACGCGCCGTGATAGAGTAATACAGTGACACTAACGCCATCTCGGTGCGGCGAGACGTACTAATATAATTAATCAAGTTACGGTACAAAATGGTTGATTTCTTTTTATTTACGTGCTTAATGGTGGTGTAGAAAACTAGAAACGTAATCTTAGACATCTTCACGCTTTTTTTTCCTATAGGAATAGGCAGAAAACGAAACTAAATATAGAATGCTTGAGAATGCTGCGAGCTACGATTCTTATACCGATTTTCCTTTGGGTTTTGGCACATAAAACACGAGTTTAATTATATTTATCATAGTTTGTTTTGTCTTTGAATAATTTATTATGTTATTATAAGATGCACAACACACGGGAATTCTACATGTTTAAGCGTCCTTCCACAGCGTGCACGGAGTCAATCCGTAAAGTCGGCTCCACCGACGCCGCCGCCTAAATAAATAATATCTGAACTGAACAAATGTATCTTTTACACCGAATATAATTTAAGTAGACCATGTAACTAAATACTATGATACGATTAAATTGATTACAGGTTTTTAATCAAATGTTTTTGGTGGAAACAACGGGTTGAATTTTACGCTTAATTTTCTTTGCGAAACGAATACCTAATTGTATTTATTTATTTATTGATATGGCACTTCAAAGACTTACTTAGTAAAACATACACGAACGAAGATCACATACAGTTTATGAATTGTGAATTCCTCACTTACCGAACTGCACAGCACTATATTAACAGAGAAATTAGTAGTACACATGGCTACGCATCAAGCTATACATTTCCAGTATAAGCTGACCTCACATTAGTACGGAAATCCCATACAATGCGAGATCAGCATAAACTGGGAATGTATAAGATATCGTTAGTTGAATAACACAATTATGCGATATAAAATCGAATAAAAATGAGCTATGTCCACAATTTATAAACTTAAAATACAAAATTGAACAAATTTAGAATCAATATTATGTAGATTATAATTTAAGTGGTATTTTTAGAGGTTTATAGTCTCATAATACAGGGCAATAACGTCCCCCCAACGGTTTCAAACCTTTCAGTAGAGGTTCACTTCCCGGTAGGTAGAGTAGGTACTTATACCGCTATCTTGTTATTTAGGACCACCTCATTTAGGTCCCGGAAACTTACGTATATGTATTATTATTTTTTCCCCAGCATTATATGGTCCAAGATTTTTTTTCATGCAGAACGGAATCTTCTATAGCAATTCGAAAAATAAAATTAGGGATTTTGTTTTCGGAATTTATAAACAAAAAAGAATGTGTAGGTATACGCGCATGAAGGAGTTTTTCCTACTACTGTTCGTATGAAGATAACGATCTTAAAATAAAAGAATACTATATGCTGAATATTGTTGACCATGTTCACAATATTTTATAAAAAACTACCTGACCAGACATACGTTGTCCTGTTTCTTAAAACTCGATAGTAGCGCCACCTGCCGGGTTCAATTGTGAATCTAAACCATCCAGCTCAAAAAATCATCAAAACGGTCCCACCGTTTAGTAGTAGGATTTCAGTGACATACAGACGTAGAGAAGAATTATACTGTATATCCTTATCCTTCCTAACATATAGAAAGAAAAAAAAAGAAGAAAGTCCTCCGCCGCGTCTGTCTGTCGTCCTGTTCGCGATAACCTCAAAAACTACTGCACCGATTTTCATGCTGTTTTCACCGATGGATAGAGTGGTTCTCGAGGTCGGTTCTAGTATATAATAACCGACATCCAAAGATATATACGAAAACCACAGAATACCAAGCAGTCAGTGGAAAGATTTTGGTGAGCTGGTTTTTACGCGTACCGACACTGCCACTTATCTGTTTAGTGCGAAATTATTACAATATTATCATCATTGTCATTAGTCATACTGTCTCGTCTTGGGAGACAAAGGATTTGAATAAAGTCAGAACTTTGATAATAATTACAATTTTGCAAATGATCAGATAAGTATAAAAATTCACTGTTGTACTGCATTCTTAAAAATTACCCAATTAGTTTTAAAACATTAATTTTATTTTATAATAATTTTCCAAAACATTTTTTTTAGTTTAGAGTTTCTTGCCCATTCTTCTCCATACGAAAACTACCTTTTGGAAAGGGCAACTAGAATCAGTTCCATTTCTTTTTTTTTTTGACGTTCAAAAGTGCCTGGTGCCTATTTGAAATAAATTATTTGACTTTGACTTTGAAGGTTTCAAAAAGTTAGTTATAATTTTGCCTGTACTTACTACAGACTGGCATTCATTATCATATCTAGGATGCCTACTATGTTTTTATCTACTAGGTAGTTTATCTAAATTGAACATAATTAAAGTCTTTTGTCTATGCTGCTGTAATTGTCCGTTTAATTATTCTACGGTTTCAGTCATCACCATAAAGCTGAGGACAGTTGTAAACTCTACTTGTCTATGCTCACTTCTGTAATCTTTTGATCAATAATCTCTCCGGTACCAAAGGGATGGCGGATTACATCTACGTTAATTTTATTAGCTCTCAAACAATCTATCGCTTTGTTATTAACTCTATTATTGGCAATATCGTGTTCATTAAGATTAACTACTGTTTTAAGTTAAGCAGTTAAATTGGCAAGTTCTTGTTGTTCCTGTGCGATATTTAAGACGATAAAAACTGTGCTCTGAACACGACCTTCTCCCTTCTGAGGCCTTGACCGAGAAGTCGATTCAGCCTCATTTATAAAGCCACGACAATATGAACCTCAATTATAGCAGAACTTATTCTTAGCAACTAGAGCAAAAACTACAACATTTCCGTATTCCTGTAGAAGAAGAAGATCGTAACACAAATAATAAAACTGGAAACAAAAGAAAACACAAACTCCGCTAAACAAAATAGTTTGTTTATCTATTTAAAAGAAAGATTCTCGACGTCTTGAATGAAGTGGCTACCCACAAACTACCAAGGTTGTACGAATATAATAACGCACAGAGCGCCTTTCACAAAATAACAAATGAAATCATCACCAAACCACAACTGTTGGACCAAATGTACTAAATCTCCTTGTGTTCATCATAATAATGTTGGAACAAAGGTTGGACAAACATTGTCTTAGAGTAATCAAACAATAATGTAAATGTAAATGCGGATTGGCCGGAAAATTGAGTGTATTTAACTTATATTGGCCGACATTGGATATTGAACGTTAATGAACTTTTAAACTTGGAACGAGTAAACTACGCGTCGTCGAACATATGGATGGATTCAGTCGATTTAGTCGGTTACAAAAACTCTTGCAAAGGCGTTTTATGGTTGTGCCACACATTTCTTTGGCATTATTTACCAGGGTTACTCGGTCTGCATTATAACAACACTTTGCTTCATAATGCAAACATCAATAAAAGATTCGTCGGAAAAAATCCGCTTAGCATGAAAATTATGCAGGCAAAGATTGTTGTTTTTGGAAACTAAGTTGATTGATGAACTTGACTAAAAATATTTATAAGGTAAAGTTCCTGAAAAACAATGAACTTCCTAAATAAGTCTACAGGCCGCATTTTCAATTATATTCATGTGTAAATAATAGCTGAAAACTTATTCTTTAGGAGAGTGCCGACGAGTAAAAACATTGCTGCGATATCGGAGATAGCGGGGCAGCCCTACATTAATGGTGTCCCATTCCCGCCGTGTGCACGTGCGCGGCGACGGCACCCGAATGCGACCGATCGGCGTCGAACGTGCTGCCTTTTATTTCCAAAGAAGACTTATATCCTGAGGGGGTTTACAGCGTTTTGGGACTTAACAGTGGGAAGTAAAGTCGATATTTGAATGGAATAGTTTCAGAACTTATGTCGTTTTGCTACACAGACACCGTATGCCCTCGAGACGACCGTAGCGCATGCGAAATCAGAATGTCACCTCCCATCTGCGTCAAATACATTGACGTTTTCTTATCGAACCTAAACTTTACCTTGCTTATAAAACAATCAATGGATAATACAAGGAAAGATACCAACGGATCGCCTTAAATGGACTTACGGTATTTGTATATAGGTCGTTACTACTCGCTTTGCTTTGTATCGTGTTGATTTTCAAACCACTTTTGTTCGCGATATGTTTTTTGTATGAAAGATAGTTGGATAACGCGTTGTTAGAAATATTTTTATTGTTATCTGTTTAGTGACATCTGTGGGAGGTAATGGTCTCATAATGGGGGAAGCTCATTTACTGTTTTATTTATTTTTCTCAATGGTTTTTAAGGCCTGTTTATCTCTCCTCATAATGAAGCGTAGTCTACATGCTTTAGTGGTAGACCCGTGCTCTTGATTGCTGTTTCTCAGAGTTTTGCACATTACGCATATAGTAAAATTGGGATATAGGTAACCAGATGAGGCGCGTTGAGCACTTTATGAGTTAACAAAAATCATGGAACTCGCGTCATCGTCATCGAACGCTTAAAGAAATGAATGAATGTTACTTAGTTTTCACTTCTATCTGCAGTCTACAAAGACTGCCCCGCATTTTTTTTTTTAATAACTGATATTGCGTAAAACGGTTCGTTTTCACTTATATTGGAACGGGGCATACCGTAAAATGATGAATTTACGGGCTTATCGTTTACGAGCGGCCAGACGCGGGTTTTTGATGATAAGTGACGCTAATTAGCTATCGGTGGGTATTTCAAGCGATAAAATATGTTTTAAATTTATACTTGTATTAGAAATATGTAGGTATGGATAGATAGGTCATTATTTAGTTTATTAGCTCTTGTTCTCTTGAACGATATCTGACTACGTATAAATGTGAAAGTTTAGAATGTTACTCAATCACGCAAACACGGCTGAACGGTAAAGATGTTAGCACACAGTAAAAAATATCAACAGTCTGAGTAATTCGTCAACTCATCCTAAATACCTACGGCCCATTTATGAAGATCTTTTGATTTTCTGCAAGTCGTGCTAAATGGGCCGTAGGCATGTAGGACGAGTTGAAGAATTACCCAATAGTCCCGTCAAAAACTTCAATACCTTGATTACTCGTATTTTTACGGGACTAAGATGTTTGTCCCATGCAGAAAGTTGTTTAGTCTGATGGTCTGTACCACACCCTTAAATATAAAGAAGAAAGAAGAAAAGAAAGAAAGAAAAATTGTTTATTCTGCACAAACTAAACGCACAATACAAAATAAAAAATGACATTTACTAGAACTACAAATTAGCCAAAAGCCTCGTATTAAAAAATAAGAAATTTAAAAAAATTGTCAAATTTTGTCTATTGCTTGATGACAGCATAGTGTTATTAGTAGACAGTTATCTGTGGATGAGAGGCCAAAAACAAATGTTAAATATGACCACACAATTCTGATACATGCTGTATATGAGATCAAATATGAGCCATCAATCTGCCTAGCCCTATGTTGGGGTCGGCTTCCAGTCTAACCGGATGCAACTAAATACCAGTATTTTACATAGAGCGACTGCCTATGTGACCTCCACAACCCAGTAACTTGGTTATACGATACCCCTTGGTAAGAATGTTTGTCAGACTTTCGGGCTTCTGACGACCTGTAACGACTGTCAAAGATCCACAAATGACAGCCGGGACCAACGGCTTAACGTGCTTTCCGAGGCACGGAGACTCGGTATTAAAGATGGTCACCCATCCACGGACCAACCCCGGCAAGCGTAGCTTAACCTGATGGATCGACCCGTGTGGCTGTTATTACGTATAGACATGTAACAAGAGTTCAAATATGAGTATTTGAAGTAATTAGACACTCACTTATATTCAAGGACAAAGAGTACAGTTTACATACTTAATATAATAAGCGAACCGTTATGTAATAGTGTTGTCAATGCTTTTAACTGAGAATACGCTTTCAGACATTTTCTTATTTGTCTATTCTGGAAATTCTAAACTATTTGAAAGGACTTCTTTATTAGCCTAGTTTACACGAGTAGAGAAATATTAGTTCAGGCATTACTAAATTGCTTATTAATATTGGTTCATTTATTGTGAAAGTCAAATTCAAAGTCAAATAATTTATTTCAAATCCTAATCCTAATCCTAACTATACTAACTTAATATTATAAAAATGCAAAAGTGAGTTTGTTTGTTTATTTGTTTGTTTCGCTTTCGCGCCAAAACGGCTGAATTGGATGTTTGGCACATGGGTAGACCATGATCCGGAGCAGGACATAGGCTACTTGATATTTCTATGCATATTGTGAAATTTGTGAAATGTATTATTATTTACTAATAATATTCATAAATTAAACAAATTGAGGCAAGTGGATGTCTATATTGTCTATCTCAGCCCATTCGTAATTCGTAAATCGGAAATAACAAACTGATACATTATAGTTATGTATGCAACCGTTAATAATCGTAATTTACAAAAATGTGTTGCGTAACACATTTTTGTAAACGATTAATGCTAATCTAGATTAGATAGCTAAGCCTGAAAGTTTTAAAAGCTTCGTTTCCCAGTTACCGCCGATTACCTACCTATTTTTATTATTTCTGTTGAAAAAACAGGTCAGTGCTCTTCAATTCAAGTCCTTGCAAGAATTTTGATAGCGGGGTCATTGTTAGCAACGTCTTTTGTCTCTTTCCTGCAAAACGGAAGTGGCCTCGCATTTGGAAATGATTACGTCATTTTAACTATGATATTGTTCGTTTCACGTGAGTTTTTGAACTCTAGCTTTGGCTTTTTTCGTTTTGTTAAATTATTTTATTACCTACTAGGTTTTTCCCGCGGCTTCACCCACGTGGGGGTTGAAAATTATTTCACGGGAACGTATAGGTAGGTACTACCGGAATATAAAGTATATGTCCTAATTAAAGTCATGGTCTACTTGTGTATCAAATATCGAAATGCGTTAAAGCATTAATGCGTGAGAAGGTAACAAACAGGCAAACCTATTTAAAAAAAGTTACCTAATTATTACAAAGTAATTATTTTTTGTCTATTTTTTAAATCATTTTATTTTCAAATAATTAAATATAAATAACTAAAACGGAGTTACTTTCACATTTATAACATTGGTAATTTAGTATGGATATGGATGTAGGTAATTTAGTCTCGTGTTGAATGAAACCAATAAGGCTCTATTCTGAACATAATAGAGGAAACAGGATAACGAAGTTATTCATGCTTGACGTTAAGGAAGGTAAGGTTCACCACAAAATAGTTCCACTTGAAAGGCTCGAACGCACGACCCCGTGTTGATTTATCAACACCTCAACCAATGCCCTGTTAAATCAACTTAATTAATAACCTACAACACGTGATAAACATCATAAACAAAGCCAAATTGAATTTAAATTATCAAGATCCAAGATGGCGTCGTAGACGAACTGTCAAACGTAACACGTGGCTGTATCTGTATCTGATCGTTATGTTATCGGGTGGGCACACACAGTGCGGAATTGGGCGGAAATCGGTCGCACGCGGGGTCGCTGGCGCATCCGACGTCGGTCACTCACCCCGCACCGCGATCCGGAGAAAAAACATGTAGCAATCAATTACAGAAGGACAGCTGTTACATTACAATGAGCAGTTTGATGTCAAGTGAATAAGTCTGGTTTAACTTAAAATTCTAACAGATTCTTTTGCAAAAACTTAGACTGTCTACATGTCTAAGGTTGCAAGAACTCATAATGCATGTATTTTGAAATAAAAACTTTTGCAGTGATTTTGTTAAAACTCAAGCAAATGTAGCAACACAAAAGCTTTTAAGTATATAACTTCTTTTTTTTGACTAGTTTATTTTATAAACATACTTATCATAACATGGAGGAGCTCGTGGGTAAGTAATAACAGCCGCACGGGTCGATCAATAAGGTTAAGCTAGGCTTGCCGGGGTTGGTCCGTAGATGGGTGACCATCTTTATATACCGAAACTCCTTCGTCCCTCGGAAATCACGTTAAGCCGTTGGTCCCGGCTGTCATTTGTAGATCTTTGACAGTTGTTACGGGTCGTCAGAAGCCCGAAAGTCTGCCAACCAGTCTTACCAAGGGGTATCGTATTACCCAGTTACCTACTGGGTTGTGGAGGTCAGATAGGCAGTCGCTCCATGTAAAATACTGGTATGCAGCTGCATCCGGTTAGACTGGAAGCCGACCCCAACAGAGTTAGCAAAAGGCTAGGCAAATGATGACTTATCATAACATTATGCCTTGTTTCCCCGAAGGGTTAGACAGAGGAGGAGGGGTTGGAGTTTTATAGACCCCCGGAAAAAACCTAAGAAATAACAACAGTTTAGGAATGTCTTGACGACATCCCTAGAGTGCAAAAAGATCCCGCCGCATCCTATCATCTCTTGTCACCAGTTTGCACGACAGCTGCACCAGAAATGAGACAGTAGTTCACCTTCTGTTTCTGTCTCCACTATGGTAGTATGCGCGCGCGCCGACGAGCCAGCTGCGGCCCGGTACTGGAAACTTTTTAAGGCTTTTTGTTTTTTACCATAGTTTTGATATATTTATGTTAACTTACGCCGTACGCGCACCTTTGGAATACTGTCGCTTTGGGCCGAGCTCTGGGTTTATCTAATGAAAATGTCGGTTTTAAGCTGGAAAATAATTTTAGATCCTTAAGTATGTATTAAGTAAGTAGGCAACACAAAGTCATTTTATAAATGAGTAGTTTATAATACATTTAGTGCTTTTAATGGTTATCACAGCATCTTTGGATGCATTCCTAAATAAAAATAATCAACTTGTAGCTAGAAAGAAAATGTCCATTAGTTTCGCCTACTGTACCCTAATACTTTAATAACTGATTATGTTTACATAATCATAATAATCATAATCATTTGGTGGGACCCTGGTGATCTGGTATACAGGTATTCCTAGTGGAGACACTGCAGCTTGTCTAAATTAATAAGATGCCATGGTTTGTGCAGTGCAGTGGCTGGGCAGCTTTTGGGAAGCTCCGTCGAGTCTTCTCGTTGCGTATTCCGCAGAGCCTAAAGACTAAAGTCTTCAATCAGTGCGTCCTGCCTATCATGACTTACGGAGCCGAAACGTGGACACTCACGGTACGGCTGGTCCATAAATTCAAGGTCGCTCAGCGAGCTATGGAACGAGCTATGCTTGGAATATCTCTGAGAGATAAAATCTGGAATGAGGTAATCCGGCAGAGAACCAAAATTACTGACATAGCTCACAGAATAAGCAAGCTGAAGTGGCAATGGGCCGGCCATATTAGCCGTAGAACCGATGACAGTTGGGGTAGACGTGTTCTTGAGTGGAGACCGCGAATCGGCAAACGTAAGGTAGGACGCCCTCAGGCTAGGTGGAGCGACGATCTTCGCAGGGTGGCAGGTAGCAGCTGGATGAGAGCTGCCGAGAATCGAGCTGTATGGCGTGCAATTGGAGAAGCCTATGTCCAGCAGTGGACTGCTATAGGCTGATGATGATGATGATGATGATGGTTTGTGAAGAGAAAATAAATTATTTGACTACATAATTTTTTTTTTCGAAAGTTATATGTATAAAAATAAATAAATAAATAATTCTTTAGTGACATAATTTTTACAGAAAGTTATTTGAAACTTATTTGTAATATAGTACAGTCGGCAACACTACCCTGAACTAAGAAGGTATTTCTTGAAACAAAATGTAGGTACTGGAATTTCGGGAATACATACATAAATAAGAACTAAGGTTTTCTCTGGAGGACAAAGATACAGTTAATGAAAAACTTTTAGATGCAGGTAAAAAAGAATCTAAATCAGATGTTAGCGATACATAGATTATTTAAACTAAATAGCTTTCAAAGAAGTATGTTTTAAAGCTAACCATTTACGGTATGTTACTTTTATTTAAACAAATATGTATATAGGTTTAATGATTCCTAGAACCATTCTTTATTTCAATTAAGTTACAGTTAAGTAACATTTTAACTTAATTGACACATAGATAGGTACACGCACATTCTGTTAACTGATTTAAAGTAAAACGTCAAAGGTAAGCTTGATATAACTTAACAGCAACAGTATATTATGAAACTTCTTATAGATAAAGACATTTTAATTTACATAATTTAACACCACGCCTGTAATTTCCCGAAGGATTGGGCAGAGGTGTACCAAGAGGTGAGGGGTACCACCGTACTTACATCCACATTTCGCCAGTTATGTTTGAGTTTTGAGTCCCATGTAATAAAGGGCGAGCGCCATCTACAGGGCACAAATCCAAACTCCAGGCTACTACTAAGAAATTCCAGATGGAATTAAACCAGGACCTCATGCTCAGCAGTATAATAGCGCTTGCGACCACTAAACCAACGAAGCATTCACAGAATCTACAATTTCCGGCCAATCCAAAAACAAATAGCCCATATTGCCCAAAAATAAGTTAATATCAATGGGTACCTCCGGTGCACCATGGCGGTAAACTTCATAGTGTTTGTTATTCTCTGGCACCCTCGCGCCAGATGGGACAATAACTCGCCCCACCACCTTAGATATATGGACAGGTGCACATACCCCATAAGGTTGCGTACTTTATTATAACCGAATATCCTGCTTTAATGGTTAAGGCTCTGTTCCTATTGTTCAATGCGATTTCGTTGAAGTAAGGAATATTGCACACTGTAGGTATGTTTTAAAGAATAATATTAATAATGATACTAGCCTATTGATGTTCCACTGCAGGCAGACAAGGCCATTGAGAAGGCATTGATCATCACGCTTGCTCAAAACGGGATGGCGATTTCAAACTTATATTAACTATAAGTCCAGATAGATACAGTTTCCTCACGATATTTTCCTTCACCGACGTCAGTGACTTCCAAAATACACTTTAAATACGAACTTCCCGTGAGAAAAGCTTCTCAAATGAGTCAAGATTACCAAAAGAACCTCCCGTTTATTGTCAACATTTTATTCATTATGTTGAAAAAATTCTAAGATAATATTCACGAAAACATTTATGAATGAACCGTGTCATTTATAAATGTTCTCGTGAAAATAGCTGCGGGCATCATCAAACAACATTATTTTGTTCGGTAATATCGACGTTTTAAACCTCATCTAGATAACAAGTACCGTGTAAAATGACTTGCTTATTAAATGGTAAATCCTCAAATACAGCACACAGGGTAAATTCAGACGACAAACATTAGACGCGCATTTTCCAACAAGATAAACGCAACGATGTGAAAACGCGCTATACACCCATAACCTGCAATCGGCCTATATAGATGTGTAGCTATGTGTTGTCGTACTTTCCCTCCATTTCTTCTTCATCGAGAGTGTTCGAAACTCAAACGCTTAGTAGCTATTTACCATAGAGTACAGAGACGCTTCGGCGGGCCGCTAGAGGCGGCACTGTCAACACTTTCCATACAAACCATAGACAGAAAATGGACTGAGCGTTCCGTATGCAGTTGTGCTGTGAAACAGACCGAGAAGTATGAGAGAGACAAAGCGAATTTGCGACCCGTAGTTGTCTCTTTAATAGTACTACAGATATTGGCCGCACAGTTGCTTTGTCTCTTTCTAGAGAGTGGTCACTTTTGTGAGGCTAACCCTCAGTCCAATTCTATGGTATAAACCAAGCGTGTCAGTTCATCAGTTGGCAACGTATACTTGCACTAAGACATCAAAGACGTAGGCACAAGAACTTGATGGCTTTGAAGGCAATCTGTGACATTTTGTGCACGATACACACTTTCAGCGATACGAATTTTAAAAGTACTGGGGGCCTAAAACGACCATATTAGCAATTCCTCAAAAAGCAATTCATTTCCTGAATTATTTTGTTGTCATTAGCTGTCATTAAGGGCGCACCCAATCACAAATCGCTTAGCATGATCCTCTGTTATGCCGAAAATACTGCAGCATTATTTGAAATAAATATATGTTCAAGTTGAGGATTGATGCAAGGTCTTATGTGAGGTGAAAACACGATTACATAAAATTTTCTCTATAGAAAAAATTTCCAAAGTTACCTCTGCACAGAATTATAAAACGCTGGTATTCAAAAAATACTTCAAATTAGATCATGAAACTTTGCATGATAACTGAACTAACTATAAAGCAGGACTTATGTGTGTCATTTTTCTTTAATTACCATTATATACAACGTAATAAGCAATTACCTAAACTTTTCGACGCATGAGAGCCGCTAGCGCCCCACTCCGTCTCGTTCTCACTCAGGTCGCGAGTAGTATGGTGCGAGCGGGATAAAATCTGAGGTAGGGTGCGCCCTTAACAATTCTTCTAATTTGACACAAAAGCAATTCTGGTTGTGTGGACCATTTTACGAATCTCCATTAAAAAAAAACTGTCAAACATGAATTATTTCGCGCAGATGAATTGTCAGTTTGTGACAATTACGATGATTCATATTATTTTCCTATTATGATTCTGCCAAAGTGACTGTTTTAAGCCCCCTGTGTCTCTACACGCTACCGTTGCTATGATTCCGTGGTCTGTAGTAACCGCGTAGTAACAATAGAATAGGATTTTAAGTAAAGGTTCATCCGATAATTAATATTTCAATTATCGTTCTTCGTTTTTTTTACAGTTTCTTGCTCTAATTGCAATATAAATAACCTCTAATCATTACCATCATAGTACCTTATAAAGGGTACAATATTATTAAACGGTATTATGATTTTCCTGAAAAATTTAACCTTGAATCCGTTAACAGTTATAAAAACAATGAACTCGTTTTGTACTTATCTTAAAATAAAGAGGTTGGACCTCTAAAGGGTTATTTTATCGAACCGTAAATACAAAGTCTAAGGCCAGACATACCTATCTACATTTTTAATTATATAAAGTTACACTATCCTTACTACTATTATAAATGCGAACGTAACTCTGTCGTTCTGTCTGTCTGTCGCGCTTTCACGCCAAAACGACTGAACCAATTTAAATGTTTGGTACCCAGATAGTCTAGAGTCTGCCTGAGAAAGGACATAGGCTACGAATATAGGCACTGGCGGAAGCTAGTCTTTAATACAAAACACAATTGCAACTCCTGTAAACCCAGTCTCCTGACCGCTCGCCGAACCCATCCTTCAAATCTTTCAACACTACCTGCCCCAACTTCAACAGATTAAATCAATTCAGTAAACAGGTGCTACAACCACCACTAAATACAAAATACACCTTAAAAAAAACAATGTAAGTACCTATAACAAAAAGTAATGGCTAGCTGTTGAGAATGAAAGTAAACCCGCATTTTTTTCGCCGACCACTTATGTAAAGGTCGCTGGATTACTCCGGTTCGGCTTTCGGCCTTAAACGATCAATCCTACTCGATATTAAACAACTGCCTACTAACACACCCTTATTTTTCGGTGAAATATTAAGTAATCTGGACATTTTTGATGGAGCTGTTTATATATCATTCGCGATTTGAAAAATCTTGCACTGAAATCAAGGGTGACGCGACCGATCAATTAAGGTTCCTTACATCGATGAAAACATAATCGTCCACAGACAAGGTGGAGCGAGAGTGATGATCTTCGCAGGGCGGCAGCTGGATGGGAGTTGCCGAGAATCGAGCTGAATGGTGTGCATTGGAGAGAGGTCCAGTAGTGGACTGCTGTAGCCTGATGATGAAAACAAAATGTATTAGCAGCGTGAACATCAAATTACCTACTTCCTTTATTTTTTTATACACATTTTTTCATTAGTAAAGTACACATTCATTCATAAAATAAAATAAATATAATATTCTAACCTAACTAAAACTATTAACAAACTAAAATATGTAACTAAACTATATTTCGTTTTAATTAGTTAAATCTACAGTAAATGTGCAAGCTTGATTGTAGGTGGTTATGTCAATATAAGGCGTAAATATGGCAAACGAAAAGTGCACAAAGTCCCGAGTAGTAGACTAGTTAGGACAAGTTGTGCCGAACGTATCGTTTAGTACGACAATAACCCTTCCCCCTGTCTACTTTTATGGTATGCGGGGTGGATAAACAATTATACTTACCTTTTTTTTCGTTACCATTAGTTTCCCCTTGACAAAGTGACTTTGTGCGATCCGAAAAGTGTCATAACTTGGACAGGTATACAATTATAAGGTTATCGGCCGATATAACTTGGCAGTTCCGAACTTCGTGCAGAGGGCCGCGTAGTAACATTTTTTAGGAACCAAATGGTGACATGCGAGGCGATTGTGAGTGAGAGAACATGCGCGAAAATTCGCAGAGCCTATGTTCAGGTCTGCCAAAGTGCCAAGTTATTTCGGCGGTATCGGCCATATTTTACGGCCATAATATTTTATTTTATTATTCTCCATTAGAAACAGGAGCAATTCACAAATAAATTAATTTGAATTTGATAGCAGAATTTAAGCATTGTCGCTGTCAAAGAAGTCGTCTTGTCTGGCACGGAATGGAAAGGATGTTCACTGAAAAGCACAATAAAATTACTTGATTGTGTATTAAAAAAAAACGTAAGTATTGTATACCTAAAAGTGCCCAAGTTCACTTGCTTATTTACTTAACTATATGGAAGTGAAGCGAAAACAGCTGTTTTTAAATTCCTTTGTCTGTTTGTTCGAACTCAGGAACGGTTGGATAAAGATTTTTGACAGGCTCGCTACCGTCAACAATAGAATATAACAAGAATTGTGTTTCACCGACATCGTACACGATTACAAAGAATCGAGGGGATAACGACTAACAAACTGTTCATTACTATGTTATACATATAAACATAATCAGCCTATAATGTTTCCACTGCTGGGACACAGGCCTCCTCTCCTCTGTGAGAGGGAGTGGGGCCATAATCCACTCCGGACCCAGTGCGGGTTGGTGGATGCATCGCTATAAATAATAACCATTAATTTTTTAATCAAAATAAATCCAAAACATGTTTAAACTATTAAATACTTATAATTAGCAGTCATCAAAATAAACCTTTTCAAAATTAACATCAAACAAATTAACATTACCAACGCACATAAATAGTCATCTCTCCATTAAAACGTGAAATATAACACTTTGATACGAAATGTCGGAATCATATTGTAATAATAATTGAAAATCGTACGGTTTTTGATCCAACAATGATTGGCGGAAAGTGCTGAAACATACACTATTTCATTTGATTGAATACCCATCGGTACTGTAACAATTTAACAAAGACTGGTGAAACCACACGAATGACCAAAAGGCGCCTAATGTATACGCTTATGTGAAAACCCTAATCTTCTAAAGGTTCAGATTGAAGTGCTCCTTAAAGTTAATTTTCGTAAAATCTTACGGTAGGTTGTTTCCACGGCCAGTTTAAATAGACCCCCGAATTTGGATGCCGTTACCCCATTTTGCGTCGTTTTATCTAAGCTACGAGGGGTAGGGAGGGTCGTTTTAATTTGGGGGATGTAGAACTAGCGGGGCGTAGGGTAAGCAGACTGGTTGACCGACCGCCGAGCTGACAAGTCGAACATTTTGCGAGAACGAGTACTCCCGAGCGTTTCGCACGAAATAAAATATGTTACCTCGCTCCGGTTTATAATAAGAATTTTCAAAGTGATATTTTTTTTATACATAATTGATAAACCACACTCTCTTTTGGTGCGACGTTTTGATGGGCGTCGTTAACTCGCTTACGCCTTTGTAATTAGTACAAAAGAATTTTGAGAACAGCATTTTAATGGAGGCCTATCTAACAACTTATGTTCGTTTTGTTGGCTAATGTGTTAAACTCTTGCATAAAGAAAATGTTTGCTATGGGATTTTAACACGATTTGTCTACGAAACGAAATCCGAACAAAGAACTTTCGTAGATACGTAATATCTACGAAAGTTCTTTGTAGCAGAGCGCAGCGTAGCGTTCCTACAAAGTTTTTCATTTAATTTGTGTATCCGGTTTGGCTCTAATTATCTACACTTGTAAAATATTTTTGTAAACATTTAGAACATTTTAATCAGAGCTCAATAAATTATTGAATAGTAATTAATTACCATCGTTAACTGCATAGCTACGCGTCTCTAAAAAGCTCAAATAATTGATTAACAAGTATTTGACCATCGTTATCTGCATAGGTACGCGTCTCTCTCTATAACTGTCAAAAAATACTTTATAGTACTAATTATACACTGAATTAACCACAAACTAGTACCTACACACATATAATTACTTATTTGCTGGTCACGACAAAGCCCATGTAACCTAACTACTGCGCAACTACGTCATACCTACTTAGGAATAGCGCTACAAGGTTATCTAGGCACTTGGTCAAAATCAGAACTAACGCCGCCACGCCATCTTGTTTTTTGAATACATTTTAAACTTGACGTTTCACAAAACAAGTACCTATGTAGGTACCAACAGCGCCCCCCTGAGTCATTCGAGCACATTCAATCCTTGTAGTTGGTATGTATTACTAGTACAAAATACAAAATAATACCTACATAAATGTATCATGCATACATGCCACACTTTCAACCTCAACATTATTAAGTTCGCCCTTGATATTTTTATATTACACCCGAATCCAATAAAAATATACCTTTGACATGAACACGTTTTGCATACGGATATACTGCGTGGATTGTCACACAGATGATGTCGATATTATGTACCTACATTCATGAGCACCAATATGTATATACCCTACATTTAGCAAAATTCAAAAGCGTGGTTTTCGTGGAATAATGACAGCAACTTTGTGATGATACCTATTTAATATTATTATGGGTTCCCAAATACTTTCTATGTTAATAATAACATAAAATGACAATATACTCAGTAGGAGAAAATTACTTTTAAATGTTGCTCAGTGTAATATATTAGTGCTGATTACTGTACCTATGTGTCTGTTTTGTGGGATTAGAATTGTACTCGTGATAATGATGATGAGAGAAGTTGTTAGGTGAAGAAAACTATTTGGGACATAGAGACTTACATAACTGTGTAGGTAGATGAGGCAAAAAAATTATATTAGAAAGATGGGGCGTCCACCAGTCTTTGACACACTACCCAGTTAGTATATTGGATGTATGAAACCCTCAGTGATCACAAACGGGCCGGTTGTCAAAGTTAAATGAAAATGATAATTACTCCTTACAACTATGCCTGGCAGACGCATAATGATGCTCACACAGTTTATGGAGCTCCAGTAAAAAAAGTCTTGATTTGATTTGAAATCTTTCGTCTAGCTTAAATATCACGCCTGTATTCCCAGAAGGTTTAGGCAGAGGTGTAGCAGTAAACCCACATTTCGCCAGTTATGTTTTAAGTCCCATGTAATAGGCGGCGAGCCTATTGTCATCAACCGGACACAAATCCAGGCTCCAGGCTAACATATTTTTTAAAAACAAAAAAAAAAAGGCTAACATATTTTCTCATAAACCCAGAGCTCCCGACATTTGGCACCCTACAGAGCTACACCCTAATTACTTATCCCTCTCGTAATCACAATAGCTTTTCGGCAGTTCAACAATATCATTGCATTGATCCGTACTACTTAGATGAATGCAATAATGAATACTCAAAATGGACACAGTTACCTATTTGATTTTTCCAACTCGGTAAAAGTTATTGCAACCATGATTATGTTTCGCAATTAGGGTGTAATCCTAATATAATCTATACATACAATGACATAATTTAAAAACAAAACAAGTCGCGTTTCGTCTATCTGTGCGACCGCTTAGATCAAAGAGAATGAGGCTATAATAGTCATTGGCTTAGATCTTCTAACCTACACAGTTTTCTCTATCATTTAGAGCATGTATTCCGGAAGGTTATGTGTATAAAAAAATAATATTTAACTTAGATAAGTAGAGCACAGACATCTCCATGTTTTTATAAGTCGCCATTGCACCCGTCCGCAGCAGGGCGGATCGCTAGTATATCATAAGCCGAGGACCTAATATTTCATTACAGTACCCATTTTATTTAATTTCCTTCCACAATTTATTATTTCATTGCGGCCGCTTTGTTGCAATGTCAACTTGATGGCCCAGTCCGAGCGCGGGCCACAAACTTTAGGGCCATCCTCATCATTTCATAATTACAACTAATTAGAGCCAGGACAATAGCTATAGCTAGCTAGATATATCTAATTATTTCGTTAAAAAAAACTAAACTTTCTTAAAAGCTAAACTAATAATATTACCTACTTAATGCACTTAATCAGTCTATCTAATTAAAAATTTGGTTATTCAAGAAGTTTACATGACTTCAATGTAGTCTGTCTAGAGTCTTTCAAGTATTTTAGGTTTTTCTTTGGTAAAAGTAAAATAAATGCAGTGTCCATCTTTTTAATCATTATATTTAACTGTTTAAACTTCAAATCACACGAAACTTTATAGTTTTCTCAAATACACAATTATCAAAAAATCGCTTTTCGTGTTTGTCTGTATGTCCGCGTTGTTATTCTAAACCACGCAACAAATGATGAGGTTTTCACCATCGTTCAGAGAAGATTATGTGTATAATACATTAGTTAAAGTAACATAATATATAATGAAGAAATCTCGATGTTTTGTCAAGTCGTAAAAACATTCGAACTCATATTGAATCTAACGGGCTAATTAATTGATCTAGCTAACTATAAAAATCCTAGAACGAACCAAAGAATAATTTGTTGATGCTTAGGTGTTAGTTGGAATAGCACGGTACCTACCTACCTAATAGGTACATTATATAATTTTTTTTTAATTCCATTTTATAGCCCACTTACTGAAAAACTATGCAGCCACCTCTATACGCAGATATGCATGTTATGATTGTATGCGCTTCTAAACAAAAAAAAACAAAACATGTTGACATCTTTTTATTCAGTTTTTTTTTAAACATTTTGTTTTTGGAACACTCTTTTCAAATGCGCGCCCCCAACAAAAAAGGTTGGTTGAAACCTTGAAGCTTAAAGGGGCTCTATTGAGGTACACGAGTTCCGTATAAGGGTCCAGTACTTGATAACGCCTATGCAGTACACCCATTTAGACTTAAATTGGAATTAAAATAATAACTAAAAAATAAGGTCTTTATATTATGACCTAAATATTAAATGTAAGATTCATTAATGTACTAAGCAGGTAGATAAACTCTGGTTTTTAATTTGCTAGACTAAAATGACATTTGGTGTCGACATAAATATAACCTAGATCAGAGTATACCTACTTACCTAGTACTACATTAAAACGATTCTTATTTTTTATTTACATCATTTACACGCTAAGTGGAAAGTAACAGTTTTCCGCACTGCTACGAATGATCTACTGAAGCATCTTTAACTTATTGTTCAGCCACACAAAACCTATATGAACTTCAGCGAGTTACACAACAAACAAAAAAATTGTTATCTGTGGCATGTCATTCTGTCTGCACGCCTCTACGAGTGTCGACCCTTGTCATAGACACGCCTGTATTTATGGCCATTTCAAAATAGGAATACAAATTGTTTTTTAATCTATGAGTATCATAGACGACTCGAATATACCTATATCTTTTAAGGGCTGTTTGCGTTATCTATATGCTTACGTTTTAATAATGTTTTAACCTTTTTATTTTAATAATCTGACCTACGCCCATAAAGTTAATTTTAATCAAATTATGACGCCCCACTTCTTAGACACCCGATCAATATCTACTCTAGGCTTGTATAAAAAAAGTGAAAGGATATTGATTAGATCATTAAAAACACTCTAATTGTTGCACATAAGTTGCACATCTAACCTAATTCGTCTCAGTTTTTGCTGTATCCGCATTCCGCATTCAAAAGTTAATGAAAACCTAAATACTCTTATACCTATCATCTGTTAAGAAAAGTTGGTCATACAAAATAGCAGGCGAGACTGATAAAAAAACTATAAAGCTGTTTCTGCTCCACAAAAAAATCAACACTAGTTTTTACACAAGTAAGTTTGGAAATAAGTGGGAATGCCGGCGAGTAGTCGTAGGTGAGATCTGCGAGGGGGAGGGAGGGGCGGCGGCGGCGTGGGGGGCGCGGGCGCGGGGAATAATCGATACCCCCATAGAACCATAAGTAGGGTGGACATACGGGATGGATTATAGCTTTTTTAGCCGTAAGTGGGAATTGGGTGCTGTCGCCATTACAATGAGAATTTATTTGGACCTAAACACGGAACTTTAGACGATTTTCTAAGAAATTCTAAAACCATCAGGTCTCTCCTTCCATTATTAAACATTTATCCAAGTTTGAAAGGTGGAAACGACTCATTATTTTCATATAATTTCAATTCATCTAGTTAAAAGGTTGGCTGGTACTACTCTCCAAGACGGCATTGCTTCCTTTTACAAAGTTTCCAACTCGAAATGTTATTGTAAGAAAGATTAATTATTTCAACATTGCTTAACTTGAAGTAAAGGATATTGTTTCAAATTAAATACACACTTAGATACTGAGAATCCATTCCTTCGTATTAAAAATTTATTGGTTGAAAGGATTTTAAATTGATGCCTAACAACATCGACGAAGACTGGCTTAGAATGGAACCAAAAGTACATACAATTTTTTTTATTTAACTACGATCACGTTTAATACCTATATTTTCTTTATTCGGGTTCCTTCCCCTATGTATTCTTAATCTTCTTCTTAATGCAATGATTTTAATGTGTAATGTACTAATGTTTAATGAATCCTTATGTATATTTCTATGTAATTTGTAGTGCTTAATATAGGAATGGTTTCCTGAAATAAATGATTATTATTTTATAAAAATGTGATTGTTATTGTAGTATAATGTGGTGTCTTACGACTTTCACATGAACGAAGCGGCGCGGCGGCGGCGGTCAGAAGCTAGTTCAAAATAATTTTGCGAATTCAGGCAACTAAGCTGTCAAAAAAGTTGTTAACAACAATCAAGAAGCCTCGTTTGTAATATGTACTTACTTAATTTGTCAAAAAGTTAAGTCACTAAAAGGTGACAATATAATCTGGGGTACACACAAAGATTTAAAACGTCCTAATGTCTTCATTTCAACCGGATTAGAAACAGCTTCTAAACTGTGGGCACCCGAATACACATAACAAAAACGTTCCTAAATAGCTCTTCGATATTGTCCCCTACACCTAAGTGTTGTCTGTGGTACACCATAGATGCATCGAGTTCACTGACACAAGCATGGGGGCCATGGGGCCATGATCCCGCACCGTGTGTCTATGTCTAATCGTCAATATTGATCCTCCGAAGATTATATCTCATCCAGTGACAGGAGATAATGTGTTTTTAAACATTAGGGACGGAAGTTAGAAAGTTGACGAGATTACGAAGTGTCTGCGAAGTAAAAGTCTGAATAAATGTGATAAAATATTGTTTGGAAGAAATAAATACGTATTTCCTTATTCAACTGAATTACTTACTTAATTTTAAATACTTCCTGAAGCATTAAATGCACTGCATTAGTCCAAAAACATTAACTTTTTAACAAGATAAAAATTACACGATCTTTCAAAATTTCGCATCTTCAGTCCCTTGTGCCTCTTATTTCTTACAAATAAAGTGCTTTTCAGCAAACCTTTCAATGTTAATAAAAACAACATCACAGATAATTTGATCACACAAGCGCTATTGATATAACACTTTCGCACTGCATTCATAATCCACAGATTAAATAAATAAAATAAGCGCACTCACTTTAAAAAATAACTCGTTTCTCGATCCCCCACGCGGCAACGGCACCGCGCTATTCTGCCAAGTACTTTTCTTTAGTCTTGATTAGTATCGTTTCGCGGGCAGCCGCCATAAGATTTATTTACAATGTTCATTATTGCAAAGTTTTCGCCGAGATATTGTTGTTGTGAAGTTCTTTAGACAAAGGTCAGAGTCGGGCCTAATCACAGCTCGTTACGTTTTAGCGTAGGAGTTAAATATTTTAGAACGTAGGCTGCTGTTCTGCCTGGCTTATCTAGACTCTAGAGTAGAGAGTCTAGAGAGATACCACTGTAAAATATTAATAAGCCAAATCGTTACGTTAACTTTAATCAATCGCTTTTGTAGCAAATTCATCTATATTCTATTTATTTATTTTATTATTTATGTACACACAGTAAAATACAAAATAGATACGAAACAGTTAAAATATGAATACAAAGGTACTGCTTATTTCTCAAGAAATTTCTTCCAGCAGACCTGCGAAATGAGAAAGAAATGTAGACAATATTGTGTGAGAACAAGAAGAGAAAAACATGATTATGCGAAGTCTTAACTAAAAATATTTATTTATTATTTATAATTTTTTATAAGTATTTATTTTATTTAAAATTATTTGATGTCTACTTTCTGAGATTTATTTGAATCGCAAAATAAATTGGATTCTATGTGATGCATCAAAGGTAGCGTAGTAAAGGTATAGGGGCCCTCAATCACTTTAAAACTCTAGTTAAAAGAAGGCTGATCGAGGACCCGTATCCTGAAATTTCCAACCAAACTACAATCCGTCAATGATTAGATTATCGAAGTTTATCCACCAGTTTATCAGGATCGATCATGCAATTATTAGTCTTGTATCAGAGATACACAAGACAATCCTGGAATGTGACAATAGCTAGCCAATAGGCTAACGATATGATCGCTTGCTGTTGTCCGAGCGCTAGGCCTTGAAGATATGCTCCTACAGGAGTCAGATGGTGCCAAATGGTAACAAGTGGCATGTTCATAGCACTTTAACTGACGAACAACTATGCTTTCCCGTACACAAGTATTATACTTGTGTACGGGAAAGCATAGTTATTCGTGAATATTTAACTAACGTGCTCGGAATGAGCTACTTTAGTTTGTGTATTTTCGCTTTTAATAAAATTCTTCCTAATGAAAAGTAGGCTTCACAGGGTACATGACGCCGGAGCCGCACCGGCGCGCACCGGACCGCATGTTTGTGTTTACGAATGAATATCACCCGTGTGCCGCACCACCGCCGCCGGACAGGAAGATGAAAAAATTTCAATTTATCTCAGAATGAGTGTAAGATCAACGCGGCCAGCGCCGCTGGTGCAGCTCCGGTGTCCGTGTCATGCAGAGAAAGCCATAAACGACATATTTTCAATTTGTTTCAGGTTCAAATAGTACTCAGTCTTAGAATCTAGACACTCCCTTTTTAAACCCTTGCAAATCTAAATAAAAGATCAAACATAACAATAATATTATTTTATAAAAATTATGATGGAATGATAAAAAAAACAAAAATTGATTGATTGTACATGTACAATCTATAACGATTTTTTGTTTTTTGATCACAGAATCTATAACGATTTTAAAATGAAGAAGGTAATACTTCATTTTAAAACCTTTACCTACTTCATTTTAAAAATGGCTTTATTAACATTAATGAACTGGAGCCACCAACATATTATTATATTATCATCGTCTTATATTTACACTATTGGAAACAAAATACATATTTCACGTGAAACCATTATTTATTTATACTAACATGTATTTTTCACAAGTTCCACATTTCAGCTTTTATGGCTTAGCGTCACCTGAAAACGAATGAAACTTTTCTGTTCTACAAAATCAATATTATTGCTTTGACATTCATTAACATTATAAGACGACCATTTTATTGTAGTTACATGACACAGAACGCATTTTAATTGTTTTAAAATAATAATGTTTCACGTTTAAAAGTGAACAAAAAATATAATATGATTAAAAATATCATTTATTGGTCCACTGTTACAAATAAATAGGTATATCTTAATAATGCTTGCATGCATGCTTTCTGTAACAATAACACGGTTATTTGAACAATGGCCCAAACTAGTCAATGTCTGTATCTCGGGGGCCCGAAATAAGTAAGTACTTAATCATAGGTAATGCCTAATTGTTTTTAATTTACGCTTCGTACTTATTATAATCAAAAACTGTTTATCTCATCATAAAACAAACAGACAGTCCCAGCCTCACTTTCGCATTCATAATATCAGTACGATCAATATCTGTTCAACTGGTTTACAGTATTCCCCATTTCCCCAAGCGCCAACCATCGAGACGGTTTTCCCGTTTTCTTTAACAAATCGTCATAAAACGAAATACAATCCTGTCACTTCATTTCATAAGTTGGTAATAGATATTCCACTTGAAAACTAACTTGTCTGCAAATACACGAGGCTTGTTTAAAAATACAAATCTATATACTTACCCCAGCTCTTAGTGAAAATTGTTATGTATTTCTAACAACTAGTGCGATGCGAAAGTGTTCTAACAACTAATGCGATGCGAAAGTGTTCTAACAACTAATGCGATGCGAAAGTGTTCTAACAACTAATGCGATGCGAAAGTGTTCTAACAACTAATGCGAAAGTGAGATTTTTTGTTTGTTACGCTTTCACGCTAAAACGGCTGAACGGATTTAGATTAAATTTGGCACATGGGTAGACTATGACGTGGAGAAGGACATAGGCTACTTTTTATCCTGTGTCGCAGACGAAGTCGCGGGCAATAGCTAGTAGGCTATAAATGGGGAGACATTTAATAAGTACAACGTGAAATAAAGCAATGAAATCACTGTCTATTAAAGAAGCACGAATGGTAAAACTTCTTTAACTACCACCATGAAAAAGGTGTAAAAATATACCTAAGTAGGTATGAAAAATTAATAAGGATACATTAAGTTCGACAGTCAACATAAGGTAGGCACACACAAATTGCACGCCTCTCAACAAATTTTTGCTAAGTGAAATAAAGTATCAACTAATTATTTCTCTGATTTCACGAATTTCCACGGTCATATTATGTAGCCGGCGAATGAGGGTTGTATGTAGGCAGTCCATTTTTGAGTATATACTTTAAAATTGCTTTAACGTGCAATACGCAATTTTTAGCTTAAACAACACTATCTATTTTATTTTTTAATCCAGAACTTACTGCGTACACTTATTACATAATGTTGTTATTCACTTGCATCGTCAAACAGCTTGTAAACGTCCTCGTTATTCATCTATTGATCTCATCACAAGTGTCAGGAGCTTGGGTTTTATAAGAGCCATATAATACCAATACCCCAATACCCGAGGGGAAGTTGGTCCCAACTCCCGATCACTTTGCCGCCTCGCGACGAGTATCTATAACCAGTAACAAGTTGCGAATACTCCGGGTGTGTGGGAATGACACGGCAAACATTTGCTTGTTGGCTTGTTGGTGGAAGATTGTCTTATGGCCAATATACGTATTGGTATTCGTTTCGTCATTCTATTTGAAATGGGTTCTTATGTGTTAGTAAATCTTTCGCTATTCAGGTTTTTCTTCCTAAGATAGTACATACATTGTCTAAGGACGCAATCGTTTAGCGCTGAACACGAACTTACTAATAAAACAAATTGGAAAAGTCTCATGAAAATTAAATATCAGGTTCAGCAACAAAAACAAAATCTGGGGGCACGGCAGTGCCCGCCATGACGAGTCAAAAACAAAAAGCAGGGGGGGGCACTACCCGCCTTTTCTCGAAGCGTTTCGTCGTATTTTCAAACCCTCATAAACCCGGATAATGCTAGAGATCTCAACTTCTGAGGATATCATTTAGTAAGCAAACTTTTAAAACACACAAGTTTCATTTGTCATTTCGTCACAGACTGACTGATTCACTCACTCATCGAAACCTCTAGGGCACTTCCCGAAGTCCTAGAAAGCTAAAACTTTGTATGGAGGCTAGGATTTACACACAAACAACAACAAAAAACAAGAAAGTAACTTTCACCCTTAACCCCCCTAAAAGGCAGTGCAAGCCTGTATTTCTTACGGTTTCATAAGGTCAGAACAATATCACCGCAAAAATAAAAAGAAATAGAGCATCCTAAAAAAGAAATGAAATGTAGGTTGCCAAGACTTACATAACGCTTACATCTTAGTCAAAATGTATGGCTTGACCGTTCCATTAAACTATTGCATGACACAACATTTCTTATAATAAGCCCCTAAGAGTGTCCGTACGACGGCCGCAAAACGGCCAAGCCGTACATTTTGACCAAGATGTAAGGTTTGTAGAGTTAGGCCTTGTAGAGTTAGGGGCAAGGGCTCTACATTAAATCTGATAACTTTTTAACAGTGAAAGCGTTATGTAAGTCTTGGCAACCTACTTTACATGAAAAGTTTTTGGTGGGATCTTTATTTCTCGAACATTTCAATCTTGTTGTTCAGCTCTGCTCCGCAAACTTTCTTTTTATTCGACAGAACAGGATTAAAACATGAGCATTCTTGTAAACTATTTTCGTCAGTTGTTACTCAGTTTCCTAGATTACTGCACCGTTCAATGGGTCAATCAGTAAGGGATCTCGCGCAGTAGATGGCCACGACCACGACCAGTGGTCGCACAGACCAGAAAAACTAGAAACGTGGTCGTTGGCCGTTGCGACCAAGTGCGCGATTCGTATGGGTTTCAGTCGGTGCGACCACTGGTGGTCGTCGCCGTCTAGTGCCCATGATGCCTAATCCCAGACGCGCATTAGCGGCCAGTGATATAGTCGGTGGGGCCGCTGGCTGCGTGCGACCTGGTGCGCGTGCTCCATGGTTATTTTATACTTATGTATGGCCCTGGCCGCTAGTGCGCGCCTGGCCTAACAGTATGGTAAAATCGAAGACCAGAATATTTGAATGGGATTTTCTAGACTCATTAGGCGATGTGATTGATTACAACATTTATACACACTTATGAAATGATAAGAGAAGAAACAAAGGGAATTTCATAAATAAACATTATACACCTTCCTACTTTAGGTACTTACATAAAGTATTTCTTTACCAAACGATCGTTAAAATCAAAGAGCTATACTAATCGTACAACAATATCTCGTTAAGGTCCGACCGAGGTTCGTTTTCAGCCGAAAAAATGAAGCGCGGAAAATCGATAGATACCTGCTTTCAACTCATTTAATCAGAGGAAATCGATAGTTACTAGTACTAAAAGCACAATAACTGAAAATGCAGAAAAAAAATCGCTTCGCATAATTATTGTTTGGAGAAAAGTAAGCAAAGTTTCGTGTGATTTTTTAAACGGTTTAATTATATCATTAAAAGATTGACGCTGCATTTTCTTATAAGGAAAAAATAAATAAAAAGCAGGCCGAAAAACTACATTTTCAGTCGTACAGCGTACTACTTACTTACCATACCTACAATATCGTTGGTATATTTGTGCTTTCGGAGCAATGAACAGACGACTGACAGACTTTCCAAGTCAGAACTTTGCCCTTACAGAACCATTTCGTTACAAGGTTGTCTACGATACGTACCACCGATAATCGTTAACATTATGTGCCTCCTAATAAATTTTTAAGTATAAGTATTTTATTAATAAATCTCATAAAATTATTGTAAGTCCTGTACCTATTCTGTATACCTATCCTGTACCTATTCTGTTAATTTAAGGTTTAAGTTATAATCAAACCAGAAAAAAATACATGAGGATTCAATCGAAAAACCAGGCTATTGTTACTATTGGCAACGGTTTTTTTTTAAAAACAGCTTGTTAACTTATCATAATCAGTCAAACAATAATTAATTCCGAAAATTCACAAATTCCGCCTGATCTGAAGATGAAAAACGCCAAAAATCATGTGAAAATTGCACTATTTTTTTAAGGATTTATAAGGTAAATCATACAAAGATTTTTGTTGAAAAACACTAAGAATAGAACTCTATCAAAAGTCGGCACCGAAAATCGTCCTTCCATACAAGAAATTGCGCGCTCCAACCAGTGGGCGAAACTCGCGGTGTGGTATATGCAAATTAATTGCAGTATTAGTATTCTTTACATTGCTAGATATGCACAAACTAGCGATTAGCATAAGAATAGGCAAACGATCGTAGAATAAATATTGTATTGCAACTATTTATAACAATTGAGTTGACTGCAAGTAGGTTTGTTGTTCTGCGTTTTATCGTGACACACATAGCGCTTGCTGTCACGTGAGAGTAGGCAGAATAAGTAAGTATGTTATAGCTTGTCGACTCTGATGACGCGCCCCACTTCGCATTACCCATAGAAATCCGCGTTACCATGTACGTAAATGCAGTAGTGAGGCGCGTCATTTCAGAGTGCCTTACTTATTTCTAACAGTGAAAGGAGATAGTTTTTTTTGTTCGGCGATAAGGCCCACCAAAAATTGTGGTGTCTATTAATGAAACGCATGTTGATTTGATCCCTATGATCTATAGATTACAGTGGTAGTAACAATTATACTTCGTCTAACGGGAAAACTGAGAAATACGATCATAACGTAAAGAATCACTATAAGAGCTTATAGTGAGTAGGTGGCCTCATCGGTATTATAATTTCGTAAAAAACATTACCCTCCTTCTGGGGCAGTCGGGTAAATAGTGTGCGAATGAATTTGAATATGAATAACTAGGAAAAACTAAATGAGCGTTTGACCATTTTCCTACGCCTTAAAAAGGCAATATACAAGGTCAAATTAAATAACCCTTAATTTATAATAGATATGTATAGATAAAATATTTTGATTTTGAATAAAGTACTCAATTTACTAAGCTACAAATCAACGCCAACCAAGGTAATTGTATGTACTAATTACATACCATATACTAACTTCTAATTTATCTCGGTTCGAGGGCAATGAGCTACATAATTTTGTGCTCCCTTACCACAAGCTCACTAATCCTTAGGTCTCCTAGTGAAAGGTCCAAGTAATCCTTTTAGCACACTATGTTAGAATGAAGTCCAATACACATACGTGAATGTTGCTGATTTTCCCATTTCTCTCACTTATTCTACGAAAAAGAAAACTTTTTGTGTTTTTTCTAGCAACGAATTCAGTTTTAGTAAATGTCCAAGTAATCTTTTTAATGATATCGTTATGGAAAGAAGAAAATTGTTTATGTTTATTGGCACAGAAACATGTGCCAATAAAAAGACAAGTTAGTTAAAGTTAGTTTGAATACCTACTTAGCAAAACAGCAGTGGTAGCCTAGTGACGACTGCCAAGTCATAGGTCTTGAGTTCGAACCTAAGACACGCACCTCTTTTTGGATTCATGTACGTATTATCACTTGCTTAAAAAACGGTGAAGGAAAACATCGTGAGGAAACCGGCATGCCTGAGAGATATTTCTTGACATCATGTGAAGCCAAGTCAGAGGCCCATGGACGGCATAAAACTTTCACACCAGATTAGTCACACTACCACACGAAAAAGAAAAAGACTTAGTAATACTAATCAATTATATAATTAATTAACTTCCGCCCACGGCTTCGCCCGCGTGGTATGTCGATGTAACGTACCCTATGTCCTTCCCCAGGATGCCATCTATCTCCTAGCCAAATTTTATCGCAATCAGTGCAGTGGTTTAGGCGTGAAAAGGTAACATACAGACAGACAGACAGACAGACCTACAGACCGACAGAGTAACTTTCGAATTTATAATATTAGTATGGATAGCAGGGAAACAGAGAACCGTATAAATAAAGTTAAGGAAATATTTACAAAACAAGTAAATGAAATAAGGTTTTGTTGTATTTTCCAATAATTTTCTCTGATTATCTATATTACCAGGCAAACAAATGGGGGAAATCTTCATTTTTTATTCCCAGATAACTTAAAAATTACGTAGAGCTACAGTTTCCTACCCTGGAAGAACCGTAATCGCAACATAGCGGCCGCAATTCACCAACGAATGACGTTACTAAAACTTTATTTAAATAATTTGATGTATTTTCCTAAAGAGTATTTTCACACACGGTGACACCGTAAATTCAAAACCCCGCTGCCATCATTTTCATGACAACCGTCACTGCGTCCGTTATGTAGCGGCCACCGCTTTTCTCGTAAATCATAGCTGTACCTAATCATGACTTTATTATCTAAAACAAATCCAAAGATTACTCCGGACTCTACAAGGCCCTTAAAACTTATCCAAGTGAAAATTCAGATGATAAAATTATTTTTACCCTCATTGTAAACTTTGAGAGATAAAGAGTGGAGTGAAAAAATACAGTTGTCAGAAAGTTAAGGCTCTTGCAGCAAGGCGCGACGCAACGGCGCGGCGCGACACCGGTAAAACAATTTCCGTGAAGTTTTCATAGAAATTGTTCCACCAGGGTCGCGTCACGCCTGTCTGCGGGAGCCTTTAAGATTCTTAACGATTACGTCCATGCCTATGCTACTTGCCTCACTCAAAGCTTCTACTATAGTTGTCGCGTTTTAGCGTGGCAATAGCGGTCATTGCCACATTATTCACATTAGTTAGAATAATTCAAATACTTGTATCAAATTATTCACATTAGTTAAAATTACCAGTCGAAATAGCCCGACTATATGGTTTTTCTGAAACATGTTGAAGATTACGATAGATATTGATTCAGGACGTTAACCATTTCAGTTTTTTAATTAAAAAATGCTAGAAAATCTAAGTGGGTCAATGACCGCTATTGCTATGCTAAAACGCGACAACTATAGGTACGACAGCGGATACAAGCTGTCTTTATTGTTAACTAGGTTCTGCACGCGAGTTTATCCACATGAAGCTTTTAACCTTAAATAAATATCCTAATAAGACACTCGGCAATAGTGTAATTTTCTATGAGTGAAAGAATTTTTATTATCAGATCAGCACTTGCAAAGATTGCCGCCTACTCTTGTGAGCTCGACCTGCGAGACCTGCGTCTTATTTTACAGACATAACTATGATAACTCCTATAATAAAGTTTTCAGGTAGTTTATTACTTACTACTTCATCATCATCATCATCAGCCTACAGCAGTCCACTGAGCTGGACATAAGTCTCTCCAATTGCACACCCAACTCTCATCCAGCTGCTACCAGCCACCCTGCGAAGATCGTCGCTCCACCTAGCCTGAAGGCGTCTCCTACCTTACGTTTGCCGATTCGGGGTCTCCACTCAAGAACACGTCTACCCCAACCGCATCAGTTCTCCGGCTAATATGGCCGGCCCATTGCCACTTCAGCTTACTTATTCTGTGAGCTATGTCGACAACTCTGTATTACCTCATTCCGGATCGGATTTGGACTCATTATTTAATGAAACTGAATACTACATGAGAGGAAATATTTTCAAGTCTATAGCGTTTTCGTTTTTCCTTTGTTTGTGAATGGTTTTGACGCAAACGCTGTATATCTCTCTAAACAGTAGCACGACTTAAAACTATTGAATTACTGTTTAATTTTTTCTCCATGTATACCTATTATTTAAACGTAGATAAAAAAAATATATAAGAAGAACGTAGATTATTTCCAGTGGTGTCGTCCGAAAGCTCTAGCGTTTCGCAAAAAAAGCTTCATTTCAACCTTTTAAAAAAAAAACCTTTTTCAAAAACGAATTTATGAATACGTCATTCAATCACTACAGCCAACAAAGAGTTATTATAAACTTGTCAAGTTGTTAGTTTTTACCACAAGCACCAAATAGGACGCTAAAAAACGAGTCTAAACTGTCTGCACAACACAGCAACCAAGATGCGCTTACCTACATTGTAAAAGCTGCTCGAAAGTAGTTGAGAATAGCTCGGAATAGCTCAAGCTCTCGTATTATGGTGTGTTAATGTGCAAACCGGCACTCTAAGGCAATAACAGCTACATAGAAACATGACTCTTGTTGTTCAATCGACGAATAAATCTTCAGCGCGATCAAAGAAGATAAAATAGCTCTTCAAGGGCACTTGTCAGATCGATAAACGCCTTATAAGTCGAAATTGCTTTGATATAACAATATGAGAAATACATACAAATGTCAGTGTTATTTGTAGCTTCTTGTTTTTTATCTATTATTTGTAACACTCTTTTATTTATTAGCCTCCATCCTCAATAGCCATGTTTGCCGCTTTTAGCATTAAAAGTTAGTAAGTAATCGATTCTGCCTAGCCTTTTCCCAACTATGTTGGGGTCGGCTTCCAGTCTAACCGCTCAATACCAATATTTTACATGGAACGACTGCCTATCTGACCTACACAACCCAGTAACTGGGTAATGAAAAATGAAAATGAAAAATGAAAAATGTTTATTTGTCCCAAAACAGTTACATGGATAACATAATGAGACATCCCCAGTAGGTAATTGATAATACCTGTGTTGGGGCCATCTCGCTCCTTCCCATAATATTAACAATATTGAGACTAATGCATAAAATATTTCAATAGGTAACGTAACAAAAGTTGAAAAATGAACAGTAAATTACTTATAAACTAATTAGCAGCTCTTTGTGTAGCTGAAGTTGTATGCCTAAGAAAACTGTATGTATGTGCGTCTTGTTTGTAGTGTTGTGTGTGTGTTAGTGTGTGTGTGTATGTGTATAAATGTGTTTGTGTGTGTGAATGTGAATATCTTCTTTAAAGTGCCGATGTGTTTGGATTACGGAGGGAATAATAAAATAATAATAATAATAAAAGAAATGATTTAACCAAGTCTAACCAAAACTTGCTCAGTTTCCTCGTATGTTAAGGTTTTAAGCCACTCGGTTATTACCTTTTTGCAAACGTGTGAGACCTCATGGTGGAACTTTAATTTTTGGTTTATTTTATTATAAATGTAGGCTGATTGGGTTGCGTATTGACGCCGTGCAAAAGCGGTTCGGACCCCCGGGGAGTAGGCCACTATATCCTTTCGTCTTTTCTCCCGACTACCTTGGTTAAAAGGAATAGATTTTTGTAAGTATAGAGTCGTAATTAAAAAATATAATTTTCTTACAGTAAGTAAGCCACTGATTCTATATAAATCGACTGTGGGGTATCCGTATGGTTTATAGTACATTACTTTTATGAGTGACCTTTGGGCTCTTTCTAACTCAAGGAATTTAGTTTTGGTGGCTCCTCCCCATACTGGTAAACAGTATGTAATAACTGATTGTGTGAGCGCTATATAGATGCTATTTAATGTATTTTGGGGCATCACATATCTAAGGTTTTTAAAGATCCATATAAATTTTCGCACCCGTGATGTGACAGTCTCTATGTGCGAATGCCAAGTTAAACACTCATCAACTATGACTCCCAGGTATCTTGTGGACGTTACATGTTTGATGGCTAATAGGTACGATACCTCTTGGTAAGACTGATTGTCAGACTTTCGGGCTTCTGACAACCCGTAACGACTGTCAAAGATCCAAAAATGACAGCCGGGACCAACGGTTTAACGTGCTTTCTGAGGCACGGAGGAGTTTTGGTATGTAAAGATGATCACCCATCCACGAACCAACCCCGGCCAGCGTAGCTTAACCTGATGTATCGACCCGTGAAGCTGTTATTACTTAGCCACGAGCTCCTCCCTACGTTTAAATTACCAGTTCCAATAAATATTACGATTCGTTAAAAGTAGGAACAATTCTCGTGTTTTGCTGTATTGATTATTCTGTGGAGACTGCAGGCAACTTGTTTGATTTTGACGGCGTAATCCACAAAGGGTGGCGTCAGCGTAATATTCTCTCATCCGTTAGTATACTTACAGCAACTCGGTTATACCTAGTGAGCTTTCACAGTTTCTTTTATGTTGAAACAGATGCTATTTGGATGAAATTTCTACATTCATATCTGTATTTTTTTGATTTTTTTTGAAATTTTTATGCTGTAGGTACATAATTAAGAATATTCTATATAATATGTATTATTATTAGAAACTAGCTCCACCCCGCGGTTTCACCCGCGTAAGTCTCGATCCCGTGGGAAAATCGGGATCCTATGCCCTAACCCAGGTCATAGTCTACCCATGTGCCAAATTTTATCCAAATCCTCTAAGCCGTTTAGCGTAGCAAACAAATAAACAATCAAACCCACTTTCGCATTTATTATAATATATTTATTATAATATAATACTTATTCGTTTCTGTATTATGATTTTCGTCGAGTTTCTATAAAAATACTAAGTATCTGTTAAATGTCCTACGAAAATCGTTTTCAACACCAACTACTATAAGCCATATATCAGAGCCTTACACATCGCATAAAAAGTACCATATTATAAGGCACAATACAACCTAAAGCACTATTGGTTCTTTCATAAATCGAACACGAGTCACGCACCGTTAGTTTCAAATCGCGCGTTTTTTAATCGAGTTCTAAATTCGAATAAGTCTTGCCAATCAATTAACTGGCCGGTGTTCGGTGTTATACGGAATTAGGGCAAAGCTAACGCTCCATGCTCATATTAAGGTGGGTTTAGACCAAACGAACATAGAACCAGAACAAGAGCTAGAGCATTCTCTTGTTGATATTCTTGATATTTTAGTATGGAGAAACCACCGAAGGAATGTTCTGTCCCTGGTTACACAAAAAGAATTTGGTAGAGTGGGGGTAGAATGTGCATTCGCTCGCTTGGTCTACATCGACCTTAAGACGAACGTGAGCTGCCCTTAATCCGGGACTGGACAACAATTTGTACTACGAATTATGTAAGTGTGCATATACAAACAGTAATCTATGATTTACGGTAGATATGTAATTGTTGATGTGCAGGTATTGATCCTTGACGGGTGAAGAATTTGTGTAACTTTTTTACAAAGAAAGGAATTTCGATTCTGAAATTTCAAAAATATATAGTTTTAACTTATCCAAAGACAAGGAATACAGTCTCTTACCTAGAAGGTATATTATATAGAATACCAGCTGATGCCCGCGGCTTCGCGTTATTATATACTAAAACCTTCCTCGAGAACCCTCTATTAATTGCTGAAAACAGCATGAAAATCGGTGCTTTCGTTTTTGAGTTTATCGCGAATAGGACGACAGACAGACGCGGCGAAGGACTTTGTTTTATAAGTAAGGATAAAAAAATAAAATAAAATAATTATTTAAAAAAATTCTGAAAAAAAAAATGGAAGAACACAACCCGAAATTAAGACTATACCTAAGTACCTGATAAATGGTGTAAGCCTGTAAGGCTTAACAACATTGGAACCTAATAACCGAAGCAAATAATATCTTTGGCGTAATGTGGCGATATAAAAAGCTATAATTAATCAAGTGTCAAGTCTGCGATGTGACGGACCCTAAAGAACACTCTATATTCATACTGCCACGCCCAATGTGGCAGCTGTTTCCTTACCTTAAAGGATAAATTACTGTTTTTTTACGATACATAGGAAAGATTTAGAAATAAAAGCAGTACCTAAATACTAAGAACTTATTTTTGGTACTAATCCCAAAAGCTGCGTTCCCTCTTAATTTTGTGCCTACCCCTGCCTAACCCTTGTTTAGATTATAGGCGTGATGTTACATTATTTTTATATTATTAAGTAACTCTTTTATCCTGTAGTTTTACTTTCTTATTCAGAATCTTAACTAAGGAGATTTCAAATCCTTCTAAATTAGAAAAAAAAACAAGTAAACTATCGATTTCTTCACAACAACACCCTGAGAATCGAAACAATTATGTATCTGTAGGCCGTACCAGAGTTCAGATAGGGGACTACAAAGGGGTCCCTTTCCCCCAC
Source organism: Lithophane semibrunnea (assembly GCA_947363905.1). Classification (NCBI taxonomy): domain Eukaryota; kingdom Metazoa; phylum Arthropoda; class Insecta; order Lepidoptera; family Noctuidae; genus Lithophane; species Lithophane semibrunnea. Next base: position 5,968,593 of record OX376198.1, read on the forward strand.
AGCAGCGGCATTCGGATACCCCAAACAATACTTGCTCGGTTTTTATTTCATGCCATGTTATCTAATAACTATAGATTAGATAGTGTAAAGGCTCTTACGCGAATTTTAACAAAACAATTTCTGAGAAAACTTCACGGCGAACAATGCGGCGGCGTCGCGTCGCGCGGCGATTCGCGCCAGTATTTAAGAGCCTTAAAACTAAATACGAAAAGTACACAGACTAATTTATCATTTACTTAAAGTAATCGTGTTACTCAGAGTAACACTCGCCGAGCCAGTTTTCTTATTTTACCAAAAAAAATTTTTTTGGCTAAACTTTGTTTCGAGTAAGTTTGTCACAAAAAATACTTTTTGACGGAACACAATTATACAACAAAATACATAGGTTGATGTATAAAAAATTCTAGTCTCATTTAGTTGAATATTTAATCACAAATAGCACCCTTCTTAAAAACGAAATGCAGATGGGTGTATCATAAATTCATAATTGATACAGTGATGATTTATAATTTATTTTTGAAACATTGTTCTTAATTACTTTGTGTCTTTTTTGGAAAAAAATATCTTCAAACCTAGCCAGATAACACGTGTGTGCTTGACAAAGATGTAAAACATTAATTTTAACTCATCTGAATCAGGTCACAGACTACGCAAGGCGTGGTCACCTCTAAATTAAGTAGCATAGCTGTGCCGTCAACACAATACTAACGTTACTAAAAAATGTTTCATTAAATTATTACTAGAGGAGCAGTGGTGGCCTAGTGGTAACGGCCACGACTTACGAGTTGTAGGTCGTAGGTTCGAACCCAGACAGGCGCTTTACTTTGTGTAAATTATTTCATCGCCACTGCTCTCAAAACGGTGAAGGAAAACATCGTGAGGAAACCGGCATGTCCTAGAACCAAAAAATCGAAGACATGTGACATCTACCAACCCGCACTGGGCCCGCGTGATGGATTATGGCCGCTCACTCTCACAGAGAGGAGGCCTGTGTCCCAGCAGTGGGAACATTATAGGCTGATTATGCTTATATTAATTATTAGCTAGAGAGTTAGAATAATAATTTTAAAAATATATATTTTTTTAAAGCCTTCCCAAAATATACACTTTAATACATTACTTAAATCTATTTTATGCAGTAAAAAAATCACATACATTTTTTTTATTGTATTACGATTAAGATTAAATTAAAGTTACTGATTTTAAGTATTTCATTTTCATTATCTATTGTAATGTGTATTATTTAATATTAAGTTGCATTTAGCGATAAATTATTATTTTTAAATAAAAAGAGAGAATTAAAAGAATCTAACCTTTTGTAATTTTAATATACTTTGGTATGTGCAGGATAAAATTTTCCTTCGCGTAAATTCTCCACCGTACCGGAAATATGTATTCACAGAAGCGAGGTTATTATAGTTTACGTCGTCCTACAAAATATTCATAAAGACTTGTAGGATTTGAAAAACAAAAATTATAACGACTCGACTCCTGACATTTCGGTGTCCTTCACTTTATTTAGGCGTCCTACACGCCCTAGAATTGCCGAAACGGCTCTAATTTATTTAGAAATGGCAGGAGTACGGTAGTAGCTACGAAGTGTAGTAAGCCTAAGTGTTAATTTATAAACGCTTAGAAGCCACATTGTGAACAATACGCCACTGCTTACCATTACGGTCGGAATGTAGTCTAAACTTATGTTAGGGTACCAATTTGTATTTATAACCAGTTTTTGAGCGAATTTGTTTAAACCGCCTCTATATCTTTCACATACCGTTTATTATACTTTGTGCTCGCTCCAAATTAAGTTTCGCGGCCGCAAATGTAACATTGTAGTTGCCTAAACACAGACTTGGGAAGTGTGACACTTGGGGAGATCTTTAAGACTTGGCAATAAGGGTGATTTTCGTTTGTTTTCGGGTCTAATTGAGAGGGTCCTGTCAGAACTTCGAGGTGGTCACTGATGGGATGACTCACATCACTATCGCAGTGCATTCTTGGGACGTATCCGTTTCTAAGTTATTTTTTATTTGGTTACCGTTTGAACTTGTGTCGACGCGTTTAATAGGTCATCATGAATGGCGTATCTTTATGTTTTACTAGGGTTTTTGTAACATGAAGCTTTGATAAGTTAGGAGGCATTTTTTCACGTATGGTACGGGTCTAGGCTGTCTTAGAAAGCAAAAGCTATGACTATGATTTGACAGAAGTAAGTTTAGTTCAATGCCTAAGCAGTTTTTGCAGGAATAAAAGCAGACCTACTCAATCGGTTACACTTCATAATCCATTTCTGATTTATAAAAGACTAGCTGCGCCCCGCTGTTTCACCCGCATAAATCTCGATCCCGTGGGAATATCGGGATAAAAATTATCCTAGGGCCTAACCCAAGTCACGGTCTACCAATAGTATCTGTTTGATACGGTAAATATATAATATATACGGTAAAAAACAAACAAACTCACTTTCGCATATAAGTAATTATAATGTACTTAGGATACTACTAAACCTGCATATTAGTTACTTACCTAACTAAGTTACGATTATGTCAGCACATAAAATAACGTAAACCTGTGTAACTAATACGAATAAGGCTCAAAACAATTACTAATACCAATTATTATAAAAATTAATATGCAAAAAAAAACTAAACAAGGTAAACTCTACGTAAACACAAAACTAATTAAAATAGATTTTAATAGAAATAAAATGTTAACAAGATTATATAAAAAAATAAGATCTAAGATACGATGTTAATTATCGATTAATTCTTGTTACGATTAAAACAGATAAACTTATTAAAGTACCTATTTATTTGAATTTAAATTACTTAATTAATTTTTAAATAGTATGACCGTCACAGTTTTTAACTTAATCACTAGTTTATAATTGACTTCTATCTTAAATCAATGATCAAAGAACACTTTTGTATGTAGACAAAGGTTTTTGCAGATTGATTGATTGATGAGATCAATTTCCTCTAACTGAACAGACAGCTGTGCTGCTTGGGTGCTTGTAGCGCCACTTCTTCTTCGCAGCTAAAGCATTAGGAAGTGGTGAAGGGTAGGCGTTTTGGGGGACTGTCTTATGTAATTTTGACATTCGAAAAGTGCTGATTCTCAGCCTAGTTTGAATATTTTTTTTTATTATTTCCTTTATTTCATTTTTCATACTTATAAATTATATTTTTAAATATTAGAAAAAAAAAATATTATTATTATTGCGAAGTCTAACCATAAAAGCAAAGTGTAATACCATCTTGCATGCAAGAATAACACTCGGTTTCTGATTTGAGAAAAGTAGCAAATCTCAACTGATTATTCTCAAATATATAAGTATGCGCTTTTAAAATCGAATTTCGTTTCTGAATTAAGATTTTTTAAACTCTAATCAAGACTGGAACGTGTTTGTATTGATCAGGAATACTCAAGTTAATGATCAGTTGATTATGGTTTAACGAAATTCGATTTTAAAAGCGCATACTTATACATATAATTGAGAATAATCAGTTGAGATTTGCTACTTTTCTCAAATCAAAAACCGGGTGTATGCGTCACACAGAGAGCTAATGAGGATGAGATTGGATTGGAAGCACGTATATAAATAAAGATTAATTATTTAATTCACAGTTTCCATTATAAAAATTAACTATCAAATCCATGTTAAGTCATTATAAACTTGTGATCACATCATAACAAAAAGGGGTTTATTTATAAACGTTGTTTATGATAGGTAATGATTACCATACATTTTTGACGTTTAAACGTCACTTAACTTTAAGCAACGTTTAGGTATAAATAAACCCCCAAATCGCTAAACTTGATATTTGACAACAAATTGTGACAGTTAGAATAAAATAATGTTAATCTTAAAAAGCAAAGCATGAACTAAATTAATAACCTAGACTAAATTAAATGTCAAAATAAATAACACAAAGAAGTTTTTATTCATTACAATTAATTTAACAATACAATCTAGTGCTTACAAAACGAAGGCCTTCTAAGATTTTAACACAGTTTTATATTCCAGACTCTTGTGAGACATGTAAATAGGGTAGTATAAGTCTTCTGTTCGCTTTGATTGAAAATACAAATTCAATCGTCTTCATTATTGTAAAATACAATACAAAAATAATAAACTAGATTTACGTTAACAATAGAAGGTACTATTATCTTTTGCGAGTAATTCGTCAACTCTTCCTACATGCCTGCGGCCCATTTAGGACGTTCTTTTATTTTCTGCAAGTCGTCCTAAATGGGCCGTAGGCATGTAGGACGAGTTGACGAATGACTCACTTTTGCCCGCGGCTTCGCCCGCTTGGATGTCGGAAATTATTACTTCTAGCTGTTCGTGCCCGGCGTTGCCCGGGTGTAATTCCGACTTTTCCGGTGGATTAACAAAAAACATTTTTTATACAAATACAAATATACGATATATAGTATTGCAGATACGAATAGAACAAAAAAGTTAGTGATGTACTTAAAATAATCTAAACGTGAATTCATGCAAGCCTAGTACTTTTTGTCAGTTATAATTATTTGATATCCTGTTAGTTAATACTATCGTGAATTCATGCAAGCCTAGTACTTTCTGTTGGGTTACAGCTCGGAAACTGCACAATTTTTTGTGAACAGAATACCATCAAGCGCTGCACGTAATACCCAGATAAAAAAATCATAAGTGTTAAATCCATATATCTTTTGATTCTGCAGGTCGATTTTGATGAAATAAAGACTAAATGTTACTCACAATAAAGCTTCTTATTGTTCAGTAATTCAATTTGGAATCCAATGAGTGGCTTTTACGTGATGCGCTCACAAACGAACAAACAAACAGACAAAAATTTCAAAAAATATTTTTTTACTTTCTATTACTTATTTCCCGCGGCTTCCAGTACTTTTTTTGCAAAAATCTTTAATGTACAGACACGGACCGTTTACGATTTTATTATATGTGTAGAGGTAAAGTGCTACCGGTATAAAAAGTACTAAATACTATGTCCTAACCTAGATCATGGTCTACCCATGTGCAAAAGTACAAACAAAAAAACAAACTCATTTTCGCATTTATAATATTAAGTTAGTACTAGCTTTTTCCGCGGCTGGAGGTCGGAAATTACTCCACGGGAACGTACTACCGGGATAAAAGTATCCTATGTCCTATTCCAGGTCATGGACTACCCATGTACCACATCCAAATCCGTTCAGCCGTTTTACACTTACCTACTAAGTCTAAACAAGGCTTCTGATAAACTCTTTATAATTTTACAGGCATTACTCAACTATGGCGTCCATAGAACAGCTGTTTGACGACGAGCTGCTACTAAGAAATTCCTGATGGAAAAATCCAATAACACTTTGCACAACCTAGTAATCGAACCCAGGACCTCATGCTCACTAGGCTAACGAGGCAGTCAAATTAGGATACTAGGTAATAATTAACGGAATACCATTGAACAGTGGTTTGGTCAACATCTGTCACGCTACACGTGCAACAAGGGCTATCATAAGCGCTCTAGTGACTGCGACCGCAGATTATCTTACGATGTGATGCTTCGAGACTGAAACTAACCTCAAACGGAATCGAACGTGACGTCATCATTACATGAACGTAGAACAGATACGTCACGAAAATTCAATTATGAAAGAAGATCTAGAAATGTAACTTTTGAGTATAAATGTAGATGACTATAAAGTGGGTGATAGACGTGCGTACTTAAAGTACGCGGTCTTTAAGTTCGCGACCTTACTCGGCTCGCCGTCGTCGGTGACACACGTGAAGCTTGCTCAAAATTTTACTGTCAAATTGGCTCGCGCCTCGCGGCTCGTGGCGATGACATACGCGCGAGTAAGCTCGCTGAGCCATAAGTACGCGTACTTGCTCGCACGTCTATAACCCCTTTAAGAAATGAAATGAAATTGTTTGTTCTGTAAATAGAATATCGGAATCACTTTTACACGTCATATTAAAATAAAATAAAAATAAGCTAGATGAGGTCGGCGTTTCCTATCTGACTACTCTGAGAAGAAAGGCCGAAACAAACTCAGAGGTCGCAGTCTCTTTTAAGGTCCAGAGTCCAGACATAATCTTGGTCAGGCCATATGAGGACCATGTAGATTAATGTCTGAAATGGTCTTTTGAGGAAAGAACCACACAGATTTGGTTGGACCTGCCAAGAGTAGGCAAAGAAACGATGGATATGGCTAGAAAGGGGACGACTACCGAGATGGCGACTAATAGAGAAGTATGGAAGAAAAAGACATGTTGCACTGACCACAAATCAATTGGGATAAGGGCAGAAGAATATATGAGAATTAGAGATCGGATTATCGGATGCATGCACCTAAAGTTGAGGGGTTGGCTATAATGGAATGCACTTTTGTATTTAAACAATTCCGGGATTCCGGGATCGACCTTAGAGATCTGATTATAGAATCGAATGTATATTTACTTACTTACGCCCAATTTGGAATGCATTTTTGTATCTATCGCAAAAAGCCCGCGATTCCGGAATTGATAAATTTAGGAATTTTTGACAAAAGAAATACTAGGTAGTGTTGTAAAGTAGGTTTCCAAACTGGCATAGCAAATAGTGACAAACCACTCGGTACCTCGAGTTTCGTTAAAACATGTTTAAACTATATTAATTTTTATGTTAACACGGAACACCGCAAAAGTAACCTTCATAATAGGGTTGATAAGTCGTTTCCATACCATGTATCCGATTATTTGTGCATCCCCGGTATTTTTTTGGAATTCCGTATTAAGATTTTTTTTATTAAAAAGCTTTTTCCGTAATTTTTTAGCTAAAAATTAACTTTAGGTTAATATGCATCCGATTATCCGATCTCTGATGATAATCTAGAAGAAATGCAAGAATAAATAGTGTCTCTGTTATTTCGACACATTTGATTATTTTGATCTTACCGGTTACTCCCTAAAATAATTAGAGGCATTGCAGGAACAGCTTATCTCTTCCCATGGGATTGCTCTGGGGTGACTATGGTGTCATTAATATTCCATATGGGACCCGCAAGATACAAAATGCATCATTCTTAAGTACGCAAAAAACCGCTAAGGATTGCTTCATCGATCTTATATAGAGTAAGTTCTACTAACAGGTGTTAGTTGGACAAATTCTTGTAGTAATAAGTACCAAATTCGCAAAACACATATTCGTTAGTATGAAACTGACAGGTGTCAAGAACGCATTCTCTCGACGGCCGGACGATAAAATGTAACCAGAATGAAAATAAAAAGCACACTTTTGTAGATGAATCATTGATGGAACTCCACTCCAACTCAGATAAAACTGCTACCCAAACCTACTTGCATACAATGTATTTTGCTAGTTACTTCACAAATTCTAATTATAGACATTAACATGTGAAGTGCAACAGTCATAGTACTCATAGTTAACAGGTGGCCGGCGCTGGTTAAACGCTTTTAAAACAACCGATTACCTATCACACCAATCCAACTTTGTTATAATCAAATTTGTTTATCTACACATGAAATTATATCTTACAACAAAGGAGCAAGGTTAAATTTCCTTTGATGTAAGCACCCTAGTAAAATAACAGGGAGCCCTATTGTTGCTTACGCAAAGATGTAATCTCTTATTTTATTATTACCTGACTGGAAAGGGACACAGGAGGCCCTATAATAAATATGGGACTTTATCTTCTTTAAAATAAAGTACATTGTACGTTGCCCCCATTTTAATTACATAAGGTTCACTTTAAATACTTAAACGCTGTGAAGCGGTCTATACCGTGACATGTCAATTTTTCTCAGTTTTGGTATAAATTCTGTGAAGTATGGCGGGTGACGTCACCGTTACTGGCGATGGTGGGAGATAATAAAATTATGTCTGACGTGTACACAATGGTGGATATGGGCCACTATGTTATGTCCACTGAGGGGTTCATTCATATAATTACTGACAGACATCTTGTAGGATAGGTAGCAGTAACACGATGTATATGTGTCTAATAGATAAGAGCGCATTTTGTAAGTCTTTATTTTTGATGCTGGTTTCCATGGCAATAAACAATATGGTGGTCATTTATCGTCATTTGTTTTGCGCTAACACTATATATAGTGTACCTACATACATAGTATATGCTATAGCATATACATATATTATACATACATTGCATATACATATATTATATTGCTATATATGTTATATGTAGCAATCTAGCAATATAAGGATACAGGCTACAGTCTTCTACAATTACAAGATCAATAATACACGAAATACGGTCTGCAGATAGGAATAAATGAGGAAATTGTATTGACCGTAGTTCAAGAATAGAATAAAGTATAAAAATAGTAGTTATTTTAAACACCATACAAATTACAGACATAAATGTAGAAATTTTACAAGATGTTAGAAAGCCACATTAGGTGCTTGTAGATGTAGTTCTAACCCTTTTCTTCACTAATAAATAACCTTCCAATATTCAAACGATATCCCAACACACTCGACATAATGGTTTCCTTCTACCCACCAGTTACCAATTTCCGTGATAGGATTACCAGGGATCCAGCCGCTTGAGCAGTTCGCTCGCTAGCTAATAAGATATTAGATATTGTAATACTGCAGTCTGCGAAGACAGATTTCTAAACCGCACACAATAAGCCTTTTTGCACAGTTTTCTTAAGTCTTTTACAACTTACAGGAAAAGATTAACTAACGCTTGACACAAAATTCCCTTTCATTGCAGAGAGTAAAAGTAATTACGATTGCTTAATGGCGTAGGTTGTGCTAACTAATATAACATCAATTAGATGATGTTTGTTTTAATCTTAACTAGTGTAAACTTCTTCTGATTTAGCATCATCCCTATTGGTATTCTAACGTAATTATTTACTGAAACGCCTCTGTGGAAACACGGGGAACGCCCTAGGAGGATATATAGTGACCTTAATGGTAATGATCTTTAGAAAGGTCAGGTGCGTAGTACTCGTAACCGGCGTAGGCGTATGACCAGCCAGATGTATGAACGTAAACGAGGTGAAAGGAGTACCTACGTAAGGATCGTAGCAGATTGCTTTCTATAGTTTCTGCCTACCCCTATGGGAAGAAGGCAAAGGTTTATGTATTTACTGATCAAGATTGTCTGGAATTTAAAAAAAACTGTGACCTCTGAGTTTGTTTTTGCTTTTCTTCTTGGCGTGTAAAAGTGTTTGTACAAACAGAAATCAAATCCTTTGTTATTAATCGGGAATAATGCAACTAATAACACAATATTTTATTTACTAATGCATTAGTTAATAAAGCCACGTCCTATCTAAAAGCTATCTTCGCGCGAATACGCGATCGGTCGCGTGCATATGTCACCCTTTTGTTCGGGAAACTGGAAAGCGCCCTCTGTCGGCGCGACCACGCATTCAGGTTCACCGAACGAAAAGTTCGTACGATCGTATATTCGCGCGACGATCGCTATAAGATTGTGGGTATGAAAATAGAAATGTAGCGAACCAATACTTTTAGAAGCTCTTTGTAAAGGGTATCCTTTGAACTACTGTCATATATAAATCTACTAAATGATTTCTACCCAGATAGAATAACACAATCAACGTTTTCATTTTACACTTATAGAACTCACGGAAATATTAAATTGATCCTCTTATTGATCTTCTAATGATGGATACTTTTTTTAAATTAATGAACCTCTAATAACATTTTGCGCTTCCAATGATGCACAGTTTTATTTTAATAACTGAGCCTCTTTTTAACTTTCTGCCCTTTTTTGACTACCAACTGTGAGTCGCAGTAACTAAGCTAGAGTACCCCGGTCCCCGATCAACAAAATAGAGGTATTTCTTTTTTTGTATGTATATTTTGTATGTTGCAGTCGCTCCATGTAAAATACTAGTATTCAGCTTCATCCGTTTAGACTGGAAGCCGACCCCAACATTGTTGGAAAAAGGCTGGGCAGATGATGATTATATATGTCAAACTTTACTTTAATTTGAGGTAGCGCAAGCTTTTTATTAAAACAAAACCAAATTAACAGGGAAATTACATACCTACAAACACAAAACTTTTCCACTTTTTCCATCGGACTCATGTGATCAAGCCTTTTATTTTGAAAAGTGTGAGTGCCCCGGAGAGTAATTTGCTACCCGTACCTACCGATGAAAAATACACCCGATCCATACACATTGGGACTATAAAAAGTGGCGAAACATGGATAATGCCGATGTCAAAGTTCACCAATATTGTTTGGCGTAGCTAAGAGAAACTCAACCTACATATATAAAGAACGAAGGCATTCAGGCATTGTTTTGTATTCAACTTTTGTCCAAAATGCGCAATAATATTAATATGAAAGTTTACAAAGAAGGGAAAATAAAGTGTGACCTAACTTATAATACGCAGTTGCCTACACAATATCAAAAGAGACGATAATCATTTTATGGTGGCGTCGTTTAACACCTAGCGCCATCTAGTAGCGGATAGCGGAAGCTTTTAACAGCTTGGCGCATGATGTTATTATGTTTTTTATTTGGACTGCTATCTAGTTATAAAATCAGGTAAGTTTTAAATGGTTCCTGATACACTTGTCTGCAGGCAAATTTGAATTGTACCTACCTACATGCAATTAATCTAGATAAATAATAAGATAAATCGCCATCACTGATAAAAACGTACCTAGGCAGATAATGATAAAGGAGGAACAGTCTTATATAAATGTATAGTTATCTCTTGCATGATAAAAAAGTATCAGTTCACAACTCCATCATTATTTGAAGATTATTTTTCAGGATCATGTTAACTTTGGAAAATACATTCTTAGTAGGCAGTTGACTCCCACTTTACGAAGACACCTTACACGACATCAGAAATCCAAAATGAAACAGAAACTCAACATAATCAAACAAATTAGTTAACCTAAAACCCTTAGAAGATATTTCCCCGAAGCCGTGCTGCGGTGCGGCGAGTCAGCCGGCTAGTTGGCCGACAAGTCGGCCGACCGGTCGGCCAGCAAGTCGCAGCTTCATTTTCTCAACAAGCGACGTGTGTTGAACATCGCCTGTGAACACGGTACAAAATGTATTGTCATTGGACGCAAACGTGTTGCTTTTTTATGACAACGGAGAAGATTTACGCTAAATTATCTTGTAATCTTTGTGAATTTGCTTTGAATGCTCCTATTTAAGGTAAAGAGAATCGTTGTGGTTTTTATGAGACTGTGAAGCTCTTGGGTAGCAATTACATTATTTTCTGTGCTCATTTTTGCTTATATGGACTGTTAGGCTGACTTTACTGAGCATAGCCATTGGATATTCTTCTTCGTAGCGATACCTATGCCCAAAATTTAGCTACGCTAATTCCGCTTACTGACGCAATCATAAGATCATCAAGTACTATTATAGTAAATGCTACCTTTACCTACCGATAGCTTCTTAATCGACACATCAATAAAACCAAAGCTAATACTTTAAAATGAATACTCTCACATGGTTTCAGCTTTCAATGAAACCTACGAGTACGTATACTGCGTTCGCAATGTAGTTGCCAAACATGTAAATAAACACGAATTTTGGGCAAACCAACTGTAATGGCTAAGGAAGGTTCAGTTTGCGTTCAGGAACAGATAAGGTTCAGTTTGCGCTACAACTTCATATTTTTTATGACTCTTTTAACATTACTAGTCAGTCTAAAATTACACTGCCATAAAGTTGATGTTTGTTTAAGTGATAATAACATCAATTGGAGAACAATGATTTAAATAGACCTTAGTTGAACCTCTTCTACCGAGCACACAGCAAGCAGATGCTTCGAGTAAGTTACAATTACAATTCTGAATACATTAATGCCCGTTTTCACTAACACTCGACGACCCCAAAGAGTAATGCCTAAATAAACGTTGGATTTTCAACCCTTGGCTCACCATCGAGAGTTGTAAATACAAAAGTGCAATAATATTTAGGCAATAATAGTACCAGTGAAAACTGGGGTATAGTTACTTACTTATTGATAAAGGCTAGTTCATCAAAAAGAAATTATTTGCTAAAAGCAAAAGAACCTTAGATTAGTCCACCATAAAGAATAGAAATAGATAGGTATATGAACTTTAGTAGAGTACCCTTACTCCCCAGTCAGTCGTCTCTCTAAGCTAAAATTAGGGGAAAAGTAGATATGAATTATAAAATTCTGAGATTCTGCGCCAAACTGCAGTAATTCAATAAACTTGTTGAAAACGGAAAAGCTCGGCAGTTCAGTGTTTAAATCACTCGAATATTCAGAGCTTAGCTGTTATTTTAGTATGAGAAATACATTAATGTTGTATAGGTATAGGTAGAGGTCTGTCGGTGGTTAAATTGTGTTTAGTTGGGGGTTCTATAGGTACCACCGGTAGGTGGCGACCGCGTAACGGAAGACGTAGCTCAGACGCGCACGAGCGGTCAGCGAGATAGTCGGTGAGCTGGCTGCCGCTGGCTGCGTGCGGCCAGTTGCGCTTACTCCAGGGTGATTTTATACTAATGTATGTATCTCCCTGGCCGCTGCGACCTCGCCGCTATTGCGCGCCTGGCCGTAGCGTTGGAAGGCCACACGGGTGGACCGATGACCCGATGAAGGCCGCAGGAATCCGCTGGATGCGAGAAGCACAGAACCGGTCGAAATGGCGGTGCTTAGGGGAGGCCTATGTTCAGCAGTGGACGTCGATGGTGATATTAGGTACTACTGAAAGGCCAAATGCTTCTTCTCGACCACGCTTATCAATGGTGGCAATTTTAGACTTTTTTTATTATTTTCGGGTCCTAGTTTTCTCACGATGTTTTTTACAATACCTATCTCAAATGTTCCAAGATAAACTTTGAGAGTACTATAATAAGGTTTTACTCTAGCTAGAAATATTTTTCGTGACCTAGTCCTATTTATGTCACTATTTTATTAAAACAATAATTCAATTTAGTTCGTAAATAAGGGAAACTACAGACGACGGCTGAGTGAGTTATGAATTTATATCCAATACTCGGAAATGTTTCGAAATTGAGGGTTAAAAACCAGTCCGTTAAAAATGCGAGAAATATTAGATTTTATAAATCGAACCAGACCTAATAGCAAATCGTTTTTTTAACCAATGTTTAAATATTATAGGCTAAACTAGGCATTTTAATAGACCCTGAAAAAGCTGAAATATATAAGAAATGTCTACTTTATAAAGCTACTGCTACCAGAATTAGGTATGTAGATAAAAGAGAGCCAATTTAAAAAAAAAAACCGTCGTTACTATGTGTTGAAATGGTCTTCCCGGACATTATTAGCGTAGATACCTATCCAATTCAAAAACTTTGGGATCAGCCTTCAATCCTACCAGATGCGGCTGAATATTACTTCCTTATATTTAACACGTGGTAACAACTGCCATGCCATCTGATCTTCGCTCCCCAATTATTGAGGGATACTTACGATTCCTAAAATAAAATTGTAGGACTAATTTGATTGCGTGGTTTGGTCAGAAAAACAATTCCCTTATTTTAAAAACATTCACATTCGCATCTATTTCGCAATCTGTCAAAAAAAAACCATCAATTTACCAACACTCTTGACAAATTTGACAGATTGCGACTTTAATGTGAACGTTTTTTATGTAAGAGAATTGGCCCTTATGTGGGGCAGTATTATCTAAACAAAATTGCACCGCAATGTTTCTAAATCTAAAAGAATGAACGTTTCAACTCTGCCTCAAAAACTCGCGAATTTCAGTTCCCAAGTAACCGCTGTTAGTCGAGCATTCAAAAAATGAGCCGTGTCTAGACATCCGACGCGAACACAGGAAAGAAAAGTTGTTTTTCTTTTGTTTTTTAACATTTAAAAGAATGTTAAATTACCGCCAAACCCGATAAAACGACTGACAGAGATGTAAACGACGTGGCTATACATTTACTAAAGGACAGTATTGAGCCCCATTGTGGAGGGGGCGACCCTATCGCTATTTATTGAACACCTCGAACAATACGCTCCCGGACTACGTCTCCTAACAGAAAAACCGAATTTGTCGGGTTGGCCGTCAGAAACAGAGAGTTTTATTTGTTGCCAATGGATCTTGGTTAATTCATTCATCACTTAATGGATGAAATCTCCCAAAATTGGCCATAACACTCTACAGTCTATATCCAAAGCTACCTTTTTCAGGTCATTGGTTCATTCGTAACAATATATTTACGTCAAACGAATAAAGGTAAATAAATTGTTCCATACACACTCATACACTTGCAGGCAACCCGTATTAGGGGCGTGCCAGACAAAAACAGAATTTTTCGGCAACCCTCGTCATGTGAAGGCTAACTTATTTATTTCAGCCGGATAATCGGAGAATTATTTTCAGCTAGGCACCTATTCTTTTTCATACGGATAAAAATCCGGTCAAAGCGAGATAAACTTGGTAGAACTGTTCATAAGTTGTAAATGGGTAAGTAAGCATCCGGTTTTATTCGGCATTTTGGCATACAGCATTCCTAAAAGTTTCGCGCTCCTTTTTTGAAATCGTCTCGCGGAGCATAGTGAATCGTCTCGGGGGGGTAACATTATTTGACATCGATCGCATTGATTCGAAATTCAATTTTTGAATTTTATGTCATGTCATTACGAATAGAAGAAATTTTACTGATGCTAACCATGCAAAGGCCTCAGACTAAATAATTTGGTCTGAGGCAAAGGCATTTAAAAAGGCCTATAAATAAAACTGACAGCCTCAACAATTTCTTAGCTAGGAATTTTCAAACACAAATGTCGTTGTTTACATTGAAATTAACTTAATTTAGGAAAACATTTATGTTACACATTCTTACACATACATTCTCTTATTATAACCGCAACGAACTCGGTATAATTGGTATTTGGAAGATGAACGCACATATAAACAGACAACGGAATGCGCCAAGACTTTTGTTATCCTCTTTCTGTCGGATGGAAAAAGCTTTTTGGAGCACGTAGCGTATTTAGAGAATGCTATTTGGTTAATTAGTTTGAAATTGATAGAAATAATTTGCGTACTTATTTACTTTTGTAAAAACTATGAAAAGGAGTCTATTGTAAAACTTTTGGCACTTACTCCTACCGATATTAGTTAGATAATAGTTTCTTTTTTTTTACATGTAGTTACATTCTGTTGTGTGCCCTGTCTGTGCTAAATAAATGTATTTTCTTTCTTTCTATATTTACAAAATGATCAAGACGTGTGTAAAAAAAGACGTGTCTGGCACATATAAAACACCTTATAGGCTTATAAGCTTATAGCTGGTAGGAAAATATGTATTTAAAATTTTAAATTAGGTACCTATCTAAATTGGTACTTACCTATCATATTAAAATACTTTTTGGGCAAGTTAACTAGAAGACTTGCTTACTTATGTGTGAACGTTTCGCTTCACCGTGATAAGCGTAATTAAATCAGCTAGGTAGGTACATACTGAACACATTTTTAGCAAGTCGACCTTTACGGTCAATGTTAAAACTAATTACTCCGTCACGCACGCCATAACCCATCTAGTGGCTTCATGTGAAAGATCGGTCTAGGCATCGTTATCTTTTTATTTTACATAGACAATTTTTTTTTCATCAACCATTTTTCTTTTCTCTCCGTAAATGAAGCAAAGGAAAATTAGAAACACGTCAACACGAACCATTTAGTTGTGATGCACCTAGATTAATGTTTCACTCTATAATTCAGACTAAATTCTAGTCAAAGCGATGATAAACAAAGCAGATAGGTCGCATAACCCCACAGTAACCGCATCAGATTAATTTTTGATCAGGAGTCACGGGATTAAAGCTCCCAACTTTCTAAATTACGACGGATATTTATTTTTAAGACGCCATATTGTTAAAAAACTGTAGCGAAACGAAATTTGAATTAGGAATTTAGATATGGGTGCGTACTTGCATAGTAATCGAGGTTATGTTATAATTTCTTCTCAAGATACTTATTATAAATTAAAGTCGCTTTTCGTGTCTGTCTGTGTGACCGCGTTGTTCTTCTAAACTGCGCAACGGATTCTGATGCGGTTTTCAACATCCCTATAACAATGTATTCCGGAAGGTTTATGTGTAGGTACAATACTTGCATTAATATTAAACATACCTAATTACTTATGTTATAGAAATCTCGATGTTTTGTCAAGTCGTAGAAACCTGAATCGTAGGTATAAAAATGAAATAGAATTTAAATGTACCCATTCGAAAGAAAACTCTATTTCTAGAACCATTTCCTAAAAATAGAGTTAACTTCGCAATAAGAAGCACTTATCTAAATTAATGAATATAGTTAAGTAGTGCTTTTTATCACGAACTCATGAACTCTAATTGTACATTACCTACACTTCTACCCTTTCATCAAATCTTTGAAAGAAGGGCTCTTCAAAAATCAACCACCTCGCAATTTTTAATTTTTAATTGAGATAATATTTCAATAAATATTTCAACTGCATGCATCTAAATTTCTAAACTAAACTTAAATAAATCTGATCTTTGAAATAAAAATAAATCGTCCATTATTACAAAGACTTCTGACATAATCTATGCAGAAACATATAAATGAGATGCTATGGTGCATGGAGTTTACTTATCATGGTCCTGAATATGAGACTTAGTTTTTTATCCTTATGTATGTAGGCTATATTTATGTTTTTTTTTTATGGAAAAATATCATAATATGTCTGTATGTTATGCCCACCCTACCTTATTGCCAACTGAAACGGTTAAATGGAAAAAATTAAGTTTGGCTAAGACAAAATCTATATTTTTCCTGAAATATTAGCCCAAACACAAAAACAGCACTTTCGATAAGCATAAAAAGGTTTATGTAAGTCAGAAACGAGGCGACAAAAACTGGTAATTACCGATTATTTCTGGTTTTTACACCGGCTTTACCTCAAATCTATCTTCAGTTCAGTTTCATTCCGACGGTGATCGCTCTTGACGTTTACAGGGAACAACACTCCAAACATCCACCCTCGGCGTCCCCCCCCGCACCGCCCCTCCACTCCCCTCCCGCACCACTCACTGTACCTACTGGAAATATTCCTTTACCACGAAACATCTTCGTTCACGAGAAATTTTCGCTATGACCTTACTATTACTCGTGGTTCAGAGTGTTTACTGTTTACGACTACTTTTACGCCATTCGTATAATACGGGAACGCTTTTAGTGTGAAACCTTTCTATGGGATAGTGAGTTTTCTTATGAATCTAGAGCATCGGGAATTATTGCAGGCTGGCATTACATTTTGCGAGAACGTGCCTATGACTAAATTATTCTGTGTATTGCTTCGCGTGTAGAACCTTCCTTGGTATCTTGTTAATAAATACAGCGAATGTCTAGTGACCTTTGGATTTAATTCCCTATATATTCTACGGTTCGACGTTCATTGTAAGATTTGTACGTGCACTGATGAAACTCATTCAAACAGGTGGAGAGATGGACGTTGAAATGGGGCTAATTTCAGGGGAGCGAGTCGTTATGCCTATTAAAGTATTGCGACTGTTTATCGTAACTCGTCTCTTTATTGCTGCGGTTTCTGTTGAGTAATGAAATTTAATTTAATTGATCCCATTAATGATTATTAATTATGCCATTTTGTATGGAAAAAATATCTCATGAGTAGTTATAGACAGAATATACTTAATTTTAGGTACTTACACAATATTGTAACACAGCTCTTAGATATAGATACCTACATTATTGCAAATTCTATGGAGTTCATATCATATGAATAAGTACCTATAGTCGGAATATCTGAAACCACATATGAAGTGGATAAAGAAGATAATGAAAACCATATTCGTCTTAGCGATCGTTAAAACTGACATGTAAATGTATGACTGAACCAAAAAATTGTACGACCCAAAAATTTCGTTCAAATACAACTGATTGAAATTTAAAGCACACTGTGAATTTCCAGGGATTGGTCTGTTTTCGACTTGTTATTTCGTTTGGTATCGCCGCTGCACGCTGCGAAAAATGAAACAATTTGCCTTCTGATTTCGTGCTGAATATTTTTGAAGTTTACATTTTTTGAAAGATGAAAAGCTTTCATTTCTTATTTTAGTAAAATATCGCACAAAATTACGCTGAATACTGTAATTATTGCTGTAGTTACTGGGTTGTGGAGATCAGATAGGCAGTCGCTCTATGTAAAATACTGGTATTCAGCTGCATCCGGTTAGAATGGAAGCCGACCCCAACATACTTGGGAAAAGGCTAGGCAGATTGACTGTAATTATTGCTGTATGAATGTGGAAAGAAGTCTGTAGTACTACTGTTCCGTTAAGTTTGAACTCTGGATATTCCCACCTCCTTAGCGTTCAAAGTGACGCAATAACGTTCGAAAATACCTATTTCCTAGTTCCTAACTCTGACCACGCACGAAATATAACCAAAGAAAAGATGGATGGATTTTTTGGAGGGTGATAATCTCGCTGCAACCTATGTTCTTTGGTGATAATAAGGCACGGTAAGGATCAAACAAAGGAGGTTGGTAGATATGTAACGGCTGTAGAGAGAGATCCTAAATAAATGGCAATAAGTTCTAGATGAGGATGATAATGGCTAAAGAGCTTATTTATGTACTTTAAAACCTGTTTTATCTTTAATGCATTATGATATATTATTTTTTTATTTTATTTTTTCTCTTTGTTCCTCGCAATCCGAGTACCTGCCATCTAATCTCTTCACCACCCTTGGTCGACTGTTATAGAATGCCTAAGGCATTAAGTCCGTCTTTGTACCTTTTTTTTTTTCGAGTACGAAAAGTTTAAATACTTACATAAATAAATAATGACTTGCCAAAAAAAACGTGAGCGATCGGGGGAACCCCGTTATCTGTACGCGATACTCGCACGCACACACACCCTCGTAGCTATATATTAGAAAGAGACACAGATAGAAAGTCGCATAAAGGGGGCATAACGCTTTTTCCTTACGTGACGATTTCTACTAAGTAATCAACTCCTACCGCATAACGCATTAAGGCACGTTACAGAAACTATGGGGACTGCCGATAGAAGTGAAAACTAAGTAACATTCATCCATTTCTTCAAGCGTGACGATGACGCGAGTTCCATGATTTTTCTTCACCCAAAAAGTGCTCTACGCGCCTAAAGAAATTTTCACTTCAATAAAAAGAGATTGCGATACTTAATTGAACACAATTGAATCGATGCTTTTAAGCCACCCCCTTTCTGAGTAGTTATTTGTTTTCGTCAAACAAATTACTTCTTACCTACCTAAAATTTTCCTTGTACCTACTTAAAAATACAAGGAATTCCAATTTTAACCAAGTAATATGACACACAATCTTGAACTTGTACCGTACTCTGGCAGTGCAAATACCTACCTTTAATGTGTAAATATAAACTTTTCATCTCCAAGCTTCTTATCCAGGATTCGCTTACCTTTGGTACATTACCTTTTTTTTTTGAGGTTGTGAAATCATCCAATGACCGAGCGTCCAATGACTTCTCCCGCTCTGGGCGGAGCGGAAGGGCGTGTCAAACTTTTAATGACTAAAATCCACCCTTGTTCCTTCAGTTGCCTGTTGCCAAGGTCCCGGTATCCCTTTCGGACTTTCCCGCAACCCTGGCAGGTTGGTACATTACCTACCGATCAAAATTTGTTCAATGCACAGTACCTATGGTTACTGAGAATTGTATCGATTTTCTTTCTGAAACCTAGCACTTCCTGTTGCGTCAACTTTATGTAATACTCAGTACCTAAAGCAAAGCTAGTTACCTGACTCATTTTACAGAAAAGTTTACCTAGGTAGGTACCTGGGGTAGATAAGCTATTTATTATAGAGGATAAAAATGTATTCACTGGATGAACTTCTTACACAAACTATTAAAATATTATACAGGCTGTAAGGGTAAACAGTCTTGTCATTCAAACCACCATGGGTAGTTGACTTAAATATAAAAATAAATGACCGAAAACAACAAAAAAAAAACGTCATTTTCATTAAAAGATTTTAAAAAGTTTCTATCCGACACCGTGCTCTCTAGTGAAACAGCTGACTGACTGATGGAGGGGTCGCGCTCGCGGCCGGTCAGTTCACATCCCGTACCCCCCGCCCGTGTTGAGACACAAGTTTGTTGCCCTAGCGCATAGGACAACGAACTTGCGTCTCTTGTGGTAAAATGTAGAATTAAAAAAAGAAAAAAAAAAGTTGTAATTTTCCATTGATTTTACGTTCTATAAATGAAACCAAACCACTGGTTGCAAGGATAACGGTGTTTACCCTAACACCCTGTATAAGTTTAGATTAAGGCTCTTACATAATAGGACGATTGGTCGCGCGACGCGACGCCGCCGACGCCGCATTGTTCGCCGTGAGCCTTTAACCTCACCTAACTAAAACTATAAACAAATCAACTGTGGTAGGTCTATGTACATACCTTAATTGTGTACCTACGAGGTGTCCAGACCCTCGATTACCCGTAAATATCACGACTAAAGGTTCTTACATACTGGCGCGATTCGCCGCGCGACGCGAATTTTAACAAAATAATTTCTGAGAAAACTTCACGGCGAACAATGTGGCGGCGTCGCGCCGCGCGACTCGCCCCAGTAGCCAGTATGTAGGTAAGAGCCTTAATGCTCCGTTCTTATAAACAAAACCGAAAAAAAAAAACCGTTTTGCTTATCAATGGTAGCTTTTTTTATTGCCAAACTGGGCATATAAATAGATACGTAGGTAAGCAAATTTTACCTGTGATAGCTACTTCCATATGGGTCTACTAGGCAAGGTCTTTGCTACATTATTGGTACAGATACAAGAGTCTTAATTTTAACCAATAGCAGTCCGTAAATTATAGGAAACGGCCATAAGCAGTCAAGCATCTCTCACTGTAATTTAATACGACAAAATATTCGATGAATTTAATCACTTTTCACTTCTCTATCACGCCTAGAAACAAAGTCGTTTGATCAATTCCCAGGCATTGCGTAAATGTCTTTCATTGCAGTCACCTGTTCAGTTATTTCACAAATATTTATGAGATCCAATTTGATTCGATACTTGTTCGAAAGGAAAATCTTTTTCTCTAGGCTCAGACCAAATAAAAAGACAGAGAGCTGCAAACAATACAGTGAAGCATGCCAAAACTACACCTACGCTCTGTGCATACACGCTCACACGCACTTTACAACTAAGTGCACACAAGTTTACGAAACCAACCTAACGTCACTGTTGGAGAGCGCTCTGTCTCGGTTTTTTATTTGGTCTGAGCATCTAGAATTATTTTTTTCTGAGATAAGTAAGCACTTTGAATTGTTTAGCTACTACTGTACTACAAACCTATAACTAGGTATCTGCATGAAGATCATTAGTATCTATCCTACCTACATAAACCTGTTCTTCTACACTAACTTAACGGTTGATGTTTAATGTTACGAGAAAAACATCCTTCAATTGCATGTGTGCACAAGTAGGAACACTATGCATGCGTGCGGCGTGTGGACAAATATCTTACCAAACAAAGGAAGTTGCACAAAGCTTCCTCCACTGCAGTTTTACCTACTACAACCTATAATAGGTTACTATAGTTATCTACCAACATTGTGAAAATGACTAAACACACAAAATATTATTAAGGTAACATCTTTCGGTACTTCAGTGACCTTATTGGCGATGTTCTTCAGAAAGGTCAAATGCGCAGTACCTACTCGCAACCGACGGGCGTGCGTGTATGTCCAGCACCCTAATTGCGAATGCACGGTCGGTCAGAATTGGAATAGGTTTGAAACAAATCCATTGCTACATAACCGTGCGTTTGCACTGGCGAAACATTACAAAAAAACATGTTTAAATCTCTAGTTCCTGTCAAAAATTGTATGGAACATTGACAGAAGATAGAGATTTCAACATGTTTCGCCAGTGCAAACGCATGGAAAGGGCGTTTGTGCACTACAAGGAATTTTACTGTCCGGCAGTCCGATTTTTTACGGTCCGATGTTGATAGCACCTTTATTTCGAAGCAGTAAGGTCGGTTTTCGAACTTCAAGTAATTCAGCTGCGTTCACATTTTTACTGCCGGACAGTAAAATTCCTTGTAGTGCACAAACGCCCTAAGTTCGAAAAAAATCTGCTCAACAACGTAACTTACGAACTTGCAATGGATTAGACATTTGTTTCGAACCGATTCCAATTCTGTTTGATACACGATCAAACACAATCGGTTCCATTTTGACAGTTCAACAACATTCATTGCGTTATTTAGGTACGTCATTGAGCAGACACATTTTTCGAACATATAAAGCAATGGATTAACAATATCCTTCAAAATGATTCATATTGTGATTGATCGTGTGTTACGCAATTAGGTTGCAGATGTATGAACGTAAACGAGGCAAAAGGAGTACCTAAGTAAGGATCGTAACAGATAGCGTTCTATAGTTTCTGCCTACCCCCTTGGAAGAAAGCGTGAGTTCATGTACGTATCTTTACTTCAAACTTATGACGTCACTATTATCTACACCCATCTTTATTAAAATACAACATAATGACGTCACTATACACCTTAACGTACCCATATAGCACAAACGCCTGTTCTACATTCATCTCACAAAATACGCCAGAGCGTCATAGTAAATGAAGTTGCAATAATTCAACCCTGGTTACCGGATATGTGCCTTTCGTGGCCCGACTGCGGCGTTCCGACTTGTCGGCCGATCGGTCTGCTGACTGGTCGGTTGAGTAAGCAAGGACCTCTCTCCGCAGGGAATTAGATAATTTAGATGCTTAGCTAATCGTTAATTACTGGCTGGGCTTTGTCAGTGTGATAGTCATTTTTATTGCATTGAAAGTTAAGAGTTTTCTTCGTTTAGCTTGGATATTAGAAATAATTTCGTGAAATTGTTTAGTATCTTGTCTTACGGGTATTTTATTTCTTATTATGTTCATCACAACATTGTTTTTCCTGCCTAAGCTAACATGCTCAAGCTCTCATGTTTTTTATCCCTTACCCCACTACCTTTGGCAATTACATACTTATTTAGCTACCAAAAACAAATAAACTGTTTTTTTTTTGCAATTTTCATTCATTAGTACAACAACTACCGCTAACTTTCATAAGTAGGTAGGTACATCTCCTTAAAATTCCTTTTATGACGTCACTACAAACAAGGAGCATTTAATTCGGTAGTAGCATATGCATTGCCCTGTGTAATTGCGTAACTCACTTAAATCAATGGCTTTCATTGTGACAGTTCAACAACATTCATTGCATTATTTACGGTGTGGAGCAGATTTTTCCGAACATTATTAAGTACATAAGAATCAATGGAATAACAATATCCTCGAAATCATTCAGATTATGACTGATAGTGTGTTACGCTGTTTACTCGGCGGTAATCTAACTTAGGCCGCTTGCATGTTAGATACGAACTCGTGTTTCGCACGTGCTCATAGGTTTGTGTTCGTGTCGAGCTTGTGTATTGGGGGCTTACAATCATTGCTACATTGTTGTTTTCGGTTGCCCTTTTTATTTGGGATTTTCGTTCATAAATACAGGGATTAAGGTGTTATAGGTAATTGATCGGGTGATTTTTATATTAAGTTATATTGATTGTATAATAACTTTTATTTATTTATTTGGGTTTTAATTTCCCCGTCCTCCCAGCTCCTTCACGTAGCGCGAGTCTGTATTTTACTTCGGCTTCGTGCTACGGCGTAGCCTGCACTGTGCTACGACGTACCTACAGATTTCCTAAGAAATTATTTACTTCGACAATCATCGCCTATCTCCGGAAATACCTACTAACTAGACTGTCTACGCTACTAACGCACGATTATAAGATCTTTTATAGAGCTGTTAACGCTCCATTAACAATTAGGTGGGTATTTACGTCCCTAGTAATTCAACACTTGAGTAGTACGTACAATTCTTTTTATCAATATGGCCTTTTATTTTGGCCTTGGAGGAGCTCGTGGCTAAGTAATAACAGCCCCACGGGTCGATCCATCATGTTATGCTACGCTTGCCGGTGTTGGTCTGTGGATTGGTGACCATCTTTACATAACGAGACAGGACGAGACTCCTCCGTGCCTCGACAAGCACATTAAACCGTTGGTCCCGGATCTTTGACAGTCATTACGGGTCATCAGAAGCCCGAAAGTTTGACAACCAGTCTTACCAAGGGGTAACGTATTGCCCAGTTACTGGTTTGTGGAGGTCAGAAAGGCAGTCGTTCCTTGTAAAATACTTTTATTCAGCTGCATCCGGTTACACTGGAAGCCGATCCCAAAATAGTTGGGAAAAGGCTAGGCAGATTGAATAAGTATATTATGGCCTTACAGTGTTGCTAACCAAAAAGTACTTAATACATTGACCTATTCAATCCAAGATTCAGTGACAGGTGACGAGATGCGACTGGAGTAGGTAACCTGTGAGGTACCTAGCCCGACAGAGAAAAATTCATACAAACGCACAATGATAGATATGTACATAGGCTACTACAAAGCTTACAAGATTTGCCTTTGTGTGCAGTTGGGCTCAATTCACACTGAAATGGCAGCGGCCGGCAGCGACGCGGTCAGCGGCTCGTGCAGTACCTATGTACGAGGCTTTAATGACAAGGAAAAAATAGATACTAACGCGTGTCAGAATAGCGGCTGCTGTCGGGTCGCGCCGCCGCGAAACTACACGAGCCGCCGCGATGTCCCGCGTGGCTCTTTATATTCGATATTGTACATAA
Organism: Lithophane semibrunnea; assembly: GCA_947363905.1. Taxonomy (NCBI): domain Eukaryota; kingdom Metazoa; phylum Arthropoda; class Insecta; order Lepidoptera; family Noctuidae; genus Lithophane; species Lithophane semibrunnea. The sequence continues at coordinate 5,993,307 of OX376198.1, forward strand.
AGTTTATAATGCCTTGTCATTAAAACTGCTCGCCGCGTCGCTGCCGGCCGCTGCCATTTCGGTGTATTATACCTACATATGTGCCATAGTCACTTTATAAGCACCATGATCATGCTGTACTTCATTTATTGTGAAATATCTGCCTACCGTTAAAAACATGGCCACTACTATCAGAACTACGACCTCCTTCGGTGTATTTTGTTGTCAGTTTATTTTTCGCGGTCCTGACAAACGTATGCCAAACACACATTTTGGTAACCCAACTCATTAATTCCTAAAAAAACGACCAAAAAAATAAGCAAGGAAAGTTATGAAATCCCTATGTGTTAATTATCACAATCTACAATGAGGTATGCAAGCTCTGTATGCTCACAATGTTTGAATTACAGCGACACGATCATCTGCAATAGTAGGAATCATAGTTGGCACAGAAACCAAGAAAAGAAACCAGGAGTTAAAAGAGTTACCGAGTCCCATACTTACAACAGAATCAAATTAGGACTAAAGCGGTCTAATCCAGCTGCGATAGTGCTGTGGGCATTCCACAATCTCCCTGCACGACATGGCTTGACTTCAAGAAGAGTCATCGGGTTCCTGAAGAAACATTACAGAGTGTTGGATAACCCGAAGAACATTGGCAAGTCTATTGGAACAATGATTAGGTGCGCTGTAGACTTTGGCTTGTTGAGGAAACGCGGGAATAAATTTTTCCTTGCTCCCAAAACACGATTGTAACGCTTACTGTAATTTTATTAATTTTCTTTATAAAAAAAAAGGAAAACATTTCGTTTCTTTCATTTTAGGAACCCTGTCTGTAATTCTCTCATTTATGATAATATTACCTTCTTTCTTTATCGTGTGAGTGACTAACCTGGTGACTTCTGACTTGGTTACACATGCCGTCGAGAATCTCCCTGGCAGGCAGGTTTCCTCACGATGTTTTCCTTCACAGTTTATGAAGCAAGTGATACGCACATAAATCCGAAAAGTCAGAGGTGCGTCGCTACGGTACCACCACTTGGCTATAAGCTACCGGCTATCAGCTATCGGCTATCAGCTATCGGCTATCTAGGTATTTAACATCTATCAAATAGGTAAGTTAAAATCTGCCTCCGAGTATTTTTTTCCTGTCCGAGTTTTCTTACTTTTTTTTTCGTAGCTTCTCTTTCATCATGATGATTTTGGTAACATTTAATTATGAAACATACCTACGGCAAAAATAAACTCACAAATTCAATAATAATAATAATATATTTCGCTTCACAAACTTGTATTTACATGATTGATTGCTTACTTAAAATATATTTAGTTATGTTACCAAACAACAATTCAAAAACCATAAATACTTATTAGGTGTACTTATACTGATTTTATGCTACATACAGCGTTTAAAAAAGCTTTGAAAAATAAAAACAAAATCGAAAATGGTGGAATGCTTACATACGACCACACCTAAGCAAACAGCCAATCTTAAATTAATCATTTAAAGCCGTTTTAAACCGTAACAGGAGGTGAAACAGTAGATTTTTAACAGCACATAGTACATATTTAACAGTGATACAACAATACTGTATTTACAACGTAGGTAATGAACACTGTAATATCATTTTAACTTATAATTCATGCAGTCAAGTTTGGAAACAGCTTACTGAAGAGAGTACCAAATGGCATCAAACAAATTGGGCAAACAACATTTGTGTTGGGCTTAGATGTTGGCTCCAAGGTTGGGGCTGACCTGACTGCACGCTACTAACAACTGGCTAGATACATGAGTGTCTACTGTGGTCGGCGATGCCTTAGAAAAGCAGGTCTTCGTCGCCCTCGTCCAGCAAGTTCGCGGAGTCGGCCAAGTCCTGACCGGCAAGCAACATCTTCTGTTTACGCTGTGAACAACAATGTTACGGTTACTACTACTATATCTTCCTTTCATAACCGACTGGTGCACTATAAAACACCTTCACCATCACCTCTGCCAACACGTTTCGAAATCTTTTCTATACAAATAAAATTGAAGTGTCTGTTTGATATGTCAAAATTATAGTTTTTTACTAAATGCTTAAAAAAGTATATGTACGGTAGGTACTTATACAAAAAAAAAACATTTTTGTTTTTTTATATCTGTTTGTTTGTTCCGGCTAATCTCAGAAACGGGTGTACCGATTTTAACGGGACTTTCACTGGCAGATACCTGATGTTATAAGGAGTAACTTAGGGGCTACTTTTATTTTAGAAAAAGAATTAGGGCCTATTACGACCGTAGTTTTTAATAAACAGGACTTACAAGCTGTGGAACAGTTCTATGCTCTATTTTTGAAGCTAACTCAACAACTAGGCAAACGATGATAACTTTTAAGACAACATAGAATTATTTTTACTACAATACAAAATGCTGCTAGACGGCACGCGTCAGTAATAGGATATTATGAAGGAAGTTCGTCAAAGTTAGATTATTCAAGCATTTCTTTTATCTAGACTTCAAAAAGATTGGCGAAAGATTCGATTAAAAGATTTGAAGAGAAAAGAAGAAGTAAACTCCACTTTAAAACTGTCAGGAACTTATCTCATTGAAGTATAGTCCGCGCGCGACTGCTAGTCACCACCTGAGGTATGCGAGCGATGAGACGGGTGAGGGCGCCATTGACAAAATTGGCAGACTGAGTTAGCTTGGCCTAACTTATCTACCTCCCCGGTCTCACCGCTCACCTACCTCAGACGGTGACTAGCAGTCGCGCGCGGACTATACTTCAATGAGATAATTTCCTGACATGCCGCCATTTATTCAGATGAGTACTTACCCTTATTTTAACTGTGGGTTTTAAAAAAATCCAGTCAAATAGGTACCTCCTTATTGGAGATGAAACTAATTGAAAGCAGTATTGTAAGAAATACCAATAAAGCTATGTACTCACCGCTTCAGCCTTGTCCTTGATGATCTTCTTCTTGTCTTGGATCTTCTTCAGCCGGTAGAACTCCTCACGCTCCAACTCATCCAACTCTGAGACGATGTACGCCAAAGTACGCTCCAATCGCGGGATGATTACTGAAATACATTTAAAACTAGTTATTTTTACCTGACTAAGCGAAAGCAAAGGCAGGGTGAATTTTAGACGACTAATACTATTAAAAAAAGAAATTGTGCCTTGACCATGTGAGGTATCAAAATAAACACATAAAGGTTGAAAATAAAAAACAACAAAAAGGTCACTTTTCAAGCAGTCAGATTCAGTTGGTGGCAGATAAATCTGAGATTGAACTAAAATAACTGCCGCGAAGTGCATCAGACTGCTTGGAAAGTTTTTAGTTGCTGTTATTTTTTTTTTACTGGTTTTTGTTATATCATAAACTGAACATGGGGTAATTCACAGTTCAGCACTTTCTGATACAGATTTTCATGAAAGCCTGCTTCATGATGCTTCGATTTAGCTACCAAAACTAACATTTAAAAGTCCGCAAAGATATCGCAAATTTTTAAAATATCGAGGCGTCAGGTCTGAGGGTAAACTAAATAAAAAATGACTATTTTTCTTTTATCGTTATTAGATGTTCAATATGATTTCACATATGGAATTAGTGACTGGATTGTGGAGGTCAGATAGGAAGACCACTAACCATGGTTTTTAGGATTACAATGAACTAGCGCTCTTACTGAAGAGAATAAGTAAGAATAGAAGGTAAGTACTCGTAGTAATACTTATTTACAATACATTTTATTGTTAAATCGTTCTGTATGTAGGTTACATGTAGGGTAATTTTATAATAACCTTATATTCTTGTTACCCTAACCATTAAAAGAAGCGATGTTCCCAAGGTTGAGAACAAAACTAAGACTATTTCTAACTACATACTAACATTTACCTAAAGATACCTTATCAGTATAGTTTAAGAGAACACATAATATTTTCTTATCAGTAAGATTTTCACACAAATTAAAAATCAATAAAATCCACCATGTGCAATCAATATTAAAGCAAGTATATGTAGTAGCCCTTATATAATATTTTGAAAAACTTGGACACTACAATCAAAATAATGCCATATGTATACAAAGTTATTATGTAAGAATCTGAAAAAAAAGTCAAAAATGATTGAAATATAGTATTACAAATACTATATTTCAATCATTTCTGACTTTTTTAGAAGCAATGGTAAAAAAGGTGTGAGTTTTTGCATGTATTTTACTTTTAATGACTTATACAACCCCATTCAAGATTTGTTTAATTCCTAAACCTAATGTCATCATAGGCAGTAACAGCCGTTGTGGGAGAGTCCGAAAGGGATAACAGGACCCTTGGCAACAGGCAACTGAACGAACATGGTTGGGTTTTAGTCAGTAAAAGTCTGATGCGCGGGATAAGTAATTTGATGATTTCCCACCCATAAAAAAAAGGCAGTATCAGCCAAAAATTGCATAAGAACCGAATGATCTCCAACTCACCGTGCTCAATAGCATTGACACGCCTGTTGGTAATCTTGATGACCTCATCAAGGGTCACGAAAGACGTCTGCAGGGAGGCTAACTCAACCAGCAGTTTGACAGCGTTCTGGAAGTTCTTCTTGAGCTTGGTCAGTTGCTGACCTCCTCTGGCCAGACCGGCCAGCTCATATGTGTCAGTACCGTCCGTGTAAGACTCGAAGATTGGGAGAGTCACACCTTGAAAAATAAATGAAATATTAATGATTGAAAAAATCTGAGATGTTTTTTGAATTAAAACCATCTAATTATTGTTTAAATCAAACTAGATAAAAAAAGTAAGTATTTCTTGAGGGGCAATCTAATTAGAAACAAGTGTTAAGATAATGGTACAAAAGGTGTGGAGTGAAAAGCAATTAACTGATTTGACGAATTTAATATGAGTAATACTACTCTCTCTCTCTTTACAATATACTCTCTCTCTACATAATAATATAGAGTAGTATTTTACTAAGATGAACACTGAAAAGTAAATAATTATGAAAACAAAATGCAAACAAATTCATTTTCAAGAGGGTTTTCCAAGAGGTTTTCAAGATGGTTCATTTTCAAGAGCTTCATTTTACTTTGCTACATCAAACTACATCCAATTGACTGTGTTACTTAAAATACAATATAGCTTAAAAAAACTAAAACGAATAAATACAGTGACTGCTAATCTTTTTACAGTAAAAAAAAAACAATCAGCTGTTCACCATTATTATATCACAAATCAGAAAAAAATGTTTCATTCATTCATTACTTCATCCATAGGTTGAACCTCTGCAATGAAGCTTTTTTTATTTATTTAGGTCACGGGAAAAAAAACATGCAGTACAGGCTGGTTTTTAAATTCAAACAGGATTCTTTTACCCACCAGCAACATTGTCTTTCTTTGAGCGGATCTTGATCTGAGCCTTGGTAACATTTTGCAGCACCACCTGGTTGAAGTCCCCAGTTGTGAACTTGGCCTCGGCCAATGAGAATGCTGCTTCCTTCATCACCTCACCCATAAGGGTTTTTGTCTGTAAATGGAATAAAATACAAATTAATAATGTTTAGTTTCTTTCCAAATCCAGAACTTTTTAAAATTATTTATCAATTAAATCAAAGAAGGTGGCCTAAGATATACGTATTTTTACAATAATCTTATAACAAATAAAATTTTATTATTTCATCTGAATAGATTATCAATACTGATTCTTGTTTTGAAGATTAATCAGTAAAGCAGTCAGTAAAAAAAGTAAATTCACTCACCTCAATAATTTTGCCCAGAATCATACGGAACCTCACTTGGAGGGCGTCAGCCTTCTTCTTCAGGAGACCATGGCCTTTCTGTGCACCAGCCAGACGTGCCTTTATCAACATCTGAGCACTAAAACCAGGACAAATTACATCGTGAGCCAGGCGTAAATGGAACGCAAAAGTTAACACAATTATAAATTAACTAAACAACATTATTAAAAAGATAACTTACCCCCGAGAAGGGAAAATCGCTAATCTATCTTTTCCAGACATCTTGATTTAGGAAAATATTTGGCGTTTTATCCCTTTTTCAGGACTTTTTTACTCCCAAACCTAAATCACCTGATGACAGAAGACAAGTGATAAAATATTGTCTATGAAAGGTCTTGTGATCTCGCTCAATGAAAATGTGAAAATGACAAATTAGTCGATTTTTTAAACTAAACTTTTAAATCGATTTCGCTAAAGGGTGAAATGATTCTTTTTTCAGATTTTTTTGCGTCTCAAATTAAATACAGCAAATAAAGTTTTCTAATATAGTCTGCCATAGCTATCACCACCACAAAGCTATTAAGAAAATGGCCGAATCGGACCGATATTTTCGGGAATATGTGAAGATACCACATGGTATTGTATTGGTTATCGGATCTCGGCTACGTTACGTACGTGTCTGGCACCGTTAAGTGGGTGATAGACTTGCGTACGCGGTCTTTAAGTTCGCCACCTTACTCGGCTCGCCGTCCGTGACACACGTGAAGCTCGCTCAAAATTTCATTGCCAAATTGGCTCCCGGCTCGCGGCTCATGGTGATGACTGACGGGAGAGTAAGCTCGCCGAGCGCCCGAGCCATAAGTACGCGTACTTGCTCGCACGTCGATCACCCACTTTATCGTATCGCACAATGTGAAAACGCTTGTACTAGAGATGGGTTGTAACAGGTGAAACACGATATCTGTGATCACTGTGACTGTGACAAAAAAATAACAGATCCAAATATCTGTTATTAAATCACAGCCTGTGATTTTTGTACGGACGATAAATACGTATCTCAATCGAATATCATCTTTATGTCTTTTGATTTAAAGTCGAAAATCGTATCTATCTGTTATAAAATCACAGCCTGTGATTTTTGTACAGACGATAAATACTTATTAACTCAATTGAATATCTACTTTATTTCTTTTCGTTAAAGTCGAAAATCGTATCCGAAGTTTTAACTGTAACAGTCTTGAGGGTCTGTGATTTTAAGTAACAGATATTTTTTATCGTTAGGAGCAACTGCTATCTGCTATTTTTTAATATCTGTGATTTCTATCTGTGACGATAAATACGCCTCACTCCTAGCTTGTACACACGGCTACATATCAAGCTATACATTTCCAATTTATGCTGATCTCGCATTGTATAGGATTTCCGTACAATGCGAGGTCAGTTTATACTGGAAATGTATAGCTTGATGTGTAGCCGTGTGTACCATGCAACACCCGAGAAAGCAAGAATTCTCAACAAAAAAAACCTAACGTCAAAACCTGCCTGTGTCAAAACCCAGTCAAAAACAAAACATCGAAAATGATCGAAAACAAGAAAATGTCATCAGGCGCTAGGAATTTAAATGTTATTTTGCAAGTTTATGTGTATTTGTCATGAGCACATTCCATTTTCTAACAATACCAAACTTATACAGCGTCGTAGTTACTGCGGAATTCTTATTAGAATCCTTTAAAACGTATTACAATGGACAACACAAGCTCAACAAGTTTGTGTAGGATATGTCTACAGGATGGGGCTACACTTCCAATATTTGAGAAGTCAGAAATAGGAGACAATATACACTCGAAACTAACTTCCTGTTTACAATGTGAAAAAGTTTGTATTTGATATAATTATTTGTAACTCAGTTATGGAATCTCTTTTTACTAATAGGCGCTCTTATTGTGAATTGCAGATAGAAGACATCACAGGATTACCACGTCATATCTGTACAAAGTGCAATAATACATTAGAAACTTTGTGCAATTTTATTAATAAGTTTAGGGAGTCTTGTAAAGTATTAGAAAATGGTCTGTTGATTGTGAAGAAAGAAGATTATAGCTATGTTAACAATGACCTTATGACTGAAGTAGAAATAGATATAAAAACAATAAAGGCAGAATCAGATGACCACTCTGAAGATGACTTTGATGATTACGAAGACTTGTTACCGTTAAAAATTAACCAGAAAGTTAAAAAGGAACCCAAATGTCTCAAACCCATTAAGAAAGAACAGAGATCTCAAAAAGCCAAAACCCGACCTGGCACTAGAACAAACAAGATAGCATCTTCTATATTAGAAGGAAACTTTGCATGGAATGGAGATAGATGGTGGTAATATTATTGATTTATGACTTTTATTGCTCTGTTTGATAGCTATTCACAAGTTTGAATGACTATATTACAGAAGTTATTTGTTGTATCATGACTGTTGAGTTTTAAAAGATTCTTATAAGTATACCAACCTAAAAATGATTTTGGACACTAGATACAAAAAAATACTTTAATTTCATTTCAGCATGAAAATTGGCCAAACAACTTTAAGAAAAGTAGTCAGCAATGATAAGAAAGAACCAAAACCAAGACCACAGACTAAAATCAAAGTCCCAAATGCTAAGCAACCTTCTACAGACAAATTATGTGACCTTTGTGGAGATGTGTTTCAAAGCAATGATAAACTTAAAATCCACAAGAAAAAAGTACACTTTAAGAATCCTGTAAAATGCCCAAAATGTCCACGAATTTGCGTCTCAGATTATTATTTAAATAGACATATAAAGAGGAAACATGAGGTTCACAGAGAATTCATTTGCTCATCATGTGGCCAAGGCTTTGCTTTTAAAGGAGAGCTGACGAGTCACTTCAAAAACGTACATGATAAGCTATCTCGTCCTAAGAAGGTCTTTTCATGCAAATTCTGTGATAAAACATACAAATGTACAAAGTCTGTTATTATTCATGAGAGATCCGTTCATACAGGTAAAGTTTCTAATTTGTTTTATATTTGCAGGGACTTGAAACGTTACTCAAAATAGAGGTACAATAATGTTTTGTAATAGCATTAAGTATAGTTCCAGTAATCATTTATGAACTAATTTCTTGGCAATACAACGAAAGTCGAAATCTTCTACTATTAATTTAGTTAGAATCCGGGTGGAACGGTAGAAATCATTACTGGAACAATAAACTATAATGGTATTTTAACATTATTTCATAACGTTTCAAGTCCCTGATATTTTGGTAATAGCAAAAATTGCAATAAAAGAAATCAGACATTTCAAATTATAATGACATGGTAAATAGATTTCTGTGATTATGAACTTTGCTACCTTATAATACATAAGAGGAAGGTTGGTATAAAACATTTAAAAAAAAAAATGTCTCAGTCACTCAAAGAACATTTTATGAATTTAAACAGTTTAATGCACTAATGGATTGACATCCAGACATGTTGCATTATGTAAGTGTGCTTGATTTCAGGTCTACGGCCAGCGGAGTGTTCTGTCTGCAGCACAAGCTTCTTTCATGAAGATTACCTAAGGGAACACATGCGGTTGCATACAGGGGAGACACCATTTAAATGTCCTATTTGTGGACGAGGGTACGCCCAAAGAGGTAACATGAAGAGTCATCTCCGCATCCACAGGATATCAGAACTCGATGCCATCACATTGAGCAAAATGAGACCAAATTACCTGAAACTACTCAAAGTTTGAGCTAAAAAACAATTATTAATTTTAATACTAGTTTTAAACAAAGTTTTTATGTCAAAGATATAATTTTGTTAAATTAACTGAAGTTTCTGGAATTCAAAGACTTCAATTTTGAGTCTATTTTTTAAATTTTTGTCAGAGCTGATTCTGCTCAGTCTGATTCAATAGGAAGATGTCTGTAGTAATGAGAAGTGAAAATTCTAATTTTCACTGATAATGGATTTTGATATTTCGCTAGTGGACCATATCAATTTTTATTGTTTTAAAAGTTTTTATTTCCTAGAAATAGTATTTCACTCTATGTTCTAGACTAGGAGAATTTGATTCAAGAGTTAAGTGGTCCTTTTTCCACTATAAATACTGTAATAGCAACACCAACTCACTTTATATGGCAACATTATAAATGAATAGAATAGAAAAGGAATGCGTAATGCCTAGTGGACATGGTCACAGCGCGGTCATAGTGTGACGACTGCGCCGTTAGGTGCAAGGAAGGAGTTTATTGTCCAAACAATAGATTCTACACTTCATTAGTGAATATGAGAAGTTGCGTCTTCTAACCGAAGTCCTAGAGATCAAATTGTTCAGGAGCCCTAGTAGTCCTTTCAGTTATTCTACCTCTGACAGCAGCAACCTAACATCAACCCTATTGTAATGAGGGTTGCTGTGATTTTGACAAACTTGTCAGTGGTAGCAACCCAACAGCAACCTTAATGCCTGGTTTATATGATGGCAGTGATTGGGTCCCAGTTACTCGGAATTTTGGACCCAGTCACTGGGTTCTTGTAAGAAAGAAAGAAAGGATAACGTTTATTTGGACACAGTTCGTAAAACACAAAATACAAATAACAAAATAAGGCTGCGCCAAAAAGGTTCATTTCAGCATGCCAGACTGATACTGTATGACGCTGGTTTTCTAATGAACCTATGACAAGTGACGGGAAGTACGAACAGACGAGACGAGATCGACAGTAAGTCATGCGGGAAAAGCTACTGGGCCAAAAAAAGACGTGACTTGAGGGCGCGAAGTCAGCACCCAGTCCAGGTTGTAAATAGTAGTGTTTACACGAGCCCAGTTACAAGTCAGCACTGGACTGTGCTATCACATTACTGGACTTATATAAACCTACCTTTATAAAACAAGAATAAAGCTATGATTTTGACAGTATAATGCAAAATCAGAGGTAAAATATCTAACTGTGAGAGGACTACTGTATGGGATCTAGCACACTAGCGGCCACGACCACGACTTTGGTGGTCGCACCTACCAGGTAACTATAGAAACCGGCTAGTAGTTGGCCGTTGCGACCAAGTGTACGATTTGTATCGGTTGGTTTCTATAGTTCACCTGGTGGGTGCTACCAAAAGTCGTGGTCGTGGCCGTCTAGTGCGCGAGACCTCGAAGTTGTTATTTATTCAATAAGTTGTTGTCAAAAATTTTATTTAAAATCTTTCACACAAAAAATTGTAATGGTTTTAGAAAATGTGCCAGTGTGAGGTACATACATTTTATTATGAAGATGATTATTTAAAAAATATGTTTCTTGTTCCAGAATATGTGCCTAATTAGTTTTAAAATAGTTAAGTATTTAATATTTGTTAACACCTAATGAATGTTGCACCTAATGGATTGATAGTCTATCTTATATAATTATATCAAGATCTAACTTTATAATAGAAGCACAATACTTATTATTTACAAGTTGTTTGCATTGTTTCAAATGGTTTTGAAACCTTTAGTGCTTAGCCAGACTGCAAACGCGGAAATTTTCTTACGTTTTTTGCAATTTGCAGGTCAGTATCAGGTTGTATGACAATTTCGAAATAGTCATTCAATGCACTTACATGAACTTAAGGAGTTGTATTGCTGATTCTAATGATTATAATTCTGTAAATTCATATTTGTACGGTCCCAAATAATATTTAGATCAACATACAACCTGATACTGACCTGCAAATTGCAAAAAACGTAAGAAAATTTGAATTTCGCGGGCCATCTTATCGCAACCCCCTTAGGGCCTGCGCACACCTGGTAAGGCGCAGCGCGGCGCGGTTGTCACTGTTAAACAAATATCAACGTTGCGTGCCTGAAAATAAAGTTGAGAATACATAACCTGAGACGCGCGCCTCTTGCCGCGTAAGGCGCGCTCTAGAGCTGATGGAAGTTTATTTATTATCAACTTTATTTCAATTGATACAAGGTAGATATTTGTTTGGCAGTGACCAATGCGCTGCGCTGCGCTGCGCCAAATGTGCGCCGGCCCTTAAGAACTTCATTTGAGTGTCCATACGGGGGCGCGGTGAGCAGCGCGGGCAACTCACGGTCACGCGGGTCACGCACTAACTCGTTCATACAAGTGGCCGCCCGCCACAGTGAGTGCGCCATGAGTCCACGGGCGGCAAGCGGGAATCTGCGCGGGAGCGGGGATCTCAACAAAGTAGTTCGAGCTATCGCGGAACGAAACCGCGCTCCACTGCGGACAGGCACACCACGTGCAATCCCGCACCCGCGCCGCGCTGTCAGTCTGGCCAAGCACTGTATGTGTGAAGATTATTCTTAAGACTTTTATTACTTCATAAATACTATAATATAATAAGTGCAATGGGGTTGTTTTCTGTTAAAGTTTAGAGAATAGTATGAAATAAAAGTCTGTTTTAATTTTCTTAATATAATTCATATTATAATCTTTAGTTTTTTTTTTTTTTTATGTAACAAACAAATCAAATATTTTTGTGTACAACAACTAAAGGACATTATGGTATCGTAGGGCGCCACTTCTGGTCCTGTCTGATAACCTGAAAACGAAGGAACATTTGTAAAAATAGAGTGAATTATTTAATTCTAGCTTTTTCATGTAGAGGTCGGTAATTATCCCAGAAAACGGGTTCCCTATGTACTTAAACTGCTTCTCCAGTACGCGTAGCATGACCATCATAGCATCGGGTATTGTCTAGACATGCGCAAAACATTACTTCAAAATGTAATGTGATATGGCATCACATTTCATACCGCGTAATATCACATTACACCATCACTCCGAACATCACCTGGGTCCACGCGCCATGCTACATTCCACTATTACTCTTGTATCACGTGTGATATTGTTAAAGCGTACAATGCGTATTGCGTACATTACAAGAGATGACTATAACAATTAGTCAATTACTACATTCATTAGCATTATCTAGAGTGGTACGTATTACGTACCTAATACAAGTAGGTATATTGTAATGTGATGACAAACGGGAACCGAAATGCGTCAATTTATTTTAATATAATTTATAGACTTAATATAGTTTTAAAAATTGATTTCATTAGTAATGCAAATATTTATTTTTCATTAAGTATTTTAATAATAATAATTATACTTACTATTGATCGATTATATTGAATCATAAGTAGCATGCCGAATGCAGCACGATACACGGCGGCGAGCGACCGAGCTGAGACCTATTCCCCTCTCGCTCACTCAGATTGAACGCCGTGTGAACTGAACGAGACCGAACGGCGCGCGCCCGCGCGGGCTTATGTGAAGCATGTCACTTGTCAGGTGATGTCTCTTGGAAGTAATGGAGCGATCGAGAGTATAAAACGAGCCTGAGTGATGTTAGTGTGATATTGTGATACTTATTTCGGTCGAGTAATACGTAATGCAACAGTACGCGTTCGGGTAATATCACGTGTGATGCATCACTCGCATTACTTACACAAGCCTAGTATTGTCGACGGAAGAATAGATAAGATGACAGATAAACAATCACAATCTGTCATTTTTACCCGACTACGGCGAAGAAAAAAGGAGGGTTATGATTTTGACCGGTATGTATGTATGTATGTTCATCTGTTCCCTCCTATCTTCCAAACCACTTATCACAATTTGACAAATGAGGTATCGTTAGAAGCGTCGTGATTCTCCGCTGGTTATAGGCTATGTGAACTCACATTAAATTAAAAATGGCGCCCTCTAGAGGACATAAAGTGAGGAACTTAAAAAAAAAAATGGTTTAATCGTACCATGTTGGGTATCAAATGAAAGGGCTTAATGAGCACATTTCAAAAATATATATATCACACCAAAAGAATTTAAAAAAAAAAACAAGGAATAAAAACTAAAACCCAACTACGACTTAAAAGGTATAAACAAGACACCACAGACAGACAAATTATAAATCCGGAGTCACACGTAATCTGTTCGATTTATGCCCTAACACGTGTGACTCCGGATTTTTAATTTGTCTGTCTGTGGTGTCTTGTTTATACCTTTTAAGTCGTAGTTGGGTTTTATTTTTATTACTTGATTTTTTGTCTATTCTTCCGTCGACAAAACCCGTTTCTACGGCGGCCATGCTACGCGTGCTAGTCATGGTACTCATGGCGTCTACATGTGTGTAAGTATTTTCATCGAAATCCGTTCAGTGTGAAAAGGTAACAGACACGGAGTTTCTTTCGGATTTATAATAATTATTAGAATGGATTCTTTACAAAGGATTTTTTATTAATCACTTAAGTAATTTACGGGTAGTTACTGGCAGTACTAACTCTTTCAAAGATGACGTTATCTCTCTAAAACACTTCAGTTTCTCTTCTTCAATACTTGTCAAATAGTTTATTTTGTTCATCTCAATTTCTTTCAGTCTTAACTCTTCTCCTTTCAGCTTCAACTCTAGTGCTCTCAGTCTTAACTCTTCAGTCTTCTGCTGAATTCTTTCTTTTTCTATTTTTAATGTTGTTCTCACTTTATATTCTTCTAGTGAAACCTTTCTTTTCTTGAATACTTTTTCTGAAACTGTTACAAAGCAGATTGTTTAGCTATTTGAAGCAGGCGCAAACATCATCATCATCATTGTTTGTGGCCTCTTGCAGTGCCTATGTATTAGCAATAATATTTAAAAGAAGTTTTTTTTAATTTACTTTATGTTTGGGCTATATCAGTGATGGTGATTATATAAATATAGATAATAATAATACAAACTTATGTAAAGATTGTGTATTTAAAATGAAATTAACAAAAATTCAAAGTTAAGGCATTTAGGCTTTATCCTTTATTTCAAACTAGCAGTTCCACGTTTGCGAAAAATTACATTTTTAAATATTAGGTCTTTACCTATGAAATTGCCGTTTTGTATGAAAAAATTTAAACGAATTTTTTTCATGTATTTTTTATTTGTATTAATCGAAGTAATCACCCATGCAATCAATGCATCTTTGCCAACGCAGTGGCAGTTTATTGATGCCCTTCTTAAACAAATCAGCTGGACGGGAGGCAACAAATTCTTCAAAGGCATTTTGTACTGCCATTTTTTCCCGCCAAGAAGTTATCCAAATTCTGGAAAAAGTAGTAGTCTGTAGGCGCAAGGTCTGGTGAGTAGGGCGGATGACGGAGAGCTTCCAACCCCTGTTCTTGCAACTTGGAGACCGTCTGCTGTGCAGTATGAGGTCGCGCGTTGTCGTGCAGGAGCAGCGGAGACGAGCGATTGACCAATGCTGGTTGGAGATGTGCCAGCTTCTCCATCATTGTGTTCAGTTCTTCACGGTACACATCTGCAGTAATGCTCACCCCGTTTGGTAAGAAGCTGTGATGAATCACACCGGCGCTAGACCACCAAACAGTGACCATCACTTTTCTAGGGGTAAGTTTTCGTTTAGAGCATTGTTTAGGTACTGAACTAGGATCCAACCAACTTGCTGAGCGCTTGCGGTTATCAAACAGAATCCATTTTTCATCGCAGGTAACAATGCGGTTCAAAATTCCTTCATTTGTGTGTCTGTTGAGCAGTGCAAGGCACGCCTCGACGCGTACTTCGCGCTGGCGATCATTGAGTTCGTGGGGCACCCATTTGTCAAGCTTTTTTACCTTGCCAATTTGACGCAAATGGACCAATATTGTTTTGACGCTAACGTCGAAAGCTGCTGCTAATTCAGCCGTAGATTGTGTATCATCAGCTTCCACAATCGCCTTTAATTCGTCATTGTCGACCAAAGTCTTCGGACGACCGCGAGGTTCATTTTTCAGGTCGAAATTTCCAGAACGGAAGCGAGCAAACCAATAACAGTTGGTGCGTTGGTTTGTAGTGTTAGCTCCGTAAACGTCGTCGATGTTGCGTGCCGCTTGTGCCGCGTTGCTGCCACGACGGTACTCATATTCCATAATTACTCGAATTTTTAACGTATCCATGATGACGAAAAAGATTGGTATGCGATGAAAATGTAACACTAATCATTAAACAAATGACTTCTTTTGAAAAAAGAATTTTTTGAAATTAGAATTCTTAGCCAAACAAAAATTATTTTGATTTGAAATGGCCAGTACTGCAGAACGGCAATTTCATAGGTAAAGACCTATTATTAGAATAGAAAAATATAAAAACATTTAAAAATATAAAAAATAGTAGTCCACCGGTATCGGGAACAGGGTCCAAGCTACAAGGTCCAGGGCTCCAGAGAGAGGAACCTCCTAACAATACTATGTCAAGGAGTACCGCTTTCTGAATCAGGCCCTAACCCAGCTGCCCAATGAGAGCTTCCATAGGTGTTGGTCGAGGCTCTTGGCAATTAAGCCATTGGCTGATACTATACTATAGACTATAAGCACAATGCTCGCAGAGTCCACATCCCACATGTCGACAACCTCGTGACCCAAGTCAAGATTTTTTTGTTTATTTCCTTTATTTATTTTCTTTCTTATTTATTTACATTTTTAAATATTTTTAAAAAATCATAAAAAAAAAACATTTAAAAATATAAAAAATAGGAGCCCACCGGTATCGGGAACAGGGTCCAAGCTACCGGTGGTCAGGGCTCCTGAGAGAGGAATCTCCTAACAATACGCGCCGTGTCCAGGAGTACCGTTTTCTGGATCAAGCCCTTGATCCAGCCGCCTAACGAGAGCCTCCTCAGGTGTTGGTCGAGGCTCTTGGCTATTATGCCATTGGCCGTCACGACTATCGGCACAATGATTGCTGTATCGACATCCCACATGTCGACAACCTCGCGTGCCAGGTCAAGATACTTAATTTGTTTATCTTTTCCAGCTTTCACGAGGTTCTCGTCATGCGGGACAGCAATATCAATAATCACTGTGCGACGCTCTAATCGATCTATCACCACAATGTCTGGCTTATTGGCAACAATTGTCGTGTCAGTGATGATAGATCGATCCCAATACATCGTGATATTGCCATTTTCGAGAACTGGGTCGGGCACATACCTATAGTACGGTACTTCAGATTCCACAAGACAGTATTTCAGAGCAAGTTGCTGGTGGATAATCCTGGCTACAAGGTTGTGTCTATGCAAGTACTCTCCTATGCAAGTATTTTTTATTTTTATTTCTTTTTAAATACATATTTGTTACATTTTTAAATATTTTTTATAAAAAACATGAAAACAAAACATTTAAAAATATAAAAAATAGTAGCCCGTCGGCATCAGGATCAGGGTCCAAGCTGCCGGTGGTCAGGGCTCTAGAGAAAGGAACCTCCTCACTATGCGTGCCGTGTCCAGGAGTACTGCTTTCTGAATCAAGCCCTTGACCCAGCCGTGCAATGAGAGCCTCCTGAGATGTTGGTCGAGGCTCTTCGCTATTAGGCCATTGACCGTAACGATTATCGGTACAATGATTGCAGAGTCCACGTCCCACATGTCGACAACCTCGTGTGCTAAATCAAGATACTTGATTTTTTTATCTTTCTCAGCTTTCACGAGATTCTCGTCATGAGGGACAGAGATATCAACAATCATTGCACGGCGCTTTCGTCGATCTATCACCACAATATCAGGCTTATTGGCTACAATAGTCCTGTCAGTGATGATAGATCGATCCCAGTACAATGTGGCGTCACCATTTTCGAGAAGTGGGTCGGGCACATACCTGTAGTATGGTACTTCATACTCCACAAGGTTGTACTGCAAGGCAAGTTGCTGGTGGATAATCCTAGCTACTAGATTGTGTCTGTGCAAGTACTCGCCATTAGCAAGACGAGAACAACCGGAAACAATATGTCGGATCGATTCACCGGGACAGTGGCATGCCCGACAGATGTCAACCGTACCGTCTTTGACAATGTATTTCCGGTAATTATTCGTCATGATGACTTCGTCCATAATCGCACAGACAAAACTTTCTATTTTTTATTATTATTAATATCTCTGGTTACTTTGATAATTGATATCATTTAAAAAAAATAAAGATTGTGTGAACAATGTATACTCCATTTGAAATAAGATTAGACATTTGAATAAACCTTTTTTACAGTCCATTCAAACGATTTTGAATTCTACTGCGTTAGTGGCATGACAAATGGCAGCTGCAGTAAACAGTTGGTATTGTAAGCACTTTTTTGCTTTAATGCCATCCTTATGCCAATGATATAGAAGTCAAAATCAGTTGAACGGACTGTAAAAAAGGTTTATTTAAATGTCTAATCTTATTTCAAATGGAGTATAGTTACCCAGAAAGATTAGGATGTTAAATGTTTTACCTCTTGATTTAACTTTTTGCCCATAATCTGATGATTCTACATCTGGTTCTTCTTCTTCTTCTAATTTATCATCTGTAATAAAGAGTTTTATTTAATAGGTTAAGATAAATTATGTGTTGCTACAAACAGATTGTATGAAAAATGAAGATATTGTACCAACATATACCAGGCGAAACGCAGCACAGCGCGATTTTCATTAGCAAATAAATAGCAAGGTAGAGGTTATTTATTTTCAACTTTATTTCAAGAGGTGCAAGGTTGATATTTGTTTGGCAGTGAAAACTGCGCTTTGCCAGGTCTGCGCTGGTCCTTACTTTATACCTTGTAAAATATTATCAACATCACAGAATTTACTCTGAACCCTATCATAGCATTTTATTGACTTGTGTTCCTCTTCTTCTTCGACCTCTGAAGGTGATTTGTCTGGAGAGTTCATGTCTCCATCGCCATAGTCATTATTTAGGAATTCCACATGGAAGTCATCTGTTGTCTCTGGTACTTCCTCTTTGCTTACTACCTGTAAATAGAAAAAGTTTCATGCACCATGAAAATAGAAACTTTCATTTTGTAGCATTATTATTATCTCGTAAGTGGAGTGAAGACATCTATGAATTAATTCATGGCAGCATTGACTTAACAAAAATTAATGTTAATCAATAGTGAAGCAGAAATGCTGGTCACTCCAAAATGCTGAACAGCATCTTCTAACTGAGGGGCGATTCCCGTAATTTTTAAGAATGTTCGCATTCGCATCTCATTTGGAATCTGTCAAAAATACAAGCACTTTACCAACATTTTTGACAAGTTTGACAGATAACGTTTGAATGTTTTTTAAGTACGAGAATTGGCCTTCATCTGCATAGCCTTTGTTGGGGTTGGCTTCCAATCTAACTGGATGCAACTGAGTACCAGTATTTAACAGCATATTCTACTTAGCTGATACAGTGGCTAAATAGGCCTTGGCCATACACTATAATGGGGGACAAGACAAATCACTGTTGACAGCTGATCAGTGAGGGTTGAACAGAATCATCATTTGTTATTTTATTACCATTTCCAAAGTAAGGGCATCCTCCTTATCATCAATAGGATAGTTTATTAACTTTAGAAGTTTTAGTTCCAAATTTGTTAGTTTAGGTGTTGGTTGTACAATAGAGTAGCTCTTTCTGCTCAGCAATATGTTGGCTTTTTTCTTTGTTTTGTTCTTCCAATCGGCCCACATCTGGAATTGATAATATTTGAAATTTAAGTCATCATCTGCCTAGCCTATTCCCAACAATGTTGGGGTCGGCGTCCAGTCTAACCGGATGCAACTGAATATCAGTATTTTACATGGAGCGACTACCATCTGACCTCCACAACCCAGTTACTGGGTAACACAATACCCCTTGGTAAGACTGGTTGTCAGACTTTCGGGCTTCTGACGACCCATAACAACTGTCAAAGATCTACAAATGCAACCGGGGCCACCTTATAATATCACTGCAGGGCATACATTTTTTGAATAAAAGTCAAGTGATAACTCAGACCAACATAAAAAGAAGTGATAATAATCATGTTAAAGTAACGCTATGCTTGGATACCCTGAACGGTATGGTATGGTACACTCACAATCAAGTATAGGTTGGTTGGTGGGTCGTTATAGGGGTGGGTTTTACAACAAGATTCAATACATTTTCGGCTAAATTAAAATAAGGCTAGGTAAAGAGGAAACAAGCTATTAATAATCTGTAAAGGAGATTATTCTGTTCATTATTATATGAAGGGTCTTACTTTACACCATTTCCAAGTGTTTTTATAAACACCTCCTTCGACTGCGTTAAGTTGATAGGCGATACTCCTCCAAAAGTTCTGTTTGTTCGTATTGGTGTACATTACTCTGCCACCGACCAGTACACCATCCTCGCTAAGCAGGTCCAGTAATTTCCTCATCTGAGCTTGACTTACACGACTCATGTTTACAAAACAATAAGATTTTTTACAAATTACAAAAGATCGGCTAGGAGTACAGAACTTATAAATTTAGTCTTGAACCGCCTACATAACAGAACAGCTACACTTTAAAATAACCCACTGTAGGTAGCCATTAGCTAGTTTATTTCCATCATCATTAGCACAAAAATATTTTGATTTGGATTCTAAATACAATCGAATAGTTCGTAATAAATGGAATCAAGTATTTCAAAATGAAATGAGATGGGTACAGAACTACGGACCTAATCAATGCGAGTAAGAAAGATAGCTTTCTCAAAAAGCTAGAGTTAGTTTTCTTTTTGTAAATGTGAAATGGAACGCCAACTGACGGACGCCAAGCGACATTCAACAGTTTGACAGATACATGTCACTTTTATAGTGTCGTCGTTCGTTTATTTGACACACAAATCGCCTAACGAATAATTTCTTTCCATAACTGAGTTGATCCACAGACCCTGGGCTGCGGCGGCGTGGAGCAATGGCTTAGCGCGTGTGGGGCAGTGGCGATAAAATTGAATGCCCGCAATCTGCTAATTGCGTAACATTTTCGTAAACGATTAAGACTAATCTGTTTAATTTTGACAGTTCAACTGTTTCAGAAAACCATTTCCCAAAAGATTTTCTTTCAAATGAAGATAAATCTCGTACTTCTTAAACTTGTGAGTGTGTGAACTACTCACGGACATATAAGTGGTAGTCGTACTAAATGTCACGATAAAAAACATCACTATTTAGTTAGTTGTTTTTTTGAATCTATCTGATTGACAGTTTTACAGCTGTGCTCGTAAATAAATGCAACGAAAATTGCAAAATCTCTTTGTTTTCGACCTAAGAAATTAATATTTGTTGATAGCATTTGATTGTGATCAGTATGCTGCGTGTTAAAATTCACATAGCTCTAAGTGCTATAGGGGCCATATTAGGCTTGTCTGCGTTTATATGTTTCTGCATTGTTTATGCAAACATAGAAGCCGGAATGTGGGCGCTTTTAACTGGTAAGTGGTGCGAAATATGACATGTTGTTTTTTATTTGAGAATGGGCCTGCTATTGACTTCGATCTATTATACATTCAAAGAGAATTCATAATAATATCACAACAAGGAAGATCGTAATCAACTTATTGGAACAAGTTGCAGGCCTGAAGATAAAGATTAGAAAGCCTTCAATTGACCTCGGGACTTTTGAGATCCTGTCGTTGATACAATAACATAATTGAGTTATCATAATCTTTATTGAACTATGATTTTGAAAATATTTTTCCTTAAATGTTCCATTATTTCCTGTCAATACCTTCTTTTGCCAGTGTGATTTTGATTTGCCTGTTCCGATTTACTCATTATTTTAAAGATATTCATTGAACCTAAACTAATTAAAATATACAAATCCAATCCATTCCAAAGCAACTTAAAATAAAAAAATGCTACCATGAATTTTTAAAATAATCCCATGTCATGCATATCCTGTGTATATCTTTTAACAAAGTCTATAAAAATAACCATATATCTCTTTATTACAGGCATACATGCATCATTGGCGTTGATGCTGCATTGCCACTACCTCAAAGAGTCACTGCACGTAAACTTCTCAAGAAAAGCATTGCAGTATATTGGAGACTTTGGAATGGTTGGCTTCGTCTCAGGAGCAGCGCTGACACTCTTCTATCTGTTCCTGGAGATTTATTACAAAGCTGGTATGTATAAAATAAAGAAAGAAAGACCTCTATTAAATGTTTGGTTGAATGAACTAGTAAAATAAAGTTTGCCGTAGTGTTAACCTATTGACCACTCCAGTCCGATTAACACAACAAATGTTTTCGTGCCCGTGCCGCCTCAGTCGTAATTGTATGACCGAGAACTTATGTTCAGTTTTGTTTTTATGTCATTGAACAACCCCATTCTTCGTAGTTATTTCTTTGTCGGTTTATGAGCTGGGCGCTGGGGGCCGGCAATTGCCAAGCGGTCAATAGACTAAAAAAGGGTTTATGAAAGTAGTTATGATAACTTTTTGACATAATTATGTATTTTTGAATAACAAATTAAAGTAGATGAGTACTTAATTCTTTTTTTTGTAATTTTGGGAAGTCATCAAATGACTTCTTCCGCTCTGGGTGGAGCGGAAGGACGTGTCAGACTTTTACTGACTAAACCACCAGTGTTCCTTCAGTTGCCTGTTGCCAAGGTCCCGGTATCCCTTTCGGACTTTCCTGCAACCCTGGCAGGTTAATTATCACCTAGGGTTACTTTGAAAATGTGAGCTAAACAAGCAATCATTTTTAGTTACTGTTTTAATGTTAAAATTATAAATTGTTGTGAAATGTTTTGTCACATGATAAGGTGAACTATACATTGATCATTCATTACTCATCCCCTTATCACTGCCCATTACATTTAACATAATAATATTATTAAATAGGTACTTACTATAAAATTCTTAATTACAATATTTATCAAATGTTTATACAGTTGCTTGCTCTGTTTTGATACAATTATAACTACTTACCTATGCAAAACCTGGACATTGTTTTTGCATAAAATATTTACCACTGGCAAGTGCATTTGAATATGAATTCAAAATTCATAATACTGATAAATTGATGATAATATTAGGCATTTACCAGAATGATTTGTTAAGCAAATACAGATAATATTATTGGAAGAGAGCTTGCCTATCTGCTACCGCAAGCCGCGTTAAAGAACTTCGTTCCAAAAACCCGTTTACTATGTCACACTATGAAGTCAGCAACAAGAAAGACATGTTGTGCCTCTAGATTATGTCACATACTCGCTCTGCTGCAGTGGGCTAAATAAAACATGTAAAAGTTTGCGTCAGTAAAACGAGTAGCAGTAAGATCGCCAGTTTATTGGCACTCATAACATAACGCCTTGTTCCCACGAAGGGTAGGGCAGCATTGTACCTATAGTACACCCACATTTCGCCAGTTATGTTTAAGTCCCATGTAATAGGGGACAAGCCTATGGCCATAAACAGGGCACACAATTCCATACAGGAAAACCCAATAACACTTTGCCCAACCTGGGAATCGAACCCAGGACCTCATGCTCAGCAGTAGCGTTTGCGACCACTAGACCAACGAGACAGTTAGTTATCAACACTCAATTCAGATAATTATGCATTGACCAAAGATTGCGATATCACGTAACACGCCCGTCGCACTATCGTTTTTCTTTGGCGAGACTAAATCCATAGCTGTAGGTAGGATTGTCCGTATCGCTATTTCATAGACCAAACGTTTTAATCAAATCAAAAGTCATTTATTCAAATTAGGCTGAGAATCAGCACTTTTCGAACGTCAAAACTACATAAGACTGTCAGTCCCCCAGAACGCCACCCTTCACCGCTTCCTAGTGCTTAAGTTAGGAAGAAGAAGTGGCGCAACTAATTCCCCAGCAGAATCCGGGGGCTTTCAAATCAGGTCGGCTTTCAAAAGGATTTTAGTAGGTAGTAGAAACAATTTTAATTTCGATGATATGAAATAGTGGCCTTAGAACTGATTAGGCCGTTAAATGTCCGCCTCCAGAGATTTACACTAAGTATATTTGAAGGCATTACTTCTGATAGCAGTTTGACCAACGCGACGTCGAAAAAGATCTCCATTAAGGTCGACAAACTATAGCAATAGTTGAACTTTATTTACTTTGCTTTCAACTTCTGGTCTTTAATGCACAGCTTACTTTCGTCCATTCTTCTGCAGCTAATATAAAAGTAGAGTAGTAGTATATAACATCACTTATCAGTATTTAATAAAATTGACAAGAATTCCCGGCGACATAATCGACGACATAGACCCCGACAGGCCCGCATAGTGTGTAAAAGTGTCCTTACTCATGAGCAAAAAAAAATAACCCATGTATTTTGTTATAGATGTGATGCCAATAAACACCAGTATCATCATCCGTCTGGTCTGGTCTTTCATGATGATGAAGTGGGGCCTCCTGCTGTACCTCGTCACCAAGAAGTACTTGAGGACCTACAACGACCATCAGCTCTTCTCCGAAAACCCTAACATTGAGGAGACGTAATTATTTCATTGATTGTTAGCAAATTGCTTCGGGGCCTGTTTTATCACCTCCAAATGAAATCCCGTCAAATTCTTGGCAGGTTACATTAAAATTTATTTAAACTAACTTTCACACACAAAAAAGTACAAGGCGGTCTTTAAGGGGGATGCGCTAAGGTAGTCCGCGAAATTCAAATTTTCTTACGTTTTTAGGGTTCCGTACCCAAACGGTAAAACGGGACCCTATTACTAAGGCTCCGCTGTCTGTCCGTCTGTCCGTCCGTCTGTCACCAGGCTGTATCTCATGAATAGTGTTGCCAGGTGTCCCGACTTACGCGGGACGTTCCGATTTTCAGGGGTCTGGGGACGCGTCCCGATTTGCACCTGATCGGGACACTAAATGTCCCGATAAATCAATACAATGTCCAGGACGACTCATTCACTTACGCGTCAATGGTTAACGTGATTGAAAATCTAACAATTGAAACATTCTTTGACATGGATCACCTCTATGAAAAAGTGTGTAAAATCAAAGAAGTAGTGAAGGCAGCAGTGTAAAGCAAAGACAAGGCCGCGCCGCTCCAAAAATGGCACAATATTTTCAAAGAAAATAAGACTTTGCAAATCTTCAAAAGTTATTTTCTTTTATGGCTTCAATACGGGACGGAAAGGGCGGAATCGTTTGACACTCGAGCATGCAAAAGCAGAAACTCAATTTAAAACCAACTTTAGCAGAATTCCTACCTATAACAGGCGAGGTGCAAAAATTTTCGAGCTCGCTTCGCTCGCTCTTACATCCTACACTTTAACTTTTTTGCATAAATCGATAAACTTACTTCTATTTCTGTATGAACGATGAAAGAGAAAGAATACAGACCTAACTTATTCGAAGCGACATGCAAAAAATTTCGCTAATATACAGGGTGTTAGGGTAAACACCGTTATCCTTGCAACCAGTGTTTTGGTTTCATTTATAGAACGTAAAATCAATGGAAAATTACAACTTTTTTTTTAATTTTTTTAGATCTAAATTTTACCACAAGAGACGCAAGTTCGTTGCCCTATGCGCTAGGGCAACGAACTTGCGTCTCAACACGGGCGGGGGGTACGGGATGTGACCTGACCGGCAACGAGCGCGGTCCCTCCCTTAGTCAGTCAGCTGTTTCACTAGCAAGCACGGTGTCAGATAGAAACTTTTTAAAATCTTTTAATGAAAATTGCGTTTTTTTTTTGTTGTGTTCGGTCATTTATTTTTATATTTAAGTCAACTACCCATGGTTTGAATGACAAGAGTGTTTACCCTTACATCCTGTATAAATAATGCTCTTGCATCATATATTCTCCATAGCTGTCCCATGTGTCCCTGTGGTTTCAAAATGCCCGGAAGAGAGAATCTGGGCTTTATTGAAATTGATAAGAACTAAGTTTAGAATGTAACATCAGCTAAAAAAACAAAAAATGCTGTTAAAAATTACAAGAAATACTTTCTTCTTCTAAAAAAAAGTTGGTTACCCTAACCCCCCCGAAATTAATTCCTGGCTACGGCCCTGCTACTTACCCACATACTCCTTTAACAGCGTCAATAATTAATACATGAACTACCATTTTATTGTACTTAATATTTTGTAATTTCTCTAGTTCAGCAAGTCTGACTATTAATATAAGATTAAATTCAGATTTACTAATAATATTAGTTGCGAAGCACAATAAAATTAAGGGTTATTTTATTGTACTTCGCAACTATTTTTAATTCGTTTTTTAAGTGTCCCGATCTACAACCCTAAATCCCGATTTGTTTTACCTTCTGCCCCGATTTAAAACAAATCGGACCTGGCAAAACTACTCATGAACGCTGATAGCTAGACAGTTGAAATTTTCACAGATGATGTGTATCGGTTGCCGCTATAACAACAAAAACTAAAAACGGAATAATAAAATAAATATGTAAGGGGGCTCCCATACAACACACGTGAATTTTTTACTCGTTTTTGCTCGATATTGAAAACGGCAACAGGTAGACGCTTGAAATATTCACAGAATATTTAGTTACATATTCACTTTAAAAATAAATAATTAAATTAAAATAAAACAAATATTTGAGGGGGGCTCCCATACAACAAACATGATTTTTTTGCCGTTTTTATAGATATTGGTACGGAACCCTTCGTGCGCGAGTCCGACTTGCCCAGTTTTTTTTGCAATTTGCACGTCACCTTAAGTTCACATAACTACCAAATGTCATGATTAAAATTGAATTTCGCGGGCTAACTTAGCGCATCCCCCTTAATGCCTAGGCATACTCTACCAGTCAACCAAATTCTTGGGAGGTACCATCTACCATACAGTTTTACGGCAGGCGATTTTCTATCAGCGTCACCAACTGTTAACCGTCGCCGTGACCTGCCTTACCTTGCAAATGATTATGGGTCCTTATGATGTTTCATTTTGACAGTTCAACAACACTCATTGCGTTATTTACGTTGTTGAGCAGACAAATTTTTCGAACATATTATGAAGCAATGGATTTTTATTAACCTTCAAAATGATTCAGATTATGTTTGATCATGTGTTACGCAATTAGGGTGCTGTTCCATTTGTTTTTTTTTGTGTGTTGGGTACTTACAATCCTGTTCCGACATTGTGAAACAGGCCCTAAGTCAAAGTGGTATTGTTGGTTTACTACACGCGAATTATCAAAATTTGAAGCTTTAGGATTATCACGGTCACAAATGGGCAAAGCTTTGGTATAAAATTGCTGTAAATATATAATAATAATATTAATAATGAAGTAATATTTTAATTAAATAGTACACAAAGGTATCACTGTAACAAAATCTATGGTTGAGTTTTTACTTTTTGTCAGTGAAAACCTGATACAACAAGACGGACTACCGGCCGATCTCGAAGAAGGTGAAACTACAAGGACAGTATAAAAAGGACTGATCCCGGTTGGCCCAACAGGCTGAATTTAACGACACTAATCTCATAAAATAAAACCTTAGCCTAAATGGATTTATTTAAAGTCTAATGCACGTTATCACTAACACTATGTGACACCTAAATTACTGACCCGAGAGACGTTGTTCTGTCCAAATTTCAGTACAAAAATCTCATAGAAAAAAGGATGGGGAATCCAATAAATCTGTTTTGTATTATTACCTCACGCGTAATGTATCGTTACCGTGGCAAAACCCGCGTAGCCACACTCCCCGTGTCGGGGGGGGGGGGGGGGGGAACTTTTCCAATTTTTCTTTCCAAAAACCTAAAGGCTCGTACATACAGGCGCCTGTTTGTGGGACCTTAATTTTGATTATTACGGAGTTAAAAATCCGTCTTCTAAAAGGAGGAGGCTATTTATAATAGAAAGTATACATACATTTAGGTTTCCCGTAGTATTAGTGAAAACAGGCATAATTGGATTTATTTTAAGTATAAAATTACTTGTTTTCGTAGACCTATTTAGATTTTAATGCTAGGATTAGGACATAATCAAAATTATGATTGGGTAAGTATAACATTGATTCTCAACAACTAAGTGTATTTTCGGGAATTTAATTGGCCACAGATATTTTTATTTTCTTCAATTTACAATGTGTTTTATTTCAAACTAAAACCAACAAAACCACTTAGATATAATTATATTATATTATGAATCTATATTATTATAATTACATTCATATTCTTTTGTGATAACCTAGTGACCTTTATTGACTGAATTATAAAAACAATTTCGAATTTAGGCCAACGTTTGACTGAAATTTTCTACGTACTAATATTTACACATTTCTGTTAATTTTAATTTACTTAAGCCAAAGTCACTTACAAAATTAGTGATAAAAAAAATATTTCGTAAAAGTGTGCATACGCGCGGCGGGCGGCGCGGGACGAACGAAAAGCTTGCCCTATAATTTTGTCATTATGTCACTAATTTCGTAATGCAAGTAATATTGGTTTTATGAGAGAGATAAACAAATATAATTTTTCTCCAAATAGATTTACGATAGTGATATTTGTCTTTTTACCTTTAATATTTTATTTGAGTTGATAATTATATTCCTAATATTTACACATTGCTGGGAATTTCAAGAAAGCCTATCAGTTTTAATTTTTCAAAATTAATTTTCTCACCATAAACTAATTTTCTCATCAAGTTGCCTGTATCTCCTTCTTGTTTATTTTATGATATTCTTAGCATCTGTTAGTTACATATTTATTTTATTACCTATTATATTATAAACAATAAAAATACCAGTAATGTATTAAAAACATAAGTAGGTACTTACTTAACACATTTCTTAAAATGTAGGGTAGTTAAATATTTGCGCGGTTTAAATTAACGTAAGTGTTTAATTATAATAGTTAATACCTTCTAACAAAACAAACAAATTATTATTGTAGTGCTAATTCCAGTCTAATGTTAACTTATTTGGGTAAAAATATTAAATATTATATTATCGTTATATTTATTAAACAGTTAATTTAATGAATAGTTAAGACAACTTCCTAGTGTTCTAATAAGTTATACTTGTAACTGTGTCTATGCTATTATAATGATTATTGTCAACCGTAGATAAGAAAAAAAAATAAACGGTTTTATAAAAAGTCCGTATATTATTATAAATTTTATAAAGTCCTATATCCCGTGTGGAATTTGTTCTGATTGCTTGACAGGTAGTCGAGCTTATAATTTACTTATAAGCTGTGGTCGAAGCGTTGCCGTTGCTGCTAAGATGGGGGGAGTTCGAATTTGAAAGAAAACATTCAGTCCATAGAGGTGCGCGCGGAGCGCTAGCCGTAGCAACGCAGACCGTTGCCTTGCCGCGAACACTTAAAAAAACGTGCGCGCGTAAAATGATCGACACTAAAAACTAAACCCCGGTCACTAATGAAATTATCACAGAGATAAATTATTATTTCAAAGTATATTTGTGCTGTGCTGGAACAAACGTCGATGTGGAAGCAAGGGATCCTGCTGTATTAACTTAAAGTAGTGGTAAGTGAAACAGGATTGCTATACTTATTACTAACTTTACACCTTAGATGTCCGAAGAACATGTTTAGTATTTTAAACCTGTGGACTCCGGAGCTACATAATTACCATCGATAATGTATATTATAATTAAATTATGTACAAATCTGTACCTACCTATATTTATTTATATCTGTAAAACACCAGCTTCTTTTTATTTACAAAAAAAATCTATGCAGTTTTATTCAAATTCCTAGTCAATTAGTTCCAGCTGCTGAGCTAGGTATTCTGAATTTAAATGAAGCGTCCCATTTAAATGTGGAGCGGGTTAATGTCCTCTGCCTTGAACCTAAAGAAAAGCATCAAGTTTTTGTCTATGCTATATTTTTATTGTTGTACTTGATGTTCTGGTTCTGATTACCAATTATAATACTTACTACATCCATAGATAGAGTCGCTTCAAGACGCTTGTTCACAGACATTTCATAGACTTGTAAGAATGTTATCACTGTTATACATTATACATGAAACACCCCATCAATATTAATTTGTTGTGAGATAAAGTCATTATCCAATGGTTTTAATCAATAGATGGCACCTAATTAATTTACATTAATTGGCAATCTATCCATAGGGTTCTCGTGCTAACTTGACGACGTGAACTTGAGTTAACAGAACACGATTGTCGTAATAAAACTTTATGGAAGTAGTAACTCGTATGTTTTACAGTAGTCCGAGTAATTTCCAATTAGTGAATAATTAAATAACGTTATACTTACTAATTATTATGAGGATTGCTCTCCTGATGGTTTACAGCCGCAGATTGCAGGCAAAATAAAAGCTAAAGATGACATGGTGTAGGTAGGGCCATGCTAGTATAAAAAAAAGTAAAGTAAAGTGGGCAGCACTGGTTTTACGATTTTACAACATAACTCGCATACGTCCTACGAGAATAGTTTTTACTTCTCTACACACAACAATTTTTTTATAGTTTATTATAGAAGGAGCTCGTGGCTAAGTAATAACAGCCGCACGGGTTGGTCCGTGGATGGGTGACCATCTTTACATATCGAAACTACCTACTCCGTGCCTCGGAAAGCACGATATGCCGTTGGTCCCGGCTGTCATTTTTGTGGAACTTTGACAGTCGTTACTGGTCGTCAGAAGGCCGAAAGTCTGACAACCAGTCTTGCCAACGGGTATCATACCTATTACCCAATTACTGGGTTGTGGAGGTCAGATAGGCTGTCGCTCCATGTAAAATACCTACTGGTATTCAGCTGCATCTGGTTAGACTGGAAGCCCACCCCAACATAGTTTGGAAAAGGCTAGGCAGATGATCATAGAGGCTTCTGAAATACTAGCTTCCGCCAGCGTCTTCGTCCGCGTGATCTAACAATCTAACTTCTAACTAATATCTAATCTAACTAAAGGCTCTTATATACTGGGGCGATTCGTCGCGCGACGCGACGATGCCGCATTGTTCGCCGTGTAGTTTTCTCAGAAATTGTTTTGTTAAAATTCGCGTCGCGCGACGAATCGCCCCAGTATGTAAGAGCCTTAATATTATAAACGCGAAAGTATGGATGGATGGATGGATGGATGTTTTGTTACTCTTTCACGTAAAAACTACTGAATGGATTTGGATGAAAGACACACAGATAGTTTATAACCTGGATTAACATATAGAATACTTTTTATCCCAATTTTCCCACGGGATCGAGACTTATGCGGGTGAAACCGCGGGGTGCTGCTAGTATCTCTATAAATTATAGCCTATGTTACTCGGTGATATTATAGTATTATGCTGGTGAAAGAATTTGTTAAAATCGGTCCAGAATTTTTTGAGTTTATTCATTACTAGCCTTTGCCGACGGTGTCCGCCGCGTGGTGGTCGAAAATTATCCCACGGGAACGTACTACCGGGATAAAAAGTATCCTATGTCCTATTCCAGGCCATGCTCTACCCATGTGCCAAATTTCATCCAAATTCGTTCAGCCGTTTCAGCGTGAAAGCGTAACAAACATTTATAATATTAGTTAGGATAAACGCAAGTACTTACGAAAATACAAATGTTTTTAGTGTTTTCTGACTGGAAAATGAGAAGGGATTGTTTGTAGTTATTTAAAAGAAATGATATCATAAATAAACATAAGCGAAAGTTACGTAGGATTGAATAGTAATGTTTTTGTTCGTCCATAATATAATAAGAAACTACCTAAGCTTTTCAATTTTACTTTGTTAAGCTACACCGATCTTTCGTGAGTAGAAAAAAAATACCATGAAAGTGAGAGAACGCGCGTACCTATCATTTTTTTCAATTTTGAAAGTGTTATCGTTGAGAGAAATGTATGGACCTACTAACAGATAAATTATTACCTCCTAAGTATCATTTTTTGCTTATACAGTGTGTTATCTAACGAACGGGAACGCCGTTAACCTGCAATAGAATAGCATCTATAAATGCAAAAAAAATATGATCATATAAAAAGTATTTTTTATAGTAAAAAATTCACAAAAAATACACACACACACTTGTCTTTCTACGTTGAAATACAAGTGTGCGTGTACAGAGTGTTTCTTTTACGTATCAATTTAATAGTTCTGTGAATATTTAAATACTAACATAGTTTTTTTTGCATTTGTGTACGCCCTTTGTTAGTTAACATACTGTATATCGCCCAACGGTAACAGCGAGAACTATGGAGCGAATGGTCTTGAGTTCAATCATCACCAGTTGGACTGTTGCACTATTCGTCAGCCGTGAATCCACTGCAACAAGGTTAATAACTAAGTGCAAAACTCACATTAATTTCTAGTATAATATCTAAAGAAATCTGAGATTTCCTGACAGGAAACGCCACTCATGCTTTTCCCGTAGGAAAACGGCTCCTCTATTGACGCAACAAATTACTTCCACTAGGTACCTATTGACATTATGAAACAACAAAAAATTATTCAATCACATATTATTTTTATTGTTACGTACCCGAATTTCGCGAAGTATTTATGCTTTTTTTTTAATTCATATTTTGTTTTTTTTTTTAAATTGATTCGCTGTTACAATGTAAGTCTAATAGATTTCCTTATTACGTAGGTACCACTTTCCAGTTGCTGGTTCTTAGAACCTTTGCTCATAAGCTGTTCCACAATAAATCAGCTAATCACTAGTTTGTAAAGGGCCATGTTATGCGTCCGCGTCGGTCACTGGGTACGGGCTGATGAGTAGGTTTGATTTAAGTAGTTCCTAGTTCCTGGACTCCAATATTGTGCACAAAAGGTGTAAAACCTAAATCAACCAAGCATGACTGAGGTGATTGTGCTATAGTTAAAACAACTAAAATGATTAAGAGTCGAGATTGTGTTTTGTCTTTGTTTTTAATTCTTGCATCGATCATGAAGAAGTTTTTTATAGTGTCATTCGTGAGATGAGACTGGTACAAATTGGTTCTAACAAATTCGCCTAGTTGTGTTACATTTAATGTTGCATTGCATTAATAAGGACGGCCAATTTATGTTACATTGCATTTTGCATTACCTTACAATTTATGTTACATTGCATTCTGCATTACCGAAGTTTGATTGGAAGCGATTTTCCAACAGTGGTGCCGTTGGAAAATCGATTCCAATTAAACTTCGGTAGATAGCGAAAAAGTAGGTACCTACCTTGACATTTATTTACTCGTCCAGTTGAACCAAAAATAACTTAGATAGAACCTGGGTAGGTACCCTGTTATGTGCATACCTGATACTAAAAGGGCTTTATGCACCTACATAAATAAGGGTTTCGTATCACAATACAGTACCTAAGGTTATGCAAAGCATTATTAGATGGGCAATTTAGTTTTATATGGAGTCTTCATTTAAGTTGGCAGCAGTATGGTGGCAATTGCCCCTATCCCTTTTAATAACGCCATAAACTTGGGCATTGCATCGTTTTTAGCTCTTGAGTTCCCATGATAGGACTCGGACGCGGACTGTTCTTTACAGTTGAATTTGTGGCGGCAACTACATCGCCACTGCGAACTACATTATCAAACTGACATCAAGCGAAATCCTGCATCGCGCAAGCGGAGTTTACCGCGCCACGAGTATAGTAGGTACAAAACGTCGCGAAATCAATCGTCGGGCAGTTACCCACCAGACACAACACCCGTCTGATTTGAAAATCTTCCCTTTTCTATAGTATGAGTGAGAGAGTCTCTACATGCACCAGACCTTCAAAGCTCAACAACGTACCTTTGAACAGTTTTAATGGCTTAATTAGAATTTTAAGTGCTAATTGCAGTTACATCTCAAGCTTTTATGTTTAGTTCGAATAAGTATTTAGCACTTATCCACTAAATATCCTAAGCTCAAATCTTTCCTAAGCTAAATATTAAATGTTTTTTTATGGTTTCCTGGTTGCAAATTGCTTCATTATCTTTGATGTCTCTCCTTTATTACCTAAGTACTAACTTATTGCAACTTTAAAATGAGCTTAATATTATTTATGAGCTTTTCCCGCGGCTTCGCCCGCATGGAGGTCGGAAGCTAACCTACGGGAACCTATAGTACCTAGCGGGATAAAACCTGTGTACTAAATTTCGTCAGCCGTTTTAGCGTGAAAGCGAAATAAACAAACAAACTCACTATCGCATTTATAGTAATAGGATGGATAGTATATTAACGGCTACGTGTAAATTAAGCTATGATTTAGAACACTAGTGAATTAATGATAGCTGGCCTTGTGGCCTTGAACCTAATCATCGATCACGACCATTAATCTCGTAGCATTCATTTAGTTAATTCAAACGTAACTGCATCTTATTCAACTGTAATGGATTGAACTGTAAACAAAGCTAAGAGCAATTAATCAAATTAAGTTTTGAATAAAGTATTTTTAGAGATGTAATTGTTTTGTTTTTCGACACACAAAGTCTGACAACCAGTCTTGCCAACGGGTATCATACCTATTACCCAATTACTGGGTTGTGGAGGTCAGATAGGCTGTCGCTCCATGTAAAATACCTACTGGTATTCAGCTGCATCCGGTTAGACTGGAAGCCCACCCCAACATAGTTTGGAAAAGGCTAGGCAGATGATGATAGAGGCTTCTGAAATACTAGCTTCCGCCAGCGTCTTCGTCCGCGTGATCTAACAATCTAACTTCTAACTAATATCTAATCTAACTAAAGGCTCTTATATACTGGGGCGATTCGTCGCGCGACGCGACGATGCCGCATTGTTCGCCGTGTAGTTTTCTCAGAAATTGTTTTGTTAAAATTCGCGTCGCGCGACGAATCGCCCCAGTATGTAAGAGCCTTAATATTATAAACGCGAAAGTATGGATGGATGGATGGATGTTTTGTTACTCTTTCACGTAAAAACTACTGAATGGATTTGGATGAAAGACACACAGATAGTTTATAACCTGGATTAACATATAGAATACTTTTTATCCCAATTTTCCCACGGGATCGAGACTTATGCGGGTGAAACCGCGGGGTGCTGCTAGTATCTCTATAAATTATAGCCTATGTTACTCGGTGATATTATAGTATTATGCTGGTGAAAGAATTGTTAAAATCGGTCCAGAATTTTTTGAGTTTATTCATTACTAGCCTTTGCCGACGGTGTCCGCCGCGTGGTGGTCGAAAATTATCCCACGGGAACGTACTACCGGGATAAAAAGTATCCTATTCCAGGCCATGCTCTACCCATGTGCCAAATTTCATCCAAATTCGTTTAGCCGTTTTAGCGTGAAAGCTAGTTAGGATAAACGCAAGTACTTACGAAAATACAAATGTTTTTAGTGTTTTTTGACTGAAAAATGAGAAGGGATTGTTTGTAGTTATTTAAAAGAAATGATATCATAAATAAACATAAGCGAAAGTTACGTAGGATTGAATAGTAATGTTTTTGTTCGTCCATAATATAATAAGAAACTACCTAAGCTTTTCAATTTTACTTTGTTAAGCTACACCGATCTTTCGTGAGTAGAAAAAAATACCATGAAAGTGAGAGAACGCGCGTACCTATCATTTTTTTCAATTTTGAAAGTGTTATCGTTGAGAGAAATGTATGGACCTACTAACAGATAAATTATTACCTCCTAAGTATCATTTTTGCTTATACAGTGTGTTATCTAACGAACGGGAACGCCGTTAACCTGCAATAGAATAGCATCTATAAATGCTAAAAAA
Source organism: Lithophane semibrunnea (assembly GCA_947363905.1). NCBI lineage: Eukaryota > Metazoa > Arthropoda > Insecta > Lepidoptera > Noctuidae > Lithophane > Lithophane semibrunnea. Next base: position 6,028,374 of record OX376198.1, read on the forward strand.
ATATGATCATATACAAAGTATTTTTTATAGTAAAAAATTCACAAAAAATACACACACACACTTGTCTTTCTACGTTGAAATACAAGTGTGCGTGTACAGAGTGTTTCTTTTACGTATCAATTTAATAGTTCTGTGAATATTTAAATACTAACATAGTTTTTTTTGCATTTGTGTACGCCCTTTGTTAGTTAACATACTGTATATCGCCCAACGGTAACAGCGAGAACTATGGAGCGAATGGTCTTGAATTCAATCATCACCAGTTGGACTGTTGCACTATTCGTCAGCCGCGAATCCACTGCAACAAGGTTAATAACTAAGTGCAAAACTCACATTAATTTCTAGTATAATATCTAAAGAAATCTGAGATTTCCTGACAGGAAACGCCACTCATGCTTTTCCCGTAGGAAAACGGCTCCTCTATTGACGCAACAAATTACTTCCACTAGGTACCTATTGACATTATGAAACAACAAAAAATTATTCAATCACATATTATTTTTATTGTTACGTACCCGAATTTCGCGAAGTATTTATGCTTTTTTTTTAATTCATATTTTGTTTTTTTTTTTAAATTGATTCGCTGTTACAATGTAAGTCTAATAGATTTCCTTATTACGTAGGTACCACTTTCCAGTTGCTGGTTCTTAGAACCTTTGCTCATAAGCTGTTCCACAATAAATCAGCTAATCACTAGTTTGTAAAGGGCCATGTTATGCGTCCGCGTCGGTCACTGGGTACGGGCTGATGAGTAGGTTTGATTTAAGTAGTTCCTAGTTCCTGGACTCCAATATTGTGCACAAAAGATGTAAAACCTAATCAACCAAGCATGACTGAGGTGATTGTGCTATAGTTAAAACAACTAAAATGATTAAGAGTCGAGATTGTGTTTTGTCTTTGTTTTTAATTCTTGCATCGATCATGAAGAAGTTTTTTATAGTGACATTCGTGAGATGAGACTCTGGTACAAATTGGTTCTAACAAATTCGCCTAGTTGTGTACATTTAATGTTGCATTGCATTAATAAGGACGGCCAATTTATGTTACATTGCATTTTGCATTACCTTACAATTTATGTTACATTGCATTTTGCATTACCGAAGTTTGATTGGAAGCGATTTTCCAACAGTGGTGCCGTTGGAAAATCGATTCCAATTAAACTTCGGTAGATAGCGAAAAAGTAGGTACCTACCTTGACATTTATTTACTCGTCCAGTTGAACCAAAAATAACTTAGATAGAACCTGGGTAGGTACCCTGTTATGTGCATACCTGATACTAAAAGGGCTTTATGCACCTACATAAATAAGGGTTTCGTATCACAATACAGTACCTAAGGTTATGCAAAGCATTATTAGATGGGCAATTTAGTTTTATATGGAGTCTTCATTTAAGTTGGCAGCAGTATGGTGGCAATTGCCCCTATCCCTTTTAATAACGCCATAAACTTGGGCATTGCATCGTTTTTAGCTCTTGAGTTCCCATGATAGGACTCGGACGCGGACTGTTCTTTACAGTTGAATTTGTGGCGGCAACTACATCGCCACTGCGAACTACATTATCAAACTGACATCAAGCGAAATCCTGCATCGCGCAAGCGGAGTTTACCGCGCCACGAGTATAGTAGGTACAAAACGTCGCGAAATCAATCGTCGGGCAGTTACCCACCAGACACAACACCCGTCTGATTTGAAAATCTTCCCTTTTCTATAGTATGAGTGAGAGAGTCTCTACATGCACCAGACCTTCAAAGCTCAACAACGTACCTTTGAACAGTTTTAATGGCTTAATTAGAATTTTAAGTGCTAATTGCAGTTACATCTCAAGCTTTTATGTTTAGTTCGAATAAGTATTTAGCACTTATCCACTAAATATCCTAAGCTCAAATCTTTCCTAAGCTAAATATTAAATGTTTTTTTATGGTTTCCTGGTTGCAAATTGCTTCATTATCTTTGATGTCTCTCCTTTATTACCTAAGTACTAACTTATTGCAACTTTAAAATGAGCTTAATATTATTTATGAGCTTTTCCCGCGGCTTCGCCCGCATGGAGGTCGGAAGCTAACCTACGGGAACCTATAGTACCTAGCGGGATAAAACCTGTGTACTAAATTTCGTCAGCCGTTTTAGCGTGAAAGCGAAATAAACAAACAAACTCACTATCGCATTTATAGTAATAGGATGGATAGTATATTAACGGCTACGTGTAAATTAAGCTATGATTTAGAACACTAGTGAATTAATGATAGCTGGCCTTGTGGCCTTGAACCTAATCATCGATCACGACCATTAATCTCGTAGCATTCATTTAGTTAATTCAAACGTAACTGCATCTTATTCAACTGTAATGGATTGAACTGTAAACAAAGCTAAGAGCAATTAATCAAATTAAGTTTTGAATAAAGTATTTTTAGAGATGTAATTGTTTTGTTTTTCGACACACCTAATTTCATCATCTACGCTTTTATCATTAAAGTCCGGCCGTCGAGAGAATGCCTTCTTGACACCTGTCAGTTGGCAAATTTCTAGTAACTTTATGGATCAAATTCGCAATTCAAATTCAATAAAAATCTACATTTTTATTAACGGATTACTGCATTTAAAAATACATAAAATTCCTTAATGAAACCATCATGTAATCATCACGGATGCATTTAAATGAAGCTCGAACACTGGCAATCGGCCACGGATAATGGTCTGCTTCTGCTATACGCATGCGCAGCGAACGCAGCGGCTGTTGATTCAAATCTCGGAAGCTTTTTATCGCATGTACCTACCTACATTTCACGGAAATCCGCTGAATCCCTCTGGCTCATTTGAAACGGTCTTAGATTACAGATGGAGATAGACGATAGAGTAATGAGTGTTAATAACACCTGGGGCTGGTACAGATTTGTATGCAAATATTTGGACTTGAAGAGGTTTGTTTGAGTGTGAACTTCGAAATCTTTGTGCAGCTGAGTGGTACTCTTAGTATTTTAAATGGGGGACAAAATAAATTAGTAGGCATTCAAAGCATACATTCAATAAGAAACAACAGGACCTAGTTGTAGGTATAACTTCCTAACTAATATTATAAATTCGAAAAAAGCGTAACAAACGGCTGAACGGGTTTGGATGTTTGGCACATGGGTAGACCATGACTTGGAGAAGTTTTCAGCCTGGATCGCAGACGAAGTCACGGGCAACAGTTACCTAATTAATAGATATTAATTACATTAACTCAATCTGCCCAGCCTTTTCCCAACTATGTTGGGGTCGGCTTCCAGTCTAAACGGATGCAGTTGAATACCAATATTTTACTGCCTATCTGACCTCCACAACCCAGTAGCTGGGTAATGCGATACCCCTTGGTAAGACTGTTTGTCAGATTTTCGGGCTTCTGACGACCCGTAACGAGTGTCAGATCCACGAATGACAGCGGGGCAAACGTAGCTTAACCTGATGGATCGACCCGTGTGGCTGTTATTACTAAGCCACGAACTCCTATAATTCTATTCTCTCAATCATCTATCTACTTATCTATTATGATTAGGCCTGTGTCGTGTCTTAGCAGTGGTAACATTATAGGCTGATTATGCAGCATATGATTAAATTAAAAGTTAGACAAAAGAATACATAAGCTCGCTTCTTACAAAACTCTTTGTTACTTACAATCTCTACGCTTTTATCATTAAACTCTTTGTTAATTAAATCAATTATCATGAATACATTTAACGCTAGAGTGTTCATAGCATTAATTACCTTACTTAGTTCCACAGTTTTTATAGCAGTTCCTGCCTTCCTGAGCACTGAGCAGCAGCATTAAAATAACATGATTGAAGAGGCTTGACCGGTCAGCGATAGACATTACCGATACCGGTAAATCTGAGATACGTAATGGCAACCAAGTAGCCAGCTGCAAGTTTCGTTCCGTTCCGCCAGCTAGGGTAATGGTTCACCGTTTGTTATGCACCACACCACCGCCAGATACAGGAAAAGGAAACTTAGGAATCATACTAATGATCGTTTTTACTCTGTCCTCTATATACATAAAATTAAGGTGGACAACACATAAAGTCACGCACGTGTCGCGAAACTGCATCAAAATTTCAATCGGACCTGGCTGACCGGTGAATGGAGGCGGACGCCATTTCCGTATTCAATTATTTTTTAAAGGAATTCTTGAACAATATGAATAATACATTCTTAGTAATGGGTATGTAATTGGTCGGTAGCCTATTGCGAAATTACCTACTAGGTATAAGGTACGTTAGATCTTCTAAAATTCTAAACAATAGAACGGGAAATACGCATTTATCTATGTAGCTTCCTTCTTATAGTTACTTACTATTGTTTTCGTACCAAATTGTTTAAGATAAGTAAATTAACACATCTATTAGGAAGACGTTCAAGATAGCCTCAAGCACATAGATATTGTACGCGCAAATGAGGGATAATATAGAAACTGGTATCTAACTAACTCACCATCTTCCTGCCCTTGTCCCATGTTACTTGGGGTCAGCGCAACTCGTTCTCTTCTGTTCATTTACTCCCTCCTCTTTCATATCATTCCACACACAATACATCCATCTTTTCTTTAGTCTTCTCCTCTTTCGTTACCTCTCCATCGCCATACATCAATATTTATATTTACATGTGTTTTAGTCACATGCCCATACCAAGCCATAAACGATTTCCTTTCAAAATTTCTGTCACTGGCGCCACTTACAAACTTCCCTTTTTAAACTATTTTTTCTAACTTTATCCATATTCCTCACTCCACACATCCATCTCACCATTCTCATCTAAGATATCTACCTACCTACCAATAAAAGGCTTGTCGACAAAAAACCGCGTAGAAAGAAACGCTAATGAGGATGTTACCTTCAACCCATCGCCCACCATAGTAGGCACAGTGCTAACATTCCAGGACAAGAAAGCTATTTCCAGCCCAGCTCGATAGTTCTTATCCGCCCACCACTTCGTCGTAAGCCTTATATTTATCCCCAAGCCACGCCTGACGCCACTACCTGTCCTGCATTATCAGCCTAATTTATCTACGTATGTATTACCATTATTCCTGTGATAATCTGTAAATTCTACTAAGGTTTCTTTTTTGTTCAGCTTGTAATATGAGAGGTGTTAGCTCTCACCAAAAGGAAGGAGAGAGCTCTGGAAAATAATAAAGTTAGTTTTTATGCTTTCGTAAATAACGTACTATGAAGTTATTGACCTTTCATTTACACGACTGTACAACAAAATCACTGAAGTAGTTGAGTCACAGCTAAATTTTAGTTTTCATTAGCTCTATACTAACATTGATCGTAAATCTGCCTGAGTTTGCATCACATTCAGTCACATTGTTAATTGCTCCATCCACAACGTCCATCCGTGTTAAAATATCTGCCTGTCTCAGCTATAGAATGTCATATATTATTACTATTGGCTATTGTGGGACCTGTCCAATAAACTTACGAGTTATCATTCAGATATGAAGTCTCAAGCCTACTAAGTTAAGCTTTCCCATTGCCAATGATGCATCATGAAAAATAGCTTTGCTATTACAAATGTTTAGTCTGATAAATACAGAAGTACAAACTCTTCTTTATCTATCTCCCCTCCTGCGATAGGCTGGTCATGATTACCTACTGACAACGAATCTAAAGGCATTCATTCCATCACGTTTTAGCAATCTCCTTCAATCTCTTCAAGGCTATTGGCCTTTATGCCCATCGATCTAATGATCCGTAATTCCGAATAAGATAATTCCTGATTAAGTATCGTCGACACAGCACTATGATTAGCTGCTTCATTAACAGTCAGAATTAGGCTAACGTTAAGTAATCAGGTCAAACGATGGATCACGAACCGATAGTGGCTTGCAAAAGATCCGGCGACTCGACCACCTTCAGCCATTGTACCATCAACCTAACTAACGCACCACCATTGTACCATATGTTCATTGTTTGTATTACAAAATCGGCTAAGCAGGCAGTGATATATTAGACCCATGTCTTCGAAACCAAACAAAAGTTTAAAAAGAATGACCCGAGTAGAACCTACACAATGTTTAAGAATGATTAAGTAATACAACAATGCATTGAAAGTGAAGACAAACTGTAGTTAATAACATGTAAGGCCGTCTGCAAATGCAATGTTTATGTTAATCAGGATGATGTGTTGTTTGCCTTTTTTCGGTGCGCGCGCGTCGAATTCAGCACAAATGCTGAAACGAGTTCAGGGACGTCAATCTGCACGGTAGCGATTAGTTTTGCTAATTCGACATACACTGTATACATAACTGGAGATCAGTAATGGTCATTAGCATAGGAAAAGAAATGTAATGTGCTATTAAAAATATTAACCACGTTTGCGCATACTTCTATTGCTGTCTTGCTTCGTTAAGGTCGTAGCTGCTACAATAACTGGACTGGAATTATAGAAAGAAGGGTTTAATTATGCTGTAATTGCATGTAATTATTTGTATTTGCGTGACTTATCATAAGTGCACACTGTATCCAGTAGATACATAACTTTAACACACATAAAAGGCATCCATCATTCTCTTCACCATGGTTGAGAGATCACTAAGCCGTAAACTATGTGAGTTAAGATTATTTACTAATACAGAACGCTAAAATTACCTTAACAGTTCACTGTTGTCATTCAACTTTCGTAAAAGTCGTGTTAATATTTACAGATTATGCATTTAGGTAAGCATGTGTGCCATAACGACTTACATAATGTGCAAACAATTTACTTCCCTCAAGTGTAGCAGACAAAAAAGTAAACAGTACTCGTCTAGCATTTTGTAATGCTTAAGTTGTTTGTATATTTCAGTAAAACACAGTTACGTGAACGATTTATTTAACCGAAGAAACAAATATAAAGAATACCTACTTTCTAGACTACCTGTTGAATTTAAATCTTTCGTTACGTGAGATATCTTCTCGTTCCGCATACAATGTGTTATGCTTGCACTTTCCTGTCCATCACATTCTAAATGCATTCGAGGTAGTCATCATCTATCACTATAGCATTACGAAACGATTGGACGACAAAATTTCGTCGGATTGGACCTGTTTCCATATCTATGCATATATCGGCTTCCAGTCTAACCGGATGCAGCTGAATACAAGTATTTTACATGGAGCGACTGCCTATCTGACCTCCACAACCCAGTAACTGGGTAATACGATACCCCTTGGTTAGACTGGTTGTCAGACTTTCGTGCTTCTGACGACTCGTAACGACTGTCAAAGGTCCACAAATGACAGCCGGGACCAACGGCTTAACGTGCTTTCCGAGGCACGGAGGAGTCTCGATATGTGAAAATGGTCACCCATCCACGGACCAACCCCGGAAAGCGTAGCTTAACCTGATGGATCGACCCGTGCGGCTGTTATTACTTAGCCACGAGCTCCTGAGCAGACGAGAGAACAATTCTTTTTAATATACGTACAGTCCGGCCGATGAGACAATGCGTTCCTGACAATCGTAACTAATATACAGGGTGTTAGGGTAAACACCGTTATCCTTGCAACCAGTGGTTTGGTTTCATTTATAGAACGTAAAATCAATGGAAAATTACAACTTTTTTTTTAATTTTTTTAGATCTAAATTTTACCACAAGAGACGCAAGTTCGTTGCCCTATGCGCTAGGGCAACGAACTTGCGTCTCAACACGGGCGGGGGGTACGGGATGTGACCTGACCGGCAGCGAGCGCGACCCCTCCCTTAGTCAGTTAGCTGTTTCGCTAGCAAGCACGGTGTCAGATATAAACTTTTTAAAATCTTTTAATGAAAATAACGTTTTTTTTTGTTGTGTTCGGTCATTTATTTTTATATTTAAGTCAACTACCCATGGTTTGAATGACAAGAGTGTTTACCCTTACAGCTTGTATTATTATAAATGCGAAAGTGAGTTTTTTTATTTGACTGTTACGCTTTCACGCTAAAACGGCTGAACGGATGTGGATGAAAGTTGGCAGACCAGGGGTAGACCATAACCTGGAATAGGACAGGATACTTTTTATCCCGATATTCCCACGGGATCTAGACTTCGCGGGTGAAACCGCGGGGTGCAGCTAGTGCGTTATATTTCTATGTTTCGCACAGAAGATGACGTAGACTGTTCCAAGGAAGAGGGTCTCTCAACTACCTAAAGGTACAGCTAAAGCTAAAGGTAGCCTCTCGTGGATAAAAAATTAAATAGGGTAGGTACCTTCATGTTTGACAAAAATTAATTTGTAAGACGAAACTGACAGAAAAGTCAAGACATCATTGCATAATAAAATGTCATTCTGCTACCGTACCGTATTGAAATATCCACCAATGTCCAATTTACTATTGGTACCCAGTAGCCACTCTCCACCAGTAAAATGTCACGGTGTCAATCACTTCGAGTTGTATGCAGATACTTGACCGAGCCTCAAGAGTTTGCTTGCACTCAATTGCTTTATCAGAGTATTTGTTATTGGACATTTTCCTTGTAAATCAGTATTTGAATATCGCTGTGTTTAGGCCTCTCTCCATCAAGGCTAAGCTAACACCATTATCTACCTATTAGTAGAAGAGTACCTATCATCTTTCGCCAATATTTTTGCACGTATAAACGCACGTCAAACGTATATTTGGATATGCTTCTAAACCCAAGTTTTGAAATAAATTGTTTTAGTACTCGTGTTCCATTTTTGAAATTCACTGGTAAAACCACAAGTCACCTGCACCGCTGTTCGTCGAGACGCGTCAGTTTCTGACAAAGATTTTAGTATTCAAATCCATCCAGATGCAGTTGAATTTCAGTTTATGTACGGAGACACTGCCAGTTAACTTTCACGATCCAATTAGGGACTGTCTGGGATAATCCAGAAAAAAATTATGCAGATTTTACTTATAAATGCATATTTGCAAGTGAGTCATTGCTTTTCACAGACAGTTATTCAAGATTCCCCCTGTACCTATACCTGTTCTGTTCTCAAGATTTTTATTCTAACATCGCTTGTTCCCACAATTGATCATAGTAATTATCTATTATAAACTCCGTTGTGGCTTTGCTAGTGCTATTTTCATTATGAGATTGCATCTCGTAAACGATCTATTCGACTTACAGTCATGTAGAATTTATGATCAATCTTTCAGATCTCATTTTATCTTTGAAGAAGATAAACGCTATCGCTCTTACGAACCATAGGTAAACCAATACTATTGATCACTCTCTACCATCTGTCCACATAATCTACATCACTATGGTTCCTCGTGTGTTTGATTGACCATTTATTTACAATGAGCTCCTTGTACCTTTCCTTCTGCTCGACTGAAATGCTATCACATAAATCGAATTACATTCTACAATCGCGGGGAATCAAGTCCAGCGAGGACCATACCCTCGTTAATGGCGGTTTTAAACAAATACGTAACACATGATATTACTTTATCTTCTTAATTAAAAACCACTGTATCAACTCAAGCAAGCTACTTACCTACTCGTACGTAATGCCATTGAAATAGAGATGTGTTATGCGCTCAACATTCGGCTTCGGTCGGATGCGCACTTTCGCGTGTTGCGCAACAAGACGTACATCACTACAGTATTACATAATCCTTATTTACATACAAATAGAGTTTATATTACATTGCACGAAGTGCATGTTGCATTCTTTGCGTGTTGCTTATGAGACAAGGTCGGAAGGAAAGAGGACAGCAGGTTTTGATCCAACTTTTTTCATTTTAATTGATTGATTGAAATCACAAGTAGATTTGGTACTTACCTAATTGTGATTTACTGTGATGCCTGAACATAATAATTAAGTAGATAAACTTATAACCAGTCATGCACACGCAATGTTATCTAGGTAATATTGATAATTGTTACCTAATACTTACCTAGGTGGCGTAGTACCTATACCTAGGTACTACCTATAGGTAATAGGGACCTGAGTAGTATTTCTGCTAAGATGTGTCATCGTTGTGTCCTCCGATAAGGTGATAGTGATTGAGTGAACTGTAGACTAGGGGGTTTCCCGTTAAAGGGGTTGCAATTTTTAGTTCAACATCTAAAATAGGTAGCACAACAATCAAACAGAACAGAGCGGTAGCTAGTCTAGTCTAAACTATAGACAGAAAGATGTTATTTAAGTTGCTAAAAATGGCAACCCCTTTAACGGGAAACCCCCTTGTCTACCTACAGCTCATTCAATCACTATCTAAGTACCTAAGTACTTAGTAGCTCCAAGCTTCATAGCTTGTAGCTACGCTACGGTAGAGTTTCAGTTAGTAGGTAGACTGCCGATTCTTTCCGCAGTTTTTGCATTCGGATCTCGACAATTCTATTCCACATATTCCAAGCAACTCCAACCAGTTGGAAAAATTCTTCTGATTTGATCGATTATATTTCCTAACAGCACGGTTTTGCGCTAATGATCTACAGTCAGTATTAAATCTTCTCGTCCCGCCATCGCATCGCTTTGACGGTCTTGGATCTAGTCAACACAGTAAATACTTCGATTTTAAATCGATATAATCAATAAGAAATCTGATAACTACATTTCCGTGTAACACGCGAGAAAAGTAATAACGAATTAATTGACCAAATATGTAAATCCAAAGGAAGGTAATAATTTATAAATTGTGTAATCGGCACGACTGTTTCGAGCATAAATTATTACATCCGATTATTTATGACAAACATAATCACGGAAATAATTATTTAGATTGAAATGGGAGAAATATTAGAAAAATTGATTTGATTACGTCAGTCGTAAAATTAGATTATTCCATAATCGTCAGACAGAATCTGGGTGTGTTTGCAGTCTCATATTAATATTTACAATTAATAGAGGCGCGGCAGGTAAAGGAGAACGAATGTTCAATCCTACTACGTTACCTACATTTACGACATAAACAACATAATTTTCTCAGTCCAATGCTGTGAATCCACAAAAAATCACGGCCAGTGAAGCATCAACATTTCCTAGAAGCGAATCGAAATGCATCGCTCCCGCTTGGCGTAACGGTGATCCCATTAGGTGCCGGCCGGAGTCTACGACTTACGAGCTGCGGTATGTCGCGGCACAGCATGGCATGCGACAGCCGCTAGTACCAGGGTACTAGGCTTTTTTGCCGATACCCTACAGTAAGTGCCCATTAAAATAGTCGTGTTTTTACCTATTGTGTGCATCATCTTCGCATTCCGGGCAAGCTCTAGGAGCTTGAACAAGGATCTTCTTTTTGTAGGCATGCTTTCACGGTTGTTGATTAATTTGATCTCTTTTTTATAAACCGTGGCCGGTGTGCTGTTACTCTAAGTTGGAAGTGGTTTTAGTAAGTAGTCTTAATTAAAGCAACATGATACCATGATGGACTCTAGCTGTGGCCAGGACATAATGACCCGTCTTAACTTTAATTAGTCGCCTATTTTAAGAATTCTTGAATCATCTAAGGATTTGTTACAGTCTTTTAGTTTAGATTTAGATATTGAACAGAATAGAAACTTAAAACGCTTTTATACTGGGTACCTACTTATAATGTACCCAGTATGAAAGCGTTTTTAGTTTCTATCTGATACAAAAACATTTTGATGAAAAAAGTCGCACAAAATCGCAAACAAGTGTTTATCGCACGATCTATCTATTCAATAACCCATTATTATAACGCGAACGTAAACCTTTCGTTCCGATTTATTTACTATCTGGCTTCGTGCATCCACCGGCAATCGACAAATATAGCTAGACCTCCGAGAATCCACTACCTCCCCCTGTCCCGCCGTTTGTGGCTAAGCCTGGGGGCGCAAGAGAGGCTCTATGTGTAGTGGTAGAGCACTTAGAACAATGAGTTTAAGGTTGATTGCACCTGACTATGAATAGGGTTTGCAAGTTCGCTACACCGCGACTTTGTTCTTCCGCTTGTTGTATCATGTGCATGCGATCACATAAGAAAGAGTTTAATGGCCTTTATTGAAAACCAAGTGAATAGATTTTGCGTGAACAGAGAGATTTCTACGATAGATACTATAGAGACTTTGTTTTCTAGTAAAATGTAACATTCTTGTGAAATAGGCCTTTGTTTAGGACTGTAGGTACGATTTTAGCAAACTGTTAGGTAATTAAAATTAATTCATTTCAACTTATTTTTGAGGATAATTAATTAAAGATTCAAAGGTTTTCTAGGTTTATAGAGACTATTAACATATTTGGACATTATATTTTTTGATAATTATTATACCTAAGTTATAAATGATGTTATGAAATAAACTTTGGAAGTTTACTCTCCAATATATTTTATGGTTATAACAACATTGATTGCTACACTACACATCCGATTCCTTGGACAATCACTAATTAACTTAAGACTTTAACTGTTCTGCTTGTGTTAATGAAGAAGGTACAGTTACTGTCCCAATTTCCTCCTTTCTGATGTTGGGCACTAAACTTCGAATACGCTTATGTAACTTTATTGAAATCATAGGTAATGTAAAAGGGGGAGTGAGCACATAGGCGGGCTAAGCGATGAGATTCTATTCAGGGTATTTATTTATTTATTAGTGATACGTTAGGTTTGGTATAGGAGGAGCTGGCAAAGTATTAACAGCCGCCACGGGTCGATCAGGTTAAGCTTAACCTTACATCTTTCATTCATGAGCTTTTCATTCTTGAGCTTACATCTTTACATACCGAGACTCCTCCATGCCTTGGAAAGCACCGTTGGTCCCGGCTGTCATTCGTGGATCTTTGACAGTCGTTACGGGTCGTCAGAAGCCCGAAAGTCTGACAATTGGTCTTACCAAGGGGTACTCACACTTATTCAGCTTATGCCCATAGAAAACAACGATTTTGTATGGTCATACATAAGCTGAATAAGTGTGAGTAGTCCCTTACCCAGTTACTGGATTGAGGAGGTCAGATAGGCAGTCGCTCCATGTAAAATACTGGTATTCAGCTGCATTCGGTTAGACTGGAAGCCGACCCCAACATGTGGTAAGGTATGTACGGCATACGGGTTGTAGCAGCAGGACCAGATTGTCCACTAGACAGTCTGGTCAAACGACCCCATTGCCCTAGTTTCTTTCTGGCCAGTGGAGACTGAATGCAGAAGTATAGTATCCATGTTGTAACGCTGCTAAGCAATCAATAATTCAATATCAAAATGTCCAATGTATATTTGCCTTATCGTCGCGTTAGTTTTATTGCTTTAAGTCACGTAGGTAACGTATGTATAGCGGTATGATTTGGGTCGAAATAGTACCGGACTGAACCACTTTGTGGCTAGATTTAGGTCAAAGTGCACTTTGAAGCTAACCTATAGTTTATAATCCATTTCTTTTCACGGGTAAACTTTACATATCGGACTAAGAGACTGAAGAACTTTTCTATTTATGAAACAAACAAAAAAAATTCCTCTCGGAATGTATGGCATGCAATGTTGTACCTACTAGGCCCACGCGCATAATTCAAGCAAGTTTATAAGTTACTGAATTAAGAACTGAAGAGGACTGAACTAGAAGTTGGCATCTGACTTGACCTTCCGTCTATTCCAGGACTGGTATATGTATGACCATACAAGTCACGTAGACGGATGGACCAATTAGTAACAACCACGGTTACAACTTACTTAACACACTGCGAGAAGATACTACCGGCCCTGCAAGTAATTAAAACATCAGATTACGTACACCGTATTTCCTTTGCAGATATAATATTTATTTACTATTTTACCGGTACAATATTACATCGGGACCGGTCTAGTGCCGGTTTCAAATTAACTCGGAGCGTGATCTTCCGTGAGGCCGGACTAACGGTACTTACCGCCCTTCAGACCTTGGTACATGCTGACATTTAGCTTGGCGAAAAATCATAGTTCATGCATATCTTGAGGCTGGGACCGTATTGTAATTTGTAACGGTGTATTGTTTTATCCAGTCTGTTGACTCGCCTATGGTAAATTACACTGGCTATGTGTAAGGTTGTCTTTTGTTTGATTATGCGTGTTTCAGACTATTCTTTGAGGTTTCTAAAGAGACTAGGTATTTGCTTTCTTTAAATCCTCATTCTTTTAATTTCCTAGAATACCCGATATCCAGATTTCTAGTTAATTGATTCAGGCGTGACTTTGCGGAAATCCATTATAAAATATATCTAAGTCTATTGTATTTTATCCAGATTTCTAACTATTTACATCTTCTCAATGGTTCAATCTAACTCGCCTAATCGTTATGCCTTTCATTTGCGTACAGGTACCTGCTAAGGAGTCATTCATTGGCTTATACTCCTTGCCTGTATTTTTCGACAGCTATAACTTGGCTTGAAATCTCGAGTGAACAAGTAAATCTCACCAAAAACATTTTCATATCAAATGTTGCTAAGACGAGACCATATGACTCGCACTGTCAAAAAGTTATAGAGCCAAGCTTCTAACTCTATTATTCTACACGCCTTGAAACCTTGAAATCTCGAGTGAACAAGTTAATTCAAGGAATGTGCATCATTTTCGATCGCATCATTCCTTATCATCTGCTATCTGGCTGGTCTAACGCGACGCCAGTCGATCAAAAATAAATTCGACATTCAGTAAGTCGTTCGTGGAACCAAGAACGTCAACGCCTGAATGCCTCAGCGACCGTGGTTAACTTGGGACCCGTTTCAAATTAGGATTGTTAGTTCAATAAGTAAATAAAGGAAGTAAGTACAGTTAAATTCCTCAAGGGTTTACTACGCCTGTTCTGTTTACATAGGAACTCTTAACTAGCTACGTGTTCACTTCGTTTCACACTCTGTAGGAGGAAAATTATGGGTGGGCAGGGACGCTGTATTCTCTAGAGCATTATTTTTAATGTGTAAGTACCTACTTTGAAATTGATAATATTTATGACCTGTTTACCACCTCCGGCAAAATTCCGTTTAACTTAGGCAGATAGTTGAATTATTTTTTAATTAATCTTCGGGGTAGTTACGTAACACTCATAAAATGACAATCGATCGCAATGCCTTTCATTTTGACAACACAACCACGTTCATTGCGTTATTCACGTTGTTGAGCAGATGATCTCAAACCTATGAAGCAATGGATTAGGATTTTTCTACAGCTGGTAAATCTTGCATATCCGGAAACAGGTCCTAATAACAATGAGTTTGTTATTTGCGGTGACGCATGCGCAAGTTTAAATTAAGGACCGTTAGAGAATGTTTTCAAACGAACCTAAATCACGTGCTCGCAATTTTACTTACCGCAGTGCATTTCCATAGTCACGATGATTCGCTGATCGTTATCATTGTCGCATCGTGAGCTCGCTAAAACTACCCAAATTACTTTTTTTTTGTTTCCCAGAATTAGCAATTCTACTTCAGCCTCACGAATAACGGTTCCAGTACTTCCAGTACCTTCGACACGGAGTGCTAACGGCATAGACGCTTGCGGATTAACATAAACGCTTGTATTCCTCTTGTTTGAAGTTGTTCAAACTAGGAAATTGCTGGTTGCACAACATGCAAAACTCGTTTAGGAATTCCTGACTTCGTTCGGAAATTGTGTGCCTATTATTCATGTCTCTCCTCTACGTGAAAGGTTTAGTAAATATTTGGGTTGCACTGTTAACTTGTGTGCTTTGTTTGTACATAACAGACCGCGACGGTGATTTTGAGGAGACATTGCCACTATCTTCTCGAGTGATCTCAGTATAATCTGGGTTATCCCAACGTAGTCCAAATCTTAGAATAGGTACCTATGCTAAAAACATGTTTATATGACAATAATTAGTCTAAATTAAACATCATATCCAGATGGTACTACGATAATAATCTATTAAATTAATGATTCGAATTACCAGCCTCCGCCGGTATATAGTGGAAGTAGAAAAAGCAATTACATTTAATAGGAAAGCATACCTATTAAAAAAGGGTTATCTGATATAAATGACGACTGTCGCTAACTGATATAAATGTTTTGTTGATCTAATACTATTAATAATAACTGTTCATTTATGTCTTAGCGCCAGTAATAAACGTAGTCATTAATATAAGCTGAAGTTACGCAGGTAAGGGCTCCCAGAAAGGTAACATATAAATGGGATTAAAAATGGATTGAACTTGGATTACGGCATTTTAAACGCACTTCCTCCATGGAAGCTAATTGCCTTTTCATTTATGGTAGGTACCAAACGCAAAAGGCAATATTGCATTAACTGCGAGACGAAAATCATACAGCCTCCTAGAAAGCCGCAAGAAGCTTTTCAGTTAATCGTCACCCAATCAGACTGCAATGCAACAAATCCTTGGAAGTTTTGAGGTAGAATTAATGCTTTATTTTGATTTTGATTTTGATTTCGATTTTTTCTTTATATATAAGGTGAAGACATCAAAAACTTAATTTCTGTCTGCATAACATATTCGGATCGGACTTCGGTTGCATTTAAAATAGCCTCATAAAGTGGATATAATTAAGTAGGTACATACTTCCAGAGCACCCTGGGAAATGAAGTCTGGCATATATGTTTACCTACAAATGTACCTACCCTTCTCATAAAGTTCAAGTCCATACGAGAGTAGACGAACAAAACCGGATCGTTCATCAACACCATAACCAATTACATAACCCAACACGTTACAGAACTAAGTTAACGTGTCGTAAAGGTCAATATTGTACCTTCACGTTAACTGCGGTAACCGAATGATAAAACAACAAGTCATCGGACTGCCAGTGACAGAGTGGCACCACGGTCACGGCCATGTAACGGACTGCCCCACATAAAGGTCCAAGAGCTTTACTTCACGCTGTTAATTTTCTGTACCTACCTAAATGTTTTTTTTTTGTTTTATGTTAGAGTAGTAATGGTTGTCATTTCTGCTCTAGGGTAAAGAATAAAACGCTAAAAGGTTCACGTTCGCGGCCAAAATCGGATCTAACGCCGCCATCTTGTTTTTTTTTTTCAATGTTTCCCAAATATTTTCTAAGAACGCCCCCTTTTTCAACGTCATCGAAGCACTAAAAGATCCTTGAAACACTAGCAGAGTCACAGTGTCAAACTTTTATAGAGTCCATGATCTTACGTGCGAAGCAACTGACTTCATATCTTGGCTGAGGTAGCAAACTTAACATCAAAAATAAACTAGATTTGTATATATTTTCAATCTTAATCAAGTAATTGTATAATGAAATTCAAGTAGGTAAGTCTTAGCAATACAATAATTAGCCGAAAGTATATAAGTACTAATTTGAAATATTCATATTTCAAGCATTTTTCTTCTTTTCGAAATGTTTCGGTATTCTTGATAATATTTTGCACTGAACAATATTTCTCTGCATATTCGTAATTAAATTAGTACGGCTACACATTAAAACATGGACTAATTTTATTGCATGTTTTATTAGCTAACTTTATTGCAGTAGTGCATAGCTTAGCTTAACGGTTTAGCTAATAATGTTTTTCTGTAACATTATGTATCACAAGTATTAAAACTGTACTATTTAATTAAATCGTTGGCTCGAAAGTTTTGACTATTGTATTTCTAAGTAGGTCCAAATGATGAAATCAAAGAGTAACCAGTTGTGCTATTCTGTAAAAATCTCACCGTGAAAACTTAGGTGAAGTGAACTTGGAGTGAACTGTCACTGCCTTAGCATCAGTAGTATCGATGACATTGACAGCTCACTCCACGCTCACTTCACCTAAGTTTTCACGGTGAGATGGTTACAGAATAGCAATGCTGGATCATAGTCCGTACATAACCCTCCATCACAAAGCACTTTTCCTACATAAAAACTCAAGTACCTAAGTAAGTAAGTATCTACTCTTTTTTCTGCTCTACTTCTCACATACAATATTATCCTATTTAATTTGTGTTTAGCCTACATGCAATTAAGACAGGCCGGATTAAAACTTCAGATCGATTCGATAAGAACAGTCTGTACTTTCTAGCACTCTGAATATGACAGTTTTAATTGATCAACACCATCAGAATATCCTGTGTCACAACAAAGTAAATTTGAACCATTAGGTACCACTAATCAACTACAAGAGAGTTTGGGGCACTCGCATTAAATACTCAGCGATAAATAACTTCTGATAAGGAGCCAATACTTTCTAACACTTTGACTAACCTATGTATTAACTCTTTAGGTACTTGATCCAGTCTCTACAATCTTACTTCCTACCTTTCCCGACTTTCACCAAACTCAAAAGTCAAGGTTCTGTAGGTCACAGGCGCAGGTCGGGTATGCGGTAGCCATATCAATCGATACAGTATCTAACCACCTTGGTATAGCAATTTAAACTTTATGTCGGTGCAGTAAAAGTCCCGATTAAAATGCAAGCTATGAATTGAAGTAGATGTGCCGCATTGATACGTGATAAGAATAACGAGTGAAGTAAGTTAGCGGGACACACTTATTAAGGCAACAGGGTTGGTAATAACCTGACTCTTTTTAAATTTTGAATAATAAGTACCTAATAGTATAAAATTAACAAAAAGATTCAGCTATCTCATACTAGATACGTACCTATGCATTTTAGCAGCAATGCTATTCTGTAACCATCTCACCGTGAAAAGTTAGGTGAAGTGAGCGTGGAGTGAGCTGTCATTGTCATCGATATCTACTGATGCTAAGGCAATGACAGTTCACTTCAAGCTCACTTCACCTTAGTTTTCACGGTGAGATTTTTACAGAATAGCACAACTGATTTTCTCTCTCAAGCTCAACTGGGCAAAAAGATTGATATTTTTTTTATTTTCGTTCATAAAGTACATTTTTGGTCTTAGTTTTTTTTTCCATGACATTCTTACGTAGGTACTGCCAATTATAATAAAAGCCTCCAATATTTTTTTATGAACCACTTATTACCATGTCCAGCAGATTTTGTACGAGTTGTACGATTGTACGTGTTGGGTTAAAGATCAACTTGAGCGCCATTTTTCCACTTTGTCGATTATTTCTACATAAAGACTTTTTTGTGTTCACTATAGACGGGCAGGTACCTTTACTTACTTACATTTAACATTTCACAGTAAAAATCGTTTTACTTTATTGATATTTTAGAAACTTACCATCACGATCCTTAATTATAAGTAGGTAGGTCCGCGGAAGGTTTGGTTGGTGGTAGGGCCTGTTTCTAAGTTCGCCTGGCTAGCTACCACCATCTTATCTAAGTCTGTCGCCATAACAACAATGTTAACAGCATTGTTGTATTTCGGCAGTTAGAGGTATGATAGGCAGTTCCTCTGTGGTTGAGGATTCCGGGTGAAGCTCACTTCTACCTTCGGCCTGATCATCATTTACCATCAGGTGAGGTCAAGAGCTTCCACAATGGTGGTAAAAAAAAGGAATACTTAGATGAAAGATTATCTATTCCGTGGGAAGGTCAATCAGGCTAACCGATATTTTTTTATGGAAAACCATGTAAGTAATCACAATTATTCATAATTATTTTTCGTCAATGTGAATTAAAACTATACATCTACATAGTATTTCGACAACCCTACACACTCACATGACAGATTTTTTATTCGACGATTTATGAACCTTTAAAAGCTTGACAGCCAACTTTGTTGGCCATAGGAGTTAAATGAATATAAAGATATGCAAAAAACGATTTCCGTTGTGAGTCAACATATGAAATAGAACCTTTAATTCGGAACCTATATATCATCAAAAGACGCGCCATCATGGATTATTTAAGGCACCTAAATATCGCATAAAGAGTCCGAAGTGTTTTTGAAGGAATCAAGCATGGTATTACTTTGACATAAATTGGCACTCAGTGTATCCAAAGGTACGGTCACTACACTACTACCCAGATAGGATCGGGTACGTGCAAACCGAGCACAATCTGTGCCAACCTCGGAATACAATATTATGTGCAAACATAGTTATTTTAACAAAGTAAGGAAACGGAGTACCTAGTCACGATTGGCGTTAACCGAGTCAGGCCCTGCGGTGTACCCAGCAGCTTTAGCAGGGCGAATGTGAAAGCCAAAATTAGGATAAAAGAATCTAGTATCTAGAAGTTCCATTATGCTCTAAGCTAGAGCATAAGTCATTTTTTGTAGTAGGATTGCTAATGTTTAACGTTTGCAGCCAATGCAAACGACTGTAATGAAACAGAAGAAAAAGAGAAGTAATCCTCGAACAGACAAGAATTACGAAAGGAAGAGTAATAGGTACGGTGATATCCATATAAGATTAATCTCGAAAAACTTTTTACAAAAAAAAAAACAACCGACTTCTTGTTTTTGTAAAAAGTTTTTATTTTTCACTTTTTAGTTGTGGTACCTACTCCACACAAATTCGTATACCGTTATCTGCTATGTAAATAACAGTGACAAGGTGAAATAATTATATCGTCTACATACGCAAAGTTGGAAAAATACTTAAATATTGAAGCTAACTCAAAAACTACGTAAGTAAAATTAATAAAATTTTTAGGGGACCACCTCTGAGGCATGACCTACCAAACAAACTGAGAACCTTCCTTTTTGAAGAAGTCGGTTAAAAAGAGAAGTAATCCTCGAACAGACAAGAATTACGAAAGGAAGAGTAATAGGTACGGTGATATCCTTAAAAGATTAATCTCGAAAAATAGTAAAAATAAAATATCGTTTAAGATTGCTTTCGGCACATGCACATAACATTAGTTTATACCTACTATTAGAATAATCTGACATCTTAACGAAGTCTCTATATTTGGTGTAATAATGTGTTTTTTAGCTGAAACATCACTTCGTAACAATTAAACTGTGATGCTTTGGACAAAAAGGAAAGTTTAATATCGAACCATACTAGAAACTATTGACCGTTCTATTTTGTATCCATGAGTAGAGAGTATTACTTATACCGATAACTGATTACTATCAAACCCGAATAGTTACCAACTGGTTACTGTAGATTGGATATTGATTATGGTCCGGGAAAGGCCACGCCAGCGTTCCTAATTTAAAATGCAAGCAAACCTTATCTTAACTCCCAAAAATCAGTAACAAAAAAAAGTTTCCGTTTTACATAATTATTCGGCAGGCTTCGTCAAAAGCCACAACAAAGTAATTTTATTATATCCTTACACTGAACTGAACGTTCCTCATAACATATACAGATCGATAAACCATCTGACCAATGCAATTTTATGGCTTCAGTCAGAGTGACGTAATCCTGGTTCTCACTGCCAGAACCTTCGCATACTTTGATGACATTACAATAATTACATATTTATAGAAGCTGCTCAAGATGCCAGGCATAAAACATAGCATAATCAACCTATTTTTTTAAATAATGTTCCCACTGCTGGGGCACAGTCCTCACTGTGAGGAGTGTGAGGGAGTCACCACGCCGCCGGCCCAGTGCGGGTTGGTGGATAGTTATTAGGCATTATCACTACATTCAGCACAATGGACGAGGGTGGGATGAAATATTCAGAAAGATTTTTAATTTTTGGCGAGAAGTTGCCGCTTTTCGGGTTTTACTAGGTACTTATATGGAATTCTGTCATATTATTTATTGACCCGTGCAGTACCGAACGCTGTTCTATCTGCAGGTAAGGCCCTTGTCCAGCATGCTACCTGTGTAGACATAACCGTTCCTAATTTTAGGCCATCTGTCTTGTTATTCGCCTGCTTTAATTGAAGGTCACTAGTAATAGTATGCCATTGACATTGCAACAAAGCCGATTAGACCAATATGTCCGCCTCGCGTGACCTGAAGTGATTGTATAACGTTGATGGTATGAAACACAATAGCTAGTGCATTTATCACACAGTATAGAGATAAAAGTGCTTAGTATTTAACTTGTTTAAATATTAAATCTGTGAAATCATTGCATTGTTTTTTTAATGTAAAAGACTATGCAACTTTTCTTTCACAAACTTTTTACTTTTGTCATAAGGTTGTTGAACTAGCCAAGGTACCGACTCCGTTCAACTATAGGAAGTCAGGGTCGTTCAGGAGGAATTTGGTCTCATCCATCTGATTCCATAACTTTTATAAGACTAGGAGATGTAACTGGCGAAATGTGGGTTAACTATAACATCTCTGCATAACCCTCTCGGGGAATGCAGGCGTGATGTTGTCATGAGAAGAAGACATCACTGACAACCACAAATACCTACTAACTTGCTGGAAGGCAACACAACACAACGCCAAATTAGTTCTTTTCTGAAAAGCCGACAAAATAAATGTTATCAAACTAGTATCTAGACTTCTCCTCACACACATGGCATAACATCAATGACTAGGCTAAAAAAAAAACAACAATACAGCCTAAATGAAGTGTGGGTGACATTTTCCAGCCTTCAGCGCACAACAGTTAGATAAGAATCGGGGAGGCGCGAGAGTGAAAGCGTTCCGCCGGATTCACATGTGATCTGTCTCGCTCAGACGCTAGTTACGTCAACGTTACTGCTCACCTTCACATACATAAACAGCAACTAGATAAGTAAGTAGTATTAAAGCTTCGTGAAGGGGCTCGTCCAGAGGAGTAGGGAGACTACCATCATAACAATTTGCTGCCAAGCAGAAACTGTGTCGTCATACAGGCACATGAAACGTTCAGCTTTGGCTCTGGGATTACAACGCATCTGCGATGTCTTTGATAAAGCAGATATCCGTGTAAAAATACCAAGTTAGATAAAACATATTAGGTACCTATAGAAGATGAGAAATATGGATGGCTGATTTATGGTCATCATCGGTAGGTATAAATATTCCGAATACAACATTATCTACGAGTAAACTTTCACACACGTACCCAAAAATAAGATTTTTACCAAAACACTAATCTTTTCGTGATTTATCAATTTCCGACTGATTACCTACCTATAGATTTCTCCGTAAGATGACCTGCCTAGTCGCCTATCATGGATTAAGTGTCCTCTCGAAATTGCCCATTAAGTATTGGTTATATCAAAACTGTTAGCATGTTCTATGAAACTCAAACGAGATGCAGTGATTGCAAAAAAGTAAGTGCGTTCAACTCTTCTTCGCAACGTAGTTTTGCTTTTTTACATCATATTGCACCTGAAAATTGGAAACAGTTATGTAAGTAACGGAAGCCGTTATTAATTTGCCATTATCTGGTAGAATTGATGGCTACCATTCACTTTTAAGAAACTTAAAATATGGAGGGACATTAAAGAGTTGACGATATTTTTCCGGTATCTTGAATCGACCTACCGTCATCATCGACGATTTCGATCCTGTAACTCCAAGTGATGATGAGTATGATGACAGAATGGAATATAAACACATTGACTACCGTACGGTACGCCACAATGTGTCAGTATCCTAATGTGCAAGTAAGTTTATAGCTAGTACCGCTGGCTATGCAGTTATGCCGAGTTGATTTCATGTGGGAATACGTACGGTAACAGTCGACGCATTACATATAATATTATTATTTATTACCTAGCTATAAAATGTTTATATTACTGAGTAAGAATTAACGGGAGTCGCCTTAACGGCCATTTAAACGTTGGTTTTTATTAGAATCTATAAATACAACATTTCAGATCGATTTTGCTTTTATAATTAAATGGCCAGTTGAACTAATATTGCTTTTAATAAATTATGGCACCGTCGGGTCGTCCGTCGCCTATCTATTCTATTATAGGTAAGTATCTAAACTTATTATACCTAAATTGAAGTCGCTTTTCATGTCTGTTTGTGTGACCGCGTTGAACTACACAACGGATTTTGAAGCGGTTCTCAACGTCATTTCGAAAATTCATTCCAGAAGGTTCATGTGTATAAAAAAAACAATATCTAACTTAGTTATAATAAAGAAATTTTCATGTTTTGTCAAGTAGTAAAAACCGTGCGAAACAGGGACGGGTCGCTAGTTCAGTCATAAAATAGATTTAAATGTTTAATGGATGTTCTCGTCAGTTTTAATGATAATTTTCGTAAGATTTACTTTGATGAGGTCGAATATAATCTGCTGGTGATTTAGTATGTGTGTTAATCGAGCAAGGCGTCCATTTAGAACAAAAGTAGTTACGTACCTAGCTAGACAAATAAATCAAATAACTGAAGCTTGATATCAAAAAGCATTTTTTAATCTCAAGCTCCAGTGTATTTTTGATACAATTCTAGCTTTATCTAACTGTGCTTGATTGAAGCTTATTTT
This sequence comes from Lithophane semibrunnea, assembly GCA_947363905.1. Taxonomy (NCBI): domain Eukaryota; kingdom Metazoa; phylum Arthropoda; class Insecta; order Lepidoptera; family Noctuidae; genus Lithophane; species Lithophane semibrunnea. The sequence goes on from OX376198.1 coordinate 6,052,454, forward strand.
TTATGAATGCATGTAAGTAATCAAAAACTTGGTGGAGTGAAGGAGGACCTAGTGGAGATAGCATAGATAGTGGAGATAGCATAGATAGTGGAGATAAAATAAAAAATAAAAAAAATAACTAGCTGATGCCCACGGCTTCGCCCGCGTGGATGTCGGTTATTATATACTAAAACCTTCCTCAAGAACCACTCTATCCATTGGTGAAAACAGCATGAAAATCAGTGCAGTAGTTTTTGAGTTTAACGCGAACAGACAGACAGACGCGGCGTAGGACTTTGTTTTATTATGTAGTGATGGACGTTCCTTTGTGGTACCTATCTGTTTTGTGCCTGCAGTCTCTCGTTAACTCTATTAAGCTCAAAACAAATGACTAGGAGATGCAGTGATATAGCCTTTGTGAACGTTCCGTTCATCCGCATTCCCAGTTGGCGTCTTTTACATCGTCGTATCGTTATGTGTTACTGGCGTATAACGGAACGCCAGTAACTGTAGCGTTCCACGTTCCACGACGCTCTTTGCGTACCACTTACTATGTTAATAGGTTCACTGTAACAAATATAAACCTACTATGTTGCCAAAATATTTGGGTTACTGTTATGACTTGACTGCAATAAATAAATAAACTTGTTTTGTTAAAATTTTACCGCTCGATGACTCTCTACATAATTCGCTTACGTGATCGTGATCAATTAGAAAGAACTCCAGAAAAGTAAAATATCTTTCAACAAGATTTTAAATTAAAGGCTCTTACATACTGGGGCGATTCGTCGCGCGACGCGAATTTTAACAAAACAATTTCTGAGAAAACTACACGGCGAACAATGCGGCGGCGGCGGCGTCGCGTCGCGCGACGAATCGCCCCAGTATGTAAGAGCCTTAAAACGTCTTCACTCATTATATCAACAGGTTAAGTAATGTTACACAATAGAGATTTAATAGTACGTATAATTTCAAAGATGAAATTTTATTAATCAGTGAGTAAATCCCAAGATTCAAGATACCTTCCCTACTATTTTTAACAGCTACAAAAATGTATAGGTACCTATGCAAGTCATTGTACTACTGGTAAAACTGCACTTGCAGAATAATACTGACTAGATTTTATCTCAGTTAAACTAAGCAGAAAGATAAGAGCTTTTGCGTGTTAACATCATAATATTGTTCCATCAACGTTACTTCCTCGGAAAACTAACGTACAATTAACGTCTCCTGTAAACCTATGGAGCTAAGTAAACCATACCTCGAGTCTAAACAATAAGGTGAAACTCATCGATTAATTTCTACTAGAGGAAACCTGGCAGGTACTGGTACAATGGCTGTGGGAATATCACACATGCTTTGATATACGATTAAAACAAATGTAATGAAAGAAAATCATAATAAATGTCTCTTTCAAACTGTCCTTATCAAATAATTACTTCATTATCTGCTTTCTAAATTAAGGCATTTTATTTTAATGTTATGTTTTCATATCCGTAATAAGGCATGTTTAAATTTGAATAATTGACTTCCGAGCTTTTCATAAATATTTATGTCGGATATAACGTTCAAATTATGTATAAAGAGCGTTGATGCTCGTACTTATTTATAGTGAATGACCTCAGCAATTCATAGAACGATCTTAACAGTCAAAGGGATTTAAATAAATGTGTTCTCTCTAATAGGCTGGTCTGGTATACAGACATGCCAAATAACCTCATTTCCTTTTGTTGCTCCTTCTTTAGTAGCCAATAAACACGAAAAGGAATTCTACACAATGATCCAATTTAAACTATGACTAATTTGCCTTTTTGTTTGACTAGGTACGGCCTGCAAAATCGTAACTTTTAGTTACCTTATAAAGCAATGAAAAAAACATCAAACATCTAAACAGTACTATATTTTATGCAATCTGGTCGTTGTCCTCATGCCTTAGCAGCACAGAATGGTCGATTGAATGAGGCCTGTGGGTGAGGAGCTTAGTAACCTGTCAATATAGACCATTAGGGCCCTTAAGCCCAGCACTTTATTGCTGAACGTGGCTCACGCGATGCGGACCTCGTGTTCCATCCATTTAGTTTTGCTAACTCAAAAAAGATATTGAGAGAAGGAAAAACTGATTACATCCATTAGTAGGTAGGTACCTACTTTTATTTTGAATCATGTTGATATTCACCTTTATTGCTAACACAGTAATTTAAGGCGCCTGAAATGTGCGTAGAGACATCATTGACTTTTCGTAATGTTCTCTCTACTACTCTACATCTGAACATTAGTGCGTTCACTTGACGAATTTCCGGGGAAATGAATGGGAACAAATCTTACTGAGAATTTACAAAGAAAACTAATGAGGTTATCTTGATAAAGTGCTTTAGAACTGTTATATTTTTTTTGTTATTCTCAATCACGTTTCGGCCAAATAACCGCCTTTTCCATATGATTCTGTTTTATTAAGCGCAGTCTACATTCGAGAACATTTTTTAATTAATCTAAAATTATCTTACAATTAGTTAATTTTAGATATTATATTATCGTTTCCTATTTCATGGTCCGAGAATAGAACCCTGTGGTACCCATCCCAAATGTATTTAACTTTGTGACAAACATTAAAAATGGCTATGACATAGATTATTGTCAATCAATTAGTAGATAAGATCTGAGGCGCCAGATAATTAATTGTTATCAAATAAATAAATAAACTCTAGTGTTATTTTTATTCAAGTCCACAGGATTTCAATCATCTGTGTAGATCTTCGTGGTGTAGATGCTATTCATAGATCAAATTTTAGATTTATCTTAATATGTAGCCGCAGCTTTACTTTCACCTGTTCATTCACAATGATAATAAAAAGTTGTATTCAAGTCAAAAGACAGGAACAGTTTTTGTAACGGCACATTACATTTCGACCATTTTGGCTAATGACACAGTCGACATAATGTGAAGCGTTTATCTTATTTTTTGTCACCATTCAGTACTTTTTTGTGTTACACATTGCTTTTTCCTGTCTAAATGAGATTAATGGTTTAAGGTGACCGTTTGTGACATTTCACCTACACTCACATAAAAGAAAGTAATAAATACAAGAATTTGAATGATAACTTCTCGGTGCTAACCTTAATCGTAACTGTTTTAACAATTCGGTTTATAGGTGAAGACCATTTACTTTCGATGCAATTAATATCTTCAGAAGCAATCAGCTTCATTTGGGTTTGATGAACAAATATATTTTTTATTGACTGTTGTTAGTTGATACAAACGTACTACGTTTGTATTTTTATATTAAAAGAAAGTAAATTAATAGGTAGGTAATCAACTACGATTACCTACCTATTTACTTACTTTTAATTTTATTTAGATTATTTCAAATTTTGGGATGGATGCAAGTAGGACAAGGGCCTGCAAAGTTTCTTTCAACTGCTTGGATTTCTTCAAAAGAATGATTCTGATAACATAGCTACTAATCACCTCCAAGAAATGCGTCATTTTACGTGAGTGATGTGACGAATTTAATGCTTCTCAATTCGCTAAAGTTCATCAAGCTGATGACATTAACTATATCAGAAAGGTAAATATTTAATAACGGTCCCATAAAAAATGTGAACTCGACGTTTCGAGCTAGCAGGTATTACGGGATTTTGTCTAATATCCATAAACATCGTTGTTTAATTCGTTCTAAAACGACAATGGCATAACGGGTTGCCTTTCGAAGAAAGGTCGTGAATAGTCGTGAAATCAAACACGGTTCACTGCAGGGAATCAATTCACAGTAAGAACTTCATTTTTCCGTGAAAATATCTCGCCGTAAGTTCAAATAACGTCTTCATTTTTTCCTGAAAAGCTTTCTGCGGGATAAGCCTACGTGCAGGAAGTCGTTGAAAATTTCCTATTCCCCGAATTATTTTAGCAATAGTAATAAAATAAATAATTATTGCTTTGTTTCTATAATTGCAAATTAATGGATTGCTGTAGTAAAAGTGATTCTGATATCCTATTTACAGAATAAACTATTTCATTTAATTTTGGCTTAATAAGTAAAAACAATAAGAATTATAGGAATCACATAATCGATAAATCAATTGATATCATAGTTGGTATCAATGTAATTGAAATTATAAGTCATATAACCGATTACTAGTCCGCGATCTCATCACAGAAAATTGATCATTATGCCGTAAAAAGTTGGATGTCGATGTCGACGAACTCCCACAAATAATGATAGGAGCAAATTATGAACACCATTATCTCCTGACAAGTTATTACATTTCGTCAAATTCATATTACAATAGTGTTTGCACCTACCGCGGCCATCTTTGAGTATGTCGGAAGATGGGAATGAAATAGGCGTAGCGACTAAGAAATAGATTATTACAATTTGTGTGTCCCGTTACGTCTTAGTTCTCATGATATACAGGGAATGACAGTGCGTGACCATAATTGCATATTAGCCTGTGTTATTTTGGTTAGACTACAATTTGAACTTTTCTTGTTGGTACATACCTACGTTTGGGATATTACATTAGGTCTAACGTAGTACTCGCGACTGGCGTGTGTGTATGACGAGATGTTTGAACGTAAACGAAGCAGTAAGGTTCGTAGCAGGTGGCGTTTTGTAGTTTCTGCCTACCCCCTTGGGAAGAAGGCGCGATTTTATGTTTGTGTATTTGCGTAAAGTTTTGTATCATGTCTTTTTTATCATTTAAGAATATTAAGGTAAGTAAATAAGTCGGTTTACGCTGTTATTGCGTAAATAAATACGTTCTTTCTTATGATTTTCTTATGTTATGGCCAAATAAAGTGCTTTCTGCTGTGAAAGAACAAAACGAAGCTCAACATTGTACATGTTTTTTATAGGATTACAAAACAAAAGTAGACAATGTGGTAAATTCGACAAAACATCCATTACATATTTGGCAACATTATTCGGCTTTGGAAAGGCGAATCTGATAAAATGATCCGTGCACCAACAGATCTCACGCTCAATAAAAATTGCTTTCACTTCAATTGATAATTTTATCTATTTCATCTGTAGTCGTGTGTTGTGTCCATAACTAAAGAATGATTTTACGGCCTTTGATGTCTGTGACCTGCTCTACAGTCACTTTATATTTCGTTTTTATATGAGACACCTAGTTATAAGGCTAAAGGTAGGTTATCATTTAGGTATCACCTTCGCTCTCTATAAGTATAAGATTTATCTTTGAAAAGATTCAGATCAAGCATACTACCAACTACCTAATTACTACTCTAAGTTTCTATCAACTCTACTCCAAAAATTACGTAAGCAGAATTTAGGTATTCTTTAATTCGTGTAATGACCCTTATTTTCACACGTGAGACGCTGAAGAGCAGGTCGAGATCCCACCGACCGCGGTCCCACAGTTGTAATTGCCCACTAATTGTCAATTACGCAACACCACATAGCTGTTTATGTAATTGTTTTTGTTTGTGATAATCCCTGAGAGTTGGATAACTGTAAACAGAAGCGTCAGCGCACATCAACCACTCGCTTCTGTCACTTTGTGTTATAACTACTTCTACCGTTGCGTTAAAACAATCAATCTATTATCATAGAATTTCTACAATTGGCAACATTAATTTTTTATCCCTACAAAGACTTGTTCGAATCAGTTTGCGTGAGAAGGAGCAAGTTCCTAAGAATGAAAACCGTATATTATTGAAACTAGAATTAACTACTTATTCCCTTTACATTGTAAACCGCGTCTTTGCTCTATAATTTTATTCATCCCATCCTGTGTAATGTAGCATTAGCGAAACCATGACAATTTCAGCATGACTAGAATAAAGTAATCATTTCTTATAATCATTTACATTCTTTTCTGGTGCACAATCTGCTATTATCATGGCTAAATTTTGATCCTCTGAGACTTTAGAGGCGGCCACGGCAAGGCAATGATCTTAAAGTTAATGGCAATCATCACGCACAGCTGGCGGTTTGATGATCTTTACGGGTATGACTCTAAAATGGACTGCAGCGTCATATCTATACATATAATAAATCTGTAGACGAGGCGTTTCTGTACAATGAAAAAAAAAAAAAAAAAATTGGTTGGTTGTCCAAGAATAACCAACAGATTCCATTTCTACCATTTTTGGAATTTTTGTCTGTTTGTCTGTTTGTATGTTGTGTTGTTTGATTGTTCCACTATCACGTAAAAAGTACGAAATCAATATGGTTAACTTTTATACTCAAATATTGTGTGTAACTCGATGTTTCAATTCGTTTTTGTTTCATCGCAATCGCTTCAAAATATCAAAAGATATATGAATTTAAAGTGTTCAAGAAGGAATTTTCATTAAGTAATGTACATCCACGTAACGACATCTATTGACGCGAAATGATACTTACTTCTTAATTACTAGGTTTGTGAGATCGTGTGTTGTTATATGACCGTCATTTTCTTTGCGCGGAAACTTAACGCGATACATTGTGTATTTGTGTATAGAATATAACTCTAAAGTTAGATTAATTAAAATTTTCCAGATGCGTTGTTTATTTATTAGTTTAGTATTAGTGCGATAGGTGGCGCTACCTATCTTTCAAATCTTGATAATCATGAAAGAATAGTGACAAATGTTAATTTCTTAAAAAATATAGGTATTTATTCTTTAATTTTTCACTTTTCTACATAGTTTATTTAGCTTACAGAGTGTTCGAACGTTTTCCCATATATTTTGACAGTATCATTTCGTGCTCGATAGATGGCGTTGTTCGTTTAATGTCATTTTCTGAATCGCGGTGTTAAGACTCTCCGTCTTAGAATGACTTTCGCCCAGATATTCCAAATAATTTTTAGTATAGGTATCTTTGTTTTTGACTTCGTTAGTTAGTGTTGATAATATAATAATATAATATAATATAATACATAAATAAATAATAAATTGTTGGTTGGGTTGGGTTGTCATTCGTTGAAAGTATTGATCTTAGAGATGGGTTGTAACAGGTGAAACACGATATCTGTGATCACTGTGACTGTGACAAAAAATAACAGATCCAAATATCTGTTATTAAATCACAGCCTGTGATTTTTGATAAATACGTATCTCAATCGAATATCATCTTTATTTCTTTTGATTTAAAGTCGAAAATCGTATCTATCTGTTATAAAATCACAGCCTGTGATTTTTGTACAGACGATAAATACGTATTGACTCAATTGAATATCTTCTTTATTTCTTTTCGTTAAAGTCGAAAATCGTATCCGAAGTTTTAACAGTAACAGTCTTGAGGATCTGTGATTTTAAGTAACAGATATTTTTTATCGTTAGGAGCAATTGCTATCTGCTATTTTATAATATCTGTGATTTCTATCTGTGATGATAAATACGCCTCACTCCTAATTGATCTGATTGGTTTTGATTTGGTATTTTGGTTGGTTTCGTTCATTAGGTTCAAATTAAGAAGTCAAGAAACGAGTCGTTACAGATCGATTCAAACTTAATGGCGGCTCGGAAGTTAGCTTTTAGCTGCGCAGTACCCCACCCCTCACCCCCGCTGTCACATGAAATTGTTACTGCGCAGCGACTCGCCTCATGTTCCGAGCCGCCATTAAGTTTGAATCGAACTGTACTATACTTCGTAATTTGTTCGTATGATTCGTGACCGCCGCTCATTCGATTCGATCGTTGTTGGCGTGTGTAAGGCCTCGGCCTTGAATCTTGCGGGCAGCGGGGCGGATGGCGGCTCGGAAGTTAACTTTTAGCTGCGCAGTACCCCACCCCTCACCCCCGCTGTCACATGAAATTGTTACTGCGCAGCGACTCGCCTCATGTTCCGAGCCGCCATTAAGTTTGAATCGAACTGTATTATACTTCGTAATTTGTTCGTATGATTCGTGACCATCGCTCATTCGATTCGATCGTTGTTGGCATGTGTAAGGCCTCGGCCTCGAATCTTGGGGACAGCGGGGCGGCGGCGGCGGCGGCGCGGGCGCGGGGCGGGCATCAAAGACCCGTTCTCGAAACTAGCGGGCAGATCGCGCGTCACTATAGCCGCGTAGTGTTGTGTTCACGATTTTGTCGTCGAGATATTTGTTTTTATTCGCGAAAGAAATGGCTGAACAATGGCGGCAACATCTTTTTGATTCAAATTTATTCCTAACGCTCAATTTATTGTGGGCAACAACACTGCAATGCAGACGCGCGGGCGGTCACCGCTTGAATGGAGTGCACCGCTCGCTGCCCGCCGCCTCGCCGCTGCCGCGCCGCTGTTTTCGAGAACCGGTCCATTTGATTTTACGCATAAGATCCTGCTGCGCCCGCGCCGCCGCCGCCGCCGCCGCCGCCCCGCTGCCCGCAAGGTTCGAGGCAGAGGCCTTATGGTTGATTCGATTTGTTCGACTATCGGACAGCAATAAATACACAAATATTGGCACATGTTTCTGGGGAAAGTCAACAATATACATCGATAAATACGGTTCCCGAAGAAGAAGATGCCACACACTATCCAGTAGAGTTCTTAGAATCCCTTAACACACCCGGTCTTTCAGCACACAAAATTTGTTTAAAAGTCGGAGTGCCAATAATTCTTCTCAGAAATTTAAGTCCTCCCAAACTTTGCAACGGCACTCGGCTCATAGTCACCAATCACCAACAAAACGTCATCGAAGCCGAAATCTTAACAGGTTGCGGCGCCGGTGATGTTGTTTTTATTCCAAGAATTCCTCTCATTCCCAATAATTTCCCGTTTAGTTTTAAGCGTGTGCAATTCCCCGTCAGCCTGTGTTACGCCATGACCATTAACAAAGCTCAGGGCCAGACATTATCCGGTGCGGGGGTGGATCTTAGTATTGGTTGCTTTTCCCACGGCCAACTTTATGTAGCTCTTTCGCGTGTGAGCAACCCTAGCAACTTTTTTGTGTACGCTCCAGGTGGTTCCACCGCTAATATTTTATAAAGAGAAGCATTTTCTTAAATAAAAACACAAGTTTTTTGGCAGTTTCTTACTAGGAAAAATCACCAGCCCTGGTCGAAAGATTCCCCCTTTTTAAATGAAGGTACAACGTTTCTAAGCGACATATTATTGTTTTCCGACATCCATGCGAACGAAGTCGCGGGCACAGCTAGTTGTTAAAATAATCCAAGAGTCATGGTTCATAGTGAAAGATTAGTTTAAACTTTACTGAGATTAGATTCAAATCCATTTAAGGATGGCGCCAATCGCAATCTGAGAAACAAAAACGGCTTTTGAATCCGAGCGTGCATGATTGTTGTTATGCCATTGAAATAATTTTAGACGGCTTAAAACAAAACCAAGTCATCAATAATACGACCATTATTTAGACTATTACCTATTCGCCTAAAGTGAAAGAAAAGCACTTCAAACAGTAATTAAGTTAACAGTACCTATACACGACAGACGAAAGTAAGACTTCTTTATCTCGCCAATAATCGCTCGACATAGATCATAGAGACCCAATTCAATTCCCTCGTATAAACAATTTAATTGTCTTCGAAACGTTTTCTATCTAATTGTACCATCGGAGATCGCTGACAGAGAGCGGAAATATAACCGTTTATTTTCCAACAATATAAATGTAGGTACTTAAGATTTTGCAGATGAATAGGAAGAATTAACTATAAATCGTATGCTAAACGCCTCGATGGCAAAGCACAATGGATCGCTTTTTCAAATATACTTAGCGCCCCTTTCAATATATTATGTCCAAGATTATGCTAGTCTTGGCTCGTTCAACGCCCTCAAAGATGCGAGCCTTTTCCGATTTGTCCGGTTGGTTATTAGTGTCAGGGGTTAAAGGAAATATGTTTGGATTAAAATGGAGATCTGTATATTATTCTAAAGGAGCTTATTTATACCTTGCTATTTGAACCAGAACTTATCCTTCGAGAAAATTTGAAACAGAAAAATAAGCAACCTTCTATGTGGGTGTGTAGATTAGATATTCTACGTAACATTCAATAAAAATAAATCTAAAACTTCAATTTCGTAAATTGTGGATTGTCTCAAATTGCTTTCATATCCGCCGCCACAACCGCGGTATTGACCGCAAATTATCGATCAACTCGGCTAGATACACTCCTAGTACCGCAGATCTAGCGAGTCTAGTCCTTGCAAACACCTCCGTACTTTATTATTAGAACGCTGTACTTTAGATACAAGTTCTATGAACCTTACTTTTATTACGTAATGAAAATACCAGTATGATATAACTTTATGATGCACGTTTAAGGACCCTATAAAAATAACTTTTCACATACTAAGAAGCTAAACCGGATAAATTCTAGTAGACTTAATCAACGTATTAGGTAGGTATTATATGCAGAAGCGTGTGTCTAGTAACGACCGCAGATAGGTTAAATTTCTGTGACCCTAAGTTAATAATGGTGTATCACCAAGTGATTGTCCAAATATCTTTCCAGCCTTAGGAAAACTCTTCTTTTACAGTTCCTTATTGTATATGTCTTTTGACAGTCTTAAAATCCTGTAGCCACGCATACAAGCCAGACGTAAAATTAACGAATTACCTTTCTATCTTTGTAATGATGAGTTATATTTTTCCATGTTTTGCAGGGCGCGCCAAGATGTGGCGTGCGATACTGCTGATGTGGCTGGCGTCACCAACCCTCGGCCAGCAGATCCTGCCAAATAGGGTGTCCAGCGTGTCCACGATCTGTGACAAGGCGTCCATGACCGTGCACTTAGAGATGGCACAACCATTTAAAGGACTTGTCTTCAGTAAGGACTTCTCGAGAGAGTGTCGAGTTCAAGGTAAATATAATCTGTTTGGTACCATAACATCACGCCTGTATAACCAGAAGGGTTAGGCTGAGGTTTTGGCTGGAACTAGAGATTACAACATGTTTTGTTGTGAAGGTTTCGCCAGTGCACACGCACAGTTAAGATCTCAAAATTTTCCTTTATACCAGAACTTATGGAAATGTTTCATATTCCAGGAAACCTTCAAAACAAGATAACTCTAAATCTACCATCGAACGCATGCGGCGTGAGGACATCAACAATGAACACTACAGTTGAAGAACCTGACGATGAAGAGGATCTGTACTACAACGTCGAGCTGGTCGTGCAGATGGACAGGCAGCTGCAGCAGTCTTCCGATCAGGAACTGTTAGTCAGGTTGGGACGAATGAATATATAATAAATGAATACATTTATGACGACCGATCGACACACTGATCCCGAAAAGAGCAGCTGTCGAAATAACGGCCCCGAATGCTCACATGATGTTTTAGCTCTACAACAAGCGTAATATAACAGCGCCTTATTCAAAGTCATATCATTAATTGCACTAATGCACATATTCTATATTACTATACCTACTCTATCTATGAAGTGCACTTTGAACGTCAACATTTACAAGAAAACAGAATCGATTCTAGTTTCCCCTTACAAAAACTTTTTTCGTATGGAGAAGAATAGAAAAAAACCTTCATCCTTAGATTTTAGCACTGAGTATAATTTGTTAATTTCCAACACTAAAATCCAAGTTAGTTATGCATTGAATACAAACACCTACATTACCTCATGCGTTATTTATGAAGCCCTTGTTTTATCTCTAGATTTTCTAATATCATTCACAAACATAGGGTGGAGTCGTCAAACTTGATATCGATGGAAAAATATTACCCAAGTCGGAACAAGGATCATGTAATAGATAAGTATTAGAAAAAACCTTACGTAACCAGATTCAACGATGCACTGGAAGTTGTACACGCAAGGTGCAAGGACATTAAAAAAATCTAGTTCCATGTGGAATGCGTCAAGTGCTAGGTAGATAATAATTGCGAGTGATAAGGTCTGCTAGGTTCATGTTACCTCATTTAATGTCTGATGGAGAGCGTTAACCAAGATTACCAAGAGCCCGGTTGCTTTCATGTGAGCAAAATTTGCAAAGTCATGCAATATATTCTGCGAATTATTTTTCCTGCATTTAACTAAGTTTTTATATGCTTATGCTAGGAGTAACAGATGCTTCTGTGTGCCGTGTTTGATTTGGAAACCAGTTATGAATAATAATACAAAGGAAATGCATGATGCCTATGAGACCTCAGACCAATTAAAAGAAAAAAGAAAGAAAATACGTTTATTTGCGGCAAACATGACGCTGAGAAAGGACAAATACACGAAAATAACAAGTTGTGGGAAAATATCGACTTCGATATTGGCCGCAGTTAAGTAGAAAAATTAAAAGAGTGGTCGAATATTTTAAAATAAATCCTGTAGAATTATTTTGTAGGTTCTTGTTTCATACATTACTGTACCTATTTAAACCAACTTAATTTCCATTTATAACCAAGATCTACTTGACAAATAAGTTCCTTATCTAAAGCGTTCATATTTTGAATTTCAGATGTAAATTGCAACCTCTCGCGGTTCACATCGACAGCTCGGCTTTAGAGACGGTGATCAACAATAAATTACGCGAAATGACTACAAGAGAGGCGAAGAAAACGAGGTAAAGTCAAATATATAAAGTAATAATAGTATGTTGGCAACCGGGAGTGCAAGGGGTGACCTCATGTGAGCCTGTTGTGTTCCACGGCAGGGCTAAAGCCACTCTTCCATCTTTCTATTTTCTATCTCTTTTGCAATTTGAGCCCCAAGCAAGTACTATTTTTAATTTAATTAAATTGCTGTGACTTTCTAATACTAGAATCGTAACTTTCATGATCTATCAACAGAACTGGCCGCAACCGACAAGGGTTCGCGAACGCGGCAGAAATAGAGCAGCGCGAGTGGCTTATGGCAGCAGCACGTGCCTGGATGGAACTGGCACCCGCAGTGTCTGCTGCAGAGCCCGCCACTGTCGAAGTGGGACAGCCTACTAGACTACTTATTCAGTGCACATTACCGGGTAAGTTTCGGCTGTCATTTGTAGATCTTTGACATTCGGGTAGTTAAACGTTAGGGGTAGTCAGAAAGTCTGAAAATCAAGTGTTACCCACGAACTGGGTTGTGGAGGGTAAATAGGCAGTTGCTCACTTGCTTCATGTAAAATACTGGTATTCAACTGCATCCCGTTGGATTGGAAGCCAACCCCAACAGTTGGGAAAAGGCTAGGCAGATAATGATTACCGGGTAAGTTTGAAAACGTATTCTAGCTTGGGTAGTAATAGTCTAGTAATTGCCAGAAGTAATTTTCTAACGCCTTTCCTGCGGAATGAGCAATACATGCCAGTGTAACTCAATGCCCAATAGACATCAGAATTTATTTGATTTGGAACTAACATAATTAATTCTGGTGGAATTGCTGTAATAGGTGAAAAAGCGGGTATTGGAGCTGAACTTGTTTGAAAAGTTGACTCTCTTGGAGAACTTACGGAATGAACTTATTTTTGGAAATGATGACTTGTGTATTTGAGCTAGTACATTTGTGTTGTAAGTAAGTAAGTGCTTGTAAATTTGCATTTGGAGTTCCTACTAAGAAACAATATCTAGGTACCTACTCTAGGTAGGAATATAAGTCAATGATTCAACTCCTCGAGACGGCATCCTTAGCTATTACGTAATAGATCTTGACAGTTTCTCATAATTCAATTGAACAATTGTATGATGACTTAACGTATTATTCAATGTCCATCTTCATATTCCAGTGGGCGTTGGACTCCGAGTAACCAACTGCATCGCCCACGACGGCTTGGGAGAAGCCTCGCAGAAATTATTGGACGAGGCCGGCTGCCCTATCGATGAAACGATCTTCAACAAACCATCAATCCATCATCACAAACACAAAAGTGCTGAAATTGACTTCTCTGACTTAGAACCTGTTGACCTACAGAAAAACATTGACGAGAAAACAAATATCAAACTGGAAAAATCTGATCCTGACAACATGTTCAAAAATATCATGACCTACCAACATGCTATCACAACTTTTGCTGCCTTCAAATTCCCTGATAGAGCTAAGCTGCATCTAACTTGTGGTATCGAGTTGTGCAAAGGTCAATGCCCGCCGGTGGACTGCAAAGCTTTGCAGAAACCACAACAAACTAGAGATGGGTTACTAAGAAAAGCTCGTCTAGATAAAGATGCTAAAGGCATAGTAATTGATAGACTGGAGGTGTATAACAGTATAGAGGTGCATGCACCTAATATAGAGTTAGAAGACGAAGCTTCAATAAGAGGTAAGATTTTAAAAACTCCATCATTATTTTCGATAACTTCACTCCATTTATTGTTCCCAAAGCAGGTCAAAACTCTTAATTTCTGACTTCTGAGTTTTTATTAAGTATTTACTCTGTTACAGGTTCAAGAAGAGTAGAATCGGAAGAAGATGAATTCGTGCGAGGCTTCTCACCGGGAGACAAGACCATTTGCTTATCACCAGGGAAAATGGCTCTCGCATTTTGCGTCCTAGGAATCATATTCCTGTGTGCGATCGCCGTGGCTTTCATCTCTTTGGTGCGAGCAAGACGACGTCTGGGAAGGGAGCCATTGCATACGTCTCTCTCTTTCTATACAGGAAGCAAGAGCATGTTCTCATCAAGCGAGAGTTCCAGCTCTGGTCTTAGTGGTAGCAAGCTCCTTCTAACTGATAGCCCGTATTTAGACCACCACTCATCTTCTAGTAATAACTGGCCATATTCAAGGGCTTTCTGACAAGAAGCTCGTAGGCGAGACGTAAGTTTACGCGAATTTTAGTGAGGTAGTCTCGCTTAGAAGGCGATTTTAAAATCAATGGGGCTTGATTAAACTCTTTACATAAAGTCAGTTTTGGCATGATATCTGTGATTCTGCGCCCTTTTTATTGGAACATAAAGTTCCATTTTAATTTCGGAAACGTAACGTCCTAGAGCCTCTGGACTTACTTGGTCCAAAAGTTTTATTACAGTAGATAGTTTTCTAGAACATTAGGTACTGAAGAGATGTGAAGATTTTGACAGATACAAAAGTGTATCTATATCAATCAGTCTTTTTTTTGCAATCTCAAGCGACTTATAACAACATAAGCTGAATCTTTAATTGAAGCGCAAACAGAAACAAAAATCTTACAGGTTTTAGACTGTTAGCAAAAGGCCATATAAATCAAAATGATTGTTTCAACTTCTTAATGTCGCAATCCATAAAAAATTTTTTTTGGTAAGTACAGCAGTAAATTATAATCAATTTATCAATGCAAAATATTATGTAACTTTTAAATAGTACAGTGGCAAAATTATTGCCCCGTACCTACTTCATTCTGGGCCACAGGCCTGGGCATTTGCTCAGGGGGGGTTAGCACGGCCTACTGTGACATAGCTCACACATTTTATATGACTAAACTAAAAAGTGTGAGACTCAACTAAATAAAAATGTGGGACTCCAGCCATGTCACAAGGCCATGCTCGCCCCGCTGGTCTTTGAGTTTTTTATAAGAAAGAGGCTTTTTCAAAATTTGCAATTGGATGGCAGAATTTGTCTCCTAATTGCAAAAATAATTTTAGTACCTATTCTATTTAATTGATTGAAGACTGTGCTTCAAAGTACCTCCCAAAGCTTGTCTATTTCTAGCTTCATAGTTGGTAAGGAGCTATTTATTTTTTAGTTATACTATCGACATTTATGTCGTTTGAGGCGGTGCTTTTGAACTAATGTTAAGTAGGTATGATGTTTCCTCATTTATCTCAGAATTCTTCAATGGATATTTTTTATAGTTGGGTCATCATGATCTGCCTAGCCTCTTCCCAACTATGTTGGCATTAGCTTCCAGTCTAACCGGATGCAGCTGAATACCAGTATTTTACATGGAGTTACTGACTGTTACGTTGACTGTTTTGTCAAAAACGAAAGTAATGATTGTAATAATTATTCCACACATTAATACCCATACCTATGAAATTCCATGAATACCTGCATTCATAGATTCATGACACAAATTCATTAGCACTTCCTCGAAATAAAGAAATTAGTTGTAATCTCCTATTTTTAAGAGCATTCATAATAAAGAATGTGTAATTGTGATGTGATGATATTATTGTTTATCATGAACGTTTGGATGGAAATTTTATATGTTTATACATTTTGTATTAAAACAATAAGTAAATGAAATTTTTGTGTTTTAATTTCGGTATTTTATGCATAGATAGAAAACTACACACAGAACAAGTCACCAATTGACTCTGGACTACCTAACTGAATTGGTGACTAGCATTTTAGACATCGCGTCAGGTCACGGGAACAATCTGCGACTCCCGCATTCCACTTAAACTTAAGGGAAAGTATATAAAAACCATTGGGTTAGAGCTGCGGTCTTGTATGGATCAGAATGTTGGGCCACAAAAGGGATGAATGAAAGGCAATTGCATGCAGCTGAGATGAGAATGTTTAGAGGGATGTGTTACACGATTGGATAGAATAAGAAATGAGTAGGTACATAAGAGGAAGTATGGAAGTACGGGACATGTTGCGCCGACCCCAAATAAATTGGGATAAGGGCAGGAGAATGATGATTAATTTAGACATCGCGTCGTCAACGTTCTGGTTAGTTCTTTGTGTGTGGCGAAGTAGCAATATGAGTTTATGGCCTGATAAATTGAATCATTTCACATTGTGAAATATATTGAGTAAGTATTGAATTATTGCATAGTTCAGAAGAATAGAAACAAGCATTTTTGCTTTAGAAAATTTCATTATTATAAAAAAGCTACACGTGTAAATTACATATTACAAGTTTATATTAGTTCACAAGTACAGTGTATATTTATACTTTTACTCGTGATTTTGTTTATCAAAAAATTCTTTGTAAGTTACAACTTGTAGAAAATCATAGCAAATCCTGAGAGTGTCCAGCGACTCTCTATTCCGTCCTCAGACCAATGTTGGTCTGAGATTCCGTCTTACAAGTGTCTTGCTTAGTACCTACTGCAACCAATTTTTAATTCGATTTTCTAGTGGTCAATAGAGAGAGATGACCTGATGCCCGTGTCCCAGCAGTGGGAACATAAGGCTGATTATGAATATGGAGATAGCTATGAATTTAACGAAAAATTAACATTTCTTGTGCACGTGTATGCTAGTAACTTATATAAACAGGGCACTGGTCTAAGT
Organism: Lithophane semibrunnea; assembly: GCA_947363905.1. Taxonomy (NCBI): domain Eukaryota; kingdom Metazoa; phylum Arthropoda; class Insecta; order Lepidoptera; family Noctuidae; genus Lithophane; species Lithophane semibrunnea. Next base: position 6,069,457 of record OX376198.1, read on the forward strand.
ACTTACCCGCATTCCAGCAAACATATCTTTCCCTGTCTGAATAGGTAATGAAACATTAGTAGTAGTACAACAACAGTATCTTGATTTTACAAATATGATACATAATACTCTGCAAAAAAACAGTTTATTAGCTCAACGACATCGACAACGAGCTGAGATGTTCAAAAATTCCGCCATCCATTTTGTATTGACACTGACATTGACATAACTGTCACCACAGAGAACATCAACTGATAAAGCTCTATAGAATTATTGTGGTATCCCCAAATGGCCTTTTGATTTTTTCGAGATATTTCTTATTTTTCTGAGAGTTATTTCTTGCTTTCGACAACTATTAATTACTAATAATAATGATCGGTGATGAGACCTTGAAGCGTGGTTATTTGTTTAGTTCTTTGAAATAATTTGGAATACCTACAAAATAACCTTGTCATACTGGCCACACCCAAAAAATTCTATTGTCTATGGTTTTAGTGATGCGCTCAATGGTGTATGACTTTTTTCATGGACAACTAAAATATTTCAACAAAAGTGAACATAATGCAATTTTTTAATGGTTTTACTTCTGGTTCAATTTCCCTCAAAATCATCTCTTTTGTAATGTTTGAAAGCATAGACAAAAATTAATGATGGACGTCACTTGATAAACTTGTAGATGATGTCATACTCGTCAAAGAGTAGTAAAAAATTCGGAGCGCAAGTAGACAAGACAAACTATCTTTCCCTGTTCCCGTAAAATGCCTAAACACTAAAAACAAGATTATCCAGTAATTCTAAAATAAGTGTTTTGAGAAAAACTAGCACTCAAGAATAACGACAGAAGGATAATAATCCTGCCAGATTGTATAATTGGATACAAAAATGAATACTTACCATAATTTGATCATCTGTGTATGTTTGTAGAGCAGATTGTTTTGAATACAAAAAAAGGAATTCTAATGAAAAGTTAACTTTATTATATAAACCAGCTACTTAACTAGCTAGCGGAAAATTTCACAAAAAAAATCTTAATGGAGCCGAAGACGCACATTATACCTCCCTATACGAAATTATGTGCTACGACCGAACCGAACCTGTCTGTCACAAACTTACAAACAAAAAATTTTTTTTAGTTACCCAATGTTATCCAGCGCACCAAATCAGTTCAACTAGCAGCACATAAAAGCAATCAAGATCAACACCATTTGCTGAGAAGATGTGCAGTTAAAAATCACTGTATGTGTCTATCTTCTATCTTTTAAAACGTGATCATCTGAACTAAAATGAATCTGTTTTATTTATTTTGAAAACTTGTTGATCATTGTCGCATCTGTTATTTACTTGTCTATGAGATGAGCGGCGCGAAGGTGGATGCTTTCGCGGTCGGTCTTTCGCTTCGCCTTCGATGCCGTGTTCGTACTCGCAGTCACGGATGATATTCCAACAAATTCTACATGAATAGCGATTATTTATAAAATCGAAATCACAAGTGTTATGTTATCTATTCAGCAAGTCGGTTTGAAGACTGTTTATCGAGTGTATGTGCTGTGGGTTTGAATTGGGTACGATTGGCTACGGTCCCGCATCCAAAGTGATATTTTGTGTGTGCCGACAATTTATGTGTATAACCGGGCTGAATAAGCATTCCTGGACCTATAAAAGAAGGTATGTAGAAGAGTTATTTCATAAAACTGATTAGATTCTGTTTTGAAAGTAGTGGGTCGATGTCATCACGAGCCCAAATTTAGGATTGGTCTGTGCTGTGCACTTTGCTCTTTTTTTTTGGTACCTTAGTACCTTCTTTACCGAGCTTTTACGTAGACAATTTATTGCTAATTACTGTAGTAGACGTTCTTAATTTGAAAATTTGGGGCTTGGTTTCTTTCTCTAATTGCTTTCAATTGGCTTAAGTAGTCGTACTTTAGTACCGGTATCTCGTTTCATTTGGAACTTGGGTAACGCCTTGAAAGAGTCGCCGCTTGTACCCGCCAAAGCTGTCAAGGTACTTGGAAGACTTGTTTAAATAAAGGGTGCTTAGAGTAACATGTGAGATGTCCAAAATAATTAAATGTGTTTTACAAATATAGGGTATTTGGTTTTTGTTAAATTCCTTAGGGTACATGCATAATAACTATGCACTATTACAAAACTCAGAAAAAGAAGACATCTCTCTGACAAAGTTATTTGTTAAGACAGGTTAGATACTTAATTCAAGTTGAATCTAGGTATCACTTGGCACTAAATAAGCACTTGTCTTATTGGAAGTTTAATTGCGACAATAAAGAATATTATCAACATTTTATCTCAGAGAATTAAATGTTCTAAAAGTGCCTAAATATCTTATCATGTACTGGATAGAATCAGAAGATAGCTGTATTCAGTTATTTGTTTAAATATGTTGTTGCACTGTTCCCAACACAAAATGTACAAAGCTACAAAAGATGGACAAATCAGATAATAATAAAAGTGGATAATACTGCTTGCTCATAGTATTTTTAAAACATACTTTCTTTTATAACTTCTAACATATTTTATAAATGAATTTAAAAAGTGACACATTGATTTATACCTATTCAACTAATTCTAGTCTCAACAATAATAAAAATAAACACCATGCTTGTCAGATTTCACTCGAAAGTAGGCATTACATAGTTAGGCAGTTACTATCTTGGTTGCCAAGGAGGCCTAGCACTTTTATTGGCCGAAATTACAATTTTTTTTTGGCTTTTACTAAGTATTGCTAAGTATTGCTAAGCTTGGGCACTGAACATGAGAGCATGAAAACCTACCTACCTTACTGCACTCATGATTGAGTAAAAGCTAATATCTTATTTATAACCTATATTGACCCATTGCTGAACAAAGGTCTCATATCTCACAATATTGTTGACTCTCACCAGTAATTATCGTAGATGTTTGACTAGTCTGTTTATACTGTCTCTGTTTTTGTGCGAGTGCTACCCCCAAATTCTTCCAATTACTCCTTTCCTGTGCACCCTGCAGCCTGATTATTTATTTTATTTATTTATAGCCTTATTTCAGGGTGATTGTTGGACAAATACAAAATGTTTAATATCAGTTCTGAGTGTCTGTGTGCTCTTTGGCAAAGTCCTCCTCCAACCCCCTCCGTTTCTCCCTGTTCCTTGCCGATCTAGTCCATGTCTTTCCAGCCATCCTTACCAAGACATCTTGCCATATTTTCAAGGGTTTTCCTCTTGTTTCAGCGTATTTATAAGTAACTTCTTAATTACTTAGTTAAATAAATAAAATATTACTTGTTACATAATCATGTGTTATAATTATAAAGACTATAGTTAGTAAACAGGTGAAGTGTACAAGTAATTATTTATCTTGCTCAGCCATTATGTTATCAGTGAGGCAATGCAAGCGGGGCGTGACTGTATGTGTTACTAAGCATTGAAATATTTACTATTGAGTACCGCTCCCTTGATTATGCGTTTGTGTTAGGTTTCTATTAATAATAATATGGATCAATAATTCTATATTAACACAGTAATTAAAACTAATTACTTGTATTAAAATAATTGGGAACTACACTAACCGTAACAAGAGATTAATAAAATGATAACGCAGTACGGCTTTGTTGTATTTGTGTGAATATTCAAAAGCATTTTGTTAAATTTAACATGCAAAATTAATTATTTTGAATTATATTTGCACATATTATTTTTGCTACATTGTTTTTACATTAAGTAAGTAATTTTTTCCTCTTACATCTATGACTGTAGACATAAAAATCATAATTAATTGTCACTGCTTGCTCATAGATTGGAAATTGGTCAGTAAAATTACTTGAGCAACCATTGTGATTCTTCAAGGTTGGCTGTCAAGAGCAGTATTATAGGTGTTTACAAAGTAAACATTACCTTGTAATGCATTGCTCATCATCTGGCAAAAAGAACCAAACAGCATTTTTAAGGCAAGTTTTGTATGAGAACACAGGAATGAAGGGTGATGCACCCTGTGAAGAGAGCAAATTGCCTCCAGCTGTGTGATTCAACAGAACTTTGATCTTCAAAGCCAGCTGAAAACTAAGAACTTTTATTCAGTGTCAGGCAGCATGTCTAACTGATAGTTGATAGATAGTGCATCCCAAAATGTTGCTTTGGTGTTTGTTGGTGTTATTGTAATATACACCAACATCTGTTTTCTGTTTTGACATAATTATACCAAAGCCAGATTCAGCAAGTATACAACTACAATTTATTTCCAAACTCATCACTTAGTGAAAACATTATGTTGGTAATTCATTCAAAGGGGAATAATATGTAATGTAACATCTTTGATAAACAATTAACTGATAGTCTGATACATCTGTTGTGAAATGTCTGTCCTTGCAGCCATATGCTTAGTGTAAAACGCATTTATGTGCTGAGTGGAATTTTCTACACATGATGGTTCAAATGTAGAACACAGAGTCTTAACTCTTTATCAATCCAATCTAAACCCTATTTTGGTCACAGATTTTGGTTAGGTTATTTTTTTTTAAATCTCTTAACGCGAAATGTGCTGTTGTTTGGAACTAGCATTGCAGTCTCTGAACCATATGACTAATCTTCCGAAAGACGACTTTCTGATTTTTTCACAATATTTTTTTGGTCAGGGTCTTGATGCCTATCGGTTACGCTAGCCACAGTCGGTCCGTAGACGGGTAATCCAACCATTTCATAATGAAACCCCATTGCCTCAGACAGCAAGTAAAGCCATCGGTTTCTGCTGGCATTCGTAGATCGTAGATCTTTGTCTTTGGCAGTCGTAACGAATTAGTTAGAAACCCGAAACTCTTAAACGAATCCTATCGAGGTGTATCCTGCGGAACTTTTTGGACGTCAAGGGAACATAAAGTCCTCTCTTTATCCATCAACGTTAAAACCTCCCAAGCCATTAGTCCGATTGTGACAAAGCCAGAAATGGGCCAGTAACACAATAGGAAGTTTAACTGAAGACGTCGAAAATATCGAAGATAGATCTTATTTCGTCAACAGCAACACCTTATCCAATTTCAGATACTTATATTCATGTTTTCATACAAAACGTGCCTCCCACAGTTTTCAGTTAAGGCACGTCTCGCGAGTCCTCAGTTACATCAGCATCAACATTGTAATATTGTAGGTAGGTATCACAAATATTACAATGCCATTCACATCGTTTGTGTAGATTTGAGATAGGTACTTGGATCGCTGTTTTCAATGTAAACGTCCATTGATATACCTGCTTCTCAAAATTAACAAAGTAGGTAATGACGATCCATATCGAATCGAGTTAAAACCCAAAACATAGGTAAGTAGTAAGGCTAAGCAAAATATCGTTGCATAAAGAGATTTCAACTATTCCCAACCCCTAAACATGGTTTCAAATTCGATGCGTGTATAATCTTACACTAATTTTCAATGTTGATGATGATTAAATGAAAGACTCCCACGACTTCCCAGACGAAAAAAAGTCTTCCTACCAAAATAATACCTTAACTAGTATAGTATCGACGTGTCCCGGAAAAAAACTGGCATGTCAAATGTCAATGTCCCAGTTCAGAAATCGGAATGAGTCAAAACATGACGATTCAAGTACAAGGATTTCTTATTCCACCCAATTAATCGCCATTGTCCTCGGTGGCAAATTCATCCCTTAATTTCATAAGAAATTTCCTGTCGGCAACTTCAGGGGGTAACGGGGTTTGCGTGGCGCGTCCCACAAGGTCGGTCTGCCACTCTGCGAGTGGGAGGGGGAGCCAGTGTTCCCATCTTCTTGACACAGATTTGCTCAAAAAATTGTCTGAACAACAAAAAATATTGGAACTGAGTGAATATTTTGAGATCGTCCAAAACGATCAGCAGATCTGATATTTTTTAATGATTTGATTATTGTGTCCAAATAAACGTTATTCTTTCTTTCTTTCAAACTTCATTGTAGATCAAGATTCTAACTCCTCTAACGAATTTACCAATATAAAAGTCTATTTGATTCCCCATTATAAAGGGTGTATTACACAGGGGTGGTAAGCTGGCGGGGAGGGGCGAGCGTGCACTAGGGATATGCGGCCCGCCGGCGCCAGGAGTTGGATCGATATTCCGTCCACAGCTCACTCTGTTGAGTTGGAGTCGCGACGCGCTTGTGTGCTGTGCCGTTCCCCAAGTTCCGTGCTCGTGTGTTCGTACCTTTAGAATTTTATAGAACCTCAGTGTTGTGGTGGATTTATACGTTTGGACAAACGTACGGAGATGAGATAGTCCTCGCTAGCTATTGGTATGTGTATTTGCGAATTTTAATGAATGAGGCCGCCGTTCCATTTAGGGTTACAGGTTTCCGGTGTTTAGTGCTTGTTAGAAGATCAATAGTGAGGTTTACGTGGTGATGTCACTTTTACGTGTTTTAAGGATATTGATTAAAATGTTTTGCATCGTTTTGTTCTGATATTTGATACAGACATTTTGCACCACAATCTATAGACATTGCTTCGTGTTTGTTTTTATCGGTAATACGAAAAGATATCGATAACCTATTACATTTTCTTCAAGAAAATACAAGTTTGATTACGCATATTTCTTTTACTTTAGGCAAAGTAATCAAGTGTTACATAGCCGAAACAGGCCTAGCTGTTCTAAATACTTACACAACTTGGCAAAAACTATGAGTAACAGTTATGCTGTCGTTGCCAGTAATAGTAGAAGAAGAAATTGTATTTTATTCCAGGCATAAACCACTAGACAAGATTGCTTACATCCTAGCATAAAATGTCTTGACCTATTTAATTTCCCAGTCCGTCTAGGGACCCCAAGTAGCTGACTGCGGCAATAATTGTCGCCCACAGTCTGTTAATTAGTCTTTCAACCTCTTGACCTGTTCCTTGAAGCATGCATTTAAGAATTTGGTCGTCGTTTTATCTAGACGGAGATTCCAGACGGAATTCACCGGGTGCGTTCAGAAATCTGTCGTTATTTGCAGAGCGGTTGCGCCCCGCCCCCTGCCGTCATCGAGGTCACTCGCGCAGACGTACTGAATCAACTGTCCGATACTGGTTAATGTTAGGAATATAATCTATCGCTGTACGTGGCTGTATCTACTGTTTATCAAACTCAAAATATTTTTTGATCGTTTACCTGTCTGATATCTTTTGGCAAGAATTTAAACACATTGCGCTGTGACTCTGTGACGTTATTCCCCGTGCTTTGCAAAGGTGTGTCGAATTTTCAGCGGAATTCCCGTATCTTATGCGACATTTCAGAATATTCTTCATGGTCTTGGATAAAGTCTTATAAGATAACCCTAGCACTATAGCGGTCACAATGTTACATATTATGATATCATACATACATGAGAACATTAATTTATCGTGTTTGTTATGATGTCATTGCTAACTCAAACGTTTGGGTGAACATTTCTGGAGATGTATTTTAAGAACTTAAAAAGAATATGATAAAAATACTTGAGTTATCTTTGCCACGCCCTTCTCTTGTGAAGCGACACAAAAACAGTTTTCTAGGGACCCCGCAATGACTCAGTAGACGAGGAATGCTTGCCATGATAATAGAGAAATGACTGCGGTTGACTACCTACATTACATCTGCTAATGACAAAAACTAATAGGTGAGATCATAGTCGACCGCACATTCAGTGACCATTTATCGGCACATTTTAAGTTCACTTTTTACTCTGAATTTTTCGTCATAGTTTATTGATGTTTGGTCCAACCTGTGGGCGGCGGCCATCTAAATTTGCACGATGATCGGTCAATTCGCCACAAAATGTAGTTTACTTCGCACACTTTATAAAAAGCAAATTTTATCTACACTATGATTAGCATAAGTACGGTAATGATAAATTGCCGACATTAATGTTTATCTCGACTTATCTGCAAAATTCTGATATCTATAGAAATTTTTGATCGAAGTTGCAGTTTACGGTTCAATTCTTATTTGACCTTTTTGCAATTAAATTGCGCAAAAGTGCTTTACCGGTTTCCAAGGATAAGACGTTGTTGGTGTGTACTTTTATTTCGTTTGTTTTATCACTTCAAGCGGCGCATACAGTTATCTCCCCCATTCTGTTATATGACCTTCCAATTGACCCAAAAACGTACCATCTTTGTGACATAATGGGTGAACAAATTATTTGGAGATGTTATTAATAACTTCACAAATGAAGGAGTAGGTAATTGATCGACCAGAGAAAACAATAATGAAGACATTATATCTATCGCTGATTGCTAAAAAGTTAATAATTGCTTTTTATAGGTGGTTTAGGAACTTCTGCTACTTTTGCTACCATATTGAACCAAGCATTCAAATCTACATTGCCAAAAAAAAGGGAAGATTTCTAATCAATTAAATATATCGAAATAAAGCAAAGTTCTATAGGTAATCTAAGCCAACTACTATTTGTTTACTGGTAAGTAAGTCTCAGCTTCTGATGACATAATAAACCTTGAACGTGACAGAAATATTGTGAGTATTTATGAGTCACCAATAATGACAGTCATTAAATGCGTTTTAAAAATCAGAAGACATCATCGATCATAGTTATGATCACGATAAATAAGAGTTACACCTTCAGAACGTTTCCCGAACACAAAGCTACGGCTTCCGAGGAATCCAACAGCACTTTTTATAGAAATCTATATTTAGAGAGTTATGGCCAGTACGTTTAGAATCGAGCCGTGAACTACTGGACAAAGGTATCCGTTGATCCGCAAACACTTTAGAAATACTTTACAATCCATGACGAATTCATTTTTTTGTGGAGAAAGATCGATAAGCGAATTCCAAAGCTTAGAAACTATGCTACACTTGAATCATTTTCAAGGAGTAGATTAGTTAATATGATTCGGTATTTCCCCTTAGAATTGAGTACTACAACCATAAAAAAAGCTATAAAATTCTAGGAAAAATATGGTAGTTAATAATTACTACCACAAGCTAGTTGCTTTAATGTAGATACTATATTATTGTAAGCTTAATAATTGATCGTAAGCTAATTGCAGAATTTACCAAATATGAGTTCTATATTCCCATAGTAATTGTAATGGTCTCTGGGGTTAACCAAATTCTTTTACCATCAGCATACTCGTAAGACTACTAAACTAAGTTTTCGAAACGTGCCCCAGTCTTGCGACAACAAAATTGTTAAAAATTCCCTTCCCTTCACATCTGATTGCATCTCAACCGAAATTACAAACGTTCGAAGTCCGAGGCCCTTTCACGCTTGAGTACCAAAAGGCGTTAATGCTACTAACAAAAGGGGCACGCTACCACTGGCTTTCTAGTTTCTACTCTTTCTGTCAACAGTGCTCATTGTGCTTGCTTCTTTGTTTATTATTTCATTCGACTCGGTTTGATGTTTATTACTACCGAAGAATTTGACGTGATAATACTACTTTTTACGTACATTTCTGTTTGTAATTTTTGTCTCAATATTTGCATCTGTTTCTACTAAATCGGAAAGATCCTCGCTTTGCTTGTTTAAATCTTGAGTTTTATTTATGTATGCTACATCTAAATTAATATCTCATGATTCAGCAAACTGATTTTAATAAAGATCTTTATATTATATTTTTAAAGTAAGACATTCAAGCAATTGAAAATCGCGTTTAATATTCCGGCAGTAGAGTCCTGAGTCCCGCTCTACCGGGGTCGTTGACCTCGAATCCAGTCCATGTCTTGCACTCGCCGACTCACGTAACAACCGCTTTCTGAACATACGTACACATAACGCTAGTACAAGTATGTGTTGCATGTGCTACCCAAAGAGCTGCGTAAACTTCCCCACCGACAAGTTTATTTCAATAATATTCCCTTTGTTACGCAATCAGGTTATCTGGTCTTGTCTAATCATTCATTTTAGAATCAAGAGGTTGGTAAACTGTAGATTAACATACAATCCCAATCGATTTTGCGCTTGCGTGGCTCAATAAATCGATGCTCAATAAACCGTAAACAGCAAAATTTAAAAGCCTAGCTAGTGATAGCACGGAAGAAATAGCTCATAGAAATGTTATTTTGCAGTTGGCGATCAGAATCAGATATGGGTACTTCAAATCTTACCGGTAAAACCGGTTAAACTATACTCAGTTGACGGCTTGCCAATCTGTTCTGTACATTAACTTGGTAGGTTTCTAATTTCAGTTTATTATTACTGCAAATAATAATGTTGTCCCATTATTACTCCTATATTTCTGCGGCAGTTACTAGTGTCTTTATCGGTAATACCTACCGTTATCTGTACATCGTCAATCGTCATGTATGGTATGTCCCTTGCAGTGAGAGCGGAAAGTGTCCATTGCTTTCAACTATGGACGTTTTCTTTGCCTACCTACCTTCTTCATTTTATTTCATTTATTTATTTTGTGAAACATAGGTGATTACTGATTACAGATGTTTTCAAATATAATTGTATATTGCACAAACCATGTCCTGCCGATAGGCATACAAATTTAGATTAGTATGAACATTGTCAAAGTTACACAAGGATGTCAAATTATACAATTTGTCATATTATTATAGGGAAAATGTCATGAAAATAGGAAAAGATAAAAATACATAACGTACCTAGTACCTCCTCTTGTACCTTGGTTACGTGGTTGTAGTTTATAATTTGATCAAATTAATTTTAAAATCGCTAACATTGTTACGGATACCTAGTAAGATAATGTAACTGCTGTATGTGTAACTGTTTAGGTACGCATAAAAAACATCGAAATGTCATGAAAATTGAATGGAGTACTTGATTCACCGGAACAATCTGCCGGTTGTTGAACATCAATTTGAAGCAATCAATTCGGATTGTTAACCAAGTCCTGCTCTTCAGATACGTAATACATTATAACATAGTCATGAATGGACTGTGATGTAACATATTTTGATATGAAAAATACTATCTAACCACAATTTGAACCATTGAAATATTAAGAAAACTACAGGAGAAAATATAAAATTCATAAACGATTATGCCATATATAGCAACGTAAACTATTGATATTGACGTAGGTTGGTGTTGTTTATTCAGAAAATATTCACAAAGTCAAGGTTAGCCAAGGTAATATTACATTAGGCATGCTCTGAAACTGAAGTCAGTGAATTCTCCATGTTAACGGTTGCGTTTAAAATGTTTTATGGTTATGGTGCATTGTGTTGTTTTAACGTTAATTATTCTGCGTTGCATCACTCATCATCACCATTTTAAATATCGCAGCGAGGCCAGTGTTTTACATAGATGGAGAACTTGCAGTTATGAACGCAAGCTTTATTTTGCTGAGACAATGGAAGTATTCATTATTCCCAGCTTTCAACTTCCTTCTCGGAATTGCAAGCGTTGAAACGAGCTTGACCCACATTGATATTATCTACTTAAATTTTTCGTATCATATTTTTTATAATATTGAAGAGCTTAGCTGAAGAACGAACGGCATAAAGAGTAGAAGAGGAGGACTACATCCTCTTCTTTATTAAGCGTGATTTATTATTTAGGTCAAGTTTCATAAATTGTAAAGCCTGCAAATTGCAGTGAAGGGAATCTCAAAGACATTAAAACCAAGAATTGTTATGTACAAACAGGTCATCAAGAGATCTTAATAACACAAAGTGTAACGGTACTGCGGCTTACACTTCACTAATACTTTCGACAGCCAAAAGATAAAATCATTTTTATTACTGGCTGTCATATCCTCAAGTATTTCTCGCCACAGCATATTTTTGGACGCTGTGTGCCAAGATTAAGCAATTCCTTTGACCGTTTGTATAGACGATGTTGTGTATTGACTACAGATTTCTCTACCGGTATATGAATATTATGGAAAGTGTGTTCACGTGCATTTGCACAAAGAATTTCATTGCAGAGTCATGGCTTGTGAATAATTCATAGTGCATTATTAACACGAACGAACGGCTACCATACAATGGTTACCTATTTTCTTTTCTCAGAATGGATATAAGTGCCGTTGATTCTAATGATGCGACTGTTTGCAATGCTTGCTAAGGAATCTTAACAGTGGATTAATTTACCCTAATTGTCGTTAAAATGACTGGACCAACGCACAATATTGAACGTGCATGCAGCTGAGATAAGAGCGGACAGTTTATATGAGTATAGAGCTTGAGCATAATATAGAGTTAGAAAGATTGAAACGTAACAATTTAACGCATGGACAGCAAAAGAGGAATGAAGATCCTGTTAATAGAAACTATTAGGTAATATGAAAACAGTTAAGATTTGAGGCAAATCAAAGAAAAACGAAGTGAATTATGTAGAAGATAAAAAAGTGTAGAAATAAGTGCTAAATGCTGAAATGATTCAAGCTGGAATAAATTGCTACATTAAGAAAGAACAAATGCTAGAAATGAGGCTGTCTAGTACACTCGTTTGTTTTCTTAGTTAGTTACGAGTAACTCTATTAGAAGATAGAGTTCCTCGTAACTCGATACTTACATGATTGCCCGAAGTCTGAGCCCCGGGCTGTCCATTTGTTAAATTAATATTGATTGGTCAACAATCAGCTATAGATTAGATTTCTTTTCCAATTTATGATACTGACATTCCTATACGTAATAGCACTACCACCATATATAAATAATAAAGAATACGATATGGGTTTTGGCAAGGTATCAAGACTATGATTTGGGATTTCAGGCATTTTCCAACGATCATCTTTTTATATTAACCTTTTTTTCTTTGGATGATGCGATCTTGGGATAAAGCAACATTTCCATCACAATTGCTCCTTATTTCGTCCATTTTGTCTCGTAAAATAAACTAATATAGCCCAAGATAATATCCAAGTTGCTGATTCTGCCGTCTGTTTATAATTTTTATGGCGGCTGCGAGTTATATTGACCTAAATAGGCGATAGCGTCATCGCACCACCGAGGCTAACCTCTTGTGCATGTAGGCGTGGCAACTGCATATTGCGCCGCCTGTTAAAAGAAAGATGAAAAATAATAAAGAACTTAAGAATATTATGATAGAGTTCATAATTAAGCAAGCTTTGAACGTAGTATGTTTCAAACTTGCTGCTTAACCGCTTCTTTTCTCACAGTGCTTTGACTTATTGTGCTGTAGCCGTATCGCGTGTTATATTCCTAGTGGTGGGTTCAATTGTAGATGGTAGCGTGCAGTGCATGTGTTGGTATAAAACCGGTTGGTCGCGCACAAACAACAGAGTCGGCCTTCGCTACAGTTGCCGATGCCCGGGGTGACGTCACCACGCTTATGTCATACCATTACCGACTATGATTGTATGCTAGCCAAATTGACCTGCAAAACTTAACACGTATCTATGTGAAACATTCTATCAAGAAGGACTGCTTCATTGCCAATAATACTTACCCACGTCAGAAATAAAGATAATTTCGACCGTCAAACATTCTCATCGATTTAACGATGATTCGTTCTGCATGACTATACTTCTGACGCCAAAAGGTTTATTTAGAACAATGGGTACGCAATATCGGTCAGTCTAGTCGGATGCGTTAGTAATACCGATTGTTTAACGTCACGAATTAGGTCTGTTTACAGCACATTTCATTGACTGTACCTATCAACATTCTTGATCATGTGATCAATAGGCTGATCAGACTATATTATTATAGTATTGCACCATAGCTTGTCACTTGATACGAAGAAGCACTGTAAGTCATCATTGGGTTCAAATTATTTGACGGGTAATTTAAGAAGTTTTTAATGAAGCCCTTCAGTTAGTCGTTAGTCGAACATGGCTTGTTTTACCCGCTACAAAAAAACAAGAAACAGTTAATAATAAAACTCCAAATTTGTATACACCTGGGAGTGAGACCTGGTCTGTAATCCAAATGACGTTGGTATTACACAGAATACATTCGTGGTTGACAACTGACAAATGAGCCGCATCCTACTCTACAAAGTTCAGTGGCGACTCCCACGCACTCATTGACTCCTATCTTACCAGAGGTGATGGTGCAACCATAATAGTGACAAAACTTTGTCATAGTGAATTGTTAGATTGGACCCTTGATAAAGTAAATGCTGGTTGCTGGCCTGGTTTTAAAATCAATTTGATATGTAACTGACGTGAAATCTGTGCGTTGTCCAAATCGCTTATCCATTATTTTGAACATAAACGTGATGACCAGAGCATAAAACTCTGAAATCATTGGCCCCGATCCCTCGATTCGACCAATCCAAAGTTTCTAAACACGCGAAGTCTAAAAATAAGCAGCAATTTCGTATAGCCGATCTATCTACAGATACGTGCTTTCCAATGTCCGGTCAGTGACGTTTGGGCGAATTGCCGCGCCACTCGCCACCCCTGTTTGGGCCATCCCAGTCCTGAGGGATCGATTTTTGCACCTAATACGATGGTCTATACTTGTGTTCTATTTACCTGGCCTTCGATGTGTTTACGCATTACTATGATTGGACTTATTTCCCTTCGACATCAACTTTAGATGTTTTTCAACAGTCGAAATGTTTTGTTAACTATTTTTAGATTCTCGATTCCGATTTCATTACTCAAATTAGCAATCTGATTCATGAACAATTAAACATTTCTCTAGTGGAATCTGGTTCAGGTACTATGATGGTGTGGACCGGATATCCTTTTGTTTCTGCTGCGTAGTCATGTTTCGTGTCAGTGATGGTTTTGTTGTTTATTATTTAGAACTGTACGGTTGTGGCTCGCGTAGGAGGGGGAACGTTTTCACATGAGGGAGCGTTTTGATTACGACACCTAATTAGCCGTGAGGTCGTGAACGGCCAGGCGTAGCGTTACTAGCGTGGCTTATGCTTTAAAAATGTATATATTCATTTAAAATTAACTCATTAAATAACACTGTCTAAAACTTTGATACCGCTGAGCTCAGTTCCAACAACGCTTATGGATATTGTCACTTTGCAAACATGACGTTACCTAAAAAGCAGTACAGGTTGCAGTCAACTTTACTTGTATGGCAAATTAACAGGTACTGAACGCGCACTGTGTATGCAATCTTGAAATAAAAAATGTGTACAAGGTAGAGAGACACTGCTACTTTAGTTTTGGGAACTTCGCTATATTGTTGCGACTCTTTTGGCTATTTTAAAAAATACTGCAAAAATAATAAGTATATGTAGGTATATATTTTTATAATTCATTAGTTAGCAGAGTTGTGAGTGTAACTCACGCGACTCGGCTTCGGGCGCGGTTCTATATTTGGGTTAATGGATTCGTCCGCGTACTGCCACCAGCATGGGAAGTGCCTGTTAGCTGGTCCGTCCGCTTTACCGGTTCCAGGCCGCATGATCAAGACCTACTTTACCTTTGAGGAAAATTGCAAACACCTGAATTTTGAAATACGTTCCCAGCCCAAATTTTTTTTTTGCCTTATTTTCAAAGTTTCGGTTCTGTCGTCTGAATGTATTATATACAATTACTTTTTTTATAAGATCTGCCCATTCCACAAACTTATAGACAAACACATGTTGTGTGTCTTCAGATTGTTTCCCAGTGCCGCATACGCATACGTGTTTTTGTTTCGGCGAATAGTTGAGTTCATCTTGAGTCCACTTTTGCTGAGTTAATGGCTCTAAATTTAGAGGCAGTCGTGATGTCAGCACACATCCGAAGCTGGAAAATGTGTCACTGCAGATTTTATTTCATAACTTGTTTACCTTGATGATATTTCGCTATGAGAATATTGATTTAAGACGTTTTAGTACTGTATTTATGTTATTAAAAGCATTATAGCCTAGGTAATATCGTTGTAGTTTGAGACTGTCAAAATTAAAATAACAGTTAGTACCTTCTCAACCTAGTGGCAAATTAAAAAGACTAATGTAACTTTGGAATAAAACTGAAGGTTGATTAAAAAAACAAACAAAAGAGTCGCCTGCGCTGCGGTTAGAAATGCAGTGCAAAGTGGCAGGTTGTACGCGATCCGCAACCGTCCTACTGTGACTGTGACGGACCGTAAATACATCAGTACATAAAAATGTACAGTTATTTCAAGCTACTTGAAAATAGACTTTATTGTGTTCAAAATAAAAGCCACGTTACATGTTAATTTTAACGGGATGGAAATGATAGAAATCGCAACGCTTCCTGCGGTTGTAGAATGGGAAATGAAAATGAATGCACATAATTATGAATGAGTTGTGATTCTGTGTGTGTATTTTGATGGAGAGATTGCTAATACTTGGTTCAGTCGGATTAGTAGTACCTTTTGGTGTTTTATCATTCACTACTTAATAAGTTAAATAAATAATTAACTTGTTAAGTAGATACCGATTTGCATATCTTGATGAACTACTAAGAGGTTTTTGCCACTTTTCCTTATTCGTGGAAAGTATCATTAAGTTATGTAGCCCTCTTTTAATTTCTTCTATTTTTTCTATAAAAAATAATGTGAAAATCATAAGTATCAAGGACATCTTATTAGAAGTCAAGCTTATCTTTTCTTCAAGTTACTCAATTTTTTTCAGAACATTTATCTCGATGATGTTATAATCATTGACATTCTATATTGCCAAGACACTCGCTGAGCCAGTTGTTTCTAGTGCACTAACGGTTTCTCGCTGTTACAACGCTTTACATAATATAAGAGTAAACGTGAAACCGCGTAACGCGAGCAGTACGTAATTACTTGTAAATTGCGTGCCATTTCAGTACTTTTTACTTAGTATGTTAGTGCCTACTTGAGGAAGTCGTAACTTCTAAGATGTTACTGCTAATTTATTAGATGTTGTCGTTACTACAAGTTTCTGAAGTCAGTTTAACAGGTACTAAACTGACGGCTATGAATTTTACCGTACTATTTTATTAGACCGACATTGTGGCTGCTTCAAATGATAAACTAATGTAAATTATAATTCTGTTGTGAAATCTACTAAACGTCGCGTCGCTGCCGGTTGATTTGAACTTCGAGTCGTCAGATCATGAAATACCCAAATACAATAAAAAAGTTGCAGACGTCTAAAAGATGTTCACAAATATTTGCTTTTGATTCAAAAATTCACATCTTATTAGTATCTGTTTCATCTTTTTACATAATGATTGTAACCCGGAGTCTGCTTTTCTGATTCATACTGTTCAACTGTGGGACTTGTCTGGCTTCATAGGAATCTAAAACAGCTCTTAAACGACTTGCAATTTAATGGAAGTCTTTGAGCATGCTATTCCAAACTGACACAGGAATTAGGATATCCGCCGCCCAAAGCGGTTCGTCCACTTATGAATGTATGACGGCACTGCGTGTCCCCTCGCAGTGCAGATTGCGTGTCGTCTAGTCATTTACTAGACGCGGTAAACATTGGGGGAGGATCGATGCCAGTACCTGGGCTATTTGTTACTGTCTTAGTGTCTCGCCATTTCACCACGCTCTTTATGACTCAAGATAAGAAACGCGACAGTATACTTGATTTGATGATTTTTTTTGCAAGTTGATGCGGTAAGTGAACCGCTTGCTTTGGTATAAATTGAGCCCGGATGACTGACTACCAGTCAGCACTTCAACGTGTGATGTTGTGATTTTGGTCATAATGTCACGTTACTACACAAGAGAAAATTTGGGCCTTACTTTGTTTCCGGTTTCGTTAAGTAAGACGACTAATCCTTTTCTATGCTGCAAGCTGCAATCCAATCTAAAGCTATATTACTCAAATCCTCTGTTGACTCTATTCCTAAGTAATTTGCTGTAACGTCCTACGATTTCGACCTTTAGGCTGGGTTGGTAAGCGCGCTATAGTTTAGGTGTGTAGACGAGTTCAAGGGTAGACAACGCCTTAAATCGTCGAGGAACGACTGAATATCAAAGGTTAACATGAATATAGCGTAATATATTCGTTGAAGCCCGTGATTGATGTTTTTTTTAATGTTTTCTGGTTCTGAATGGTTTATTTTAATTTTTGGACAGTCTTTTTCTAATTGTTCATAGGATTAATAAGGTATGTTGAATCTCTGAAAACCCTAGAATCATGCAAATATGAAATCATTTTCTTTGTGTGACTTAATAGCCGCAATTAACGTTGTTCCATGACTGTAATGGCATGCTATGGTGTGCGGTGTGCTATGGTGTATCGACGACGCCATGTCTGCTTGCCGAGGTCATCGACCGCGCCGACTTGCCTATTCGATACACTTGCTTTGTTCGACTTTTGTTGCTTCTTTGATTCGTGCTAGCGTTTAATCTAAGTTTATGTAATGATACCGACACTATCTCGTATCTATAGATAAAACTATTGGTAGAACTTGAATTTGTTTTTTTAGTTTTTATAAGCTCCTCAATTTATACAACTACCTATTTAAAGTCATGTCTAAAACAAGTTTCCAGACAGAAATACATTCAGCGATTCTCGCTGTTGAGTTCCAGCCTCCACTGTGATCGTTGGAATTCAATCATAACCGTTCGTCAATCATGCGCGACACTCGTCTGCTGCTTGTATGGTACAGAATTATTCAATGGATAAATTTCATCCCACACAAATGTTTATGGAACGAGGCGAAAGCGTATCAGGAGTGAGACTAAAGCAAATTAAAAGACAATTTCCAGCATGACAGATCAACAGCTCAGATATGAAGCAGATATATGACTTTTATTTAAGTTAGTGGTCCTGCTGAAGACAACTAATACCATAATAATATTTCGTTGATGAAGAGAAGAGGCATCCATCATGAGTGTGAAAACAATTGCGTGCCAACACCAGTCCTTCCTTTTTAAAAGAGCGGTTTGACTATTGGTCTAATAAAATCATTATGACTAATAAAAGCCGGTTTTCGGCAATGATTGTATGCCGACTGACAAATGACGAAGAAAGATCGCTCAGCCGCCATCTTGAGCAGTTAGTCAATAATGATAAGGTGTTGCCTGCGGGGAAGGTCATTAAAATGCAGTTAACCTGCCGTTGATAATGTACATTGACAAAACCGGTATCTTTTGAGCTGTACGACTTCAAAGTTTTTGTCTTCAATGATTGATATTCCAATTATGCTACATCAACCAAGAAAAACACATTCATACTAAGTTAAGCCTTTAATAGGTTTAAAGTTGATGAGAAAACATGAAGAGGTGTGAACATTTGTATAAATTTTAAACCAGCTGCAGAACTTTGACGTTCTCTCCAACCTTAGCTTTTCCATGTTATCCTTACAATACTCTTTTAGTTTATCCTTGAAGTAAATGCTTCGCATTTAATCGTCCTTATTAACTGTATGTAGGTAAATGGCGTCATGAGAATGGGTGTTAGTTATAAATAGAATGCTAATTATGTAAATAGGACTTCGTGACGGATCCGCTACGTGATGGAAAGTGCGAAACCCTAAGCAGTTATGTTGTAATGGTATATTGTTGTCGATACCCAGTGGTACAACTGTTTAGCTTTTTCTCAGAAATCTTGTACACGTGCTATTTGATGGTCATGCTAAGTTGTAAATATTATGCTTAGTAATTGCAATTTTAAATTAACGATTTAACTTAACTATAGTTTTGGAAACTCTAGCTTTTTAAAAGTTAGCTTTTTATAGCTACGCATACAACTTTATCGTGAATGATATCTCAGCTGTTCATATTTTTTGTAGCACTGAAATACATGTTCTGAATTTTACTTCGGCGTAGTTCAGTACAGTCTGTCTAATTTGGACTGATTATATGACTGTGATAAGACCTTTACGTAGGTATTTACTTTAGTATTTTCGTTCACGTCCCAGAATCTTGACTGATTTCACATGAGATTATGTCTGTGTACCATTGTTTATTCACAGTTGCGTTTATAGCACAAACTTGTGTGAATAAATTGTTGGCTTTGTTTTATGTGTGACGACTTTGAAGTGACGACTGTTTCAAATGCTGTGCTCGTTAGTTTGGGAATGTGATGATGTAAAGAGCCATTGTATCCATTCACAAAATGAGGTTTATTTTATAACAGGGAGATTAGGGGTTTAGTAAACATTAGGAACATGATCCTGATGAATAATCAGTAGGAGAGCTGTTTTTTGATTCATAAAAAGTTCTCAGAAAGCACAATATCAAATTTTAATGATCGACATAGACCGCCATTTTATGTTGCATTAATATTATCCTTGCTCATAATACTCTCTTGAAAGATAAGCATGCCCTCATGATAACACAAGAGGCCTGAGCGTACGTAATTCATGTGGATACAGGCAACGACATAGATTTCTATTGTGGCTGTCAGCTCGACGGACCTTCGTTAACCGAGCCATTATGCGAGAAGGTCAACCTCACTGCCCGACTGAATTATACCCATATTACCAAATAACGTGAACAAATCATTTGACATTGTCAGCTTCACGTTCACGATCATGTATAACACTCGTAAACTTTTAATAGAACGATCAGTCGCCTTTTTATAGCTATCAGTTATTACTCCTATTATCGGCCTTCATTTCATGCCACATTTCTTGACCATTGAACAGTGTATCGCAGCCGTAGGCCGTAGTACATCTACGTTATTTGGACGTCGCGTCGCTATCAACAATTATGACGAATAAAAACTAGAAGCGCTCAAATTATCTTCAATTTGTGAAGGTTAACATCTAATTGTAACCTCAGTGAATTATATCATCCATGAACTACAATTTACAAAGTTGGTGTATGAGGAGGCTATTCACAATCATATACAAGAAATCTGAATTGTTGCGGATTCCGTGGTGGAGCGTAAATGAGTCACAAGTTACGTAACCTCACATTATTGATCCTGTTGTATAACGTCAACGCTTTAATTTCGAAACCTGTTTAGTTGCAAATTCCTCACACTTGTGTGTGCTAAGAGAAGTAACTTCTGAGGACATTAGCTGCACTATGTCATAATTATTGTTCTGTGTCTAAGTAACACATTTTGTGTTTAGGACGTAATACTTACTGCTTTTTATCTAAGGTAGTCTTCTAAACTTGTCGTCTTTATAATGTACCTGCTTGTTTATTTGATCTAATTCAAACAAAATGGCACATCGACTTGGTTCAGCCACTTAGGTGTGGTTATTTATTAGTCTTGAAAGCGGTTATCTAATCTTATCACCAGGACCGGCCGGCAGCGTGATGTCATTTGGAATAACAAAAATATTATAGAACACTCTGTGTCTTTGTATTGTGCTTGCAATTGCGGTGCTTTTGTGAAATCGTGTTTCTATTGGTGGTGGTGACTTTACGGTTATTATTCGGAAAATCCAAGGTTTAATTGATTGTTTCAAATTTGTTTTTTTTTTTCGCTTTTGACAGAAAGCAGAAAACCATAGTTTCAAGGACTGAAAGAAAAAATTATACCGTCCCAAATTTTAATTCCAATTTCAACAGTTGAATTAATGTAATATAAATGGTAGTACTTAAGTTAAATTGGTTGCATTTGAATAAACATTATGCAACAAACTTGAAACGGTCATCTTTTATTTAAATATACTGACTGACTCACAATTCAAGGTCCATTAATCTATATTTGGTATCCGTTGTCATTATCAAGATCATCATTTGTGTCTGAGGCACAAAATATATGTCCTATGGTTGCCATCTGTATATTATAAATAAACTAATAGAACCACATAATAGGTATTATGATTTATCGAATAACAACGATTGACTGATTTATTTACTAGGTTAGAGCGATCTATAGAAGGCCGTTTAATACAGGGGATTAAAACATGAATACTGATCTCACTCAATGAAGTAGGTACTGACTCATTATTTTCTATTCGCGTTTAACTTATAGCTTATGTAAGTCGTTATTTGATACGGTTGGATGAGAGCCAAAAAGGATATAAGTCAATGTTAACGCTAGGTAAGCGGGTTGGTGACCGGAAAACCAGCCCACACACAACGCTGACATTGTCACCGGTCACTGGCTTAGGGTGGTCCGACACAATAATCCTGCTAAGGCAGTTATTTCATAATGCTCTTATCGTTATTATAGCCCGTCTGGGACACCGCGAATTCACAAACTTAATGTGGAACGAACGCCCTTCGGCTTAACGAACTGGGGGCCAAGTCTACTAATTTACAAACGTGTCAGTGATCTTACAATGATCAGTTTTTGACAGATATGCCATACAAAATCTGTCAAAAACTGATCATTGTGAGACCACTGACACGTTTCTAAATTAGTAGACTTGGCCCCCTGATGCAACTTCCCGAGACGGTCAATTTGATAACTAATGCCTATCGTCTCGAGAGTCTCAACAAAATTATAGTCTCAGCATAATATTAGTAACGTAACCGTCGCTAACGAATGTCTTCTCATCTTTCCAGATAGTTGAGCGTGGCGGCGAGGTAGAGGTTGGTCGCGATGACGACCGACATATCGGTGTCCCGCTGGGACCCGTCCATAGGCCACGGCCAGGAGATCATCGACGAGTTCGAGTACGATGGCGGCAATTCGTCGTCGAGGCTATTCGAACGATCGCGCATTAAGGCGTTAGCAGGTGAGATATCGACTGCAAACATCTTCACAGGCCTAAAATATATCCTGCCAGGGTTGCGGGTTAGTCCGAAAGGGATACCGGGACTTTGGCAACAGGCAACTGAAGTAACATGGGTGGGTTTTAGTCAGTAAAAGTCTGACACGCCCTTCAGCTCCACCCAGAGCGGGAGAAGTCATTGGATGACATCCCACTCTCAAAAAAAAAAGGCCTAAAATATATGGCCTATATATATGGCAAAATATATATGGCCTACTGCCCTAAAGACTGCATGCCCTTATTCAATCTCCAAAAAATATAGAAAGTATAGGAATAAAGACAATCTTCGTCATTCTTCTTGGTTTGCATTTAGAACTTCTTCCTAGCTCCTTGCATTTATCAGAAATCCTCATTCGAAACTTATTCCGTTGAAAACTCCTTTTGGGCTCAATCATCATCAATCTTTTTGTATCCACAATTTCGCCGATGACGGATTTCCACCAACTGTTTCATAAAGCTTATGCTATACCTACCTTTTGATTAACAACTTCGTGACTATTCTTAGTGCTTTGCATCCTACGTATATGAGACCTTTATTTACCAAAATTGTCCATTCTTCACCGAATACCTTCTGCCTAGCTACCAGTGAAAAACAAACCTTTTTGTGTGGTACCCGTCTATGAATAGCAAGGGTGGCCTTTCATCCACCCCATCGCTTTGCGTAGGTGTTGTACTCAACAGTAGAAATCTTCCGCCTGACGTGACATGGGAAGCCTTTTGTCTACACAGCTTTTAGCAAGCCCATAATGGCACTCTTTCCTTACGTGTAACATGTGAAAGAAAAATGGTACTTACCTAACACTTTAGTTTTCAACAATACCGAGTAATATAGGAATATGGTCCTTTCCAAGTACGGCTTTGGTTCTGCAGTGGACTTCGAAAAGCTGTTGAAAAATAATGATATTTTCCATGAATATCTTAAGTGATGTTGATAATGATTTACCTAGTCATCACTACATAGTATAAAACAAAGTCGCTTTCTCTGTCCCTATATCCCTATGTATGCTTAAATCTTTAAAACTACGCAACGGATTTTGATGCGGTTTTTTTTAATAGATAGAGTTATTGAATAGGTAACATCCATTAAATAGTGGAGAAATACTGTTATTGCATTTGCACCCGTGCGAAGCCGGGGCGGGTCGCTCGTAGTAAATAAATTAATTACAAGTATCAAGCAAAGACGTTCTTATTGGAATATGTGTCAGTACACTTATCGATAAGATTTGAGCTGATTGCTATGATATGGGAACTGAAACTAGGGCTAATGCTACGATAAAGTCTATATTTATTTTAATTAAAGAAAAGTATGCCCTGAGAAACAATGTTACTTTAAAGGAGCCAAACGTTCGACGACCCGCTGAAGCAAATAGACTTATCTTAAACATTTAGGATTATTACCGTTTTAGATAACACCACAGAGGTCGGAACCTTGACACATTATTAATATTTTATTATTTAAGCTGTATGATCTATTGTTTGTAGTACCTATATTTCATAACACCATGCAGCAGCTTATCGGACATCGCAAACCACAGCATCCGTTTTTCCGTATAAAACAACGGGGTATCGAACCATTGGTCAGAATTCGTCAAATCCGTAAAATAATATTGCACATGTCCAAATAACATTCAGTGAACTATCAGATAGTCTTCGATACCTCACGCTTATCGATTGATGAAAAGTGTTATCTGTTACTTCAACCGAATCTTCTCGTTTAACCAATCACAATTTACCGTTTTCGCCGTTACCTGGGCAATGATTGTTAAAAATTGATTATGTGTCATACAGATTCAGTTGTTAACACAAATGTGTGGCAACACTATCAACAGTATATCGAATGTGCTAATAAATTAAAACCTGCCCTGAGTTGTCGACATCTGGCTCAGCGGTATCGAATATCCTTGTCCAGTGGTAGTTGAATTTTGTCGCTCTAATTCTTCCCGTCTTTTGCCTGGTACGTTGGTTCAGTCGCCGCTCGTCGCTGGCGACATGACATCCACCGAGGGATATGAGCTGATAAAAAAAGGAGTAGATATTGAAGTGCCCGGTTTAGACGTGTATTATGACAAGGTCGTGAATGAACTTCGAGGTTTGTAGTGTTGTGTTATCAGTGTCCCTCAGTGTTGTGCCTCTTTTGGATTGCATCATTTTGGATTTTGTTTTCTCCTTCATCGGATGACAGATAAGTGGTGGTGGTGCATTTTTAATTCTCCTGAAATTGAAGTATTTTTGAATACCTGTTTTTGAAAATAACAATAATATCATGTAGTAAAATTCTGAATTTCCTACTTCATTTTCCTTATGAATCTATATTTGTTTCAGTAGCTTCAACAATTGTTTCATGCAAAATCATTTTAACTAGGATTTATTTGATGAAATTCCTTTTAAATGTGTCGAAACAGATAATTTTGTATGATTATTGACGATTAAGGAGTTTCCATGCCAATCATAAAACTGTTTTACCCGATAAACTGAATGAGGGGATTACCTCATTTTTAGGGAGTGACCACTGACCTATGTAAATCGATGCACCGATAAAGATGCCGAGATTATGCACATTTTCATTAAAAAACCTTTGATACTGCAGTAGAACACCCTGCACATCTAGGACTACTTTCCGCTCTGAAGCGTGCGAATAGCAATCTGATCCATATCTCGAATTACACATATTATATTCCGAACCCAACACCTTATTAGAGTATTGTCGTGTGAGTTATTACGATGTCGTCGGCTGTCCCGGACGGGCTGGAGCCTCCACTCCTGAAGACTCGGTCCGCGAAGCCAGCTATCTGGTCGCCGCTGCGCGGTCGTCCCCACTGGCGGTTAATGTGTTAACATTCCCTACTTTGTTTTTATCGTTTTCCTTCTTTTTTGTATGAGTGTTTATTATGTGCATTACTTTTGGTTTTCAGGTCCGTCTTTTAGAGAATTTTGCTAATGTATATTAGTTTCTAACATCTTTTCGAGTCGTATATCCCAAGTGGCTTTTCTGGGTCATGCCACAGAATGTCATGCCTCAAAATAATTTACTTTCAGTTCTGTTTCTTTCTCTATTTGTAAGGCTTCTTAGGGAGTTCCCCAAGGGACGATTCTGGGTCCACATCATATTTACTGGCGTCCCTTACTTAAATTATGCTCTGTATTCATTCGTTATTTATGTAGAACTAACAAATGTTATTCCTTGACAGACGAACGAGAAAGCGTGCAGAAGAAGACTTTTCAAAAATGGGTGAACTCTCACTTGGTGCGCGTCGGGTGCCGTATCGGTGACCTGTACGTCGACATGCGGGATGGCAAGCAACTCATCAAGTTGCTCGAAGTACTCTCTGGAGAAAGATTGGTGGGTATCTTACTTAAAATTGCATGAAAATTTTTTGAACACATTTATTTACACTAAACGTGACGCATATAGAGAGATACAAACACAAAAAAAACATGTTGGATCACAATTTGCGTCACATCCACGCAAACCGCCCATCGCTCAGCATAATGCAGTGACACTAATCACTATACGAGACTGAGCCACAGCGCTAGGTGTACTTATATAGGCCCTGTAAGCTTCGAAGCATTAGCTAGACAGTGTTGTACTAGCACAATTAAACATATTCAATTGGCTATTGATCAGAGGGGCAATTCCCGTATTTATCAGCTAAAAACAGGAGGTGTTAAGAAACTAGAGGTGTTTTTGACAGATTTACCTAGATTTTGACAAGTTTTTCACATTGATTGTCGCTTAGATGAGATTGCGATTAATGTAGATTTGGAATGTTTTTAATGAAGGGAATTGGCCGTCTAGTCTTATTAAACGTATTATCGTAGTTACTCATTGCCCGACCAACATTACCATCCAAAGTTTCCCTTTGAATTCCAATCAGTATCTACCTCCCAGTTCTAATTACGTTAGCGTCACTTCTAGCCATGTTTAGCACGTCTAGTCGGACGCAGATGGTAACTAGTGCAGTATCTATAAACACAAGAAGTTATGTTTTTGATATCATTACAATTATGTTGTAAAGAAAAGATGCAGTATTTTTCTTAGTTAGGGTATCCACTTAGGCGCGCCCAGGTTTTATAAATTGTATGGTTGGGGCAACGCTCGGGTTGCTTGCTCGGGTGCTTCAGTCCGTATTAAATTTTTACTTTTCATGCTGTATTTTGAGAGACATTAACTTTTAAAGTTTCGTTTCGTTCGTATAAAGCTCTATGATAATGCGACCCAAGATCCTCCCTTGCGTAGTTTACAGAGGTAGTAGTTGCAAACCTACTCACTAAAGCGTTTAACAGTCTTAATTGGTGTCACTACTCCCACTATGGATCCTAAATCTTTTTCCTCAACTATTGTTCAAACATGCTAAAATAGTTATTTTATTGCCTATTGTATTTTCTGTGGGCTAAGTACAGTACTGCTATGTTATAACGCTATATTTTATAGTACAAAGCATGTTTTGTTCTTTTTATGATTTCGATTACAAATGCAAAGAGTTTCTAGTGCGCAACTAAAATTTGTTTGAGCACTCTGTTATGAATTCTGGAACTACACTTGCAAACAGTTAAGTTAGAATTCAAAATAATCGCAAAAAGTAAATACAACCTATGTAAAGTCAGGCAAATAAATTGTTCAGCAAATTAAATAGGTACCAACTTCAATTCTTTGATACAACTGTAATTCTTTGACAGTTGTATCAAATGCACACAGCAAATTGACTTGGGTCAATTTGATTCACAAGAAATTTCCTTGACTGTGTTTTGTTTGTCCTGGCAAAAAACAATGGGTTTATTTATATTCCGAGATAATAGTCTGTGCCATGAATAGTACCATTATTCGGAATTAGACCTAGCGAATGAGTCATGTAACTTCAACAGTGCTTACTGCACCTAATACCTAAAACTCATACCAAAACACGAATTCAATATTGCTTTCCACGAGAGGTTTTAATCATAAACTTCACCGACGCTTTTTATGAAACAGTCAATAAAAGTTACGATAATATGGCAAGCCCTATTTCCAACATTTTCATGTCCTCATTAATCATCTCATTTTATGGGTTGTGTGAACCTATAAAGTAGAAAACTAGTACAGGGACATTAATATACTTCTGGTAATGTACTTCTTTATTTCCTTTTTTAATAGAAAACTCGTTATACACCATATTCATTACTAATATCATAATCATAACCCTTACTTTGGTTTCGGATTTGTCGTAGTTTATGAAAACTGACCGCATTCAGATTTATCACACGTCATCGGCTAAAATTCAGGTCACTCTTTTAATTATTTTGTTCCAGTCTTTGTCTAATTTACCTACTTCTAAGCGATCACCCGTAAACAAAACGTCCTTAGTCATTGAGTTCCTCTCATTGTGTTCAAAGTTTCAAATTCGACTTCTTATACGTAGACGTTGTATGCATAAAAAGCAAACAATGGCCAGCTTCGACCTGTAGAACCGGACTTTATCCAGGCTTTGGCGACGCGGCCAAGCCGAAATGTATTTGGAATATTCTTGTACAGTCAAGGACAAAAATATATGCATACGGATACACTTGTGTGAAATAATGGTTAAATTCAACAACGATTTCCTCGCTAAGTATTGATGGAAATTATAAGTGTGCCTATAGCACACAACATCTCATAATTTCCGCTGCCCATTATGTGTACCATCTTCGCACATAAACTTTTGCTATTTTTAACTTTTCATATTTATAACGTTTGAATTTGCATTTGCTGAGTGTAAACATATTTTTGCCCTTGACTGTACGTACTTGACTTGCTTCTTGCGCTGTGTAGAATAATCTGCATTATTTATCGTCCTCTGTTCTGTTATTTACGACCTATGCAGACGTCCTACTCTAGGGACACTGCAGGTCTCGAAACTTGGAAACACGTTTTGGAAAGGTACTCTTTCTCTAATATTGTTCTCTCTACGTTTAAAATTCATCAACTTAAATTTTTACATGTTGGAGACTTGTATCAGAATTTATTAACAGTCATGTCATTTGAATTTCAGTGTTTTTTTTATATTCTCACTGTATTCAACGTCCATTAGACCTAAACTCCAGCCAGCGTTCGACGGTACATGATTGTCGCACGAATGAAACGAAACTCCATACTTAATACAGAGCAAAGCCATGCCCAATGATTAATGGTATCTTATTGAAGCCGTCGTGACAAACATCACGCGCCCGTCACCTTTCATTATTTAATGCGACTTTATAACATTTACTCTGTCCTATCTGATAGTTAACATTGCTTGAAGTCACGCACTCTCCCATATAGGTCTTGGCCCCGTAACTATTTATTTAACAAAGTTACAAGAGAAACTGTTATTTTATTATAAATAGTAGTATGTTATATTGTAACCTCTTAGCTTGTATGCATAAAAAGTGTTGATAAAATAAAATTTTGTTTATCCCTATAATGTCTGATATTATTATCGGACTTGCTTTTCTGAAGATAACTGTTTGAGCACGTCGGATTTATGCACGTGTAAGACACCACGTATTCGCTTCGCCTTGTGGTCTTGTAGTAAAATAAAAAAGTATGCTTAAGTTAAGAAGTAGCTAAAATGTAAACTTTTACTATAGAAACGCTATCCATCTATGTATTCAGACTGCATTCACACTGCTGAGAATAGGCCTACTCTGCTTTACAACACCTTAGCCGATCCTGAGCGAATCCATTGCTGCCAAGAATGCTACGAACTTTGCTGAACATCTAGCTATTGGTCTACCAGACGGTTAGAAACGACTTCTAACACTTAGAATGATAGTTTGATAGTGAAAATGCAATTTATTTTGGATATTTTTTGTACTGACTTTTTTCTTACTGTTTGCAGCCTCGTCCAACAAAAGGCAAGATGCGTATCCACTGTTTGGAGAATGTGGATAAGGCGTTGCAGTTTCTGCGCGAACAACGCGTGCACTTAGAAAACATGGGATCCCACGACATCGTCGACGGCAACCCCAGGCTCAGTCTCGGTCTTATATGGACCATCATCTTGCGCTTCCAGGTAATAAATACTACCAACAGTACCTAGACGTTAAAAATCGAGTGTCATATTAGGTTGTGTGAGAGGTGCTACACACATGTTCGGGTCGGCTCGTTAGATTCGGCAGTATTTGTTGAACAACAAAGCCGACCAGAAGCAATAACTTCACATTAGTGCACATATTTGGCTTTCACTCATGCCGACCGAAAAACTCCGTCCGGCATCTACCCTCTCTGAATCATGTTCGGTTCGGCTTGGCACAATTCAGGCTAAGCCTAGTGGCCTTTTCCCGAACGTATATCTACATATACTCGATTTTGCCGCACACTGGGCCGCCGGGTCATGCCGACCCGAACATGTGTGTAGCAAGTAGCAACGTAGTACCCCTGATAGAGACGAAGCTCTACATATCCGAACTTTTTCTGAAACACGATATGCCATATCTACCGGGTACTTAATAAGTAAAGTACCTAGAACATTCCATGACCTACAGGCAAATATGATAACTAAGTTGCTTTACAGTCTCATGACACTGGCCTGACATTCTTTGACTAGCAACAAAAACTCAGTTAATTATCTTGTTGCTACCAAGCGCCACAAACTGATATGGCCCAATAGCAAGGGCAGTGAAGCTAGACATTATTTCTGTTATAACGTTTATATTATACGTATGTGCGCAGCGAGACGGGGACAGTGCAGGCCGCTCATTCGTCAACGCTGCCCCTCGCCTCGCCGCGCATTCCTAAGGCGCTGTACAGCGATCTCGGTCAAACAATAGTCAATACATTATGTCTAGTTATGATAGATTACGTAATCTTATAATTTAAAAGCATCTCAGGACATGTTTTCATAAGTTCTTGTTCATTTACACAATCTTTGCGGTTTCTTTTCAACTCACTCAAATTCAGATGTCACTGGTTCCGTGGAAATGGAATGCGTGTATTTTATAACAGTACACATTACAGGCCTTTTATACGTGTTCAATACAAAACCGCAGACATAACAGATAAATTACCGTTTCAAATAATTTGTACAGATACGTATAGGGAAGGAAATTCCAACCTAATTGAGTTACATGAGTCTTATTTACATTGATTTCTCTCATTTAACGCACTTCATTTTTACTCGAAAATAAACCCTCCAAAGTATTAAACTTTTTGGATATTAGTTGACATAAGAGAATGTGAAGTCTTGTTAAGAGTATTGCCCTTATCACAACTCATCCATAGAAAGATTTTTTTTATAAAAGCACCAGCCAGTGAAAATACCAGCCAGTGAAAATGAAATGAAATTGATTATTCTGTAAATTAGTGTCTGAAATGGTCTTTTGAGGAAAGAACCACACAGATTTGAGTGGACCTGTCCAGTCAGTGCAAGCATTTGTCAGTAACCGAGGAGCTCACCTCAGAGTCCACCCTATTCCCAAGTAGGTTGATAACATTAGTTCATTAATGGGTCTTGTCATAAAATATAAATTCCTTTTAACAGATCCAAGACATCACAATCGAGGAAACCGACAACAAAGAGACTAAATCCGCCAAGGACGCCTTACTCCTGTGGTGTCAAATGAAGACTGCGGGATACAACAACGTGAATGTGCGTAACTTCACGACTTCATGGCGCGATGGGCTCGCGTTCAACGCGATCATTCACAAGCATAGACCAGACCTCATTCAGTTCGACAAGCTGCATAGAAGCAATCCTATGCATAACCTGAATAATGCCTTCAATGTTGCTGAGGACAAGCTTGGACTTACTAAGCTGTTGGATGCTGAAGGTAAGCTACGCAATCACAATAAAATTAAAGAATGGAAGCTTAATTTTACCAGTCAGATGTAGATTAGCTATTGTCCTATGTGGATGTGACCTGTATTTACTTACCATGACTAACTAAAAAAGTGTAGAATTATGATAAACGTTGATGATAAATGATATTATTTATTTCTGTAAATTGGTTAAAAAAACACTTTTACACGTCAAAAATAAATGATGTTTTCAAACTAGACGAGTTCGGTATATCCTACTCTGAGAAGATGACAAACGCAGAGGAACAGTAAGTTCGATTCAAACTTAATGGCGGCTCGAAACATGAGTCGAGTAGCTTCGCCTCATGTTTCAAGCCGCCATTAAGTTTCAGCAGTCACAATTTCATATGTCAGCGAGGTAAGGGGTACTGCGCAGCGAGTAGTTAATTTCTGAGCCGCCATTAAGTTTGAATCGAACCGTAACAGTCTTTTTTAAAGTCCAGACACTGATTATTATACTGCAGTAAAACCGTTGGCCTTGTAAAACTATCGAAGCCGCTTGGCGCAGTGGCGATCACATTTTGAGGCTGTAGATCGCATTCATAGATATGTTTTGGTTCTTTGGGGGTACAATTTAGTTTGAAGCTCACTAGAAAGCATATCATAACATCACGCCTGCAATCCCTGAAGGGTTAGGCAGAGGTGGAACTATAGTACACCCATATTTCGCCAGTTATGTTTAAGTCCCATATAGGGGCGACAACCGGGCAGAAATCCAGACCACGGGCTGCTACTGCAGTACTACTACTTACCATTACACCCTTCATAATAATATCATTTCCCTCCCCAGATATCGCTGTCGACCACCCCGACGAGAAGTCAATCATCACATACGTGGTGACGTACTACCATTACTTCAGCAAGATGAAGCAGGAGACCGTACAGGGCAAGAGGATCGGCAAGGTGGTCGGCATCGCCATGGAGAACGAGAAGATGATGCAGGAGTATGAGACGCTCACCAGGTCTGTATAACCACAGCTTTATCAGAAAGAGATGGATATAAGGCTGTTTTGAAGAAAGAGTAACTGCAAAAAAAAGAATTTTTGGGGGTACACTTTGTTTATTTGGGAGAAATCTTGCAAAACACGCATCGGGAAGTATTGCAGAAGAAAAAAAAAAAGTTTTTTTTATTTGTAACAAAAACCACGATTAATTACATAGATAACGATGATAGCTGCTAAAGTTAAAAACTGTTTCGCAGCTATCAACGCTAAGAAAGGAGAGGTCGATACCCAGCAGAAAGTGATTTCGGCTGTAATGATGATGATAATACTTTGCGCAGCTGTGGGTCAGAATAGGGTAAAGAAAAACATCATGCATGATGGTCAACACGGGCTACCATTATAACCCGCTGTTTTTCTTGGTTAAGATATCATTCCCGTCCGTCTAACCGAATTGAATAACAAATAGGTTATTGTAAGATCCTCAATGGCTTGTTAGGTTGGAATTTAACCATAAAAGGCCGTGAAAATGCGATGTAGATAAAGTGCCAGGTACATATTATCTCTACATCGCCCTATGGTTGACTGGTTGAGAACGTTTAAGGCATAAAGAAGTCTGCATTATGTTTATAGTGTTTGGAGTATTACATTACTAAAAGGCTAAGCTGATGATTAATCCTTTCTTTCTTTGTAACTTACTTTGTATTTATGTTTCAGCGATCTCCTGCAATGGATCGAGCGTACTATCGAAGCGCTCGGCGACCGAACATTCGCGAACTCGCTCGAAGGCGTTCGCCAGCAACTTATTCAGTTCGCTAACTATCGCACTGTGGAGAAACCACCCAAGTAAGTATACGTTCAAATAAAAACTGAACGAAAAAGAAAGTTTTATTCAGAAAAGTTTCTATTGAGCCACACAGGCTCAATGCCAGATCAGCAAGTATGAAGTGGGAGTAAAAATAAACAACTCTAATTTTACGTGTTGCTTACACGATTCATTCATTTCCGAGAAAGTAAACAATGCCTGTAGGAGCTTTACCAAGTTGCAGTATTGTTATGAGTTTATTATTTGATAGATTTGTGCACACTGCACCAGACTCGTATTTACAGTTTTGGAATAACAAAAACAAATCAATTGTACCCACTTATTTACCAAATTTTAAAAGCTATTCAAATATTGTCACTAGATAATGCAAAATAATTATATTTGCAATATAATAAGTCATAGTCAAATAATTAATTTCTATTAGGCACATTTGAATGTCAAAATTTACAAGAAAATAGAATTGATTTTAGTTCCATACAGTAGATTCGTCTAAATAAGAGTGGGCAAGAAACTCCTTAGTAACTCTTTAAAATGTTTTAAAAGAGCTACTATGAGTTACATAAAGTTTAACCTACTAACAAACTTACTTTCAAAATGTTACTTTTACAATGTTTTAAAAGAGTTACTATGAGTTACTTAAAGCTTAACAGACAAACTTACTTTCGCATTTATATTATAATATTAGTTAGGATAACAACTGTTCTAACATGTCTATTTCTGCCTCAGATTCGTCGAGAAAGGCAACTTGGAGGTCCTTCTCTTCACCTTACAATCCCGCATGCGGGCGGCCAATCAGAAGCCGTACACGCCGCGCGAAGGCAAGATGATCCATGACATCAACCGCGCTTGGGAGAGGCTTGAGAAGTCCGAACACGAGAGGGAATTGGCTCTGAGAGAGGAGTTGATCAGACAGGAGAAACTGGAACAACTTGCTGCCAGGTATGTAGCTGACGAAAGGGTTTTTTATACGGTTTTTTTCGTAGTTCCACGATCTATGTGAAATATTTGTCAGTCGCAAAGCTGAGTCTGACTATTCGGGGCGGACGTTTAAGTATCGCCAATGGTGGAGGCATTTTCCATTTTTTAAACTGGCTTCGTTGGTAATAACAACAAAACGGTCTGAGACGGCATTTTTGTCAATACTAAATGTATACAATAGCAAGTCCACATTGTGCTAATACAAACAACATGAAGTAACCCAGTTTTCTATATTTTTCAATGCAAAGTTCTGGTTGACATTTATATAATATGATATTTAGAGTTAGTGGAATAGAAGCCAATAACACTTTATGCACTTCTACAAATATTTTTATGGACTAAGTTTTTACAAAGCTGTTGCAGATTTTTTTTTTTAGAATTAATATTTATTTATTTATTTTATTTAAATATTTATGTACACACATAATAAACAGACAAGAAGAAAAGAACAGGAAAAAACGTACAAAGGTGATGCTTATTTCTAAAGAAATCTCTTCCAGCACACCTGCGATAGGAAAGTAGATAAGAGATGTAGACACCGTGTGTAAAATTCAAGAGAAAGTAAAATACATAAAATCAACACAATTCACTTAATAAACTAGAACAAATAATATGATCATACACTTACATACAAATATAAATACTACATACATAATATAAACTACCTACTTCATAAATATATATCGAAATAAATACATACACAACTATGACGAAGTGGAAAGATAGTGTTCTTTCACTCTTCTTTTAAACACTGCAACAGTTTGGCAGTCCCTAATGTCAGGCGGAAGGGAATTCCATAACCGCACCGCGTGCACAGTGAAGGAGTAGGAGTAGAAGTCAGTGGAATGGGGAGGGGCCTTAAGGAGATTTCTATGATGCGACCTGCAAGGCGCATCAGAAGGACGGGCGAAGGAAAAACGCTCCCGCAGATAGGACGGAGTTTTAGGATTGTGAAGGAGGTTAAAAAGTAGACACAATATCCGAAATAATAATTAATCTTGAAATAATGAATCAAAATTTGGACCAATATTATCTGCACCTTCGGCGATACCAGGCAGTTACAATACTAATATTTCCTCCCATTACAGATTCAACCGCAAAGCCCAGATGCGTGAGACATGGCTGTCTGAGAACCAGCGTCTGGTCAGCCAGGATAACTTCGGCTTCGACCTCGCGGCTGTGGAGGCGGCGGCTAAGAAACATGAAGCCATTGAAACTGACATCTTCGCTTATGAGGAGCGCGTGCAGGCCGTTGTTGCTGTGTGCTCTGAGTTGCAGGCTGAGAGGTAATAACTAAAATACGATAAAATATAATTGTCTATTACCTGTTGACATTATTTTCAGTTACTATTAGGGAAAGTTAATAGGCGAGAAACTTATTTTTTCAAAAAAAAAGGTCTCATTTTGGTGACCTATATTATCATCACACATTGGTAGATCATGAATAAGCACACCATTAGACTTTTTCATCCATATCGTTTTCCCTCATAGACTTTGTGTGGCCTTTTCGTGCTTGTGTTTTTTTAAGACTCGTTCCTGTAGCTTCATCATTTATTTTCGTTCTGCAAAATATCTACGTAACTTTTTGAAGCCTCGCAAACAAAAGAACATTCAAAAATTTTAAACCTTCATCTGTTTTTCCTTCACTAACCAATAAAACTCGTCAGATATCACGACATGGAGCGTGTGTGCGCGCGTCGCGACAACGTGTTGCGTCTGTGGGCGTACTTGTTGGAGCTGCTGCGAGCTCGTCGCGCCAGGCTCGAGCTGTCCCTGCAGTTGCAGCAGAACTTCCAGGTACGATTTGATTATTATCAACTGCCTAATAGAATTCACTCATATCCAGGATATGAAAGAAAAGAAAGAACTTCATCAAGCTAAAGTCTGTCGATCAACTAGAAAAGCGTAAATGACAATGAAGACGAGACAATGTATCTCTGAGAAACCCAACAGTGATTCTACTTTTTCGGAAACAGCAGCGATAGTAAAGCGAAAGCAATAGCAGACAGGTTATCATATCAAACAGGCTATACAAAAAGCTTGGCTATAAGCGCAATGATACGATCAGAAAAGAGGCGATCTCTTTCGTAGGAAAAGTATAACAGTAACATACATTCTGGTTTAGTTACAAGCACAGAAAATATGTTCTGTAACCAATTCGACTCAAATAACCCTTCATACAAAATATGGTGTGGTTCAGGTATTTTTAATATTGAACACAATATTTCCACCCACAGGAGATGCTATACATCCTGGACTCCATGGAAGAGATCAAGATGCGTCTGCTGACGGACGACTACGGCAAACATCTGATGGGCGTCGAGGATCTGCTGCAGAAACACGCGCTGGTCGAGGCCGATATCAACGTACTGGGAGAGAGGGTCAAGGTTAGTGTTCATAATATATTGAGGAATTGATGTGTAATGTAATGGTACTGGGGGCTTAAAACGGCTACTTTGGCAGAATCATATTAGGAAAATATTATGAATCATCGTAAAATGTCACAAACTGACAATTCATCATATGATCTGCGTATACTTCAAATGACGAAATAATTCATCTGTTTGACAGTTTTCTATGGAGATTCGTAAAATGGGCCACAAATTTTGAATTGCTTTTGTGTCAAATTAAAGAAATTGCTAATGACAGGTGGGAATTCAGGAAATTAATTCCTTTTAGAGGAATTGCTAATGTGGCTGGTTTAGGTTATTGTGTGAACAGGGGACCTCCGGTTCACACAATAAACGGAGGAACTGTGTCCTGAAAAAAATCGTCAGGACACAAAGGTTAACGGTTGTAGTTAGGCAACTGTCATTGCTAGCTGTTTTATTCTGAAGACAGAAAATAGTAAGCTAAATGACAATTACCCAAAATATTAATATATGTTAAATGGTCCAATTGACAATTGATTATTATAGATGCATCGTCTTCACATATAATTATATAATTAATGTATACAAAATATTGTAAAACATTTTTAAAAGAGTAACGGTGGAGTTTCTTGCCCATTCTTCTCCATACGAAAACTACCTTTTGGAAGGGGCAACTAGAATCAATTCTATTTCTTTGTTTGACGTTCAAAAGTGCCATATTATGTGCCTATTTGAAATAAATTATTTGACTTTGACTTTGACAGTCTCTATTTGAGATGACCAACTTGAATGACTAAACACATACAAAACCTTTTCATTATGTGACATAGTTCTGTGTCATGTAGCCCTGAGGGCCTAGACAAGTGACAATCGCTTCGAAAGAGACTTTCAACAGGATTGACATAAGCTTTTTGATCGCATTTGTCAGTCCTATACATGTTTACCTTTTCTGTCATAGTTATCGCTCATAGAATGTTCTTTGTCTAGGGCCTCTGATTAGCTTTATTTGGAAACCAATCCTACATTTATCCCTTTTATCCCACAGGTGGTAGTAGGCCAATCCCAACGCTTCCTGGAACAAGAAGAAGGCGGGTACCGGCCGTGCGACCCCGCCATCACCGTGGAGCGCATACAACAGCTCGAGAATGCGTATGCTGAACTTGTGCATCTCGCCGTCGAACGCAGGTATCTTCATTACATACAATTTTATTATAGCAGTAGCTGTCGCAGCTGCCCGCGACTTCGTCTTCGATCCAGGATGAAAAGTAGCCTATGTTCTTCTTCACGCCATGGTCTACCCATGTGCCAAATTTTATCCAAATCCGTTCAGCCGTTTTAGCGTGAAAGCGAAACATACAAACTCATTTTCGCATTTATAATATTATATGTAGGATTTGTGTGAAACATGATGTAGATCGGAAGATTCGGAAGTGAACATTGAGATGACGTCAGATATAGACGATTCGGACAAAAAGGCGTTCTGCGCTTAATGCAATATATTTGGAAAACCTTTTCGGTTGGGTAGGGCACCGGTCTGATCGTAGTATGATGCAAAATAAAAATTTCACGTCGAATGCCGTAATCAGGACTAAATGAAGGGTCTTTGACTATTGCAGGATATTGTAATAGCCTATGAGACATTGAAACTTTACTGACAGATTGACAAATATTCTGTAAAGCTTTGGAATATAAAGACGTCTATGAAAGACGTCCACTGCTGGCCATGAACCTCCCCCAGGCATTGCCGCAACTCAGTGAATTTCAACCTACCTATTATAAATATTCTTGTCTGAAAAACATTCATTGGGACATGAAACTCCGCCAAGCATCCCCACAATTTCATTGTGGGGATGCTTGGCGAATTGAATTTCAAAGGACCTATTGTTATAATCTACCACACATACTAGTGTTTCTCACACCTTATATTTTCTCTCGTAACAGAAAGCGTCTGGAGGACAGCCGCAAACTGTGGCAGTTCTACTGGGACATGGCTGACGAGGAGAACTGGATCAAGGAGAAGGAACAGATCGTCTCCGTTGATGACATTGGACATGATCTTACTACCGGTAATTATAATGCACTTTTTAACATTTTCCAAACGAATACATCTTGATGAATACGTCCAGTTAAAAAATTATCGGGCAGTTGCAGAGACTATGCCAAAGTAAATTATTTGCCAGTAACACGGTACATAGGATGTTCATACATTGCATGACTGGTCGAAACAAGTGCGCGGAGCGTGTCGGGAGTGGGAGCCGCGCACGCGTTTCGTGTGATGACATTAATATAATACAAGGAATTACAATATATATAAGCCCGCCGTACTCCCGTCCCGACCCGCGCCCGACACGCACTCGTTGTTTATGTCTTGAGCTTAAGTAGTTTTACCAAATTGTGCACAAATTACTGTAAGAACGGGGCAAATATCAGTTAGTTTTTATTGCACCAACGTGGCGCGTTGTAATGATAGAAATGAATGGGAGGAAGTCAAACACAGACGTCGTGTCGCCGCAGCGCCCGCTATTACGTCATTTGTTTTGAAGCCGAGTCTCGACCCCGATGTTTGTCTTTCCAATAAATGATTACCCCTGATGCAAAAGTTTGCAAACCGATCGAAATTGCTTATTTGCACTCGACAAAAATAATAATTTTACGATGTTGACAAAGCGACCTTCGAAACCACGTCTACGCGTATCGGACATCAAATGAATAATTTGAAGGTTCCAAATTTGAAATCCCCCGAATTCACAAACATTATGAGTTTTATAATTCACGAGCTGATGCCAGCGGCTTCGCCCGTGTGGATGTCGGTTATTATATACTAAAACCTTCCTCGAGAACCACTCTATCCATTGGTGAAAACAGCATGAAAATCGGTGCTGTAGTTTTTGAGTTTATCGCGAACAGGACGACAGACAGACGCGGCGGAAGACTTTGTTTTATAATATGTAGTGATTCTTTACTGAAAAACCTTGTAACTATAACAATAATTTTGTTTTAGTGTACTTGCTGATATCCAAACACAAGGCTTTGGAAGCCGACGTACAAGCTCACGAGCCACAACTGATGAGCGTCGCCGCTGTGGGAGACGAGCTCATCTCTCAAGGACACTTTGGAGCTGATAGGATTCAGGTAAAGAATACATACGGCCAGTTTCTTCATCAAGGTAACAGTCAATTGTTTTTTTTTGCACTGTTCTATTTTCAATCCTCGGCGCTGAAGCGATGGTTGTAAATACAACAGTGCAAAAGAACAGTTGACTGTTACTTTTGATGAAGAAACTGGCCGGTAGTCTTACATTTAGATAAAGCTTTGTCTTGCTCGTGTTGACCTTAGTTGCACCTAATGGTTAGCGAAGACAGGGTCTAACATAGATCACATACACACTTATACAAGTTACACAGAAAAAAGGGGCTTCCCATACCGCTCTCGCTATAAAACTATGGAACACAGTAAACTGTTGTAATGAGCTCACCGACCATTTAGAATTTTAAGTCCTACCACAGAGAATTTTGAGCTTTTTGGTGAAGACGCAACTATTGATATCGTAGGGTGAAGAAGTTTTAAATAAATTCGAGCTGCGCCTGCGGTTCCACCCGCCTATGTCACGATCCCGTGGGAATATCTTAATAAAAAGTATTTCTATCTTCTTTTTCAAGTCATGGTATACTCATGTGCCGAACATCCAAATCCATTCAGCTGATTGACCGTGAAAGCGTTACAAACAAACTCACTTTCGCATTGATAACATTAGTTAGGATTAAATTCCGTCCCCAAAAAGGTTCGATTATTCTACTTTTTTACCTTCCCAAAATTCTGTTACCTTATTACTTACATATAAGATTACTTATTCAATGTATATCTGTCGGTCTGTGTACAGGACCGTCTCCGCGACATCCTGTCCCAATGGAACCACCTGCTGGACATGGTGTCACTGCGCAAGAACCGTCTGGACGCGGCCGTGCGCTACCACCAACTGTTCGCTGACGCTGATGACATCGACAACTGGATGTTGGATACTCTTAGGTATGATTCTTTTATATCTAAAGTAAGGTTATCTCCGATTCAAAAAGTCACATTCCAGTGTCACAGCACTTGGTAGATGTAGCTTTCCAATACTCTGAAGTATGAGGACTGGCAATATAGGAGGTTCGCTTATTTATTTATTTTTTTTTTTTTTTTTTTTTTTCCCGAAAATACAGATACATTTAGTTTACAATTTTGACAATACTGTAGAGTACATTAACATAAAAAATTTGGACGCTGCAAAAATCTGTACACAATAGATTAAACTCTGTCTCTTAAACTAGGGGTATCCTGTATCTTAAGAGACAGTGCTTCGCAATGGGTTTCCAATTGAAATGTGTGAGTGGACTGTGTCGATTTAACTTAAGTAGGGAATAAAGTTATAATTTATGAAAAGGAAAAATATAAGTTACTGTAATTTTTAAATTATGCATGCATAGGTAAGTGCGAGGGTGAGGGTGAGTGAATGTGATTATAGGTGTGTTTATGTTTGTGTGTGAGTGTGTATACGTAGGTGATATGGTGATTGTGTGTAAGAGAGTGGTATGTGCGAGAGTGTATGGATCCGAGGATAAGAGTGTTTTTGCAAGCAAGGAGATGAGTGTGTGCTTATTAGGTGATGTAGGTAAGTAAAGTCTCCGTTTCAGCATAGTCCAGTGTAAGTAGCCATTCTGTCACTTTTAATTTTAGGTTGTGTTTGTTGAGGTCTAAGATATTCAGTTTTTTAGTAATCTTTTTGTAAATATAAGCGCTAATTACATAAAACTGATGCTTCGCGAACGTGGTCCTATGTTGGGTGCCTGAGGGGAGGTTTGTGCGCTTTTTAGGGTTTGAGGGGGGAATGCTGCTATGTTTCCTAAGAACGGATTGAAGCACAAAGAGCTGACGCACTGTAAGAACCTTACAGTCTGCGTACAGTTGAGTTGTTGGGTATCTTTGGGACTTCCTAGTCATTACTTTTAGTACGGCTCTTTGTGCTCTCTCCGCCCTAAGGAGATATTGGTGCTAGTATTGCATGTATTCGCGTCTAATATTTAGGAAAAATCCGTTGTATTTTTTTACCCGACTGCCATGGAAGGGTTATGTTTTTCGCGCGTATCTTGTATGTATATTTGTTTGTAAATTTCTTTTTTTATTATTTAACTAGCTGATGCCCATGGCTTCGCCTGCGTGGATGTCGCTTATTATATACTATAACCTTCCTCGAGAACAGTGGTTCTCGAGGAAGGTTATAGTATATAATAAGCAGATAGAGTGCTATCCATTGGTGAAAACAGCATAAAATCGGTGCAGTATCTTTTGAGTTTATCGCGAACAGGACGACAGACAGACGCGGCGAAGGACTTTGTTTTATAATGTAAAAGGAATTGATTTTACAATCAGAGTTAATATAACTAACGAAACG
The DNA here is from genome assembly GCA_947363905.1 of Lithophane semibrunnea. Classification (NCBI taxonomy): domain Eukaryota; kingdom Metazoa; phylum Arthropoda; class Insecta; order Lepidoptera; family Noctuidae; genus Lithophane; species Lithophane semibrunnea. Next base: position 6,111,198 of record OX376198.1, read on the forward strand.
TAGATAAACCTCTGTCTTCTTTTGGTAAATTCAGGCGTGATTTTGTCTCATCTTTATATTTACTTTGTAGGTTGGTATCATCCGAAGATACCGGCGTGGACGAGGCCCAAGTCCAGAGTCTGCTGAAGAAACATAAGGACGTCACCGACGAACTTAAGAACTACGCCAACGTCATTCAGCAGCTCAAACAACAGGTACGCATTATTTTTATATTCATTCTTTATTTCATTTTTGAATAAATATTATTTACATTTTTTTAAACTTAAAAAAAATTAACTTTAAATAATATAAAAAATACAGGAGCTGCCGGTGGTCAGTTCTATAGAGAGGGAAAACTCCTCACTATGCGTGCCGTGTCAAGGAGTACTGCTTGCTGTTATATTCATTTATTATTATAATGTTTTAATGCTGTGATACATTTGGAGAACAAGTTAAGGTCACAGTTGTACGTCTAGTTGAAAACGAATCTTTGAGTTTCTAGCTTGATTTTCCTCCGAAATTAGAACCTTGAGTTTTCATAAGCCTGATATAGGCCTGTAAAATATTTTGGTGTCAACCAAACCTTAGTGCTCACGTCAATCGTAGTCACATTAAAAGTTGTAAATAAACCGTTTTAAACCAAAATCCGTGGTTTGGTTTAAAACGCATTATCATGGTTTTTAAACCACGGATTTTGATTTAAAATGCTTTTTATTTACAACTATAGTCACATTAGTCAGTGGCTCACAGTACTGTCATCTAATTCCTCTGGGGACCAAATACAGGGCAGTTATAAATATTCACATTTTTTAAATTTGTTTCTTCTATCGCAACAGGCTCAAGAACTAAGTCCCTCCGACGCAAACAGCGCTGAAGTCCGCGAGCGCCTCGCGGCCATCGACGCTCGTCACGGCGAGCTGGCCGAGCTGGCGCGCCTGCGCAAGCAGCGTCTGTTGGACGCGCTGTCGCTGTTCAAGCTGCTGGCCGAGGCCGACGCGGCCGACCAGTGGATCGCGGAGAAGGACAGGATGTTAGACACCATGCTGCCGCCCAAGGATATCGATGATGTGGAGATTATGAAGCACAGGTTAGTTATCTTTTTATCATCATTGTCATTCAGACAAAAGGCGTCCACTGCTGGGGGCATAAGCCTTTTCCATGCATCTTATTCCAATTGATCCTGAACTTCAGGCATTTAAAGGATTCCTGCGACCTTTACCAGGTTATCAGTACACTGTTTGGTTCAGAATTTCTTCATTTTTTGTCAACTCACTCAAGTAACATAATGTTTATAATTTTTATTTCATGAAAAGCTTGCAGTGACCTAATCCTGTCTAGTATCGCTTCATGAAACTGGGTCTTTCAAGGTATTGAATGTATTATGGTGTGGCGGTATCTACATCGCCACATGCGAACTACGCATCAAAGAACTGACGTCACACAAAAATCCTGACGTCACATAAATCCTGCATCGGGCAATTAAAGTTTACCGTGCAGTGGACATATATACAAGAACCCAACATCAATCGTTGGGCAGTTGTCCGCCGGACACAACACCCGTCTGGTCGGAGGATCCTCCCTTTTCTATACAGGATGAACTTTACAACCTGTTCCTCATACCCCCTAAAATGGAACGTCATTTATATGTTTTTTTTTATCCACAGATACGACGGTTTCGACAAGGAGATGAACGCCAACGCGTCGCGCGTGGCCGTCGTGAACCAGCTGGCGCGCCAGCTCATACACGTGGAGCACCCGCAGGCCGCGCGCATCCAGCAGCGACAGGCCGCGCTCAACGGGGCCTGGAGCGAGCTCCGGGAGAAGGTACTGGGAACCACTACCTTTTTTGTAGTTAAATAGTTCAGCTGGTGTTTTCAACGCGGCTGACAAGGTGCACGAATAATGCCTTGCACGTTCGTCGCTGTCGCGTCGACTTTCGACCCACCGCTTGAGTCTGATCAATTTCCCTGACCTTAACTGTATCTAAATTCATATTGGAAATTACCCATTTTTAAATAATTGCTTTGGTAGAACGTATTAATTCGTCGTGTCCAAAATCACACAACAGCATTAAAAAGCGGGTAGTTTCTTTTAGCGCCCATAAATATTATGATAAAGAAAGAAAGAAAAATATTTTATTTGGGACATGCACAGGAAATAAAACAATAAAAACAAACATTAAAACTAACAAAATCAGTAAAACAAGTTATAAAAATTTAAAAAAAAGCAGTTGTACTTTTCTTGTTTTTTAAATTCATTAAATTTTACTTTGAAGAACCACCTTCCTATTTTCACTGCATAATACTCTAAGAATAAAAACTAACTTTCATATTATTCAACCCAGGCTGAATCAAAGAAGGACGATCTCAAGTCAGCTCAGGGAGTGCAGACGTTCCACATCGAGTGCCGTGAGACTGTATCCTGGATCGAAGACAAGAAGAGGATCCTGCAGCAGACCGACAACTTGGAGATGGATCTCAACGGTGAGAATTTTGTACCTTTTGATTTAGATAATAATTTAACAAAAATGAAGGAATCGGTGTGGGTGTGAATATGAGAAGTAACATTATGACATGATTTTTTTTGTGCTGTTCACTAGCTGATTTGCCATACAAAATCTGTCAAAACCTCATCATTGCGAGACCATTGACACGTTTGTAAATTAGTAGACTTAACACCAAGGAGAGTGTGTTTATCTAGGGTTTGTTTTCGCTTGAAAAATATATAGTCCGTGAAAGAAAAAGCGAATGAGGGACTGCGTAATAATAAAACACGACTGATTTTCAATAGTTTGAATATTGCAAAATATTCTAAGGTACAATTCTCATGAGTTTGTTAATGCAGTGAACTTTTCAGATCCTCGCATTCGTATCCATGTTACATAGATCCATAATAGTAATAACTTTACGAAGGTGCGACAATCGTCATGTAATACGATCATAATGGACGCGTTGTCTTTGGTTTCCTAGATGATGCGGTTACAAGCCAATAAAAATAACTAATGTATTTACATTCTTACGGCGATTAATGCAGTTCGCGGTTGTTTGATATATTTTATTGAATATTTTTACGATGTTTTTCAATAATTATTTTCGTTTTTTTATTTCAAAGTGAAGTGATGTCAATAGGTACAAAATAGTCATAATTTCATTTTATGGTTTTCCACTCCAAGACCCACTTGGCCGTCTAATTATAATAAAACTAAAAAGTCGTTACTTTTTAGTCTCGGGGGATTCCCGAGACGGGAATGATGGTTCTCAGAATGATCTACTGTGTTTAGATCGGCAAACTACGTGTTACTTTTTTACAGCCAAATAAAAGAAAAAAAATCTTGATTTTAGAAAATCTTTCAAAAAATTAATTAGTATGAAACGATTCATTATTTATTCTTACTCGTGAATGCTCATGTACCCTAACATCGCGAATGTTACCAGTTTATGCATACGTACCCATCTGTTCCCCAGGTGTAATGACCCTCCAGCGTCGCCTGTCGGGCATGGAGCGCGACCTGGCAGCCATCCAGGCGCGCATCTCTTCGCTGGAGAGCGAGGCGTCCGCCATCGAAGGGGACCATCCTGAGGAGGCGCAGCTCATCCGGGACCGCGTCACCACGATCACCGATAACTGGGAACAGCTTACGCAGATGGTATGTAGTTATGTAAAATTATTAGTATTAACTCGATGTAACAAGTAAACAACTTTTCGGTCGTTAAAAAACAAAAGTCGTCGTCATTATCATTCTGTTGCTCTTATCCTAATTCATTTGAGGACGGCGCAACATATATAAAAACCGGCCAAGTGCGAGTCGGACTCGCGCACGAAGGGTTCCGTACCATTATCTATAAAAACGGCAAAAAATCACGTTTGTTGCCTGGGAGCCCCATTATTATGGCGGCAACAGAAATACATCATCTATGAAATTTTATACTGCCTAACTACATATCACGGTTCATGAGATACAGCCTGGTGACAGACGGGCAGATAGACAGACAGACGGACGCACAGCGGACTCTTATTAATAGGGTCCCGTTTTACCCTTTGGGTTCGGAACCCTAAAAAAAAATAAAAAAAATGAAACTTAAGAAAAATTTACCCACTTTCACAGAAAACTTTAATACTATTGAAATGTTTTGTGAATTTGAAAAACTAAACGTATTCTATCAAAGAAAATTTACACTTGAGCAACTACTTAGCTTGATGATAAGCGCAACATGACATTAACTTTGTACTCACTCCATAAACACTACTTCTACATTGAGACATCTGAGTCGTCGGAGACACATAATCTAACAGATTATATCATACTAATCATACAATTTCCCCTCAGCTCAAAGAGCGCGACGCTAAGCTGGAAGAGGCGGGTGACTTACACCGCTTCTTGCGTTCCGTGGACCACTTCCAGGCCTGGCTCACCAAGACTCAGACCGATGTCGCTTCGGAGGGTGAGTAACATTGTCTAATGTATGCAAAAACTTCAGCAGGTCAGCAAATGAAGAATACTGCCATGTTTTTTCTAAGAAAATTTAAAAAATATTATCGTTCGATTTTTTTTAATTCAAATCTATCGGCACATAGAAACTTAAACCCGTTTTCTAGAACGATTTAAAAGCATGAATGCTTTTACGAAATTTCTAGAGTACGACACTGAAATAGAGTAGTTCACGGACAATTTTATTGACAACTACTGCTTTAATGCAATATGTTTGGTGATGATACTTGTATAACTAACCTATCAACTCTTTCCTAACAGACACGCCCTCAAACTTGGCGGAGGCCGAGAAGCTGTTGTCTCAGCACCAGACCATCAAGGAGGAGATCGACAACTACAAGGACGAGTATGCCAAGATGATGGAATACGGAGAGAAGATTACTGCCGTACGTATACCATGTTTATTCCACCAAGAGGTCATTATGTTTTAGCTATAATTATTCTGCTGTGAAAGACTCGCCATAATCTAAACTGTCGCAGTCAGCCTTGTCTCGAACATAAATGTTTCCACAACGAAAGGGTTAGACCCAGGTTAGACGATTGGTGATGACAAAGATATAATTCTAAATCCGGTATGGCCGTTTGTCTATCGTTAGAATGATGTCCAAACGGCAGGAATTGTTACAGTAGCGAGAGCAAGATCTTCATGTTACCTTGACTACACTGCGCTGTTTCCATTGACATAACATTTAAATGCTAATATTTCGTTTACCATTGGACAGGAGCCATCAACACAAGACGATCCTCAGTACATGTTCTTGCGCGAGCGTCTAAAGGCTCTTCGCGAAGGCTGGGCCGAGCTTCAACAAATGTGGGAGAACAGACAACAGTTGCTCACACAGAGCCTCGAGCTGCAGCTGTTGCAGAGAGATGCCAGGCAGGCTGAAGTACTGCTGTCGCACCAGGAGCACAGGTATAGCATTATTATTATCTTCTAAAAAAAACAACACGTCATACATACGTACAATCCTTGGTGCATCTACTAACGAGGAATATCATTCACAGGATAGGCAAGACCGAGCCACCGACCAACTTGGAACAAGCCGAGAACATGATCAAGGAACACGAAGCCTTCCTTACCACCATGGAAGCCAACGACGACAAGATCAACTCCGTCGTTCAGTTCGCCAACAGACTGGTCGAGGAGAGGCACTTCGATGCCGACAAGATACAGCGCAAGGCCGAGAACATCGACGCGCGACGCAACGCCAACCGCGAAAAGGCTCTCCAACAAATGGAGAAACTGCAAGACCAACTACAACTACACCAGTTCTTGCAAGACTGCGACGAACTTGGCGAATGGGTACAAGAGAAGAACGTCACCGCGCAGGATGACACATACCGCTCCGCCAAAACAATCCACTCCAAATGGACCCGCCATCAAGCATTCGAAGCAGAAATCGCGGCTAACAAGGAACGCCTCTTCGCCGTACAGAATGCTGCTGAAGAACTCATGAAACAAAAACCGGAATTCGTCGAAGTCATCTCTCCGAAGATGACCGAACTCCAAGATCAGTTCGAAAACCTGCAAACAACAACAAAGGACAAGGGCGAACGCCTCTTCGACGCCAACCGAGAGGTTCTTCTACACCAGACCTGCGACGATATCGACTCATGGATGAACGAACTCGAGAAACAAATCGAGAACACCGACACCGGCACTGATCTGGCATCTGTGAACATTCTCATGCAGAAGCAACAGATGATCGAGACACAGATGGCCGTCAAAGCCAGGCAAGTCACCGAACTGGAGACTCAGGCTGAATACTTGCAGAAGACTGTACCCGACAAGATGGATGAGATTAAGGAGAAGAAGAAGTCTGTGGAACAACGATTCGAACAGTTGAAGGCTCCGTTGTTGGATAGGCAGCGTCACTTGGCGAAGAAGAAGGAAGCCTTCCAATTCCGTCGCGACGTTGAGGACGAGAAACTATGGGTTCACGAGAAAATGCCGTTAGCAACCAGCACTGACTATGGAAACTCCCTATTCAACGTGCAGATGTTGCAAAAGAAGAACCAATCACTTAAGACGGAGACCGACAACCATGAGCCAAGGATCCTGACTGTGATCTCTAATGGACAGAAGCTGATTGATGAGGGACATGACGACACGCCCGAGTTCAAGCAGCTCATTGAGGAACTTACCGCGAGGTGGCGAGAACTGAAGGGTGAGTTTGACATACGTTTTTATTATATTGCAGTAATTTTCCAATGTTTATTTATATTTACCAGCTGGTTTCTTTTTCTTTTCATGATACCACAAAAAACAAATAGTAAAAAGTATTGACAAAATTACGTCATGTCGTACTGAATTTATCTCCCGGTACAATCGGCAACGAAAGTCGAGGGCACATCAGAAAAAGACAACAACTTACAAATAATAGTAAAAAAAAAATCAACGGCAAAAAAGCAATTTGAAGTCCTTGAATTTTTTTTTTTTAATATCCAACCGATCCGGGCTATATAAACGCCCTCCATTTGGCGCGCTTGGTGTGGTGGTGACGTCACAGTCCGTGAAAACAAACAAGCAACTGTCAAGTCAACGTCAAACACTCCTTTTTGTAGGAGCGTTTGACATTGACTTGACACTTGTTGATTGACTTGACATTGACATTTTGATTCGTCACATCCGCTCTTAGCTTTTCAAGTATTTGAATTACCCACAGTTATTTGGGACTTTAAAAAAATTAATTTCTCGCTCAAAAATAAATTTTATTCAAAAATATTGATGGAGGCATAATTCTGAAGTAACATAGTTTATCAAAAAAAATATTTGACCCATATTTGAATCACATGCATACTCCCTGGCGGATCTATTAAGTAAATGCCAATGATAATGTCCGAGTAGAATAGAAAAAAAACTACAGAAATAGTAGTGTATCGAATATTTCTGTGTAAATTTCGATGATGAAAAGTAACAGTGTTGATTGATATTCACGGCCACTTCTCCTTCCCAGCTAAAGCACTAGAGCACTAGGAAGTGGTGAAGGGTAGCGTTTTGGGGGACCGTCTTATGTAATTTTGACGTTCGAAAAGTGCTGATTCTCAGCCTAGTTTGAATTAATGACTTTTGATTTTGGTACCTAAACTTTCTGGTATTCTAACAATAATTATATTCCACAGATGCCATCGACGAACGCAAGAGCAAACTGTCCCAATGGGAGAAGGCACAACAGTACCTATTCGACGCAAACGAAGCCGAGGCCTGGATGAGTGAGCAGGAACTGTACATGATGGTAGAAGATAGAGGAAAGGATGAGATCTCCGCGCAGAACCTGATGAAGAAACATGAGATACTGGAACAGGCTGTAGATGATTACGCGCACACTATCAGGCAGTTGGGAGAGACTGTTCGACATCTTACTGCTGATGAACATCCGCTCAGGTAACTTACTTCTTTATAAATATTAATTATTTTAGAAAAACAAAAGATAAATGGGCTTATTTGTCATAGAAACGTGCATAAAAAGAGATAACAGTAATCAGCAATATTAAATTAAACAAAATAGATCTAAGTACAAAGGTTAGGTTGGTTAAGGTTTAGGTTGTAAATATGTTCATTGTTGAATATTGACCTTTTATGGGCCTCCAGAAGGATCAGTATTGCAAAAACATTTCGTAAAAAAAAACTGTTCATTGGTTTTTGGTTTCACAAGTCTCGGACTTGATGAGGGGAGAGCCTAATCCTGGAGTTCTAACGCATAAAGATACACTGTGTTTATTACCGGGAATCTCCTCTCATTTCTTCTATGGCTTTCACATAACCATAAAACGACTTCTGAATCTGATAGGTGCTATATCGAACAGTAGTGTTGGAATATTGTCCCAAACACAGAAAAAGTCTTTTCTTTTCCATTTTTGCTTTTTGAATAACAACCAGTAGGGAAATGGTGCATGAAGACGTGTCATTGTCATATAAACTGAACAAAGGCCTTCCCTAAGTTAATTTATTTGCATTTTTATGAAAACATGATTTTTTCCAGCGAACAAATCTCCGTAAAACAATCCCAAGTGGACAAACTGTACGCTGGTCTGAAGGACTTGGCGGGCGAGCGTCGCGCCAAGCTCGACGAGGCGCTGCGATTGTTCCAGCTGTCGCGCGAGGTCGATGACCTAGAGCAGTGGATCACCGAGAGGGAGCTTGTTGCTAGCTCGCAGGAGTTGGGACAGGACTATGATCACGTTACTGTGAGTATGTTATACAGTTTGATTAAAGGTTCAACTAGGAAGAACTGGTCCAAATATATTCTAAAATAGGTGAATGAACATTAGAACTCGGAACAGTATTTTGTGAATCGTGAATATTTTAATGCAACAAAACTTCTGTGATTAATTTTAGAGCTTGTCTGTCCGATAGTAAACTCTTGCAGTTTTCAGTTTTTTACTTATGAAAATGCGAAATTCACTGCAGTTGGAAATTCTTAGAGCCATAGTAAATTGATAGTTAAATAATTTATTAGATTGTCACTCCTCAAGGGCTTATCAAATTATTGTATGCAGATATCTCTCTTTTAACGTGGCCTTTTAATTGAGCAAAATAAAACCTTTTTCAACTAACAATAACTTTCTATTACAGTTACTCTGGGAGCGCTTCAAGGAATTCGCTCGCGAGACACAAGCAGTTGGCTCGGAGCGCGTGGCGACCGCAGAACGTATCGCAGACCAGATGATCGCTATGGGTCACTCTGATAACGCCACTATCGCGCAATGGAAGGAAGGACTCAAAGAGACCTGGCAGGATTTGTTGGAGCTTATTGAGACCAGGACACAGGTCAGTTGGATTCAGCGTTTATGAGATTTTTATACTAATCGCTAATCGCCAACTTTCGTGACAGGCGCTGTCATAAAACCTAGGAGTCTGACGACGGTGATACTTAGTACAAGTTACTATCACTCCTCCGACGTTTTATGACCGCAACTGTCAAAAGTCTTGGGGTTTTTTTCTTGGCTTTCACAACAAATATTTATGTTCTCAAAATATGCTACATTTTACCTCACTATAATCTTTATCCGTTGTTATTTCTTAATCGTACTAACGCTACCTCCCTGTCCAGATGCTGGCGGCATCCCGCGAGCTGCACAAGTACTTCCACGACTGCAAGGACACGCTGCAGCGCGTCAACGAGAAGGCGCGCGGCGTCAGCGACGAGCTCGGGCGCGACGCCATCAGCGTCGGGGCGCTGCAGAGGAAACATCACAACTTCATGCAGGACCTCAGCACTCTGCACCAACAGGTATGTTGTTTTTTTTTTTAAATTTGATCTATGGTAATATTAGGTGGAAGTCAGAAAGTTTATCATATCAATCAATTTATCTATTGTAATCTACTGTTGGACATAGGCTTTTCACAAGCTTCGCTATATTACCTGGTTCTTCGTTTCCTGCATTTTGTTTGTCGCAGCTCCCTTTTTCCCGATCCATCTAACTGGAAGCTGGACATAAAGAAATTGGATTGTGTATTTAGGTCATTAAATTGTCGTGAATTTATATTTTTATGTAAATAAAAAACCGTCTGTTCGAGTTGATTGGAAACCTACCTAAACGTCATATTACATTGCGACTGAAATTTAGAAAAACAGTTTTGATTTTAACGTGTCGTTGTCACTCGTCAGGTGGAAGCCATCCGCAGCGAGTGCGGGCGCCTGGGCGCGATGTACGCGGGCGAGAAGGCCGCGGAGATCACGCGGCGCGAGGCCGAGGTGCGCGACGCGTGGGGCGCGCTGGCCGGCGCCTGCGCCGCGCGCACCGACAAGCTGGAGGACGCCGACCATCTGTACCGCTTCCTCAACCAGGTGCGCACGCTCACCGTGTGGATGGACGACGTGGTGCGGCAGATGAACACCGGGGAGAAGCCGCGGTACGTATACCTGCTTTATACTTCGAAGATTGAGCGGTTAAAAACGAATTTATATCGAGGGCCATGAACCACTCGCGTCGCTCAGGATTCTAACACTTGAATCACTCCCTACAGTCGTGATTCAACTATCATGAATTACTCCCTACGGTCGTGATTCAGTCGTTAGAATGCTTCACTTGCTCGTGATGCATCTATGGCCCTCGCTTTAAATCCGTCCTTTATTCACTAATTGCATTATATACTATTATTTTAACTGTCTATCTCTTCCACAGTGACGTCAGCGGCGTAGAACTCCTAATGAACAACCACCAGTCTCTAAAGGCAGAAATTGACACACGCGAGGACAACTTCTCAGCTTGCATCTCGCTCGGACGTGAACTATTAGCGAGACAGCACTATGCATCCTCTGATATCAAGGAGAAACTGCTGCAGCTGACCAATCAGCGCAATGCGTTGTTACGCCGCTGGGAAGAACGCTGGGAGAACCTGCAACTTAGTAAGTATATAATATGGATCTCTTCGAATTTCTATTGTCCCAAAAACATAATTATATGCGCATTATTGTGCGCAGTTACATTCAGGCTGAGTCCTGAGTGACAGCGCACCGCGCAGGCGGATTGTGGAGTGGATTTTGAAAGTTGATGCGTGCGCGTGTGTCTAGTGGGCGTCCTGAGTGACGGGGCACCGCGCAGGCGGAATGAACAGTGGATAAAACAAATGTCCTAAAACGTTGTGATTTAGAGAGTATTGTAGTTTGATCGTCTCGACGTCGTCTTTGTTGGGAAAGAGCTATAACTGGAGATCCTCAAGTATCAACACTTAATAGCATCGATCCCACTTTTATGAAATACTTGATATTTTATTCGCATATGAAACAAAAGTACCGATATTTAAGGAGTCTTTTTGATAACAGTTCATCTTTAGAGTTGATTAAATAGGTTGAAACTTTTTTCTAATCACAATTTCCTCCCCCAGTCCTGGAAGTATACCAATTCGCTCGCGACGCGGCCGTGGCCGAGGCCTGGCTGATAGCCCAGGAGCCGTACCTCATGTCCCAAGAGCTGGGCCACACCATCGACGAGGTGGAGTCGCTCATCAAAAAGCACGAGGCCTTCGAGAAGTCGGCCGCCGCACAGGAGGACAGATTCTCAGCACTGCAGAGGCTTACTACCGTATGTATTAGTTATTGTAGTTATTGGTTGATGGCAATATGGGACTTAAACAGAACGGGTGAAATGTGGGTGTACTATAGGTACACATGACCTCCGTAGAAACGGGTTTTGTCAACGGAAGTTTAGAGGTATGAGGAACAGGCTGTAAACTTCACTCATCCTCTATAGAAAAGGGAGGATCCTCCGACCAGACGGGTGGTGTGTCTGGCGGGTATCTGCCCTACGATTGTTGTTGGAATCTTGTATATAAATGTCCATCGCGCGGTAAACTGTAATTGCGCGATGCAGGATTTAATGTGACGTCGGGATTTTTGTGTGACGTCAGGTTTTTGATGCGTAGTTCGCATGTGGCGATGTAGATACCAGTATATACCAGAAGAATAGTCAAAACGACAGATTGTGTTTGTTTATCTGTAATTCAGTGGTAACGGCCACGACTTACGAGTTGTAGGTCGTAGGTTCGAACCCTGACAGGCGCTTTACTTTGTGTAAATTATTTCATCGCCACTGCTCTCAAAACGGTGAAGGAAAACATCGTGAGGAAACCGGCATGTCTTAGAACCAAAAATTCGAAGACATGTGACATCTACCAACCCGCACTGGGCCCGCGTGGTGGATTACGACCCGCTCCCTCTCACAGAGAGGAGGCCTGTGTCCCAGCAGTGGGAACATTATAGGCTGATTATGCTATCTGTAATTTTGTCTATTCTTCCGTCGACAAAACCCGTTTTTACTGTGGTCATACTACGCGTGCAGGTGTGATGTGGTGTTATGTTATGTTGTGTTATGTTATGTTATGTATTACTTACTGTATTATTGTAGTATGGTTTTGGGAACTTTTTGAGTTCGGTTGGTGTGATTGTGATTTACGTATTATTATCGCACGTACGTTAAGCCCCGTGTTCATCGGTAAACAAAATTGTACTGCGTTGTTTTAGCAACATGTTTTTGTGTTATGGGAATTGTTTCAATGGGCTCCTTTGGCTTTGCCGGAGTTGGATAATAGGGAATATGCATGTATTTTTTTAATATTTTTATTCGATAGTTTACATCGTCAAATAATAGTAAAAAAAAATTCGACGGCAAAAAAGCAATTTAAAGTAGTTAAAAAAATGTTAAAAAATATCCAACCGATCCGGGCTATTTAAACGCCCTACATTTGGCGCGCTTGGTGTGGTGACGTCACAGTTCGTGAAAACAGACAAGCAACTGTCAAGTCAACGTCAAAAACTCCTTTTTCTATGAGCGTTTGACATTGACTTGACACTTGTTGATTGACTTGACATTGACATTTTGATTGTTATTCCGGATTGTTACGTCACATCCGCTCTTAGCCTTTTCAAGTATTTGAATTACCCACAGTTTTTTGGGACTTTTTAAAAATTAATTTCTCGCTCAAAAAGAAATTTTATTCAAAAATATTGATGGAGGCATAATTCTGAAGTAACATAGTTTATAGAAAAAAATATTTGACCCATATTTGAATCACATGCATATTCCCTATTCCTAAAACATTTGATGGTGTGGTAAACTATGTTTAGCAACTGTTGCTAAACTGTGTTTCGGACGGGGCTTAAGACACTGGTAGTTAGAATAACTAGTAATGTAGCAACAATACTAATTTGCACTTTTTATTTGCATGACAAGAATGATTACAATTAACTTTAAAAAAGTTAACCGACTGACTTAAATATTACTTCACACAACAGAACTACTACTGACTATTACAATATTTTAACTTATGACCAGGGGGCCTACCACCATGGCTTACAGCAGTATTATTTTAATATTACTTCAGTGTAGGAAAGAGATGAAGCTCTACAGGACGTATAGCTCCATCTCTTTCCCCGACAAAGTAAGATTAAAATAATACTGCTGTAAGCGGTGCTGGTAGGCCCCCTGATCAAATATTGCACGCTCTGTGATTTTGCTTGGTGTCTGGTTCCACTTTTTTAATTTCTTTTTTCTTATTCACAACTAGCTTGAACAGCGTGAGTCTTCAATGTGGCCTAGTGCACAGCCTTGGGATAAATATGACGAATCCGACTTTACCTACGAACCTCCTCCCACCACCCGCTCCCACGATCCCCTTACCTTGACCATAGACAAGCACGAACGACCCGTGAGTCAGATAGTCGAAGAAATCATAACAGACAGCAACAAATTTCAAATACCAGAGAAAATTAAAGCTCGCGTTCTAAGTATAAACTACGCGAATAATCAGAGGAAAAACGATTCTTATCTATGGTCAGTGTCTATGTCTAATAATCACAGTCTGTCAACGATATCAGAGACAAGTTCCGCGCCATGCTCTCCACCAACGTCGCCGATGTTGTCACCTGAAATATACAGCTCAGTTTTCTTTGAATTCCCCGACCAAGCTGAAAAAGCCAACGAGTACTTAGCTTGTGTAGACTTAATATTATGGGAACGGCTTTCATATCAAAACGTGTATCCAAACGTATCTTTACTAAGACATAAAAGTAATAGTTCCTCAAAATCTAGTTTAAAACGCTTTATTAGGAAATGGTCAAAGAAAGTTAAGCCTTTAGATACTGATATTAAGGGTGAAGTTGCCGTGTTATCCCTGCCCGGTTTGACGAGTAGTAGTAGTACGAAGGCTATTAACGACCTTGGTAAAGAGGTGAAGAGTATACCTTTGAGTTCATCCCTCGTCCTACTATCCCAGACCCGTAACCTCTTGTTCCCTGAAGGTGCATGGTACTATAACTACTTGGATAGCGTAAGTGTGGTGTTTGGTGTATTGCATGTATTTACGCTTGAATGCTGGCTGCATGGATCATAAAAAAAAAAAACTTACGCATGAAAACCTTTTTGCTTGTCTTTTCCTTGGAAGCTTGGTGTCAATTTATATCGGGTAGACTGGAAGGTGTTCCTGGATTATTGTCTGGTTACTTTGCAATAATTACAAATTATACAGTTTTTTTTTATTAATTGGTGAAACTTCATTTAAGTGTTGGGATCGATATTTAATAGCAATAACAATAACTTCTTAAAATCATGAATTAACCGTCCTGCTGTAAGCTGATACCTACTTATTTGTGAAGTTTCTCCAACAACTGAATTAAAACACCCCTCTTTTTCCGTCGGGGGTTAAAAAGACGTTGCTTATTGTGATTTCTAATTTATGAATGTAAAAAGCACAGGAAAAACGACGCTACAATATCCTCGCTACAAACTAAAGCCGAGCAAGAACCAACTAACTATACCAACATTAAAGTACTCGGCCGTATAATATGTCATGTTTACGGCCACGCTCTTTATTATACTAACTGTTTAAATCATTACAGTTTGAAGTGAAAGAGAGGAAGCGAAGGCAAGAGGCCGCCGAGGCCGCCGAGCGCGAACAGCGCGAGCGGGAGGCCGCCGAGGCCGCCGCCGCCGCGGCCGCCGCGCAGGACGCCGTGGACCGCGCGCACACGCCGCAGGAGCCGCAGCCGCAGGGTACGTGTCTGCTCAGTAACTATACGGACAGATGACTAAGTGACAAAATTAGGTTAGGTGTTGATGAAGATTGGCTTGGTGATATGGACATTATCTGATTTTTATATTTGGTACTGTGAAAGCTAGGTCAATAAATATCATGAAATCAAGCCTCACGATGCAAGTTTCTTGTCTGTGGCATAACATAAAATTAAAGTGACATATGACTTCAATTAAGGTCTGCTACTAACTTGGGTGTTTTCTAGAGTTTTACTTTAGTTTTGTCTCTAATGGACATTGATTGAGCTTTTACAGTACCATATTATTGTCCAACAGAGAAAAAAACCCCAAAATTATGATTTGAACTATAATTGGTATAATTTAGTTACCAAAAAGTTACGTTAGGTTTTAATTTCCAAGTAAAATCAATGAATGACTATTATCTAGTCAAAAACACAGAAAAGAACATTTTCATTCTAAAAGATTAACATCACTTCGTTTCACGGATTGCAATGTAAGCACGCATGTGTAATGTCTTCTAGCACTGTCGAATCAAAATGTCAACTATTCAGTAAAGAACGATATCTCAAACTTCCACTAACTTTCACCATAACGGTGAATGCTGCTTGCATATGCAATAACACCTACAATTAGAAATTTTGATAAAGTATTCTTTTATCTAAGAGAAAGTGTAGGAATTTTGACTTTAAGTATAAAGAAATTAAGCACATTTCGCACTACAGCCTAAGAAGGCTTTCGGCAATGCTTGCCGCTTTACGTGTGAATTACTTTATGCCCTTTTTATTCGCTTATTCAGTCGACTAACAAAACCGACCCTAATGAAAGTTAACTATCGATTCGAATATCGAAACGATAGACAAAATTCGGGGTATTTGCGTAACACACTTACTTACAATGGCAATGCGTTTAATTTTGTCAGTTCAACAACATTCATTGCGTTATTTACGTAGTCGAGCAGACGAATATTTCAAACATAATGCAATGGATTAGCAATTTCCTTCAAAATCTTTGAAATCGTGGTTGAAAGTGTGTTACGCGATTAGGGTGCTGGTTCCGTTAGTCGATGGAATATCGCGTGTGACAAAGGGCCGTTACTTACCGATGTGTTGTCCACACATGCACACGCGTAGTCGTAAGGAGAACATCCACTAAAGCGGCTGAGAAGGCCCAAGAGCGACCGCATTCCCAGCCAGGTAATAAGAGCGCTTATTATAAACCTACCGTTGTAAAAATATACCCGGCTGTTGGCATGAGCTTCTACGGTAGTTTAAAATGGGTGAACTCTGTATTTCTGTCGGGTTACACTGCGCTCGAAATAGTTAGAAACACTTGGGGAGTTAGTTAATTAACTGTGATTAATTTTATTATTAGCTTGAAAGCTTTTATTGTACGTATTAAGGAATTTTCTTTCGTGTAGGATTAATTTTATAGGTTATTTTTACGTAAACCGTAGTTGGGGTTCTAGCACAGTTTTCTTTTATTGCACGATTTCAATTTATTCTTCACATTACACGTCGTTTTTATTAAGGTGATGGTTTTCTTTCTATCAACTTATCATCATACAAAATACATCATTGATTCATTTCAATCATCGGTCGGGGTTTAAAACCTTTTATTTTTTATAGAAAAATGTTTTGTTTAACCATATGAAAATCTTCACAGATTTTCGTATTGTTTTATACCCCGATATTTTAATGTCTTACTTTCATCATATTTTTAGAACATATTACTTATTTTTAAATTATAACCGTATATATTTCATTACACTATATTGTGACGTCATACTGCTAATCACGGTGATGGTTTGATACTCTGTCCCTCATGTCTGTACTATCTCTGTTTCATTTTAATGTGGAGTTATCATTTCATATAGAATCCCTGCTAGTTCGGTGGTTGTGTGTCTTCCAAAACGTATGATATCTAAACACACTCGTAAGCTCTTAACTAAAATAAAACTACAGTAAACGAAAAACTTTCGACGATCGATATTCACTTCTTTATTTAAAATGCATATTTAATTTTTATAATACCAGTGTGTTTAGTGGAATATTCAAACAAAAAAGAAAAAAAAAACAATAGAAGTTATGAACAGTGAATGGGATTGGCCAGGGTAACTTGCGCAGTGCGAAAAAGTTTTGTTGTAAACAGTCATAATATCTCATTTTGACGTGAGATAAGATGTTGTTAACATTTTGATGCACTGATTTTGACGTGAAATAAGGTGTTGTCAACATTTTGTCGCCCTGTAAATGTTATCCCGGTAGGTCACGGTAACACTACCTAGTGGGGAAGCTAGCTCGAAAACTCCTTTCCAACAATTTTATTATTATTATATTATCTCTAAGTCGTGTTCGATGCTTTCTGTACTCTTTTACAAAATGGAGCTGACTCCAACAAGGTAGGTATCACACTGTGTATACTTACTATAGCTTCACTGTCTTTTGCTTCCTATATTATGCATCAGCTTTGTCTATAGCTTTATATATGTATACTATACGATATAAAAAGTAAGTATATTCAATTATTTTAATAATGGGCACAAATTCTAGTCATCACTTTTAATCACTTAACCACGGGGGCTATGGTTTACCATTTTGATTGCTTAAAAAGGGATATAACTTGCTTTGTTTCATCATTAAAAAATTTAAAAAATAAATTGAAAAAACAGGGAAATTAGGTAGGATATGTTAACTGGAATGTCGACTATCCTGTTCTTTAATCAGTATGAAATAACTTGGAAACTTAATTTCTGTAGCGTAATAGGTAACTCGTATGTGGCATGTATTGTATGTTTGTTTACAACTGTGTACACGTGTTTAAAAGTTTTATTACAATATATTTTATAATAGTTTTGTTTTTATCATCAAGAATATTAACATAGTCTTATCACTCGTATCCCACTTTGGGTTACCGTTCATTGCGTTTACTAAGTATAATAATCTCCGTTCGAGATCAACACAGCAAACACAAAATATTTTATTTAATATAACCGTAAACAGTCATAAATATTTCTAAGTTCCGCTACTGTTGAGCAAGTAATTCAATAAAATCAGAAAACCGAGTACACAGTTCGTAGCATGTAGAAGTAATACGTAACGTAAGCATGTGTAAGCACGTAGTGTAGACGTAACTAGCACGTAGATGTAATGTACGCATGCAGAGCTGGGCGAGCAGTCCCCCGGTCCCGTTACCCCCGCCCCCGCTGCCCCCGCCGCCCCCGCCGCCACCCCGCAAGCCGTCACCGAGACCGACTCCCCGCCCCGACCCTCGACCTCAAAGCAGACGCCTGCCAAACCTGCACGCCTGTCCAGTGAGTATTGTAGTGGTAACGTAGATCTTATAGTGACTGTGGTATGGTTCAAACTTGAATGTGCTTTTGTGATAATTATGCAATGGAATTCAAAGATTTGAAATGAGAATTTACATAGGCCTGGCAGGTCAAGACAAATTATTCAAAAGTAGAAATCAATCAGCACATTCGTTGGATTTTACGAATCTGTGTTGTATTTTATTTCGTCCTATATGCCAAAATGAAAGTAAAGTTGACAATAATAAGTAATACCAATGATTAATTTATTAAGAACTGCTGTCTGAGTTCAAATGGAGGCACAAATTTATTCAAAATTGAATCAGGACTAATGAATGTAAATGAAACTGTTAACCCATTGTCAAGTAATGGCGATACGGTACCCTAACATGTACAGTGTATGTGTACCCTAAACTGCATGGTAACATCTGTGTTTTTGTTATTTACCTACTACTTCTAAGTGTCAGGTTTTAAGAAAAATTGTTTTCAATATCGCATGAAAACGCTTTTGTTTTTGCTGCGACGCAATTTTGTTTTATGTTGCTTTGAATTATTTTTGTTTTTTTGTTTTTTCTCCCTCGTCCCGACCACCTTATATCGCGGCCTGTCCTTTTGGAAAAAAAAAAAAAACGTTATACCTACCAAAACTCCTTTACACGACCTTTTTTTGTAACGTCGCACTTTCCTTGGTACCCTGCCTATTCCCATTCTGGCACGTACAGCACCCGGAACAAGTTCCACACCAGCTACGCCGTCTAGTTCCGGTAAGGTGAAGTCGCGGTCTCGAAGCAAGTCGCCGTTCAGGAGTTTCCGATGGAAAACGGCGAAGAAACTGCTAGCCGGAACTCATCATAGCGACGATGAAGGTATCCGTGGTAGGGGACGGTGATGGATGGACAAGGCTATCCCTTAAGGGGTTTCGACAAAAACTTGAACCTAAGTTAATAAACAGGCTGTAATGTCAAATACGTTTTAAAGAAATTAACAAAAAAAAATAATGTTACCCCTAGTTTGGATGATAAGATGATGTATGACAAGATTTGCCGAGATTGAAGGAAACCTGAGTAGCTCTTATACATATTACTTATAATACCAGCATGACCCACTGCAGGCCAAAGACCTGTTCTGAAGGCTCGACTATTGATCACGTTGGCTCATTACGTGGTGGCGATTTCGCGCTTAGAATTTTTTAATCCAATTATTTGCTTAAGATTTTTGAAGTTCACCACAGGATTTTCCACCTTTAGACAAGTGCACCAGCACTCCAATTTTAAGCCATCCAAGGTCATCTTAGGAACCATCTCAATAAATAATTTTGACTGTAGGTAAGTCCAAACTGTCCATCCACGACCGTCCACCCGCTGTTTACGCCTTATGATGTGTTTACGCGATGAGCTTTGTTTGTGCTGCTGTGATTGTTACGCGCATGTTTTACTTTCCTAGTTTAGCCAATAAAGCAACTTTTTATGCGTGGCTTTCATTCAAAATTGTTAGGTTCGGACATGACGCCTGCGTATCAAACCTATTACCTTTTAGAACAAAAATAATTTAATAGGAGCAATATTAGATGTTAGATTTACGTCATTATCAGAATTAGTGGGCTTTTGTAATGAAGAATTCTTGTTACACACGATGTATTTTCTCTTAATCAGGTTTTGCTTTTCAAAAGCTACCCAAGTAAGGAGGTGTATATGAGATTTTTTGTGAGAACGTGTGTACGATAGCTTATGTTGTGTACAGAGGGCGCTAGTCCCGCGAGTGAGGACGAGGGCGTAGAGGGGACCTTGGTGCGCAAACACGAATGGGAGTCAGCCGCCAAACGAGCTTCCAACAGGTGAGAATACACTTGATTTATTATTATTATATTTTTGTTAAGGGCCGGTAGGAAGCAAAATTGCCTGTCTTCAATTTGATTTTTCATGAAATTGATAAGACTTAGGTGTAAAATAAAAATAGTATGAGTAACTACATGATATTTCCAAACTTTTTGTGGAACAGAAACACAAAATATTAAAATTTTCTCGATAAAAAAATATCACGAAGTTACCTCTAATTTTCACGTATTTTCGATTTGTACTTAAAATGCTAATGCCTATTATAATAAAAATTAGATGATTATATGTATTAAAATAAGGCAAAAAAAATTGTGTAGGCTTTTTTTTTTATTCCTTTTATTTTTGGTTTTATTACGAATCAAAGCTTGTAGGACTTACGACGTTCTTAGTTCGTGGAAGAAGCCATCTTCCGTCGCACATTACGGGAACTTCAAGCATATTTTTGTTTCACAAATCAGTCGGCGTCGCTCTGTTGAGACGAGAGGACTACGCTCAAATTTTTAGCTGCGCTGAGATATTATTTATTTTCGTAAATAATATTTTCGTAATTTATCACATTCCACAAAAGAAACTGAGACATAGAAACCATGAAAAAAACACTAAAACCACTTTCAAAACGAATATTACAAGTGTTATTGATTGATAAATAAATAAATACCGAGTCTAAATAAACATATAAAATTCTATGTTGATATTTGAAAACTCAAGATGACATACATTTTATTTGACAGATTTTTGACTGGTATAGTAGCACGGAGTATAGAAAGAAGTAGGTAAAACTAGCGCCATTGCTCTGTATTGCGGTGAATTTTCTTGCGGAGAAAATTTACAACATAGCCAACGAGCCCATTCCACGTTCATTTGAAAGTTCGCACTGGAGATTAAATCTTATTGCGATATACTCAGGATCCAAATTCGTTTACTCCCACTTTTTTTGACAAACTTCTTGTAAGGTGACCCTTAGACGAACAATTGGAGCGACTGACCGCCCCTAAATAAAACTTGTTTAGAATAATACCTTTATTCTTCGGTTATTGGTATAACGAACGAACTCGAACAGATTCCGTATGACTCCGGATTTTTAATTTGTCTGTCCGTGATGTCTTGTTTATATCTCTTTAGTTGACTTTTTTGTCGTAGTTGGGTTTTAGTTTTTACCTGACTACGGCGAAGCAAAAAGGAGGGTTATAATTTTGACCGGTTTCTATGTATTTATCTATGTCTGTTCCCACATATTATCTTCTAAAAGACTCATCACAATTTGACAAATGAGGTATCGTTGGAAGCTTCTTGATCGTCCGCTGGTCATAGGCTATATGAAGACACATTAAATTGAAAATGGCACCCTCTAGGTGACATATCATGAACAACAAAAAAAATTTTTTAATCATACCATGTTGGGTATCAAATGAAAGGTTTTAATTAGCACATTTCAAAAATATATATTATAACCCCAAAAAAAACCGCGACAATCAAGACGTATATTGCCATATGTTTATGTTAACGCGTGGGATGATAACTCCCGCTTCACGCGCCGCCGCACCGTAAACAGAAAAAACGTCAGACGCGCCGCGTGACGCCACACTGCACGC
Organism: Lithophane semibrunnea; assembly: GCA_947363905.1. Lineage (NCBI taxonomy): Eukaryota > Metazoa > Arthropoda > Insecta > Lepidoptera > Noctuidae > Lithophane > Lithophane semibrunnea. The sequence goes on from OX376198.1 coordinate 6,132,894, forward strand.
GACGCGCCACGCCCCGCGTCTCCGTAAATGAGGCCTAAAGTTATAATGCAACTTGGCATGTTTTCAAAGCTACAATTTCAACAGTTAGAGGGACCATACTAAACTTTCTACTAAGGGACTAGTTATAACAAGCGCCCGAGACGCGCATTTTGTACGCAGCGTTTCGGGCGCTCAATAAAATTGTATGAATTCCTATGTAACGAATTATATCAAGCGCTGCAGTCTAAGCGAGCGCCCATGCCGGGCGCCGTTAGGCCTGCACATGTCGCAACTTGCCACTCTCAACTTGCATCTCCGTTGTGCGATTTACAAATAAGACTGGGAGAAAATATGCCGCGGGCATTGCTGCTACGTGCGCCGCCGTGATGAAACGCCGCGTGTGACGCGGCTATTCCATTCGCGGGCTCCGCCGCAAAAACGCTCCATTTCAAACAAACGCGTGTAAAATCGCGTCTCCGTAAACGCACTCATACAACGCCATATCGCACCTTCGGTGCAACAAAGTCACAATTAGTAAATTAAAAATTAGCTGTTTTGACTTTTGTTTCGGTGCAACAAAGTCACAAATAGTAAATTATAAAATGAGCTGTTGTGACTTTGTTGCTCCGAAGGTACGATATGTTTGAATTCAGTGCGAGCCGCGCCGCCCAAAGCCACGCGCGACTCCTCGCGTCTCCGTAAATGAAGCCTAACCGTGCCCTTAACGCTTGGACGCGAGTTCCTTTTTCACTATTTTTCCTTGTCATTTTCTCCGTATTAGTAATAAACTTAAAAGAAACACGGTTCAAAAGTTACAACAAAATGTGGAAATCTTGTTGCGTTTGACGAGCGTCCAAAACGCGCCGGGCGCGCGCCCAAAACACAGCGCCGGTACTGAGTGCGTACCTCGGGCCTTTGTTATAATTAGTCCCTTTGGTACTTTGGCACCCATTTACATAGATGAATAGATGTCAATTCTTTTAGTGGTGAAGCCGACAATCCTACATTTATTTCTTTTGTACAGAACTCGGCCTCTTTTTCACATGTTTCAAATGTTTTCGAAGGGGATTGTTCGCGTTTGGTGCAGGAAAGGTTTTCATGACACATGCCATATTCGTTGCACAATACAGTCCAAAATTCATTATACGAATATTATTTTTTACTTGGGTATCACTTTGCACGATCCTCCAAAGAGAGAAATCCACGATATAGCATTATATTTATTACTTGGTAACACAGTTTTCCACAAAGACGTCATTAGGTACAAATTGTACAAGGTCCTAAATAAAATTTGGTAACATTTAAATTTGAACATTTTCACGTCAACATTGAGTTTCTAGTTCCAAAACATGAACATGATCTATAGTTCTGAATTCAAGCTTAGCGTATCGTATAAGCAAAATAAACTACAGAAGATTGAAATTCGAATTCTATAAACGCCAGACGAAAAGTTTCTGCTGGCGGGAAGGCATTGTGTTTTGTTTTCGTCGTGTTTAATGAGCGGGGTAGGTAAGGGTTGCGCGGGTGAAATATGATTTTTTGCTGTCAAACTACTCCCCCTTAAGTTGAAGTTGGACATTATAGTTAGAAAAAAAAGTGAGAATTGAACAACACTAAAACAATAATACGAGTCACGGGAGAGTTTTATGTCCAGCAGCTAGCGGCGATAAGCTAAGTTGCTGATTGATGTCCATTATAACAACGATTTGCGTTTTTCTCGTTAGACCGAAAACGAGGGGGTTTATATCTCTGCAGAATTTTCTGTCATAACATGTTAGTTGGTATGGTGGACTAAAAGATCAACCTTTCTTATTAGAAAGGTTGATCTTTTTTTGTCGAAGTGAAATCACCTGTCATCTTATTAGATGACAGGAGATTTCACTTAAAGTTATTATTTTCAAAATAAAGTTGAGTTTTGCCACTATTTGGGCACATGGTCAAAATGTACTTATCTATTATTTTAACAATCGCTTTTTATTACGTTTTATAAGTCTTCTTAAACCTCCACAGATCATGGGATAAGGTGTACGTGGTGGCTAAGGACGGTCGCATGTCGTTCTACAAAGACCAGAAGGCGTACAAGTCGTCGCCCGAGGCACACTGGCGCGGCGAGGCACCGCTCGACCTCAATGGCGCGGTCGTTGAAGTCGCCGCGAATTACACCAAGAAGAAGCATGTCTTCCGTCTCAGGTAGGATTTAGTCACGGATTTTGTAGGTTTCACTCAAAACGGTAATGTAATTGCAGCTACATATTTAAATACATTGTATAAATTGATGGCAATAGGCTCGCGCCCTCTATTACATGGGACTTTAACATAACTTCGAAATGTGTGGGTGTACTATAGGCACACGTCTACCTAACCCTTCGGGGAAAAATCTAGAATAACAGAGGAAAGTAAACCGTATCCTGTTGAAGTTTGAAGTTAAGATTCAACTTACCTCGCAAGGCGTAGCGACGCATTTGCCGGTTTTACGCCACGAAAGTTCGGCGTTCTTACGCCCGATTACAAATAGATGTTATTATTATAATGATGATTGCGTTCCGCAGACTGAGCAGCGGCGCCGAGTTCCTGCTGCAGGCGCACGACGAGGCGGACATGGCGGCGTGGCTGGAGGGGCTGCGCGCGCGCGCCGCCGCGCCCGCGCCGCGCTCGCACACGCTGCCGGCGCCCGCCAACAACGAGCCCAAGCGACGCTCCTTCTTCACGCTCAAGAAAAAGTCAGTCACCCTCCTCTCTCAGCTATACGCTCCGTAGGCACATCCGGCACTGCATGACTCATGTTTGTACCACGAACTATAGGCGATACGGGGCTTTGGCGTTTTGGAACTTTGACGGTCTTCGACTGGTGTGGCGGTTTGCACGAGAATAGTTTTTCGACTGTTGCGGCGAGAATGCCCACGCAAGACACGTGGGAGAAACTCCTGCGGAGTAATTGCGTAACACACTTCCAATGGCGATCCCTTTCTTTATGACAATTCAACAACTTTCGTAATCCTTCAAATTGTGATTGAAAGTGTGTTACTCTATTGGATTTCTGGGGAATCGCGTGAGATATTTCTACCTCTCGACGGTCGACAAACTCTCCTCGTGTAAATGAGGCTTAAAATTCTGCTATAATACGATTATGCTGTCGTAATTCTCTTTTCTGCAGGGTATCAAGGTTCTTTCAAAACTAGAGCTGTCAAATCTTAAGCATAGCATTAGCATAGCCGGCATTAAACTTCAAAGAGGGTTTAGATAAGTGTCAGTGTCTTATTACCTACCTACTTTCCACACTGAAACAAGAGTTTACACAAAACAGAGCAATCGACAAAAGATATCATCGAACCTTTTTTATAAGAAAATTGTTTGAATCATGTCCATCATTAGATACCTTCATGTTCCATGAGCCAGTTGGCTGAATCATCCATAGAATCATTTTAAAGATGGCATTTCCTAATTAGGCTTCGCTCCGTGGCGCTCGAAGACGCGTCAGTTACTCTCATCTCCTTCGTTTGTTCACCATAGAAAACTTGTATTATGCGACACGTGGGTATTTCCGTACCAGATGTTAGTTTTAGGGGTTTGACAATATTGTCTTGGGTTTGAATGTTCCATTACATTCCATTAAGTGTCATTTTCCAGTCGTTACAGTTTAATGGTGTCCTTTTCCATGTCTTCAGTGACAGCTTATTTGTAAGCTCATTATTCTTTGTCGTATTAACTCTGTTCGTCATTTTAAGTGTTAACACTTACATCCATTAATATGTTTCGTTTTAGAAACGTTTGTCATCATTTGTGATGAGTCATCACTATCGAGGTTGGATAATTCGCTTCACCGCAATTCGTTACTAACACTTTGCACCATACTATTATTAGTTTTGACTAACCCTGGGGCGTTAACGGCCCGTTTGCTTTCCTAATCTAGGCAATTTAACTCTTGCTTGCTAATCTTAACAGCTTTCTGTTTTTTTTCCAAGTTTGTTGTGTGATTCTCAATATTATAATTATGACTTTGAATATGTAAGTAATGTTCTTTGATGTCCACAGCTAAACAGTTAAGGAGCGTGTGGAGGCGGGCGCAAGTTTCCTCATTACGCTCGCGCGGCGTCCTCGCGCCGCGTGCAGTGCGCGCACGCGCGCTCGCGAGCGCCCGCTCGCTCGCTCGTGTGCGCGCACGCCACGCACGCGTCTTCGACGGACGCCGCGCATTTCTCACGACGCTTGCAGCTGTAAGCTTTGCTAATGACGAAATTGTCGACTCGCGGCACTATCGACCGTCGACACGGTTCAATGTTATTATTATTAATATTATTTTTTGTTGCGTACGAAACGTTATTTGAGACTGTTCGGTATCTGAGTGTTCGATCGTTCGCCCTCGTAAACCGTATTTATTGTTCGATATTCGTATCGAAGATTGAAGATATTAATATAGTAGATTTTATCCTGGTATGTACGATCCCACCCCTCGAAAGTGTAATTGTTATGATATGAAACGATTATGATTAAATGAAATACATATTATTATTATAAAATTCTAAATGCGTCGCTATTTATACATAGATGATTTTAGTGTTTAAATTCAGATTGAGAATATATATATTTTATTTAATAATATAAAAAATGGAGCTAGTGTAATGTAAATTCAGTTGAACTAGAAATGTATGTCGTGCGATTTACTAATGATTCAAATTACAATAAAAAAAAGTTTAAAACTATTAATGACCAATGTAATACCAATCGACGGAATTTGACTATCGCATTTGATAATGTTTAACTTAGCTAAGACGACGGAGGATTGTAACCGCATTTACATTCAATAGACGATTTCCCAGTGGATTGACGTTTTACTAATTATATCGACAGCTTTGCTACGTGTGAGCAATGCGAGATAAATTATAACGTAAGCTACGTAATAAATTGTATTAGATTTAATTTTCATTATAAAGTGTCTTCTCTCCGACCGTCGGTCGCCGCTGTCCGCTTACAAATACCGCATTTAAAATAATAATTATCAGATTTCTTCGTAGATTCTCGTTGTTAGTGAAGGGCGAGTAGTTGATAGTGGTCGGTATTGTAGCGCGGCGGGCGCGGCGACCGGCAGTACATAGTAATCCAAGTTATAAGTATGCTTGATCGCCTCATAAGTGCTTCTACGAAATGACGTATTTCTATTATGAACATTAATTTTGTAATGATTATTTTTACTGCCAATTTCACAAATTGTTAATTTTTATAAGTAAATAATAATTATATAACTAAATTTCACATTTCATAATATTACGTACACACATTTTTAGTTCTATTCGTGTTATGGTTATTGTATATTTGGCGAGTGTGGTGGTGTTCGTGAGGCGCATAGGATCCCTTATATCGCCGAATTACTGCCACATTGATCACTGCATGTTTCGTAAACCTATGTTTATACTTATTTTATTTTAAAGAACTTTCTTTATTGATGAGAATATAAAATAAATGATGTTTTCAAATAATTATGTGTTTGAATTATTTCCGCCATTTAAATGACTACACTTAAAATCAACAAAAACGCTATTTTCACAAAGCCAATATACACACTATCCTTCAGAAAAATAAAAGATAGAACAGAAATGAAATAATACGTCTCCCTGATAAATTAACTGGAACTTATCTAGAGGTGTTGCTGCAGACGTTAAATCGGTCATAGAAGAACATTAAATGAAATATTATGAGTGCCTCTACCTACTTAGTTGCAGTTGCTCCGAGAGATGAGATTAGGTCAAAAATATTTCCTGTTATCGACTATCTGTTATCAAGATATGGAGATATTGATATCAACTATCACATTACTAACACTCAAAATTCGTCACACCAAGAGATAAAACATTTTCTCACGATGATACTCTCATGACTACATCGCACTACTCAGTATTTTGCAAATCAAGAGCGAGATGTTGACCAAATTAATATATCTGTGGCCTCTGTTAGTGCTGGGTGCAAATGGAAATGTGTGTGAAGGTGAGGAGTGTGCCAGACATTCAGCCAGGATTGTGGGGGGAGAGAGGTCTGAGCAGAATGGTAGACCATTTCAGGTAACTTTAGAGAAATTTATAGGCATGTGTTTGACCAAAGTGCAAGTAAACTGTAAAAAGAATTTATAATTCTAGCTTCAAAGTTTTCTTTAGGAAATTCCTCGCAGTCCGAAGTCTGGATTTATGCCCGTTTGATGGTAATAGGCAGTCCCATGTAATAGGAGGATGGGACTTAAACTCAACTGGCGAAATGTGGGTGCACTATAGCTACACCTCTGCCCAACCCTTCGGGGAAACAAGGCGTGATGTTATGTGTTATTCCTTGCTAATGTGCGTGTTTGTACTCAGGAAGGTATAATAAGTGTTTACTAGTCGTTTGATTGTAAAAACCGTCAGAAAGGTACAGAAATTAGAAAACCATTTTCTTTATTTAGGTAACTAGATTGAGAATAAGCACTTTTACAGTCAAAAATAACATAATAGTTCGCAAAGCGTCAAAAATCATCCCTAAGAACTTCCCAGAGTCAGAACTGGGATAAAGAAGGGGCGCCCCGCGTCACACAAGCAAAAGTGGTGTTACTGTACTAGATTTCTATGAAATGTCTGAATTTCTACAGCCAAAAAAGCACTTCTTAGTCTTAAGTAAATATTTAAATATTTCTTTGCGAAACCCTAACATTCAGGTAGCCCTATATTCTCGAGTGGGCACGACTGGTGAGCTGGGTTTCTGCGGAGGCTCGCTTCTAAGCCAGGAGTGGGTCATCACTGCAGCTCACTGCCTCTTCCACGACGGAGAGGAAGTCAACCATGTGCAGGTAACGAATCTGGTGACAAAGGAGACCAAATAAAAAAAATGATAGGTATATTCCGTGACAACATGTTATTCTCTTCACTTTTCACTATTGGGCCAAACCTGTAAAGCAATTTCCTGAGCTGTTATACGATTTTGAAAATTACTGTTTTCAGTATACTTTGCAGTTAAAATAATAAAAAGTAATCTAATTAAAGTATTAGCTTGTAGTAATAAAAAATGAAGGGAAAAACGTAGTCTTTCGGAATATAGTTTTTTTTTTTGTTTGGCACTTTCACATCTTTAGCCCAAAAATATATGGACGGTGAATGATCTCCTTTGATAGAATTTTTTTTTTCGGGATTCTTTCTGTTATCAGGTGATCTGACAGAAAGCCCGAGTGGTCTACATTAGTAAGCAAGCCGAATTAAATTGTCAATGGGCCGGTCCTTATCGTAGAATCCATTGACTGTTGACTGGAGACGGCGAATCGACCAGCATAGGAGGTCCTATAAATGTTTTGGCAATCTATGAGGGGTTGGTGGTATCAGCTGTGTGAGAGTGATGGCTGAGGCTCATGGCCAGCAGAGGACTGCTATTGACTCATGATGGTGAATATATTATGCAAAAGATGTATAAGGCTAGAAGAAAGGGTGATAACTTTTTACTGAGATGACAGAAGACTCCAGCAGATAGACATTGTATGCAAAAAAGATGATACTGATGACCACCATCGCCAAATAAATTGGCACAAGGACAAGTTATTGATAAGCTCTAGGTCCTACCTGTTAGATCTAATACCTAGATTCCTTACCTACGTATCAGAACTATAGTGCTGTTTCCAGGCCATTCTCGGCGCTCATTCTCTGTACGACCGCTACGAAAACGGCCGCCGCGTGGTGAACGTGGCTGAGCTGGTCATACATCCTGACTACAATCCGGACACCTTCACTAATGACATCGCACTGGTCAAGCTCGCCAATGTTATACAACTTACAGGTAGGTTTGTAAGATTTCGCTTGTACACATGGTTACACATCAAGCTATACATTTCCAGTTTATGCTGATCTCACATTGTATATGATTTCCATACAATGCGAGGTCAGCTTATACTGGAAATGTATAGCTTGATGTTTAGTCGTGTGTACAAAATGTCAATGACAGCCGCACGAGTGGATCGATCAATCAGCAACATAGGTGTTGTGTAACACACGATCAACCACAATCTGTTTTATTTTGACAGTTTAACAATATTCTTTGCGTTATTTAGGTACATTGTTGAGCAGACAAATTACTCGAACTTATGAAGCAATGGATTAGCGATATCCTTCAAAATTATTCAAACTATGATTGATGAGAATTTGTTCGTGTGTTACGCAATAGGGTGCAGGTTAAACTATGCTCGTCGAGGCCAGTCCGTGGATGAGTGATCATTTTTACATACGTGCACAGGACTACACATCAAGCTATACATTTCCAGTATAAGCTGACCTGGCATTGTACGGAAATCCTATACAATGCGAGATCAGCATTAAGCCGTTACGGCGAAATTATCAGAAATGGATACCTATTATGTAGTATTTACGTGACTTTTTCCAGACATGATCAATACGATCCACCTCCCGTACCGGAACATATCGTCATTCAACTTCGCGGGGTTAGGCGGTACCGTGTCCGGGTGGGGCATTGCAGCTGAAGGTTTGTTATTCACAGTATAACTTTACTTAGTAGCTTTATTATTAGGTAATAAAATAGCCTGTATAAATGCCATACGATTACATAAGTAGGTATTAACAAATAGGTTTTAATAAATAGTGAGCCATTGAGCCGCAGCTGCATTTTGAGAAGCTATTCTGCTCATCATGCCGAAGTTTTAATAAATAGTGAGCCATTTACTGCATTTTGAGAAGCTATTCTGCTCATCATTCCGAAGTTTTAATAAATAGTGAGCCATTTACTGCATTTTGAGAAGCTATTCTGCTCATCGTGCCGCAGATCCTCATCAGATCTTCACCAATTTTTTGTGAGACCTACTTTTACCACCTTTCAAATAAAAAGAACCATCGTTATCGGATCTCATAAAGCGCCCCCCTAGTAGCCCCCTTTTTGCCCCATTTTGGAGAAAGTAGCCCTGCAATCAAAAATCCCCGACGACTAAAAATAAAAAAAAATCGTTATACCTGTACACCAAATTTCGTCCAGATCGGTTGTAAAATACGACCTGTAGACAAATACGTAGAAACTGACAAACTTGCCGATTTTGCCAGACTTGATGCAGAGACACTACGCTCGCTCGTTAAGTATTATTATTGATTGCCATTCATCGCCCCACAACGAGCATCATTGCCCAAACACCTACATACGATTCGGACAGCTGCATTGCTCGCAATGTTTGTCATAATCTCAGTTTCTTACACTGAATTGTGTACATATTTGAAGTCAAACCTTCAAAATACTTCTGCTATTTTCCAGGAGTGACGTTCATATCGCCCACACTCCGTGAGAAGCTGATGACGGTGATAACGGACCCAGTGTGTAACGGATACTACTTCAACCAACTACCTCAAAACGCCATCTGTACCTTCCATGGAGATGGTGGCACTTGCAAGGTACACCCTTCTCTACAGTTTAGCGCGCACCGCCGCGGTAGGCAGTCTCATGTCGCATTGGCCTCTATTAAATCCGCTGATGCCTAACACACGTATACCGCCCGACCGCGCGGTCGTGTTGTTAGAGGTTAGAGACCGCGGCGGTGCGCGGTGCCGTGTGGAAACCGCCTTAGGTAGTCAGATTGATACTAAATTACACGATACACTGCTTTTGTGAATTTCATGCTATACAGGGTCAAATTAAATTAGCTGGCGAAACTTCAGAGATGTGATGGGTATCGATTATCGAAACAAAAAAAAAAGAACAGATTTTCTGACTATATTTCTTTTAGGTACCCGCGGCCGTTGACCCCGAGTAGGTATGACTTTAGAAAAATATTTTTTGTTTTTAATCTTATTTAGCTAATGACACCATCACGTGTCCGAAGTTTCACCTACTAATTTAATTTGGCCTTGTAGTTGAGAGTTTGTGTTATTTCAGTTTGTTTGATTTTATATCTTTTTTGTTCAGTTGTAAAAAAAGCTAAAGTGTTAACTAATTCTCGTTGCTGACTGTACTAAAACTAAAAAATACGGCAACAAACAAGCTAAATAGAACAATTGACTAATTGAATTATTGCATTGCCGTATCAATCATGTACGTGATTGATAATTAGACTGATTGGTTGCACGGCTGTAGATGAGAGTAGACAACGGCATTACGTACGTGTCGCGGGGGTTCGATTCCCAACGGCCAGAAGTTCGTTTTGAGTCTATCTGCTTATAAGAGTTTGTGACGTTATTGAGAATGTAAAAGATAAATATAATTATGTAATTATCATTTATAACGTCTTATACCTAATGCCAAATATCAAAGTAGTCTTGTACTGTAATGTCTACATACTGTGTGGATGTCACTAAGTAGATGAACAAAACAATTTTTTTTTTTCAGGGTGATAACGGTGGCCCTTTGACGATATTTTACAACGCAACCGAAGAGGTTATTTTGGCAAGTATATTTTCTTTATTTCATTTTGAGTACATATAAATTATATTTTTAAATATTAGAATAAAGAAACATATAAAAACATTTAAAAATATAAAAAATAGTAGCCCACCGGTATCGGGAACAGGGTCCAAGCTCCAGGGCTCAGGGCTCCAGAGAGAGGAATCTTGTAAAGATAACCTTGTAAGAAAACTAAATAAGAATACGATTGGATTGTGTAGTGAATTTTATTTATAACAAATATTCTTCACAAACCTCCTAACAATGCGAGCCGTGTCCAGGAGTACCGCTTTCTGAATCAAGCCCTTAATCCAGCTGCCCAACGAGAGCACCCTTAGGTGTTGGTCGAGGTTCTTGGCAATTAAGTTTTGGCAAGTATTATTGTTACAGTAATGCTTCATGCTACCGCCTAAGAGGCCTATTGTACTTACAGTCGACCTGGGGGCCTAGACAAAATCCCTTTTCTGTAAGCGTTAACGCCAACGGAAAGATCAAATTGTATGCAGTTGACAGCAGCAGTCACGTGACATCTCTAAAGCTAATGTCAACTCCATACAATTTAATCTTTCCGTTGGCGTTAACGCTTACAGAAAAGGGATTTTGTCTATAGCCTCTGAAGACCTAAACAAGTGACAATCGCTCCGAAAGCGTTTCGTATTTCTACAACGACTTTCAATAGAATTGACAAGCATTTTGATAGCTTATGTCAGTCCTACATATTTTTGCCTTTTCCATCATCGTTATCGCTGATAGAATGTCAATTTGTCTAGGGCCTCTGCACCCTAATCGCGCAACACGGTGTCAATCACAATCCGAGAGTTTTCAATTATATTTCTAATCCATTGCTTCATAGGTTTAATAAATTCGTCTGCTCAACAATGTAAGTAACACAATGAACGTGGCTAAACTGTCAAAATGAAAGAATGTGCGATCAGTTGTCATTTTATGTGTGTTACGCAAGTAGGTACCGCTCGCTGGTAATTACTTTACCGCCGTTTGAATGTCACTTGCATGTCATAAAACGACAAGGTCCACTTGTCTATGTGATAGTTAGTAGATATTTTCAACCTTAATGAAGTTTTAATTTACCGGGGGGAATTCTTGTCAAAAGTGGTAAAGAAATTACGACGTTAACTATACGAAGCAAGAGCAACCATGTGAAGAATTTGAGCCTGATGTGTTATCCAAGAGTTTTGTTTAAAACCAGAATCCCCGCGAAATTTCGCGTTGTTGCATAACTTTTTAATGACGAAATTTTTAATTCATATTCTTTATGAAACCTCTATGGTCATGAGCTATCCGTATATAAAAAAAAAATGGCCTAGGTCCTATGGGGAAGAGGCTAATTGAATTTAAATTCAAGGCTATTGGCATTTCTATGACAAGAAGTTTAGTGTTTGTTTAATGGAAAACTCGAAAAACTTAGCCTGTCGTCTTCGTCGTAATTCGTCACTAGGTCTTTTTATAAAATCCTATTTAGGTTTTTCCTTTCTACAATCTTTTACGTTTACTTAATATTTTCACTAAATAATGGTGACGACATAATGATTACGATACTGATTAAATTATAGTTTCTTTAAACTTATACGAATCGGTATCATTTATACCGAAACAGAAGCATTTCTCTAACGATTATCGATAAGCCAAAGCGCCAGCAAACATCTACCTCTCACACTTCAACCTCACACACCCACACATACACACACACACACGGATACACAAAATAATACACCCTTTACGAATCTAGTTCTGTAAATTGACACATTCTCTCTGCTCAATCGCACTCCGACCCCCAAGATACAAGACTTGCTTAGTTTGGGGGTCAACGGTCAAACCAAAACATTGTGATGTTCAATCTAATTTAATTCATGTGTAAGAGCGATGTCCGTTATCACCTTTTTCTTTTGCTAATAAATTATTATTATTATTTGTTATATATTTTGCATATCTCGGGACCATCGGGGTCCCGGTCTTTTGAAAGGCGTACGAGGGGCCGAAGCCAACTCACAGAGGCCTCTTAGACAATTTTAAATGGAATGAGGCACCAACCGACGATTATCCCTGTACACACTAAGCTAGTGCACCCAAGGACAATCCCCGGTTGGTGTAGGACTATTGCAGTACATGGAAACAAAACATTGGGCTATGGGTTTGGCTGGCTATAGTGGAATGGTTACCAGGAACTATGGAAGGACTATGACCCCTGCCTGACCAATGATATATAATATATATTATGGATAAGATGGCAGGGGGTGACTTGCACACTCAATAATGGGCCCCCAGAAACTGTCGCTAGCACATAGTGACGTAGCAACAAGGGGGCAACATATCCTGAGGTGCTTGAGGAGTGGAGAGGTATTCCACGGCTTTCAGAACAATCCCAGAGCCCGGAAGATGGTCAAGATCCCTACGAGCACTTACTGGAATACTTCCTTCCTCCGAGCACGTTTGCTCTTGCGAATCTCCACTCAAGCCGGCCAATCAAGGCAAGAATGAGGTGGGAGCTCTGTTCCTCGTCAGTGTTCACTCCAGCCAGCCAATAAAGGCAAGCCAGAGATGAGGAACAAGACTTCTCCCGGGAGGTAGGGTCCGTGGGGTCGCTACTGCCCAACAGCTCGCCACAAGCTGCCCTGCGGGTTTTTGTATCTCTCTTGGTCTGGCTCCTCATCCTAGACCTGTTCCGGCAAAGTAAACTCTACCGGCACAGACCTAGAGTTCGGAGCGCGCAAGCCCCACCACGACGTCAACGTAGAGATACGGCGGTGGGGTTATTATTATTTTTTTTTTTTTTTTGTATTTTCCTGCTGTTATCTTAATAAAACAAATGGGGTGCAGATTGCTTTTTTGGGCAATCTTTCAGGGGGGATTACTCGTGCATATGTACAACTTTAATTATGGGTTCAAATCTGAAATGCAGAACTAATGATACGTTTAAAAAACAAAAACAGCATCTTACTTTGAAGTAAATCGAATTAATAGTTCCTTTCTCCCGCTATTACAGAGTTGGTCCCATAACAAAACTTCTTCATATTCATGAATAATTCCATCAATCCGCCTAGCCTTTTCTCAACTATGCTACCAGTCTAACTGGCTGCAGTTGAATACCAGTATTTTACATGGAGCGACTGCCATCTAACGTCCACAACCCAGTAACTGGGTAATACCCCTTGGCTTTTGACGACCCGTAACGACTGTCAAAGATCCACGAATGACAGCCGAGGCCAACGGCGTAACGTGCTTTCCGAGACACGGAGGAGTCTCGTTATGTAAAGATGGTCACCCATTCATGGACCAATGCGCAAGCGTAGCTGATCCTGATGACACGAGCTCCTCATATGACTGACGATTGTGCTATCTTGTTTAGTTGAGGAGTTCCTAGCCACCTTCCGGCTCCATCATCAGACCCTGGACACTGCCTAGTGTAAAGCACTTGTCAATGCATATTCAACGAGTCCAAACTCGATGGTGCCGTCTTGTTTGGTTGAGGAGTTCCTATTGTTACCTGCCGACTCCGTTTAAAGGCAATAACTTTTTTATTTTTGTATGTATAAATTGATGCAAGGAACCATTTGGAAGCACTCCCATGGCTGGGCAGCATTTGGTCCAAATTGGTCAATATCCTTTTGACTATTATTAAAGTTGATGAAAATATTTTTGAAATTCTTTTGCTCGTTTACCCTGATTATTACTTGCGCTACGAAATGATGATAGGACGAGAAATTTTAGCACTGGGCTTAGCAGTTCTTATGTAATCAGATAAATTAAGATGTAAAAAGATTCGATTAGTTCAGATACTTATGTGACGTGGTTGCTGACGACTGTAAATTTGACTTTGACTTTCGTGTGGTGTTAAGTTTGGAACGCCAGTGACTCAGACCGCCTACACAGTCACACTTCACACAGTCTTATTCACAGTTTTCTCCCTGAAATAGTCAATGAACTAGGTACTGAAAGTCACCAAAGGATAGTACTTATTTAACAGAAGGTTGTCTGTATCAGGTGGGAGTGGCATCATTCGTCAGCGCTGATGGTTGCAACGACGACCAGCCCTCAGTGTTCACCAGGGTGCAACGATACCTCGACTGGATCAGCGAAGTCACTGGCGTGGAAATTATTTAAAAAATATTGATTTTATAAATAAATTAATCCTACTTATCAGTTTTTGTTTTATTTTTAGGTTTGGTTTTTAAAATCTCGCTAAGCCGTATTACCGTATTATCTAAATCACCGAAGCCGTATTTCCCCAGATTTGTATTACTTACCGTATAAATAAATCCCTTTGATAAATAAAAAGATACTTCTGTTAAAAAAAACATTGAATAGGTAGGTACTATCTGAAGAAGACAAAAATAAGACCGCTTCTACGCCTTAAAAAGCGTAGGTGGACCTCCATAGAAATGAGTTATGTCGACGGAAGAATAGACAAAATGACATATAAAGCGATTGTTTATCTGTCATTTTGTTTAGTCTTCCGTCGACAAAAACCGTTTCTATGGTGGTCATGCTACACGTGTAGAGACCACCGTAGAAACGGGTTTTGTCGACGGAAGAATAGACAAAATGACATATAAAGCGATTGTTTATCTGTCATTTTGTTTAGTCTTCCGTCGACAAAAACCGTTTCTATGGTGGTCATGCTACACGTGTAGAGACCACCGTAGAAACGGGTTTTGTCGACGGAAGAATAGACAAAATGATATATAAAGCGATTGTTTATCTGTCATTTTGTTTAGTCTTCCGTCGACAAAAACCGTTTCTATGGTGGTCATGCTACACGTGTAGAGACCACCGTAGAAACGGGTTTTGTCGACGGAAGAATAGACAAAATGAGAGATTGTGATTGTTTATCTACGGTGGTTAAGCTACGCGTGCAGATCTAAAAAGGTAAATGAGAAACAAATAATTTGCGAGCAACGGATAGTTGTAGTTCGACTTATGGAGGAAGGACTCTCGATGATTTTAGAATGGTTACCCATCCAACGACTGACCGAGCCCCCGACCAGCATAGCTCATAGTGATCCGATCGTACCTATAAAGATCGGTCCGCATAGCTGTTTATTTGTGCACGAACCACGTTTTTATTATCGACTCGTGTAGAGTAATTATTGATTAACAAAGAAGTCGCAAGACACTGATTACATGTGCTTATTTATCTACATATAATTATATATTTGTAACAAGGGATTAAATGATTGTGCCGCAATCAAATCGTGGATACTGGCAAATCATGATGCATGTTATCATTCTTATATAATAATAATAAGGCTTTTTACGGCTATGAAGAGGGATCACTCTCAACCAACTCGGCCTTTTGCAGTCCATTGTTGGACATAGGGGCTCTCTCAAGTTGCGCCACAAGTTACAATACGGTTCTCGGCCTTCCAAACCCAGTCTACTCCGGAAACCTTTTTATGGTCTTCGGTCCATATGACTGGGGGCGACCCATGCTACGCTTGCCGATACGCGGTCTCCACTACAGGAGTCGACATAAGTAAGTCTAATTATCAAGAAGCGGAGAATATGATTAGTTGAACTCTCGAAAATGTTAAATAAAACGAAGTTTTTTTTTCTAATAAAAAAGTGTATACATTTGGTGCTCAAAAAGAGGGTTACCTGGAAAGTTATGAAAATTGATGATTTTATTGATTTCGACGTGCTCTTTTCATTTTGCCACCTCGCATCTTTGCTGCTCGCGCCGCCATATTGGAAAAATGGCGCACAAAAAAAAAACCTGATGGAGACTATGTAATAAACACCACATTCGATTATCATCGCCTTCAGCAGCACAAGCAGTCTCAGCTGGGCAAGGCTTCTTCAATCGTAGGTAACCCAATTTTACTCGAACCTCCCTGCTCAATAGGTAGCCTAGGTATCTTGTTGATGATGATGATATTTATTTCTATAAATTGGTACAAAAATACACTTTTACACGTCAAAATAACGTATATTTTAAAACTAGATGAGTTTGGTGTTCCGACACAAAACCACACACAACACTCTATTCAACTTTCGAAATCAAATACCCACCCATGGAAACCGTCCCCTATTTGATTTCGAAAGTTGATGATTCGAACATCTATAGAGTATTTCCTATCCAATAATCCAACTCTGAGAAGAAAGGCCGAAACAAACGAGGACAGTCTCTTTTAAAGTCAAATAATAAAAAATAAAATAAATAAAAATTCTTTATTGTCGCAAGTTAATACATTCATCTTGACAATAATCTGGGTTATGCATCGCAATTGCACAAGGGTACTGCTACTGATTCCCAAACTAAGCTTGAGCTTGTATTTTGGGAAACAGTGTACAGCCGCAGGAAGTATCACTTAATAAAATACGAGTACATTGGTTTGAATGTCGCTGCAGTAGACTTACAATGTTCTTACGATAACTTTTGGGTAATTCTTATTTTTATAATAATCTCCTCAATCTTACTTGGTGGTCGATGTCTATTCGTTTCCAAGTTAATAAAGCTTAAAGTTATAAGCCATAAACATTATTTGTAGATAGTTTATAAATTATTTACTTACAAATAATGCTTCAGTTAGGTTTTATCTAATGCACAAATTGCGAACCTAATGTTAATACCCGCAAGATAAAATATTGAAAAATGGCGTTTGGTATTAGATATTCATTGATAAATTTATGCTTTGAGAATTAGACATAATCCATACTAATATTATAAATTCTAAAGTAACTATCTGTGTGTCTGTATGTTACCTTTTCACACCTAAACCACTAAACAGATTTCGACAGAATTTGGCAAGGAGATAGATAGCATCCTGAGGAAGGACACAGGCTACTTTTTATTGACATACCACGCGGGCGAAGCCGCGGGCGGAAGCTAGTATAGGCATACCTTTATGACATTTACGCACTTTGCGTCACATCATCATTCAGCAGGAAGACGTCCTCTGCTGGTTATAGGCATCGTCCCATAGACTCCCAACAATTCCCGCAACTTTCATGGTCGTTGGTTCACCTTGGGTGTTCAAGTGTTAATATACCTACAAGTAGGTAAGGCCGCCAGGCCGTAGGCTTATGATGTCAGCTGTATTTTTAACTAAACATGATAAAACTTGTTTTACATAAGTAATTCTAGGTACCATTAAAAACAAAGCACGTGCATTGTCTGCATCATTCAGTCCCAAGTCCCAATCATTATCCCAAACCATCAGTACTTAGGCCATTGGCCGTACGTACCTACGTAACAATCAGTTATTTGTAGTCATTTATTTTGTTATTGCTTGCACGGTTTGCAAAGGGATTGGTGATCGTAGTATCGCAGCCATATCGCAGCATACTGCGATACTGCACCAATCTTATGCAGTGATCCACTTCTCATAGGTATCTTAGTTTTTATAGTGTAAATAGTTAGATCTGTTATATATTGTAAACAAGCATTTTAATGTAGGACCTATATTTTAAAATAAATCTAGAAAAATATCAGAAAAAGATTTGTCACCTCTACTGCAAACTGCTAGGATGATTATCAAAAATTTCAGTATTCCAATATCTATATTTTTTATTGTTTTTGTCACACTGACTAAGAACCAATACACATTGTACACATTATCCAAAAACGTTAGGTAGGTCACATTGTGAGTAAAATTTTTCCTTATAATGTTTTATGGAGTTTTATTTGAAATATCTCATTATTATGGATTTTTATTTTTGATCATAGATAGATAGATTATATGATGATTAATATGGTATATAGAGATAGATCGATCAGACAAGCAACACGGCATATAATCGCCGAATACGGACAAGAGCTGAAGACCGGCGGGTAACACAAAATAAAAAGCAATCCATATTTTGTACAAGTGGATGGATACTCTGGAAGAAGCACTAGCTGATATCCAGCGGATTTCGCCCGAGTCACCAGCAGCTTCCACAATTGGAACTCGAAACGTGTAAATAACACAAGATTAAACTCATTGGGGTCTGAAATGGCAATGGGCGTTCCTCAAGGTTCGATATTGGGTCCATTCCTCCTTTTAGTTTACATTAATGATTACTTCTAAATCAACCGAAGATGGTGTGTTATTTGCAGATGACACATCATTGATTTTTTAAATAAACCGACGGTCACATAACCTTGACGACGTGAATAGCTCTATTCTTCAGGTCCAAGATTGGTTTACAGTAAATAATTTGGTACTAAATGAAAAAAAAACCAAATGCATTCGATTTAAATTACCTAATGTTAGAAGTTGCGAATGTGACATCATATTAAATGGAGAAAAACTGGAATTTATTAATCAAACAGTTTTCCTGGGAATCACGCTAGACGAGAAATTACAATGGGGACCTCATATAACATCTCTTGCGGGGCGGCTAAGCTCGGCCGCTTATGCTGTTAGAAAGATAAGACAGATGTAGAAACCGCGCGTTTGGTCTATTTCAGTTATTTCCACAGCATTATGTCGTATGGCATTTTACTGTGGGGTCGGGCTGCTGACATTGAATCCATATTTATTTTACAAAAGAGAGCTGTCAGAGCCATTTATAATCTATGTCGTCGCGAATTTCTCATGGAATTATTTAAAATGATTAATATTATGACGGTACCTTGCCAATTCATATATGAAAATATTATGTATGTAAGAAAACATCTAAATCTTTTAAATAAAATAAGTGATAGACATAATTTTAATACTAGAAATAAAGATAAAATAGGTCAACCATTTTTCACATTACCTAAAGTACAAACATCTTTTATGGGGTACTGTGTTAAATGCTATAACAAAATACCTTGTGATATATTGCAATTAAATGAAAGAAAATTTAAAAATCATATTAAAAATACACTTTGTAGACAAGCTTATTACAAATTAGAGGATTATATCCAAGATAAGAATGCTTGGAAACATGCTGGTCTTGCTCCATAGGACAATTTAGAGTCTGGATAAAATTAAACTGGTTGCTAATTTAGTTGTATAAATTATTACTTGTATGTCATAGATTTTTACACTCTGTGATTACTTGAACTCACTAGTAAAAATGTCAGAAATATTGTGATATCGTTTAGTTTTACAATGTTTGTAAATATGTGAGCACCATGTATCAATTAATTTATTTGTCATTGCTCCATTTTTTAATTCTTTTTACCTATTGTGGTACAGTAATCTTATTCTAGGTGCATCGTCTTCACATACAATATGTAATTGATGTATACAAAATATTGTAAAACATTTTTTTAAAGAGTAACGGTGGAGTTTCTTGCCCATTCTTCTCCATACGAAAACTACCTTTTGGAAGGGGCAACTAGAATCAGTTCTATTTCTTTGTTTTTTTTTTGACGTCAATAGTGCCTTGTATGTGCCTATTTGAAATAAATTATTTGACTTTTGACTTTTGACTCGAGTGACAAACTTTGACATGACAAACTAATGACAAACTTTGGTCACTTGTGTCATATTTGTAATTAGAATTAATGTTAATTAATTGGGATTTCCTTAATACAAATAAACATCGTGTTAAGGTACGAACAGACAAGCGACACAATTGTAGGTAATCGACGAATGTCGACTCCAGTTAAAGGCGAACGAATTGTAAAATATTCATTGTTGGAACACAGTAATAAGTACCTACTCTTAGAAGAGTGCTCGGCTTGGGCCAAGCAGCGAACTCGTCGGGGCACTCTTTGGTGGATGACTCTTCTCTCACTTCTGGCAGTGATTTGATGCATAACCGCTGCCGAGAATATGTGGGATTCCGTCGCGTCTTTTTGCGAGCAGTCCGAGATTTTCAAGCATCGTTTGTAGCTCGACCAGACCATGTCTCAATAAGGCGGCGCTCATATCTCCTTAGACGCACTTCTAGGAGAACGCTCGCTAAAATTCATGGCGGTCCGTAATAATAAAATATGTCGACGAGACGACGGTAGTTGGAGAGACCGAAGGGATTTAGTTGATAGTAGTCTGGTCTCCAGATGGATGGCAGGTATCTGATTTCCCCACGGAAAAAAGGCGCTGTGTACCTCACTAAACTCCTTCCACCTCGCTGGTCTGCTAATGCTTTTAAGCTTTATTAAGATAAGATATAATAATGGTGAGGAATACGCGATAGTACCTACTAATCAGTTCGCAAATAATGAAGGATTAACTTAGATTTAAAGGCGAAAGGTATATAAACAGCTTGACACACTCGGTTTCTCCATAAATAATAATGCGTGCTTTAGTATTATTTGGTTTTTCGTTGATTGTTTCTGCTTCGGCCTGGGTAGAAATACAGACTAACTATCATGAAAGCGTTGGAATTCCTGAAGCGGAGAGGCTAAGGGCACTTGAAAATGAATTTTTAACGAAAAATGATCTCGAGCCAATTGATAACAGGATTGTCGGAGGCGTGTTAGCTCCCGCTAACGCACACCCTTACTTTGTGAGTATAATTTGATTAATTTTTGCATATTTTGCATGGTTAATAAAAGCACCTTTGTCTAATTTACTTTTATTTTGTAGGGTGGGTTGTTGATCGATTTGGTGGGCACCACTGGTAGGTCAGTATGCGGCTCCTCTCTTCTGTCGCCCAACCGGCTGGTGACAGCGGCTCACTGCTGGTTCGATGGTTCGAGACAGGCATGGCAGTTCCTGGTTATTCTTGGCTCCAATTTCTTGTACAGCGGCGGTGAACGTATCGCTACTAGTCAAGTCATCATGCATCCTCAGTATTTCCCTCAGTTACTTACGAATGACATCGCTATGATATACTTGCCTAGAAACGCTAATACCAATTGTAAGTCGATTTAATTCTGTAAAACCTTGAAATGACCATGCTTTGTGCTTTGCTATATTTATCTGATTGTACACTTCAATCAACTGCGTATTCGTCTGGCTAAAATCGTATCAGAATAGAAACATTTTTGCATCCTGCATATTGAACAATAGGCAGGATTCTTGGTAGCAAGAATTTGTTCCTGTTTTCACTATTGATGTTGCCGAGAATTTATCTTGCTGGTACTTAGAGTTTATACATACCTGAGAGCTATCATAATTAAGGCTTTTTCGTTGACATGAATGTAGCCATTGTTTTATTACATGCGAGTAATCCATGTGTTTGCAGTTAACGTCAGACCTATCAGGCTGCCCAATGGTTCCGAGCTGTGGAACCAGTTCATTGGACAATTAGCCGTCGCTGCTGGTTTTGGAAAAACTACAGACCGTAAGTAACATAACTTACGAAGGGCGTTCTCGTTAACCTGCAATAGTACAGCGTCTATACATGCAGAATTTTTTTTTTTTGTAAAATTTTCGCAATAAATATTAAATTGATACCTACGGAAAAGAAACACTCTGTACACGCACACTTTTCACACTTGTCTTTCTAAGTTGAAATACAAGTGTGAGTGTACCTACAGAGTGTTTCTTTTACGTATCAATTTATTAGTTTTGTGAATATTCGACGACTTATATTAAAATTTTTTTTTTTTTTTGAGTGGTAATATTTTTTTTAGTAGGTATGTATGGACGCTATACTATTGCGGGTTAACGGGAACGCCCTTTGTTAGTTAACATACTGTATATAGTGTTGATCACTTAGATTAAGAGAATTGGTGGAAGATCAATCTGATCGGATAAGGCTTGGAGGAATTAAACTGTGGAATGCTTTCGCACACTCTCTGAAATGCATCTGTGATTAAACTTTCCAATTCTGCGACTATGTAACCTCGTCTCTATCATGCAGTGCATTAATTGACTCATGCGCTTCTAGCTGGTATTCGACAGACCCCGCCTAAAGTTGCCGAGCAAAGTTGAGTCGTACTTCGTACACGAGGTGATTCTTTGACTGGATACATGAACGAAAGTGAAGGTGGACGTGAGTGTTAAAAATCCATTCCTAGCAGAACTAGTAGCCTCTAGCCGCGGCTGAATGAGAATGATAATGACCATTACCACACATGATCCATAATATAATTTACTGGTTTATTGTACATAAATGAAAAAATACATTATACATTTTTAATCATTTTATATTTCAGAGCAACAAGCTGCTTCGACCGTGGTGAGCCACGTTTCACTGCAGGTGATCAGCCAGGCTCAATGCAATGTCTTCACCGCTGGCTTTGTGACCTTCAGTACTATCTGTACCAGTGGCGCTGGAGGCGTCGGCATTTGCGGCGGGGACTCCGGTGGCCCTCTTGTTGCCTATGGCAACGATGCACAACCATTCTTGGTGAGCTTCTATTTTCATTTTATTAACGCTTTCAAGGACACTATACGCCCATAGACATCATAACAATAAACAAAAAAATTGTCTCGTTCAGTGTCCTCTATCCGTATCGTTGGGGGACGACTGCATGCACTCGTAATATTCTTGCCCAGGTATTTTGTTGTCGTTTCGTTATGCTACGTAAGAAAATGTACGTCTCCATGTACAAATGAAAAAGGGTGAGAAAAAATCTCTTGCAAAAGGGATGATGATGATGAATTTTATTATTGCGAAATATTATTGAAGTGAAAACTTCTTTAGGCGCGTTGAGCACTTTTTGGGTGAACAAAAATTATGGAACTCGCGTCATCGTCACCGTCACGCTTGAAGAAATGTTTTTAGCGCTATTTACCGTCTATCGTTTGAATTACGTTGAGGTTACGCATTTTTGCTTAGTTTTCACTTCTATCGGCACTCCCCAAATACTGCCCCGCTTGTTTTTTTATTAACCCACCAAAAGTTTTCATATAAAGTAGGTTGCCAAGACTCACATAACGCTATCACTGTTAAATAGTTATCAGATCTAATGCAGAGCCAAGCCCACTCTACAAGGCCTAACTCTACAAACCTTACATCTTGGTCAAAATGTACGGCTTGGCCACTTCACGTCTCACAGATACTCGCATAGGTAAAGAAAGTGGTATTTAATGTGTCATGCAATTGTTCAATGGAAACTTAGGGTTTCTAGTGCTGCTTTTTGTTTATGGCTCGTTTGGGCGGGGCACTACAGTGCCCCCAAGCCCCCAAATCAATAGCCAATAGCACAGTTTTTCAAGGCCAGTCTTTTAGAGCAAGACCAAATAAAAGATTGATGTATTTTATGAGGCATATGAAAGAAAAATGAGTGAATAATATGAATGAATGTCAGGAAGATCATGATACTATAGCGCAGTTTTGGAAGAACTGTTTAATTTCATTACATCGAGAGTATTTTTTTAATTTCGCTTTAGTACCACGATTGACGATGGACTATTTAATGAACTTATTTATCTTTTCAGATCGGTGTCAGCTCCTTCGCTGCCAACAACGCTTGCCAAAACGGTCATCCTTCAGGTTACGCCCGAGTCACCAGCTTCCACAATTTCATCACTCAACACATGTAAACAACACAAGAATGTACAAACACTAAGTGATGATAAACTTTATTAATGAACTTGAAAAAGGAACTTTAGTCTCTTTTGTAAATGTTTGAGTGTGTGTCTCTGCCACGAAGACGCGCCCCGATGATATGCCAGCCCGCGCCGCAGCTGAGCATGTAGCTTTAAATTCCCCGAATAATAATAATGATCCGATTTTGATCCAGCCTGTACCATCTTGCTGTCCTCCCGTCAGTGACGCCCTTAAGCCGAGGTTCGTACCCCACAGGGGGTGCCCTTAGCGAGCGTTCATTAGTATAGTTTGTTATAAGCCCCTGGCTGGAGGCCCTGAGAGTAGTTCTTAAGGCAGCCACAAGAAAGTCCGGTTAAGTAGTCATGATTTCCTAAATCAACTACGAGATGCCATAGTTAAAAAAAAAAAAAAAAAAAGACGCTCCCCACTTCGCTCCGCTCCGCACTAAAGTTCAGCTTAGAGTACAGTAATCGAGGAGTGGGGCGCGTCTTCGTGGATTTCTTCGAAATCGTGGGGGGGCGTGAAAATATCTTAAAAGTAAATCCATCCGATCACTTTCCTTCCTTACCTTAAAATAATAATAATGATAAAAGCCTGTAACACAGTAACAGAAGCAATAACAGCTCACCCCAGCCAGACCTCTTCTGATAAAGAGAATGCACGAGCGGTAATGACGATTTCGTAAATTAACATACTTTTAAGGTCTTGTGGCGCCACGTATTGCGATTTGTGATCACACATTAGTATACGTGGCGTCGCCTGTATTTTTCGGTTAGTCCGGAACGCACCCTTGTCAAGTGGCAACACTAAGCCATAAGCCATAAGCCATAAGCCGGGGCGTTACCCATAGCGTCCCTTATGTAGCGTCGCTCTGCCACTTCCCTACCGTCGGCGTTACGGGACACAGACTAAATTTTAGTCATAAGTTTACTTTGTCCCTAGTAGTTAATTATTTATACTATACATATGAGTTAACAGTGTACTTAACTCTAACAATAAAACGTGTGTAAGAATTATAATAATATCAACCGTAAATTGGAGTTTCACTCTCGTTCGCGACTTCACCTCCAATACATCTATAAGGCGACAGATACCTTCGACCTATGCCCCAAAGTCTCAAGTAATAAGCTTTCTGTAGCCACCACTATCATCGCCTGTCTTTTCCTAATTAGGTATATTAAGGTCGGGTTCCAGGATAACTGGATACAGCAGATACCAGTATTTTACATGGAGCGATCTCGACTGCCTATCTGACCTCCACAAACCGTTTACTGGGTAACACGATACCCTTTGGTAAACAGCACTATAATTGTACATTAACATAAATATGAAGCCATGAACCTGATTATGTACTTAATAAAATAAGCAGGGTTGGATTTTGTACTATAATTATAGTATTTATACTATAATTTTGCCCTTTGTACTATATACTATCCACATCTAAGGATATTACGCTAAAATACTATAATTTTAAGTCTGCTCCCGAATGCTTAGTTTTATGTCATATTATGAATATTTCGACCGTGCGTGTTCTGATCTTGCGATGTTTTCTGTGTTGATGGCCGAGGATTCCCCGATTATCCTCCGCAGTACACTTCTTCCTTTCCACTAATCTCGTTCCTTCCATTCCATTAGAAATTCAATTAAAGTTCGTTCAATTTTTTAACAATTGATTGCGACTTTTTGTGTAAAATACGTTTTCAGTGTTTTTATTGTGGAAAGTGGCAACACTGATGGTTCTGAAAATGACGATAGACCGGGAGTATCCACCCAGAAGTAAATTTTGCCTTAACGGGTGTTCATTTTAATGACTTTATATGATATATTAAAAATAATGAAAGTGTACTATCTTTTTTTACAAATACTATCCTTTTCATTTTTTTGTACTATCTTTTTCAACACACCTAAATCCAACCCTGAAAATAAGGAACTTGAACCTCTGTCAATCGATTTGTCTCAAAGATATATCACCGACTACAAAAATGCGCCTGGCGAGTGACCCGCAATGGCGTTACACTACGGCCCGGTGCGGCCCGCCCGTAGCATCTAATGGTTTATTAAAAAATGTACGAAAGTAATCTAAGGATTTTTACGTTTTAGAATACTAGAATATATATTATATGAATGATAGAATTTTAGGTAATTAATTACTTATCGTGTCAACAATCCATTACGACGGGTTACGGCTCATTTATAAGAAAGGATTATCGAAAGAAGATTAAAAGTTGGCTCGTGCAAGCATATTTTGTACTTATGATACCTTCTCATTTGTTTCGAGAAAATTGGAACCTTTCGTATAAACAAAGGCGCCGTCATTATACACGTGTTATATTACACGTTCAGTCTCGATCGCGATCGGTGATTATCAAAATAAGTAAGAAGTAAATTGAAATTAATGTATATGAAGATCGACGAAATCAGGATTAAGAGTGTGCCAATTCCAACAATTTAGTCTTTTTTTCTCGCTTGAGTGTATCGCATTGCAAGAGAGAAAGTTTCTTGAACTCTCGACTACGACCCACGCATAGACATTACCACATCTCGAACTCTCGACGGCAGAAACATTCCCCGTGCAAATGATCCTTAGAATGAGTAATGAAAAATAGAAAATCTAATCCGTTTACAGATAAGATAACCAATGGTTTCCCCCTCTTGATTAAACTAATCGGCATGATTTCGTTATTACGGATAAACTGTTAATCAGTAATGAGAGTATATAAGTGGGAAAACAACCGTCGTTCGTCATAATTAGGGAAATATTTTGACATAATGCGTGCTCTATTGTTGGTTGGTTTGGCCCTGGTGGCTTCGGCGTCTGCGCTGGTGGAACTTGGTGCTGGATACCATGAGGAAGTCGGCATACCTCTCGCTGAGAAGATCAGGGTAGCTGAGGAAAAGATCTTGGCCGAGGCGGCTCATAGCAGAGTTGTGGGTGGTGTCATAGCTCCCCCTAACTCACATCCTTACTTTGTGAGTATCTTGATGAATTATAGGCCCTTAATTTCTTCACTTAAATCTTATTTGGTAGCTTTTTTATCTTCCAAACACACAATACTTTATTAATTTAGATAAAATACGCTGTTGGTTCAAATATAATTGTTGACTCACTTTTTTATACCTGTGTAGGCCGGATTGATGATCGAAATCGTCGGTGTAACTACTGGTTACTCAGTATGCGGCTCTACACTCCTCTCCGCCAACCGGCTGGTGACTGCAGCTCACTGCTGGTACGACGGTCGCAGACAAGCATGGAGGTTCACCGTGATCCTCGGCACTAAGCAGTTCTTCACTGGTGGCACCCGCATTGCAACCACAGACGTCGTGATGCACCCACAGTACACGGCCAACACAATTAACGATATTGCCATGATCAGGCTGCCTACTAATGTTGCCTTTAGCAGTGAGTAGTCTTTCATTTGATAGATTTTAATAAAAGAATAGGAGAATCATCTTCAAATTACTTCTTTAAAATTTCAGATAGTATCCAGCCAATAGCTCTTCCCACTGGTTTTGAACTGTTCCTGACATTCGCTGGAAACTGGGCAGTTGTCGCCGGATATGGCAGAACTAGCGACCGTAAGTTCTCCAAAACTCATACTTAGTATCATTTATCTAATGTTAAAAGTGTTCATGTCTCATATCACGATGATTTACAATTAAATTCCTCTCATGGTCACATCAGTTCATACGCACGTAGTGCCTGACCGTCTGTGCTGAACGAAAGAAAGAAAAATAGGTTTATTTGTCATAGAAACGCGAGAAAACTAAAACAAAAGCTAACTCTAGTAAAAAAACAAACAAAACAGATTTGCATACACATAGGCCCATTTTATTTAAGGGAATTCTAAAAAACTTTTAACGCTTTTTTTGCAGAGCAAACAGGAGCGACTACGGTTGTGAGTCACGTTAGCGTGCAAGTAGTCAACGAGATTGACTGCGCGGGTATCTACGGCCCCGACTATGTGATCCACAGCACCATCTGTACCAGTGGTATGGGCCGCGTTGGCCCCTGCATTGGAGACTCTGGCGGTCCCCTCGTTTTCAACCGTGCTGGAACACCCGTTTTGGTGAGTGACATTCAGTGTTAATTTTAGCTCAGTTGTAAGGCCTAACAGGAATGTTGGTGTCGTGAAATTCGGAATTCTACTATTAGCTCAGACTGCATTTTTTTTTACAAAGTTTCTCTTTTTTGTATCAATTATAATCTTACTTTTTTCCAGATCGGTGTCGTTTCATTCGTCTCCGGCGCCGGTTGCCAGGCTGGTTTGCCCGCGGCGTACGCGCGCGTCACCAGCTTCAACAATTTCATCCTACAGCATCTATAAATACCACGAGACTGATAATCATAAATACATGATTTTTTTAAATTGTTCGAATAAGCAGTTGTTCTTTTTTTTATACGATACCATTATTTTTCGTTACCTGCCTGATAACGCACTTATAGGGTCTTATAGATAAACTTTACAGATAAAAACAAAGAAAAACGAAACGATGTTATGTTTCTCGCTTGAGTGACCTCGCTTGAAAACGATATAACCGCCTGGCGAATCTCGACTACGAGACGCATTACATACGCGTCTTGACGAGCGAGAATCTCTCTTCGTGTATTGCAAATGGTCCTTAGTTAATATGAGTTGTGAAAATGAAAAATCTCATCCGTACCCAGACAAGATATTCAAAGGTTTCACGTTTTATCCTTCTTGATAAAAGTATAATCGGCTTCTAATTTTGATTGCATACGAACAGATACGAATGATTAGATCAGATTTAATAAGCAAAGGTTATATATTTGTCACAAAGTGGCCGTTTGTCACAATTAGGGAAATATCTTGTCATAATGCGTGCTCTACTGTTGGTTGGTCTGGCCCTGGTGGCTTCGGCGTCTGCGCTTTCGGAAGTGGGGTCTGGATACCATCAGGAAGTCGGTATTCCCTTCGCTCAGAAGCTCAAGGCTGCTGAGGAAAAGATCTTGGCCGAGGCAGCTCAAAGAGGGTTGTGAGCGGTTCCGTTGCTCCCGTTAACGCACATCCTTACTTTGTGAGTATATTGATAAATTATAATCCTTATTTACAATTGCGTCCATGATTTAAAAAACAGTTTTTGTGAATTAATTGTTGATTCATCGTTGCGCAGGCTGGATTGCTCATAAGTCTGGTTGGTATTACTTCTGGTAACTCAGTGTGTGGCTCTTCACTATTGTCTGCCAACCGGCTGGTGACTGCCGCTCACTGCTGGTACGACGGCCGCAACCAGGGGTGACAGGTCGTCGTCGTTCTCGGCACCAACCAGCTGTTCTCTGGTGGCACCCGCATCACTACCACCAACGTAGTGATGCACCCTCAGTACAATGCCGCCAATATTAACAACGATATTGCCATCATCAGGCTGCCTTCCAACGTTCAATTCAGCAGTGAGTAATCTTAAGTTGTCCATTCAGTATCGCAGCGACTATTTAGACATTTTTAATCGGATAACAGATTCATTAACAGATTCATCATGATTGATTAAATAGTTATAGTCATTATAATTAAACATGACATGACGATTTAACTTTTTAAATTAATTCAAAATAATGTAATAAGTACCTAACAGAAGAAGTAACTGGAGTTTATTTTTCTTGTGTTGTCTTGATTGTAACGTTATGATAGTTTTGCAGATAGTTTTGCCTAGAATTTATTATTTCGAGTTTGGGTCACCCGGGGTATTATGAAAAATCATAATTTTTTACAAAATTATTTCAGACAGTATCCGGCCCCACTGGTTTTGATTTGTGGCAAACATTCGCTGGAAGCTGGGCAGTTGTTGCTGGCTAAGGCAGAACTAGCGACCGTAAGTTCATAAACTGCTTTCATATATTATATAATTATAAAATAAAAAAAAAACTAAAATATTATATTATACTTAGCTTTTTTGTCTTATAAAATATCTTAGGAAAAGTGAGTAGGTACAATCCCAATTATAATTTAAATAACTTATGTTTATTTGCAGAGCAAACGGGTGCGTCTTCGGTGATAAGTCACGTCAACGTGCAAATAGTCAACGAGATTGACTGCCAGGCGATCTACAGTCCCCAGTTCGTCACCCACAGCAAGATCTGTACTAGCGGTCGTGGCGGCGTCGGCGCTTGCATTGGAGACTCCGGCGGTCCCCTCATTTTGAACCGAAGTGGATCACCCATTTTGGTAAGTGTATAATACCCGCCCACCACCGCCGCCGCGTGGTTTTAAGGCCCCCACAAGGCGGACCGATGACCTGGTGAAGGCCGCGGAAATGCGCTGCGCTGGATTTGAGAAGCACAGGACCGGCCGAAGTGGCGGTGCTTGGGGGACTATGTCCAGCAGTGGACGTCTCTCGGCTGAAATGATGATGATGATGATAATAACCGCCTCGTTTGTGAAGTTTCTCTAAATAATTCAAAAATGCCAGTTATACAAACAAAGCACAACAGTTTGGGAAGACGGACTCGGACTGTAGTCGAGAAGTACTTTTGTAGTATGTTTTTGTGCGTTCAAGAATCCTGCTGTTTTATCGGCATATTTTAATTTAGCTTCATTTAGTAGAGTCAAATACAATCCACATTTTTCTTATTGCTTAGTTAGAATAATTAAGTTTTGTTTCTTATTTTAGATCGGTGTCGTCTCCTTCGTCTCTGCGGCCGGTTGCCAGGCTGGCTTACCCTCGGCATACGCGCGAGTCACCAACTTCAACAACTTCATCCTACAGAATCTGTAAAAATACCACGATGATTATTTAATGTTTTTTTTTAATATTTATTACTTACAATCGCTGTCTTTTTATTTTGTACCTATTTATACATTCTCTTTTGACCATATCTGATGCACCTTTTGGGTTTTATGCATCAGCCTATAATATTTCCACTGCTGGGACAGAGGCCTCCTCTCTCTAAAAGGGGAGTTATCAGTACCGAATCACTTGTTAGGGGGTTTGGGTTTGGAGTAAAACCACCAAATTATCAGTAAGTCCACAACAACTCACAGGGAACGTCTAGTTGGCACCGTGGAGTCGTGGACAGAGCGGGACTATGCGGGACACTCTTGAGGCGCTACCTATGAGTTATGTGCTTCATTTAATTGTGTATCACATCTCTTTGAACAGGCGGTAGCGTTACTGGCAAAAACACCTGTGAAATGGACTGGAATGGAATCATAACATTAAGCCATCATAATCATCATCTGCCTTTATAGCACAACTCATGAGCACAACACTATGTTGAGGTCGGCTTTCAGTCTAACCTCTACATGGAGCGACTGCTCATCTGAACTCCACAACCGAGTTACTAGGTAAAACAATACCCCTTGGCTTGGTCTGTAGTCGAGAAGTACTTTTGTAGTATGTTTTTGTGCGTTCAAGAATCCTGCTGTTTTATCGGCATATTTTAATTTAGCTTCATTTAGTAGAGTCAAATACAATCCACATTTTTCTTATTGCTTAGTTAGAATAATTAAGTTTTGTTTCTTATTTTAGATCGGTGTCGTCTCCTTCGTCTCTGCGGCCGGTTGCCAGGCTGGCTTACCCTCGGCATACGCGCGAGTCACCAACTTCAACAACTTCATCCTACAGAATCTGTAAAAATACCACGATGATTATTTAATGTTTTTTTTTAATATTTATTACTTACAATCGCTGTCTTTTTATTTTGTACCTATTTATACATTCTCTTTTGACCATATCTGATGCACCTTTTGGGTTTTATGCATCAGCCTATAATATTTCCACTGCTGGGACACAGGCCTCCTCTCTCTAAAAGGGGAGTTATCAGTACCGAATCACTTGTTAGGGGGTTTGGGTTTGGAGTAAAACCACCAAATTATCAGTAAGTCCACAACAACTCACAGGGAACGTCTAGTTGGCACCGTGGAGTCGTGGACAGAGCGGGACTATGCGGGACACTCTTGAGGCGCTACCTATGAGTTATGTGCTTCATTTAATTGTGTATCACATCTCTTTGAACAGGCGGTAGCGTTACTGGCAAAAACACCTGTGAAATGGACTGGAATGGAATCATAACATTAAGCCATCATAATCATCATCTGCCTTTATAGCACAACTCATGAGCACAACACTATGTTGAGGTCGGCTTTCAGTCTAACCTCTACATGGAGCGACTGCTCATCTGAACTCCACAACCGAGTTACTAGGTAAAACAATACCCCTTGGCTTGGTAAGACTGGTTGGTCTGACTTTTGTACTTCTGCCTACCCGTAATGACTTTACCTAAATTAATTCAATTTTTTTTTGATAATTTCCCAAAAAACAAAGGACATGGATTGACGTTGAGCTTAGAGTGTCTCAGATTGAATTAACTAGATTTTCAACATTTGGATTTTTAAATATAATTGAAAAAGAATCATTGCATTAACTTAGTAATCATTTAACAAAGTTATAACAACCGACTTTGACCCCAAGGTAACGAGATAAAATTGGAGTTTTGGTTATATTTGTTCGTAAGTTCTTAGGGGTATTAGATTTAGATTTAGTTTTTTTTGCAAAATATGGTCCACATTGTGCAAAAATAAAATTCCTCAATTATTTAAAAATTCTTGAACAATGAAGAGACTATACCTACCTTCTATTGCGTTTTCAGAAGACAAGATGATGGACCAAGAATATTGACAGCTTCGTTGGCCTTGTGCTGATCTGTGACGGTTATGAATGTGGTAACAACTCCCAAATATTTTTAACCACTTTAAGCCGTAACCAGATAAGATACCGTCCAACGGTCAGCCCGTCTTGATAAAACTAATCAGGTTCCGTTTTAATTGTTCTCTAATCATCAATTACGAATGATTAGATCAGATTTAATGAGCAGAAGGTATAAAAGCAGCTAGTTTTTTCACTCGTCATAATTGGGAAAATAAGTTTCACATAATGCGTGCTCTATTCTTGGTTGGCCTGGCGCTAGTGGCTTCAGCGTCGGCACTGGTGGAAGTTAGGGCTGGATACCATCAGGAAGTCGGAATTCCTACCGCTGAGAAGATCAGAGTAGCTGAGGAGAAGCTCTTGGCCGAGGCAGCTCAAGACGATAGGGTTGTGGGTGGTGCTGTCGCTCCCGCCAACGCACATCCTTACTTAGTGAGTCACTCGTTTTTTTTAACTCATAAAATGGCCATCATTCATTAACATTATTTAGAGTCTTAAAAAATTCTAATAAAAAATATAGGTATCTACACTGCAAGTCTTCCAAATTATTGGTAAAGTGATGGTTCAATATATTTTCATTACTAATACATGTAATAATTAATTACGTATACGTGTTTGAGAAAGTTAGTACATCCTTAGACGGACCACTCGCGATCGCCACTAGTGGTTAGCGATAGTCAACAGTAGTCAGCGACAGCCACTTTACGTACAATCGTACATTTAGACTTAATATTTTAGTGATCAGATTTTAAACAGGTATTTAAAATATTCTCTTGGAGAACAAAAGTTTGTTGGTACTTCATTACATTAAAATCTACTTGATTTCAAATAATCAACTTTCGAGTGTTCCCAAAAATTGTTATTGATGACACAATTTGTAATGATAAAATTAATGTTTGTACAGGCTGGCTTGCTGATCAGTCTGGTCGGTATATCTGGTAACTCAGTATGCGGATCTTCGCTCGTATCTGCCAACCGGTTGGTGACGGCGGCTCACTGCTGGACCGACGGAAACATGCAGGCATGGCAGTTCCTTGTCATCCTCGGCTCCAACCATCTGTTCACTGGTGGTACCCGCATCGCCACCACTAACGTAGTGATGCACCCTCAGTACACACCGGACAACCTTAACAACGATATTGCCATGATTATGCTGCCTACAAGCATTTGGTTCAGCAGTGAGTAATCTAAAGTTATCCATAAAATTTTGTAGATAAGACATAGTGTATTTGATCAGATAAAAGATAGCTCTCATCATAGATTTGATTATTTTGTTATTGTCGCCAAAACTGAAAATTATAATTTAGTTGGTATACCTACGAAATAAGTAGTGTACGTAGGAGATATAAGTAGGGAATCCGGAACCTACATAACATACGCATTTAACAATATAAATTCACAATAATGCAGCAACAGAAGAAGAAACAGGAGTTTATGATTATTTGTTGTTGTTGGGAAGTAGTCTACTTTTCTTGTGGTTTCCTTCGGTTTCCGCATGGATGAAATTGTTTATTGCTTTAGATATTGGCTCTAGGCAGATATGGATCAAAGACAAAGTCATTTGTTTACTTTAAATGCGGTAATACAAATGTGGATCTACGGGTAGTTAAGTCTACAGTATGTTTTTTGTGGTTTAAGTCCTAATGTATTATTTGACCTATATGTTTGAATTTCAGACAATATACTACCAATAGCTCTTCCATCTGGCTCTGATCTGTGGAATCAATTCGTTGGAAACTGGGCAATTGCCGCTGGCTTTGGCAGAACTAGCGACCGTAAGTTCTTATCACAATCTTAAAAATTAATAATTTTCTATGTGCATATAACATAATATCGCAGTTTGTGTCCACAAATAGGGATCAAATTCGCTTAGAGGGAAGGGAAGTGATCGTATCAGTAATCGGTTGGTGCAACTTCCACAAAAAAGATGTACAGTTTATTTAAGGGTTCAGTACCTACAATGACGCTTACCGAAGCCTTATGAAACTGCCAAGATACTGCAGTGCCTCGAGCATATTTGCCGAAAAGAGGGTCCCGGACTTTTACGCTATCATGAGGTCGAGAGTCGCGTCTTTTTGCCAAACTTTGAAACTCTATGGGCCTGCAATAAGACTTTTTTTTATAATCTAGAGATTCTCCGGACAACCCGCCGAAAGTCTTAAACTTCGGAGCGGCGGTGGCTAGAGCATATTGCTTGCAGAACGGTTGGCCGGCAGGGCCTAAAAATTCTGTAGTAGCGAACGCGAACGGAAGGTGAAACGATTCCAACATTGTGCCATGAATTCAAAAAATAATATTATGATGGTTACTTACCTCTTATTAAAGTTAAAACTTTCTCTATTTACAGAGCAAGCGGGTGCCTCAACGATCGTGAGCCACGTTAACTTGCAAGTCATCAGTCTGCTTCAATGCCAATTGACTTTCGGAAACAACTTTGTTGTCTCGAGCACGATCTGCACCAGCGGCGCTGGCGGCGTCGGTGTGTGCGGCGGGGACTCCGGCGGTCCTCTCGTTGTGAACCTAAACGGAACACCCATTTTGGTGAGTGTATTGTATACCAAATATACAAAAAAATAACGGTGGAAAATCGGACTGTCGATGTCGGCGAGAGGTAATGTTTTTGTCGTGAAGATAAGTTACACTTTGTCATGAACTTACTGCTGACAGGCCTCGGAATCATTATTGTATGTTATTACTCAGTTTTATTTTTGACTTGGTCAATGCTGCGGTGCTGCACCATCTTCTGTTCTTTTCCTTCCGATATATTAATGAACCCATTTTGTTTTCAGATTGGCGTCAGCTCTTTCGTCGCTGGTACCGGTTGCCAGCTCGGCCACCCATCGGCGTTCGCTCGCGTCACTAGCTTCACCAATTTCATCCAACAATACATGTAAATACTATAAGACTGACGTATATTTTATCGATAAATACATTACATTTAAAAAAACAACATTTGTTGTATTATTTTGAACCTGCCTAATCGTTTTGTTCTGTCTATGAGTGTGTGTGTGTGACTTTTTGATATTGAATTGCAAGTAGTTGGGACTAAATCATACAGTATGGCTACACTGCACTACATATTAGTTATTTTACATTTTAAGCGATCTGTAGTAAAGTTCGCATACCAAATTTTTTTTTTGTTTCAATTTACAAAAATAAAAGATTAATTAGCCACCATATAAAATTATTTATAATCTATTAATATAACCTTATGACGGTTGACATAAGAATTGATAGAATGCGTAATTGTTGACAGGACAAGTCTGTTCAGAACGATCGTACAAGTACTCGATCGTTCTCAAACTCCGGGGCGGATCTAATAATAATAAAAATATTATTTTTATTTGTTGTTCGAACCCCAATCTTGGCTGTCAGGTCAGCTAGTCGCTTATAGTTTATAAGTTTTATGCCCTGGCTGGAGGCGTTATTAATTTATTGAAGCACCCACAGGAAAGGCCTTTAAGCACCTCAACCTCCTAGGTTGATCTGCGAGATGCCATACATAAAAAAATTGTAGTCGTGGCAAATATTCCAACAGGCTCGCCCATTCTTTACGTGTCTTATAAAATAAATGACGAAAATGTAGCGGTTTCTTTGTGACTGCTCTGCCTATTCTTTTGGGCAATATCAGGCATAATTTTTGTCAAATATTTGATGCAGCTTTACGTATATTTGTGGGAGTCAGAATGGAATAATAGGCATAAATATGTTTTTACACTATATTTAAAACCAAAACATTATCATAAAACAAAATGTAATTGGATAACAAGTAATAATCACACAGTTAAATAACATAATAACATAACCTAAAAATATCAGTAACACGTTTGTATATTCAATAACAAAATAACACAGAATTATAACCTAACAATACTCAGTAACACATTATTATAGGGAAAAATAATAAAGATTCAAAGCAATACAAAAATACAGCAGAAATATTACACAAGAAAACATACCTGACAGTTCAGAGCACCGTTGTGCCGTGCCCACAATCGGACAGCTTCTGATCCGTCGAAATACAGTGCACGCCTTTTTATAGCACAACTTACTCGCAAAGTGGGGGAAAAATAGTCAGTTACAATACTATTATAGACGGAGGTAGTTGAAAATAATAAGTGACATTTCTTAAAAAAATATTAAATAATTTATCTCCCACACGGCCATACTGACGAGCAGCTGCTATGGCTCGCGAACTGAATTATTCAATAATATTACGATTCATGTATAATGATAGCACGTCAAATCACATGACAAATAAATCAAGTAACACATAATTACAATTATAACAGCATAAGCTCATTACTTAATGGCTTATAAACTACATAGTCAAATCGCATGACCATACACAACAAATCACATGGCATCATGATTTTATATCAGCCAAATCACATGACATCATGATTTTGAATCGCCAAATCACATGGCTGCTGTCAAATCACATGACAATCAAATACATGCCAAATCACATGGCTATTGTCAAATCACATGACACTCAGATAAACGCCAAATCACATGGCTATTGTCATCAAATCGCAGTCATGACAATCAGATATACGCCAAATCACATGGCTACTATGAATTTACATGATATAGGTATGATTGTCAAGCATAGCCATGATCGTTGGCCAGACGCTTAGAGCTATGCAGGACAACCCTACAAATCAAAATAAAATGTTAACATGAAAATTTATTCATTATCTTCGTTACAGTCATCAGAAATATTTAGAGAATCGGTCAACTCACAACCCATATCAGGAGTGACGATTCGTAAATTATCATGTGAGACATACAACTCATTGCCAGTTTTATTAACTGTGACTTTATATCTGTCGTTACCGTTCACTTCAGTAATGACACATGGACCTTTGAATTTACTGTCAAGTTTGTTAATAGTTCGTGGGTTCTGTTTGACCAATACAATATCACCGACTTTGAAAGGTACAATTTTAGCCTTAGTTTTATCATAATTAGCTTTTCGAGAGTCAGCAAGTTCGTCCATCCTGAGTTTAGACTCTTGACGGCACATTTCGAGGTCCATACGTTCAACATCATTTAGCAGAGCTGATATAGCAGGAGGTGACTGATCGCAACCCATCAGAAGTTGGAAAGGAGTATGACCAGTACTTTTACTAAAGGTGGTATTAATTGCCAACTGTACTTCACCAACGGAATCTTTCCAACTTCTTTTGCTTGTATTTTCAACAATCGTAAAACAATTTGTCAGAACCTTCATGATTCGCTCAACTTGACCATTTGCACGACTCACACCACTAGCTATAAAATGCAATTCTATAGACCATTTCTCACAAAAACTTGTAAATTCTTTGCCGGTATAAGAAGCAGCCTGATCACAAATAATACGTTTAGGTGTACCAAAAGTATAAATTAATGCCTTCAAGGCATTTACTGTAGCCATTGCAGTCAAATTAGTAACGGGTTTCATGTAACAAAATTTCGTAAATGCATCTATAAAAACAACTGCGTATTGTTTAGTTGGTTTACTGCCACTTAATTTACCAGTCGTGTCCATATGAACGGTATGAAATGGAGTAGGGGGTTTATCTATAGGATGCAATGTAATCTGTCGTGAACCAGATTGGCTTTTATTTATCTTACAGGTCAGACAACTGTCAACAAATTTACGTGTGCATTTCGACATACTCGGGAACCAAAACTGTTCTCTTATTTTATCAAGCGTTTTTTCCCAACCGAAGTGTTTAAGAGTATCATGATAAATTTGTATGATATGCCATCTGTAACTTTTTGGAACAAAGAGAAGTTTTTTAACTTTATTATTAACAGAAATAATGCGATATAATAATCCATTTTGAATCTCATAACTGGAAGCAATATCCTTGTCAATGGTTTTGTCTTTAATCGATTCAATTATGAGTTTGGTCTCTGAATCATTATTTTGTTCAACTTCAAGCCACTCACTATAATTTTGAATGTTATTTATATTTACAGTTAACGGATTACGGCTCAAGTAATCAACATGAGGAATACGTTCTCCCTTTCGATACTCGATACTAAAATCAAACGACTGTAGATAAGCCCACCACCTATGGACCCTAGGAAGTAATTCTTTTTTGTTACGCGACGCTTTAAGTGAATTACAATCAGTAATTACTTTAAATGGCCTGCCAAGCAAATAATGACGGAAATGCTTAATGGATCTAACAACTGCCAAGGTTTCCAACTCATAAGAGTGGTAGCGGCGTTCCGTCTCAGTAGTGCGCATGCTAAAATATTCTACAACTTTATTCTGATCATCATGTTTTTGAAAGAGAATTCCTGCCAGCCCTGCAGAACTGGCATCAGTGTGAAGCTCAACAGGTCTAACAGGATCGAATAAAGTGAGTACGGGTTCAGAGGCAAGGTACTGCAGAATTTTATTTCTAGCGGATTCCTGCTCTGTTGTCCAATTCCATTTGACATTATTACGAGTTAAATTATACAAAGGTATCATAATTAGTGAAAAATTTGGAATGAATTTTCGGAAGTAGCTTGCTAGTCCGCAAAATTGTCTTACTTGCTTTACAGTTGTTGGGATAGGAGCATTTAAAAGAGCGGAAACTTTACCCTGACTTGGTTTAACTTGACCGTTTGAAACAATTCTCCCCAAGTATTCGATTTCAGTTTTTAAGAATTTACATTTTTTTACATTGAGAGAAAATCCAGTTTTCTGCAAAGCTTCAAATATTAACTTTAAATGGTCGATACCTTGGTCAACGGATTCTGAATAAACGATGACGTCATCTATGTAAATTAAAACAAAATTGTCGACAAACTGTTTAAGAGCCGTGTTGATGGCCCTCTGAAACACAGAAGGTGCATTACAGAGCCCAAATGGCATCCTAAGGTACTCATATTGCCCATCAGGCGTGACAAAGGCAGTTTTTTCTATTGAATTATTTGCAACCGGTATTTGATGAAACCCGGCTGCCATATCTAAAACGGTGAAATATTTAGCGCATGACAATTTACTAATGTGATCATCAATAATTGGAAGTGGAAAGTGATCACGTACTGTGTTGCTATTTAATTCCCTATAGTCAACACACATTCTGTCAGTACCATCTTTTTTCCGAACTAGTAATATAGGGCTTGCAAACGGGGAGTTGCTATCACGAATTATGTTATTGTCTTTCAGATCTTTAATTATTTCTTTGACATGTTCACGCTCAGCAGGAGCTAATCGGTAGGGTCGTCGTTGAACTATTTTATCCAGATTTTTCAATCGAATAGTTAACTCACCGGTAGTAACTTTTGAAACTGCGTTGCCGGACGTGAACATTTCAGAATATGATTTTAACAAATCATTTATTAGTAGAATTTGTTCTGGAGTTAGTTCAGGATTAATATCCACTCCATCAAAATCAGTTACCTTAATAAGGCTGTTAACACTGTAAGAGTTACGAAAGACTTTAACAAAATTCCCTGAGAAAGTCACTTGAATGCCAGGTATTTCAAATAAATTTTGACCAAGTAATACGTCATACTGAATATATCTATCAGGGACTAAAATAAAATCTAATTCAACATTTATACCATCAACACAGATCATACACAGCTTTTTACGCGATGAACAGAAAGCATTGTCACCAACGCCTCTTAAAAGAATCGTTTCATAAGTTAATCTACCCTTAATTGAATCGCCAATACTATCGCGCATTAGGGAGCATTCCGCACCACTGTCTATCAGACAGGAATAATCATGATTGTCAATTTGGATAGTACGTAATTTTTTGTTGGTTAAGACTAGGCTATTTACTTGAGAAGACTTTTCATCTTTAGCTTTTTTATTTATCCGGTGAAAACAATTTTCACTAGAATGCCCCTTTTTGTTACAAAAGCTACAAAGTGTTATAGGTGGTTTGGAACCCGAATTGTCTGGCTTTGAGTTGTCAGAAGTAGTAGTCGATGTTGGACCTTTACTAGAATCGCGATTCGTACCTGAACGACAGTCTTTTTGAATGTGTCCTACTTTATGGCACCTATGACACCTTTTAGACGGAGTGTCTTGGTTAGTCATGATTTTAGATCGCTTAGATGGAATACCGTGATCAGACTCTTTACCAGGTCTCTTCCGTTTATATGAATTTAGGCTTTGAATTAATTGTGGCAAGTTTTTCGGTGTAAGTCGTAGCAAATCAGAACGAATACGAAAGTCAGACATACCTGTAATTACTGCTTCAACAAGGCGTTGATCAGTCATCTCCACACCAATCACTTTCTTCGCCAACTCCCATTTTCGAGTAGCGTACTCAGCATGACTAGCGGCTTGCTCGCTAGTGTAGTCCAAAAACAGCGACAGGTCGTCGTAGTAGCGAGCTTCATCTGAAAAGGTTTCGATAAGACCTGCTTTAAGTTCTGGCCAGATAATTAAAGTTGAATAGTTACGACGCGCCCATTCGGCCGCGCGTCCGCGCAAATTTTTTCTAGCTAAATTGAGAATTTCTCTATCCGTGAGTTCATACTCAGTTTTAAGATCCTCGACGTTTCGGCACCAGACTTGCACCGTATCGGTCCGATCGTCAGGATCGAAAGCTGGTACATATATATGCTCAAGGTTGCGCATACGGGGAATAGGCCGCGCATTTGGTGGGTTAAAAGCTTTTGCAGTAGTATGAATCAATTGCGACATCATTTCTTGCATCATATTTTGCATAACATTAATAGGTACAAACTCTACTGCCCTTGAGTCACGGCTGCTACTGGCTGCCGTTGAGCCGCTGAGAGCTGCATTGTCTGCAGCTGGGGATGTCGTCGTCTCGTTTGTCGCAGCTGAAAAGTGCGATGTTCTTTGTCCCAAGATTGGTGATCTGTCACCAGACTCTCGAGTGGCAGCACTCTCCAGAACCCTGGTCTCGGCCAACTCAGATTTGTCGTTATTCATAGTGAAGATTATCCTGAAATCAAAAAATTGTAGGCGTAGTTTCTGTTATCAATCCCACTTCTGATGTGGGAGTCAGAATGGAATAATAGGCATAAATATGTTTTTACACTATATTTAAAACCAAAACATTATCATAAAACAAAATGTAATTGGATAACAAGTAATAATCACACAGTTAAATAACATAATAACATAACCTAAAAATATCAGTAACACGTTTGTATATTCAATAACAAAATAACACAGAATTATAACCTAACAATACTCAGTAACACATTATTATAGGGAAAAATAATAAAGATTCAAAGCAATACAAAAATACAGCAGAAATATTACACAAGAAAACATACCTGACAGTTCAGAGCACCGTTGTGCCGTGCCCACAATCGGACAGCTTCTGATCCGTCGAAATACAGTGCACGCCTTTTTATAGCACAACTTACTCGCAAAGTGGGGGAAAAATAGTCAGTTACAATACTATTATAGACGGAGGTAGTTGAAAATAATAAGTGACATTTCTTAAAAAAATATTAAATAATTTATCTCCCACATATTATAGCATTGCTGGTTGAACATCGGACAAACTGAAGGACATAGTCATAGGCTCATATAAAACGAATAAAATATTCAATTAAGAATCGCAGTGTCATTGCACTTTGTGTGTGCATTGCCTGCAGTGGGCGAAAATGTTGTAAACTGACAAAAAAAATAGGTAAAAGAAATTAATAAGTACCTTTATTAGACAGATTTGGAACTATAATAAAATGGAATACTGAAAACCCTCCTTCTATGTCAAATGTTTTCCAAGTCAGCTTGAGGTATAGCAAAGTAACGTACGTTTTATGATGATCGTGTTTGAAGAACCCCGGGACAGAATGTCATGTACTTACGAGTACGTTGGCAAAGGAATATTGATCTCTTCAAATCTATCCTAAGTAGTTTGAGCTAGGACGGTTGTGGGATAAAATTCCCATAATATTTTTGACCTAATACCTTTAATCCGTATGGAGATAAGGATATCCTACGGTTTTACCTGTCTTGATAACACTAATCGGATTTTGTTTATAATTGAATTAATGAAAACTTACCAATTACCAATCATCAATTACGAATGATTAGATCAGATTTAATGAGCGGATGGTATATAAAAGGCAAAATTATTCATTCCACATAATTAGGAAAATAATTTTCACATGATGCGTGCTCTATTCTTGGTTGGTCTGGCGCTGGTGGCTTCGGTCTCCGCGCTAGTGGAAGTTGGGGCTGGATACCATCAGGAAGTCGGTATTCCTACCGCTGAGAAGATCAGACTAGCTGAGGAAAAGATCTTGGTCGACGACGCGGCGATAGACAATAGGGTTGTTGGTGGCGCTATCGCTCCCGCCAACGCACATCCTTATTTCGTAAGTCACTTTAATACTTAATTAATTTTTTTGTAACCTAAAACGGCCACCGGCCATTTGCATTAATTTGCTAATCCATACTAATATTATAAATTCGTAACTAACTCTGTCTGTCTGTCTGTATGTTACCTTTTCACGCCTAAACCACTGAACAGATTTCGATAAAATTTGGCAAGGAGATAGATGGCATCCCGGGGAGGGACATAGGCTACTTTATATCGACATAACACGCGGGCGGAGCCGCGGGCGGAAGCTAGTATATACATAAAGTCACGCTTTCTTCCCATGGGAGTAGGCAGAAAATTCAGAACGCCACCTGCTACGATACTTACAAACTACTTTTGCCTCGTTTATGTTCATACATTAATTTGTTAATTCCAATAAAAATTGAATCTAATTTTACTTTATATTATTATTGCGTAATG
This sequence comes from Lithophane semibrunnea, assembly GCA_947363905.1. Lineage (NCBI taxonomy): Eukaryota > Metazoa > Arthropoda > Insecta > Lepidoptera > Noctuidae > Lithophane > Lithophane semibrunnea. The sequence goes on from OX376198.1 coordinate 6,175,964, forward strand.
ATTTTATTTTCTCCGTTCGGGGTTACAATTAGTGGAAAATCGTAGATAAAAGTGTATTCGCACTTGGACTACTCGCGACTGCCACGAGTCAAAGGATTTAGCGAGGGGCGGCTACCGGTGCCGGTAGTGAAACCTCTTTTCCTTTGAATTTGTATCCTCTACATGTATATATAAGGTGTATCTTTCCATACACGAAATCTCTTAAGGGGTCATTGCACTTATCGTAATGAACAACTTTCACTATGGGACCAATCCTGAAATCGCGAAAAAAAATCAGCTGTTCCCTACATTTTGACGAATTATGCGAACATATTTTTTTAATTATTATTATCTCCTCTCAATCAGAGCACCTGCCATCTTATCTCTTCACCATCCTTAATTGATTTGTAGAGAATGCCTTAGGCATTAAGTCTACCTTTGTACCTACCTTTTAAATAAATAAAACTCGCCACTTCGCCAGTTACACGTGGTGAACTGTGTCTGCGCTAACCACTAGTGGTTACCACTGACCACCGGTGGTAGGTAGTCACGAGTGGTCAGTGTGCGTGTACATTTATGCTCTCATGCACTATTCAGTATACAGTTTTATTTTTTACTTAATATAGTGTCACCTTCCTCGTCTACCAATGAAGTAATCAGATATGAGAAACGTTAACCAATTTTTTGGTAGATATTGTTTATAAAATTATATTAAAAAGTCAACTTCAGAATTTACTTGAAAAATCTGCCCATTTGGAAACTATTGGAAGTCGACTCCAATGTTTACTTGAACTTAGTGAAATATTTGTGAACATATTTTGTACAAATCTGTTTTATTTGTTCTTAGGCTGGCTTGCTGATCAACCTGGTCAGTATTTCTGGTAACTCAGTATGCGGCTCTTCACTCCTGACCGCCAACCGGCTGGTGACAGCCGCTCACTGCTGGACTGATGGTCGCATGCAGGCGTGGCAGTTCACCGTGATCCTCGGTTCCAACCTTCTGTTCACTGGTGGTACCCGCATCGCTACCTCTAACGTAGTGATGCACCCTCAGTACACACCGGACAACCTTAACAACGATGTTGCCATGATCTTGCTGCCTACTAACGTTCTATTCAGCAGTGAGTAATCTGGCTTTACTTAATTTGGTCAGATAAAAAATAGCTCGAAGATAGAGATTTGTTTTTAGGGTTCCGTACCCAAACAGTAAAACGGGACACTATTACTAAGGCTCTGCTATCTGTCTGTCTGTCTGTCTGTCTGTCCGTCCGTCTGTCACCAGGCTGTATCTCATGAACCGTGATAGTTAGACAGTTGAAATTTTCACAGATGATGTATTTCTGTTGCCGCTATACAGAATATAATAAATATTTAAGGGGGCTCCCATACAACAAACGTGATTTTTTTGCTCGTTTTTGCTCTATATTGATAACGGCAACAGGTAGACAGTTGAAATATTCACAGAATATTTAGTTATATATTCACTTTAAAAATAAATAGTTAAATTAAAATAAAACAAATATTTAAGGGGGGCTCCCATACAACAGACATGATTTTTTTGCCGGTTTTATAGATAATGGTACGGAACCCTTCGTGCGCGAGTCCGACTCGCACTTGGCCGGTTTTTTTTCATTGTCATCAATATGTTTGGGATGTGAAGTAAGATACTTGCATGGACCAAAAATATGAAACACCAATAATAATCCAGATTCTATTATCAACGGAAGGATGGGCCTACAGTTTTGTTATTCCAGGATCGACGAAATAGAAGTTCCAGTGTTCTAGAAATTTAGCATTTTTTTTTTTAATTTCAGACCTTATCCAGCCAATAGGTCTTCCTTCTGGTTCGGATCTGTGGAATCAATTCGTTGGAAACTGGGCAGTTGCCGCAGGCTTTGGTAGAACTAGCGACCGTAAGTTCTTCGATCTTAAAATTAATCAGATTTCTAAGCTCATGTGACTATCAATATGCGTGTAACAATACTTAAAACGTTTTTATTCTGCAGAGCAAGCGGGTGCGTCGACCATCGTGAGCCACGTTAGCTTGCAAGTGATCTCTCTACTTCAGTGTCAAATGATCTTCGGAAACAACTTTGTTGTCCAGAGCACGATCTGCACAAACGGCGCTGGCGGCGTCGGAGTGTGCGGCGGAGACTCCGGCGGTCCCCTCGTTGTGAATCAAAATGGAACTCCTGTTTTGGTAAGTGCATACAAGCAAAACATTACGGATGGGATTGTAGGCGAGAAGTAGTGTTTTCGTCGTGAGGGAAGAAGCTTCTCTTTTTAGTGAATCCACATTGGCTGGTAGGCATCAAGTTTCCTAGTAATCTGCATTCGGCATAAGCAAAAAATCTGTTTCTATTAGGGTTCCGTATCCAAAGGGTAAAACGGGACCCTATTACTAAGACTCCGCTGTCCGTCCGTCTGTCTGTCTGTCTGTCCGTCTGTCACCAGACTGTATCTCATGAACCGTGATAGTTAGACAGTTGAAATTTTCACAGATGATTTATTTCTGTTGCCGCTTTAACAACAAATACTAAAAAACAGAAGTAAATATTTAAGGGGGCTCTCATACAACCGACATGATTTTTTTGCCAAGTGTTTTTGCTTGTGGCTATTAGACTTTCTTGTTTTATATTTTCAGATCGGTATCAGCTCCTTCGTCGCTGCTGCCGGCTGCCAGCTCGGCTTCCCCTCGGCCTTCGCTCGCGTCACCAGCTTCGACAATTTCATCAGACAATACGTGTAAATACCAAGAGACTGACCATAAATATATTACGTTTAATTTATAAAATAACAGTTTGTTTTTATTTTGTATTGTAAACTTTTATTTTTCTTCACCTCTGCAGCTTGTAAATGAAAGAAACTAACTAGATACCAAAATATACACACTATTCTTACGTATTATTTTTTTCTTTGTCTTTATCCGATGATTAGATAAAAAATAATCAAACCAGCCAATCTTAATTGATTTGATTTCTTGTCTTAATTAGTCTATTTTCTGGAACCTAGAAGCTATCTTAAATTCAATCTTGCGACATGTTTCAATTTTTTTGACAAATCGTTTGTAAAATAAGTAATTCCATTAATGATAATAATGATAATGGATTGGTCTGGTGATCAATCAATCAATCGTCTCAGCTTATCGCATTTAGCACGTGCAAAAGAGTTGCTGCTAGTCCTATAAATAAAAAGTATTCTGTGCAGCTACCTACTGCAGGAATGCAAGACCATGACTTCCGCACTTATTTATAGTGTATTATCTATGACGATCATAAAATCCGCAAAAAAGTGACACGACAGAGATGTGAAAACGAAAACGTTTACTTACCTTTTTTATGAATTCTTTTATTATGATTAAACAACTAGGTAGCCAGCTTTTTAATCATTTAGTGGGAGGCCGCCATCGTCTACGAGTAAATGTTTGCGGCCAGTCCCGACAAAATGTATTAAATGTGGCTGTCGCCGACCAATACTGGCATTCGCTGACCAATTATGGCGATTAGTGACCACTCGTGGCCGTCATGAGTGGTCCGTGTGCCGAAGGTACCTATTTATTTGGTACCACCTATTTATGCGCCAGACGATCTCTGGAGAGTTTTCAACGGGTTTCAACCAATAAAATTGCTTCTGTAATTTATAAGATTTGTTGGATTTATTTGCTGTCTTATTCGATAAATAAAATTAGCGTCGAGTAGGTAATAAAAGTCCAGAATATCATTCAAGCTCCTTTATTTCGACCAGGTACTTACAATGTGTTCACGAAAACTATATCCTCTCTCAAGCCACACAGACAGACATACAGTGATAGGCAACATTTATTACGATCTTGTTAAATATTATTTAAGTAAATAGTACACTCATACATGACATTAAATTTTTACTATTGATAAAGGTAATGCCACATTATAGTCGAAATCGAAATGGCGATTATCTTTCAGACGGTTGTAATCGACTTACAAAATATTTTGTAATTTATTTTTAGAACTGTCATTATTTTCATAAATAAAGTCGACTTTAGATTTAAAAGATCTGAAAAAATATTTTTTTAATCAGAGCTCCCATCCCCTTGGGTACCTTGTCCAGTCCATTCATTCAGCATTTTATTACGCACAACAAGTCGGTGATTTCACTATTCGTAATTAAAATGTGCGACAGAAGCATTCGCTTTTAAATAATTTTGCAAACCCATTCAGTACATACAATAAAATGTATTTGTAATTACAACAATAGTTATTTTACATACTTAATATCATGCGATTATTTATTACACTTTAATGAACATTCAAGCTCCCTGCCGTCGTGTTTAAAAGTAATAACAAATGTATGACTACATGTTGAGACTAGAGATACAACTTAAACCTAACATTATTATACGACTAATTAAAATTTCATGATTAATGGAATTACTATAAATCATAATTAGCTGGTTTATTTCGGGCACATTATAACTAAGAAGCTAAACACTAGCCCAAGATTTACATCACTAGATTTGCCCTCACCGTGCTTAGACCCGCGAAAGTGTCCACACTGAGAAGGGTGAGCTGAGCTTGAGCTCACACATAATTAAATAGCGTTTCCATGACAATCAAGCCAAGTCACTGTGCCATCGTGTTTGTTGTGTCAAAACGAAACAGAAACGCGACTATCTTTTGACGCGGTAGAGCGAATCTAATGATTTAAATCTTTTAAAATAAAATAACAAACAAAATTCGATGTTCTTATAATAAAAATGACGAGTCAATAGTTAAAATAAAAGTTAAGCTACGAATCCTAGAAGCTGATATTTAAACACTATTTACAAGCCTCTTCTGAGTACCTACATACCTTAATCTAGATTAGCTAAAAGTTTAATATGAGAGGACAATTCCACTTTTCAATTTTACATATATATTTTTAAAATATTTACAGTTGAATTCACATTCTGCCGGTGACAATTGATGAAATATGACAATAATATAGGTACTCTAAAATAAATACTTTAAAATGTTCGAGAGATAATTAAAATAACAAACAGTTACGTAAATCTTAAAAGGAAGCATTAATTAAACTATCTTAATGATATCACAGTTCATTTATGCAAATAAAGACATATATGTAGTTGAATATATATTTTACACATGGAATTAACCACCAAAAGAATTGTTGTTATGACAATGACTTGAACATTTCAACAGAACAACAACATTTTTGTTTAATAAATATTATTATTGCTGAGTACGCGTCAAACTTCATGGCGTCTCTGAAGTGCGCTACTGCTGCGCAGTACCGCACCCCTCCCCCCCGCGGTCATATGAACTTGTTACTGCGCAGCCACTCGCCTCAAGTTCCGAGTCGCCATTTAAAAGTTTGCATCGGGCTGTATTATTAATCCAACTTAACATTGCAAATAAAAATAATAGGATATCAATTGTCTTGTAAAATGTGTTTTCTATTAAGTAATGCATATACAAGATGAATATTTAATATTAATATTTTTATTTATTGAATAATTTACTCTTGAAATGTGAGTTTTATAGACAGTTCGATAAAGGTGCTTTAGTCAATATCAATTGTAATGAGCAACAATAATAGTTAATATTCGATACCTATGATATAAATATCAGTGTCAATTTAATATCAATTTTGCTTACATTTTAGAACATAGTATCGATTAACGATAGTGTGGCTGCACCTTTAGTCGTTCTATCTTGAGTGCCACCGAAAACACCTATTTAATTAATTTTTATTCTAAGTGAACAAAAGCACAGAATAGAGAAGTAGTTACAGAAGGTCGGCTCCATACATCGAGCAAAAACCACGCACACATAGACACGCTTAAAGCCAAAATTACATTACGAACTTAGTGATATAATATTATAGCGTGACTTTTTCGTACAAGTTTGCGGGCCGTTAGTCGCTCGCCCGCGTGTACCATGGTACTGTCACTAACGAAAATGTAACCATATAATTGTATGTCATTTCATGTCACTAATTTCGCAATGTAATTTTGGCTCTAAGTATAGCGAGTTCAATTGCACTCGCGACTGGCATTTCTTTGAGATAGTTTAAAGCAGCGCATTCAATATCAAATTCGAATGACGTAAAAACATTAGTCATTGCAATTTAACTCTTATCTCATTGTTTTAAAGTAAAAAATTAGAATTATTACTCTCGACAACCATTCTAATAAATACCGTAACTTAACGAGATAAGAGTTACATTGCAATGACTTACTAATGGTTTTACAATTGTGAATTTCCTTCCTTACAGAACACCGTACGTATGCGTGTATGTGTGCGTGCTCTTGTTTCCGATCTTTGAATGGAGCTTACCTTCTGTACTTATCTATCCTATGACAAAAGTATCTGTGTAGACAATGATATGGCCTAGAACCTGTTATACGTGTATAGTGCGAATGTTGAAATGTTGAATGTGTTCAATTGTTTTAGATTCAATTGGCTAGAGTCGTGTTGTGTTTATGTTGGACACAGCACCTTGAGGATATAGTCTGTTAATAGCGTCGGCACGGTCGGGCTGTCCTCGTTGATCGCCTTTAGAACTGGAACAGAAAAATTATAAACAATCAGCAACGATGAATGAAGACACGTGCAATAGTTATGTTTTGCTTAATTTATTTTATATTGTAATTAGTTTTAGTTTACCAGTAACTTAAGGCTTATTATTTTAATATAATTATTTTTGGGCTAAATACTAAGATTAAAAATGACTGAAATTGATTTAGTAAACGATTCTGAACAAACAACTTTCATAATGTGCATTAATTTAGTTACACATTGTAGAGCGTTGTCTCTGTCATACATTTGTGATAGTCTCATTTTCTCTCGATGTGTCACATGACTGTAAAATAATATTACATAATTATCTACTTAGTAATAATTATAATAAAATAATTAAGTTCTCTCTTATAATCATTAAGTTCTCTGCTTATAATCATTAAGTTCGCTGCTAGTGCTGTGCACTTCTCTAAGTGACGAATTCATGATACCTAAAACTATATGTAATTTTTGTTTGTGTATGTTTTAGTGAGTAAGTTGTTGAAGTGCCATATCAATAAATAAATAAATTAAAAATACAACTTACTCTTAATGAGCACTTGGAGTGACTGGTTGTCCGGGGGTCCATTGTCTAGGTGGAACGGTATCACTGTAGTCAAGTACTGAAACATAAAACATTACACATTATGCTTACTGAGATATACAAATAAAGGTAAAAAAAATTGAATGTTTTTGTTATAATCACATACCTAGATGAATATTTACTAAAAATTATTTGTCAGTTTCAAATCATAAGCTGCGCTGATATTATTTTCGATTATAGTATTAAAAAATAATGTCAGCGAATACCTAAAAACAGTCATAAAGGTTTTTACATACTGGCGCGACGCGACGCCGCCGCATTGTTCGCCGTGAAGTTTTCTCAGAAATTGTTTTGTTAAGAGGGCTATTACAATTTTTCTTGAATTTGAGCGTTTGACGCTAGTTTTGATGTGTGATTATGATTAAGTTATAGACTCAAACTTAAAAAAAAAATATGTCCGAGGAAGTCTCATTATATATCTTGACAGTGTTTTAAATAAATATTTCAATTTGTTTACATAAATCAGTAAAAAACTTGTCTTTATAAAGGATGTTTCATAAAATTTAACTTTTGGGCGTCTTTTGATGCTTTGTTACATCAAAGATACAGTAATTTAATCATTTATAAAAATGTCCATGGTACAACTGTATCTTGAACTTTGGAATGTATAAGTCAATTTTTTTATGTTTCATTTAGTAATACACCAAAAATAATTCCGTAACACAGATAGTTATTGACAATTTTTCGTCCGAAATTCTATTTTTTATCTATGAATTTACTTTCCAAATTTTAACAAAAAGTATTTAATAACATAGGCTACTATCTAATCTTGCTTGAAAAAAAATATTAACTTTTTTTAAAGTAAAATAATATTTTTAAACAATTGTTGTATGCAATGCTAAAAATAACAGTAACACGAACTATAAATAACTGTTACTTAATTTATTTCAAAAGTAAAGTGGAAAGGATCAAGTTGATCACGCCCGGTTTGAATGTGTGCCTAGCGTACTTCAATAGACTCACACGAGCGCATCTTTGCCGCGCCCCGTCAAATTTACCTAAATCTGCACTTCGATTTTGTAATAGCGCTCTTAAACGTTGCGTCGCGCGACATGTCGCGCTAGTATGTGAGAGCCTTAACAATAACACTTCTATTGTATCCTGGCCCCTTATTGCGTAACAAACGATCAATCTCAATCTGTTTCATTTTGACAGTTCAACAACATTGCATTTTGACAGTTCAACAACATTGCATTTTGACAGTTCAACAACATTGCATTTTGACAGTTCAACAACATTGCATTTTGACAGTTCAACAACATTGCGTTATTTACGTTGCTGAGCAGACAAATTCGAACATGTGAAGCAATGGATTAGCAATTTCCTTCAAAATGATTCAGATTGTGATTGATCGTGTGTTATGCAATATATATAAATAAGGGTGCGGTATGGAAGGAAGTTGTATGTTAGTTGTATTTTGTATTCGTATTTGTATCCATGGTCACTGTAGTGTGGCCACACCCTAAGATGTGGCAACAAAATATGAACGAAAACTATTTTAAGTTAAACGTGGTAAAGTATAATTTCTGTAGCTCAACAAAGGTCACAAATAATTGATTAGTTCCAGATAGTTAGCCTATCACGAACAGTCGACGCTCGACGGAACAGACTCGTGGGCTCAACTATCCGTAACAAGGGACTTTCTCTGTTTGTTTATTACTTTAACAACTTTTGTTGAGATTTCTAATCTATACTAATATTATTATGAGGTAAAATTTGTGGGTTTTTTTGGAGAAGGTAATTTTTGGAACTACTGATCCGATTCGGAAAATTCTTTCACTAATGGGAAGCTACAATATTTCCGAGTGTTATAGGATAATATTTATGTTAAAACAAGTTTAAATCGAACCCCGACAGGCGCTTTACTTTGTGTAAATAATTTCATCACCACTGCTCTCAAAACGGTGAAGGAAAACATCGTGAGGAAACCGGCATGTCCTAGAACCAAAAATTCGAAGACATGTGACATCTACCAACCCGCACTGGGCCCGCGTGGTGGATTACGGCCCACTCCCTCTCACAGAGAGGAGGCCTGTGTCCCAGCAGTGGGAACATTATAGGCTGATTATGTTTGTGCTATTTTAAGTTTAAATCGGACAAAGTAGAGGGCAGAAGATAGTCAGTTATACAATTTTAGAAATTATTATCTTGTAGGTAAATCGTTGTGATTCAAGAAATAATAAAAACGTAAAATGGTTGTCATACAGGTTTTTTTGCAGAGGTGAAATAAAAATATGCATGAAGAGTAAATATGTATTTTCAGAATTAATTATTGCCAATGCATTACCTGCCTAGCGTTATTTGGCTTGCCTTAGGTTCAATTACAATCCAAGCTGAATATTTGTAGGTAATTTACTAATGCATCTGACTTCTGCAACTGAGCTATCCTAAAACAGCTCCCTAATTGCGTAATACACGCGATCAATCACAATCTAAGTCGGTTTGAAACACATTTTCTAATCCAATGCTTCATACAATGACTAAAGGCTCCCACAAACAGGCGCGACAAGGGTAGCGCTGCCTGTCGCGCCCGCGATATCGTGCCAGTTTGCATGACTCTTAATTCTCTTTGGCTTCGAAAAAAAATCTGCTCAACAACGTAAATAACACAATGCATGTTGTTAAACTGTCAAAATGAAACAAATGAGTCTTAGGGCGAATTTCACCAAACTTTTATACCAAGTGTAAGTCTTATCCTGCGAATAAATTTTGAATTTTTGACAGTTTTTGTATGGAAAACTGTCAAAAATTCAAAATTTATTCGCAGGATAAGACTTACACTTTTATTCCACGGATAAAAGATATCTGACTTTGATAAAATCAGCCCTTAATCGGATACAAATTAGATAGCTAGTCATTAGATTTTTGAGCTTTCGAGTTTGAACAACCGAGACCGATATCCAAGGCACTGAAAGGTGCAGAAGCATAGAATAAAGTATCCAAAATTTCAAAGAAAATTATTAATATCTAATCCATCTTTCTTACCTTGGACTCAGAATGGCCACCACCTAAATTAGGCGACCTAGGCGGCAGCGGCCTCTTCTTCTTCTCAATATGATACTGGCGCCTCTTATTCTGAACAGCCAGCAGAAGAGAAATGAACGTGTTCTTGAGCTCTTTCTCATACTCCAGTTCATCACGGAGAGCCAACTCGGCGATCAAAGTCTCGGAAAATTCACGGATGAGAACTTCTAACTCCATGAATATTTCGTTCAGTTGAGCAAGCGAGTATGTGCGCAGCTCTGAAATAGAAAATTGGAAAATTAAATACGACTTATGTAAGTACTTATGAAAATTTCGATGTACTTATAAGAACTAAAGGGTCAAAGGATCAATTCTTGGCTAATTAATAACAGCCGCACGGATCTATCGCCGGTTAAGCTACGCTTGCCGCGGTCGCTTCGTGGATGAGTGACCGATAGTTCGATACCCATCACGTCTGTGGAGTTTTGCTACCAATTTGACCCTGTTTAGTAATGGTAGATAAAGTAGGTAGGCGAATAACTTATACCCGGGTTCTGGGACGAAAATCAAGGACGTGTCATAATTAAACGTATGGTTAAGTGATCCGATTGGCTGTTGATATATAAGTCAACCAATCACAGCAGTTGACACATGCTTCACAACTTGTTAGCAAACTTTTGTGTTTATTTTCACTGGAGAAACCGTTGTAAGTATTGCAGTTAAACAAGAGTGTATAATGACCTCAATTCAAGAATAGCACTGCAAAGATTTGCCTTGTGCATTGTTAATTGGTTCCTCTTCAGACTATAATCTATTGGCTTATGTAATAATCCCTGATCGCTTACCCCGCGTTCTATTTAAAACGTTCGACTACACGATCGTTCGAACTTTTGGTTCGGTGAAACTGAACGCGCGGTCGCGCGGGGTCTTCCGGTTTTCCAAACAAAAAGTGACCTACGTATGCACGCGAACGATCGCATACTCGCGCGATGATCGCTTTTAAATAGGACGCGGCCTTAGTTCCTTAGTTTTACATTGAGACGAGTCGATGGACACCAGATGTCACGTATGAAAATCCATCCAGCCGTAATAAAAAATCCCACAAACAAATACAGTATGGGTAGTACCATGGGTACCATGGGTAGTTGACTTAAATATAAAAATAAATGACCCAGTAACCACAAAAAAAACCTTATTTTCATGAAAAGATTTTAAAAAGTAAATATCCGTCTCTGTCCCGATACTCATGGATACGCGCTCAAGAGAGCTGCGAAACAGCTGACTAAAGGGGGGCCGCGCGGTCATGTAACGTCTCGCGCGCCCCGCTCACCCCCGCCAACCATGTTGAGACGCAAGTTCGTTGCCCTTGCGTATAGGGTGAAATATTCTTGTGAAAAAATGTAGATCTTTTTTTTTTTTAAAGAAAAGTTGTTTTTTTTCCTTTGATTTTACTTTCTATAAATGAAACCTAACCACTGGTTTCAAGGATAACGGTGTTTACACTAACACCTTGTATAGGGTATAAATCGCTATGATGTTCCACTTAGGAACATCATAGCGATATAGAAATGCGTTAAAAACATAACCCGGCTAGTCTTTACTGTAGCACAGTCGGGTTAAAAAGAATTGGACTATAAAATAAATTAGATCACAAAAGGTACGTGAACAAAACTTATCTGTAGCAAAGACACGTCTGAGAAAATGATTACTTTTTCATTCGGGAGACAGAGATGTAGGTAACATAATAGAATGTCAGACAACTTTCGGACTTTGATACGACCGTCTCCTATTCGCATAGAATTCATTATTAGAAGTCGTATTATGTAAGTAAGGAGTTCTTCTCTTGTTCCGAATTCTGTCCATCTATTCTTTACAAAACTTATGTGAAGTGAGCCGTCAAAAGTGTCAATGCCTAGCATCATGAATATTATGACATAATAGGGGCCTTATGGGCGTGTCGACACTTTTAAATAATATTACTTTTTCTTGAGGCAATTCGCACGAAGTTAATTATTTGTGGGTGAATCGACCACTCCAGAAATTAGCAGATTTTGAATTTTTAAAGAAATAAAAAGCAATAAAGTGATTTTTTTTTTAACTTTACGTGAACATTCTAAATTTCATCTGTCAATGGCCTAATACGTATTTCTGGAGTTCACAGGCCATCAGAGGGCCTAGACACAGTGACATTCTATCAGCGATAACGACGATGGAAAAGGCAAAAATGTATAGACTGACATAAGCTATCGACAAGCATATGTCAATTCTGTTGAAAGTCGTTGTAGAAATACGAAACGCTTTGGAAGCGATTGTCACTTGTCTAGGCCCTCTGGTGGACTGAAAGCTCACTTTACCTTACTTACCTAGATAACACGGTAAGATTTTTACAGAATCGACCGGCTGAACCACGTGTGTTTAGAATAAGCTTTCAAAATAGGTTTAGATAAACTTCGTGAATAACACACATCTGTTGTTCTTCTATAAGATTTACTAGACGTACTAATGTTTACTACCGCACTAGTTTCAACGCATTTGCGTAATTTATTTAAATTAATCGGATGTTTTTAAGAACCTACTTGATCTAGATCGTGATTTATTTTATAGATTGTAATTGGGTTATAAAATGTTTTACGTATTCGATTAATAATATACGAAAAATAAACATTTTAAGTTGTGTATTACGCGTGAGGTTGCGGAAACAGAGTGATGCGCCAAATTAATCGCAAGCGCAGGGTGAACGCACTCGAGCGAAAGAATCGGCCATTGCGCTGCGCTGGGGCATCGGCAGAGCGTACAGTCAGCCTCAAAAAGTTGTACACGTCGACAAGAATTCATTTGAATGCCTATGTTCGGTGTTCGATGTTTGTATCAATGTGTAACTACAATTTAGTACTTACCAAATGTGTACATTTAGTGGCTGCACATCCATACTTTAACAATGCAAAAGTAACTTTGCCTGTCTGTTTAGCAGTTGAACGGATTTCCATGTAATTTGGCACACTATACTCAATTCACAATGACCTAGGATTTAGCACATAGGATACTTTTTATCCGCGGACCGCGGGCCAAAGGTAGGATCTGGTATAATTTATTGGAACAAACGTAGAAGATATTTAAATTAATTCTTAACCAATTTTACATCTCTTTGAGGCGAACTGTACTCGATTGTACGCCCATGACGAATGACGACAATTGCGAGCTTTATTGATTAATTTATGATTTACTTTCACACTGAATTTAACACGTAAACTAGTTTACAGACGCAAACCGTAAAAGCTACTGAAAGTCGAAAGAATCTGTCTGTTATTTGAATATTTAAGTTATAATTGCTACGTTATCGAGCTAAAATCTGATAATATGCTTTCTTTACAATGGCTACTCTCGCGTTATTAGAATGTATAATAAGTACCTATATTGTTTAATTTGGAGCTGAATTTCGTTGTCAGTTGGATTAATCAGCGTTGTTGGAAATAATGTAGGAGTTTGATAGAGTCGTAGATAGGTACCTAGAGTATCGTATTGATTAGCTGTCACTACTTACTGTGTACTACTTAATACCTACTCTAGACTATCTTATTATGTAATAAGGTGTACCTGTTGACATATAAGATAGTCTTAGATTGTAACTTGTAAACTGGAACTATCATTATATTACAGTCGTTTACCTACCTAATAATTTCCAAAGAAATCCATTGTCACAGCCATTTGTTGGGCCCCAGCTGTTGGCTAGTGACTGGGATCAGACAAAAAGGTTGCACGCGAAGGAGATTGAGAAATTATATTTCTGTCTCGTTTACTCTTCCTACTGGATCTACTATATGTGTCCTTGTCCCATTATTTTTATTTAGTGACTTGTCTGTTGTCTGTGCATAAAATAGAACGCAAAAGCAAAAAGGTAGTTGACAAATATCATGACACGTGTACTTGTTTAGTTTACTAAGCACAAGCACTTCAATAAACAAATCATGTAATATTTGCCAACTACCTTTAGTTGCTGCACCAAACATTATGTCATCAAGATAAATTATATAAGTTTTGTCTTTGTCAAAAGATTCCCACATTTCTCACGCTTCAAACTTGGTTCAACAGAATATTCTACTTATTCAGCAATTACAATTACTGTGACAAAAAAAAAGAAACAAATTGCTACGAAATCAATTATGTCATTGGGTGCAGAAAAACATGGCACGCAAGTCTCCATTATGGGTAATAAAAGGCAAACCGGATCGGTTCTCATAAACTCTAGAATTCTAGATTCTTTGCGAGAATACTCCAACTACGATATTTATTTAATTCTAGACCCTGTTTATTTTTTGTTTTAAGAAGAAATAAGTGTGTTGTTGGAAGGTTTACCAACATTTCTGGGGTTATTTATATTTTAGTTCATCAAAGTGTATTGATGAGCTTTTAAAAACGAAGAGTTTGTTTTATAAATTTTGCCTTCTTTTTTATTTTTTCGTCTTCTAGCCGGTGTTGATCTTATATATCTTGCTAAGTAGCGTTTTAACTTTTAACTTTCTACAGGATTGACATAAGCTTTTCAATAACTTGTCTCAGTCCTATACATTTTAGCCTTTTCCATCATCGTTATCGCTGATAGAATGTCACTTTGTCTACGGCCTCTGAACACTCATTCTGAGTTCCTTAGACGTATAGGTATGAAACTGAACGCGGTTTAGATGCACTGAATGCGTTCAGTTTCGTTGTTTGCATTCGCCTTGAGTTAAGAAAGAATTAACCGCTGAATTTTGTTGAATCAGTGCCTAGCTATTTAGTGTTTATCTGAAGACTTCCTAAGTCATCATCTACCTAGCCTTTTCCCAACATGTTGCGGTCGGTTTCCAGTCTCACCGGATGCAGCTGAATATGCGTATTTACATGGAGTGACTGTCAATCTGACCTCCACAACCCAATAACTGGGTGATACGATACCCCTTGGTAAGACTGGTTGTCAGACTTTCGTGCTTCTGACGACCTGTAACGACTGTCAAAGATCCACGTATGACAGCCAGGACCAACGGTTTAACGTGCTTTCCGAGGCACGGAACAGATTTCCTAAGTAACCAAGCAAAAGTCATAATATAGAACACAAGAGTTGCAATCAAATTTAATGTATTTCAAGAGAGATACTATTTTTGGATTTTAATTAATGTTAAGCCGTGTGATGGAGTTGACAGATCTATATTTATATGTATGACATCGTCCTCCATTAATGCTCCTACCAGACATCGACGTACATACATGATTCATGCACGGGATGTTTACGTCCAATTAACAATATTTGCTTCGACCTTCGTACGTTTTAAACCATTAGCTTGGGACAAACCTACTGCTACTGGTGCTAAGACTGACGATATAACTATCTGATTAAAAAACGTGAGAAAATAGAGTCATATCGTGAAGAGATAATTCTTAAATTGCATTAAAGGTAAGTAATTAATTTTTAGTTACATGGTCAAAACAATAGTACAAAGATATAAATATGTCTACATACACAGTAGAAGTTGTGAACTCGTCAAAAAAAATAGCGTCCAACTGTTAGCCGCTAAATACAAGCACACTAGAACAATGACGTAGCGCGAGTGTAAGACGTAACTGTCACGCACACCAGCATAACAAAGTTGGCCTGTTTTTTTTAGTTCTTTTGCAGCGTGACACTCTATCTAGACATATAAATAATCAAATCATTAATATTACTTGCAAATAAATGTATAAAAGATGAATTACAGGCTATAGCGAACGTCCCGAATAGTTTCACTATTACCGAACGTCATTAGACAGATATTAGGAAGAGAACACAGGTTTGAGACAGCTAAGGAATGTGTCTATATTTTAATCTGTATGCTTATGATCCGTATTCCAAGAATGATCTTATGGCAAACGACCAACGTATGGCCCATATCACAGAAAAGATCCATCCAATGACTTCTCCCGCTCTGGGTGGAGCGGAAGGGCGTGTCAGACTTTTACTCAACCCAACCATGTTCCTTCAGTTGCCTGTGGCCAAAGTCCCGGTATCCCTTTCGGACTTTCCCGCAACCCTGACAGGCATCGGTCCTAGCGGACCCCGCCAATTGTGCTGACATCTCTTTGAGGCGCGCGTGGAACACGACGCGCCATCGACCCGGGCCTGGTCCTAATCGGACGGCGAGCTACCCATTGCTCGCCGTCCGCAAGCCCGCGCCTATGGTGGCCGGGAATCCGCCTGGGATTCCCGACCCCCAGGGCGTCTCCAGCGGCGGCGGTTAGGGGCGTGAGGGCGCAAACTAATAGTACTGACGTACAACACTGAAAGTCGATGGGCTTACTATACTACCCCGTACGTTTAAAAGTGGAGCTGTGGTAATGATGTAAACGAGAGGTAGGTAGATACTCACTGTCTTCATAGAGCGGCGCGCTAAGTACCTCCTTCCCTTTCTCCAGAGCCTCGTTGTACTCAATGATGTCCCCTTCTGATGATGGAGTGTCTTGCATCATGTCATCTATCTCTTGGATCACCTAAATTCGAAGAAACGATGGAAAAATGTCAGTTTTAAAGTGCGGTTTCATAAGTGGGGCTGTAATTACGAGTTAATCGTTCAAGGATTTGTTGGTGAGATTATTGGAATGACAATTTTGGCATGATTCAGAATCGACGGTTCACCTAAAGACCTCAGATGTTTGAAAGTTCTCCTTAGTGGAAAAAAAAAACAAATGAAAATCAGAGAGCCCGAGGACCTAGTAGTGTTCGGTTTTAAGATAATCTTATAGCATTTATCTGACTGCCTCGTTCCAGTGTGGTGGCAAGCACGATAGTTGAACATAGTGGGTAAACCTGTAATTTTCAGCACCAGACAGGAGTGAGTATTTGTGTCCGATTAAGGTATTACAATAT
This sequence comes from Lithophane semibrunnea, assembly GCA_947363905.1. Classification (NCBI taxonomy): domain Eukaryota; kingdom Metazoa; phylum Arthropoda; class Insecta; order Lepidoptera; family Noctuidae; genus Lithophane; species Lithophane semibrunnea. The sequence continues at coordinate 6,192,921 of OX376198.1, forward strand.
TTCGGGAAATAACGACGTAATGCACTGTTTGGTTATGTTCAGCATTCCTTACCTCATCAGCAGTCTTGACGGGACACTCGTGATCCTGATGCAGGCCTCCCAGGATGAGAGCGTGCATGTCTAGATCTGAAGCCACGGCCTCGTCCTCCGAGCTGTGGATCTCGTCGTCAGGTGTCATTGAACTCTGGACATCGGAAAATTTGGAAATTAGAGATAAGTATTGGAAGTAAAAAGAAACCACAAGGAAAAATATTCCACCGAACTCTTTTCTTTCCCGCAAAATGTTGATAAATGTGATGTTAACTAGGTACTACAATAAAGGCTCTTACATACTGGCGCGATTCGTCGCGTGACGCGACGCAGCCGCATTGCTCGCGTTGAAGTTATCTCAGAAATTGTTTTGTTAAAATTCGCGTCGCGCCAGTATGTAAGAGCCTTAATGATGAAACTCTAATCATTTGACTAATTTTTAATAAATAAGCTGATGTAAAACTGGATGTTGATGTATACGGTTAAACAGAATTTGACGAGACTCTTAAAACTTCAACCTCCGCAAATATCAAATAGTAACTAACGAACTTTAATAATGACAGTGTTGAAATAGTTAAAACAACATTGTGCTGAAAATACACAAGTGCCTATCATATTCCATTTTCGCCATACATAATTTATATCACACCATACGTTTGGTGTGAAATATCACACGCGTTTGAATTTCACAAACTGCGATTCAAGCCTCATTAAAAACTAGAACATTCATTGTGCTGTTTTGATGAGCATTACATTATAATGATACATCAGAATATTTCATTTTCCCACGAAACAAACAATGCACAACGTTAACGTTTTTTACCAACTTTTTGTCATCGGGCTTCGTATAACTTTACAGAAATACTAGAGAATCTTATGAAGACTAGATGTGTGAAGTTACTTCGGTTTTTTAACTTATGAATTATCGGGTTTTAATTATGGAAAACATAGTGAGCTTTACATAAATGACAATTATGTTTTCCAAACGAATGTACCTAAGAACGAATCTTCTCAACACCGGAGACTGTAAAAAAGAATATACGGTAGTGCCGATTCTATTATTAGGCGCTGATTAATTTGACAGGACTAAACTAAAATTTATCTTCCGTCCTTTTCTTAATGAAATAGAAAGAAAAAGATGCACTGAACTTAGTTTAGCTTGTGAACAACAGAATCGGCACCAGTGTAGACTACAGTAGAGTATCTATCAGACCTTAGGCCACGTAACACGGTCCATTAAAAGTTGAGGATCTAGCCAAGATATTGTGTAATTGACAAAAAAAGAAGAAGATTTCTATACCTTTTTCTCATTTAGGTTCAAGGTAGGGATATGCATCTTCCTGGAGAACGATTTGGTCCAGTCAATCGGGAGGATGTTCCCGAAGTTCCCTGTGATCGTCCACCACATTCTAAAAAAAAAAGAATCACAAATTAAGTATATCACCACAGAAATTTACCCGCTTTAATAGTATATCAACTTTAATTTAAAGGAATTGGAATATCCTTTGGCTACAAATTAACAAATCGTGGAATCTCTTCTCCGAGTCGAAGAGATAAAGATAGTACATTCGATGTCGAATATACCAGTTTATTGGAGCTCCATTTAAGTTAGTACAAATACGATGATATTATCTAAAGCCAGCATGATTTATGAAATAGTTTGGGAGCTCGTGCGTCTGTGGGAGATTAAAAACGCCTCTGGATACCAAGGTTTATTATTCTCTGGAATTAGTTACGCTTATAAACTATAAGATTACACCACGTATAGTACAATTAAACTATAGAACGTTTATAGCCGTCGCTTCATTACTGTTAGTTGGGATGGAATTCTCGTGTGAAGGTTCACTGTCTTTGTTTAGCCAAGTTACATAAGAGTTCAATTTCGTGAAGAATTTTTAACGCTAATGGGGTGTTAAATCGCGGACATTTGAGATTTGAATTTAAAACGTTTCGGAGGTTATCATTATATTATTAAATACACAGTTTAATCTTAATAGTAGCAGTCAACAAAGTAGACACGATGCACTATGCACTTTAAATAAAGATAAGGAAGGTCCTAGTTACTTATCTACTAAAGGTCACAAACTTGAATTCGTGGACCTGTAGTTAATTCCCCGACATCCTGACTACCCGACGGCGACGCTGGGAAGAGCGCAATTGCGTCAGTTCCCAATTATTCGCCAGCAAGGTCGTTGTAACCTCGCAGAGCCGTGGTTTTATCATTTACAGCTTTGGTTTTATAGTTCAATTTCTTTAGATAGAACTCAATTTGTAATCACGACTCGCTTTGATCGTTTTCTTGATTGAACAGTTTTTGAGACTTGAAAGCAGCACGTTTGTTTGTACGAATGATTGTGGTTTAGATTTTGAATGCGATCGGTTATTTTGGGAGTAATTGAATCGCATTGAGGTTTTCGTTTCGGTAAACAATCGAAGAGATCCATCAATAGTGGCTGCAATGATAAACAATGTAAAATTTCTCATAACCAGTGCCAAGTCGTATGATATTACGAGTTGCACTTAACTACCTCTATAAACTAATTGCATTTATTCTTCTTTTGTTTGATTTTGTGGAGAGAATCATGAGGATGATACATGTATGATCACCTAGCCGCTCCTGTGAGTCAGCCGGAGGCATAAATTGGCGCTAATTTGAGATCTCGCGGCACGCCACCGCTCAATTGAGGAATGTGTCACTTCATATTACGTATAAGTACTGCATCTGATCAGAACTTGGTACTTTTGCATGACGTTGCAGTGAATAATGGCATTAATGCTTCCTATCAACCACATCAGAGTTCTATGCACTATTCATACAACTTCATAAAATTATTGTATTAGAAACTGTCGAAGAAAATAATGAACGAATTGAAGACTAGAAATCAATGGTGGTACTGAAGAAATGTATTTAAAAGCATGTAGCGTAGACCTCATTGGAAAATCAGAACCGTCAAAACGGGAATGAGGTTAGAAAAAATAAATAAACACGAAATAAACAATGTCTTTCAACACCTACTGAGCAAAATCTAATAAAAACGCCTAGAAAGAACACTAGAGATGCTATTCTGGGCTTCACACCAGATGTAGCTACGAGTAGAGCACCTAAATGTGACCTAGAAAATACAGGGGGTCTTTGAAGTTATTTTAAACCTAGAAAGAAGTATCTTATAATCATTCAAGTACTATGTGACTTGAATAAACCGAAATGACCTGAGTGTTAGAAAGAATTGTAGAAAACATACGAGTAAATAGAGATTGCATATACATGAATTGAATAGACCGAAATGTAAAAAGAAAAGGAAATGGAAAAGAACATAGAAAGTACTGCAGTATCGAAGCATCAGAAGTATGATCTTCAGTAACGACAAAATAAAAACTTACACAAGCTGAATGTTTTAGCTTGCTTAAGTTTTTATTTGTTGGTCGATGTTGTAAGACAAAGCAAGATAAACCTGGACAATGTCACAGTGGACTTCTATTGTTTTTATAATGTTACCTCAGATGAATTATTTGGTCATCTACATCTAGCCTAGATCGACATCTGTCATGTGTTTGTTAGATTATTATCAATTCATCAAGCATGTTATGTTGCAATTCTGGCTTCGCTTAGATTTAAAACCATCCTACCGAGACATTTTCTTTGCCATTATGAATGTTTACGAAGCTTTCTGATTCAAAGGTCGAGTGAGATACATTTTATCAAATTGGTTTGGTACTGTTCTCATCTCATCTATAATCTAATCTCGTATCTACAGAATACGTCTGAGCGGCACGTGCATACATAGAAAAGTAACGGGACCATTTCTTTTTGTTTCTCAGTCTCACAATACATTTCTATTACGTCAGCTGGTATAACATTTTTTGTTTCCTCAAGCTCATATGCGGAGGCGTATTTAGTTGAAACGACACCAAATAATGTCAATGGCATAAGGTCTGTTTCGGTCGTTAGCATTGCGTCAGTCTGTCAGACCATATGGCCATCTGCGCTGATTGAAACGACACCCAAAGATGATAATTTTGCATGTTTGTCAAATTATTATCACGTGTAGCAACACATTCTTTCGGATAACTTTGGAATGACATTTCCAGTTATCCAAATAGATTACAGCAATGTTTGAGAGAAGACAAAACATTCGTAACGTAAATATTTAGTCTGTAAGTGCAATCGTTGCTTCGGGATAATGTCTCTCGTCTTTCGTCTTTATTGTCTCAATGGTGAAGGGATTATTCGAAGCTTATTGTTTATTTATTTTCTTTAAGACGGATTTAATGCTTTTAAAATGGCCAGTGGGAATATTAATTACAAATTCAAAATCGATTATTGCAGATTATTCTTGTGTATTGACAACATATTTTGAGAGATCATGTTGTAAGCTTGGCTGTCTTATTTTATAAATCTCTTTTCTATGAGCTTACAATTACCGTCTTCTTAGAACTGAATGCGTTGCTGTGGTTTGTACGTAAGTACATATGTCATTATTGCACTTCAACTGCTTGCTGCTTTTTCATTTCAGGGTTTTCTGACTTACTATCAAAGCTAGGTAGGTATGCCAGAAACCATAAAAAACAACGCTTCTTGATAAATAAATAAAAACCGCATTATAATATAATGCGGTTTTTATTTATTTTAACGCATCATATTATGATGCGTTACTGTTATCGACTTCGGTTTGGGATGACTAACAAAACAATGAATTGAGTATTTTTCCTTTCTTGACGACGACGACGCAATGAAATATAGGTAAGCCCGACAATTCTGACTCACAGCTTGCTCTAGCGTAGGCGCACGCATATGCGACAATTCAGGTCTAACAATCGGCCAAAAAAGACTGCTATGCGTGTGAGGTCGCTAAACGTGATCAAAAATGGCCGGTCCACTGGCCTGAACGGTTTCACCATCGCTCATATATGGTGTGTACCGTTAAGTCATGTTTACTTTTCATATTAGCAAATTTGATTTGAATACGACTTCGCTGTTGCATGTAGCCATTACATGCTTTGTTGACTGTGATATTATCTGCACTTTATTTTATAGCGATGGAAAGGAAAAGATAGCTTGGTACGACTTACATGTAATGTTATAAATTACTTCTCGTTCTTAATATGAATATTGAAATGAGACTTTTTGTACTGAATTTTCATCATCTTCGGATATTTTTAATGTTATAGGAGGTTTCTCTGTTGCACCAGGATTGACTGTTTCTCCGATGTTGTTTTTATGAAGATCATGATCAAGATGATTCATCTCAATTGTAATCTTAGAAGGAACTACAGTACGGTTACATAAGATTGCCAAATACATATGGCAAGTTATGGCTAAAGGAATCATAAAGCTAGCTATATTAAGCGTTATACCTATCAATAAAATTAAATACTTCATAGCAATTACATTTACACGTCACTCCCACAAGGACGATTCAATTCAATTTCATTGGTTTCCTAACAAGGTATAAAAAAAAGTTCAATGACCCGTAGAAAATATCCATTAATTTGCATCAGTTCAAATCTAAAATCTAGCCTAGTCATGGAAGTATACGGCGTATGATTGTTCTTAATTTAGCTCATTGGAAGTCATTTGGTAGCATTGGAGAAACTGATGATATGTCATCGGGAATTGAGGTTCTCAATTTGCATCATTTTATTTATGAATAAATTAAACAAGATTGACGGCCGTGGCTGACGATGACGTTGTCTGTTGCCTGTCAGATCTCTCTCCATAAATTATTTGAGGCCAATTATAAAATTGTTCCCAGATTTCTAGATTTAATGACTTTGGTGGAGTCATGGCAAAAACATAAATGCTGTATATTTGGACGCCATATTCCTATGTGTGAATTCAAACACAAAACAGCATGAAACATACATTTTGCAAAAGGGCATGTCGTCCTTACACGGCAAGTATTTAATTACTAAAAAGCTTATCAACCCAGTAATCACAGGGTAGGCTGAATCAAATATGACCTCACACCCATAAAAGGCTAGCCTAGGTAAGGTAGTAATAAAAAATGTCGCTCATAGTTTTTTACGATTTGGAAAAAGAACACAATAGACGAATTAGAAACTGCGCTTTTTCATAAATTTTGGCTTACGACTGCTAATGTGCACCGTTAACAGTAAAGCTATACAACTGTATTTAGTTGATTAAAGTAATAGAATTGCTTTAATGACTGTGTGAAGTGTTTTATTATGAGCATCTAACGGCAATCAATGTGAGAACGATTCGTGCAGAAGAAAGCATTTGTACAGAAGTAGTTCCTTAGTTATAAACAAGTAAGTACATAAAATGGGAATAGCACATTGGGCATCAAAAACTTCGTCCACATCGCTGTCAATGAGACAAGTGCCCAAAAGGCTGGCAGCATTGCCACGTTGGATGGCAATGCTTTTTAGCCTAGGCCAGCCCTCTGGTCACTTTTTGAATTATGTACCTACTATAATTGCATTTAGATGAGGCACTACTGCACAAGCCAAAAACTATTTGTTTGTTATCTTTAAATATATCAATGTGTACTTAAATGGATTTGTTATAGGTACGAAGATTAATAAATAATGCTACCTCCTTCCTTGTTTCAATGTGTCACATAGAAAGTCCTGATTACCTACTACGTAGTTACACCACAGACCTTTGAGGAAAAATTGTAATAACACACATTTATGATACTTATAATTATTTTTAGAGTTCCTTATGTCTGTCAAGCAAGACCCTTTTTCTCAGGAACGCGTGGTATCAAGTTGAAATTAATATAAAAAACGGTCCCTTGGAACTCTAAAACAGTCAAGCATCTAAGACAATTCGATAAAAAAAAATACGGCCATATATGCAACATATTTTGATACTCTTAAATAAATTAAAACATCCTAAATGTTTTAATTTATTTGTACTTCCCGTTGACCTACAATCATGAAATTTAGCAAGAAGCAAGGTCTCACGGCACAAGTAAAGGAAAAAGTCTGAAAATCGTTAATTTGTAGTTTATAATATATATAAAAAAAAGATTAAGTACAAACTTACATTTGCAGTTCGAGAATTGTATGGGAGATAATTTTTCAAATACAAATTTAAGTTTGTTCTTGGGATAAATTCATCCCAAGTACGGAACCCTTCATTGTGCGTGGTCCCACACTCACTTGGCCGGTTTTTTACAATTACAACAACAACACTCTGAATTACTGTTGCACAAAATGCAGAGCCGTTAATTGGCATGCCTGAGAGGTTCTCGACGGCATGTGAAGCCAAGTCAGATGCCCATGGGCGGCATAAAAACTTTGACACCACACTAAAAATAAGAAGAATAACTGAAGCTTCAATCATTAATACCTATTTTAAGCCAATCTTGCAGTCAATGCCGGCACAATAATTATCCAGCCCTTCAAAGCCAAGCAACCGATTAATCGATGTATCAATATAATATCGATTTCTCAGAATCGGCTTTCTTATTTTACAGACCAATCGAGCGTGAACCGATGATTATGGTGTGTTGCGTATACGCACTGGTGACGATGCCTGTACCAAGAGAGACAGTGAAGCTGAACTGTAGTTTAAATTAATTAGTTTTGTTAAGACATTTTATAGCCGTGCAGCGTGAATTCAATGAATGTTGACAGGTTTAAAAACGGTCTCTCTAAATTCATTTTGTTTGTGATTTCATTTATTTTGATCTTGGGGCACCTTAGTGTATGATTGTCCGTAAGTAAAGGCCGTCTTAGAACTATTGTTCTTCTTTCACAGCTTGTGAACTAGTTCAACTATTCAGTATTGATTTATTCCGTTGAAAAAATAACGTTCTTTAGTTTCGGGTCACGCGATTCGTTCATACTCGTCGTAAATCAGCAAATATTTTGGAATTTATTACACTTCCGCAAGAGGATCACGTGTAAAATTCGAACAGGTTCATCCAACCGAGTCAGCGATAATACTTACTAATAAGGTAATAAACACTTACTCAAGGTTGGGTCCGATCGTGAAAATAAAAGAAAATGGCTTCTTGTCTATCTCCTACACTAAGTAGGCATTAAAATTGTATGTCTGCCGTATCATTTGCATATATAAGCGAAGCAGTGAAGGTGATTATGTCCAATGAATCAATAATATCTAGTTGAGGACTACTTAAGTATCAGGTGTTGTCATGTATTTTTAGCAGACTTATTGGCTAATAATAGATGTTTCTTGACAAAACATGGAGCTGTCTTTATAAAATATATGTAAGTTTAATCTACGAGTATAATGTAACAAGCACATAAACCAAAGGAATAAATTCCTTAAAAATTATGGTAAAAACTGCTTCAATATGCGTTGCGCAGTTTAGAAAAACAACGCGGTCACACAGACAGACGACTTTAATTTATAATTATTACATAGTTTATAAGATTAATTTCCATAATTCTCATGTAATTTTGTGCAAAATCGACCTAAACTAATTTTAAAACTCAGAGCATTTATGAGAAATGGGAAATAAATGAAGCAAAAAATATTACAGCCTGTGTTTGGTCGCTCGCAGACGCAGCTAAGGTTTCATTAGTTCCAAGAAATCCTGCGTGACTGGATTTTGGTTCACGGATTCTTGACTGACCAAGAAAGGGCAGGCGGCTAGCACAAAGTGTTTACACAAGCAATCTTACTTTTATTAGCTTTTAAGAATGTGGTTCTTGAGTATGGACTCAAAATGGGAATTTATAAATAGTTAGTTGTTAGTAAAGTTTTCGATAGAAACTTTGGTATTTACCTAATTAAAACGAAAATATCTACCTCAGGTACGCGAAGTAAAAGTACATAACGTAAATTCGAATAATTTTAAAATTGAAAATATTCGTAATCATAGGTATTTTTAAACATTAGGTAGGTACGGGAATTAACTTGGAAGGTACCTTGGTAGGAACTGGGTTTATTACAAGGTATAATTTCAAAGAATTCCAACTTATTCATTGTTCGACATTAATAACATTGTGACTGTGTTAAAGCAGCATTCGCAGTCATCCGGGGAGATAAGAGTGAATGAGGTTAAGTTCACTTCTCCATCCACATACTGACATACCACATGTGTTTTATCACAAGCGAGTCATAGGTCGCACTCATTATTGGAAAAAATATTAAAATTCTGATTTATTATCGCGTGTGTTGCAAAAAAAAAAGCGCCATTTTAGCATAAGTAAGTACCTACCTAACATAATTTTATGAGCATCATCTTAATGATTACACTGAAAAATGAGTATAACTGGATTGGATTGTAAGGTACATAATAGTTTCTAACTCCGAGCAATACGGGGCGATCTGAAAGTATAATAACAATAAAAATAATCATAAGGGGCCCGCTAGCTAGACACTTCACAGAAACGTCATTTAATCAAAAACTGTCGAGGTACAAAAATATCTTATTTATTTTCTGGAGGTACAAAATAATGTCCACTAAACCTATCAACTGTTGATAAATCTCGTTGGGTGCTGCCAGACAGACCACACCTGAGACCAACAAATTGTTGATCTGAGAGGATAAATTAAAGACATCAAACTATAAAATGTCTCGACTTGATTTTCAAAATGGTGGATAAACAGAAATCAATTGCTACAATTTTGCTCCTATTCATGCTTGTGTGAATCCACAGTTAGATTCAATAGAAAATGATTCGAAGTTTCTGATTGGACATGACTGAGTGACATTGAGGGCAGCTTGATCGTTGCTCGAAAGTCGAAAGGCCTACAAGCTTCCAATAATTGTGATGTATCGAATACTAACCGTGAGACGAAAGGCTCATTAAGGTATATAAACTTTCTTCAATCATGATTAGACAAATTGATAGTAAAATATTTATCGAACAATCAACATTAAGCAACTGAAAATCGTAAGCTCAGTTGGCATTTTTTATAATCCCACGTGGTATAAAATTCTCAATCCAATTTAGATCTTATTTGAATAGCGATAGCGGTTTTCTTACAATAGCACTGATGACATTATAGAGTAATAAATAACCCATTGTCAACAGGAGACTCCCTAGCGGCAATATTTCATTGTTAAATACCTTACTGACCTTTTAATGCCGTAACCTTTAACTTTTTCTAATTATTTTACGAAAATGTATGGTATTTTATGTGTTCGGTCTATTTAACATTGCTGTTTATGTTATTCCGACGTATATTCCAATCTTTAGCCACGAGTTAGAAAATATGTTTGTGTCCCAAACTATTCTCAGAAACTGCTGGTCCGAATTGTCATTTGAATGACAATAAGTTCCAGGCCAACGTATTAGTTACCACTCCAAGTGTCAAGTTACAATAACAAATTCTACAAAAGAATTCAGGCTGGTACCGTTTTTAACATCTGGTTTATAGACAAGTACTTCTATTCAGAGTTCAGAAACAAAAGAAGAGTCCGTGACATCGTAGTAGGTACTCTTTATAGACCACCTCGTCACAACATAATTATGGAACCTCGTGAAGCCTCGTATTACAAATTATACCATGAGCCGTGTGCCCAGAGAGATTTCCTGTCGCCAAAAATGACGAAATTCTTTCTTCTTCGTGTGGTTAGCGACTAATAACCTGGTGTCGAGAGTTTTTATGCCACCCATGGAGCTCTGACTTGGCTTCACATGCCGTCAATGACAAAGTTCCATACAAACTTTCATCCCCTATTTATTTAACTCCTTTACGGGACCGGGATGAATTTTCAAAAATCCTTCTTTATTGCTCGTTCGCTATTATACTTAGGGAACTCTTGTACAAAATTTCATGCTAGACTCAGCGGTTTTGGCTGTGCGTTTAATTTAATTCATTTTCAAAAATCCTTCCATACTCACTTTGTGCTTAATTTTTTGCTCATTGCTCACTTTAGATAAATTTATGTACTCTATGGAATTCTTGAGCAAATTTTTATGCTTCTAGACCCAGCGGTTTAGGCTGTGCGTTGTCTGTAAGGTTTATACAGGGATCTGTAAAGACTTTATGACAAATGACTATCATTAGTTGCCAGTTGTAGCCGTCGGCGCCGGCGAAGACCCTACTCTTCAGTTATACAATTAAGTGTCAATGGGAGACCGTTAATCTTATTGCGTTTAGCTCGTAATTGAAGGGGCGTCATACAGAACTTTCTTGTTATCTGAATGCAAAGATTTCACCAGGAAATTATGAACAGCTTTATCAAATCCTCAGATAGGTTGATGCCTATACTCAGTTACCAAGATTTTTTTAAGAAAACTAGGTAGTTTTTCTTTTAAAACCTTCCTTTCCTGTAGATTTTCCAGGGCGACTAATAAACAAAATGACTATGAGATGTCATGACTCAGACCAATAACGGCGGTTCTATGTTCCTAGTCTTAACAAAAGAACAATAGAAACATGTAAGGTGTGTTCCCTTTAGCGCGTTTACAAGTTTTAGTGCTAATAAACCTGCGGTATGGACCCGACTCTCGGTTTCTTTAAGACCACCCTGACCATGGGTGTCATAAAAGGCGACTATGGAATTATTTTGGGAGGTAACCGTACCAAACAAGGTGCTAATAACAGCAATGCGCCAGCCAGTAAAATTAAAGTAGATATTTTGTCGAAAGAAGCTGTTGCTACCTACCTACTGTAACTCATGTAGTCAAACGTGGGTAAATGTGCTTGCATAAAAAAGCGGTACCGATCGGTGCGGGTAAAATAGCCCCGTACGTAAAGAAACAGATAAAACACTGTAACCGTTTCTTTCCGTAGATCAACTTGCAGCGACCTTTAACGGAAAACCAGCAGCTTTATGCTAGTAACCATACTCACTACAAAGTACAAAGACAAGACCAGTCTCAACATGCTAAACACAATCTCTCTCTACTCTCGTTCCATTTTCAAATCACAGCGCAGAAATCCAAGATAAATAGGCAAAAGCAAAAACCGCAACAGCCTATTCTAAGTTGCACGGCGAAGGCTACACACCGAATATGGAGTACGATGCGTTATCGATCCGTGTCCCAGCGACCGCAGCCCGTTCACCCCACTAACCCCGACGGATGGGCGCCGAACAGGGTTGCCATTTGTGATAAATCGTTAGGAGTTTTAGTTAGGTCACTGGTTCCATTTTACTTGTATTGGGTTTTGGTATCTGCCATCTGCTAAATGTGTTCTGCTGGGCAGTGTTTTTCAATTTTTTTTAGGGGTGTGCGGAATCCTCTTCTAAAAGTCGTCATGTAATAGAATGTATTTAAAATCATTTTGAGTTGTGACATAGTGGGTATCATTACCCATTACGTCACAACTCAAAATGATTTTTGTGATCACTACGCGCATTATACCCCAAAATTTTACCAGGAACAGCATTTTTTGTAGTTGTTTTGTGGATAGTCCGAATCAGGTTCTTACGGAAAGAAAATATTGAAAAGTTTTTGGGGAAATTGGTGCATTTTCTATGGGAATGTTGTACGTATTATTGGTATTTGGACAGGATAACGTCTGTCGGATCAGCTAGTACATAATTAAAAACGAGTGCCGGGGACTGGTGAAGTAGGGCAACTTGTATCGACGATTCTGAAACCTATCTCCAAAATTTGTTTCGCCGTTGAACGAATCACCGACAGAACGATTCACTTTTCATTTTTTCACCGATGGAACGTTTCAATGACGAACGATTCGCCGACAGAACGATTCACTTTTCATTATATCACCGAAAGAACGTTTCAACGGCGAACGATTCGCCGACAGAACGATTCACTTTTGAAAATTTCATCGATATAACCTTTCATCGGCGAACGATTCGCACATAAATGTTCGTCTGCCTCTGGGGTATAAAACATAGGTATTCAACGCATAAGAGGCCATATACCAATTTTTGGCGATTTTGCCAATTTACGTGATTTTACAGTTGAAATACTGTGTTCCTATAAGTTTTAACCGCCCAAATCTTGGGCCGCTATTACGTAACTATCATTTAAGCACCGTTTTTATTACGTGTGACGCGCGCGGTTTGCGTCCGCACGAAAAAAAAATACAACCACTTGATATACAGTACTTTGTACAGTAGTTTTTTACTTGTGCATAAAGTTTAATAAATAAATAAATATACTGAACGGATGGATTTAGTTTAGTGAAACGACATATTATCACTAAACATTTTTAGTGAGAAGACGTAATAAACAAGAATATTCGACATCTACCGTGATGTCGTGGTATCCCTAGGGATTTTGTAAAATCCCTGGTTTCCTCATTTCCCTGCCTTATAATTAAATAACTTTAAGTTTAGTCTATGTTTTACACCCCAGGGGCATACGAAAATTTGTGTGCGAATCGTTCGCCGATGAAAGGTTATATCGATGAAATTTTCAAAAGTGAATCGTTCTGTCGGCGAATCGTTCGCCGTTGAAACGTTCTTTCGGTGATATAATGAAAAGTGAATCGTTCTGTCGGCGAATCGTTCGTCATTGAAACGTTCCATCGGTGAAAAAATGAAAAGTGAATCGTTCTGTCGGTGATCCGTTCAACGGCGAAACAAATGTCGGAGAAATGTTTCAGAATCGTATCGACGTACAATTCCATGAACTCGAAAAAATAAAACAAAAGATAATCAAAACAGACAAAAGCACCTACGGCCTACGGCACGAGAACAGTGAATTTTGATGAAGACCCTACCTTACGACTACAGTCGGATATGAGATCTCAGGTTTTATTGTGTTTACATTTTGGGTCAAGTATATCCCTAAAAGGTAAGAAATACGAACGCCTTCTGCTAGTGAAGGTTGCCGGTCTGGTATAATGTTTTTTTCCCTGAGATTAGTCTCAGACCACAGAAGTCACAGTTATAAGTAGAGATCGGATAATCGGATGCATATTTACCTAAAGTTGAGGAGTTGGCTATTATGGAATGCACTTTTGTATTGAAAAAATCCCGGGGTTCTGGGATCGACTTTAGAGTTCTGATTATAGAGTCCAATGTATATTACTACCTACCTACCCTACCTAATATGCCACTTTTGTACCGACTCAAAAATCCCGCGATTCCGGAATTGATAAATTTAGGCATTTTTGACAAAAGAAATGCTAGCTAGTGTTGTAAAGTAGGTTTCCAAACTGGCATAGCACATAGTGACAAACCACTCGGTACCTCGAGTTCGTTAAAACATGTTTAAAGTATATTAATTTTTATGTTAACACGGAACACCGCGAAAGTAACCTTCATAATAGGGTTGATAAGTCGTTTCCATACCATGTATCCGATTATTTGTGCATTCCAGGTATTTTTTTGGAATTCCGTATTAAGATTTTTTTTTAATAAAAACTGCTTACGTAATTTCTTAGCCAAAAATTAACTTTAGGTTGATATGCATCCGATTATCCGATCTCTGGTTATAAGTGACGAAGTTTAAGTACTCTATTAGTGAAATAATCGAATAACTGTGTGCAGCCAAGCCGCGATCCGGTCCACAGATTTAATCGAGATAATCTTAATAACACACCATCGGCAATCAACAGCGAGAGATACTTATCTAATCTTCACGTTTTTATCATGACTCTTAAATAGTTTAGAGTAACCGTACTTTATGATATTAATTGGCAGCAGTGCACTTTTGTAACTTTTCATCGTAAAATTGGTGTCAACGCAATAAAAAACCGAGTGGCATAATGGCGTCTCGGGAACGACGAGATTTAAATATAGAACTTTATATCAGTACCGCCACGAGTCCACTCGAGTATTTTTTTTTAATTTTGCCTGGCGATGTCACTAACCGAGAAGAGTGAATGGGGCCGACGCGAATAGAAGCTCCCTGGTGGTATGCAATATGTATCCGCAGATGAAATAAAAATTCCAGAATTTCTTTAAAAAATCTTGCGAAGTAGGGATACTTCTTCGAAATGCGCTAGTCTTGGTTGTTTTAGCAATAAAATTCGGAGCGTGCGTCTCTGTAAACGTCATTTTGAACACCATAAAAACGTACCTTGTGCTAGAAAGCAAGACTTCGAAGTAATAATTTACGGTTCACTAGCTGGTAAGACAGTGTATTGGTTCCCAAAATAGAGGGCAATGTTTACAATTTTTTTTGTGGAGAGCAGGTGCGAGGTACTGTGGCTCCAGAGAGAGCAGGTAGTGGCCAGACTAACCTTATTGCCCACTTCCTACATTAAAAAAGTTTAAAAATAAAACGGAGGCGTAACCTTAATGGTTAGGTGTTAAAGTCACGGACGAAAAATATGGTATCGGTTTTTAATTTTAGAAGAGTAATGTAAGAACATCACCAAATATTTAAAAAGCATGTTAAGAAACATTTTCCTAGAGAAGCTTTGAGTTTTTTTTCCTTTTTTGTTAGTGTAACATTAATTTGTAAGGAAGCGTTAAGTTGGGAGGTTCAATAGACGTCTTAGCTTGATTAATGATCAAGAGTTCTTTGGATTTATTTTTAAGAACTTTGAAAGAGAGTATAAGACCGATTTAATTGGATGATGCTGTGAAAATATCTACTTAACAAGCACTAGAGATCCATCGATACGGGAAGCCATGGCTTAATATATTTTTATTCTGTAGAAATTTAACTAATCTTCTCGTTAATCAAAAATTAGTGAAATGTTCTCTTCCTTAATAAGATTTGATTTAGACGAACTTTCAATCCTTACAATCAAGAATAAGTCTTCCTTTGATTAATCATCTGGCAAAGTTCCCATAATAATCTAACCTAAAGTTATTGGACTGGATTGTCTCGCCACCGTCTATTTAGTATGCTTGTACGCACAAATGGAAAGTAAGAGTGTCCGTAAGTTGGGAGCAGTTAACGTGGGCACAGCAACTTGTCCACTTAAAGAGACAAGAGCAACGCATTAGCATATGGCCTTTGGTGCCATACAAATCGACCAGCACGATATGCCGCCATCAAGTTTACTTACGTTGAGTAATGTTCAAGTTGACGGAATAACGGTGGCTTTCATATGCCGCATGACAAATGTATAAGAACACATTTCAACAGCAACGGACTTTCATTCGACTGAAGACGATACAGATAACTTGGAAGTTTCTAAAACCTTTTTGTTTTAGCGGCATCTTCTGAAGATAGAATCTTGTAGGTTTTGTAAGTCATGTAAATACAAGTAGTGTTAAGCAAACATTTATTGCTTCTTATTGTCATAGGCTTACATTATAATTCCGATGTAGATTGTCTACTTTCGAGACTTTGTTTCTCATTTTACACTTTTATGAATATTTTCGAGTATAAACTCGAACTAAACATTGATAGCCAAACGAATAGCGGTAAGAATGTCCATTCGAAGGACACTAAAAAAGTGTATGATAAATGGAAGTACAAACACCCTCACGATTACTCTACGTCTCAGCCCAAAATGAACGAAGACAACGTTGGAATGTAAGGTAAATAAAACTGAGGAATGTCTAACAGCATCGGTTGACCTCTTGCTTATGCAAAAGGAGCGATGAAGGTGTTTCGAAAACCTACGTGCAGATTATGGGGAGGCAGCACAAGACCTGAGAATTTATTTAAATAAGTACTACCTACATAAACATGGAAAATCAAATACATCACACTTCAACTCCTACGCAAGGTCGGAGCTTTGTACACAAATCTATGTTAGGTCTATACTTAACGACTCAGCTGTAGGTCAAACGATTATTAAATGAACGGATGTTATACCAATATTTATAATGATTTCATTACCTAATAGTATGTTAGGTAATATTGAAGGTGACAAATCATTCGTATAAGCTTACTCGACTTCAATGACAAAATGTAAAAACAAACTTACGTAGACACAGACTCACTAAAAGAAAATTAATATGGAAAATCAATATGAGAGAATAACCGACACGATTTGCCTGTAATAGTTTTTATCCATTGGGTTTTCAATGGTCTTCCACCCCAAAAAAAGTCAACAGCCCAGCCCACTTGGTACACACGCAAAATGAGGGTACTTAGTATAATTAACCCCCTTTTCCGCCCTCGTCTAGACGCACCCACGCATTAGGCTTTAGGTAGACCTCGTCAATACTACCTCCTCTTTCCTCGTCATGTTAAAACGCAGTTATTGTTTCTACTATCTGTGTCGAAGGACAATCCCTAGTTACGTAAGTGGCCTGATTTGTATAATAATGTAGGTCGCCGACACGACGCCGGCGCAATACGGATGGTTAATGTGTGGAAGATTGCCATTAAGGGCAATTTGTGCTGCATCGTCGTATTTATTGAACCCAAATAGGCTGTAAGGATCTTTACAATCATAAAGAATGGTCCAGATTTTTCGATTTAGTGCTCCTGTAATTATTGTTATTTATTGCTCATTGCACACCCAGTGCCTTATCGTTCATGCGGTTGACTCAACTGAGGGAAATTGTCGCTATTATGGTAATCGCATGCAGACCATTTGCCAAGTATTAGACTATTTCTTGTTATTCCAAAACGTACCTTTTAGTTGTTGT
The DNA here is from genome assembly GCA_947363905.1 of Lithophane semibrunnea. Lineage (NCBI taxonomy): Eukaryota > Metazoa > Arthropoda > Insecta > Lepidoptera > Noctuidae > Lithophane > Lithophane semibrunnea. The sequence continues at coordinate 6,210,323 of OX376198.1, forward strand.
AACAAAAGCTACAGTAAATTCTTCAATAGCGCTTTCATTTCCTAAGGCATGAAAACGAGAACTATTCACAGCACTTGCATGTGCTTCTGTGTTACAACATTATGTATCCGTAGGGTTTCTATTCGCATGTGAATTTTGCAGTGTTTCGTAGACTAATTTTAGGTATTAACAATAACGTTAGCTTCGAGGCACTTCAATTCAGTTTGAAGTATCACCACTCTACCATTGATAGTAAAACCTGAAATCATTGTCTAACAAAGTATGAATTAGATTGATTAAAAGCAAGGAACATTAATGAAATAGGGTCGATACGTCTGAAGGACAACCCAGTACCTATACACGGCTGAAAGCGCTCGTAAATGCGGCACTGAAAATTTTATTGTCACTTTACTACTTAACTGCCGACCTCTTTGTTGCCACAAAGTTTCCAAAACATTAAAACATACAGTCGTAAATTACAAAATGAAGTTTGCAGTCAAAGACTAGTCTTCCTCTTCAAAAGATGATTACGGTTGGTAACAAGCAAAGCGATGTTGTTACTTTGGTAGTGATCCCACAGTTATATTTTACTAAACATAAACAGCCAACCCATGATTTGCAATTTCCAACGCAATGCCAATTCTACAGAACAATACAACAACATCATTTAATTATAATGCTTTGTTTACCTCATAAAGTACAAGGACATCTACCATTAAGAAACCTGTTGGGTCCATTGGAGCCTATAGCTTCAATGATCATTAAATATTTCTGAGATGATACGAGACCATTATTGTACCATTCTCTTCTACCACCTTCAATTATGATGAAGCACAATCACAAGGTTCAATCAATGGAATAGATGAGAACCAAATAAACAAAATAACTTGTGTGGCGTGGTTTATAATGAGGTTGCAATGTATCAATGGACTATTGATTGTCATTCATAGTTGCGTCTAGTCGGTTGAACATCGTTCGTGCATTTAAATATGCGTGCGTGTGCGCCGCGTTTCTTTTATCTGCGGTATGGACGATATCAAGTGTGTAGGAGTACCGCCCTTGGCGCGCCTCATATTTGTTATTCATTAGAACATTTTGAAATCTTATCTATAAACATTCACTAACAAATTACTTTTTTACTTTATAAACCCTAAACTGCAGTACCTTCTTTTGGTTAGTGTTTTTCGTACCTTACATAAAACTGTAAGAAAAAAGGACATGATTTTCGTTCTACCGGTATAATTTACCAGTGGTTGTCAAATGTCAGTTCCATAATATCTTATTTCCAGCAACGGAAACCTATGTAACTCGATAATTGATGAAACCTGCTTAGATGTTTAATGCATAAAGTCACGACAGCAACATTCAGACAATCAGACAATAATTATTTATTTGCTTTTAAATTGCAATATTCATTAACATTTTGCTGTTTTAGCAAGAGATATCGTTATCGCTTAGCGAACAAAGGAAATGGAACTAGAAATACATGCTTTTATCGGTAAGGTGATGGGTGCAACGACCTCGTCGATGTCTTTTATCTTATATTGTTATACATAGGTAATAGGTAGATAATTGCGACAGTTTATGCAGAAATATGTAAAAAGATGCGCGTGAGAATGATTTTGCTGATTACGTAATCAAGACTAGGTACCTACCTACACATTTATTTTTTGCTACATCGCACCTCGTCCGTTGCATTTTAACTTCGTGAGAAATACAAAATGATAAAATAATAATTTATTTTCTTATATCTTTTTCGTTTGTGTAAAATATTCTGCAAGCAAAATTATTTTTTCAGCGGATGATAATATTATTCGCTGTCATTTCAGAGAATTTATGATTGTCTCGTCTGGAAATGCACACTATTTTGGTATCAGTTGTATAATCAAAACTGTTTCCTGGTAACAGGTTGAGGAGGAAAAAACATAGAAAAATATCTATTTTGCTTTCTTGGTATTTTAAAACGCGGTTTCGCACTGATTGTGTCACCGTAATTGTTTTTCGTTTAAAACTAACAGGAAATATAATAAACAACTCAGGCAAAACTCAGTCTTTGTTTTACTTTCTCTATTGTCTAATTCAACCAAGTGTTGACATGAATCAAAAGTGTACTTGTCACACTGAGGCAGATTTATTGACTAAAACGAAAGTTGTTTAATTGATATAAATAATGTTTGATGTGACAACTTAGGTACTGCACACTCATATCACGCAGGTAAGATTGAGGAAAAGATAGACGCAATTCCCTCCCAAATGAAATTGCTTTTTAGCAAAAAAGTATGTCAAAGGCTTAGTAGATTTTTTTTTTTTTTTTTTTTTTTTTTTTAAACTTTGCCCCACACTTAGAATTTCTTCCTGTATCGTGGGTGCGTTTACAAACATAGAAACTCACATACACTAACACCCAGACCCGGAACAACTACTTGCAGATCATACAAATATTTGTTCCGTGCGGGGATCGAACCCGCGACACGTTGCGCAGCAGTCCATCGCTCAGCCACTACGCCAACCGTGTCGTCAAATCGAATGTCGTCAGATTGAATCTGCCTTTTTATTTCTATCTCGCAGACTGAGCTGGGGCAAAAAATAAAAGACAAAAGATACGGTAGAGTATGTATTGTCTCTAAACCAAGATCTTGGCTGAAGGGTCGCCTAAAGAAAACTCTAAAGAAAGAATTGTAAACCAATCTGCTTCAAGTATTACACAATTCCTCTTGACTTAGCGCAAGCTACTAGCGATTCTCGTAACTGTAGTAGGCATCCGTATAAAAACTATAAACATCATCGTGTTATTTACCGATATGTTAACTACTTCATTGGAAACAAACTTAAATGAACAGATGAACTGGAGTGAAACGTTAAGGCGAATGTCTGGAATACTGATTATTTTCCTGCGTTTGATCTCCAGAGATTGCAGATTGTATATTTGATTCGTGCAATTTGGTTCCTGGATATGAAGATCAACAATTTCCGCTTGTCTTTCCTCTGCGTTTCCATTGAACTGTATTCTATTTTCAATTCACCTTTAGTCTGAATTGAATTTAAGGTAAAAACTACACTTTACAGTTTTCTGCCAAATCACATCTGCCAGTCTTGGTTAGCTAAATTCTGCTTGAGTGAGTTTTTCTAGGTTTTGTTTCATTTTTATCGCCATTCATTATTAGCACTCCTTCGTAAATCATTCCACATTCTAGAATGCGATCGTAAAAGCATTGTAGTAAATATAGTACCAAGTCATGTGAGTTCCAATCAGTGCGTATGACGGCAGACTAAAGCACTTTAGAGGCTTCTCCGACGCATGTGATGAGTCGCAGGTTTAGCTGCAGTGTTTCATTGGACTACAATATGCTCCTACTCAAAGTACTCAATGGGATTTATTATTAATGTATTACGTCAGCGTCGACAATGCTGTCCCACATTTTTGATCCCTAAACGCGCATCAAATTGAACTATTATAATGAACGGAGAAAAGTGATGGTCCTATTACGAAAGAATATCATCGTCAATCAAACTACTATTACCATTATAAAATAGTTATTAGTTATACGATGAGTTGCTCCACCGCTCCTCAATACGTATATATAACGTTCATTTCAAACCAGAAATCTTCGCTTACGTAACGAAATGATCATGATTTTTATATATATATCCCATTACTTTATTTCCTTCATACTTGTATTAGCGTGGATGTATATATATATATGACAGGAGGAAATTGCCTTAAAATTATTCTGCTTTCAGGTTACTAAGATTACGCCATTTGCTTATTTCGAAAATATGAATTGCTTTGTTAACTCGTGTTGTATTAAATAAACAGTTCCTGACCTTATCGACGAAGTTACATAAATATTGTGCACTGTTTCCAACAATATTACAAGTGTTCTAATGTTATAGGTAGTTAACAGTATGTAGGTAGGTTACACCTAACTGTTTTATCTTGATTTCTTGTATGTAATGGTCGATATATGGGTAGTGTTAGCGCCAGGATTCGCGCCGGTCAAACCGGTCGTCCGCCGTCGGAGAATGTACTACAATCCAGTTCGAGCGACTCGACCTGACTTTCTTTAGCTCCTAATACAGCTAACTTTAAATCTTAACCTTTTTGAACACCATAAATGTTCAATTTGTCGGGAACGTCAACCGCTAACACATTGGAAGCACGAAAATATCCTCGGTAGTCGTAAGGTATTCAAATTATGTATCCAAAGGAACTTCGGTGGATATAATAGTCTCAACGTTCGTCGACGAAGGAAATTCGTTACTACGGATTTGAATTCAAACGCGATTCTTCGTGTTCAAGAGCATTATAGAATTTAGGACGGTTGCTGTTTTGGTTGGTTTCACGTCATTTTTGTTTTTATAGGAATTCTGTTTTAGATTTTGTATTGACCGTTAAACTGGTTGTTATACTGACTTAGTGATTTGATTATTCTGTTCATCGTCTAGCTAGAATATTAGTTTCTTTTCATTTAGATTTTATAGTAGGTACCTACTTAAGTAGGATAGATTTTTTTTTTATTCATAGACATCTGTGTCAAAAAGTACAGGTAAGTAGGTGCCTAGTTTTTCCTAATACTAACTCCTTTATTTTCGTACATTGTACATATAAATACTGCATCAATATCACATTTTTCCTTTGTTATAACTTATGAATTATGATTCAATGCTCTGCACGTCAATTAAAAATAGCGTGTAGTACTGACATTGGTATTGATCGCGCCGCAAGGAAATTCCAGACTATTTCAGGGAAGACATGATTAGCGTGGCCAGTTTTAGTGCGGCGAGCTTGCTGCTATGTCCAAATGTGGTTTTATTTTACACATACCTAAGTATACGTATACGTTGACTTAACATGGTGTGTAAAGTGCCTTATAGGTACATGGTGCGACACTGATTTATCCTCAACTACCTCAAAGGCGTGCGTGCGACAGGAACGGGCAACGTCTAACACTAGCCTGCTGTTTCAAAAGCACCTTTATCTTTCAAGTCATATGAGGATATGAACTCTCAAGTAGTTTGGGCTGCGAGAGTAAAAGGGATGGACATCTATGCGTGACCGTTCTTACGAGCCGAGGATAAAGCGGGCTGTCGCGATACATAAATCGATATGCGTCTCAAATCGTACCTTAGTCATGTATAGAATAAGTTACACTCGAGGTTTAACAGCTGAACAGCTATAAATCATCTTTCTTTGAAGATTATATTGACATCTTTGTGTGTGTCTGTGGCCTATAGTTTTATGTTTAGGAGCATGCGTATAACGCGGGTCTCAAGGAGAACGGATGGAATCGAGGAGGGGGAGTCAAGAGGTCCGGATGGAGCGACGACAGAGCCCGTCCTTGAAAGAGTTTGTTTTGGCATGGTTACGTGTGTCTGGCATTTATATAAACGTGTATATGTATAGCTTTTATCTAATCTTCTTTTACTTCTTTATTTGTCTTTTCTTCGCAACAAAAGGCATATTTTTATGACTGCTCTATTTATGTATATGCACCCTTGATTGGCTCCTTCAGTTTACATCCAGAATACTGCAGGTTTCATTACGCAGCTACTAATTCCCAAAATGATTACTCACTGTCGGTATGACCGGTATCTAATGAGTTACAGTTTTAGTCATACACGGAGTCATACAAACAATCCCTGGCCGGATGACGTGAATCTCGCGAAAATAATCTTAAAGCGAGGGCTGTATTTATAAACAACGTTCAATGGTGTGAAGTAACACCGCAATGGAAAAGAACCATTCCGAATTGAAGGGATTTAAAAACACAGTCGGGTTTCTTGAATAAACAATTTTTATGGTTATTTCTTAACGCAGGCGAGGATCAATGATATTGAAAGCACCTTGACAAATAAAGATTTGTACCTAGTGATTCACTTTTGACTCTTCGAACATGGTTTCATTAGATTTCTTTTTTATTTCTTAAAGTTGTCGCGATTGTGGTAAAGCAAAACAGCTTCTTATACCTAACAGTACCTTCTAATACCATAATGTAACGGTTGATCGGGACCGGTGGAAATATAATGGGAATTGTGCAAAAACTATCGCGTATGTGGATTGTATCTTCGTAATCACCATCAATCAGTTTGTTAGAAACTTTACTGTAAAATCTCACAGTATGGGCTTCCATCATAAAGAAAAGTAACTATTTAATGATTTTGCTTTGGAAGCATAATTCCCAATTACAATAAAAAATACAACAGTAATTAAAGTCATAATTAATTAATAGTTCTTTCGGCAATCAAACTGCTCTTTAGCATGAAGATTTACAAGCAAGTCTTAAGTACAGTAGATTTAGATAATAGTCAGAAACACGGTACATAAGATGTTCATCATACATTCAAGATCACAAAAAAGTAAGTAAGTAACTATTTAAAGAGTTTGCTGTGGAAACATAATTCCCTATTACAATATAAATATAATGTCTCGTCAACAGTCATTAAAGTCTTAATTAATTAATACTTGCATTCGGTAATCAAACATCTCTTTATCAAGAAGAAATCAATAAGATTTACAAACAAATTAAACAAAAGATTTACAGTAATTTAGGTTAAAGCCAGAAACACGGCACATAGGATGTTCATCATACCTACATTTAAGAATAGGTCTATGTTTCACCATTTAAACTGGTCTACAATTTTTCTTTGCGACTGTATTTTTGTTGGTCAACAAGATTCTCTGAAAGCTTTTACAGTGATAAATTGCGGGTAGGCATATACTACTTTTACTCTACTTCTACGTGAGATCACCTCAAAACAACAACGTGGGCCGTGTGAGTGTGCGCAGACAGTAGTATAATCTATTTTAAATTAATGGAAGGTCAGCGTATTGAAATGAACACCGGTACGATGTGCACATTGTGTTAATTTAGAGACGAGTTGCAACGGAGACGGCGCGGACGCCTAAAATATTGTGGTAATAGAGATCAAGAGAGACTTTGTGACAGTTGAAAATAAAGTAATAGAGAACAGACACATAAATAAACTATTCAGCCATACACCACACATATATAGGAGAAGTTATCGCTTCCATTCATTATCCATAAGATCCAGACGTTATCAGCTTTGAGCAAGGAAATTAGACTTCCAGGAATAAAGCCAGTAAAGCTCATCAACAACTCCATATTTATACAACCTCAGCTTCTGCACTTGTATCGATTTTATAAATAGCCGCGCAGCAATCAAATCTGCACGAAACAGCCATTTTGCAAGGTGTTGTATCGCGTTGGCGAATTCAAGGAAACAGCGACATATGGCCTGGCTGGGATGCGTCACACAGCGAAACTCTGCTGTGCCTGATAATAATATAATAAAGCATACATATTATATACTGTATGGTACAGTACGTATCTGTGCAAATGACTGGGAGACATTACGTCATATCTCACATACCAAATGTAATAAAACGTACTTCACCAGGAATCGAAGACACAGTTATTGAATACGCAATATATAGAAAAATGAAGAGATGCGATGTATTTATGAAATACTCATTAAAATATATTTTCAGACGGTAAATTAGCAATAATTTGGTCGTTTACATTACGCAGGTTATAGTTATGAATTACTGAAATAATGGCGACATAAAACTTGATTCCTTGCGCAACATAAAGGAGTTAACGTTGTCAATAAAAAATGATGGATGGTGGAAATACTGTATATATCGAATTTCTTATTAAGAATAACCTTGATGAATCATTTGATTTAAAATATTTGTTTTTATTGAAATGCTCGCCAAACAACAAACAATGACAAATTAGCATCTGTTATTGTATTTGACACAATTCCACTGGTTTTTTTCGCTATCTATTTCAAGGCATGTTTTTTATTATTATTTCCTTAAACCTACAAGCACCTAATACTATGTAGGTAAATAGTATGCAGGTATCACAAAAATTGATGATCCTCACAGGTTACTAAAAGTCATCTATTTACTGAACTTGTGACAAATGAATCCAATGTTTGCATTGTTACCACAAGCCCATCCATTAACAAGTGGCTAACTAGGGAATTGTATTCAAAATCACTACGCTGAAAGCTATGGTCGTTGCTCCTGGTTTACTCGAGCATGTAATTGGTACGGCCTACGCCTGCCAGTGTTTTTGTGGCTGTATTATTTGCTAATGAAGCCATTGTCAGGGATATCGATGGGTATTCAGATACGAGAAGCATTTAAACTGTATCCTGTTTTGTTTTTTTAACAGTCATAGCTTAGCAGATAAGACGATTGATTCGATTAAAGCAGCACATTATAAAAAATCTGTTTTACCATCTGATAAATCTGTGTCGAATAACAATATGATTTTTGTAAACCACATTGGCCACATATGCTTCAAAGACAACACTTGTTGGCGTCATATCATGAAGCGATGACGTTAAACACACATGAGCAGAGCAACAAGAGCATGTTTTAATTACATAATGCTATTACTTAACAAAATTGCCAGAGACCAAGATAATTGCAACTTGTCAGTAACTTTCAAGGCAGATTTCTAAAGCATTCAATAGAGTTACTCATCCATGCCATATTCACAAAGATTAGAACTTTGTTGTTCACCCACGTATATTTCCAATCAAGCAATATGTAACATAAAATTTCTAAAAACCGTAAAAAGACATCGCGGTGCAATTGTCGAAAGTTAAAAAACTTTATTAGATTATAAGTAGTCATAAATCGGTTTTAACATACAAGGCATTTGGGATTAGAACGATAAATTAGTGACAGAACTGAATTTTCGATAATAGGATAACGTTGCATCCAAATCGAACCAGCTTCAAAGATTTGTAGAAACAATTAATATTCCACACGCTAAAATATGTCCATTCTTACGAAGATCATTTGTCTTGATAGATCGACATATGGGATTCTCAACTTGTTTGTTGAACATGTGATTAATGGTGCGCCACGTGTGCTATATACGGGTATATAAATGAAGACGACCTTAAAAGTTACTTACGAAATCATTCCAAGATGACACTCTCAAGATAATTTCCTAACACATTAATGATGGACTCGGAATACGGCGCCAGCCGTGGCTTTTATATGTACCTTTCTTCTCTTAAAGCTATAAAAACCATATAAAGAACTGGTTGACAATAAACTGTGTACCAATTAAAAATAATGTTCAAAGAACACACCGGCCCAAATAAAGCTTACATTTTATGGTGTTCTCGGTTGAGATTGGAATTGGAAACATGTGGAAACGCCTGGATTACCTGAAGTGTTAATAATTGAAGCTGACTTTCTAATAAAAAGATTATATAGACGATTACATTTATACACAGGATTTCTTGCGCTATAGACCAAAGAAATTATATTTAACGTCGATAGACTATGGACCCTCTACTAGCTGCGATTATCCAAGGAAGGGGCGCTAGTATTATGTGGGTAGTTGCGAATTGCAGGTCATTGGCCCGATGCCCACATGTGTGGGTGCCCTGAGAAACTAGGCTTTATTTTTATAACCTTCTTTATTTTTTATTTCTTTAGCATGTTGCAGATCGATATTTTTAACCACAAGAATTATACTTATTACGACTGTAATGACAGTTCATTTGCAAATATGCAGACTAGGTGTATTCAAATTGGTTCAAGGTGCTGGGGTAGTTAGAAACAGAGAATAAAAACAGCACTTCGCATCGTCCAGAGTTTAAATGCCTTAGTTTCCAATTAATTGCTTTAGTTTTATACTAGACAGGTAATTAAAAAGATACCATATTGCGAGTGGAACCGAGGAAAGAAACTTGAAGACAGTTTATTATTTAGTAGCTAACTTGCGCCAAAGTGTCGGCATATGCAAATAACAGGCGGTTTGCAGTAGACAGACATTATGCTAATTCAATGTTTCCATCGCTAGATCTAGGCCACATTTCCTCTGAGGAAGAGTAGATAAAGTGCAAATGGCGACGCATTTAGCAAATATTCACGAGTTTCATTTTGCTAATTTTCGTTTGATAGAATGAGCACAAGTTTCAAACATCTGGAGTATTTATTTATTTTCTGTTTTTAGTTACTCATGCTAGTTAGGTAGGCACCATTGTATATAACAGCATGATTTTATAATGAGCACACATGATTAGATCTTGTTTTCAATGCATATTAGCTGATAAACTGTTAGTTTTTAGAAAGCCTGCTTTGGGAAGGCCACAACAATTAACCACGCTTTACGATTAAAATAGACACGCGAACTAAAGTTAGTTTGGAAACTGAGATAGGGTGCAACACAGAGGTTGTGTTATGAAACCTTTTTCGTGCACGCAAATGTGCGTAAGGTCACAGGTTACTCACGCAATGCAGTAACAGTTATAATGCGTAAATCATGTAGGTAATAAGGATACAATTATACAACCAACCGAAGGCATTAAACTTTCGACTGTAACATAGGTAATTAAAACATGTAAAAGTTTTCTTGATAATTTCGCAATATTGGAGTAATAAAGAAGATAAAAGGGGCCTAATCTAAATAAGAAATAACTTGTTTAGTATTCAAAACGACTACGATGGGTTATCGAGACGGACGTGTGTCGTGTGCCACTGTCGATGTGAATGTTAGAGATTCGTCGTGAATAACAAGTATGACAGAATTTTTAAATGGTTTCAATAATATTGGCTGCATTATGCGCGTGAGAGTTATATCGAATAAGAAAAGTGAAACGGTTGTAAATAAAGCCGTAAACGACTAATTTCCATTCAGCATGCAGTTTCCATTCTGTGCTTTATTTCATAGAGTTAGACAAATTAAAGTAGGTATCCCATCCCCTAATTACGTCTATCGGCTCGAGAAATATTTATATTCCTTTAAAATATGACGACGAATATAATAATAATAGGTGTAATAGTTTCATCTCGCATCTCGGAGGAGCTCGTGGCTACGTAATAACAGCTGCACAGGTCGATCCATCAGGTTAAGCTACACTTGCCGGGGTTGGTCCGTGGATGGGTGACCATCTTTACATATAGAGACTCCTCCGTGGCTTGGAAAGCACGTTAAGCCGTTGGTCCCGACTGTCATTTGTGGATCTTTGACAGTCATTACGGGTCGTCAGAAGCCCGAAAGTCTGACAACCAGTCTTACCAAGGGTTATCGTATTACCCAGTTACTGGGTTGTGGAGGTCAGATAGGCAGTCGCTCCATGTAAAATACTGATATTCAGCTGCATCCGGTTAGACTGGAAGCCGACCCCAACATGGTTGGGAAAAGGCTCGGCAGATGATGAGGTGTAATAGTTACATAAATAAAATGAAATATGGCAGAGAAAAAGTGCCATCGAATATTCACTAGACTTAGTAGACTTAGTCTAGCGGCGCAACAAAATTAATTTTATACGATATAATCGATTGAGACACCATTATTTTCGGGGCTTGATACTGACAGTGGAACGGAACTCACAAGCATAGCAATGAATGACAATGAAGACAGTCATAAATCATAATATTTTGATGAGCTATTAGTCCAAAATTTTGACCGCTATTCTCTAAACGTTCGAGCTAGTGGTAGGGACTTTTAACTGTATGTGCGAGGGGTTTGAGCATTCAGGAAACATAACTTTTCAATTTCCTGGAGGAGTGTGGATGGATAATTATCGGCATTAAAAAAACCTGAAAAAGTCGAAAAACTACCAGCACGCTTAGCATGACCACAATAGAAACGGGTTTTGTCGACGGAAGAATAGACAAAATGACAGTTAAACAATCACAATCTATCATTTTGTCTACTCTTCCGTCGACAAAACCCGTAGAAAACCCGTTTCTATGGTTGTCATGCTACGCGTGCTGAAAGACTTTGTCGACAAAACAAATTAAACTCCTGTATAATCGTGACCATGTCCTAGGGGCAAACTGATTTGCCCTTCAATATACGCATACCACTTTTTCGGTTCATTGTTACTGGTTTAATGAGAAAAGAGCATTGAACGCTTTCAAATGAAAAGAACGTAGGAATATTTTTGCCAAAAGGAAGTAAGACCTAATTTGAATGAACACACCATATGTTTTAAATTCATAAGAGTATTGGACAAGGTGTTCCTTTGCTGTGTCCTAAACGCAAGGTGGGGTAGACATCTGCGGCCACTTGCGGTCGAATCACGGAAGAATCAATGCTAACACCTGTCGTGCGGCCGCAAAAGTTTTTTTGAAGATTCGGCTTTCATAGCAGGTGCGTTCTTTTAGCATATTATGGAAATACGAAATGGAAATGCAATAAGTGTGTTATTTATGGGATGACGTTAATAATCACCCTGCATCGGTTTGACTATAACATAAAATCTCAGTAGCCGATTTTCTTTATGATTATTTTTGAAACATGCGTGGGAGTGACAAACAGCTGGAATACTGTTGACTTGTGTTTATCTTTAATTTTTTGTGTGGCGAGAAGTCTTTTAACATCCGGTTTTTGGTTTTTGGTACCTATTTAGATATGCAGTGATTCTACAAATAAAGTAAATTCCTGTATATAATATTAATACTTGCCACTGAACTAAGAAGCCATATAATATCTATTAACAATTGAGCACACCTCTTGAGAACTGTTCGCGAATTGTTCTCATTTTAATTTTACGTGTTTCCCGGCCTTCTGGCATTTGGGTCATCTGGATCGACTCCAAAAGATTTAGCTTGACACATGAGAAAAAGTTATGTTTACAAAATTACTTTGTATCATATACATCTGTAGAATTATGACGAACCGGGTGATTTATTTCGCAAGTTCATGTTTTGATATATAACTTGCAGCGAAAGTTTCAAAAGTTATACCAGCAACGTCCTATGTAATCATATATGATAGTAAGTATCATAAAAGAGAAGATTGAAATAAAAGGTGAAAAAACAGAACAATGTAATGAATAATTGAATCTAATCAGTTTCTCATAATGCTCAAAGGGAATAAATACAGCAGACGACAGCAAAAAGCTTTTTCATTTTCCCTATAATACAATAGGCTTATGTGAGAGACTTTTACTATTATCTTTCGACTCGAGTCATGAGAATACGTAGATGTAGATGCTCGGGAAAATTCTTTGTGTGTGATTGATGTCGAAGAGAATATGTGGTAGATATATGCTGTAACTTGATAGGGCGATAAACTATAGTACTGTAGGAACCTATGTTTATACAAGCCATACTTAATGTATGTATCTTGTTACATTAATAAATGGAACCAATTTACTTGCTTAGCAATAAGGGCGTTAATTAGAATCAGTAATGTAATTAGGGTCGTATTTAGCATAAATTCAATCTTGTTACGGTCGCGTGTCGTATCGTCTCCCATAGGTTTGGGTTGGAAACAAAGAGGGCAGGGTGTGAGGTGGGGTTGCGATGCGTCATCGCGACCACTCCGGCACGCATCCCCTGCGCACCCTCGCCCCAAAACATTGATCGAACTCATTGCTTGCCACAAATGCCATGCGCAAAGCCCGCCCTTTTTGTTTATATTTTCTTTTATTCTCATCTCAGAATTTGATTATTTTGTAGGTAAGTACTTACAACGCGAATATTAATTTAAAAAACAAACTCGATGTTTAGAAAATATTTGAAGTTGATGACTTCATAGATGATATCATAATACCTAATTACTCGCTCTAATTAACAGTTTATTAAGTTTTAATTGGTACTCACTGGCATTCGTTCATGATCTCTTCCTGACTGCGAACCTGCACTGGAGCCAACTTCTCCACGCTCTCCTCGTAGTTGCCGAAGCACTTGGTGATCTTCTCATCAAAAGTGTTCACCAAATCTTCGAGCGAGCCGGAGAAAGTTTCTGTGAAATTGTCTCCTTCACCGTTTGGCATATTGTCCTGTTTGCACTTCACCGGTTTAGGTTCCTCGTTATCGTTTATTTTGTTGGAGTCAGTTTTCATTTTGACTATTTCACTTTTGATATTTTTAATGTTGTTAAGACGTATGTCGTTGCCATTTATGGTTTTTTGCGGGTAGTCAGCAGTGGAGAGACAGTCATCCGCCTCCTCGATTTGCGCGAGAGGCGCTTCGAACTCGAGCTCGGCCATTCTGCCAGCCGCTTCTCGCATGACCGTACAACCACTCGCGGTGTTTGACGCGCGTACACTGAATGCCGCCGACCGCTTACCGCTTGACGCTTCACGCCCGCCGCCACCGTCTCTCGCGGCCGTCTGTCGATTCCGTACGGCAGCAGCAGTGGCTTAGGTACGTTTACGTCGCACCTCGTACAGGCAAAATAAATTATGGTTCGGAAAATGTTATGACGGTAAACCTTAGGGATTACCGTCAGGCTCATACTGGGGCTTAGGTTAGTGGCATATCCAACAATGAGCAATGTTGTTAGTAGATATATAATAATCTCAGACCAACAAAAAAGATAATAATATTACTTACATACTTAAAGTTAAATAAATAATTCAGCAAAAATGCAGCAAAACTATGAGCAAATAGGTACAGGCGGACTTAGGAATTTCAATGCTTAACGGAAATTGTTCACACAACTTGATGATGCCCGAAAAGCTAGATAATTATAATGTTAACTTACCAAATTGGATTCAAAAAGAATACATAACATTGCTTGAACACTATGATGATAAAACTTTACACTTTACACGGTATTGCTATAATTATATTCCTGTCGTCACAGAATATACACTAGTTTAATATTTTTGACTGGTTTCATAATTAAATACTGTACTGGACGTAATGCTTTAAGTTTTTTATTTATGGTTTTTGACGTGTTTTCGAAAGGCAAGCAAGATCATAATTTACGCGCCATAGTGTTACGAAGTATGATATATTAGTTACCAGTTTTAAATACGTGTCATAATTTTTAATGAGCAACAAATTCTTATATTTTTTAATTACACAATAAAATTGTTTGTGATTAAAACATACTACATGCAAAGTTGTATCGTATTTAGAAACACTAAACTTCGCTTTGTTTTTCTTTGTATCGATGCTAAAAATTTAGTCTGTGGTAATGACTTCATTTTGTCATTATTGTCAGTTTTGACATTGACAATTTGACATTTATTTCCAATTTTCTATCATCAGAGTTGGGAACAAAAATGGAAATTGCAAAATAATAACATGAACCCCTTTCAAAATATTAGATAAAATTATATCGTGCAAATCGTTATGTTTTTTTTAAATCGAATGTTTGATGCCAGTGTTATACGGGTATTGCTGAGGTGTTACAGGTAAAACGATTATTCCGAAATAATGAAAGGTCATTTTGTGGTCTAGGAATATTACTTTATTTTCAAGCGTAATTTGTTTTCAGTTTAGCCAGAAAAAATCACTATGAAGTCCTCAATCTACGAAAAAATTGTTCTGATAAAGAAATCAAGGAAGCATTCATACAAATGAGCAAAGAGGTGAGTAATTTCTTTCTATTAGAAATTGATGCAGTTTACATAAGTACATAAAATTAGGCCGTTCTTTCTTCTATAGATAAAATAGTTTTCACGCGGCGTAGACCTAGAATTGAATATAATATTACTTATTGTGGAAACAATCTCACAAAATATATATTTGTAGGTACATACACACATAATAATATTGGTTTCGTGGGATCAGCTGATCAGCATTCCCAATAGGCGGTTGCAAGTGCAACTCAGTTCCAGCTTAACGAAATTTTTATATTTTCCAGTATCATCATCTGCCTAGCCTTTTCCCAACTATGTTGGGGTCGGCTTCCAGTCTAACCGGATGCAGCTGAATACCAGTATTTAACATGGAGCGACTGCCTATCTGACCTCCACAACCCAGTAACTGGGTAATATGTTACCTCTTGGTTAGACTGGTTGTCAGACTTTCTGACGACTCGTAACGACTGTCAAAGATCCACAAATGACAGCCGGGACCAACGGCTTAACGTGCTTTCCGAGGCACGGAGGAGTCTCGATATGTGAAAATGGTCACCCATCCACGGACCAACCCCGGCAAGCGTAGCTTAACCTGATAGATTAACCCGAGCGGCTATTATTACTTAGCCACGAGCTCCCTTATATATATATATATATGCTTATATTTTTCAGTATCATCCAGACAAAAACAAAGATGCAAAAGCACAGGAGAGCTTTGTGCGCATTGTGGAGGCGTACAATGTTCTAGGCAAGCCCGTTAGCCGTGCACAATATGACAGCATGACAGAGATAGTAACTAACAGGCATTCTGCTTCTGGGCCCTCATACATGTACAGATCACATGTGCCATACAAGTAAGTAGTTATAAATTAAATAAATACCAGTCTATTATTGTCTCACTGCCGGGGAAAAGCCTCTTCTCATACAGCGTAGACACAAGAAGACAGGTTGGTGACTTCAGACATTATATTGAGTTATGCCATTTTGGCGCAGTCGTGAGGGTTATTATTGTTAAAGCATTATTTTTCACTTTTTATTTTGTGTTTCATGAACTGCATCCAAATAAACGTTATTCTTTCTTTCTTTATATAACATTATGTATTACTTATATTAAGTAGAGTAGTAGTATAGTAGTAAATTTTGTGCTAAAGGTTATCTCTACCATTAGTAACTTTTTCAGAAAGACTTTCATAATACACACCATGGAAATGGGTTTAGTCTACAAAAGAATAGACAAAATGACAGATCTACAATCACAATCTGTCATTTTGTCATACACGTGCAGTAAGAAATCATAAATAGACCAATGTAGATTACATACTTCCTCGTGTTGAATTAATCAATCATCTCAGTCTATCGCAGACCACCACTGGACAGGCCTCACCCAGGTTGCACCATAACTCCCTGGCCTTCCTCATCCAGTAGTGTCAAATCTTGTTTGTATTTTCAAATTATTAACTGTAAAATATAACACAATTCTTTTTCATTTTCCAGCTTACGTAACCACCCTCAGTACAATTACTATTATGAAACCCAACGTCCCAAGGAAACAGCAGGTCAAAATATGTCCGCGAAGAAGATTCCCAACTACATGATCATAGCGATGTGTACTGGTGTTGCATTGTTTGGTATTATACTGCAAGTGTTTGTTATTAGGTGAGATTATTTTGATACATACATATTATCTGTAGCATGATGGCGGTGATGGTATGAAAATAAAAATTCTTTGTCTAGGTTGTGTACCATGACTCAATCCATCACAAAATGTATGGGAAAGGAGATTTTTGACTTTTCTAGTACTCAAATATCAGTTAGTTGGATTGTTTTTAAATATTGATCCTTATAAGGAACAGTGGTGAGAGCAGTGGTGGACCAGTGGTAACGGCCGCGTCTTACGAGTTGTAGGTCGTAGGTTCGAACCCTGACAGGCTCTTCTCACCACTGCTCTCAAAACGGTGAAGGAAAATATGGTGAGGGAACCGGCATGTCTTAGAACCAAAAATTCGAAGATGTGACATCTACCAACCCGCACTGGGCCCGCGTGGTGGATTACGGCCCACTCCCTCTCTCAGAGAGGCCTGTGTCCTAGCAGTGGGAACATTATAGGCTGATTATGTATAATGAACAGGAACAATATGTGTAAAAATAAAAATATTTGTGAAAATTGGCCATTTTCTTACTGTCTTTACTTTCATTTCAAAATCTGTGATTGCAGATCAAAATGTCTCAAAAAATTAAGAACTCTCCGAAGACCGTTTACTGTAGAACAACAGTTTAAGTTCCTGCCCTTACTGCCCCATCTCATAAATCCAGCGTGTTTAACAAGTTTCATTTTCAGGAATTTATATGTAGCTCAACGTCGGGAAGCTCAAGAGAAAACGAAACGACTTGCAGAAGAACTGGACAGAGTGCGGGCTGCCGCTATTACAAACGGGAATGAGGTAACATAATTAATTTATTTATATGAATGGTTGAACTCAGAAATCTAATCTTAAATTCAGTGACAGACAATGGAGTTCCTTCATAAAGAAAGTGAGCACTAAGGGTCAGTTTATACCGAGACGCGCACTTTTTTATGATCCCATACAATATCGAATTTATTTACTACACAATAAGTACACGCGCTACGCAGCACCACGATTCTCAGCGTACTTCGACACGTGTCAACACACGCAATGAAATTATACCTTTTCGTGAAGAAAATAAGTTTGATAATTGTTAAAAAGTGCGCGCAGCTTCGCGTCCCTTCACGTCGCGGTCTGAACTGACCCTAAGGAAGGATTTTTGAAGATTCATTCCCTAATGGGGTAAAATAGTCAGTTTTGCCCGTAAAGTAATCAGTTTTGCCCGGCTTGTATTTAATAAACTTGCGAACCAATAACATCTGTCTCGTTAGTTCCTACTTTAAACAGAGACCAACTCTCAAGAGAGCCAAGTGGCTCTCGAAAGACTAAATGGGCATAATATTATCACATCAAGATACCTCTACCAATAACACTGCTGACTCCTCTGATATTGTAATGAAAAATAAAATAAGATACTTTTTATTATTTTCAGTTGCAAACCCGAATTTTGCTCGACAAAATCGTGGCAGCGGCGAACGCGAACGTCGCCACAGCGTCTCTAGGACAAGCACTCGCGAGCGAAAAAAAGTGATTTTCTTACACTTTTTAAGTAGAAAACTCAGAGGAATAACTAACATAGAGGGAGTCATACGACTCGATAGAGAGTCGTCTCTTTCTGGCTTACGAAACAGCTTGTGTGTTAGAAAGAGTAACTTACAGTTTTTGAATTCTGGCTTTTTATCGGGCGTAGGCTGTGGTCACCAAGGAGGCCTGAAAGTTTTCTTGCCATAAGCTTAGAACATTCTCTATGTTAGTTCTCTGAGGTAGAACATAGATTTGACCTTTAGTACATTTTAGACAAGACCTAAGGAGTCGATAAGTCCTTGACGATGCAAATGTAGTTTTTTTGATAATTTATTATGAGTTTTTAAACATTTAGTTTGTTATAATGATTCCTGTTCTATTTTAGTTTAGTTGAAGACATCCGATTTTCTTCAACCTGTACTGTATAGATAGACACTTGAATTGAAACTGTAATAGTTATTGAGAAAAATAATACATACTTACGCATTTATACCATTTTTGACGTAATGAAGGAAGCAGATTTTAAAATTCGGCACTTTTACTTTTAATTCTTTTAAATGTCGAAAAATCTAAAGATAATTATCAGAAACCATTTAAATAAGTACATAAGTAAGTAGATCAATTTAGAATAAATTCTCCTCAGTTAGTACAATATTTAGTCTTTAAAACAGTGTACATTATGTAAATATAGAGTACAATTTGTTATGTTTTGTAAATCTTTTCTCTTTTTATTAATGTCGCTGTACCTATTTTGATGTTGTTTCAACTACCTCTGTAACATCTCTCATGTACATAATAATTGTAGATTTTGAATAGTGTACATTGTAATATATTTTTTATGTAAAGACAGTACCTACAGTGTAGTTTCAATTTGTATCCCTTTACTATAAATAATAACAATGAAATGCTGTTCGTTGGTAAGCATATCACCTGAGAACGGCTGAACCAATTGGGCAATTTTTAGTTTTAAAATGTTCGCTAGAGTCCGAATTAGGTTTTTACGGAAAGAAAACTTGGGAAGTTTCCCGCAAAAAAATAATTTCATGAAAAACTTAACATCCGTTTTTCTATGAGAGATTTGTATGAATTACTGATTGGACAGGGCAACGTCTGTCGAGTAGACGGTAAAGCTATTATATTTCAAAATGGACGAAAACTTGCATGCCAAATAAATAGTTTTGTTTACAACGCAATACATGACAAATCACATTTCTGGGGACTAATTATAGATTTGTTAGTTGGATTTGCGTACTTACAAGTAATTGCAATGGAACGGTTTTACGTCGATCGTAAATTTCCTACTTTAAGCCGCCTGGGCAGGCGCTTACTGCAAAATAAGACTGCGTTTACAAGACAGCGAGGCTTCAAATGAGTAGGTACCTTCACTTGTCTGAACATCGTATGGAAAATTGTATTGAAGTTTTCTCGTAACAGTAAAAACTTACGGCGACGATCGGCGAAGCGGCGCTCGCGCTCAACCGCACTCGTCCGCGCGGCCGATTGGTAGCCGCTCCAGTATTCTGTGCCGTGGAACATGCAGCATTGACTCGTAAACGCTGTCTTGTTTGTGGTAAGCAGTTTTCTTACACTGCTACAAGGACCTTTTGGCGCTTGAATGCCATTGTCAGCGGGGCGTTGTTGGTAAACATTTGTGTATTTGTCTCAGAAATTGTATTGAAAAACAAGATGGCGGCATTAGTTCCGATTTTGGCCGCGCGCCAAACGATCCTTGTACAACTATAGTCCATTCGATAGCTCGTATTATGGTAACAATTTGAAATTGAAAAATTTCTCAACGCGCCTAAAGAAGTTTACACTTAAAAAAAGGTTTAATAGACTCGTGATTTCAAGTACATACATAATTACGAGGTCAACCATTGGTGGTTTCACCACCCTGTCTAGCCTTTACCCAACTATGTAAACCCAACTATCTAAAACAATGATCCCTATTCTAAAACAATGATAACGTTACAGAAATTCGCCGATCACAATCGTCACGGAATTCGGAGTAGTAGAAGTGCCAAGTTCGACAGATGATTGGTCTTTGTCAGCCAAGACTGATTCACAGGCGACCCTACAAGACTTCATCGGAAAAGTTATGTCTATGTTAACGGAAAACGACTAGCTTTTCTCAATCAAATTGACGAGTGCCACACGACTAACATGAACGACTCTTTTCGAGAATGCAATGAATATGGAAATTGGTACCTAACTAAAATGTGAAGTGTTTTAGATTGATGCTGTAAATATGTAATTTTGGATTAATGTTACGTAAAGTAAATATTTACAAAATTTGTTATATTATTTGTTTTTAATGGCATTGAATGCTTGTGTGGTCAGCCTAGTAGTAGCAGCCAGCATTAAGCATAAGAAGTTGACAGAAGCTACGGCGCGATCACTGACTGCATAGAAAAGGGCGGTGACAAAACGCTAGTAAAAAATGGATTGATACTAAACATTTAAAACACTACCTATGACGTTATTATGTTTCTTGTAGAATAATCTGACAAAAATTCGATTGCATGTACTTTCACACCGAAACGCGCGCTTTTTATGATTCGATACAATGGGTATCGAATTCATTTACTGGGTACCTACACAGTAAGATACACGCGCTGCGCAGCACCGTGCACCTCAGCGTCAGGGCCGTAGGCAGAGAAGGGTTTTGAGGGTTCAAACCCCCCCCGAAATGCGAGAAACCAGAATCTCAATCCAGAGATCGACTCCCTAGGGTACTTCCGTAATACTCCTTACAGATAATTGTAATGTATTTTGCATAGGTGTACTTTTTATTCTACAATAACAGTACTGTATTTTTATAAACTCTGACTTTGTATTGAATAAATTCCTGCAACTTCAGCGTTCTCTGAGATCTTCCAGGCGGGATGCTAAAATTTTCGAGCTCGCTCTTGCATCCTATATTCTCTTAATTCTTAAAATTTTCTGCATAAGTCGATAAAGTTAATTCTATTTCTGTATGAACGGTCAAAGATAAAGAAAGCCTAACTTATTCGAAGTGGGAAGCTATTAAACTTTTCTGCATAAGTCGATAAAGTTAATTCTATTTCTGTATGAACGGTCAAAGATAAAGAAAGCCTAACTTATTCGAAGTGGGAAGCTAAAAATTTGAGCTCGCTTAGCTCGCATAATTTGTTTATGATTTTCCGTAAAAAGGACAAGGACAAAAAAAAGTTGGCAATCCTAACCCCCCCGAAATGAATTCCTGGCTACGGTCCTGCTCAGCGTACTTTGACACGTGTCAACTCGTGTCACTGACTCTGGCAGGGCCACCATCAGGGATTCTAATTTTGATTACACAAAAAAATTGTCGCTAATTAGTCGAAATTTGTCGCCAAATATCAGAATTTGTCGCTCACTGGTTCAAAAGATATAAGCGTTTATAGGTGGCCGATCTGGAGAGTCCCCAGCAGGGCCACATTTATATCTCAAAAACTAGGGCACCTAGCGAAGATCTGTTTTCTCCCATAATTTTTCGCTATTTGTCGCAATTTGTCGCCAAATATCAGAATTTGTCGGTCACTGGTTCAAAGATATAAGGGTTTATAGGTGGCCGATCTGGAGAGAGTCTCCCCAGCAGGGCCACATTTATATCTCAAAAACTAGGGCACTAAGCGAAGATCTGTTTTCTCCCATAATTAGTCGCTATTTTGTCGCAATTTGTCACCAAGGTACAGATTCAGTCGGGTCTTAGTTTAGGAGATATAATGAGTTCAAATAATAAGGTATAGTCCAAGAGCTAGATCAAAGAGTTCACGAAAAATTGCCAAGAAAAAATATTTCTATTAATATGTGTAATATACTTCTAGTTTTATCGGTCTAAAGTCCTTAGAAATGTCCGAGTGACATAAATTCTCAATTAAATACATGTTTTCATGTTTTAAATTACTAGGTTAGAGTGGCTTAAACTTCTTTGAAAACATTAAACCTTGCTCTTGGTCTATTTGGTGTTAAGATGTACAGTCGCATGCAACTGTTTTACCAGTTTACAATGTTAACCACACAACAAAAAAGTTAAATATTTATGGGAAATGGCGGCTGGTTTTATATTTTTTCCGCTAGCGATGCACGTGCGGGTGTAAATAAAGGCACTGGTAATACCGCTAAACAGCCTATATAAAAATATAATAATGTTAATAATACATAATACGCAAATGGGGTTAGGGTAGTGAACAATATAGACTGAAATTGCCACAGACGATATAAACCATTATTTATTAGTACAGATAAGAGTTTTATTCCGCGCGGATGCGGTGGCACACGGGTAGGCCAGCGCGGTTCGTCGGGGCGGGTCAAGCATAGACTACTATTATAGGGGTCAAGTGGCCTGCGCTCGTGCCATCCGCGGTCTTACCGGAAAAAAGCGCAAGTCTGCTCGGTGGTAATTTGAGAATGCTCATTTATTAGTAGGATAGTTCATACTAATTCAATGTATCCCACAGACGTTTAGTTATGGTAAAAAAAATTCATGGGTGTGCATGGGTTTTTTTTTACCTTAACTAAACGATAACTAAGCGAACACCGACGCGCCGCGCCGGTGACTTGTGTAGCAAGGGAAACCCTCGTTCTATCTCACTCTTTTCTCCGTTTTTGTATTTGCGGAATAACGATAATAGAGATTACAACACTCGAGTTCGTAACTATTTATAATAAGTTCCACGTACTTTAATTAAACTGGGTGACTAACTTACGTGACGGGCAACTCGTTCTAAGTAGCTCGTCTGTACACGCGCATCTAACTCTTTCTTACTTACCGTAAATGAAACGGAGCGCAGCGATGTATCTGCCAGCGACTAAGTGGTAAATGCGCATTGTGTTATATAATTAAATAATGACATATATTTTTTATTGTAGATTTGTTTATAGGTAATGAATACAGCTTTCCTTTGGTGGTTGAAATTATACAATAAGTATATATTAAACAAACATTCATCCATAAGACGTCATAGATACTGTCTAGAAACTACATAAAGTATTTTGTACCACTGTATGGGGAAATTGAATTCTTTAATATCTTTTGAACCAGTGACCGACAAATTCTGATATTTGGCGACAAATTACGACAAATTGGCGACTAATTATGGGACAAAACAGATCTTCGCTAGGTGTCCTAGTTTTTGAGATATAAATGTGGCCGATCTGGAGAGTCTCTCCAGATCGGCCACCTATAACCCCTTATATCTTTTGAACCAGTGACCGACAAATTCTGATATTTGGCGACAACTTTCGAAAAATTAGCGACAATTTTTTTGTGTAATCAAAATTAAAATCCCTGATGGTGGCCCTGCCAGAGTCAGTGAATGCCAGAAATTATACCTTCGTCGCTTCACGTCGGGGTCTGAGCTGACCCATTGGCGTCGCGTCGCGTGATAAGGCGTCTTAGCCTTATCACGCGACGCGACGTCAATGCAGCGTGCTCATAGACAACATTTATATTTACAAGGATCTTGGCGCGTGGCCAAAATCGAAACTAATTCCGCCATCTACTTCGTTTTTTCAATACATTTCACGAAACAGTATTGCAGAAATGGTTACCAACTGCGCCCACTTGTTAACCTCGCCTCGTTCGACCGCAGAAGATCGTTGTAGCAGTGTATGTGTAGGTATGTTGTGAAGCTGTTTCGATATTTGGCCAATGAAGGTGTAGCGACCTTCCTATCTTGTCTCATGCCATTTGGTATCATGCCATTGCCATGAGACATGGTAGAAAGATGATGAGAGGAGTGTGCACTACTTCATCCCTGATCCCTGGTCACAGACTTTCGGTAGTAGGTATTCCGATGCCGCGTATTAGGAATGTGCGCGAAAAAAAATCGGCTGTGACATTTATGTTCGCATACCTCGTCAAAATATAGGGCACAGCAGATTTTTTTTCGCGATTTCAGGGTCTGTCCGATAGTGAAAGTTGTTCATAATGATGAGTACAATGACCCCTTAAGAGATTTCGTGTATGAAACGATACACCTTAAATAAACATCCGAATTCATTTGAATTGATTGAAAAACGATAAAAAGGATTAATTGATTTTTCTAGGGTCAACGACTGCAGTTAGGTACTTGAAATATCAGTATCAGATTTTTTTTTTGCTGTATGAACTTCACAGACGTGATGTGTATCGATATCTAATCACAATAAAACAAAAAAAAAAAGATTTTCTCAACTGCTTCAAGTGGTCACTACCAGTGGCCATTGACCCCAGAAAAAAAAAAAAACATTAAATATTTTCTTCCTTGTGTCTGCGGAGTTTTGCTAGCTAATTCAATTTGACTCCGTCTGCGTCCTACGGTTTCACGCGCGTAATTCTTGATCGCGTGGGAATATCGGGATAAAAAAGTCCTATGTCCATTCCAGGTTATGGTCTACCCATGTGCCCAAAATTCATCTAAATCCGTTCAGCCGTTTTAGCGTGCAATCGTAACAAACGAACTCACTAATCTTAGGATACCCTCCGGTTGTAGTTGCTCGGTTGTTCAAGGTAGATACCTAGCTATGTATATGTACTATGCTATGTATGTGTACCTACATGATATAAAATAAAATACATAATAAAGTTATAACAGTAACATAGTTTATTATCTAAACAATAGATCCATGTTCAACCTTGACGTCATAAAATATACAGTTTAAGTTTAACATTGTCATAAGTAAGTAAACATTGTGTTAGTAGGTTTATTTTGATCAAAGAATAATAAATAATTCATATGGCAATAACTCCGTAACCAAAGATACTACCAGTCTATGTGGAAGACAAACCACGATAACTTATCTCAACTAAATACGATAAGTCTTTAGTCACAAGACAATACAATACCTACATTGGCTAGGTACCTAATATAATATTATTCCCTTTATTACATTTTTATAGGTACATATTAAGTAAATTTTTGAATATTTGTATAAAAAACATTTAAAAATATAAAGAGTCCAAGCTGCCGGTGGTCAGGGCTATTGAGAGAGGAACCTCCTTACTATGCGTGTCGTGTCCAGGACTCCAGGAGTACTGCTTTCTAAATCAAGCCCTTGACCCAGACGCGCAAGAAGAACCTTCTGAGGTCGAGGCTCTCCGCTATTAGACCATTAACCGTATAGGTAGGTGATTACAGAGCCCACGTCGGGCCACGTCCCACATAACGTCCACAATAATATTATTATTACCATAATATACTGTAAATTAAAACTTTCCACCCTACTGGTGCGTACTTTCGCCTACACAAGGGGCAACCCTGACAATGAAAACTCGTCGAAAACAGCGACATCAGAAGTGGTATATAAAAATAGAGAGTTCAAATTGAACACGATTGGTTGATCCTTGATTTTGGTGTGATCGTATGTGTGAAAAAAAACACGAAACACTCTCATCTGTCCCGTGGTTTTAAGGCTGTACTCGGGTGAGCATTTTCCTGTCTCTCTCTTCTATCCCTTTTTGTAGCTCAGAAACTTCCTTCATCATAGCGAGAAAGAAGTGGCTGAAGAGCGCTGGCTCTTGGACACAGTTTTTCTCGCTCTAGTGTAGGATGTTTTTGAGCGACAGAAAGAGAGCGAAAATGCAAATCCTGAATGAGGCGGTACTGAAGGTGGAACTGTCATCATCTATAAGGTAAAAGCTAGCCGTTTTTCTCAAACAGAATCTTGGTATAAACTCTATCGTCCACATGTGGTGGTTCAGGCACGATTAGGGGTCGTCCATCTAACTTGATCTCGCTGTAAGGTGCTGAGTACATGCAGGTGAAGCCCAGCTTCTCTGCGGACATGGCTGAGTAGGCACTTGAGGTGTCCATGCGGAGAATTCTGATACTACGTTTCTTTGCCACGTTTCTGAAATGCAAAAGAAGATGTGCTTAATATCACGATTGGCTTTTTCAGGTAGATCATCAGCAACAGTTCTTAGATCAGTCTCCACATCATCATGACATCGCGCTTGTTTTACACCGAATGGTTTGGCAGAGGTGTACCTATACACCAAGATTTTGCCAGTTATTCACCAACATTTTGCCAGTTATGATTAAGTACCACGTAATATGACATCACTTTAGCTAAGGTTACGTACGCACGTAGAACGACTATGCTATTGCTAATTTTAATGGGTTTCTATAGATTGTTCTCGAGATACGAGCAGTTCCAAAAGACGAATACAAAGGCATAAAGAATAAACCGTAACTAACAATAAGAGTTGACGGGCCGCTTTACTTTGTAGGTAAGTACTTGTTTTTATGCAAATGGAACAGCCAAATTCTGAGACAATTGTGAAACAATTGAGATTTTTACGGTTGCTCTGTCTTGTCTTATTTCGATACAGTAATTAATAGGTAATGTTGAGTGTCGAGGTATCTCGTGAGTCGTGACGTCAATCCAATAATGACATACAGACTGAGGTAAATGATAAATTAGGTACCTATTAAAACAGATTGCGGTTCAAATCTAAGGATCTTACTTCTGTCATCTTCTTCAGTCTACTTACTCAGTCTCGAATAACAAAGCATTCATGATGCCTTTCTTCCTCCAATTGGGGTCTGTGGCCGCGATCTTCACGTCTAAAACTTCGCATTCACCAGGAAACTTCTCCCAGAGCCGGGAACCTTCCTCACGTTTCGCTAGCACATAGAGAATCTTCGCGAACTTTGGATTTTTACATTTCTGTGCCAGGCTTAAGTAGTTGCTGCCTTCTTTCGCCTGAAAATGTAAGAAAAAAAGTTTATTTCCTGCAGCTTTTTTATCTACTTGCAGCTTTGTTATCTACTTTGGATGCACCAGATAGGCGTCCAGTAGGTACTTACTACTTGTGCCAGATGCAGTATTTCCACTGGTTCTTTAAAGCTAGGAGATTTATTTAATTTCATTGTTTTAAAATGGAAGAGTTTTATGTCAAAGTCGAGTGAGAGCAAACAGATCTCTCGGATTCACATGTAGAGGAGATAGGCAGTTCTGGTAACAGATATCTAATGGTTGGTGGAGTTTTGGTTACTGGAACGTGTGGAACCACAAACCTCAAGGATATCTCGAATTATTGGTGTTTATAGATCAGCTAAGGAGGCTCTACAAATTACCGAGTAATAATCGACCAACTTATATTTGCAATTGCAAAAACATGTTCATTTCGTATCAGAGAACACGTTTTTCAACTACAATGTTGACTTTATTCTTGGGATAAATTCGTCTCAAATACGGACTTGGCCGGTTTTTTTGATAACGTATTATACAAATCTTTTTGTACTTATTCACGAAATCCAACAAGTTATTCATGTGTCCCTTGCCCGTTCTTTTCCTTAGGAACCTACTCCGCTTTGGAAATGGCAACTAGCTTTTTCATACAGTTGGACAGGTCCACTCAATCTGTGTTGTTCTTTCCTCAAAAGACCATTTCAGACACCAATCTACATGGTCTTCACATAATCTGACCAAGATTATGTCTGGACTTTAAAAGAGACTGTGATCTCTCGAGTTTGTTTCGGCCTTTCTTCTCAGAGTAGACAGATAGGAAACGCCGACCTCATCTAGTTTTAAAAATGTGATTGACGTGTAAAAGTGTTTGTACAAACCTACTTACAGAAATAAAATAATTTACTTATCATTTATCATACTGAGAGACTCCTTGACAATACAAAAGTGAATGTAGGTAAATGGTTGTTGTTGTTTAGAATTTGACCTATTCACCTCTTTCAAAGAACTAATTCCGCTGATCATAACCCCGACGATGTTGCCTTCTTGGTCTACAGCTTTGAAACACCAGCCATCGCCTGGCAAGTATTGTTTGCAATATCCTTCAAGCTCTGTGCATGTTCCATCACTGAAGAGCCCAACAGCTTGGTTCATTGGCTCATCGATGAAGAATGTTCTGGAAATAGAAAATTGAGGATACTTTATTTTTTTTTTAGGTTTAGACGATATTGGGAAATGTAGGCTCGGTTGCTTTGAAGTAGGAACGTAGAGGTCTTGGTTTTGGGAAGGATACTGAAGCTATGCTGTGGGTCCTCTTCTATGGATCACTTTATCGGGAATAATTTACCGTCATCTGTTTCGATGATCTACGGCTTGCGCTTGATTATGGTTGTGAATTAATGACTCGTGAATAAGTAAGGATTCATTGTGATGGCTTGAGGTTCGAATCTGATGTTAGAATAACCAATTGGACTGGTGCGGTTGTTCGCTCCCTAGAACTGCCTTTTTCGATATCGTAGATAGTGATTCTTCTAAAATACCAACATAGTGCGCCAAGCTGCAGATATTTCCCGAAGCCTGTATTTATTCTTTTACGGTAATATGACTCTCATGGAATTTCTATTGAGAACGTTCAATTGTTTCTAAAGAACTCATTCCTCCAACTTACCGTCGCAGTAAGTCCAGAATAACTTCCGTATCTTTTGCTTCAACCGGCTTTACATCATAACCTGCCATTGTATGCACGAACCCTGTAAACAAGAGCCGAAAACTTTTATAGCGCTTCGTGCAAATGTTCAGTAATATTTTCATGACTGCTCATGTCAAAAAACAGCCAACTGGATGAATAATGTAAAAGATACCCTACGTTTTAGATATTAATTTAAACATAATTTTACTAGAAATCTTAAATTCACTGACAGACAACGCACAGACTAAACCGCTGTAGCTAAGTATCCCGAAGCATGACATTTTGCAAAAGAGTTCCTTACGTAGGTATATAATGAAGGTGAGCACTAATGAAGGATTTTTGAAAATTCATCCCCTATAAGTGAAACTTTGAATGGAATGCATCATTTTTGCCGATGCGAAATTCCATCTCGGGACCACGTCTTGTGTGTTAATAAATAAATATGGTTATAGTATGTGGCAATTGGGAGTGTGGGGCGGCATCTACATCGCCACATGCGAACTACGCATCAAAGACCTGCGCGGGAGTCTATATAGTCATTGCCTGCAGGCCTACCACCACCGCTTACACCAGTATTATTTTATTTTAATATTACTTCAGTGTAGGAAAGAGATGAAGCTCAACACCCAATCAGGAACGCTTACAGACAGTCTATTCCGGACCCGACATTGATACCTAAAGGAAAATTCGACAGCAATACGGGAACTGGGCCTCGATAGGGGTTCGTGCCGAAGTTATAACAGCCGCACGAGTCGATCGGTTAGGTTAAGCTACGCTTGCCGAGTTTTGTCGAGGATCTTTACATACCGAGACCCCTCCGTGCCTCGGAAACCATGATAAGGCGTTGATCCTGTCTGCCAATCGATCTTTGTTAGTCGTTACGGGTAGCCAGAAGCCCGAAGGTCTGACAACCAGTATTTTCAAGGGGTATCGTGTTACCCAGTGAATTGGGAAGTGGAGGTCAGATAGGCAGTCGCTCCATGTAGAATACTGGTATTTAGCTGCACCCGGTTAGACTGGAAGCAAAGATAAAGATGACGGGAACTGGATCTGCCCTGGAGAGCTTTGTTCCTGGGTACACCCAGGTTGACCATTCGGACCTACTTCAGAATTATGGATAATGGAAAACTATTGAGATGTAAAGCATAAAGATAAAGGAAATTGACGTGAACATGCAAATTACGTCGTCATGAAGTGTACCTACCTAAGATTATGAGAATTCTAATCACGTAGAATAAACGACAGGAACGTGTTGTGTTCGGTTAGCTATATGAAACAATGCGAACATCGAAGTAGATGTATCCTAGTAATATTATAAATGTGAAAGTTTGTGTGTTTGGATGTTTGTTACTCAATCACGAAAAAACGGCTGAATGGATTTGGATGAAATTTGGCAAACAGATAGTTTATAACCTGGATAACACATAGGATACTTTTTGACCCGATATTCCCACGGGATCGAGACTTAGGCGGGTGAAACCGCGGGGCACAGCTAGTAATTATATAAGTATCGTTCCCTAAATCCTAGCCAAACATAAACATCGAAAAATTTAGACGAAACATCGAAAAATTTTAAAGGTTCCTACAATAATTCTAGGAAGGTAATAATAAAACAAATTTAAATCTTTAATCTATACTTATTATAAAGCTGAAGAGTTTGTTTGTTTGTTTGAACGCGCTAATCTCAGGAACTTCTGGTTGGAATTGAAAAATTATTTTGGTGTTGGATAGTCCATTTATCTAAGGGAAGGCTATAGGCTATATAACATCACGCTACGACTAATAGGAGTGGAGCGTAAATGAAAATTGTTGCAAAAACGGGAAAAGTTAATCCTTTTTGAGAGCTTCTGTTGCGTGCGCTGCGTAACCTGTTTTAGTTACGCAAATATCATGTATGATGGAATTGTTCCTCTTTAATAGTTCTAAAAAAAAGTCCGCGACAGCATATGTCTATCTTTTAAGATTGACTCACTATAACCATTTTTATGGTAATCAAATTTGTTCGAAACTAATGCATTATTTGCGAAGGAGTTTTATCAACATAATATTAATTCTTATTTAAATAAATAGTTTTAACATCAAGGGTATTTATGTAGCAGCAAAATACGTTTTAATTCATTCGAATCGGAGTAATCTTGATCTTTCGAAGTAATCTTGAATATAAAAATGCAATCCGCGAACCGTTCGACGCCGGCGCGACGTTCCCTACTCTAGAGAGGGGAAGAGGGCACACGGGTAGACCATGAACTGGAATAGGATACGTTTTATCCCCATATTCCCACGGGATCGAGACCTACGCGGGTGAAACCGCGGGGCACAGCTAGTTCATAATAATATTACAACTGTACGTAGGTAATTATGCAAGCTTAGGTAAGTATTGCAATTACTTATGTTATGTTTTATTGTCTACAAGTTGTAAAAACATTGAGATTTCTTAGTCTAAATAATAACGTATTAAACACATACCTTTCGGAATAAATTCTCTAAGCGATGGAGCAACCTCATCAAAATCTGTTGCGTAGTTTAGAAGAACAACGCGGACATACAGACAAATACGACAAGTGCCTTTAATTTATAATATGTATAGATATTGTAGCTTACCTATGGTAACTGTGACTATCTATATATACCTACAGTCCTACACTTGTAAATAACGCTAAGTTATGACGTTACTTGGGTGAATACACAACACATTTATTTGTCCAATCAATTATTTAGTTGGTTAAGTAGGTATATACTTAAACACTCCCACCATACACATGTATTACTTTAACAGCAGACAACACTACATAAGTTTTACTTTAACATAACTTAGTAAATTAAATTATTTTAATTTAAAAACAAAACAGATCGCTGTACCGTACGGCTAACGCGCTACTAGATATGTAATGTTTTGAACGCTGCGCGTACGCATTTACATATTAACGGTGAAAGATAAAAATACTATATTTAAGGCGAATACGGTGGTATGTTTATTTATCTTATCGTAAATTGCGTAATACTGGATACATTCATGGTAGTACTTATTTAGTAAATATTTGGGAATAGTTTATGTTTTACGATTAGTTATCGAAAATTATCGACATTTTTGTCTGTGAGACTGTGAATATAAATTAGAGAATGAGAAGCTTTGTCAAAACCGGTACTTATGTACGTTTGTTCTCTATTAAATACTGTTAATTCATTAACTTGTTGATTATGAAATACCTGATTTTATAATCAACATTAAATGCAGCAATTAATTGAAATTATTTCCTTATTTATGTTGTAAGTGCGCTTATCACAAGCAGCGATATGAACAATCAATAGACGATTCTCGTTGTATATGAACGTGCTTAGTGTCAGCGCACACCAAGAGCAGAGCAGAGCATTTTCTGAGACTACTGAAAAATTAATCATATTTTGTCAATTCCATACATTCCAAAATTAAATACACGTTAAGAGTGTTTACGCTGTAAGTTGGCAGTTGGCAAAAAATTGATTATGAATAAATTGCAATTATAACACTGAATTTAAGTTGTAACCGGTTTTAGGTGTAAAAAGGCATTTGCAAAGTTTCCAAATCCGTTTTTTACAACTAAAACTAAATATTCGGTGTTACGATATTATTTATTGCATTTCATAATCAATATTTTAAACAGTTGTCTAGCCATATTTCATATTTCCATACAGTAATATTGCCAAATTAATCAAAACAGCGAAATATTTAACATATATTTGCGACGTTGCCCACTTTCAGCGTAAAACGCTCTTAAGCGTCTAACTTGATTTTCGACCATGCTCGAGCTTGCGTGTTCATGTATTTAATTTTGGAATGTATGGAATTGTCATAAGATTCATTTTTCAGTAGACTCATAAAATGCTCTGCTCTGCTCTTCTCTTGGTGTGCGCTGACCCTAGTTCAGTTCTTTCAAATAGGTTACTTACCGATATCAATAGTAATCTATGTGTTGTGGTGGCCAGTGCACCTTGATAAACAAGATACCTAATCTGGAAAAATATTGTATTTTCGAGCGAAAAAATGTGGATAAGAAGTTATGAACTCCTAAAGTTCCTACCTACACCATTTCGATTTTTTTCATGACCTACCTAATTAGCTTGATGCTACGTAAGTTATTATGATCGCTGCATAAAAGCGTTAAAAGAAAATTGCATTTATGATTTGTGTAATTAATGTGATTAATATTATTTAAAATCCAAGCTGCACGTGGCCTTTTGATTGGCTACATACGTAGCAAGTGCTACAACATAACATCAATTGTGTCTACATTTACCAAACTTTCTGAATAGCTTAGATTTCAACGTCACGAGGGAAGAATTAAAATCAACAAAATCGTAATTTGTCTTACTTATTGCGTACCTAACCTACTAGGAATTGTTATCACCATCTTTGTCTGCATAAGTCTCCTTAATGTTGTCATTATCATATCTTTCCTCTATGTCCTCTATATCCTCTATATATACGCTTTGCTCAACACTGAAATTTTATTTCATTAAAATGGATTCCAAAAATATCCGAATTATAATAATGTATCTAATATGATAGTAGTATTTTTCCACTGCAGGCCTCCTTACTCTCCACCTCTCTATCTAGAGCTATTATTGTATGGATCAGTCGTTATAAGGAGATCCCCTTTCCACCCGGGTCTATCGAGAAGATATTTTTCTTCATCATTCACTGTTACGACATTCGGCGGATTCCCGCGACTGTCATTGGTCCATCTTGCGGAGAACCTACACACGTAGGTACGCAGTAGAAACTGCCAAATATCAAAATTAACTTATAGACAAGTTGCAAGTGTAGGAGCCTTAAGTTCCACGGAGGAGTAGGGATCGCTTGCGATGACCGGAGGTGGCATTCGGCGCCGGTATATTTACCTACTAATAATCCACCTGTGCTCAGCGAGATTTGACCACATTGTGACCGCTACTACTTCGACTCAGACGAACGAGGCCGGTATGTCAATGACATTAAGAACGGTTGTGAAGAGTTTGACAAACAAGTTTCCTTGTCTGATGTCTGTCTAGTGTATTAGATTTAAGTTGTGGATACAGTACAACTTAGATGTAGCATCGGCAAAATTCGTAAATCCGTTCACAATCTGAACTGAATGCGCTTTCAAAATCTCAAATCTTTATTACTGCTTTAGATGAAAATGATCTTTACGCAAACGCAATAACTTGTAAAGTTATATAACCAAATACATTCGTAAAATTGAAATGAATGGATGCAAATTTATGCTACATCTAAGTTGTGTCGTACTGTGCCTACCTATTGGCGCCATGAAGTCTTGTAGTCCTTTCAGATCCTCATGAAGTCATTTGCAGTTCATACTGGGCATCGACCTCTTCCAAAATTCTAGTAAGTACCTTGCTAAATTCCTCCTACTAATCCTTTTCTCATCAACATAGTGTTGTAGTTCACTGCTGGACATCGGCCTCTTCCAAAACTCAAGTATCTATGCATTGCCATCTTTGCTGGATTGGTAGAGCCCATTTATTGGCAAGGACACTACCAGCCGCTCTACCAGTAGTGTCGTTTACAATTAACGACACTACTAAGAGCTAGTTCTAGAAGACCATAGCTTAAAAGAAAAAACTTCCAACATGAAACCTGTAAATTTCTGCGCCTGAGTCTAAACATGGACCTCCAGTCTTTGTTGCATTGAAAAATCTTATGGTGTGTTTACATTTGCAGTTGTGTCACCCACATAAGAAGTGAAGTGATCTATATTTTTTTGGCACAACACGGTACCTAATTTTTAGATTGTAATTAAAAACTCATTTTCGCATTTATAATATTATTATTACTAGCTTCCACGCGGCTTCGCCCGCGCGGTATGTCGATAAAAAGCAGGGTGCCATCTATCTCCTTGCCAAATTTTGTCGAAATCCGTTCTGTAGTTTAGGCGTGAAAAGATACATATCAGACAGACAGAGTTACTTCCGAATTTATAATATTTTTATGGATAAGTAAGGATTTGGTCAAGTCTTTGCTAATACTGCAGTGTTAAGGGGCTGTTCCCATAGACTGTGGCGGTGTGGCCATATGCTGTTAAGTAGGTAGATACTCAATTTTTTTATGCGACATCTGGTCGCCATTCCGCTGGAAGAATCCATCTTGACAATAATGTAGGCACTTAGAACCAACTCAGATCCATAAGCAGTATGTAAGTACTGCTTATGGATCTGAGTTGCACGTGTTACTCCTCATGAAATTGGCGTTCATACCTACTTACATTATGCTTATCATGTATGTAAGTAAAGATGAGAAGACATAGGTAGATAGGTACGAGACGGTAGACGTACGAAACACTCACATCATGATTACAATGCGATTAACCTAGGCTATTGCGCAGTGTTTGAGATACCTAGGTAAGTCAAGTCCTACTGATTTAGGTATATGTAGGTATCCATTTCGTGAACGCATTTACCAATCATATGGATATATGGAGACAGGTACGAAATTTGAAGTATGAAGTCAACAAATATAAAAAAATAATTTACCTAATTATTATGTAATAACCCCATTTACCCTTGGCACCTATTGTGTCGGTACCATTTTAATTGACTGTACCGTTAATTAACCGTAATAAAGTGTTGTCGAAATACTGTCTAGTACCTAGTGACACAGTGTAGTTGAATGGTGAAGTAAAACTAAAAAACCCGCTGTAAAAGCGAAGTGAACACACTGAACGCCAAAACATTGATGAAAAAAAAGACGATGTCAATAAAGTGCCATTGACTACAAAAACGATCTGCCTGGTATTAAAAACTTACTGTGGTCAAGCTACTTCCTTTGAAAAATTAAAAAAGTGAAAATAAGCCTATCTAACGAAAATACAGTATTATAACAACAAGTGCTACGAACAATAGAAACTTTATAACCTTGAAAACTTAAACAAAGTCTGAAAACTTAAGAGCAGTTAGAACAAAGTGCGATCACTTTGTTCTAACTGCTCTCAACGCCACCTAGCAAAAACTGCCAACAGTGCCAACAACTTAATCAACATCGATCAATGCAACGCCATCTAGCTTTAGGGCGGATTCCACCAATGAAACTGAACGCGATCAGCACATGTAAAACGCGTTCAAGAGCTGTCAGTGTCGATAAATGCACAGAAAATAATGACACTGACAGTCCATAAACGTAGTTTAAGTGCTGATCGCGTTCCGTTTCATTGGTGAAATCCACCCTAAATCGGGAAAATTAACAACACTTCCTGAGGTGCTTGAGGAGTGGAGAGATATTCCACGGCTTTTAGAACAATCCCAGAGCCCGGAAGATGGTCAAGATCCCTAACGAGTCCTAACTGGAATAGTTCTTTCCTCGGAGCAGGTTTGCTCTTGCGAATCTACACTCAAGCCAGTCAATAAAAGCTAGAATGAGGTGGGAGCTCTGGGACCCTACCACCACCGCCTACAGCAGTATTATTTTAATCTTACTTCGTTGGGGAAAGAGATGGAGCTATACGTCCTGTAGAGCTTCATCTCTTTCCTATACTGAAGTAATATTAAAATAATACTACTGTAAGCGGTGGTGGTAAGCCCCCTGTTCCTCGTCAGTGTTCACTCCAGTCGGTCAGTAAAGGCAAGCCAGAGATGAGGAACAAGATTTCTTCCGGGAGATAGGGTCCGTGGGGTCGCTACTGCCCAATAGTTCGCCAAAAGCTGCCCTGCTATAAGTTAAGCACTTTCGTCAGGGGTACCTACAGCTACCTATTCAAATGCAACTATGAGATGACAAAAACAAAACCAAGTTTAATTGCTGTAAAATTATAATAATCAGATTTGAGATTATGTCTATCACAGTGGGCATTGTTCCTTTTTAACTCCGTTGTTTAAAAAAAACTAACTCACAAAATAATTTAATACACTTAATTTGCATTCATCCAGACGAAATTACAATTTCATAATGAGTTTTACGATACCAAACAACCTACTTCGGTACTTTTCTTGCTATAGGTTTCTACAGGAATTTTCTACCTAGTAGGATGGATACGATCTCATATTCTTTATATTATAGGTGTGAGAATGAGATGTTAAGAAGAAGACATGCCGCGGTAGTAGAAACATGATGATATAATATCTGTATGATTGTTTATGAACGTCGTTAGTTTATAATCTATCTATTGAGATTATAAACTAACGAAAAATTGTACCTAACAACAACAAAGGTTTGTCCGCCAAGTTATACGTCAAAGCACTTTTAAGAAGACGCAAGCACAGATATGAGGTGGCTCCGGCTGTGGTGCTTCCGGTATTTCGCAGTAGTTAACGCAGTAGATCATTTCGTAACCGAGTCGTTCGGCCGCGCGTTTGGAGAAGATGGAGGACGCGACCAAATGTACACCACAGGCTCCATTTACTTTCGCAGCACACCTAAAACATTTTCCCCTATCAACGTCAGGTTATGTTCTCGAATACGGTTAGTCCATGCAACTAGAAGTAATTGAGGATTCGAATATTTGAGTCAAAATATCAATAAACACAGCTTGACTAGGGCACTAACAAGGCAAAATGATGTTACTCGAGGACTCAATCAACTCATCCTATCGCAACTCGCTGCTGGAAATATACTTGCCAGCGCATAACCAGTAGGGGCAGGACTTCGAAATGAAGTGACGTGGTTTGCAAAAAGTTTCCCTTTAATTAAACTGTATCTTGTTTTCCGATTCCTTCTCGAGGTCGTGGCTTCCAGGGCTTCGTTACTTCGAGTAAGTATGAAGTAATCGACCCCGATCTGGATTGGCCTCGGCAAGGCATGTGAAATATCACCTGTCCAAGACTAATTCCATTGGAAGATCTAAGCCAAGATAATGAATACAATTTGCGTACTCTGTTTCTTCGATCAGCATCTTCATTATGCGTCGTCCTCTCCACTCGGGGTCTGTGGATGCAAACTTGAGATCCACCAGAAGATTGCAATTGCTTGGTACCTTGTCCCAGAGCTTACTCTCGGTCTCTAAATACGCCATAAACCGAATTATGCGTAAGAACTTAGGATTTTTGCACTTTTCTATTACTTTTTTTTCTAAAGAATCCTGCGGAGAAAGAAAAGATCATAAGTTTATTTTTAGGACAAGCCCTCGGTTCCATTTCCAACCAGATCGTCTAGCTAGAATCGATAGACCAACCGGAAAAGGGTCGAGTCAATGAGAGCCCCAGAGAAATGATTCAACTTTGGTATTAGAAAATTGTTAAAGCGCTGTCACTAGGCTGTATCTCATGAACCGTGATAGTTAGACGGTTGAAATTTTCACAAATGATGTATTTCTGTTGCCGCTATATAAAAAAATACCTACTAAAAACAGAATAAAATAAATATTTAAGGGACTCCCAAACAACGAACGTGATTTTTTTGCCGTTCTTATAGATAATGGTACGGAACCCTTCGTACGCGAGTCCAACTCGCACTTGACCCGTTTTTTATATTTCGGCACGTCGCCTGTGCTTTCGTTGCTCACATTTCTGCGTAGAAGGCCATTGATGACAACTCCCACCAGATCTTCATTATCATTAACAGCTACCACTGATATTCCATCGTCTATGGCGCTGCCTATGTACGCTTCTAGCTCAGGACACCGATCATTTGGACCATCCACCAATTCTACCGCCTTGGCCATCGGTTCGTCATGAAAGAATAACCTGGTATAAAGATCAAAGATATAGGTATAGGTAGATAGATAGAATACTCTTTATTATGTACACCATAAAAATTATAGACATAAATTAGAAATTTTACATAATGTGACACAATGGGCGGTCTTATCTACTACTTACTTATCTACTTTTATGATATACCTACATTCAAATCATGCAGCATGCATAATAAGCCTATAATGCTCCCACTGCAGGGACTCAAACCTCCTCTGAAGCTTGGCGGATGTCACAATTCTTCGAATTTTTTGGTTCTAGGACATGCCTGTTTCCTCACGATGTTTTTCTTCACCGTTTTGAGATCAGTCGTGGTGTAATAATTTACACAAAGTAAAGTGCCTGATTGCTGGGTTCAAACCCACGACCTAACTTGTAAGTCACAGGCTTTACCACTGAGAGTACCAGCTATTATTGATCAAGATC
Source organism: Lithophane semibrunnea (assembly GCA_947363905.1). Taxonomy (NCBI): domain Eukaryota; kingdom Metazoa; phylum Arthropoda; class Insecta; order Lepidoptera; family Noctuidae; genus Lithophane; species Lithophane semibrunnea. The sequence goes on from OX376198.1 coordinate 6,249,221, forward strand.
ATACAAATCCGCGACCGTAAAGATTGTGAGGCTTTGCTAAATAGATAGGGTAGGATGATAGATAAGGTAGGTTAATAAGACTGGTTGTAATTTTTACCTTCTGAGAAAAGCGATAGCGCAATCTTTGTCGTTAGGTTCAAGTTTTTTTATGTGGATCGCGCCTTTTTTCGTGGCGCCTGCTTTCTTCTTGATGCCACGCTTCACGACCTGTTCCGGGAACTTGCCGGCGAGCTAAGAGAAAAATGCTAATGCTAACTTAAAAAAACAGATAAGTTGCAATAATTGGTAGTTTTGCAGTTACTCCCATCAGGAGCAACTTACTCTAAATAGCATAGGGTAGCCATTGAGGTTAAATGTAATAGTAGCTCAGCTCACATCATATATTTTCAATAAGCGATTTTTTCTGAATAGTTCCATATATTTTAGAATTAGCATTGACCCGTACGTAGAAACATATTAGTCATCTAGAAACTGTAAAATCTAAATAAGTAAAAACTACTGGAAAAACATAATTATATGAAAAAATATTCATTAACTTTATCTAAATGCCAATCACAGATGATGTATTACTATACTCTATGCACAGATGCCAATAATTGACCATAGACATAAGTTTGTGCACAGAGTACATTTTGTGTGTGATGAATGATCCGAGCTTGATCCGAGTGAATTATGAATGGACATGGAATTAATATGTACTATTGAATGGAATAGGTAATGTAGCGGATTTTAATTGTCGAGTACCCAAAATATATCCTTCCGACTGTCGAAAAGTCTTCTAAGATATGTAACAATTAAAATTCTATTGTGTGACAGTTGAACTATTATGGGTATTTTGTCGCGTAGCCAAAATCGGAATCAACGCTTTGTGCGTATAATACATTAATATTAAACTTACACTCACTCACTCTTTGTCCAGTCTATTATGACTGTGGCGGGTCGCTATAAAATAATCTTTTTTGTTGTTGTTATTAGTTAATAATAATCTGGAGACGAAAAACAATTGGTAGCGGACAAATTACCGTGGGTAGGAGCTGAGGGAAGCATGGCACTACAGTAAGTACCTACACAGTGGGGGACCAGTCACCCAATTACATTATGATTCCTAATAGCTGTAATTAGGAAATTAGGTAAGCGGTGTAAAAATAAAAATAAAGTGGATTTTTTTAACTATAGGTACATTTATTGAGATAAAATTACAATATTTATAGACTAAATCACAATTTTGTATTGACTGGCTTAAGCAGATCTGTGGTAGGAGAGATTCTATATTTTCTGTGAAACCGCGTGCGCTGTAAAATTGAAACTTTGCTTCAAAGTTTAAAACTTAACAGAAGGGACATTTTCTGGTCTGGGTCTGGTTGACATTTGATTTGTTTATGAAACGTATTACCTATTTATTTATTTAAGTAAAATACATGGTTATAATAATTACGTAAATTGTATTACTTACAGCGCTAGAAATTTACATGATTACGTGCCCTACTCTCTGAAGTGCGCTATATTTGCGCTGGTAAAAAGTCCTGTTGTGTTACCAAGTATTACTTTATGGGCGGCCACCCGGGCCACCAAGACTTGATCTGCTATCTGATTGCGTAACACATTTTCGTACACGATTACCTATGACTCTGAATCTGTTTCATATTGAAAGTTCAACAACATTCTATGTGTTATTTACGTTGTTGAGCCGATTTTTTTTTCGAACATGAAGCTTTTTATAGCAATAGCAATCTGTTTCAAAACGATTCAGATTGTGATGCAGGTCTCACAATTTACAATTAATTGTCAGTGTGTTTGATTAATAAGATAGAGTATATTAAATAATACTAATTTTTTAAGGAACTACAAACAGCTATGCTAATTGATACACGATAGGAAGAAAAGCCTGAACATTTTGTTATAACAATGTTCTGATAAAGTTTGTTGCTATTATATTTTACTAGGCACCGCTAAATTAAATCTATTTTTAAGCTATGGAATGAAGAGTACTGCGATGCCTATATAAATATGTTATAAGCACAAATAATATAATTGAAGACAAAAATCATGGTGAACATTTTTATTTCGTTTTTTTTAGAGATAACTTATCTGCTTTTTCGGTTTTTCATTTGTGACTGAATATCCTTAAAATAAATTCGCAAGTCAAAAAATCAGGGAACAAAAATTCGTCGGTTACCCATAAAGCTTCAAACACATTCAGGCAAATCCCGCGCAGGACATGGGACGCATCATTCAACCTCACCGTATCACGCACACGCATCGTAAATGTCCCAGCGTGGGATTTGCCTCATGGTGATTCCAGCATTTCCAGCTTGATAGCATTTTCATTATAGCCTAAAATTTGCCAGGTACAATTACTTAATATACATAATAATATCATAATACAGTTTTATAACTTCTTAATCATATGTGTTTCACTAGAGATACTACTACAGCATTTAAATTGCTGCGATCCTAGGTTTGAGTAAAATGTAGGTGTAATGTGTCTACACAGCTAGTAGATAACTAATGTGGATGAATTTGTGATCATCAAACCTCGGAGAAATTAATTTTATTTGTGCGTGTTGTGGAGATTCTGAAAAAGACAAAAAATTACGTTATTTTGATTCTGAAACATTTCTCCGAAATTTGTTTCGCCGTTGAACGAATCACCGACAGAACGATTCACTTTTCATTTTTTCACCGATGGAACGTTTCAATGACGAACGATTCGCCGACAGAACGATTCGCTTTTCACTATATCACCGAAAGAACGTTTCAACGGCGAACGATTCGCCGACAGAACGATTCACTTTTGAAAATTTCATCGATATAACCTTTCATCGGCGAACGATTCGCACATAAATGTTCGTCTGCCTCTGGGGTATAAAACATAGGTATTCAACGCATAAGAGGCCATATACCAATTTTTGGCGATTTTGCCAATTTACGTGATTTTACAGTTGAAATACTGTGTTCCTATAAGTTTTAACCGCCCAAGTCTTGGGCCGCTATTACGTAACTATCATTTAAGCACCGTTTTTATTACGTATGCTGCGCGCGGTTTGCGTCCGCACGAAAAAAAAATACAACCACTTGATATACAGTACTTTGTACAGTAGTTTTTTACTTGTGCATAAAGTTTAATAAATAAATAAATATACTGAACGGATGGATTTAGTTTAGTGAAACGACATATTATCACTAAACATTTTTAGTGAGAAGACGTAATAAACAAGAATATTCGACATCTACCGTGATGTCGTGGTATCCCTAGGGATTTTGTAAAATCCCTGGTTTCCTCATTTCCCTGCCTTATAATTAAATAACTTTAAGTTTAGTCTATGTTTTACACCCCAGGGGCATACGAAAATTTGTGTGCGAATCGTTCGCTGATGAAAGGTTATATCGATGAAATTTTCAAAAGTGAATTGTTCTGTCGGCGAATCGTTCGCCGTTGAAACGTTCTTTCGGTGATATAATGAAAAGTGAATCGTTCTGTCGGCGAATCGTTCGTCATTGAAACGTTCCATCGGTGAAAAAATGAAAAGTGAATCGTTCTGTCGGTGATCCGTTCAACGGCGAAACAAATGTCGGAGAAATGTTTCAGAATCGTTATTTTACATCGTTTGCGAATAAAACACATTACCTACGTGGAATTATATAATTATGGACCTGATTCATATTGTCGTCGACTAACAACAAAATTCAATACGAGATACGAAACATTTGTTAATGACGCGATCGAAATTGGGGCGACAAATTCATTCCACGGTAGGCTTGCAGAAAAAATATCGATATATAAAAATATCGATATTTTTTGTTCGATATATCGATATTTTCAGGCGATATTTATTATTTCGATATATCGATGTATCGATATAAAATATCAAGTATCGAAAATGTATCAAAAACGATATATTTTTAATAGCAACACCGTTGTCGCCGCTGACTAAATCCGCTGGAATTCAGAGCCGTAAAAAATATTAGTACTTTTTTTCCTAGTTTGGTATTTAAATTATTATAAAACTTGAACTACAAAAGAATTTTTTTTTTGTTGAAAATTTCGCCAATATATCGATATTTTTTTTTCGATATATCGATATATTTTTTAAATATCGATACGATATATATCGATACTTTTTACACTTCTTGCATCCCTATTCCACGGTTACATATAGACTACATATAAAAAAAAAAACTTGTCAGGATCATCCGAATTCCCTTATTATAGATAGGCCGGAAACTTTACCTTAAAACTTCTTGAGATAAACGGAAGCCTCTAAGTGCGGTGGCTTCGGCTGTGGACCGTCCAGGATGTCAGCGTACTTAATGGAGTAGATGTTGCTGTAACCGAGTCGCTCGGCTGCGCGAGCGGAGAAAGCTGAAGTCGCATCCATACGAATAGCGCACGCGCCGTGTGATTTCGCAATGCGTCTGAAAGATTAAAAACTATAAGATCATACAGTCCTCGTAATAACGCTAGGTTTTCGAGTGTGAGTTTCATAGTAGCTCATGTTGAAACTGAAATAAGTTCAAGTAATTTGTTTGTGGAACTATGTCAAAATATTGATAGGTTACTTGTTCAGTTCAGCATCAGAATCGGTGGAGTCATGATTCATTCATTTAAATTAGGTATGTAATCCGGGCCATAGACTTTCAAGTAATTTGATCAGTTTTATCAAATTGCCATGACTGTGTGTGATCAAAATGAGTTGTCAAATGGTATGAAAAAATATGAATTTCGTATTTCTATTTGATCAAACTGTTGTTTGATCAAATTACTTGAACGTTAGGTACGGCCCGCATAAGTAACCAAGTTTACACAATAGTTGACACAAGAGGACATCATGCTGTATAATTTACTTAAATACGTGACATATTTAATGGCCGTGTGTCTTCCTGTTAGAAGCGAGTACGACAAAATATTTTTTAATCACTGAATACTTGAATAGTCAAGGAAGCAATCTTACATGTAATCATACCTAAGTAGGCATGGACTAGCGATAACCTTTACAACAAACATCCCTTTGTTTACATTTACCTTCAGAATGGTAAGTAGGTACTGCTTTAATTTTTATTATTCGGCTTTATACCAGAAAATATAAATCTTAACCGCCAATCTTGGCTATACCAATAGTGTCATTTCAATATATCTTTTCTACTTATTTTTTTTTTTGTATATTGGCATTTCCTAATACTCATGTATCGTGCTTTTATATGTTATGCTGTCTCTTGTGTGCATGAAATAAACTATCTATACATATACCTTTGTGATTACTAATCTAAGTTCTTATATAAACTGCTATGTTTATAAACATTGAGTAAGACTAATAACATCGCCATAATGTCCTATTTATTTCAATTGGTTCGTCAACTAACACGCATGGCTGCATTTATAATTAATTCTTGTCATGACGTGGTCAATTTTTTTGTATTTAAAGCTATTTTTGTAAAGTCTATTTTTAGTTATTAAGCCTATGGGCTGTCTTACAGTTTTCGGACAGGCAATAAATACTGTTAGATTACTATTTTTCACTAATCAGAAAATGGAAATGAATTTTATAGGTGCTCCCCTCTCACCGGGAGCTTTCGCCTGTAATATAAAATTTCAGATTCGATTTTGAGCATTACGTTACAATACTGCCTCCCTGACTGACGAGCATTAGCTTGTGATGTAACATTTCAGATTCGATCTGGAGCAAGAAATTGTACACTGTAGGTAATGCTTGGTTCGCGTCCCTCACTGATGATGTAATGCTCGACTTTTATCAACAGGTTGCGAACTGTAATGCTCGGTTTTCCTCACTCACTCATGCTATTGCTCGAATCTGAACTGTTCCAGGTGATGGTACTCCTTTATGATATTTTCTGCGACCAACGTTGAATGTATCGATCGTAGTTTCTCTTCAACGTATATAAATAATAGTGCATCAGAACAATGCATTAGTAGCTCATTAGATAGTCTCGTGACTAGTGCGTCCTTGCGATGCTGTAACAATTGCATTATAAACGCGTTGATACTACACAATGTTACTGTTTACTTACGCATGGACACACCTCTGTAGATCACAACACGAACGATCCTGAATCTATGATAATTTTTATTTTTTGATTTTCGTCTCGGCACGAACAAGTGTCATGTATAAATTATAGTTGTGTATGACGCGTCCCAACGTCACGCAGTGTGAGCTCAGCTTAAAGTGGTATTGGATTTCTACAGTTTGTTTTTACACGTGTCACATTTTCTTTTATATTACGAGTTATTTGATTTTTTTACAGATAGTCTATTTTTGTTTGGACAGGATAACGTCTGTCGGGTCAGCTAGTTAAATAAACATCACGCCTTGTTTCCCCGAAGGGTTGTGCAGAGTACCTATAGTACACCTACATTTCGCTAGATAAGTTTAAGTCCCATGTAATAGGGGGCGAGCTTATTACCATCAACCGGGCACATATCCAGACTAAAAAATAAACTCAAAACTCAAACTCAAACTCAAAGCATTTATTTCAATTAAACTATTTACAGGCACTTTTGAATTGTCAAGGAGTCGGTCAGTCAGAAATATGAAGCTAGTTGCCCATTCCAAAGCGTAGTAGGCTCAGATTAAATAATAGGGTAGTAGGTAGGTACCTATGAAGAAGAACGGGCAAGAAACTCCACGGACACTCTTTTAAATCAAAATATTGTTACAATATATGGGTTACATCATTCATGTTGAAATTATACATGTGAGAACAATGTAAAAAGCACGTTAAAAGCGTCCGCAATTATAACATACAAACTATTCAAAAATTAAAATAAGCCATGGCAGCTAAGAGATGACCAGTCACAACTGACGGCGCCCGTTCACGAATATGACGCATGGAAAAAAAAAAAAAACCACTTCAAAAAACAAACAAAAAATGTTAGGTAGGTACCGCCTGCAGTTCCTAGTCCTTGACCACAAGTTAAATGATAATTGTGTCAGTATGTGAATTTGAATTGACCAGCCATTATGTAGGTATGGTAAAATTTAAATGTGCAAATGCAAGTAATGTAAAACGAACACAAATACGTCTTAATCACACTGTTATTAATTTAGTGCCTCGGGGTCCAAACTAGGTGATTTGTATTTGTCTAGTACCTACTTATTAGGTCTGAGGGGAAGTTCTCAACAAGCATAGCTACGATCATCGGTCCTGCGTTCCTCGCATCTAGTGAATTCTAGCGACCTCCACCAGGTCATCGGTCCACCTCGTGTCGGGCAAATTAATTTATTACGATTGAATTACTTACATTAATGTGCATGTAAATCATGTTATAATAGGCTAATATTTCGATATTGATAAATCATTTTTGAACGTTGAGTCAACTGCAAATTCATTAGATAAATTATGAGCTCAATATGGAATACGCTTACTTATCGCACATAACCTTCAAATTAGTTAGTAGGTGCTAAAGTACTTCCTATACTCATAAACATTTCTCGCAGAATAGATGGTGGATGGGGCCGAAAGGTTCTGGAATGGCGACCGCGTGCCGGAAGACATAGCGTTGGAAAGCCTCAAGGTGGACCGATGACGTGAAGGCCGCAGGAATCCGCCGGATGCGGGAAGCACAGAACCGGTCGAAGTGGCGGTGCTTGGGGGAGGCCTATGTCCAGCAGTGGACGTGTTACGGCTGAAATGATGATGAATTTAAAACATTCTAGCTGTAAACTACACATAGAATCGTATCTATGAACAAGCCGAACGCCCGATGGTATTTCTCATCGGCGAACGTCATTTCCATACAAAATTTTAACCGCCTCTCTGGTCTAGTGGTAGACCACCTGTTTCAGACCTAGAGGTCCCGGGTTCATTTCCCAATGGGGGCAAAATTTTCTGCTCGATTTGGTTGGTTGTAGGGCTTGTTCTAAGTCCGTCTGGCTAGCTAACACCATATCTAGGTCTGTCGGCATAACAACAATGTTAACAGTACTGTGAATGCAACAAACAAATGCAAATGTGTATTGATACATCTAGTGAACCACACGTACATAATGAAGATTTGCGTTGATAAAATAAAGTGTATTAAATAATGGGCACGCGCTTGGCGAGTATACCATGATTACCTTTTGGAATTACTTTTTAAATGCATTTCTATAACGATGTACGATAACCCAAATACTTAGTAGGTAATCTATTTTTTTACCCGACTACGGCGAAGAAAAAAGGAGGGTTATGATTTTGACCAGTATGTATGTATTTATGTATGTTCATCTATCCCTCCTATCTTCTAAACCACTCATCACAATTTGACAATGAGGTATCGTTGGAAGCGTCTTGATCGTCCACTGGTGTGATGTCACATTAAATTAGAAATAGCTCCCTCTAGAGGACAAAAAGTCAGGAAAAAAAAAATGTTTAATCGTACCATGTTGGGTATCAAATGAAAGGGCTTAATGAGCACATTTCAAAAAGGTATATATTATAACCCCGGATGCATAAAAATCCGGAGTCACACTTAATCTGTTCGATTTATGCTTACACGTGTGACTTCGGATTTTTAATTCGTCTGTCTGTGGTGTCTTGTTTATACCTTTTTAGTCGTAGTTGGGTTTTAGTTTTTATTACTTTAATTTTTATCACCTTTTAGAGTTACTCTACGGGGCAGTTGCCCGCCAGACATAACACCCGTCTGGAACGTGAACTTTACACACTGTTCCTCATACTTCTAATTTACCATCTTCACATATCGAGACTCCTCCGTGACTTGGACAGCACGTTAAGCCGTCGGTCCCGGCTGTCATTTGTGGATCTTTGACAGTAGTTACGGGTCGTCAGAAGCCCGAAAGTCTGACAAACAGTCTTACCAAGGGGTATCGTATTACCCAGTTACTGGGTTGTGGAGGTCCGATAGGCAGTCGCTCCATGTAAAATACTAGTATTCAGCTACAACCGGTTAGACTGGCAGCCGACCCCAACATAGTTGGGAAAAAGGCTAGGCAGATGATGATATAAAAATGCGAGAAAACTCTACTCATGCGCAAGCTGTTCTATTTAAAAAATCGGGATCAACCAGAGGTTTAGTTGGGTGCATTAGCATAGTTCTACAAATGAAATGAAATGAAATGAAATGAAATTGTTTATTCTGTAAATAGGATATTGGAATCACTTTTACACGTCATATTAAAAAGTTGTAAAAATAAGCTAGATGAGGTCGGTGTTTCCTATCTGACTACTCTGAGAAGAAAGGCCGAAACAAACTCAGAGGTCACCGTCTCCTTTAAAGTCCAGACATAATCTTGGTCAGGCCATATGAGGACCATGTAGATAAGAGTCTGAAATGGCCTTTTGAGGAAAGAACCACACAGATTTGAGTGGACCTGTCCAGTCAGTGCAAGCATTTGTCAGTAATAGTGGAGCTCAACTCAGAACTAAAGGAGCTCAACGACTCGACGAACAATACCAAAGAAAGGACGTTTGGGTAGGTCGCATAAAGTTCTCAAATTGCCAGACCTTCCCTAAAACTAACAGAACGAAAAATAAATATCCACATAGTCCTCACATTCACAATAAAACAATACTTATAAGTAATCATCATGTCATTTTGTATATAATATTCAATAATGTCAATTTGTATATAAAACTGGTAGGTATATTTTTATGGCTTTCCATAATATTCAAAATGTCACAATGCTTAGCAGAGCGAGCAGCTCAATCCCATGCATTTTTGTCTTCTAAATAATCTGTGATTTTATAGTACCCTTTTTTACAAAGTTTGGTTTTAATACAGCTTTTAAATCGTTTAATGGGTAAGTTTCGAATGTCAATGGGAAGTTTGTTATAAAAGCGTATACATTGACCCATTAACGAGTTGCCTACTCTGTGGAGACGAGTGCGATGTACAGCAAGATTGTGTTTATTCCTGGTATTTAAACTATGAATATCGGACATTTTCTTAAACTTTGATATGTTTTTGTGTACATACAATAGGTTTTCAAATATATATTGTGAGGCTACAGTCAAAATATCTATTTCTTTGAATTTTTCTCGAAGGGAATCTCTTGGACCTAGGTTGTAAATGGCTCGAACAGCCCTTTTCTGTAAAACAAAGATAGCATTAATGTCCGCACAGGCTCCCCAGAGAAGAATCCCATAAGACAGAAGACTATGAAAATAACTAAAATAAACAATTCTGGCTGTATCTACGTCAGTTATCTGTCTAATTTTTTTAACGGCATAGGCGGCCGAACTAAGCCTACCTGACAATTTTTCTATGTGTGGGCCCCATTGTAATTTACCGTCAATGGTTATTCCAAGAAAAACTGTCGATTCAACGGGGTCCAACTCTATTCCATTAACTTTAACATTGGTAGATAGCTGCCTGACATTTGGCGTTGAAAATTTAATGAGTTTAGTCTTTTTTTCATTCAAGAGGAGATTATTAACATTAAACCAATGCACAACTTTAGAGAGTGCATCGTTAACTTGTTCAAAATTGACTAACTGAACACTCCTTCATATGTAATATTTACTATTATTTCTTAAATGAAGGAGTGTTTGTTACCTTTTACAGGTAAGTCACAATCAATGGATGAGGATGGAAATCCCTGGAAAAATAAAATGATTTTAATTCTGCGGTCATTAACACGTCAGAGATGATTTCAATTATGTAATAGTGTCCAATTATTTACTAAAATTACGCAATTACAGTCATTCCTATTATGTAACGTCTTCATATACGCGTACAATAACAATCCCATTATTACATAGGTGATGTAGCTGTGACAGATAGCTTCTTTGTATTCGTAATTATTTCGTTATTATCTTAGTCTTTGTAGCGCATTTTTGCTATAACAAGCTGCATTTCGCTTGTGGAATATTTGGTTGTTGTTAGGTACAATACATACCTAATTGATATGTAATCTTGCCGGTAACAGAAAAAGGCTTTTTGTATAGCCAGGACCGAAGCAATTCAAACTGTGTTAGCCCAGGACTTAGTTACAAGATTTGAATTTTAAAATTGAAATTAAGAGTCATTTATTCAAACTAGGCTGAGAATCAGCACTTTTCGAACGTCAAAATTACATTAGACAGTCTCCCGAAACGCCCGCCCTTCACCACTTCATAGTGCTTTAGCTGCGAAGAAGAAGTGACGCAACAAACTCCCCAGCAGAAGAAGAAATTATTTGCCGTTTTACCCTTTGGGTACGGAACCCTAAATCTATACTCAACAGTAGAGCAGTGGGAAGAACAAAGTTAAAGTTCATAGGTAATATAAAAACCTGGCATTTGTTCAATTTCTTGTCTCTATATTACAACTATGATTGCATACTCGTCGATTGTGATTGACCAATTAATCCAATTATAATAATGATTGCATAGCTACAGACGTCCTTGAGGCTTTTTTTTCTGGGATCAAATCGAATGGGTTATTATATCACCGTTTACATAACTAGGTTACATAAAAAGTGAAGTTATAAAACAAAGGTATATATGTTTGGTCTTCGTCTAGAAATAGGTCCGTAGGTAATATTGACACATTTATATCAGCATCATCTTTCTGTACCTACTGTCCCATACTACCTAATGTTAATGTAAGTATTTATTTATTTACTAGCTTCCGCCCGCTGCTTCGCCCGCGTGGTATGTCGATAAAAAGTAGCCTATGTCCTTCCCCGGGATGCCATCTATCCCCGTGCCAAATTTGACCGAATTCCGTTCAGTGGTTTAGGCGTGAAAAGGTAACATACAGACTGACTTTACAGAGTTACTTTCGAATTTATAATATTAGTATGGATTTCCTCTTATCTATATCTATCTTTAAAGCTCTTCGACCTAATTCGATAGAGTGGCTATCAACTATTATTTAAAAATACCTACGTACTACGGTTTTTTCTTCAGTAGCTACAATTTTTGATGTATACATATTCTTAGGGACAAGCCGTGTGCCGTTCCCATTGGCAAAAATGACGAACCTCCACCATCCTTTCATCCCCTATTTACCCCTTTAGGAAGTGAATTTTCAAAAATCCTTCCATTGTGCTCACTTCTCTTATAAAAGAAGTTTCTAGACTCAGCGGTTTTGGTTGTGCGTTGTCTGCCAGTGAATTAATGAATTTAAGATTTTTGTTAAGTAGATCGATCGATCCTTTGTTATTATGTTGTAATTTAATGACACTCACTGTATTGGACTCTTCCAAAAATATTTTGTGTATTTATTTTTTTGGGGTACCTAGGTACAGTCAACTGCAAATTAGTAGTAGGCGACACTTGAACTACGAAAATTGCCTTTATAACTAGGAACGCTACGATCTATGCATATAAAGGGGCTGTCAATGTGGAGTTGTCAACACTGAAGTGCGGCTGACTTAATACATAAAAAATAAAAATAAACTTTATCCAAAAACATACAGAGTTTGAAATACAGTTAAATTACTTATTCAATTGATCTGTAAGTAGCTATTAAATAAATCTAAATTGCGTGTGAGTTCCGGTTCGTAATGAATCAATCAAAGTTTTTTTTCTATTAGAAAAACAGCCAGTTCAATTACTTATAGATATGTAATAAGGAAACCCGTGTATCTGATCAGTTGAACCTGTTTTATTGTGTCAATAGGTTACTAGTTTCTTTTAGGATTATGGATTTTAAGGTGCAGGAAAACCTGAAATTCTCATGCCGATAGATAAGTTGTTTTGGGAGTCACTGTATTTTTTTTCTCTAGTTCCTTTGCTATCAAATCCTACAACACAAGCATTGTGCGTCTGAAGTGCACTATTGGAATACGAGTTGGTGCAATGATCTTTCGTTCATCGGATTGTTCGTTACCGAATGTCCGATAGATATGAGGAACAGGGTGTAAAGTTCTGCATCCTCCTTTGAAAAGGGAAGATCCTCTGTCCTGGTGGGCTACTGCTCGACGGTTGATGTCGCGATGATGTACCTATATATGGCTAACTAGCTTCTGCCCGCGGCTTCGCCCGCGCGGTATGTCGATATAAAGTAGCCTATGTTCTTCCCCAGGGTGCCATCTATCTCCTTGCCAAATTTTATTGAAATCCGTTTAGTGATTTAGGCGTGAAAAGGTAACATACAGACAGACAGACAGACAGACAGACAGTTACTTTCGAATTTATAATATTAGTATGGGTAGTGCGGATAACTTTGCTTGCGCGATGCAGGATTTTGCGTGACGTCAGAATGATGCGTAGTTCGCTTGTGGCGTTTTACATGCCGCCACATCACACCCCTCCGTAGACCGGAAGGGGGTGATGCCGGAATATTTGCCATCCTGTCACACATGATGCCTATGAACCCTCTTAAATCCTTACTATTCAAGTAATGATAGGTATTTAGTTACAGACAATGAAAAATATAGGTAAGTTTTTTGACCGGGAGACCTTGAGTTCAGTCTTGTCTAGAAACTAGTTCTTCTAGATGTTAAAATTAAAATAAACGCAGTTTTTGTTTAGCACGCTCAACTTAACAAGATAGTCTGGACCGGCATTTCTCAAACTATCGGTCGGGACACACGGTGGGTCACGAGCGAGGTAATTGATTTTCAGCTTTTATCATTATTAAAACTAAATACCGAAATAAACTGGACGTATCAAACACGAAAACAATAAAATTAAAGTTGATGCTAATGCTATAATGACAAAAACTTTTTACAAAAAAAAAAAAACAAACGACTTCCAAAAATACACAAATAAAAAGTGAAACGTATCTTTAATTTCGGAATTTTTTCTTTTTTTTTCTTCTTTTTTCAGTTTTAGTTTTTTTTTGTTGTGGTAGGTACCTACCCCACACAAATTCGAAATGTGGGGAAGGGCAAAGGAACTAGTTTACACTACAGAAGTAGAAAGTCGAGAAGATTTGATAAATCGAATTAATTAATGCTGCTGTCGAAGTTATGCGACAGGAGATGCTGCTGCGCGCAACAATTGTAGAAATCAGACGTAGATAGATGCCGCGCCTGTATTGTAAATGAAGGTCGTCAATTCGAACATCTGTAATTTATTAATTAAATAAATTATTTAATTGTTTCATTAACGCACCTAACTGGAACAGCTATTTTCTTTGTACTTAATTCAAGAACTTGCATAATTTCAATCGATCATTGAATTTTTACCAACCTTGCAGTATTAAATTTCGCAAAACATTTCACTTTCCGTAAAGGTAGAGTTTCTTCGAAAATTTCCTACTTGATAAAATTATGAAATAACTCTTAAAGGTTTTTTTTTATAAAAGCAAATTACATACCATTAGAAAGGTCATTTTTTGTTTTTTTTTTAAATGCAAGTTATAGTTGCAGTATGTTTAAGCATTTTTTACATCTTTCTGTAAGTTTGAGTACTCATAACTTTTTTTCTAGCTAACATTTGAATAAAGCAATAATCTTATAAGAATCTGCCAACATGAAAGATTAAAAAAGAAAACAAAAATATTGCCTGTTTTACCCATTTTTAATAAAAATTACACTTTAAAGTTAAGAAAGTGGTGAAACTAGGAGAAAGCAAAAAAATTGTTTTTAAAAATATCCAGGGGGCCAGGGCCAAATAAATTAGGGCTGAGTAAGTAGCAGATGACCCCACCTATCCACCATTTTCGTATGTTCAACGTTCTGCCAAACACCCTGTATACTTCCCTCTCACTGAAATAGCACTCCTTGTTCATAAATAAGTATTAAAATTTTTGATTGTAACTGAATGTTTTTTTCTTATTTAAACAGTCCTTCATTCATAGGTATAGTTATGCCCCTTTTTTCTCCATGACAGTCAAGAGGTCAGTCCCGAATTTGGAAGATTTTGTTAGGTGCACCTAACAAAAACTTCCAAATTCGAGACTGACTTCGTGATTTGAGACGAAATTCGTGTCGCGGTCCACTCAACTTTGGGAACCACTGATCTACACCAAATTGTGCAGATATTACTATAATAACATTACTCATAATAACAGTCTGGGACTATTTTTGTTCGATATTCAAGTCTAGAATAAATAGTTGATTTAATACATGTCACGATGCGGAAATGTTTGGATGGGTTTATCGTTTTTATTTTATTTCAAAATAAAATAAATATTAAAGACTATTCTAAACTTTATGTATGTTTTTTGCGATTAATAAGTTAGTTTTTTCTCTTCAAAGTTTATTTATTTTTTCAAAACCTTATTATATTAACCATTTTATTTAGATAACCCAACAACCCCGTTTCTGAAAAGCACGGAGACTTCTAAAGTCTCTTGATTTCTTCTTTAATTTGCTTATCTATAGTACTTTTTATTTATGAACGTCCTTCAGTACCAAAACAATGAGTCTCGGTCAAAACAATGTTCCCGCTGCTGGGACTCTCTTCGAGAGGGAGTGGGCTGTATCTACCACGCAGACCCAGTGCGGGTTGGTAGATGTCACATTGTCTTCGAATGTCCTCACGATGTTTTCCTTCCCCGTTTCGATAGCAATGCTGATGAATTTATTTACACAAAGTAAAGCGCCTGTCTGGGTTCAAACATACGGCGTACAATTCGTAAGTCGTCGGGGCCGATTTGTAGGCTAACTTGATGTTTCTATTAAACCAGTAGGGACAAAAATCGAAATCAGATCGCTGAACTACATAATCATGGTAAAAAACCTTTTTATTACAATCGCACTATACAGGGTGTTAGTGTACAGCAGCTGTTTCACAGCTCTCTCGAACGCGTATCCATGAGTATCGGGACAGTGACGGATATTTACTTTTTTAAATCTTTTAATGAAAATAAGGTTTTTTATTTGTCGTTACTGAGTCATTTATTTTTATATTTAAGTCAACTACCCATGGTTTGAGTGACAACGGTGTTTACCCTTGCATACTGTATAACTAGTAGGTAACATTAATCATTGTACTAAATACCTAACAAATCATAATGAATGACACATCATAATAAAAATATACCTACTTTACATGATTTTTTATGTTCTTTTGATTATAGTTTTTTTTTAATCATATGCTATTTGCAAATGTACTGTGATCATTGAGATTACTTTAAATAGTCGGTTGATTTTTATTGTTAAGTTTATATTTCTGCGTTGGTATGAAATAATTACAGCACACTTCAGGCGCGTTAACTTTAAAGTTTAAATGGATGAAATGCTCCCCTACCAACTCGGGCATAACAAGCAGTTTCTAACTCTTGTTAACCTACTAACAAAGTTCTAGAGGGAGGGATCTCAAGACAATTTTGAAGTTAATTTCAGTGACACGTCTCATAAGTAAGACAGTGTTTTGTCTGGCGCAGATGAGATTTGTGTTACAAGACGTCCTTATAACATCATACACGTATACAAAGTGGGAAAAATACGTATTATTGAAGTTAATTCAATAACTACCACCCACCATCACTCCATCCAATCCACCATCTAATCTCTTCACCACCCTTGACTGACTAGTAGAGTTGACTGGTAGAGAATGCCTAAGGCATTAGGTCAGCCTTTGTACCTTTTTTTTTTGAGTGCGAAAAGTTTTAATAAATTAATAATATTAAACTACTAAAGCGAAGTTAATATTTATCCGGGATCACCTAGGAACTCTTTCAAACAAAAAAAAAGAATCGGCGCAGCCGTCTTGTAGTAATCGGGAAACAGATTAAAAAAAAGAAGATTCCGACGAAATGAGAACCTCCTTCTTTTTTGTTAAATCTTTTAAAAAGTGTTTAATCTATTCTAAAGCTAACACGGTGAATAAGTGCTATTTCTTTCATTACAAGCACATGACACATTTCAGCTTCTTCTCTGAGATGGTAGAGTCCTTGCCACTGGTATTGTCTAGCAGATATCCACGAGCAGCGCTCACCACTTACCATCATGCTGGCTACCTTTTTTTATCAACCAACAAGCTGCGCCCCGCGTTTTCACCCGCGTAAATCTCGATCCCGTGGGAAAATCGGGATAAAAAGTATCCTATGTCCTATTCCAGGTCATGGTCTACCCTTTTGCCAAATTTCATCCAAATCCGTTCAGCCGTTTTAGCGTGAAAGCGTAACAAACAAACAAACTCACTTTCGCATTTAAGAATATTAGAGGATAACATGAAAAGCTACTCACTCTGATTCTTCAGCCAGCACCTTCATGATCCGCCGTCCTCTCCAGTCGGGGTGTGTGGACGCGATTCTGAGGTCCATCATAACATTTTCACTGGCTGGCACCTTCTCCCAGATCCGGGCCTCGTTGCTTAAGTGTGTCAGCAACCGGAGGATACGTCTGAACTTGTGATGGGGGCATTTCTCTGCTTTGTCTGTATCTTCAACATCCTGTAGAGAATGGTATTAATGTATTTCTCGATTTCGAAGAGCCGAATCTCAGTGAAGACGAAGATGGTGGGACGAACTTGAATCCTAGTGAAGGGACGGACTTTATTATCAGCGAGCTTCGTGTGTATGTAAAGAATGATAGGGAAGCTTTTGCAATGCAGTGGGGCAGACAAGATAAATAAATAGAATCTCAGTTTTATTCTTCCATCTATGCCAAATAATTGGGGGCTTAAAACTGTCACTTTAGCAGATTAATAATAATTCATCTATTTGACAGTTTTCTATGGAGATTCGTAAAATGGTCCACAAATTATGAATTCCTCTTATATCCTGAAGGAAATGAACTGCTTTTAGAGGAATTGCTAATGTGGCCGGTTTAGGCCCCCTGATGTCTAGTTTACTTAACGAGTTTCGTACTCCTCCAACTTTTCAGCACCAGTCCATTCAAGTTTTTTTATAAGAACTCACGGCTATACATCAAGCTATACCTTTCCAGTTTATGCTGATGTCGCATTGTATAGGATTTCGTACAATGCAAGGTCAGCTTAAACTGGAAATATATAGCTTGATGTGTAGCCGTGTGTACAACACAGCAAAAAAATCAATACCGCAAAGCCCACTGTTTATTGATTAGCGCTTAGGGCTATTTGTTTAATATCATATTTACAAAACAGGTCAGCTTAATGCAAATGCATGTCCTTGTCAAATTAATTGGCAGTGAAAGGACAGTTTCCGCATTTTTCTGTGATGGCGATGTACTAAGATTAATAGAATTTATTCAACCATTGGAGCGCATCGGCCCGTGGAACCCTTTCCTTTTCGCCCTTGAGCCGGTTTTAATTGTATTGACATTAAGATGGAAATTGAGGACATCTAGAGCAGTCCTTGAAACAAGAAGATTTATTTCCATGGGAACAAGAATTGAAAGTTAATCGTTTTCTGTTTACCAAATAAATAACGTTATAGCTTCGAATAGTTTGTGAAGGGGAAAATACCAATTTCTTTCAAAATTCAATGTAAAATACTAAGCATTATAAATGATAAATGATTTTATTTCTGTAAGTAGGTTTGTACAAACACTTTTACACGTCAATCACATTTTTAAAACTAGATGAGGTCGGCGTTTCCTATCTGACTACTCTGAGAAGAAAGGCCGAAACAAACTCAGAGGTCACAGTCTCTTTTAAAGTCCAGACATAATATTGGTCAGATTATGTGAAGACCATGTAGATTGGTGTCTGAAATGGTCTTTTGAGGAAAGAACCACACAGATTGAGTGGACCTGTCCAGTCAGTGCACGCATTTGTCAGTAATCGTGCAGCTCAACTCCGAATTTAAGGAGCTCAACGATTTGACGAACAATACCAAAGAAAGGACATTTGGTTAGGCCTCATAAATTACTCAAACTGCCAGACTATAATTAATTAAAATTAAGAAAAAATAAATAATAAAAAAGAAAAGAAAGATCCAAATATAGACAGCCAGAAACAAGAATACTGATGTTTATTTATTTATTCAAAGACGCACTGAAGAAAGAACCCGATGCTAAGCAGATTTCCTTGAAAGTAAGTTTTCGTCGATTTTTCTGCGACTCGAATGAAAAATTGAGGACAAAGTTTCCCCTTGTTGTACGCAGAATATGAAAAGTTGATTGAATGTATTTGCATAGCTTATTGTTTTAAACCTTAGAATTTTCTGCTCAGTAGCTATACAATGTACCTAGCTAATTGTGTAGTTATAAACTATTGAGGAGATAATTGCCTTTGCAGAATATAGGTAGCTCCATATTGACACGCAAAGGCCTCCCTCTCCCTTTTTCACACACTATTTTTTGCTGCTAATCCAGCTATAGGTACACACAGCTACACATCAAGCTATTCATTTCCAGTATAAGCTGACCTCGCATTGTACGGAAATCCTGTATAATGCGAGATCAGCATAAACTGGTAATGTACAGCTTGATGTGTAGCCGTGCTTACAGTACCTACATAGTAACATCGACATTCGTACGTAAGCATTTCCTACCGAATTTTTATTAACTATTAATCAACTAATAATCAATGGTTTATAGGCCTCATAGTGTGTCAAAGTGATTGCTAATACACAGTAAATTGAAATCAGATTGTTCCGCGATAGGAAATCAACACCTGCACGGAAGTTCACTGCCATTATTATCCAGTACACGTTCACTGCGCCATTATGGGTAGGTAGTACTGCACCAAGAAAACTGGACAACTGTCAGTCTTGAAAAAATATTAATGAATTATAGGTACCTACTGGGTTGTTTTTGGCGTTGATGTCTTTTGGTAGAAAAACCAAAAAAGTCTGAAAACCAGTCTTACCAGTGGGTATCATGTTACCCAGTAACTGGATTATGGAAGTCAGATAGGCAGTCGCTCCATGTAAAATACTGGTATTCAGCTGCATCCGGTTATACTGGAAGCTGACCCCAACATCGTCGGGAAAAGGCTGGCCAGATTGATGGTCTTTTGGTAGAAAAATAAAATGCTACTATTTTAGTGTCACAATTTTTTTTATAATGCACAACCTTGTCTCTGAATTAGGCCGGGATCCGAAAGTAGATTGGTAGAAAATGCCTAAGGCAATATGTCCGCCTTTGTACGGTTATTTTTACTTGTGATACTGATGGCGCCAAACTCGTAACCGAATTCTGGAACGGCTCCATTTGAATTGCCATCGACACGATATGAAGAAGCTATAAGTAATTAAATACTCACATTCCTATTCATAAGTCCATTGAGGACGATTCCCACGTATTCTCCGTTATCATCAACAGCTGCCACCGATACTCCGTCGTCTATGGAGCTGGCTGCATACTCCTCAAGCTCCAGACACCGACTAGCTGGCGTCTCCAGCAAATTGACTGCCACATTCACAGGCTCATCACGGAAGAAGAACCTGGAAGATTATTGAAAGTTAGCTTTTGGTTCGTGGACTCTTAGTTAATTGATTCAGGCGTGACTTTGCGGAAATCCATTATGAAATATAATAGACGTAGATATATTTAGTAACTTATTCCGCTGTGTCGGGCGATTTGATTCACTCTGCGTCCAGCACTCGGTGTGGGCAACACGTCGTGTTCTGGTCTGCAACTGGTCAATCGTCATCCTGAGGATGCCTCGTTGAGAGGTGAAACACGTGTCGATTTCTTACAGGGTTTAAAAAAAAATGATTCTAGAAGAATAGTTAAGCGGAATAAGTTACTAAATATATCTACGTCTATTGTATTTTTTTTCGTGGTCTCTTCTATTTATTGTCAGGAAATAGTCTTAACTTATGTATCCATTTCAGGTCAGTTCTATCTTTTGTTTAAATTTTTTCCCGAAAAATCCAAGTGGAGAGGGAGTGTGGATTGGCACAGGAAAAGAGAGGTCTGTGCCAAGCAGCGAGTGACATCTGGCTGTAGATGATGATGATGAAGATGATCAAGGCAACGTTCCTACATAGGTGTCTCCTCAAAAATCAGAAAAGTTAACTTAAAAAAAAATGCAACAAGTTCTCATCATTATAGCTCTAGAAGTCTAGAGAGCGGTGCTGCACTTCATCTCAGTGCTGATACGCTCCCAATTGACTAGTCGTACTATTCTGTAAAAAAAACTCACCGTGAAAACATAGGTGAATTGGGTTTGAAGTGATCTGTCAATCCCTAGAGACTAGGTGCGATGACAGTTCACTTCAAGCTCACTTCACTCACATTTTCACGGTGAGCTTTTTACAGAATAGCACTACAGACATTGTTTACAATATAAAATTCTACACTAATGAAGAAGGGTTCATAGTTTAATTTAACGTCATTTTAATGAGAAGATGCATTTAATAAGTCTGAGGATGTTGTAAACAGAAATGGTACTCTATTTAGATAGGACAAAGTCCAGTCTGAGGAAGCGCGGTCTATATTATGTACGTATAGATTGAATTATTATGACATCGACGCGTTTCACGACTACAAATTTAGAGTGGCGGTGCGCACATTGCAGCATCGCGTTATGGGCAATTCAACACTGCACGCCTTTAACTTTTGCGTGCAGAATATGCAATAATTTGTTTACTGAATGAATGCTATTGTTGCCTATGTCCAGTAGTGAACTGCGAAAGAGTGAGCTGGCCCTACATAATCATTTGCAGAGCAAGTGAAGCAAAAAAAAAATCAGCTGTTCCCTACATTTAGACGAGCTATGCGAACATAAATGTAATGAACAGCAGATATTTTTTTCGCGATTTCAGTGTTGATCCCATCCTGACAGGGTTGCGGGAAAGTCTGAAAGGGATACCGGGACCCTGGCAACAAGCAACTGAAGGGACACGGGTGGGTTTTAGTCAGTAAAAGTCTGACACGTCCTTCCGCGTCATTTGATGATTGCCCACCCTCAAAAAATGAATATTGTTCAAAATTATGAGTACAATGACCCGTTAACCTTAAATAGCCTAGCTTATCTTAACCTTATATAGTTTACATCTCTATGCCTACATTATTAACCAATAAACGAATTCTTTTGAGTTCTTACCTCCTGAGGAAGTCGAGGGTACGTTCCTTGTCCTTGGAGGTGATAGTTTTGATGTGGTACGCGGGTTGTATCTTATTGCTGATGCCGAGCGCCGCCACCTGCTCCGGTAGTTTGTCGGCGAGCTGAGAAGAAAAGATGGTTTTATTTGTTGATAATATGAAAAATTGTGTTATAACTCTGTATTGTTGAATGCAGAAAGTAACGAAATGGTGTTGGTTGTTATCAGTGATATAAAGAAGTAAAATTAATCGCGGCTTTGCACAGCTTTGATCAAAATGTCTGCACTCTCTGATCTTTAAAACATGTCTAATCCTTGACTGCGTGAAAAAAATACTTTTTTGAATTTATAACTATTTGGTTGTGGTTAGTTTAGTGACTAATCAAGCCTGCATTTGGACGCCTTTTCGTGAAAGTCATTGAATTTAATAATCCTACATAACAATTGTATTGTCTACAAAATTGTCTTATGAAGCTGGAGGCACACCAAGGAATTTCAAGGTGTGGAGTCTAGATCTAAATGGATAAATCGCTTAAATGCCGTTTTGTTGCGACAACCTTGCCCCGACGACAACCATGCTGTTGTTCTGGTTGATAGCTTTATTTATTACGATCTACAAATTCATTGTTTTGTTTACTTGTTTGTTCAGGAATTTCTTGTGGTGTTGTTTGAAGTCTATATTAGCGATAGATAACTATAATATTATACATAACTAAGTTGAGTTTAGCTGCCTGATAAGATTCTGAATTGCATCAGATTGGCTTCTATAGCTACTTGGCTGCGATGTATGTGGTTTAATAGAATAGTCCGCATATTCCATTATTTCAGGAAGTACCAAGGAATCTTGGTCTTCTAAAATGTTAGTTTACATCTCATGATAAACCAGATACTACCCTTTTACAGTTCGTTTTTTAAATACCAGAGACTAATTTGACATTTCAAGTGACTGCTGTTTGTTTTTTAAATTTGGAGTTTGACTTTTGGATCTCTCAAATTAGTCTCTCGGATTAAAAAACGAACTGATAAAATGTCTCGAACTGAAATATATTTTCATAAGATGTCTCTTTACTTTTTACCCGACTACGGCGAAGAAAAAAAAAGGGTTATGATTTTGACCGGTATGTATGTTCCCTCCCATCATCTAAACCACTCATCACAATTTGAAAAATGAGGTATCTCTAGCGTCCTGGTCGTCAGCTGGTTATAGGCTATGTGACGTCACATTAAATTAAAAATGGCGCCCTCTAGAGGACATAAAGTCAGGAACTAAAAACAAAATTGTTTAATCGCACCATGTTGGGTATCAAATGAAAGGGCTTAATGAGCACATTTAAATATATATATATTTAAATATGTAACCCCAAAAGAATTTAAAAAAACATTAAAGTAATAAAAACTTAAACAGACAAATTAAAAATACGGAGTCACACGTAATCTGTTCGATTTATGCCCTAACACGTGTGACTCCGGATTTTCTTCCGGGTGTCTTGTTTATACCTTTTTAGTCGTAGTTGGGTTTTAGTTTTTATTACTTTAATGTTTTTACATAAAACGTCTTTTAGGCAATTTTGAAGGAAATTAAAACGTGATATGCATACTTATTAAGTGTTGAATATCCAGTAGGTAGATATCATATCAAAACTTAGATCTGAGAGATCATGTGAGAAATAATCATTAAAACTGCATCATCAACGCAATGGCATAGTTATATCATGTTTTGCAAGCAAAATGACAATTTAATTTAATGGATTGTGTAGCGCAGTGGAATAAACATTAAACTTTATGCGTTTTAAAGTTGTGCTTGGTTCCAGAGTAGGTCACTATTGCAACATGTAGGTACTATTATTGTATATAGGGTGACTCATTCAGATGGATCACTGAAAAACCTGAAACATTTGCAACCACGTTTTGTCAGGAAAATCAATCTGTCTATACTTTTTCTCAACTACGTTGGGGTCGGCTATCAGTCTAACCGGATGCCGCTGAATACCAGTATTTTACATGGAGAGAATGCCTATCTGACGCCCACAACCCAGTTACTGAGTAAAGCGATAGTTACCCTAAAGACTGGTTGTCAGACTTTCGAGCTTCTGACAACCCGTAACAACTGCCTGAGATCTGTAAATAACAGCCAGGACCAACGACCTAACGTGCTTTCCGAAGCACGGTGGGTCTCCATATGTAATGGATGGTCACCAATCCACAGTCCGACCTCCGCGTGCATAGCTTAACTTCCATTGACCCATGCGGCACTTAATATTTAGCCACGAGCCTTTTATCTGCATATTTCGCCTTTTTTTTTGTCTGTATATTTTGAGCAAGCTTATTTGGGCAGTCCTATAAACTTGAGGCATTAAGTATTTGCAGCCCTCTGCATACCGTGCCGTATCCGGCGTTGTCGCCTTGCATAAATGCAATAAAATTAAATTATGTTAAACCTTTGTGCAGCTGAACTAAGCTTCGGCCACATTGGACGATGGCAAAACAACAATTAAATTAACTGGTGTAACTTTTACCCAATAACTTAACGTATAAGTTACAATTACGTATAACTAGTAACTTCGAACGGTTGTTACGGCTTGACAAAACATTGAGATTTGTTTAATGTAAGTCGGTTTAATAATACACATAAACCTTCCGGAAAAAAAAATTAAGTGATCGTAAAAAAAAAAACATCAAAATCCGTTGCGCACTTAGAGACGACATGTCGACGTCACGCGGTCACGCCGACAGACACGAACAGAGGCTTTAATTTACGAAGTTCATCCGGTTCAGTACCCGGTGAACTTCGTACCACGTGAGACAAAATTTAATTTGTTTTAGATTTTCCGACTGCACCTTTTTCCAAATTTTTTTTTCCTTAACTTTTCCAGTAAAGAAAACGAAAAAAAAAAATCTTCCTAGAATTTTCCCAACTATGTTGGGGTCGGCTTTCAGTCTAACCGGATGCAGCTGAATACCAGTATTTTACACGGAGCAACTGCCTATCCGCTAAAGTGCACTTGGGACTTGACTACTTTTTGTCTCGCTCGCTCAAGCACGTGAGCGGCTATCTGACCTCCACAACCCAGTAACTGGGTAAAACGATACCCCTTGGTAAGACTGGTTGTCAGACTTTCAGGCTTCTGACGACCCGTAACGACTGTCAAAGATCTACGAATGACAGCCGGGACCAACGGCTTAACGTGCTTTCCGAAGCACGGAGGAGTCTCGGTATGTAAAGATGGTCACCCATCCACGGACCAACCCCGGCAAGCGTAGCGTTAACCTGATGGATTGGCCCGTGCAGCTGTTATTACTTAGCCACGAGCTCCTCCTCCTATTGAGGAGAACGGAACAAAAACAAAATATTAAAATCCTTCGAGCCATTATGGAGTTTTTGCGAAACTAATGCACGACAATTGATTTATATATCAATAAAATAAATAATATATGAGATTGTAATGTAATGGATCCTATTCTGATAGACCTTTTTTCCAGTAAACAGTGTCAAATGTCAATATGAGTGCACCTCTACATCATTAGCGTGTACTATTAGCAAACTATGTATCTACATAAGTTTCTGCAGCCGGTACCGGATTGATTTAAATGCTATTGAATGCGAATTAATGGGTAATTCCGAGCCTCTTTGTCACGATTAGCGACTGTAAACGCATTGTTACGTGTTATTAATGTTAGTAGGTATATAACGTACATTTTAATATAAATGGTGTAACTTTGAAATTAATAAAGAACTCTAGAATATTTAGTGCTTTATCCATGTCAAAGAAACATGGCATGTTCCATTTCCATTGGTGTAGGCCCCACTCGCCCCTTGGATTTTGCCTCTTAGATTAAAATGTCCCACTCGCCCCGTTTTTTATTATTTTTGTGTACCGATTCGCCCCTTACGAAGGGGCGAGTGGAAATTGCGAAACAAAATTCTATAGATTATAATGCTTATTTTTCTCTTTTCTGTTATATTTTTTTGCAGTCTGGTTTTCGTTTTTTTAAATAATCAAAACATGAACAAGACAACTAAAATTCACCTGTAACAAACCTTACATGCGTAGTTAAAGTAGGTATTACCAGCAATTAAGATTTCGTGAACGGATGCCGATAGTCGCGCTGATAGACGTATCCGATCATGAAACAATATCAATGTAGGGTAATAACTCAATAATTGATTGATTTATATTATAATTTCGATTAAGAATGTGCCGCTCCCGTCTTATACTTAGTATACTTACCGATAGGTTTGCTACTTGGCAGATTGGGCAGCTAAGATTAAGGTACAGTCAAGTCTTTTATATCTTCGTCAGTTTTCACATTCTTACCTTTATCAAGTCGGGACACAATGCCTTTTAAAGCTACGGCAGCATTGAGGAGACTATTGCATATAAAACTATACATCTTTAATTATTTGGTAACAAAGACCAAAACAACCTTTGACCAATCAACCTAAAACCCTTTTATTCTGGCAATTTTATGGGTAAAAAAAAGAATACTCTCGACAATTTTTTTTTCAGTTATTGTCTCATTTTTATTTCGGTCTGACATGTGAAAGAAGATGACTGAATGTCATTCTGCGGTATTGGCAATACAACGCAATAAATAAAGTTGCGTCGGTAAAGCACATTCTATCGTGCAATAAATGAAAAAATATAACCCACAAGGTGACGAACATATTTTGGATGCGACTGTACTTAGATGGACTGAAATGTCGTAGGCCCCTTAAATTGGGTTTGGGAAAAGTATATTTTTCCGTGATAGCGTAGGTACTATTTCCAATCTTTGCTAATCCTGTACTAAACCCAAATCTACACTGACGACTGCAATAAACCACATTTTATCTTTTATTTCTTTCTTTCTTTCTATGAGGAGCACCATCATCCACACGAAAAAACTCCGCGGTTTTCAATCAAAATCAAAATATTTTATTTCACTTATACCTACATGAGCACTTATGAAACGTCAGAAGCTAGGTGCACAGTTCCAATTGGTCGTTTCATATGGAAAGGAGTCAGCAAGAAACTAAACGGTTTCTCTTTAAAAAAATTGGCTTTCATAATGTTTTCAAATTACCGTGTTAATAAGTATGAAAGGACAGTGTAGGCCCGTCAAAGAAAAACAATATAATCTATCTTGAGAAAAACAATATTCCTAGCTGGACTGTATTATATGACTGTGTATAATATGAACAAAGAATTACCTATAATCAACATGGTTAGGTGCAGCTTTAAAGATTAAATAATATACCTACCCATTATGCAGATAACTTACAGCATAGTAATAGTTGGAAATAACAGGTATTTTAGTTTGTTGGACAATAGAATGAAATAACTATAATTAGGGCTTCTGGCGTAATTACTGGTTACACTTAGTAACGATTAGTAGATTAATAGTTAATGAAACTGGAACAGTTTATTAATGATGATTTAAGGTAAACTGTGCCTAAACTAGTCGTTACGTACTTGGTACAGTCAGCAACTATCCTACTAATAGGTATATTTATATAAAGAATAATATTATTTATTAAAATTATAATATTATAAAAGTTAATTGTATGTTTGGATGATTGTTACCCAATCACGCAAAAATGGTTCAACGGATTCGGAGGAAATTTTGCACACAGATACCTTGATTAACACAAAGGATACTTTTATCTCGGTATTTCGTTCCTGTGGGACTATTTCCGACCTCCAAGCGGCTGAAGCCGCGGTTGGTTGTAGTCGGTTGGCGGCGAAGCTCTTGGCTTTCATGTCACCTGATGGACTTAGACTTAGAAGAAGCCTTACCACTGACCAAACCGAGCAGAAAATTCTTCCCCCGCTGGAAATCGAACCCAGGACCTCTGGGTCTGAGACAGGTGGTCTTACCACTAGACCACAGCGCCGGTTTTTAATTTTTAAAGTAAGTGTTAATTGACTTTTGTTGCCGGCCGTACAAATACCTAATATACAAAATACAAGCCCTGGCTTAGTTTAAGTATCAGTTTCCGTACCTAAAGCAAAAATAAATAAATACTGTAAGTATATAATGTAGGTACCAAATTCTTGTGAATGTTCTCATTTAAGTATAAACTTTTTTAGTTTTACTTTTAAGGCTACCTACCTCTTCAATACACTTGGGTAAAACGTTTCCGGAAAAATGATTTTAACCAAGAGAAGGGTCCTGAAGTAGGTACTGTAGAGGTTTTATGCGATATGCAACCTCACGTTGGGCTGGCTGGTAGAACCGCAGCCTTGACTTGCGAACGCTCCAGTAGTCGGTATTTAAATATTGACAGGTGTGTTTTTTTATGTTGTGAGGGGCAGATCAGCCCGGACCCTCCATGCGTATAAACGTGTCTTCTAATTAATAAATCCTTGGAAAACCTCCTCCTCTTTGAAATTACCTCCACCACACACCCTCACATATCCAAGTAACGCCCCTCAGGCGTTACAGTACCTAGTAGGTATCTTGTTTTATGACGATAATGCTAACGTAATCCTATCTCCAATACATTTTCCAGCTCGATGATTATGACATCATAGCGGAATATCATTTGTTACGAACAATAACAAAATGTCAAAGTCTTTCAATAATTCTCCGTCATCCACTTTGTATTTTGACAGCATTTTTTTCACGCTTCGCATAATAATTATCTAATTATAATTACCTCAATTTTAAAACGCTATGATTGTCTTTAAGAGTCTTTACCGGATTATACACTGTGCATGCGAACAACTCATATTTTATCGCTAACAACGTTTCGACATTAATGAATTGTAAATGCTTAATCAATAAAGTATATTAATTGTGACTTTAAGGATGTATTCATTTAAATTCCTTTTTAACCGAGTTTTTCAAAAAGGAGGAGGTTCTCAATTCGTCTGTATGTTTTTTTTTTTTTGTATGTATGTTACACGATTACTCCGCCAATTATGAATCGATTTTGATTATTCTTTTTTCGTTTGGTAGGTCATGCTTCAGAACTGCGTATGTAGACGATATTATTATCTTAGTTGGCTCCGTCAGTGTTATTTACATAGCAGATAGTGGTATAGGTACGAATTTGTGTGGGGTAGGTAGCACAACTAAAAACTTTTTACAAAAAAAAAACAACAGACTTCCAAAAAAAACTAAAAAATTGAAAAATAACTTTAATTTCGTAAGTCGGTGGCAAAAAACGAAAATTGAAAACCAAAGACACCGACTTCCGAAATTAAAATTATTTTTCATTTTTTTTGTTTTTTTTAGAAGTGGGTTGTTTTTTTTTTTGTAAAACGTTTTTATTAGATATTTATTGGGTCAGCTTCTGGTACGTACATACTGCATGTATCAGAAATATGTGGACATTTCAGGGTCCATCAAATCGAATAACTTTTTCAATTGGACCAACATTGTAATCCCGACAAAAATACCAACTGTCCCATACAAAACTTCAGTAGGTATTACCTAACTACTCGACACAAATGTATGGAACAGCTGATTATTTTTTCGCGATTATGATGTTTGGTCCCATGGAGAAAGTTGTTCATTTTGATATATAATAAACTACCTGATGAAATTAAAAATGAACAAAAATTTAATATCTTTATAAATAAATTAAAACAATTTCTAATCTGTAAATGTTATTATAATGTACATGAATATTTAAATGATAAATTTAATAAATAAACAATAATAAAAACGCAATAATAATTTATTTATAATTACCAATGATAATAATAATATATGTATAATTTAAATAAATATTAATGTTTAAATCCAATATATGAGTGGTAAAAATTATATGTACACAATTAGACGAAAGAGTAGATTAATATTAAAATTGTTAACAAATATCTATAATAGCCCTCCTCCTAATTTTTATGTTGTTATGCCCGATAGGGCCCACAATGCTCCAAAACGAATGTATGTCTTTATGTACCTACCACCTAAGTTCACATTGTAGAATGCAATAAACGTATTGAGTATTGAGTATTGATTTGTTGTCCATGATTTTTTTTTTTTTTTTTTACATTCACCTTGACATAATCATCCTATTATTTGATATTATATTCCTACAATTTAATTTCAACTCTTTCTTCATTAGTGGCTTTTGTGGACATGATAATTATTCTGATTTGTTACAGTTGTAATGGCAATCATGTCATTTGGTATACATAGGTGTTTATTTTTATTGGTTAGCTGTAAGGGTAGATGTATGATGATAAATAAATAAAATCTTATTTATCTTTTTTATAGATTCTTTTCCATTTTGTGAATGTGTGAACGTTGCAGGCTTAGTGGACTGTAGATTTGTTGAACATTTTCTATTTTGTTGAGTACCTACCTGGTACTTTTTGAAAGGTCTACACTGTCTTTCTATACCTAATAACACTGTAATTCGAAAATATTGTAACAGCCAATTATTTTTAACCGCGGAGTTTCTTGCCGGCTCTTCTCCATAGGAAACGACCAATTGGAACCGTGGACCTAGATTCTCACGTTTCATAAGTGCCCATGTAGGTTTATGTGAAATAAAAGATTTTGATTTTGATGGTCTGTTCCATACAAACCAGATATGACCACACCTTTCTGAAACATGCTGTATAGATGAACTCCTGCGCTTTGTTACGGAAGTGGTTGCTTAGAGCAACGGTCACGATCTACGAGACATGCGGCAGTATTATGTACCGGAAATAAGTACACAACTTCTATACAAACTCCTTACTTAGGATAGACTGGTTATAATGTTAGCCGCATATAATAACAATGTATAATAGATTGCCATTTCCTTATCGCATAATACAATCAGGAAAATCTTTAGCGTGCAAATGTGTGGGATAAAAAACGAATAATACAAAGTGTGTTTAATTGAATTAAGGATTGGCATATCATGAAAGATCGTGTCGTATTTTTTAAATGCAGACTTTAGACAATACAACCTATAGAATAGTCCATGTCTTGGATATTTTCATATTTAAACACCAAGCTTTGTAATAAGCTGTGTAATCACAGAATATTGGTAGGTATTATCACAATAACAGGAGCAACGCTTTTTTTTTTTTTTTCTGACTGTAATGTCAAAAAGAATGTCACGCCACATAAAAACTTAAATCTAAACATAAAACTATTATTTTATAATGTATATGTTATAATTTAATCTGTAAATTATCACTTACAGATTAAATTATAAAATTCGAAAATAAAAGGGAAGACATTAATTATTTAATAAAGAAGTTACGAATTAAGCAAATATAATTTACATCATGAAGCAATAACCGTAAACAGTTTGAATAAATGAATGTATTAAAACTTATCTAGTTTAACTTGAATATTTAAATTATGTTAATTTTAAGTTGTAAATTAAACATTTTTTTTTTGGTTTATACGGACAACAAAAATACAGACAATGTATGTCTAGTAGATAGGATGTCTTTAAAAATAAATGGGTATTCTTCATTGTTTAAATGACTTTGGCAGATTTTAATTGCATAAACTAATCATACTAATATCGCAATTTGCGTGAGGAATTAGAACAAAGACAAACTCCCGTAACTTAAATTAATTATTCATAATTGTTATTAACCGGCATAAAAAAGAAGGAAGCGATTATTATTCAAATTCGCTTAAAACTTTTTAATTGCTAACTCCTTATAGAAATTGTAAGAGGTGTGTAAGTTAAAAAAAAATGGTCTAGCCGTTTTCGAGAAAATCCCTAACACAGTTACAAACAATTGTATTATATTGTTTAACGGGCTGGAATCCGCAACTCCACTGCCACGTACGTATTTTGCGTACGGACTTACAAACTATACAAAGGAAACTCAACACGTGTCAAATAAACAACGTTCATGTTCCAAGATCCAGTTACAAGATCCAGCCGGATACAACATTTTTGGCGCGCTTAGATACGATAAAATATAGTTATCAAATTATAATAAATAAGCAACTATCCACAACATATTTTATTTCAATTACAAAAAAAAAATATACAATGGGCGTTCGTTTATTATGTAATGATAATAAGAACACTTCGTAAATGCGTTAATAATTGCGTGAAACAATTTCCTCGCTGCGCAGGCGTTTGTGAGTAGACCTTGTTCACGTTCAATACCAAGGTCCAGAGTTCGATGATCGCCTTTCGTTAACAATTAGATATCTAACGATTTGTGTACCGAGTTCCTTGTTACATTATTCTTTGTTAGGTCATAGTGTCTAATTCAAGGCATCTTAGGTAGGTAGACCTAAGATATTTAGGTTCACTTATGTCGAGAGGCGACAGATGACAGCAGAAAATTCTATAATTCGTCACCTCTGCGAGTTTTAGTGGATAACCAGCACTTGTCATGAAAATGTACCAATTTTGTCATTTTTTCAAACATTTACATTGATGAGATTTTGAAAAATCTGTTTCATTGTCATTTACTATTAAAAAGCCCCTCGTGGTATTTAATTTCTCTTAGTAGCTTATTTATTACGAGCAGGAATTTACTTCAGAAAGAGATTAGGGGAGGTACGTGAACCTGAAAAGCAGAACCTTGTATGGGTGGGTGATTCAGTAAATATGATCCCTTCCCGATATGATGTAAGAAGATCATTTTATTATCCCTTCCTGAAATCACGACCGTTCATTATTGTAAAGTGTACAATCATGAATGGTCGTGATTTCAGGAAGGGATAATAAAATGATCTTCTTACATCATATCGGGAAGGGATCATATTTACTGAATCACCCACCCATACAAGGTTCTGCTTTTCAGGTTCACGTACCTCCCCTAATCTCTTTCTGAAGTAAATTCCTGCTCGTAATAAATAAGCTACTAAGAGAAATTAAATACCACGAGGGGCTTTTTAATAGTAAATGACAATGAAACAGATTTTTCAAAATCTCATCAATGTAAATGTTTGAAAAAATGACAAAATTGGTACATTTTCATGACAAGTGCTGGTTATCCACTAAAACTCGCAGAGGTGACGAATTATAGAATTTTCTGCTGTCATCTGTCGCCTCTCGACATAAGTGAACCTAAATATCTTAGGTCTACCTACCTAAGATGCCTTGAATTAGACACTATGACCTAACAAAGAATAATGTAACAAGGAACTCGGTACACAAATCGTTAGATATCTAATTGTTAACGAAAGGCGATCATCGAACTCTGGACCTTGGTATTGAACGTGAACAAGGTCTACTCACAAACGCCTGCGCAGCGAGGAAATTGTTTCACGCAATTATTAACGCATTTACGAAGTGTTCTTATTATCATTACATAATAAACGAACGCCCATTGTATATTTTTTTTTTGTAATTGAAATAAAATATGTTGTGGATAGTTGCTTATTTATTATAATTTGATAACTATATTTTATCGTATCTAAGCGCGCCAAAAATGTTGTATCCGGCTGGATCTTGTATAATTCATAGGTACTTATTTAAAAAAGGGAACGTTTTAAAGAAAGCAAAAACACGAAATGTGCTTTTACTTTTTAGCCAACGAAAAAAAACGGAGGAGGTTCGCAAGTCGACCCGTATATTTTTTTAATATTAAAATATCAAAAAATGCATAAATTGCATTTCGCCGTCGAAAAAGAAGTTAAATGACAAAATTCGCAGCTTGACCTATTTCGTTTCCCACACGCGTTACCTTTACTTTCATTAATGTAAGTTAAAACAAGATGTACCTATTGTAGTAATTAAAACATTCATAAACATTTAATAAAACACTAGTAAGTATTAAACGTTGGACTACCTCGTTGGTCTAGTGGTCGCAATCGTTACTACTGAGCATGAGGTCCTGGGTTCGATTCCTGCGTAGGGCAAAGTGTTATTGGGTTTTTCCATCTGGAATTTCTCAGTAGCAGCCCCGAGTCTGGATTTGTGCCCGGTTGATGGCAATAGGCTCGCCCCCTGTTACATGGGACTTAAACATAACTGGCGAAATGTGGGTGTGCTTTAGGTGCACCTCTGCCTAACCCTTCGGGGAATACAGGCGTGATGTTATGTATTAGTATGCGTTCATTTTTGCATGACCTCTGATATTATATTTCCGCAAGATAATCCAAAATTGTAGCATTTATCATGAATGAGCCTAATATTATCAAGAAAAACGCAACTAAACGTAGGTTAATACATAAATAGGTACTTAGTTTACTTGTCAACGTAATTATTAACAATTTTATTATTGTTTAGCCCTGTAAGCCTTGACCGTGACAGTAAATCAAGTGGAATGCGTTTATAACGCGTTTAATATTATCTATGGTTTTCTGCAGCAGATGCCGTCTCATATTAATGTGGCGAAGGTAATAAAATGCAAATTGCATGCATTTTAATGTTCATAGACTTATTTGAAATAGTTTTCTTATACGTGTAAAGGTTAATAGGTAATCGACCTTATCGTCTCACAAGATTAAATCAAAATTGGAGGAAAAAAGAGGCTGGCTGAAAATTGAAAGAAAATGTGCAATAAAAGTTTTTTTTTTCTTTCCAATTTTCACAAAAGGATAAACACGGTTCATTGGACACATTATGTGAAAAAATTAAAAAGTAGGAAAAATTGGTCGCGAAATTTTAGTCTACGTTATGACATGCTATTGATATTCTTTGATAAATTGTATTTTTATTATACTTAGGTAATTTAATCATTATCATTGCAGTAGTATCTATGTATTTAACTGCATTGCAATTTAATAGTGCATACGACAGTAGGTACCTACTGTTGTTGGTTTGAAAATTATACTATATAAATTTAAACTGTTGTTAAATAGGTACTAGAATACAAATAACCTGCCTCAAAATTAAATAAGGCAAGCACAGACTTAGTCTATGGCTTGCGAAATCCTTAATTATTAAAGGTTACCTAACGACGAATAAAGAACCTGTTCTTTTTTGAAGTCTGTTAAAAATTCTACAAAATAATCTTACGCAACAAACATCTCCACCTAATACCCAATCGGGGTGGTGACAGAAAGGTGTGTAAATACCTACACATTGGTCGCACAATGGTCCACCTTAAGGACTAAGTGCGGAAACCAAACTCCATAACGAATGAACGAACGATACCTACACATTTCAGAATTTTGAAGTCCCATATAATATAGATATCGAGCCTATATTGGCATGAGCCGGACACAAATCCAAAATCCGGATTAATACGTACTGAGTTTGCGGTTACATTTTTTGTTGTATAGTATCCAGATTCCGGAACTGATTATAAATTCACCCGGATTACCTACTAAGAACTACGTTTTTATTAGACGCCGTCATACTGTAGTCATGCTATCAATTTATAATATGAATTGTTAGTCTGTGTCACGAACTTGATATATCTTCATCACAAGGCCAGTTCAGGATGGCTGAAGATGTATGCCAATTTTATTGTTTATGCCGTGATGTCAGATAGTACATAACAATTGTTGTTAATTATTCACAAGATTATGTAGTTTGTATGGGAACTAAGAACTAATTGTTAGAACTGTTATGTTTTAGAGTGAAGGGTGCAGTTTTTAGCGATTTTTAGAAAACTATTGTTTATTTTTTTCAATTGTGGAAACTCTCGAAAGTTTTATGATGGGAAGGGATACCAGCTATCTAATCGCGTAACTTATTTTCGTAACCGATTAAGACTAATTTGTTTCATTTTAACAATTCGACAACATTCATTTGCGTTACTTACGTTGTTGAGCAGATTTTTTTCTAACTTATGAAGCAATGGATTTGAAATTTCTTTCAAACCGATTCCGATATTGATTGATCGTGTATGCAATTAGGGTGCTGACGATTTCTACACAAAAAAGTGTCGCTACTTCATTTATTTCTGCATAATGGTTAGGTGGTTGGAATGAATGGTGAAATCGAAAATCGAGGCTTCGAGCTAATAACAGATACGAACATTGATTTATATATATGTCAATGGTTACGACAAAATCAAAATAACAATCGAGCGAGATGAGAGAAAAATTAATTCATGCTTACTGAATTCAAAAGCACTATAACACTATTTCATTTTTGCGGGATAATACCTATGCGTGTACAAAATATAAATAAATACCATTAGTAACAGAGAAATTGATACACTATCGATAAATATCAGATTGTGAAATAGAAAACCTTATGTTGAAGGTTATTTTTCCGAATATTGTGCGTTTCGGCGAACCATTTTTAAGATAACGTGCAAGGAATTGAAGTTTCAAATCTGCAGAAGTTAAGCAGTTAGTACGTCTATAGTTATCCTCTTTCTAAGCCTTCGATATATTCAAATTTTAGTGAACAGTCCTAGTCACTCTCAAAACAGGCCTTGAGTTACGGCTGTTTACACAATACTACTGATGTAGCATAAAATCGTTGTATCACGAGAAATGCTTTGGTTTATTTTGATTACAATGATTGCAAACTAAACAGAAACCTTGTATGATAAAAAGGGTACTTACTTAACTTAGTCATTAAGGACAACTTGTCCAAATCTCTTGATCTTTGACAATCGTAACGGATCGTCCGAAGACCAAAAGTCTGACAATCAAAGGGGTATGAAACTGGGTTGTGGAGGTCAGATAGGCAGTCGCTCCATGTAAAATACTGGTATTCAGTTGCATTCAGTTAGACTGGAAGTCGACCCCAACATAGTAGGGGTAAGGCTAGGCAGGTGATATACTACTTATTGTCTAAAAATAATTATAGAACTTAGCAGTTGCTGCTTAACTGTTTGTTTCTCGCGTAATTCGTAGTAAACTCTAAGGATCATTGTTGTCCCAACGCAATACAGAAATTGAAAAAAAACAAATAGGTACTTAATCAACAAAACCCTGGGAATTAATAAAATGTGAAAGTATGATTATAAAACTCAATGAAACCTATTTGATTTCGAAAAGCATTCGTAAAATCTTATTAGGTAGGTGAAATATTGGACGAGGAATACATATTTTTTTTCATTTCTAAATTAAAATCTAGGAAAGACAATGTCTAATTTTATTTAAGTATCTAGGTATATTATCTATCTTTATAAATATCAATTGCCGTGTGTAAGTCTCTCACAAACTCTCAAAATAGCTGGACCAATTTTGGAACCTTTCGTTTTTGTTTTATTCTCCTCAACACTGGGTTGGTTTAGGGAAGAAGGAAATTATGAAAAAAACAAAAGATACAGCCAAAAAATCGAAAAAAATAGAAGTTTTGTCTCACGTGTTACGAAGTTCTCCGGGTCATCTAGTCTTGAAATAAACATGATGACCCCAATACCTACCTTTTGCTTACAGCGGAATGAAACGAAACCAACGTCAAATAGTGCATGCAGTTTATATTTAGAATGTCAAAAGAAAAAAAATAGATTTATTTGTCACAGAAACACGTGCATACAGAAAGATAACAGTACAAGTTAATCATAATATATAAATCATAGAAATATGAGATGAGGAGTACATCAAAATAAAAGTAAACACTTGGCAGCTGCACGTCATGACTGTACTGCACTGAAATCATCTGTAGCTATCTTTAGGATGAATGATAGTATTCCTTTGCTATATTTAAAACTAGCTTTCCTCCTATTTCGCACGGGTTTTACGACTTGACAAAAGATCTAGGTTTATTTACTATATTTCAGTCTATATTATACACATAAACCTCCCGGAATAAATTCTCTAAATGATGGAGAAACCCGCATCAATATTTTTAATATGTATAGATAATGAAAATGCAAGAAAATGTTATATTAAATTAGCACAGGGCTATTCATTTGTGGT
This sequence comes from Lithophane semibrunnea, assembly GCA_947363905.1. NCBI lineage: Eukaryota > Metazoa > Arthropoda > Insecta > Lepidoptera > Noctuidae > Lithophane > Lithophane semibrunnea. Next base: position 6,286,662 of record OX376198.1, read on the forward strand.
ACCAAACATTAAGTTTGTCATTAAAATTAGTTTAAAAAGAAATAGCATGGAGAAAACTACCCAAGCAAATTTAATATAATTTATATGGGACCACCACGGAAGGTTTCTGTATCAAATAAAATAAGAATTTTCAAAATCGATCCACAATAAATTGACGAAAATATCGATGAACATATACAAAAAAAAAAACATGCAGATAAACATTATAACCTGTTCTTTTTTAAAGTCGGTTATAAAAGGGGAACCTCAACAGTCCAGTTAAGTAAGAAAATTTATTATTTTAATATTTTTAAGAATTATGCCTTCAGCACAGTTAACACTGACCTGGTTATCAATTATTATGTTATTGATAGGTAGATATTAGATAAATAATTATCTTGAGACTAACAGTGGACATCAAGGTGAAATCTGTAATAGAGGGAAATTGATACTTGTGTGCCAATGTTAGAACCTATTTCTACATGTATTGCATGGAATTAGAAATAAACGCATACCCCTAAAGATTAATTCTATTTCGGTATTTAATTTTAGTTGAAAATAAATCGTTTTTGAGCTTTGTTCTAATGTTTCAACTCATAATTACAAATAGACGGTAGGTCTAATTTTATTTTCTGCACTATCTAATCGTTAAATTAATTACCCTAAAAATGGATGGATGGATTACTTATGATGAGGATGCAGCGGACTTTTCTTGTTGAGTAAAGTGTTGCGTGTGTTATCAAATAATTGTCACTCGTTTCACTTACCGTATATTTATCGATCCTTGCATTTTCTCGTTCAAAATGCCCTGTTTCTTTCAAATTCACAATATTCCTAGCACTTGTAACGGCCATAATGACGAATTAAATAATGTTTATGGAAAAAAATAAAAACAAAAAGATCTGTCACTTTTCGCGCGCAAAAAGCGGGTGCGTTCTGTCTCCCAGCGTTCCTCGCGCCAAGATTCCGAATTCGAATGGTTGCGAAACTGAGCGCTTCTTTTATATAAAAGCTGTACGTATCGTTCTAGCTAAACATGAATGCGCCCCCGCGCGCTTGTCCCTTTCATTCGCTATTCAGACTATGCAAACTAACGTACTCTAGTGTCTTGTCCCACTTCAATAATTGTTTTATCTAAACAAACCCAGCAGGCACAGGCACGTCTGGATGTACTGTAACATGACACTTTGGATTAATTAGATGTTATCTTAGCTGGCCTTCAATTATTTTATGTGCATCTATTTATTTTATGTCATGTCTTTGTTTGTTTTCGAACTACGTTTTACCGTAATAGATACGTCTTGGTGCAAATAAAATACAGACTAAGTTTAATAATCGAAATCATTCATACCTATATTAATATGCTATGATTTCCATGCCACTAATAAATGTAAAAAAAGAACTTTCTTTTTCGGGTGGTTAATAGACTAACCTGGTGTCGAGAGTTTTTATGCCGCCCGGCCCATGGACCTCTGACTTGGCTTCACATGCCGTCGAGAAATATCTCTCAAGCATGGGCGGTTAACAAAATTCATATGCCATGATTTCTTTAAAAAACTATCTTCTGTCTCTTACGAAAATACAACAAGCATTTTCCCTAAAAAATACCAATTTACGTATATGCTAACCAATAAATAAATTCGAAAAAGGAAACTCTCCGTAATTCTCGGAAACGGAATCCGGAATCTCATGCACTGCAGCTATCTGAATTATACCTACACCGAAGAATCTAATCAAATCCGTAGGACCTACCTAATTACTTGATAAATTAATTAGTCATACTTAGACAATGTGTTTAGAAGCAAAGCATTACTCAACTTGAAAGACCAAGGATCCCTTAGGACCTAAATACCTGATTTTAAATAATTATTCTGTTGACGTATGAAGTGAACATCACTGAATTATTCAAAAACTGATTATTTTTCTAAGCGGGATTTATTACAAAATTGCATCTAGCGTGATTTAATGCAGCGCTACACGCAAATGGTTAATAGTTCTTAAAGTTAATTAAATTTATTATGAGTTTCTTTTATAACAATAGCTGCCTTATCTGTTAATTCTGACACATTATATCCGATGAAATAAGTAAATAACTGAAAGTTAATTTATTATACAAATAGAAAATTACAACAAATTGAACAGCGCAAACACTATTATAGACAAGCAAGCGAGGCATAGACAAAGTCCTGATATTCTCGACAATCGTTTGGGCGTCCATCTATACAATTCCATCAACATCACGGTCCTATTCCCATAAGGGGCAGCCAGCAAGGCAGATTTACTGAAAAAGCCTTACTTTACTTGAAACATTATTATAAAAGGAAAGCTTAAACGGTGTTTTTCAGTAGCCAGAAATAAATAAGGGCCTAATAATTGTTACTGAAAAAAAAAACTGGTGTGTTACTGGCAGTTTACTTTGTGTAAATTATTTCATCATCACTTCTCTAAAAACGGTGAAAGAAAACATCGTGAGGAAACCGTCATGTCTTAGAACCAAAACAAAAATCAAAGACTTATGCAATAAACAATTTGATTTGATTTGATTTTATGACATCTCTACAAACCTGCACTGGGCCTGAGTTGTGTGTACGGCCCATCAGTCCCTCTCACCGAGAAAAGGTCTGTGTCCCAGCAGCTTATGATTATGTTAGTACTGAAAAAGGCTACTGCTTAGCTTAATAAGTAAGTTCGACATACTCGTACCACCCCTCAATTTTGTAAAGTTCTTACATACACTACTACCTACCTACATATTACATACATCATATGTAGTATCAATACGTGTTTGCATCATGCATTATTCAATGGCTAACAAATCGCTAACACTGCTAATGGGCACGCGAAGGCATTCATAGTTTGTTTTGTTATGAATGAGGAGCAAATAGTACACGGAAAAGACAAAGGTAGACTGAAGGCAACATTGTACTAATTATGTTATTAGGTATAATTATGTAGTACCTATACACATTGTAAGTAATATCAGTTGAACCACTGTAAAATTATCTCGCAGCTGATTCCACATGTTGGTAAATTGACTGACATCGTCGATTCAAAGAATGAACATGAATTCGGAAATTTGATAAAGGAAAAAGTGGTGTGAAGTTCGAGAAATCAACTATATGATGACAGTCTCCGTAGAGAAGCGTAGTCTAGCGTAGCGCAGCCTCGCGTAGCGCAGGCTCGCGTAGCACAGACTCGCGTAGCGTAGGCTCGCGTGGCGTAGGCTCGCGTAGCGTAGTACGGCGTACGTAGTAGCATTCACAAGGAATAGTTACAGTACGACACAACTTAGATGTAAAAATTCGTAAAACCGATCACCATCCGACCTGAGTGCACCTTCAAAATCGCTGATCTTTATTACTGCTTTAGGTGAAATGATCTTTACGCAAACGGAATTACTTGTAAAGTCATATAACCAAAAACATTCGTAAAATTGAAATGTTCAAATCTGTGCTGCATTTAAGTTGTGTCGTACCTACCTACCTTACGAGTAAGTAGTAGTTTTTAAAGAAACAGTTTTTCCCTACAAAGTATGAACCTGAACTAGATATTGGAAGTAAGAAACAAAAAAACGGTAGAACCAATATAGATAGGTATATAATATGATCGAACAAAGAACGATGCAATGTGTTCAAATAAAATTGACTTACTTATTGTAAGTCAATATTATTTTAATACATTGCATCGTTTATATAAGTAACTTATTACATATGTTTTAACATCCATGCTTGTTACAACTATGCTAATTAGTACCACTTAATTGCCTACTTTTTGCTCTACGGGTCATGTTTAAAATGCGACAATTTCAGTTTATTTTTTCCGTGATAATTGTGACAATCATCTTCTAAGCATGAAATAATTATTAAACAGTTCCGTGACTCACAGACGGCACACGGCTAACCAGTACCCGAATTAAGTGAACTTTACCACACTTTCAATCACAATCCGACGGATTTTGAAGGACATTGCATAAGCATCGTTTCATGTTTGAAAAATTCGTCTACTCGACAACGTAAAACAAGCAATGAATGTTGTTGAATTGTCAAAATTAACAAATTAAAATTGCCCTGCTGGGCTTTACAAGCGGCTTTTTACCGACCACAGAGGCTACTGCTGTGACGTTCGCCTGTAAGAGCCCTATGAGCATAACAAAAATGCGCGCAAAAAAACGTAACCGAAATTCGAACGATTTAAAAAATCTAATTATTCGTTCCGCACATAATAATAATTATTCATAACAAAGAGACTCTTAGAAGCCTATAACTCACAATTCACTGATTTTGACATTTTCGCGTTGTCACAGTCTAAATTTAAAAGAATGGTTGCACAATCTCTTGGAAGTCGCCAATAAGACGGATGCTCTTGTCATCCGCTTCCTTCGATGTGCCGGGCCTTTGCAAAACAGCCGGCCGGTATTTGTTTTGTTTATCTTTTATTTTTTTCCCTGCATATGCACCTACTTCTATTTTTATTTAACATGCGTTCTTTTTCATACTCCGATGTCACTTCGTGGACAATAGTGTGGGTTATACGTTTTTTCGACTGTATACTTTAACTACTTTTTAGTAAATGCTGTAATGTATAACTGTTTTTTGTCCCAAATAAATAAAATAAAATAAAATAAGAGTGACACCACTGGTGCTTTTCGCAATTAAACCAAAATACCTACTGTAGGATAGTTGTATTTTTTATTCAAAAATCGTGCGAATTTCTGTTACGTTTACGTCGCGCATTCGTGGTAGGGCCTCTGAACAGAAGGTCATTTCCTGTACTAAAAAAAAAATAGGCGCAATTTCAATTTCATCTTAGCGACATCAATGTCAAAAGTGTTGGTAAATTAGAGGTATTTTTGATAAATTGAGATTAGAATGCGAACGTTCTTAAAAATACGGATATTGCCCGCAGATAGGTAAGTACAGAGGAGGACTTAATAAGTGTACGGTGTGGATTCATTTTGTATACTTATTGGTTATATTAAAGTGCTTTGCACGTGGTTAAGTAATAACAGCCGCACGGGTTCATCCATCAGGTTAAGCTAAGCTTGCCGGGGTTGGTCCGTGGATGGGTGACCATCTTTACATACTAAGACTCCTGCGTGCCTCGGAAAGCACGTTTAGCCGATGGTCCCGGCTGTCATTCAGTCAGAAGCCCGAAGTCTGACAACAAGTCTTACCAAAGGTCAAAGGTCTTAACAAGTATTACCCAGTTACTGCGTTGTGGATAACAGATAGGCAGTCGGTCCAAGTAAAATACTGATATGCAGCTGTATCCGGTTGGACTGGAAGCCGACCCCAACATAGTTGGGAAAAGGCTAGGCAGATTGTATTAAAGTACTTTTATGATTATACTCGTAAGAACATACTTTAATGAAATGAATTGAGGGGTCTCGTTATGGATGGTCACCCATCCACGAACCGACCGCAGCAAGAGTAGCTTAACCTACTGCGACCCGTGCGGCTGTCATCGTTTTGCTACGAGCCCCTCATAAGACTTAGAAACTCAACTAAGAGACTCAAGAAATATAATAATTTTCCGTTATTACTTTAATTTAATTTCATAAATTCGTACGTGATGCTGTGGCTCAGTCATTAACTTTTTAATTTTGAATATATATATGCAGCAAGCAGTTATGCAACGTTTGTTTGTGTCCTTGATCTACTATATCATAATCTAGATTCAAGATGCAACAATTTCTTTCCACTGTGAACTGAGGGCCAATTCTCTTAACATAATAAAAACTTTTTACAAAAGAAAACAACCGACTTCCAAAAAAAACACAAAAAAAGTGAAAAATAACTTTAATTTCGGAAGTCGGTGTCTTTGCTTTTCAATTTTCGTTTTTTGCCACCGACTTCCGAAATTAAAGTTATTTTTCACTTTTTTAGTGTTTTTTTGGAAGTCGGTTGTTTTTTTTTTGTAAAAAGTTTTTATTTTTCACTTTTTAGTTGTGGTAACTACCCCACACAAATTCGTATAGCGTTATCTGCTATGTAACGGAGTCAATTAACATGTCATCAACATACGCAAAGTGGGAAAATACGTAATTATTGAAGGTAACTCAAAAACTACCCAAGCAAAATTAATAAAATTTATATGGGACCACCTCTGAAGCATGACCTACCAAACAAAAAAGAATCATCAAAATCGATTCATAATTGGCGGAGTAACATAAACACAAAAAAAAAACATACAGACGAATTGAGAACCTCCTCCTTTTTGAAGAAGTCGGCTAAAAACGTACACATTCAAGTCGCAATATGTCAAACTTGTCAAAAATGTTGGTAAATTGATGGTGTTTTTGACAGATTGCGAATGAGAAGCGAATGTGTTCTTAAAAATAAGGGAATTGCTCCGTTGCTATGTTTATTTATTCAGGCGAGAACTTATGGCTATTTACGAACGAGCTTTGACTTTATGTGACACCTAGCTAGCCCCGCGGTTTCACCCACATAAGTCTCGATCCCGTGGGAATCCGTATAAAAGGTATCTTATGTCCTTTTCCATGTTATCGTCTACCCATGAGCTATATCCAAATCCGTTCAGCCGTTTTAGCGTGAAAGCGTAACAAACAAACAAACTCATTTTCGCATTTATTATATAAAAATACTAGCTGCCCGTCGCGGTTCCCGCGTAAGTCTCGATCCCGTAAAAATCTCTGGATAAAAAGTATCCTATGTATTAATCCTGGGGGCCAAGTCTACTAATTTACAAACGTGTCAGTGGTCTCACAATGATCAGTTTTTGACAGTTAAGCCATACAAAACCTGTCAAAAACTCATCATTGCGAGACCACTGACACGTTTGTAAATTAGTAGACTTGGCCCCCAGATAATAAACTATCTGTTTGCCAAATTTCATCCAAATCCATTCAGCCGTTTTTACGTGAAAGAGTAAGAAACATCCATCCATCCATCCATCCATCCATACTTACAAACTTTCGCGTGTATAATATTAGTTAGAAGTTAGATATTATATTATTTAAGTTACAATATCGTAGGGAATTGCAGATTGGTACAGACTGCAAGATTGTAAAAACCACTAACCACAGTCCCAACAAAAAAGTTAATAAGTGGGTAAACTAAGTTAGCTGTGATAAACCCGACTTCCTTGACAGTAGATAAATGAATTTTAATAAGTACAAATCAATACTTAATGTTTTGTGCTGTATTGTGTAGTACCACCACGTACATAAATCCCATGCATACTTCCATACTGACTAATATTATATTATTATTATAAATGCGAAAGTAACTCTGTCTGTCTGTTTATTACCTTTTCACTCCTAGAGCCAACCTAGAGAAGGACATAGGGCACTGTATTTGTCAAGGATTAAAAATGATGAACCCAAAAGAAACTCAACCTGCAACCGCGCAAGGGAGCGTCCTGTGATCCTGGCGATGTCATTTAGCGAAACTTTCCTGTGGAGACCTCCTTACGTTACGTTGAGGAGCTCGTGGCTACGTTATAACAGCCGCACGGGTCGATCATCAGGTTACGCTACTCTTGCCGGAGTTGGTCCGTGGATGGGTGACCATCTTTACATATCGAGACTCCTCCGTGCCCCAAAAAACACGTTAAGCCATTGGTCCCGGCTGTCATTTGTGGATCTTTGACAGTTGTTACGGGTCGTCAGAAGCCCGAAAGTCTGACAACTAGTCTTACCAAGGGGTATCGTATTACCCAGTTACTGGGTTGTGGAGGTCAGATAGGCATTCGCTCTATGTAAAATACTGGTATTCAGCTGCATCCGGTTAGACTGGGAGCCAACCCCAACATAGTTGGGAAAAGGCTAGGCAGATGATGACCTCCTTCCGTTACGTTCAGCTACATCCTGAAGTTTGGCTGGTGTTATCTGCCTATTGCCAGAACTCAATTAACTGGCAAAAGGCATGTGGTTTTAGGAGTATGAGGAACAGGGTGTAAAGTTCACTCATCCACCATAGAAAAGGGAGGATCCTCCGACCAGACGGGTGTTGTGTCTGGCGGGCAACTGCCCAATGATTGATATTGGATTCTTGTATATATGTCCACTGCATGGTAAACTCTAATTGCGCGATGCAGGATTTTTGCGACGTCAGGATTTTTGTGTGACGTCAGGTCTTCGATGCGTAGTTCGCATGTGGCGATGTAGATACCGCCACATGGTCATTAATTTGTGTTTGAGTAACCACATGTTGCTTATTAATGATTCGCGATTAATTCTTGTTTTCCACGGATCCGTTGCCGTAATGACAAACTAACTTCCATAGCGCTTGAAAAAACCGATTTTCCACAAGACATGTAGTAGAATATGTATTTAAGTTTTGTGGTGGAAACCTATGTAGGTACAGTACCGAGTCCTATGCGGGGCGATTTTGGTATTATACTTATTACACTACCGTATAGATAGATAATGGATATCGTAACTAATGGTTTTTTTTACCACTGCTGAGACTCTCAAGGCTCTTACATACTGGCGCGATTCGCCGCGCGACGCGAATTTTAACAAAACAATTTCTGAGAAAACTTCACGCCGAACAATGCGGCGGCGTCGCGTCGCGCGACGAATCGCCCCAGTATGAGCCTTCAAGCGTCCGTTTGGAGTCAAAACGCTCAGGCCATGGGGCCCGAGTGCGCGTCTCCTTTTAAAGGAAATTTCTCGCCGACTGGTAGACGCTTCACGTGACCACAGGGCTAGCAGCTAGCTGTTTCTTCATTGTGTCTATTCGCAGATCTTTAACAGTCGGAACAGGTCGTCAAATGCCACCGAGGCCGAAGCAGAAGTTACTGATGATACCCCGTGGTAAGCCAAGGGGAATTGTATTACCCAGAAACCGGGTTGTGGAGGTCAGATAAGCAATCCATGTAAAATACCGGTATTCAGTTGCATCCGGTTAGGCTAGAAGCCGACCCCAACATAGTTGGGAAAAGGCTGGGCAGATGATGACTTTACTATTATGGCAGATTAGTAGGTACTACATTACTATCTGAAAATTATTTAATTCATACTAGTATTCATACTATATAGTTATACTTGTCCCGCAAGTATGGGTTTAATTTCACAATAAAAACAAAAAGGAAAACAATTTTTTAAATATTTTTATAAGCTCATAAATCGATACTTTACAATATTATCATAAACGCAAAAGCAACTCTGTCTGTATGTTACCAGCAGGCGTAGCATGAGCACCGCTTTGTCGACAGAAGAGTAGACAAAAATGACGTTTCCTGTAGACAGTATACAGTACGAGACGGCAGCAAAGTAGAAAGAGTCAACTGCACTTTTTACGAAATTCACTCTTTTACATAATTCGACACAGAATTCTTTGTTTTATCATATGATTTATCGGTTGTCAGTGTGATTTTGACAGTAAGGATAGAAAACTTTCTTCCGAAATAGTCTACATATAAAAAGACCTAGACAAAGATCGTTAGAAATGAAAGACAAAATGACAGATTGTAGAAAGATTTCTACGGTGGATGTCAAAAATGAAGAAACGAACTGTCACTTTGTATAGAAAAAGCTATGTCTATTCTTCGTAGAGACAGAAAGCGCCATGCTACGCCTGCTGGGGTAGGACATAGGCTTCTTTGTATCCCAGTAGAAGATACGTTCCCGTGGAATACTATCCGACATCCACGCGAGCGAAGGCGCGGGGAAATGCTAGTTTAGAATATAATGAATTATCTGGAATTATGAATTAACCTAAGCATTCTTTTTCTTGTTCGTTGTCTGCAACTTTTGACAGACTTGTTCGGTGGTGCATCGCAGAATAGATACCTACTAATCAAAAGTTGCAGACACATATTCTTACTACCATTATAGAAAATTACCAACGATTCTGAAGCTATTTATATACTGGAATAACTAGCTTCAGCACAAAAAGCAGAACTAAACAGATAATTACTAAATTGAAATGTCGTGTGTCAGTTCGTTATTTCGTGAGGTTGTTGGGGTTAACGATATTATTATTTAAACTTCTTGCACACAATTAGGTGCAAAAGCGGACTTAAGATTCAGTATCAAAAGGACATGACATAACCCTGCAAGTACACAGTATATTAGACAAAAAAAACCAGCCGATTTAAAAAAAAAACACTAAAAAAGTGAAAAATAACTTTAATTTCGGAAGTCGGTGTCTTTGTTTTTTAAACTTAATAAAATTTATATGGGACCATCTCGGGAGTATACCCTTTCGAACTAAAAAAGAATTTTTTAAATCGGTTCACAAACGGCGGCGTAATCGGTGAACATACATAAATGATGGTTTGATGGATGGATGGATGGATGCCCATGTTTAAACATAATTGGCATTGACATTTTTATCTAGTTTGAATTGAGAAGGAGGCCCCAACACTGGCATGGCAACGTACTTACTACACTATTTGAGATAGAACCAAATATAATCGGGCTAATCGGGCTCAATTATTATTTTTGCTAAGTCACAAAAGTGATGACTGACTTTAATGGATCGAATCGATTGGTCACCATCATGGACCAACAAAAACGTCTTATTTTTAGCGTAGTGCGAACAATAATAGCGTCTCTTTGTGAAATGATTAAAATGAGCTTGTTTTAAATAATAAAGAAGCGTATGCATTGTCTTTTATGATGGTTTGTGCGTCAAATATTAAAAGTAATGGACATACATCGTCCTGTCAGTCATTTAACTATTTTCTGTCAGTAATTATTAACACTTTTGTTTAAAAAAATCATGTTTCAAACCTATACTGCTTTAAGTACCTAAATCAATGAACTTTTAACAAACAACAATTACATATGCAAGATGAAATTATATAATGTAAGATTATAGTGCGTTTCTAAGACAGTGTGGTGGCGCTTTTTAACCGACTTCTTCAAAAAGGAGGAGGTTCTCAATTCGTCTGTATGTTTTTTTTGTGTGTATGTTACGCGATTACTCCGCCAATTATGAACAGATTTTGATGATTCTTTTTTTGTTTAGCGGTGGTCCTATATAATTTTTATTAATTTTGCTTGCGTAGTTTTTGAGTTAGCTTCAATAATTACGTATTTTTCCCACTTTGCGTATGTAGATGATATCTTAATTATCCTTAACTGTTATTTACATAGCAGGTAGTGGTATTCTCCTTCTGCGAAGCAGTAATCCTTCTGCGAAGCAGTAATCCTTCTGCGAAGCAGTAATGCTCGCGAAGGAGGAGGCGGAACGTGTGAGGGAGAGGCAAAGTTTGCGCCCTCACGCCCCTAACCGCCGCCGTCGGAGACGCCCCGGGCGTCGGGAATCCCAGGCGGATTCCCGGCCACCATAGGCGCGGGCTTGCGGACGGCGAGCAATGGGTAGCTCGCCGTCCGATTAGGACCAGGCCCGGGTCGATGGCGCGTCGTGATCCACGCGCGCCTCAAAGAGATGTCAGCACAATTGGCGGGGTCCGCCAGGACCGATGCCTGCCAGGGTTGCGGGTTAGTCCGAAAGGGATACCGGGACCTTGGCAACAGGCAACTGAAGGAACACGGATGGGTTTTAGTCAGTAAACGTCTGACATGCCCTTTCGCTCCGCCCAGAGCGGGAGAAGTCATTGGATGATTTCCCACCCACAAAAAAAAAAAAAAAGGTAAGGTAGTAAAAAAAATGGCGCCCATAGTTTTTTACGATTTGGAAAAAGAACAAACAAAAAAAAAAGGTAGTGGTATTCGAATTTGTGTGGGGTAGGTACCACAACAAAAAAGTGAAAAATAAAAATATTTTACAAAAAAAAAAAACGACTTCCAACAAAAACGTGAAAAATAACTTTTATTTCGGAAGTCGGTGGAAAAAAAAGAAAATTGAAAAGCAAAGACACCGACTTCCGAAATAAAAGTTATTTTTCACGTTTTTAGTGTTTTTGTTGGAAGTCGTTTTTTTTTTTGTAATGTGATATGAAAACTCCCAGGACCCAAGCTATCGGGACATACATTACTGTATCTTTGTTATTGAGTGGAAGTATTGTGTTGACTAAGATAGGTAAGCACCTAACTGTGCTAGGTTTTCATGTTGGAGCGTCATCGTGAACTGTAACTACTAAGTTACTGACATATCTGAGGACTTTTGCTAACTTATATGTTACAGACTCAATGCGGATATTCTTAATGATACCTATACTTGACATGTGCTAAATAAACCTAATACATGATTCCCAGAAAACCAATTTATTTCTCTTTCACAAACTACCAGCATCCGTTGATTACTTGTTCCTATCTGTTATGTTTGTGCAACTATGTATTCCTCTCTGAAAGCTCTTTCATCATGTTGAAAGCGAGCCGACCTCCCATTTCACCTCACTCCCACCCCGAGTTGCAGAGGTACGAAGTATGAATTTAAAATGGAGTAAAAATATTATAAGACGGAATTGGGTCGGCTCTATAGCTGTAGACAAGAACTTACTTTGGGGGCTTAAAACGGTCACTTTAGCAGAATCATAATAAGAAAATATTATGAATCATCGTAAAATGTCACAAACTGACAATTCTTGTGATTCTTATTACGAAATAATGAATCTGTTTGACAGTTTTCTATGGAGATTCGTAAAATGGTCCATAACTTTATGAATTGCTTTTATGTCAAATTAGAAGAATTGCCAATGACAGCTGAGATTCAGGAAATGAACTGCTTATAGAGGAATTGCTAATATGACCGGTTTAGGCCCCCTCTAGACAAGTTGCTTGAGTGAAGATTGCGGGTCAAACGCCCTCAAGCTAGGTAGACTGACGATTTTCGCAGGGATGTGGAAGGTCGTGCGGTCGTGGGTAGGCCCTGCTGGCATAGCGGACTGATACCTGTAGGTGTGTGGCAAATGTACAGTATCCCGACTCATGGTAGTTAAAGGAGCAGTGGAATTTTAGTCCATCGAAGTCCGACATAACGACGATTTTAGGATTTCAAATTTAAAAAGTATCAGCTGGATGAGAATACCGTGAAAGAAAGAAAGAAAGAAAATACATTTATTTGACCCAGGTAAGGCACAAAATATTTATAGAAAAAACAAAGAACATAAAAAAAGTGTTGTGCGCCTCACGGCTGCGCCAAACAGGCCCAGCAGGCGTAGCACCGTTTTGTCGACGGAAGAGTAGACAAAAATGACGTTTTCTGTAGACAGTAGACAGTACGAGACGGTAGCAAAGTAGAAAGAGTCAACTGCACTTTTTACGAAATTCACTCTTTTACGTAATTCGACTCAGAATTCTTTGTTTTGACATAGGATTTATCGGTTGTCAGTGTGATTTTGACAGTAAGGATAGAAAACTTTCTTCTGAAATAGTCTACATACAAAAAGACCTAGACAAAGATCGTTAGAAATGAAAGATAAAATGACAGATTGTAGAAAGATTTCTACGGTGGATGTCAAAAATGAAGAAACGAACTGTCACTTTGTATAGAAAAAGCTATGTCTATTCTTCGTAGAGATAGAAAGCGCCATGATACGCCTGCAGTTCAGCATGAATGCCAACTAGTGCCTGACGCTGGTTTTCAACTGGACCTTATGTTACGAGCGATTGGGAAAGGCCTATTTCCAGCAGTACACTGTTATGGGCTGATAATGATGAGTTCCAATCAATAACGGACTAAAATTTTGTCTCTCACTGCACTGCACTTTTTTGTTGGTGACTAATTTGTGCATTGGCTGCATAATAAGAGCGCCCACACCACTATTCACAAGTCACAAGCCACAGTCAATGCGGTCAACCTCGCAAATTGTCTAATCCATCATCACGATGATAAGAGAACTAGATTTTTTTCTATACGCCTTATTTCTTGGAACACCTTGGTGACATGTCATATATGTAACTCATTTATTGTAGTTCCGGAAGGCGGAAGGACATATCCGTCAATTTAAGATTTATGTCTCATCTAATCTCTGGCATTATGCAGACATGAGCCATATAGAGATAGCTTTAATCATTTATCTTTCTAATCGGATATTACAGTCCATACCTGTTTCCACCTTTGTTCAGTAACATGTTATAATGAACTTCCGTGGTACAAGAATTAATAGGAAATCTATCAGGTATCATTAACCATTGTTGCACATAATCTTACAAGGTTTTTATCGGCTAATAACTTGTTTGTAGACGAGCTTGCTTGTTACTTGGAGTCTTTTATGTTCTTGAAGTGTAATTAAAGAGTGCCCACGTGTTTCTAGATCATTAAATAATCATGTGGTGGGAAATAATGTAATTTTATGATGGGCTAACTAGATGATGGACCAAGCACGTGGCTGGGACCCCTTTTTTACGTCTATGGCTGGGACAAGTGTTGTGGAGCAGCCTGGGAGAGGCCTCTGTCCAGCAGTGGATTGCGATAGGCTGACTTGATTAATTGACTGTAGTAGTAGATAGATATTGGCACGGGTAGTCATGCATACCATTCACGTTGCTGAAAAGAAAAAATGAGATGAATGTGTGGCGTTACCAGGCTTGATAAAATCCGTTATGAGTGGGACGTGGGAGGAAGCCAGGGCGTGCACGATATCGCCGACAAAATGCAAGAGAGTAGGCTGCGATGGTATGGTCACGTGAAAAGGAGACCGCTAGAATACGTAGGGAACATGGCGCTACAACTTTACATTCTCAGTCCAAGACCCAGAGGCAGACCCAAAACAAGATAGAAGGCAGTAGTGCTAAAGGACATGAAAGAGTGTCAGGTATCCGAAGACGATGTCGAGTATAGAGTGAAGTGGAAGAGAAAGACCAGGAAGGCTGACCCCACCACCATGTGGGATTATAGCCAGGAAGAGAGAGAGAGAGTAGATGGATAGTAGTAAATTGATAGTAAGCCTTTGAGTAACTTTTCTGACTGGCTAATATTTTGACTTTTGAATGCGTACCACGTACTATATTATGTGAATACTCATAATATAGTTCATGCCGAATTGCCGATACAATTTCACTAAAACAATTTATATCGTACAGCATGAAACATTCGTAGCTCCCAGTATGTTTCTCATTTACATTCCCTGTTTCACGTGGCTTGCATCGCCGAGCGCAGTGTAAACATCCCCGTGCCGCTTGCATAGCGTTAGAGTTCCCTAGGGCAGCTGCTTGTTGTTTATTTCGATATTATTTCAGTGTTTTCGTCATACTTTAGGTTAGTAACTAGACACAAAGACAAAGACTTTCGTATGATACGGTATTACAAAGTTGGATAAAGCCTTGTGCAAACTGTCGCCTTATCGCGGGCGCGACAGGCAGTGCAACCCTTGTCGCGCCCGCGATATCGCGCCTGTTTGTGGGAGACTTAATAAAGTTATGTTCCAAACACATCCGCCGCTAAAAGCGGCATACACAGTTTGAAGTTATTACAGACTGAATGGAGCTGTCACGATTTGGCTAAGGATTTTGGGTCGCTAGTTTAAAATGCATTTAAAGTCTTCAAAAAAGCAGTATTGTGATAGACATAGGAACTCCTTGTTCGAGAAAATTTAAGTAGCTATAGGAATAATCAAATGAAAGCAGAATAACCCGCAGAATAACTTTATAATAATCTTTCTGTTCAAGAGGTTTGTTCCGCGGAAAGCAGCTTTGTAACCTTTTTTAATTAATTAATAAGTAAGTATAGAATCTTAACCCCGCAGTATCTTGGTTTTTTTGTACGGAACCTTGCAAACTGCTGTAGTTTATATATTTTTGCGGGATGAACATGCAGAAGGGTGGGGAAAGCGCTCTCGGTATATCATGCAACACTGAGGAATGAACTCCGACGAGGTTTTTATTAATAAACCACGACATTCACCTACATTTTTATAGTATGTTATGTAGACAGTATGTATTATATTATATTATGTGCTTAGTTATCAGTCACTGTTTCGATGGGTGTCCCCTCCATAGTAGGTATTTGGCTTAAGTATAACACTTTTATTTATTTATTTATTTATTTATTTATTGGAAACTCAACAGCTTATTACTAATATGACATTTTAAGTGAATTTCACCCCACTATCAATGAACAGCACAATGCAGATGCGACAAAGTGACTAGCATCTTAAAGTTTGCATACACTGAACATTGACAGCGAGATGATGACAATTATCTCTTAAGCCAATAACAGAGTTTCACGGCATTGACATAGCTAGGTTAACTAGAAAGTGGCTAAAAGAAAAAAAAGAAAGAAATTAATACAATACAAGGTAAAGTGGGATTGTTGACACATTGTTTACAAATCTTAGTCAAAATATTTAAGTGATATTTAAGTGATAACATGACCAACTAAACATTGGGAAAAAGCACAGTATCGTAAAGCCCGATATTGAGAACGTGCTTTGTTGAGTATAATACATAATACACTTGTGCGAAAATGGTCGGTAAATCAATTTCCCGAAATTCAAAAGAGTTTTGAAAACAAAGAGTGTTCTAAATTCGAGTTTCTAAGTATACAAGAAGCATTTTTTTTTTGAGGATGGAATCTTCTTTTCTTATACGAAGCATGATGTGCCGTTTCACGTAATTTTGTTTTTGATATGATCCAGAAGCGGCAATTTGGCCGCAGCCTCACTATCACCTTGTTGGTAGGTATTTTGACACGCCATTCGCTTTCACATGGCCCTGAAGTCTGGAATGACACCTTAGATATGGCGCTATTCATTGCCAGCCTTTTCTTCCGGTCTAATGCTCTTTAGGAGAGCATTGTACGCTCACGCTCACTTAGTAATTTGCATTCAAAATTACATCACGAGCTCTTGGTGTGAGTGACACACGTGTCAAAGACAGTGGTTAGTAACGACTGTAACCTCGACTGATTATAATTGATAGCGGTTATCATTACAATCTCTTAATCACACGAGGAAGTCGATTTTTAATTGTAGAACTTTGCAAATTAGACAAACAAATGAATAATTCTTATCAGTTCGAGGAGCTTCAAGACTGACATGTGTGTGTGTTATTTCTAGTGACATTGACCGTGGAATGCGTAGCGCTTTTGTATCCGGTAAGAGTTTAATTGATTTTTTTAATTACTCGTAAGTTGACAACTGTTTAGATGGCAGATAGATAAAATGCAGATTTCTAGCTGTAGATACCTATGTGATTACCACTGGTTTGCTCAGGAGCAAGCCAGTACCAGCCGCCTATAATACGACGTATTAATGCTATTAATTATATAATTTTATAATTTTTAATTAAAAAAAATTATATAATTTTTCCAGTGTTAGTGAGAGATGGAGCTATACAAGGCCGCTAGCACCATCCTTTTTTCGTAGTGGAATAATGATGGCATTAATACTTCATAGTCAGCCCCCTGGTTTGCTCCTGAGACGTGTAAAGGTGGTGCTTCGCTGGGCGGCGCTGGCGCCGCTGCCGGCGCCGGTACTATCCACTCTAGCTACTATTGAGATTAAGAGAGTTATAATCGTAAACCTCCTCTTGAAGATGAAGGGTACTTTTAAAAGATGTCTCCATCTTAAAATCGGTAGCCGAATAGTAGCAGCAAAGATAAAAATGTAAAAGCAATAAAGGGGAATCTGATATTCCCAGACAACGGCTAATTGTGGATTGATGATGAGGGGCATGCATAGAAGGCAGCAGTGGATGGACCTAAGGCCCTAGGCAAAGTGACATTCTATCAGCGATAACGATGATGGAAAAGGCAAAAATGTATAGGACTGACATAAGCTATCGAAAAGCTTATGTCAGTCCTTATACTCTCATAATGCCGTTAAATTAATGAAAAACACTGCGTAGAAAAGACAGTACTACTGACAAAGTCCCTAATTGTTTTGTTGTCTTCAAATTCTCCAATCCTGGTATCTCATGACATTTCTGGAACGCAAATGACACGTCATGGGTATTATGTGTTCCGTGACATCATCCATTAACTTCAATTGCATACATACGTCATTAATAATCTTCAGAATTAATTAACTTGCCACTCTGTCTGTGGTCTATTCTTGGGAGTTAGATTTCCATAGCATGACTATCAAAAACGTGAAGAACATCCATTAATTCTATTTCTATGCAAGTTAAGAAGAAAAAGTGTGAACTTCTGCATTAGAGTAAACATTTGAATTGCAATTTGAAGTTGAATTGCAGTTACAATGCGCGTCTTTATCTAAATTATAGGAGGTCTGTCAAAAGTTTAACTGTAGCGGAGATTCTAAAGTACCTAAGCTCACTGCATATAGAATAAAATATAAAACCCAACTACGACAAAAACGCCAACTAAAAAGGTGTACACAAGATGTTGTTAGAAAATCATGAGTTTCGGTTTTCGTATAACCGGAACCGGGTAAAAAGGAAACACTTTTGAAAAATCACTCTTTTGAACGCTTCAAACAACAAAGGTACATTTGATTTGAATTGCAGTCTCATAATCAGTGATCGGATAATCGGATGCATATTTACCTAAAGTTCATTTTTGGTTAGGAAATCATGGAAGCCGCTTCTTAAAACATATTTTTTAAAGTATAAATCCCGGGATTCCAGAAAATTCGGGAATGCGAAACTAATCTGTAACATGATGAGGAAACGTCGTCTTTAGCAGGTGGCATTTATTAAAAAAAAAACAGGGGTATTACATAATTATTAATGTGTATTTACTTGAAGTTAATTTTAAGGTCCCCATCAATTTATGACTATGTTGAGTGTAACAGGAATTTATGACTATGTTGAGTGTCAGAGACGAATGTCTTAAAATGAACAATAAGAATAGTACATTTGTTGATTCCGAAATCCCGGGATTTTTTCGATACAAAAGTGCATTCCATAATATCAGCCAACACTTACACTTTAGGTAAATATGCATCCGATTATCCGATCACTGCTCATAATAATGAATCAATGAGAGATAACGCTAGATAACTATATCGAAGTTTTATCAATTTACCAATTACAATAAATATTATCGAGATGAAGAGTATGTAAGGACATTTGTTTCCGATAAAAGATTATAGGATCTATGTGCTAGCCTAGATTACATTTGATTAATTATTATTTAGTTGATATAACATTACAATTAAGGCCAAATGCCGGTGTTTATTAAATCTAGAATTCCAGATCTAGGAACAGGCAGGGAAATTTATTGTTATTCAAATTGAAACACTGCGGCAATTTGGCGTGATACTTCTTTGATTGTTTTTTCTTTTTTAAACAAAACAAGCCTTCTTTAGCTCATGGCGTGGTAAAAATAATGAGCTATTCAGGTTAGGCTTGCAGAAAAAATATCGATATATCGAAATATCGATATTTTTGTTCGATATATCGATATTTTTAGGCAATATTTATTATTCCGATATATCGATGCATCGATATAAAATATCAAGTATCGAAAATGTATCAAAAACGATATATTTGCAATAGCAACGCCGTTGTCGCCACTGACTAAAAGTGCTGGAGTTCAGAGCCGTAAAAAGTATACTTTTTACGGCTCTAAGATAATTATAAAACTTGAACAATATAAGATATAAAAAAAATTGAAAATTTCACCGATATATCGATATTTTTTTTTCGATATTGATATTTTTTATAAATATCGATACGATATATATCGATACTTTTTGAAACTTCTTGCATCCCTAATTCAGGTAGCTGTTTATGGCTAAACCCAAGTTTTGAACCCAATTTCCCTAATAGAAAGATCACTAGGGGTCGGACCAAGAACCGTAGCCTGAAATCTCAGAAGCCGCGCTTTTTACAACTAGACTGTGGCGGCATCTACATCGCCACATGCGAACTATGCATCAAAGACCTGACATCACACAAAATCCTGACGTCACATAAAAATCCTGCATTGAGAGATTACCGCGCAATGGACATATTATACATATATACAAGATTCCAACATCAATCGTTGGGCAGTTGCCCGCCAGACACAACACCCGTCTGGTCGGAGGATCCTCCCTTTTCTATACAGGATGAGTGAACCACCCAGCTCCTCTATCCCTAAAAGACCAACAAGGATAAGACGATACGTCACGGTTACTGGGTTTTATGTAAACTTAACCACACCTAAAATTAGACGTGTTATCTAACTACATAAATATAATTATTTCAATAGCTATTGAGACCAGTCAAGAGGTATGATTTAGTAATTAATTTAAACTGGGTAGGCACAATGCTTTAATAGTTATTTAATAGGTATGCATGTATTTTCAAGCCGTGTTTATGTCAGCAGTTATAATTACGATCGTTTGTTATTGAAATAGGACTAGCAAGGTCTCAGGTGCGTAGGATTGGTACTAACTATAGCTAATATTACCTACTAAGCCTAGCCTACCGACCAATTTTTTTTTTTTTTTGTTGGTGTGAAATCTTCCAATGACTTCTTCCGCTCTGGGCGGAGCGGAAGGGCGTGTCAGACTTTTACTGACTAAAACCCACCCGTGTTCCTTCATTGCCTGTTGCCAAGGTCCCGGTATCCCTTTCGGACTTTCCCGCAACCCTGGCAGGCATCGGTCCTAGCGGACCCCGCCAATTGTGCTGACATCTCTTTGAGGCACCTACCGACCCCTAAATTGGCAGTATACTCCAGCACGCGTAGAATGACAACCATAGAAACGGGTTTTGTCGACGGAAGAATAGACAAAATGACAGACTGTGATTGTTTATCTGTCATTTTGTCTATTCTTCCGTCGACAAGACTCGTTTCTATTGTAGTCATGCTAAGCGTGCTGGAAGGAAATTAACTATGAGAGAAACTATTAGAATAAATTGTTTCCCTCAATTTCACTCTAAATAAAAATATTATTTTTATAAGAATTATGCGTAATAAACTTTTTTTAAGCTATGATTTGTTTTATTGGTGTCTTGGCACCGTACTGCACGTCGTCAAACATTTGTAGTTTACACTGTAAGTAGTTGGCAACGTAATCCCTGAAGTACCTAAGTGCAATAGATTTTCGCGAAAACTGTAAATATTTTTAAAAAACTAACATTTTTCGCCCCCTAGGATCATAGTAAACCGGGAAATATGCCAAAAATCACAGTTTTAAGAAATAAAATACTTTGCCAATTTAAGGGTTAAGAAAAGTTTAGCACGGTCCACCAGCCTATACTAACCTATCTAGTTATCTACGCACCTACAAGCCGTAGTGGGCCACTTTAGGAAAAATGAAAGTACCAAATCGTTTTACTATAAAACGTGTAAGTACTTAACTTTTCATTTGTTTATAAATAGCTTTAACCCTCGAAACGCGTTTCTTTTTAATTATAATCATATTTTTTAGATTTCTAATTCACTAGATGATGCCCGCGACTTCGCCCGCGTGGGTGCTGTTATTATATACGAACACCTTCCTCGAGAACCACTCTATCCATTGGTGAAAACAACATGAAAATCGGTGCAGTAGTTTTTGAGTTTAACGCGAACAGGACGACAAACAGACGCGGCGGAGCACTTTGTTTCATAATTTGTAAGGACTTAAGGAGGAATATTCTATATGGAATTTCTTTAGGTCATCTGGAGCTATCCGAAAATAAAAAAAATATTGGGCTAGTTCATAAGGGGGAGGCATGAAAATTGATTCCCTGTTAGTTACAATGTTTAAAAGATAGTGCGTGACTATGGCGTGACTTGAGCAATAGCTACGCACCTCGAATGCCTTAAAACAGTGTTGTCCAGTTCATAAATCTAAATTGCAAATTATAGGTCGGCCAAAACATTCAATTTGAGACTGTTGGAGCATAATTAAGACATTTTGTACATGTATTGCGTTAATTTATCGAAATTGTATGTAATCTACTTTGTTGGAAAAATTATAGGTAATTATAATACCTCTCCTTTGTTCTAGAAGTTATTTAAAGCTTTCATGAAAGTTAGTAGTAAAAATAAATGTAGAAGGCGGAGAACCTGGGGATCTTTTCTGTAAAAAAATTAAAATCTCATCGAAAAATCTTAGGTGAAGTGAGCTGTCAATAGTGTCAGGTAAAATGACAGCTTACTTCAAGTTCACTTCACCTAAGTTTCCACGGTGAGTATTGGTCTTGTGGCGCTGAACTTCGGAGATGTCTGTTTCCTGCAGTGTTGTAGACCTCCAACAATCACCAACGAGACAAAATAGAATTTTAATTGTTATCGGCCTTCTAAAGGCCAATCAACAGTTGAGAGGGTGGACTGCAATAGGCTTATTTATGATTGATGAAAATTGACAGCGTTGTTAAAGCTTTAAAAACAGTGTGCAGCTTAAGGGATTACACTATCATAATATCAACGATCATAGATCTATGATCAAAGAGGAACTCGTGGCTAAGTAGTAACAGCCATACGGGTCGATTCATCAGGTTAAGCTACGCTTGCCGGGGTTGGTCCGTGGATAGGTGACCATCTTTAAATATCGAGACTCCTCCGTGCCTCGGAAAGCACAGCCGTTGGTCCCGGCTGTAATTTATGTATCTTTGACAGTCGTTACAGGTCGTCAGAAGCCCGAAAGTCTGACAACCAGTCTTGCCAAGGGGTATCGTATTACCCAGTTACTGGGTTGTGGAGGTCAGATAGGCAGTCGCTCCATGTAAAATAATGGTATTCAGCTGCATCCGGTTAGGCTGGAAGCCGACCCCGACATAGTTGGGAAAGGCTAGGTAGATGAGATCTATGATCAAAGATATAATGAAATTGTAAAAAAAACATTACCCTCCTTCTGGGGCAGTCGGGTAAATAGACAATAATTATAATTTGTGAGCTTCGTAGATAGGTAAATGATATTATTATCATATCTAGAGGGATATAACCTTATTATATCTATTTAACAATTTCATTATATCTTTGATCATAGATCTATGATCTTGATCATATATATGAAATTGTTTATTGAAATAATTGATTTACATAAATATTTATAAAATAGGGTACATAATAATTGGATTTTACCTTAACTGGTATTTTATCATTATATGCAGTATGTTAACTAACAAAGGGCGTTCCCGTTAACCTGCAATAGTATAGCGTGTACTTATACGTGCTAAAAAAAATATTACGATCCAAAAAAAATCATTTATTTCGTGAAATGTTCACAAAACGATTAAATTTAAACGTAAAAGAAATACTCTGTACACGCACACTTGTATTTCAACGTAGAAAAACAAGTGTGACAAGTGGGCGTGTACAGAGAGTTTATTTTCCGTAACAATTTAATATTTTTTGTGAATATTTTACTATACAAAAACAAAAAAAAACATGTTTTTTTTAAATGGTAATTTTTTTTTGGCATGTATGGACGCTATACTATTGCAGGTTAACGGGAACGCCCTTTGTTAGTTAACATACTGTATACATCCTTAGATAGATAGTGATGATATGATAGTGTAATACCCACCTAAGAGAGAATCTTTCTTCAAAAGAAACAAGCGACTTAAACAACCTGTCCAGAAATAACATTACTTAGTTAATTTAAGTAATAAATGATTATGTGCGGCACTGGTTCACCTTTGAAAGCAAAACGGAGTAGCAGGCCCAATCAGATAAATTAAATAAATCATAAGCACCTATTCTAAAATATATGCCTAATAATAATAATAGACCTTCAGAAGTCAGTAAGTACGTGTTCGACTGTTGCTAACCGGTAACGCAGTTATGTGTTGTTATACATAGTACCAGTAATACCACAGTATAATAATGTAGCAGTATTATATCTCGGCAGTGACCTTGAAATAATTACTTTCGGCCGCTTGGTGACCTTCCGCGTCCATGCGTAACTGCCGCGCACTCCATACTGTTGCGTACTGGTATACAGTGTGATTTCAAAGCGCGTCGTTTCGGCCGTTGTCTCTGAAGATATAATACTATTACTTATTTATACTGTGGTAATACTATGTACGAGGATGTAGTAATAAATGAGTCATAGTAGGTAGTAAATTAGAATATACTACAGAAACTCTTCGCATTATAAGTCTAAGTCCGGTTTAGCAGGCTATGAAGGCTATAGAAGCTCCCTTGATAAGCAATGCTCATGGAAAATATTTATTCATTTGCATTCCGAAGGATATGTTAAGATATAACACATGTATATAACACATGTACATATACATAACATCACGTCTGAAAACCCCGAAGGGTTAGGCAAAGGTGGACCTATATATTAGACACCCACATTTTCGCCACGTATGTTTTTAAGTCCCATGCCATGTAACTGGGCGAGCCTTTTGCCATCAACCGGGCCCAAATCCAGACTACAGGCTGCTACTGAGATATTCCGGATGGAAAAAGTCAATAACACTTTGCCCGTCCTTTTTTTAGTGGGAAATTCTCAAATGACTTCTCCTGCTCTAGGCGGAGCGGGAGGGCGTGTCAGACTCTTTCTGAATAAAACCCGTGTTCCTTCAGTTGCCTATAAGTTGCCAGAGGCCACGGTATTTTCAGACTTTCTCGCAACTCCGGCATACACTTTGCCCGACCTGGGAATCATACCCGGGATGTCATGCTCAGCAGTACCGCTTGCGACTACTAGACCAACGAGGCAGTGTAATGTTGGGATACACTTAACCTGTTCAGCTCTACAAGATAAAGATGGGATCCGATTATATGCTTTTAAAGTGGGTAAAAAAAAACTGGCAAAAAAAAGACTGGGTAAAAAAAAACCTGTTTTGTCCGTCAGTCAGATAATTAAAAAAATATTAGACACGTGTTTTTAATTTATCATAACTTAGATAAGGAGTGGGAGCTCGCTACGTCACAATTCAGTATAAAATTTAGCAAGGTGTGACGTGACGTGACGTGACGTCATCCCACATTTTAACTTAATGTATCGCTGTAATGTTTTGCTTGCATGAAAAAGGAAAAATACGTGTCTAATATTTTTTAATAGTCTACGCGACGGACAAAAAATGTTATTGTCATCCCTATGATTGCATCTGCCATTTGTGTTGTCTCCCACAGGTAATATACACGTGTGCACTGATTAGTCTCATAGTTTGATAAAATACTTAAGGCATTTTTATGTGTGCTCGATTAGTCGCATAGTTTGATAAAAATCAAATTTAGATTAGCTAGGACAACATTACATTTTGATAAATCCAAACTGTATAATTACAACTAAGTATTTGAATAAATAAATAATTACTTAAATTAAATTTTATTTCAGTTTTTGTCGGTTTAGAAGTTTATATTTCATACCAAAAGCCGAAATGTCAAGTACTTACTTTTAATTTGTAGGAAATAATAATATTTGTACTTACATCAAAACCCACTTGAAAATTGTAATTCCTACCCACATAAATCTTTATAGGTAATCAAGTAAGCACTAGATTGTTTTGGTCTAGGTTCCGATCAATGTAAATACTTATAGACAATTTATTATTCAATTCAATCAAATGATTTCAGAATTTACGCCGTCAACTATAATGACCAGAGATCGTAGGAGAGTAAAATACCTCCTTTAAATCCCGGAATGATAATAATGACGTTTTGATCCCGGAATTTAAAATCACGAACTATTTATTAGCCTTTATACATTTTTAAGGATTCCGTATTAAAATTGTGTCAAATTCGAATGTTTTAAGTAGGTAAATTAAAAAAATAAATAAAAATGATAGTCTATTTCAATTATCTACAGCGAAAAGGTACAAAACCCTGACTCCAACACCGAATATAATGAAGTGAATATAATTAATATAATACTAATGTAATGAATATTATGAAGTGATTATTTTATAACTTGTTTATTTTTATGTTTAACTAGCTGCGCCCCGCGGTTTCACTCGCATAAGTCTCGATGCCGTGGGAATATCGGGATAAAAGGTATCCCATGTCCTTGTCCCCAGTTCATGGTATATCTATGTGCCAAATTTCATCCAAATCCGTTCAGCCGTTCACGCGTGATGGCGTGACCAAGGGAAATAGGGATTCATTTTTATAAATATATTGATAGATAGATGTTATATCGATATCCACGTCTGCGGAGTTCCACTAGTCAATTAATTTTTACCCTGTATAAAAGTAACCAACTATCAAACTGGAGTTCAGATCCACGTGACTATACTACTAGAAAGGTTACCATGCAAATTGTGCTAACTTACTATAAAGCCTTGGTCAAATTGGGCCAGCTGCTGTGCGAGTACTAATGAGCTAGGTGCTCCGGTGCCCCGTCGTGGCTAGATTGGCAATGACCTGTCAAATTTAATGTCTAGACTTTGTCAGGAAGCAACCTTCGATGGTTATCGTAATGTTTGGGCTTTTGGATTACTGGTAGGTAATTGTTTATTATGGTACTGTTTATTTGGGGATTGCAAAAAAGGTGTCCATTACGCGAAATAGGTTTTTTACGTTTACGCGACAATTTTTTTTTTTTTTTTGGTTCGGAAATCATCAAATGACTTCTCCCGCTCTGGGCGGAGCGGAAGGGCGAGTCAGACTCTTACTGACTAAAACCCACCCGTGTTCCTTCAGTTGCCTGTTGCCAGGGTCCCGGTATCCCTTTCGGACTATTCCGCAACCCTGGCAGGGTGGAATGTGTCCTGCGACCTAATTGCGTAATACACGATCGATTAAAATCTGAATCATTTTGAAACAGATTGCTAGACCTGAAAAATCTGCTCAACAACGTAAATAACGCAATTAATGTTGTTGAACTGTCAAAATGAAACAGATTAGTCTTAATCGTTTGCGAAAATGTGTTACGGAATTAGATAGCAGTAGGTACTAAGATATCTGTAAAAATCTATATAGTTAGGTATTACCACATTTTATGCAAGTAAAGATACAACTTAAAATGTACCTAGGTATATTATGAAAGTAGTTTGTTCAGAATCGTTTACTGAATCGATTTCTGTCATTGTTAATCCTTATTTGTTTCCCATAATAATTAAAACCACGTAAATTATAGTCACACTTCGATTGTAGAGTCAGAACAAACCAAAATGGATGAAATACCTACTACGCTAGACCCCTAAACGTATGCGACTGTTTGCGTGTGTAACAACTAATTTAATAAATAAACAATGTAATTACATTATCTCTTTTTTTATAAACTATCCAATATACTTACATTAAATTAATTACTTTAAACAAATATATCTCATTTATTTAAAAATTCTTTTACAATAAAATTTATTAATATAAATATAAATTTATATAAATAATAATTATTAATATAAATTCACATAAATAATAATTATTAATATAAATTTATTATTTATTAATATAAATAAAATGTATTATTATATACTTTAACATAATAGTGACAATTCAGTGTATGTATTCTAATTGTATAATAGTAACAAAATATTCTAATTGGGGTGTTTGGTGGTGCGCATTAATTCCGGGACCATGTTGATACGTCATTATACAAGCTGTGATACCTTGTTTGAGAATAGAAACAATTATAATGAATATCTACAGTTACACTAAATACTAATACAATCATTATGTATTTGTAATTGATACCATGTCACGTTCTGTTTAATTGTAGACTGATAGGTAACTGCTTACCTGCCTACAGGTATTACTTATGTAATAGGTATAAGTAGGTACAGGCTGGTGGCCAGTATGGTTGGATTATTCCGTATCAGGTTAATAATAAAAGTTTTAAGTTCCTTGACTTTTCGAAGAAAACAAGGTCAGTTCGAAGTTTAATAAATTCGGGACTACCCCAAATTTTGCCAATCCCTGCGTAGATTCTTTGAACCTTTCCTTTTATTCATTATTTGGTTCATCATTTTTCCCTGGACTGGAGACCGCTTATTGGCAAACGTAGTGTGTTTCGCCCCTCAGCTAGGTCCGACGACGGTGACTGGGACAGACTGGGTGCGGAAGACGGAGGACAGAGTGTTGTGGCGCAGCCTGAGGGAGGCCTATGTCCAGCAGTGGACTGCGATAGGCTGATTGATTGATTGGTTTGATCATCGTTTACGCGATGGAACAATTTTCATACATGGAAAAGCACGTCCAGGCTTCTCGATAAAATGATTGTCACTACCTTTACTTCGAGGAAAAAAGCGAATAATTAGAACTTAGCTGTAATTGAAGGATTTCACAGAAATGTCTTAGACGTCAGACCTTATAATATAATGGGGGGCATCAACATATTTTATAATTGTTAACACATTTTTCAATAATATAACGATAGTTTTTTTTTAATTAATTACACGTCCATAATATATTATGTACTTCGTAAATAAACCTGTCATCGCGACGGTAATTGTTATATGATTGCTGGTATGTTGTAAGTAGTACACAGTACTTAAATTATTTGCACAAATTAATATTTAAAATATTCGTAAGCATTGTAAGTTTTAATTACTTAATTGGTAGGTAGGTACTTATATAGGTTAACCCAATAAAAGATTTCCTTTGACGTAAAAACGTTTTATATTTATTCTGGCACATGCTTAGGTTATTTGTAGTATGAGGGACTTAAAAATATGCATGATTGAACGAACGTGCATACTAACAAGTCCATATTATTATGACACAAGTCTCTTAGTTCAAATTACCCTATTAAATGAGTATTTCATGAAACCATGACATTTACAGGCTAATTCTAACACAGAGAGTTGTATTGATGATTTTAATTATTATAATAATTATGTAAATACACATTTGTTACGGTCGCGGATCATAATTCGATCAACCATACAGGCTGTAAGGGTAAACAGTCTTGTCATTCAAACCATGGGTAGTTGACTTAACTATAAAAATAAATGACCGAACACAACAAAAAAAAAACGTCATTTTCATTAAAAGATTTTAAAAAGTTTCTATCCGACACCGTGCCCTCTAGCGAAACAGCTGACTGACTGAGGGAGGGGTCGCGCTCGCGGCCGGTCAGGTCACATCCCGTACCCCCCGCCCGTGTTGAGACGCAAGTTCGTTGCCCTAGCGCATAGGACAACGAACTTGCGTCTCTTGTGGTAAAATGTAGATTTAAAAAAAAGAAAAAAAAAGTTGTAATTTTCCATTGATTTTACGTTCTATAAATGAAACCAAACCACTGGTTGCAAGGATAACGGTGTTTACCCTAACACCCTGTATAACCGAACATTAACCTGCAAATTGCAAAAAAACTTGAGAAAATTTTAATTTCGCGGGCTACCTATGTGCAACCCCTTTAAAAATGATGACAAATAAATTTTAAACTCTACTCTTTGTTTGTTATTCGTCTCCAACTCATTAGTGTGCTGATCTCTCTCCGGCCGTGTCGGATTGTCGTCCCATATGAGAGTGAGGCAAGAGAGAGTGCACCTGTGTGTGCGCACACACTGGTGCACTTTTGATATATCGAACCCATGCCTAGTTTCCGCTAAGATTGGCTGCCATAGCCGAAATTTGGTCTGGAGGAACATTTATTTTTATTTTTTATTATTAGTCTGGTAGTAGCAGATATATTATTTATTTATTTATTTATTTCTGGCCAACCAACAATTGTTTATACTATTACATTTTCAAATAAAGATTCTTATATAAAAGGGTTAGTATAACAATTTATTATAGGTTAGCACCGCATGCCCCATAAAGTAATAAGTGTAACCAGTTATATTAAAGCTTAAGGCAAAATTTAAAACAAAGTTTGAAGACAGAATTAAAATCCAAATTAAATACAGAATTTAAAAAACATAATCAAAATTGAATAAGTACAAAATTAAAATTAAATAAAAATTAAAATTAAATAAAAATTAAATAGAAATCATAATTAAATACTAAATTAAATACAGAAATTAAAAAATATCTACCTTTATCTCACAAGGATACCTACTGCTATGTTCGAACATGTTTCGATACTCGCCCAATATGTCAGTATAGCTTTAAAGAGGTCGCATTTTCAGAATCAAACAACATTATTAATTATTATCATGTTACATTATTAATAACAAAAACTTGAGTAATCAGCTGAAAGTATCTAATAATGATATTTAATCTCCTGACGAATTATGTCAGCTTTATTGTATTACGATCAACCTTCAAAATCAAAATCAAAATCAAAAGTCATTTATTCAAACTAGGCTGAGAATCAGCACTTTTCGAACGTCAAAATTACATAAGACAGTCCCCCCAAAACGCCCACCCTTCACCACTTCCTAGTGCTTTAGCTGGGAAGAAGAAGTGGCGCAACAAACTCCCCAGCAGCACAGCTGTCTGTTCAGTTAGAAAAATTTGATTCTATACAAAAGTTTGCAAAATCATTTACATTATTACGCAACATAAAACATAAATCTAATTAGCCATATGTCAGCTAGCACACGCCAATAAACCAACCAAAAAAAAAAAAAAAAAAAGAATAATATAAAAAAAAAAACGAGAACTATATGTACCTACTCAAGCAGAAATAAGTAGTTAATATAAACATAAACATAAATTAACTAAATAAAAGCCTCTAGGCACAAAGGGCGTGCCCGCTTACATATAGCTATTTATAGCTGCAACTGGAAGTTATAAATGATAAACTAGGACCATCGAAGTAAATAAATAAAAATGAATTACTAATAACATTAACAAAACCGAGATCAGCAAGACGACCAGTCACCACAAGCAGCACCCGTTCACGAGCATAACGCAAAGATCAGCCATTACCCCCCTCGCCATATTTGAGGGAAGGAGACAACCCGACCTCCGACGCTACCGCAAGCAGTGACATCTAAGGGAGCATGACGAACCTGCTGCCGGTTGCTCAGGCAAAAATAATAATTATCCATTGTCGAGGTCGCTAGCTAACCACATATTGCAATACAACTCATATAGAAAACATTGTAATGAGTCATCAATAAATTAAATTAAAATCAATATTAAAATAAAATTGACTATAAGTACAGTCCAAATAAAAATAATAAAAAATTTATATGAACTCATATAAAAGCAAAATAACCTAAATTATCTTTCAAATCTTTGTTGCGCAAAGTTTGTGCAAATGTTTACCTACCTGTTTCGATGTGTTTGGTTCTAATTGATAGGCTGTGACCGGAAATCAGAAGTCATTTTTTTTAAATTGCTCTTAAGAAGACTCAAGGCAGTTCACACTGAGATGCCGTGAGGTTTTTTATCTTTGATATTGATCACTGATACTTACCACTATCGCACCTGATGTAATATATTTCATTCATATTATCTTACTCGGTAGGTAAGTACTAAAATTAACCAATATCCATACTAATATTATAAATTCGAAAGTAACTCTGTCAGTTTGTCTGTATGTTACCTTTTTACGCCTAAACCACTGAACGGATTTCGATAAAATTTGGTAAGGAGATAGATGGCATCCCGGGGAAGGACATAGGCTACCTACTTTTTATCGACTAGCAAGCGGACGAAGCCGCGGGCGGAAGCTAATTGATCAATATGTCTATTTATTAATTTTAATACTTCAAGCACAGATATGTACGGAGGCTGATTTAATGCCATAAGAAATTCTACCAGTCAACCTTTGGGTGATGCAGAGGTAGGTGCAATTACGAAAAATATAAAAAAATATGTGCTTAAATTGGTATAAAGATACACATATTATTACCTACAAACTATGACTAGATAAATCGAGGAAAACGGGTCAATCTCATTAATATAAAATAACTAGCGTAACGTAACCAAACGTAACCAATAAATTAATCGCTTCAATGACAAATTAAATGAAGTGATTTTTACATCTAATAATATTTATTGGAACTAAAACACAAATTACAATAAATTATGTACGATAATGACTGCAATATAATCTCAAGTGATCACACCTCTAAACAAGTTTTTGCAAGTCTAAACTAGTCGACAAACTAGCTTCTGGGTAGAAGATAGTTGAGCAAGAAATTTCACGAAAGACGAAGTCGTACGCGCGACTCTTGTTCACCGAACCAACCACGTCGCATCGCATCGCCCGCGCGCGCTTTTATTACGTTTTCGTTTAGCGTTCTTTTCGACTTTTTCCTTTTGCTCGGCTCCTAAAGGTCGTAGCGTGATGTTAAATAGCCTATAACCTTCCTCAAGAGTAGGGCTATTAAGGAAAAAGATTTTTTTAAATCCGATTGTTAGGTACCTATGTAAGGCGCCGTGTACGTAAAATGCGGTACCTAGACGGGCCTTCATTTCAGACTGGACAAGGTACCTATACTTAGTTTCAGATATATTAGTAGACAGACAGACGCGGCGGAGGGCTTTGTTTTATAATATGTAATGATTATTTTAAAGAGACTAGACGATTTTTTATTAGGTATTCCCCTCAATTAACATACAGTTACTTAACGTCCGTGAGTACATCCGTATGACAAAAACGTTTCTATACCTACTACTACTAATACTTAATGAGACAAATTCTATAAACAAGGATCTGGTGACATTGACATGGTTTACTGAACCACCCAAACCGCTTGCGGGTTTTTGCATGTAAAAGATTTTTGCTTTCGGAACGAAAAGTATTATCTACTTTTAGGTATTCTGCGTTTATTAAAAAAGTGGTCATAAAACCTTAAAAAATAACAATGGGATACCTACTATGCTGAATAAGTTTATTTTGCGAAAAATACATCCTAGCCTTATGTTCTGCCGTAGAAACGGGTTTTGTCGATGGAAAATCAAAATCAAAAGTCATTTATTCAAACTAGGCTGAGAATCAGCACTTTTCGAACGTCAAAATTACATAAGACGGTCCCCCAAAACGCTCACCCTTCACCACTTCCTAGTGCTTTAGCTGGGAAGAAGAAGTGGCGCAACAAACTCCCCAGCAGCATGGCTGTCTGTTCAGTTAGAAAAATTTGATTCTATACAAAAGTTTGCAAAATCATTTACATTACGCAACATAAAACATAAATCTAATTATAAGCCATATGTCAGCTAGCACACGCCAATATACCAACCAAAAAAAAAGAATAATAAAAAAAAAAACGAGAACTATAGACAATATGACAGATAAACAATCACAATCTGTCATTTTGTCTATTCTTCCGTATATAAAACCCCTTTCTACGGTGGGGAATGGGGATGCTACGCTGAACTGCGATCACCAATTTATTATATATAGCTTTCCACTCATTGTGATTGTGGTGCATTTCGCAGTAACCGTTAACTGTACGGGTCATATTCAGCAATGACGAAGTAGGCATCTCATGCCATAGCTGGTGTAGGAACGATAGGTACCTCATCATCTTCGTATGTCAATCAGACACCGTTTTTGGTTCATTAAGTATCTGGTAAGGTTTAAACTGGGTGCGGGATTTGTCTGACAGATCTCCAGGCTCACACCCTCACAATGGGTAATAGCACTTACATAATATTTATTGTACTTAGCTACTAAAAAACAGGACATGTATCTTCTAATGTTATTTTTTAACCAATTTTAATTTTAAGTTAAAATTCGGAATGTTGGATTATTTCGACGCCAGATTTTAGTTTTTTAATAGGTAGTTTGTTACTTGAGTTTTGTTTTAAATATATTTTTATTTTTTGTGTCCCAAGTGGACCGGTACCGTGGACACGGCTACAAGACTATAATTATGTATGTACCACCCAGCTGACTGACCAAACTCTATCGCAGCGCGATGATGGGCATTGAGATGTGACATCAGAATAAGAGGCATGCCGTCTTCTTCTTCTTCGTTTCGCTCTTGACAGAGCGGTCGTGGTCACGATGAATTTTGTCCAATCGCAGGGGTAGTCGTTGCCCGCCTCACGATCTCTCTCCATCTGGTTCTGTTATATGACAGTCTGGCGCATTCATTTAATGGGCCTCCAACCACGGATTTTATTTGGTCGGTCCACCCCATAGGTGATCTCCCGCGTGGCCTATTACCTTCCACTCTGCCCTGCACCACTAGACGCTCTATGGAGTCATTATTCCGCCTAGAGACATGACCAAAGAACTTCAGTATTCGAGACTGTACGTGTGCCGTTAGACGCTGTTTGATGCCGAGTTCTTGAAGTATGGAGACGTTTGTGCGGAATTCTGTCCATGATACCCCAAGCATTCTTCTCCAACAACACATTTCTAGAGCGTCAACTTTTTTCATTTCCACGTCTCAGCTGCGTACAGAAATATGGGGAACACAAGTGTACGGACGAGCCTGATCTTACTGGCCTTAGTTATGTTGCAATTCCTCCATATTTTTTATGAAGAGGCATGTAACCAAAGAGAATTAAACTAGGCTTTAAGGTCATTGCATGTAACCTAGGTACCTGTTGCGGACGGCAGGGGTATGTTCTTGTTCAGTACCCGCAGTCGCCCTGGGACGATCTCCCACTATTGTTGACGAGTGCTCCATACTTACCGAGTCTAGTGACCTCCACTGGCGGAACACGCCTCCACACACCCCTTTTTTTTTTTTGAGTGTGGGATATCATCCAATTACTTCTCCCGGTCTGGGCGGAGCGGAAGAGCGTGTCAGACTTTTACTGACTAAAACCCACCCGTGTTCCTTCAGTTGTCTGTTGCCAAGGTCCCGGTATCCCTTTCGGACTAACCCGCAACCCTGGCAGGCATCGGTCCTAGCGGACCCCGCCGATTGTGCTGACACCTCTTTGAGGCGCGCGTGGAATACGACGCGCCATCGACCCAGGCCTGGTCCTAATCGGACCCTGAAGACGTAAATTGTGGGTGGTACCTACAATTTTTTTTCTGCTAAGAAAAGTACCAGCAATACGTTCTGATCCACTACACTATACTAAACAGTATAATGCATAATTATGCATAATAGAACAATAAAAGTATAAACGAGTTTCCTACCAGCAAATAAAAAAATACTTATTTGATTAAATGTCGAATTATGTTAAAAGAATTTAGTTAACCGAAGGTTTCTTTTGTGTGGCAATGCAACATTACACTTTAAAACCTGAAAGGTCAGCGCAAATCTGGGGCCGACGGCGCGGCGGTACAGTCTCTTCCTAAGTATCTAATGGTAACCAGAGATATATATATAGATAGATATAGATTCCAAAGCTCAGAGACCGATCACGGAGCATCAAAGGTGATTTCTGTCTGCAGTATTGAAGAGCGCGCTGGGGGCTATCGCGGCGGGATGCGAATAGACATGCGATGGTATGCGCCAGAGTCCACTTGCAGCCAAAGTGTAGGTATTAAACCAAGTCATTGCTTGCAGCCCACCTCGATGCCTTCCCTGGCCGTTCGCCGGTGTGCGTTGACCTTTAGGGTCATTTTTCTCATAATTACGAACAACTTTTACTATATGGGACCAACTCTGAAGTATGATACAAAAAATATCAGCTGTTTCCTGTATTTTGTCGAGTTAGCGAACATAAATGTATGAAACTTTTTTTCACGATCCTATTTAAAAGCGATTGTCTTGCTTCCAATTATGTCGCGTCGACAGAGGGCGTTTTCCGGTTTTCCCAACAGAAAGCAGGCGCGGTCCGAGGGGGTGGGTCCTACTAGGGGTGACCTGGGGATGACCCCCCCCAAAATCATTCAAGCTGTCGAGAGACTGAATGATTTACGTGCTTTACTAACTAAAAACTGTAGGTACTTAGACACAGTGACCCCGATGGGCATATACAAAAAAAAGTTTTTAGATTACTTATCAATTAGGTAACCATTTCGCTACAAATATTCCTCAGCACCAATGGTGACCCCCCCAAAATCTTGGGCTGCGACCGCGCCTGTCAGAAAGTGACATAATTATGCATGCAACGATCGCGTATTCGCGCGGCTTTCGCTTGTAATTAGGACGCGGGGTAAGACGTTTTTAGTTATTTCAATTACCTACACCTTGTTTATGTAGCACTTACACAAGGTCTTGATAAGGGTTGCTGACAACTCTGAAATGGAGAAAAGCTCTACTTACTACCCTACTCTACTTTTTCTTTAGTCTCTACCTGTTTACTCTGTTTTTAACCGACGAAAATTAGATAAGATTAATTGTAAAACAAACAAATAGGCGCCAAATAAAATGATTTACATTCATTTAGGAGCAGCTTACTAAGTACTATAAAGTTTATTTTTCGCTTTTCAGTTACTGTTTCCGTCAGTTTATTTTTTTGTTACGGAGTTTTTTTCTTCACACAAGTACTTTCAGTGCCTAATATTCACCGGCACACCACAAGTAGGCTTAGAAAGTCAAAACTGGCCTTCTAATTATTTCATAATTTGCGGGAGCGTAACCTCACGCATTATTCATTATTCAATGCTTAGATAAAGATTATTATCATTATTCAATAGACAAAAAAAAACACTTTTACACGTGTCCTTATTAAAGTGTAATAAGGACACGTGTAAAAGTGTTTTTTTGGCATCTATAGTAAGGTCAGTCAGGCAGGAGACTGGTCGAAGACGGAAGGTGGCAAACAGTGTTATAAAGTCATAGACTGTTTGTCCACCGCACCGAGAACAGTAGCATGGCGCTTTCTATCTCTACGAAGAATAGACATAGCTTTTTCTATACAAAGTGACAGTTGGTTTCTTCATTTTTGACATCCACCGTAGAAATCTTTCTACAATCTGTAATTTTGTCTATCATTTCTAACGATCTTTGTCTAGGTCTTTTTATATGTAGACTATTTCGGAAGAAAGTTTTCTATCCTTACTGTCAAAATCAAACTGACAACCGATAAATCCTATGATAAACCAAAGAATTCTGAGTCAAATTATGTAAAAGAGTGAATTTCGTAAAAAGTGCAGTTGACTCTTTCTATTTTGCTGCCGTCTCGTTCTGTCTACTGTCTATAGGAAACGTCATTTTTGTCTACTCTTCCGT
Organism: Lithophane semibrunnea; assembly: GCA_947363905.1. Taxonomy (NCBI): domain Eukaryota; kingdom Metazoa; phylum Arthropoda; class Insecta; order Lepidoptera; family Noctuidae; genus Lithophane; species Lithophane semibrunnea. The sequence continues at coordinate 6,323,170 of OX376198.1, forward strand.
CGACAAAACGGTGCTCATGCTACGCCTGCAGGACGTCATTCAACGAGAAACGAGACCGTGGCTATAGTAAACGCACTGTCGCTACTTCGGCGTCGTCATCTCAGTCTCGTTGACGTCCCGTAGGAGTTCACAGTGCGGTGGACAAACGGCATTTCTCTCTCTTATAAGATCAAATTAAAACTCAAAGCTTTTACACATACATACATAGTATCCCTGTAGTCCCCGAAGGGCTACAGACAGAGGTACCTATAGTACATTCCGCCTGTTATGTGTAAGTCCCATGTAATAGGAGGCGAGCATATTGTCATCAACAGGGCACAAATACAGACCCCGGGCTGCTACTGAGCAATTCCAGGCAGGCAAAGTGTTACCTATAAATAGGTAACACTTTGCCTGACTCAAAGCTTTTATTCCAATAAAACCATTTACAGGCGCTTTTGAATTGTGAAAGGGGTCTGTAATTTGGAAAGATGGAGCTAGTTGCCCATTCCAAAGCTTAGTAGTACCTAGGTATCTTACATAAGGAGAAGATCCCTCATCTGCCTGGCCTTTACCCAACTAAGTTGGGGTCGACGTCCTGTCTAACTGGATGCAGCTGAATACCAGTTTTTAACATAGAGCGACTGCCTATCTGAACCCCACAAGACCATTACCAACCCAATACCCCATGGTAAGCGTGGTTATCAGACTTTCCGGGTGGTTTTATTCTATTGAATCTCCGTACCATGCTAGGACATTAATTTCAAGGTCAAAATTATACCATAACCGATTCTACTTGCCGACTGTAATTTCTAGAGAAAGCTTGATTGTTGAAACTGGCAGTATCATCGCAACTTTAATACGTTTTCCTATTGTTTCTTATATGTTTTAGTATATTCGTGTATTTATGTAGGTATATTTATTTGTGATTAGGTAGGTAAACCTCTGCCCAACCCTTTGGGGAATACTTACAGGCGTGATGTTATATGCAATGTGTACCTAATATTTGTGATTATACATACCTATTGCAAACTAACTAATATGTGAATCTTTACATTTAAATATCAATTTTTCGTAATTGCACAGACCTACCACTGTTTGTCTCTGCATCACCCAAAGGTGTACTGGTAGAAAATTCCTATGGCATTCAGCCCGCCTCTCTACATTTCTGTGCTTGAAATATTAATAAAAAAATAAATATCTTGTATTAAGTCATAAGAAAAATTCACAGCCACTATTGTGCTATTATGTCAAGGCCCAGATCCTGCCTAATCTAATGAGACTCCAACTGGCCCTGGGGGATAGCAATATAGAAAAACTACGACTGGTTGAACTATTTCATTTTGTTATATAAAAACGTTTCAAGTTTCTACGTGACGAGCCTACATTAAACTGAAAACATCTGAAAAAAAACACAGCAAAATTGAAAACATGATTGAATACTTAATTACTATGAAAAAGTTCGAAACGTGATCACAAAATAATAAACTTTGATAGATTTCCGTCGATGGCAAGCCAGGAAGCATGCACAGGGCGGGACAAGCCCTTAAGTACCCCATAACCTATCAGTAGAATGAATGAACGAATTCCGTGGCGCTCCAGGGGCCCTGAAATAGTCAACTAGTCTTCGGAACATCATGCGGTTTTAAGTCCTTGCTTATTTGACATCACTAACTAAATTCCACCCAGGCGACACTAATAATTAGCTTGTTAGTTACAAGCTAATTATTAGTCTCGCCTGGGTGGAATTCATTAAAAAATGTCCAGTGAGCATGCAGGTTATAGGTAGGTGTTGATAATTTTGGAAGCCCGAAAATGCATAATTTTCCTATTTTTTTACCACATTTTTATTAGTTTTTCGAGATATTCGTGGCTGATCGGATGAATCCGAACGTGTGTTCCCCGTTGGTAGTCTTGGTACAGTCGAACAAGCGATTTGGTATACAGGAAAAATATATTAATTTTCTGCTACACTGCCAAAATTCGTTTTTATTGTGTGTGTAATTTAACTTTTTGAGCTTATGGCTAAGGAGAGTGACATAAAAGGATTTTTGACTACCGAAAACACTCACAAAATTGTTTTAAAGTAGTTGCAACTTGCAAGTTATCGGCCTGTATACCAAATAGCTTGTTCGACTGTACCTAAGCGTTCCGCCCAACTCATCCGCTTCGCTAATCAAGCTATCGATATCGAAAAGTCGGTAACTTCAATAATGCTCCAGGCCTTGAATGTCTTTATCAATGGTTTAGTTTTTGTGGACACCTTCGATGTGCAATGAGTAGGTACCTTGATTTGTTTACCTAGGTACTTACAATTTTTAGAATGACAACAGGAAAACAGAAATACTTAGATAGGTACCTACCTACATACTTAATAGGAACACCATGAGGTTGCACTTTTTTGTAGTAGAACCTTGAACTCATAGCGTAAATAATTACTTAGTTCGCTAAGGAAATTTAGATTTTTCTTGCTGTAGGACGTGCTGTGAAAGGAAAGTGACAGCGTCACCGTGAATCGTCAGTTGCCACAGAATAAAGGGCCGTGTAAACTGGCGCGATATCGCGGGTGCGACAGGCAGTGCAACCCTTGTCGAGCCAGTCTGTACGAGGTTTAACGTTATAGACATAGACGAATGCCTCTGAGAAGTCTTCGACGCCTACTGAATCTTTTCGGTTTCTTTAGATTTTAAAACGCCTAAACCCTTCTACTTAATTAGGCCCGTATAGATAGTCTTGAAAGTTATGGTAAAGAACGTTGACATACGAAAAAAGACAAAAGTAGGTATGCGATGCCTTATCTTATTCACTGAAGGGAAAATGGAAGTGGGCGGGTCACTTAGCTCGATACAAGGATGATAGTCATAGATGGACCCTAAGGTCAGTAAAGTGGTCAGGACCAAGAGGCACCAGAACAAGAGGTCGACCAAAGGCCAGATGGCAGACGAACTAGTAGCGATGGCGGGCGGAAGTTGGCTGGATACAGCCAAGGACAGAGAATTGTGGTATTCCTTGGGGGAGGCTTTTACCCGAACGGGGTCAGTACAAATAAATAAACAAAATAATGCTTTAGACGAGTTTTAAGGTGAGGTTCTGTAATAGGTACAGGCCTTTCACTCCCCTAAACCTAACATGCTGATACACACGTACATAGTCACAAAGAAACTAAATAATGCGGAAGAAACGTGACAAAATGCATAGAGAAAAAATAACTGAACACCGCACCGTTTGAAACTGTAGGTAAGTAACAATATGTAGGTATCTACGTAATAAGTATTTTATAGTAGGTAGGTAAGTAACCTAGGTATAGATTGTTCTCTCTCAACTTAGTGTTAATCTCTAAAACTATTTATATACTACAGCTGATGCCCGCGGCTTTGCCCGCGTGGATGTCCGTTATTATACTAAAACTTTCCTCGCGAACCACTCTATCCATTGGTGCATGAAAATCGGTGCAGTAGTTTTTGAGTTTATCGCGACCAGCAGGAGTAGCATGGCGCTTTCTATCTCTACGAAGAATAGACATAGCTTTTTCTATACAAAGTGACAGTTCGTTTCTTAATTTTTGACATTCACCGTAGAAATCTTTCTACAATTGTGTCATTTTGTCTTTCATTTCTAACGATCTTTGTCTAAGTCTTTATAGATGTAGACTATTTCGGAAGAAAGTTTTCTATCCTTACTGCCAAAATCACACTGACAACCGATAAATCCTATGATAAAACAAAGAATTCTGAGTCGAATTATGTAAAAGAGTGAATTTCGTAAAAAGTGCAGTTGACTCTTTCTATTTTGCTGCCGTCTCGTACTGTCTACTGGCTACAGGAAACGTCATTTTTGTCTACTCTTCCGTCGACAAAACGGTGCTCATGCTACGCCTGCAGACAGACAGAAGCGGCGGAGGACTTTGTTTTATAATATGTAGTGATTACTATTTTGAAGCACTCATGAATGATGGAATGGATTCTTATAATTAGAATTTAGTAGGTAGGTAGGAGAATCTATGTTCCGCTATTTCGCCTAGGTTTGTGTAAATTATGATCTCGACGAAATCTTAGTCAATAACAAAACATTGTTTATTAAATCATAACAATTCCGATGGCTTAGTTAGATAGTTCAATAAAGGTCACATTTTATCAATAAATCAATAATAGACGTCTATTTACTAGACTAATACTAGACATAGGTACCTACTGATACATGAGTAGATTATGTTCCGTGTGTAGTAGATAAATACCTACTGACATAATAGTATTGAGACAAAAACCAATTACTTACCTTCGTTACCAACGGTGTTTTCCCGCAAACTTTTTTCAGTTACATGTACGAGGTATCTGCCAGGGTTCCGGGTTAGTCCGAAAGGGATATCGGGACCTTGGCAACAGGCAACTGAAGGAACACGGGTGGGTTTTAGTCAGTAAAAGTCTAACACGCCCTTCCGCTCCGCCCAGAGCAGGAGAAGTCATTGGATGATTTCCCACCCTCAAAAAAAAAAAGATGTACGAAGTATGTTTTCTGGTAGGCAGGTACTCGTTACCGTTACCTCTGCCGCAGGCTTTGCTAAGTTTTCCTACAGTTAAATCTAATTAGGTAGATTATAACTCGCCTGAGATATCTCAGGCAAATCCATGTTTTTTTTTGCATTATATCATAGGAAAAACAGGTGAAAATGTTTTGATTTTCATGAAAACTTTTTGACAAAATATCTGTAGGTTTATGACTTGACCCTCGAAGTTTTAACACGAATGAATTTTATTTATTTAACAATTGTCAAACCTAGATTGCATTCATGGTGGCTATGAGATAAAACATATAACATAATATAGGTACACGACTCACCTCCATAATCGCCTTGAGATCCCAGGAGACGACACCACAAAATGTTCTGATCACTGCGGTCCCGAACGATGGAAAGTGGCCGAATTCTGGTTAGGATCCGACCTACTGTGGGGACTGGGGACCGAGTGCGAATGATTGCAGGATGATAGGGTACGTCGGATGCTTGTCTGCTATCTATTTTATTAGGTGACGTCCCTGCTTGAGGGATATCTATGGACACTCGTCGAGAAATGTGATTTGTATGATGTTCTGTGAAGCAATTTTTCATCAAATTACTGTCCAAGTTTTGGATGGCGCAAGTTTTTTTGTTTAGCTACCTGGCGTCGATGTCCCTTCTGATGGGTTCTCATTGAAACAGGCTATGACTTAAACATGACTGACGAAATCTGAGATAAGTAAACGACTCCGCCTACCCATTTGGAGTAACCTGCCTGAAACATTTTCATCCAGCAATAGGTATTGTAATCAGCATCTTTTTCAACAATCTCCCACCATCTTATTCTTTTCCCCATTTTACCTTTTTTTAACTCAGGCTGGCAGCCGAAGTGTCTCTGCCAATGGCACTCAACTTTAATTAGGTAGTAGGTACCACCTAATATCTTTTTATTAATTATTTGCAACAGTCTTATTTCACAAGAAACCCACTACGCTGTGAGCTAGCTGGCTTTTCTACCTAACTGTACATTTGTATTTTCATTAGTTGAGGAGTAACGATCTACTTACTAAAGGATTGAGAAAATAAATTATGTGGATCCACTCTGAGCAGTTTTATTTCTAAAAATCAAATGCCTGGTGAATAGAGATACCTACCCATGTCAAGTTTTGGCATAGAATAGTCAGTTGTCCTGCTATCGTTAAAGGTGACTAAGGGATTTGGGTGCCCAAAATGCAACAGCATCTGGAAACCAGCAAACGTTTAGTTTTTTGATATTGTTTTATAAGATGTTTGTCGATGACTGTACTCACTACATATCCATATCTATGAAATTAATCATAAACATTCTACATACTTACTTATTAATTATTGAATGCAGATATTTTTAGTTCCGCCTTATGTCATCAGAAACCTTAGTAAGTAGAAATACCTAGATAACTTAGTACCTACTTGTTCAATTGAATTAGTCCGATCAGACTGACAAGGGGGTGAAGATGTACCTACTCGTGTAGGTACCTAACTACTAAGTCCTATGCAACCTAAGTAGGTAGGCAGTAAGCCCCGCTACACTAGCCCTTACCCCAGGGGTGATTTTTTTTTGATGCTACGATGTTTTTCGTGCATTTGATTTTCAACTCTCGGTGTTGAGCCGAGCATTGAGAATACAACGGTGCATCCCAGTGCGTCAAAAAATATACTTGGATTATCAACTCTATGCAGTGCGCGACAAGAAATTGCCGCCTTACAAAGTCGCCCGTGGGAACGAGGGCTAATAGACTACTACATGAAATCCCTTTATACCTGAGATTGATAAAAAATACAATTTTCACCTATGAAAATTTTAAGTGAAGACAGAAAATTGCATTTCACAGAAAGTTGTATTTTTAAACACAACTTACCTACTTAAAAATACAACTATCTGTGAAATGCAATTTTCTGTCTTCATTTAAAATTTTCATAGGTGAAAATTTTAAGTATTTAAACAATGTCACAGAAGCCCTGACCGTTGACCCCAACGGAAAACATATCATGAGTATCTTAGGCAAGTGTAGACGGACGGACGCCCTCGGGCTGTATAGGTAAAGCGACCATAGGTCTTCGTAAGGTGCAGCTGGATAAGGGGGCTGGAGGGTCTTAATATCGTGTTACCTACTGGGTACCTATAGGTATACCTACTAGGTTTAAGTAGAAAGGTCTTTGTCCAACATCAGACTGCTACAACAGACTAATGATAAATTGACCAAACCAGATGGTTTACTTACGCCAAGCATTTTATTAAGATCGCTACATAGGTAGTCGAAGGAAAACGTCACATTATTGTATTCTGGATTACCTATGTACTTTCATATGTACAGTCGAACAAGCTATTTGGTATACAGGCAAAATATATTCATTTTCCGCTACACTGCCAAAATTCGTTTTGATTGTGTGTGTGATTTAACTTTTTGAGCTTATGGTTTAGGAGAGTGACTTCAAAGGATTGCTGACTTCTGCAAGTTATCTGCTTGTATACCAAATAGCTTGTTCGACTGTACCTACATACCTACCTAGGTATAACCAGGAAAATAAATTCGTTATATTCTATTGCCCAATTGGAATAAATTGGCCTCGTCCTTGCACCGAATGTGAGCCCACGTAATGTTGTCAATTTTCTTATTGTGTGACCCTATTATGGTTATTAAATTATTGGGAGTCAAGTGGCACCAGAGGAACTATGTTTTGTGGTCCAGACTACATAGCAATTTCTTTATCTTTAGGAAGTTTTAAATTATCTCCTCGTTAGTTTAATGGTCGCAAGGGCGACCTAGCGTGACCCTGGTTCGATTCCCTATTGGATTTTGAAAAAATATTTTTACTGTAACAGCCCGGAGTTGGGATTTATACCATGTTATTAAAAGACTGTGTTTTTGGATTTTTTATAGCGAGTGCTAATAATGCCCGATTTGTGAATCGAACTCAGAAAGTTCAGCAGTCGCGCTTGCAACAAGACCAACAAGCCAATTAAAACAGGTTAGATTTTATAAACAGCAACTTTATACGTACAACAAAAATAAAACATCAGATTTACAAAGAAAAACAAATACGATGTGAAAATTAACTTAATTTCGGAATTCGGTGTCTTTGGATTTGAATTTTCGTTTTTATTAATTAAAGTTTTCTTTTGGAATTCTTTTTTTGCACTCTATCTTAATTCTTGACGGAACTTGCCGTAGCGGCACTGCTTTGGGTGGTAGTAGAGGCACAAGGGGTCCACGCAGTTTGGGGAGAAATCTCCTTGATTCCCATGTGGAAACAAAGTTGAGCCACAGTTGTTTGCCATGAGTATGGAACATCAACTTGTTGCTAGCAACATGCTTCTCGCAACACAAAAACATGTTGCTGTAACAATATTGCTCATCTTTGTTATCTATCTTATGGCGCCCAAAAATCAAATAAAACGACATCTCAGTATGGACTAATCTGTATATTTCAGAGACTATCGCCACTTGGCCGGTACGTCAGCGTGGTAGAAGTTGCACTCTATCTTATTGACGCAACTCTTGCCGTAGCGGCACGGCTTCGGGTGGTAGTAGTGGCACAACGGGTTCACGCAGTTTGGGTAGAACTTACACATGTTGGGGACTACTGTCGATATTGTCTTGTAGTTCGCGGCTGGTACTACGTGAGATGCTGTGGAGAAATGAGATCAATAAATCAAATGGTTATTATTATAATGCTGCACAATCAGCCTATAATGTTCCCACTGCTGGAATGCAGGCCTCCAGGGTGAGAGGGAGTGGGCCATAATCCACGCGGGCCCAGTGCCGGTTCGTAGACATCACATGTCTTCGAATTTTTGGTTCTAGGACATGCCGGATTCCTCACGATGTTTTCCTTCACCGTATTGAGAACAGTGGTGATTAAATTATTTATACAAAGTAAAGCGCCGCGCTTATAATATTGGTCTTTAGGTAATTCTCAGTAACAGCCTGGAGTCTAGATTCGTGGCTGGTCTTTGGTATTAGGCTTGCCCCCTACTAGAACTTACAACAGAAAGTTCTGTTTCATTGTTACAGAGCTATATGGTTGCCTACACTGGCTAATTTTAAACGGCTACATTCATAAATATCCAGTCGTTCTTTTGTAAATCAACTCACCAATAACAGGCGACGTAGGAGTAGTGGGCGGGGCCAGCGCGTTGGGTGCGTGCGAGTACACACAGTTGCGTCGTGTGCAGGACGCCGCAAACTTGCAGCGAGGATGCGCGAACGCACACGCGTTGCCGTAGCGACACAGTGGGAAGGCACGACACCATACTAGCTTGCGTTCAGCTGCACTTACTGGAAAGAATAGGCGATGTTATAGTATCTGGGCGTAAACTGTGACATAGGTATGCACAGCAACGTCTCTTACCGTAGCGGTCTTTGAATGCACCCTTTTATTTTTTTGAGGGTGGGAAATCATCAAATGACTTCTCCCGCTCTGGGCGGGAGGGCGTGTCAGACTTTTACTGACTAAAACCCACCCGTGTTCCTTCAGTTGCCTGTTGCCAAGGGTCATATTATCGACTTTGCTGCTCTTGGAATAAAGTTGAAAATATTATGCGAGCAATTGTTTCATTATATTATGAAAAGATGGCTGATCTGTATTGATGTTCTTTGTGCTGTAAGAACGTCAATATAGTCTCTTTTTTCATTACAGTCGTTTAAAAAAGTTGAATAGGTGATCGCTTGCAGTTTGGACTAGCCGCTTAACATTGCCATAGGAATCGCAATAATTTATGCCGTCAAAAAGTTGCCATAAAAATTAAAAGCAATAAAGATATACTCACAAGGCGGCACAGAATCATATTTATGTGTATTAGTGACAGTAGCGACCGTCACATGTTGATCACTGCTCACACTTTCCGTTCTCTCTCTCACTCTTTCTGGTTCTTTCTCATCTTTCTTTTTATTCTTATCAACATCAAACACTATAGGAGACGCCCTCCTCTTCTTCGCCAGAGGCACATCTACTTTTAAAACTTCAGTAACTTTTCTTTTTTCTGTTTTTTCTTCCTCCTTATTTTTTCTCTTTTCTGCTTTATCTTCCACCTTTTTGATAATAACTTGAGTATCACTCTCTTCACTCGTATTACTAAGGCGTTTCTTTGAAGAAGGTTCTATTAAAACTTCTTTTTCAATCGGTTTTTCTTTGGGTGGTGGTGGTTCCTTTATTTCTGGTGTTTTTGGCTTTTCAAGTTCTGGTGTTTTTAGTTCTTCTTCTTCGGTGAGGAGGCCTTCGGTGAGGAGTTTCTTGGCGAGGAAGGCATTCGGATGGTAGCCGTCCATTGTAACTATGAATTGAGTGTTCTTGTCTTTGTCTACTGATGGGTTGTGGATGTTGCTGGAAAAATGGAAATCAGCTATAATAACTAGAGGTGACAAGCATATTATATGCAAGTAAAGACAGAGGCATGTAATGTTCAGCGAGTAGATAGATAAACGAAGATAGACTTCATAATTCCCGTGTAATTGTAATTTCATAGGACTGAAAAAGAATGACTGTTGTAATTTGAATACAGAGCTTTTTTTTAAACGAAATAATAGAAACATCTAGCGAAACTTCACACGCCTCATGAGTATCTATAAGGAATAAAAAAACCATAATTTTAGATATTTACGCCTACAGCTGCGACCCCGTTACCAGCTGGTTACTGAAAATATTATGATTTAAGTACCTACGTTAGTTTTTTTTTATATCTTGAATCATACCTTAAGTAGGTATGATTTAAGATTTAAAAAAAATTTAAAGGGAGAAGTTGAAAAAAAAAATGGCTTCCCTGACGGTACATTAAAGCATTGCCTCTCGCGGAGCCTATTATACAAATTCAACTTACATAGTCTCAATGATGAGCGTGTCATCTTTCCTGCTGGCCGTCCTGCCCTCGTTTCGTCGTGAAGGCGTGTATTCACTGTTGATGATCTTTTTTGTGATGGACGCCGGTATGTACTCGTCTCTCTCTATATCACTCGCCACTCTGAACAGATTAATAACGAAATAAATACGCAAGTAAAACCGTTGCTTAATTATAATGATAAGAATAACTGCACCAACCGGGGGTTGTCCTTGGGTGCATTTGGATAGTGCATAAACGTCAGTTGGTACCTCAACACTTAAAAATATCCAAAGGGCCTCTGCGAGTTAGCTTCGGCCCCTCGTACGTCTTCGAAAGGTCCGGGACTCCAGGGTCCCAAGAAATGTCAAAGACAAAATAAAAATAATAATAAAATACTTATTTTGTATTAATTACAAAGACACATTAGAAGTTTTCAAAATATAAAGGTTTTATTAAACCGTAAAATCATGAGACAAAGTTTCTGGAAACTAGTTTCGCTAAATCGCAAAAACTAGTCAATCCAACCCTTGTGATAAGTGACAGTGGTAGAAATTCATTTTTATAAAACTGGCTTGAATCCAACAATATCTTCGCTAATAGTTAAAGTAACTTACTTCGAGCTCTTATCATCGTCGCTATCCATATCGCCCAGACTGATGCTATCCCCCCTGTCCATCTCATGCGAGTTATCCGCAGGCACTTGTATGACGATCTTGGATGCGTCTACGCAGCGTCGCATCGGTAGTACCAGCGCGCGTTTGATTTGAGACTCTGGTTCGGATCTATTTGGTGGTGCCTGAAAGATGTGGTTAAATGTATTTATTATTATCGAGTAAAATGGCATCTGTTCAAAATGGACTTTGTAGGTTGACCTGTACAATAGGGTTGATGACAATTTTTTATTATTTTAAGGTCGAAAAAATATTGTTAGCAAATAATGCAACCAATATTGAAAAAAGTGTAAAACCTTAAATAATTGCTAGCCAGAGACGACCCTATCACAGATGTGCCGTCACGACTCTGTAACTTCATACAAGCGCCACACATTGCCCGTACCGCGCGACAAGGACCGGAACAATTTCTAGGACTTTACTTGGATAGTCATCTAAACTGGAAATGTCATGTAGAAGCTGTCTGTAAAAAACTTAACCAGTATTCTTATGCGCTTTATAATCTTGCAAAAATAGCAAATGAGTCCGTAGTTTTGATAGCATACAAAGCTTATGTCTCTTCAACGTTACGTTTTGGAATAATGTATTGGGGAAATTCCACTGACAAGGAAATTTCTTTCAAAGCTCAAAAGAAGTGTGTACGTGCTGTGTTTAAGCTAAAAAAAACTGATAGCTGTAGTCCGTTTTTTAAGAAATATAAACTTCTTACTTTGCCCTGTTTATACATTTACGAGACATCAGTATTTGTTAAATTAAACTTGCATCTGTTTCTAACATTGAAATCAAAGCGACGCAACAAAGAGATATGTGCTATTCCGCACAAGACTGCGCTATATTCAAAAAGCTTTTTAGGAATGGCACCAAAAATATATAACAAGATACCCAATCCAATAAAAGATCTTGACATACACCATTTTAAAAAGGCTGTCCTTAATTTATTATATATAAAAGCATATTACACAATAAATGAATACCTAGATGACAAATTATAATTATTGACATTTATTTTTTCAATTTGGGATATTTAATTTTTCTAACTTTTTGATAATTTATATGTTATTAAATTTAATTGAATTTTTAATGTTTTTATGAGGTATTATATTGTTACAATAATTTACAGAAATAATGAATGTTTTCTAGATTATTAATTTTGATTTTTTTATGTTATATTGGTGATTTAAATGTTTTGTTGTATTTATTCATAATTAATTAGAAACTACGATTATTAGAATATTTGTGCGCCGTTGACGGCAAGACATAGTGTTCACTTTTATTAATATTGACATCTGTATTTACCTATGTTCTACAAATAAAAATATTTGAATTTGAATTTGAACAATCCCTTCCAAAAACTAAATCATATTAGCAATGTAGCTTCTTCATATTTCCATCGATAGGCTAATTTTAAATCACTCTCAATTCGAGTAGGACCGCAATAATTATAGCTTTTTATTTCAGACCTTTTTTAATGGGTAATCTGATTTTTATGCGACGGCTGGTTATGGAGAAGCTTGGGGAAAGATTATGTGTCCAGCAGAAGACGTCTTTCGGCTGAAGATGATGATGATTAAATAAAATAAAATACAGCAAAAGTAATGGGATTGGGAGGGTCATGACAGCCGCATGCATAGTGACTGCTGGGCAACAGTCTCCAGACGGTGGTGCCTGAGGATGGACGGCGCCGCCGAGGCCGGCCCAGGAAGAGGTGGCGAGACGACCTAGACGCGTACCGCAAGGGTTGGATCGAGGTGGCCCTGGAAAAGGATACTTGGAAGTATTTGTGGGAGGCCTTTGCTCAGCAGTGGGACAGTGTAGGCTAACATAAAAAAAAGTAATACAAGTCCTTACATTGAGCAAACTCTTGTGTGCATCAGCGACGGCTCTCAGCAGCAGACTGTTGGCGGGCGTGGCGACGCGCGGCCGCGGCCTTACGCGGACTACGCTCGCACAAGTCGAACGACAGGGACGATTCTCTAGTACTGATACTCTGGAATTAGAGGTTATTTGTTATTGGAAGCTTTAACACAAATGAAAGACGTCTTGTATGTTATAAACCCTATTATTATGTTATAAACCCAACACAAAAGCTTGTGCGTTCCAACGAGAAAGTATCGGACTTACTTTGCTTGATCACCAGAATGATGTTCAGTTCATATGTTGTAAATCTTCGATTACAAAAAATGAATAGAAGGACCATTGTCTTCTGGTTTCCAACCACATGGTTGTCACGTAATTCACCATGATTGCGATATGCCAAATTGTGCTATGGCAGCTTGGGACTACTTGAGACGCAAGCTTTATACATAGATAGATAGAATACTCTTTATTATGTACACCATAAAAATTACAGACATAAATTAGAAATTTTACATAGGGTGACACAATGGGCGGTCTTATCGCTAAAAGCGATCTTTTACAGACAACCTTTCATTCTCACCTACTGACTCGTCACCACGATTGCGATATCCCAAGTTGCGAATTTGGGAGCTTGGGACTACTTAAGACGCAGGCTTTATACATTCTCACCAACTGTATAGTACTTATGTTGCGATTCACAAGCTTACTTCATAGGACTTTTGTACATTGAAATTAGGCTTATATTACAATTTTATTATAGACACAATGAAAATATATAAAATAAACTCGTCTTTTAGAATCCTATATCATCATCTGCCTAGCCTTTTCCCAACTATGTTGGGGTCGGCTTCCAGTATAACCAGAATACCAGTATTTTACATGGAGCGACTGCCTATCTGACCTCCACAACCCAGTAACTGGGTAATACGATACCCCTTGGTAAGACTGGTTGTCTTTTAGAATCCTATAAAACAGAAGAAACCCGACAATAGTAGAAATATTAGATTTATTTGAGACATGGCTTCACTTACTTCGACGTCAGTTTTTTTGGAACCGGTTCTGATATGTCAGACACAGTATCATCGGATACAGAACTTCTCTTCGAAGGTTCCGGGGGCCCTCCGAGTCGACTCTTGGCTGACTTAGATTGAGGCCAGAAGTCTGGCTCTCTTTCAGGTGTAAACCTGAAAATAACAGAGTTAGCACTAAAGAGGTATAACGTTGGCCAAAGAGAAATATTAGAAAAAAATAGTAGATGACATGAAAACTTTTTTCAGAAATCAAATCAAGAAAAGAACTTTTTTGGTTGAATTTCGAAGCTGTATCTCATACAATTAAGTATATCCTAAAATAAACATGGCCAACTTAAATAAACTAAATAAACATAATTAAATTGAGCTCGTATTTATTCTTACTACCTCAAATTTTTATATTTAACAACCTTTCGGGACTCTCTGTCCTCGTTTTTGATTCCTTTTCTTTTACTTCTGGAACCTTTTTAGGTTCCTCACGGATTCCTAGCCGGTCCCTTACAGGCCTTTTGGGGAGTTTGAGTTCTATTTGAGGTAGGGTTTCTATGGGATCTTTTGGGGGGTCTATAGGAACTTCTATAGGCTTAGAAGGGGGAGGAGGCGGGGAAGGTGACTTTGCGCGCTCTATTGGCGGTGTTACGGTTACGGGAACTTGTGGCGCCTGTTGTGATATTTCCTGAAAAATAAAAGATGAAAGTTTTAACATAATTCTTTCTTTTTTAAAGAGACTGTCACACTTTTTTTTAGGAAAGCCGAACTATGTACCTCATTGTATGTCATTTATTAAAGAGAAGCTTGTGGCTAAGTAATAACAGCCGCACGGGTCGCATAGCTTAACATGATGGATATCAGGTTAAGCTACGCTTGTCGGGGTGGGTCGGTGGATGGGTGACCATCTTTACATGCCGAGACTCCTTCGTGCATAGGAAAGCATGTTAGGCCGTTGGTCCCGGCTGTCATTCGTGGATCTTTGACAGTCGTTACGGGTCGTCAGAAGCCCAGTCTAACAACCAATCTTACCAAGGGGTATCATACTACCCAGTTACTGGGTTGTGGAGGTCAGATAGGCAGTCGCTCCATGTAAACTACTGGTATCCAGTTGGCTAGACAGATTGATTTTATCACATTTATTAAAGGCCAGGTACTATAATACACCAAATTTATGCTAAAATAGAGAAAATAAAATATACCTGAAACACATCTTCAGCAAAATCATTCATCAATTCTTCAGCTTCAGTCCTAATATTCAAAAAATCTTCATCATCTGACATAGAATCTAATTGCTCCGCCAATTTCTGCTTTAACCCCTGTATTTTAGCTTCAATTTGGGTTATTTCTTTAATCTGATCCTCGTTTGGGGCACCAATGGATGATACACTTGTTGGCTCTTCAGCCACTATTTCTACGTCTATCTCTGGCTCAGGTTGTGTGAGAATGGTTGCTGGGTCAATTATGGGTAGAATTGGTCTTTTGATTTCTACCACAATAGGTTTCTTTTCTGGCCTCGTTTCCTCCTGAGGTGCTTCCAGGGTAATTCCATGGTTTTTTAATATCTGTCCCGCAAAAACATCTGTGATTGAAGGTTCAGATTCCTTCTCCATATTCATGAGTAAAGGAGGTATGTTTGGACGAATCATGTCGTGGTGTTTACTCTTCTTTTTAAGTTTATGTATTTTTTTATCATCTTTCTTGCGCAAAAGCTTTTCTTTGTCTTTTTTCTTTGCCTTTTTCAGGTCACTCTTCTTTTGTTTCTCTTTTGTTTTCTTTTCTTTAGTCTTTCGCTCCTTTGAATCTGATCTGTCTTTGCTTTTGTCGCGTTCTGCCGTTTCTATAAAATAGTCGCATAAATTAAGTAAATATTTTTCTTATCATAAAAACATAAATTATGCATTTGGCCTGATGATTTTCGATGAGAATTTTACATGAACAGGATTTATTTACACTTTCATTAGATACTTTTGGAACAGACTATAGTACTTACTTAAGGGAGTAGCTACCGTCACCTCCTGCAGTTTCTTTAATACTTGGTGTAACCAGTTGACGAACAACTCGGTGTTGTCGCCAAGAAACAGCTGAAGGTCGTCTTCCATCTGCGCCCGCGTGCGCTTGTTTGCTACCATCACCATCACATAGTCAGGCAGTTCATCATCTGTGAAATACAAATATTTCAAATTTTATAAGACAACAAGCCATGTGCATGCTAGATAGGATTTTGCATTGGGAAAAATTACGAACATTCATACAAACTTTCCTCCCCTAATTAAAATCTTTCCTTTGTGCTTACTTTAGTTATACATATTATAAGTATAAGGAACAGTATAAGTAAGACTTGTGCAAAAATTTATGCTTCTAGACCCAGTGGTGTATGCGGCTGTGGTGTATGTCAGTATTGAATTTAAGGTTTTCATTAAGTAGATACTGACTTATCCTACTAATATTATAATTATAAATGTTAAAGTTTATGAGAATGGTTGGATGTTTGTTACTCTTTCACGCAAAAACTACTGAACCGATTTGGATGAAATTTGGCAAACAGATAGTTTATAACCTGGATTAACACATAGGATACCTTTTATCCCGATATTCCCACGGGATCGAGACTTACGCGGGTGAAACCGCCGGGCGCAGCTAGTTATTTATATTTTTAACAGTGAGATGGGCCTGTGGAAAATTTCGGCAATACATTAAGCTTTGGGAGTTAGGAAGAGGTAGCACAGAATCGTAACCAGGATTGATAACAGTTACTATACAATATCACAGTCTAACTCTACATACTATATACGTTGTTATTAGCAGTTGCGAAGTATTTAGAAAGTAACTGTGCACACCTGTAATAAAATGAACCATAAAACATTATCAATATGGTGTAACCACTCATGGAGAAAACACTGAAATAATATTGGCACGATGAAATGCCATAAAAGATTCAATTAACTATTGATGTTTCTGTAAGTAGGTATTTAGTAGCCATTTCAAATTGTAATTCAATTACTTGATTAAGTTAAAAAAGAAACATTTAAGTAGTATGTATTGAACATGAGAAAAAAATGCCTCTTAATGTTAATCTGCAAAAGTAGCCTAAGTAAAGTAAGTAAAGTGAACTTTATTTTGAAACTTGTGTTCTGAAAGATAGTGCTTAAAATGCATACCTTCTTGCCTTCTTCTTTTACTAGTATTTAAGTTAGAGAAAAATAACTACAACCTACATTGTAAATTTCCAATATTTACAGATTGGATTGGCTTTGATGTGGAGCAATGAGAGTTCCACTATTGAAGAAAGAGGAATGAGAGTTCCACCATTGTGAAGCAAGGAAGTTCACTCCATGTATTTTATTTATTTATTTTATTATTTATGTACACACAGTAAAATACAAAAAAGATACGACATAATTAAAATATGAGTACAAAGGTACCGTTTAGGTACCGGTAAGGTTTATATTTATTCTACATACTATAGTTCACATCATGAATTTATTGTATGGATCTGAATGTTGGAAAACAAAGACGCATGAACAGGTCCACACCAATGAAATGAAGATGCTTAGATGGTGTGACTGGACTAAAGTCCCACCAGGCATTGATAAAATGACCGAAAACCGCCTAAGATAGTATGGACACACTATAAGACGCAATGAAGATCATGTGGGACGAATTGCACTAAATCTTCCGGAACAAAAGAGAGACGACGGCCGTCCGCCATTGATCTGGTGATCAAATATAAAAAGACATCTCAAGAAAGCCCAATTACCATAACCAACAACCCTAGACAGAATAACTTGCTGCACAAAAGTGAGGAGACCCCAAATAACGGGACCTGTGCCGGCAGAGACTAAAGTTCAATTATCAACTGTACAATGACTCTTGAGATTTTACTGATTTTTGCGTGAAGTATAAACAGTCTATTGCATCATCATGCATAAAGCTTTTAATGCCAATTTAAATGGCAATTCAAGTTTTTGAGGTTAATTTAAGGATCTTTAACCCACTTACAGTTTGAATATCTACAAAATCATCTTATATTCATGTCAGATTGATGGCACGTGTTTCAGATTTCAACCTTTACTAAAAAGACATTAAGTTCATTAGTATGATTTTAATACAACAACTTAATTAAAACAAATCTTTGTAGAAAGACAGAATTATAACTTTAGATTAACTTTGTTTGAGAATTTAGGTAAGAAGTTGAGCAGACCACAGATTTATCCAAATAAAGCATAGAGAGAGGAAACTGAATATCAAAAGCGACAAAGGAGGTTTAATAAACAAAAAAAATGCAGTTAGGATGAGAGTATTCTTATCTCTTGTCTATCATTGTAGTGATTGACCTTACAATAGTATTTTGATTCATCGTCAATGCTGATAATGAATGCACACAAAGATCAATTCTACAGTAAAAAATTGTTGTGTTTGTAAGAAAGCCATAATATGACAAGATACTCTGCCTTGCAGTTGCAAGGTTACGTGTGTATTGGGTGAATACCAAAATACGGTAAACATTCGGCTAACATGACCACTATGTAGCCATACCTAGGTATATCTGTTTGTGTGTCTATAGAAAGTTGTTTTACTTACCAACATAACATCCTAATTCTGTCAGCTTGGCCTTGATGGCCGACTGAAAGTAAAATATTTATAATCAATACACTCATCATCCATAAATGTCACAAATTCGTGTCAACAAATGCGGAACAAGTCCATTCCTGAAAGTATCACACATTTAAGGTGTTTTATTATGTTTTTGGAATGCAAAATTGTATAAATATAAAAAAAATACATTGTCAGTCTTCATAAATATTAATTTTAGGTTAAATATCTATGTATTTCCAGCTATTTACCCGCATTTTTTGACCAATTTCGCTGCCGACGACATCCATTTTTATTTGTATTTTAGAGTAACACTACACTAAATTAATCAAATGCACACCACAAGGACTATTTATTTAAGTTAAACAACACTAATTAAGGATACATTATGTTGTATTCTTCATTTATAATTAATTAAAGGCAGAAATAATTAATTCTTTACAGAATTCACGCTTGAACAAATTTTTCTTTTTGACAATTTGAATTGACATTTGTCAAATTGTCAATAGTGACAATCCTTTTGGAGGCGTTCTGTTTTACGTTTGGTTTACAGTTTTATGTGTTATCCTGTGGTATTACCCTAATAATTCTATTGAATACAGTAAAAGGGGTGACAGACGTACGAGCAAGTACGCGTACTTATGGCTCGGCGAGCTTACTCGCCCGTCTGTCATAGCCGCGAGCCGCCGCGCCGCAAGCCAATTAGTTCTTATCTTCACGTGTGTCACCGACGGCGAGCCGAGTAAGGTCGCGAACATAAAGACCGCGTACTTTAAGAACGCATGTCTATCACATAGTTACAAAAAAAGATGAACAGAACAGAAGACGCTTTTTAAAATACTGAATCATGGTTCGAGAGAGTTGTAGGTAAGTATAAAACACATACTTGCACATTCCCACACAACTAATCTACTTTTATCGAATGGGCCAATTTTGTCCAACACGAGACGAAGCTCATCTGCAATTTGATGTGTCGCTGTGTATTGCGTGCTGGATTAACACATAGGATGGTCAGGTACTTTTTAGCCCGATATTCCCAGGTGGGTGAAATCGCGGGGCTATGCTAGTTGGCTAGTTGCTGCAGTTCTAAAAATTTGTCTGCTCAACTGTATCGGTATGTAGTCGGTAGATACCTACTCACCGGTTAAGTTATTGAATTGTCAAAATGAAACAGATTGTGATTGATAGTGCGTTACGCAATAGGGTGCAGATCACGTACCTATTACTACCAAGTAGGTACCTACCACCCTGACCCATATTTTATGAACCAAAAGCACACGTAGTGTGATTGTGTACTGAAGTGTGCAGGTGTTTTTATAATAATACGCACCTACTTAGGATTGATTGCACCTATTATTAAAATAATGTAGTTGCAGTTAGTCTCTCGAATTGAGTGCTAGCTGCGAGCACAGGACAGCAGCGAGCAGCATCGTGTGATAAGTACCTACCCCCATTATATAGTGCGTTACGCTGCGTCGTTGCAACGGATTAACGCATTGTAGGAGTATGCCACACCTGCGATGAGACGACGCACGACGTCGCAGCGCTAAAACCCGGCTATATGGTGATCATTCCTGTTCAACATTGGACTAGGTACACACGGCTACACATCTGTAGTGAACATTCAGACTCATTAGGATAAAGCATAGACATGCTTTATAGTGTTTGAGTTGTCATTCTTATGTCTCTTTATTTAAGTTGAATAAAGCCAACATTTGGTTCTAACTCGATATTGTTATTTCATAACAACATCAAGTTATACATTTCCAGTTTATGCTGGTCCGCATTGTATACGATTTCCGTACAATGCGAGGTCAGCTTACACTGGAAATGTATAGCTTGATGTGTAGCCGTGTGTCCCTTTTACGAACTTAGCCCCATTTACACGATGCAATGCTTCTTTACTGTGGCCTAGAAAACAATTGAAGCAACAAAAAGATTATATTATTTTTGCTTCAAGATATGGCCACAGGCGATTAAATTTTAATCGCATCGTGTAAATCAGGCTTTATGGAGAAAAACGGTAAAAGGTTAAAAATCAAACAAACCAGTATAAATTAATCATTGTAGACGTATATTTTTCCAACAACCTTTGATATTTTGAATTCATACAATAAACACGGTAATATAATAATAATACTTAACAAAATAATAAATATCGAATCAAACAGTTAAGTAGGTACTTATTTACATAATAATTTACTTTTCGAGAAATCCCTTAGGTACATAGTATGGCATGATTATTGGTAAATTATACATTGAAACTTATTTCATACAAAATACTGTTTACTTATTCATATAATTTATAAGTCATACATGATTTGGTCATGGAATAAAATAAGAAATTAATCATTTTAAAGTAATTTATTTAAAACTTTATACATCTTTGGCCGCGAAATTACATGGAATGTAGTTCTCTAGCACTATATTATTTTAAAATTTGCACTTGTATGTGTAAAACGTGCATAAATTGTCAATCTTAATAATTTAAGAAACTTAAAAAATATGGAATGTATGAAAAAAGATAACACAAAGTGCTCGGTATAAATAACTAGCCGCGCCCCGCGGTTTCAGCCGCGTAAGTCTCGATCCCGTGGGAATATCGGGATAAAAAGTATCGTATGTCGTATTCCAGGTCATGGTCTACCCCTGTGCCAAATTTCATCCAAATCCGTTCAGCCATTTTAGCGTGAAAGCGTAACAAACAAACAAACTCACTTTCGCATTTATAATATTAATCAGGATTATCTGTGCAATTCATAGTAATGTAGAATACGTAAGTTTATAACAATGTGGTCTACATTCAACAATATTATTATTACAAATTCGGACAATTCGGTGGGTACCTACTCTCGGCACCGGTTTTTTACTAAAGTGCTTTCGGTTCCCTCTTAGCGCCTACTGAGCTATACACTATAGACATGCTTTATATGTCGATAGCACACAACCTCTCAACAACTGCAGTTTCTTTATTGTAACGTAATTAAATACACTATTATTATCTAGGTATTCATTTAGAAGAGTATTTTGGAAGACAGAAAACCTATGTAGCTATTTACTTATAAAATAGGTAGGTATGACCTTATTAGGTACTAGAAGTCAACTTATTTACATAATAATATTATGTCAATTATCGCTTAGGTACTTGTCGCTCATTATAGGACGGATATTGAGTGTTAAGTATACTTATTATTTTAATAATTCAAAAAATTAAAATAATAGAGAGCATCTTTCCCAGCGGCTTTAAAAAAAATATCGAAAATGTATAAAACCAATGCTTCATAACATTTGTCTTTCAAAATGATCAATTGGACTAAATTAGCGTATAATTAATACCTGAGGAACTTAAATAATTCATGTGAAAAATATACACCTACGTTATAATCAATATCTGAATACTGAAGTGCTAGGTAATTAAATAATAAAAATGCAAAAAGAATATTTGGTATAAGTCTTGCAATATCTTTGGTACGTCATATTAATGAGCGACAAGTCGCTATACATTGGTTTGTCTATCACTTCGTAAATCGTCAATCTGGAATCGAGTGACTTTGGGCCCTAGGCTCAGCTGGGATCCCATCCTTGGAGGTCTGACTGGGGGTTCAGTAGATCTTGAACCAATACTCTGTTGAGATCCCATCATTTGTGATCGAACGTGTTCAGATTTAGCGTCAATACTTTGCTGTGATCCTAATTTTTGTCCAACAAGTCTTTTTCCAATTTTGGGCCCAAAGCTGACGGTCTCAGTGGCTGGCCCGATGCCTTGAGTGGGGCCAGCGCTGTGAGAGGGGGACCTGGGGCTTATCTTCCGCCAGGGCCGGCAGGGGCCAGGCTGCCCCGAGGGTCGACTCTCGACTCCCCCAGTGACACTTGGCTGAGCGCCGTTTGCGTGTTGTTGTAGCTGTACCCGTGACGCTCGTTCCATTTCTCTAAAAGGAATAAAGGACTAGTTAATTGTTGAATAAGGTTTAACACAGAGTTTAGTTTGGCTAGCGGTAGAGATTGAGAAGAAACGGCTGAAGGTAGGTAAGTTTAGGGTTTAGGTGAATTTTGAAAAACATGGATGCTGATTGTTGATGTTTGGTGATACGTGCACACATGAACAAATAAGTTGACTCAACATGCAGTTAATGAGACTATGAATATGATACAACGCGCTGCATGGTAAAAGTTTGGCTTTAAACATGTCTTTATTTTTTTTTGTCCGAATAGATTTATGATGTGGGTTGACACATTGAAAATTATTTACAACGAGCTCTTTCTTCAAGAACAATAAGTAACGATAGTTTAAACAAGAAAAGTTATTTACATAAAAAAATCAATGAGTCATAGAAGACCAATAAAACAAGTCCAAAAAACCAAAGCCCGGAAGCGTCACTGTTGCCAATAGCGCGTTGCATCGAATGATACCTTCACGGTCTGACATATGAGGCGAGAGCCGACGTGCGTTCCGATTTCCTGACGGCTTGGCATGCGACGGGCGAGGACTGATACGCACCGCTGGTGAGGCCCGATAGTCTTGCCAGGGGGCAGCACAGAGCCGCTGCGTACGCCGCGCGATACTGAGCGTTCATTATCACGTAGATGATCGGGTTTACGCATGCGCTCGCGTACAGAAGAAGGTAGCCCGTGATGTGGAATACTGGAAAACAAATAAAGATTAAGAATTAGTGCGTCACCCTGTTGACTTTCCGTAGCTAGTAAAGAATGGCTCATCATATCGTCCTCCTCATTCCAATTTACTTGGGGTCGGCCCAGGATGTCATCTTCTGCATAGTGTTTTACCATGATCTGATTTTTACAGCTGGACTTCGACCCCTTTTCCTGTTTTACTACCTTAGGAACATATCGACTTAGCGCACTGTTCCATGAGTGACTGACTCCATTGTATGAAGATAGGCTTTTTCTCATTTAAGTGAGTGTTCCCCAAGAAAACAAAATATATCGATCGGTAAGTTATACTTTATGTAATTTGCCACGTACCATACACCTCATAAAAAGGACATACTACAAAACATTCATGAACCGTAACTCTTTAAATCACTAAGAATCACTTGAGTATTTGAAAAGTGAAGAACAATTTTCAAAGCACCTTATGGCTGGTTCCTTGAAATCTCATCAATCTCACTTGCATCAAAATCGGTTTCCACTTACCAGGGTAATGCACATGATTGTCAGCCACCTTCACAATAGTGATGGGCAGGTAGCAGACGAGGAAAGACAGGAAGATCGCCAACACCATCTTTGTGATCCTCCACTCGTTTCGCCTCGCCTTCGTCTCTCTATTGTCCTTGATTGTAGACCTCTTGTCTGTGCTGTTGTTGAGCGTGCCAGGACTTGTGTGCTGGGACCGCTGGTGCTCTCGCATTCGCTGTTCTGAACTGGAAATAAAATATTTTTGTTAATAATGGTAGTCTGCTTTTACCGTGCGTGTGTGAAAAAGAAACATGAGATACAGTAGAACAAAAACATCAATTTAGTCCTATCGTTAGGAGTGGTCACAGGGTGGCCAGGTTACGGTGAGCAATGGATAGCTCGCCATCCGATAAGGACCAAGCCCACAGACCCTAGACAAAGTGACATTTTATCAGCGATAACGATTATAGAAAAGGCAAAAATGTATAAGACTGATTTAAGCTATAGAAAAGCTTATGTCAATCTTGTTGAAAGTCGTTGTAGAAATACGAAACGCATTCGAAGCGATTGTCACTTGTCTAGGCCCTCAGGTTGACGGCGCGTTGTGTTCCACGCGCGCCTCAAAGAGATGTCAGCACAACTGAAGGGGTCCGCTAGGGCCGATGCCTGCCGAGGTCGCGCGAACGTGCGAAAGGGATACCGTGACCTCTGGCAATTTACAAGCGACTGAAGCAACACTGGTGGGTTTTAGTCAGTAAGAGTCGACATTTGAAAATTTCCGACCCAAAAAAAAAAGGGTCCAGGGGCCAGGTTGGTCTTTCTTAAATAAGCCAGTCCTTTTCATGTTAGTTTCGAAGCGATTATTTGAATAAAATATTCATCGTAATATTTTGATGGGTCTTTATAGGGTCTCTTTAGTTTTATCTGGCTAATAAAACCTAAGAGTATAATAATAATGTCTTGGTACGGCCGTAACAGGAGCAAATGTTTATTGTTATAATACAGTTTTTCGTTCTCCTTTATTAGAATGTATGAGGGTTAGTGCGTAAGACTGTAATGTCATATGACATTCATCCAAGAAAGTTATGTCTCCAAAGTGTAAATGGGATTTGTCGCTTGAGGCTAAGTTATGATGAGCAAAAGTGTCATCCTATCTTCAAGACGTTTAGTTCATTATTTCTCGTTGCTGCCTGCCTGGCTTAGATAGTCTTTCTGAGACAGTTTTCTATGTCCCAATAATTATCCATTAATAAAAAAGCCAGCTGTAGAAGAGTAGGTAAGTACTAGGCGTCCATAGTTCGAAGGGAGGTGTATTTATTCATTTATCACACTTATAGTGGCCGCACGTGGCTTAAAGTCGTTTAGACGTATTTCCTGTTCGTGCCGTTTAATGTTTTGTTCAATCATTGAGTGTTTAGTATTGTCTCTCGCATAAACATAGTGTAGGTAGGTATAATAGGAGTATGACTTGGTGCTAGGTAGGTACCTTTATAGGATTTACATATTAGCAGAAACGTGATAATGGACTCATCATCTGAGTACCTGTTGTCAACAAAAGGTGACTAGAGATTTTAGAGATCTAAAGAACTTTATTACAAAAGTAATTATCTTGGCTATTAAAAAAGATGAAGTAGGTGTATTCTGATTACTTGAGGAGCTCGTGGCTAAGTAATAACAGCCGCACGGGTCGATCCATCAGGTTAAGCTACGCTTGCCGGGGTTGGTCTGTGGAAAGGTGACCATCTTTACATACCGAGACTCCTCCGTGACTCGGAAATCACGTTAAGCCGTTGGTCCCGGCTGTCATTCCTGGATCTTTGACAGTCGTAACGGGTCGGCAGAAGCCCGAAAGTCTGACAACCAGTCTTACCAAGGGGTATCGTATTGCCCAGTTTCTGGGTTGTGGAGGTCAGATAGGCAGGCGCTCTATGTAAAATACTGGTATTCAGCTGCATCTGGTTAAACTGGAAGCCGACCCCAACATAGTTGGGAAAAGGCAGGCAGATTGAGGTATATTCTCATTACTTTCAGTTCTAGGGACACCGGATTGCTTGCTGAGGGAGCTGCCATTACTCGGGGAATTCCAACGCTGACGGTAGTTGGAGGAACTGTAGAATTTTAGTTGGAGTGCTAACACACACACGTGGAGGATATCCGTGAGGATCATTGCTGTAGGTAAACAAGGAATCAATAAACATTGTTCTTAACAAAACTTTAGAAAACAAAATAATGTTACCTGTGCACCACCCAGAAGATCCTGGCATAACATATGAAGATGAGTAGAGCTGGTACAATGAAGGCGATGACGAAAAGGGCAGTCTTTGCTGAGCGTCCGTTGTCATCAGGCATTATTGAGCAAGTTCCCAATTCTGGGTCGTAGTCGAATTTACCTGAAAAAAAAGTTATAATCAGCTAAATATTTAGGTCTGTTGAATTACAAAATTACCTACAAGAAAGAACTGCGAAGACTATCTAGTTCATTTTATTATTAGTAAATGGCAGGCATCACTAGCTAGTACAGTCACAAATAATAGGAGGGTATTCTGTTATCCCGTTGTAGTGGATAAAATTGAGAATGATGGTCGTGGGACTTCACCGGATGCAGAAAATACAGGACTGTTGTGGTGACTCTTCGGAGAGACCTATGACTAGTGGGTCTTACATACAGGCGCGACTAGTCGCGCGACGCGAGGCCGCCGCATTGTTCGCCGTGAAGTTTTCTCAGAAATTGTTTTGTTAAAAGTCGCGCCAGAATGTACCTAAGACCCTTTAGGCCTTTCAGTTGTACCTATAATGATGAAGCCAACGATATAAATATATCTAGATAGACAGTCAAAGCTGAGAACTCATCGAAAATCATATCGTCCAACTGTTGGCCTCTAAATGCACGCACACTAGAAAAGCACAATGACGTGGCGCAAGTGTAAGACGTAGCAGTCACGCACACCAGCATAACATACTTTCTTACTTGTGACTTGTTTGTTGTAGTTATTTTGCAGCACAACACTATCAGCTAGACATGATATAAATAATCAAAGGATGAAGCATACACAGACTTCCTAAATTCAACTGAATCCTCATGTACATTGACCCTGTCTACGAGGGATAGGTACGAAAACAACCATGTAGGACGTGTTGATGATAATAAAGACTTACCCCATACTCCAACAAGGGTGGGTATCTGCATCCCGTACGAGAACATCCACGAGAACACGATCATGATCGCTATGTTGTGTTTCCGGTACACGCGCGCGTACCAGCTGTGGTGGGCTATCATTATGTACCTGAGAGATAAAAGTAATGTGTCAATAACTTGTGGTATCTATAGAAAAACCGAAGTAAAGGAGGAGGTAAAATAATGGTTATCCTAAATGTCTCTTTCAAAACAAAATCAAAAATCAATGGTCATTTGTTCAAACTAGTCTGAGAATCAGCACATTTCGAACGTCAAAATTACATGACAGTCCCTAAGCTCGAGATAACACAAATATCTTTAATCAATAGGATACTTCTTGATTTGGAGTTTTAAGGTACGTAAAGTTTAAGCTGAGAAGCCATCAAAAGACAGTGTACCTCTTACCTAGGTAACTAAAAGAAAATTTGATCCTTTCCAAATTATTTATGTTACTTTCCCGTTAGATCCAACTGTCCATAACTATGAATCAACAGACGTCTATTATTAATCGTTATTTAACAATAGTAGCTATATGCACATGCAGCATGGGCCATGGCATAGCTTTGCTCTGCATTAGACTGCAGTGACAAGAAGTCAAATAATTTAACCAGTCTAACGTCATACTTTCAACGACATCAAGAGAAATGACACGTGTATCTTACGGTCAATGGACTTAATCGTATTAAGGCATGTCAGTACTACATTACAGATGACGACAATTTCTAAACTTACAGTTACTTTAGTCCCCTATTTATAAACTTTACCAGCTATAGTATTTATAGCCCTGTGGGCCTAGCATGAACGCGCGGAGAAAACGTAACGATTTTATTAAAATACTCGTTTCACACTTATTATCTACTTAGTTTTAAGACTTTATTGGTATCTATGGGTTATGTGTTATTGTTCGTCTTTGAGCTCCTTATGTTCTAAATTGAGCTGCACGATAACTAACAAATGCGCACTGACTGGACAGGTTCACTCAATCTGTGTGATTCTTTCTTCGAAAGACCATTTCAGACACCAATCTACATGGTCTTCACATGATCAGACCAAGATTATGTCTGGACTTAAGAGACTCTGATTCTGCATTTTGTTTTGGCCTTTCTCCTCAGAGTAGTCACATAGGACGACGTGTAAAAGTGTTTGAACAAACCTACTCACCGAAAATAAAATCATTTATCATTTTAAGCTTTTTGTTATTGTGCTTGTCGCATTTTTTTTAACCAATATGCTATGAAAATTATTGTATTTTCGTTATAATTTACGTTACTTCCCGAAAGCTCAGCGCAAAAGCGCGACGCGATCGCGCGTTCGTCCTGGGCTTCTGATTAATGAACATTGTTAAGTAAAAGGCCGGGACCACACGCAATGTAATCGTCGACCTCTATGGGTTACAAACAATAGCGTGTCAGAATTTACATTGGGAATAACTGCCCGGATATAATGTGCAATGTATTTGTGTCTAGCCGCTCAAATGCGTTTATGTATAGACGAGAAACTCCGAGGAAGTTGTTGTTGTATCGATCTTGTTCTTAATCTGGATGTGGCTAAGTCCTTACCTTTCTGCCCTATGGGTTGCGGATTCCAGCATGGGACAAGTAGGTATTTTTATGGCTTATAACTATGTTATTTATTTCTTCTATTATAGGTCGCAAGGATAATTTAATTACTCTATTTGTGATCTATGGTTCCGGGTTAATGCAGGTAAGATTTGATAAAAGTATATCAAATCTAGAAAAATACCTGATTTTAAACCAATGAAATTAAAGGCCAGTTAATAAATGACCCAAAACATATAAATAACCAAGTTTGTGTGTGCAAACATGATACATAAAAAAATTATAAGCAACCAGTAACAAAGTTCTGAACCTAGAATTCAATTTTATCATTCTACCGTTTCCTTCTCTGCATCCATTCAAGGCATTATTGCCATAACTAAAATCAATTCACTCGGTGAGCCACAGTATGGGTTGTTAATGCGATTAGTCTATTATGCTAATGTACAAGACCAAACGTGAGATGAATTCAATGTCTCCGATTCGTCAATAACTTTGCGCTTCGATAGATGCACGTGATTGTGTGAGAAGGAAAATGTTGGTGATGAAAGGGAAAATTGTTTGATAGCCTTCCCTTCTTTATGCCAAGGTTGATTGAATCATCAATATTGAGAACTTAGTTGAGGCTGTTGACTCTCAAGTAGATGAGGAAGTTCACTCAGTCTTTACTAGTAGTAAGAAGTATGACACAAATTATTATCATGTCCGATTCAGCTTTGCGTTCCGTTTTCTAAATAAGAATCTAGTCAAACTTTAATTTCATTTTTCGCCAAGGTTACCTACTGTAGGTAGGTAAGTTTCAAAGTGACTTAATATCCTTAACGCGATCTTCCAAAGATCTTAAATCTTTTCCAACACGCAAAATCTAAGCTCCATTCACAAAGTTTCTAACAACAAATTCTTAAGCAAATCTAATAATACGTGTTCTGAATTTCCATTCAGTTCGGTAAACATAATAATACCTCCCACGAGGACATACCTGTTCAAGGTTATGAGGGCGATGCTCAGGAGGGAAACGCCAACGTTCCCGTACCTGAGGAACGGGACCAGCTTGCATAGAGCTCCCCCGTGAGACCAGGTCCTCGTCCAGAATCCTGATATGGCGAAAGGGAGCACTATGGCGCAGAACAGGAAGTCGGCTATGCAGAGACTGGAATGGAATATTAATTAGTTAGTATTAGATTAGCAGTATTTTATTAAAATAATAATAAAGTCAAATGTCTATAAATATTATAAATTATAAATATAAATTGTTAGTAAGAGAATAAGTTTAGTTGTATTATAATAATGTATGTTGCGATTTAGTATGTAATATTTAGAATAACCTATATATAAATTAAATGTTGCTAGGTAGGTACTTGCTGCACAGTAACATGGTCATGTGCTCATTAGTTTAGCCTAGTCATAGCATGTGCACATTGTGCAATAAATTAATAAGTCAATATTATTCAATAAGATCAGTCAATAAGATCAATATTATTGATCGAAGAAGTGGAGGAAGGATCAGTTATTATGTAAAATTTTGTAAAAAAAATTAAAAGAGTACCTAACTATGGAGTTTCTTGCCCATTCTTCTCCATACGAAACTACCTTCTGAAAGCGCCGTCTAGAAACAATTCTATTTTCTTGTGAATTTTGACGTTCAAAAGTGCCTTTTAATGGCCTACTTGAAGTAAATGACTTGACTTTGACTTTATTTGTCTTACTTTGGGTTAAAACAGTCCTCAGATTGCTGTCAAGATTGAATACCTATTCTATTCCGGGACGGAAACAATTGAACATAGCATAATATGTCACTGCCTGACGCGAGCGTCAACCGCTAAACATGACCTTTTTAGGTAAACCTACAGCTATGCAATAAATCCATACCTATTATACTTATATCCATACTAATATTATAAATTGGAAAGTAACTCTGTCTGTCTGTCTGTATGTTAGCTTTTCACGCCTAAAACACTGAACGGATTTCGATAAAAGGCAAGGAGATAGATGGCATCCTGGGGAAGGACATAGGCTACTTTTTGTTTAAAAAATAATCATATACGGGGTGATGTAGAGGATGAGAGTTTGTATAGGAAAGAGTGACCACGACTGCTGTGTATCATTTGCGGTTAAAAACCACATGATAAAATGTGCAAATTAATGACGTCGTTAATTTTGTATGACGATGAGATAGCATGCTTACGCGTGTTTAACGCTTGAATTCCTTTTACGCTGATGTCGGTCGCGTACAGTCGGTCGCGTACGCGTGGCAATACGGTACGCGCCGCGGACGTCAGCGGCGCAATATGGTGATATAAAGAACACAATATATATACGTACGACCGACATTAGGCCTAAACTATACCTACATTTATATCTAGCTAGTTTTGATTCATGCTGTTGGATATACAAAGCGTATTGTCAATTGGTATTTGAGGGCCATGAATAAAGCGGAAACGTTTCTGGGACATGCGAAAATATTGAATTACGGTCTATTTAGATGTCAAACGTTTTGAGAAGGTCATTCATTGCACGGTTTTGTGAATTGATAAATCTTTTTGTATCGTAGGCAGAATTTGTAAATGAATACTTTGTGATAATAATCATGACAGATTAGAATAAGTACTAACAGTCCTCCAAAACTCGGTTTATGGCAGCCAATCAGATCCAGCGGCTTAACATGCTATCCGAGCTACGGGGGTATCACCACCAACTTCCAAACTCCGGGCGGTTACTGAGAAATTTATAATGGAAAAACCCAATAACACCTTGTCTGACCTGGGCCGATTGGAATACTACTACATCAGACAAAGCAATGATCCGCAGGCTGTCACTTCAAGTCTGATAGTGATCCTTATGGTTTATGAATTTGATAGATGAGCTCCTAAAAGGTTATTCTGTATCGATAACCTTAGGGGTGAAACATCGATCAAGATAGGGCAAGCAATTGAAGGGTTTTATAAAAGAGGCCCTTAGGGGATCATAGGGTAAATGACTACCCATTTTTAGATAAATGGATAACTCAATGTATCTAATCCTGGTTTTATAGCGGTCCGATTACATTGTATAAAACTTGTTCATATCTAAATGTATGTTTGTTTTATATGGAAAATCATGTTGTTGTTTTGGAATGCGTACAAATAGAGAATATGCAGCGTAATTATTGGCATTGCATCATGCATTCAGTTATGAAGACGTGATTCTCATTGACAAAACGATTTAATAATAATTAGTTGTACATATCAAAAGGAATATTACATTGATATTCATAATTGCCTTGTTTATTCACAATAAACATAAAGTACCTATGTCAGTATAATATGTATGTAAAACATAACATAGATGAATAAAATTGAAGATTTATAAAAATATGATCAACAATTTTTTTCGATTGTTGGTAAAGTACTAATATCTACCGAAATACAAATCTACTACTTAGTAGTAGGAAAATGATCTATAGATAAGGACCAACAATTTTAAAGGGAAAAAACTTCAACAGAATCCTAGCATGGAACAAAAATTGGGGTGAAACTCCGTGAAAGATGTTTTTACGGTAGCTAAACAATCACAAAGTTTCCCGTGTAAGTAAAGGCTATAGATAAAATAGATAAAATAGATAAAATAGATAAAATTAGTTTCCAACTTTCCACCTCACAAATTGGTTAAACTGGTTGTCTGAGATACAAGAGTTAAACATTTTGTGGTGGCTTTTGGAAAATTATTGCTGGAAAACTATTATGAACTGTTATTGGAAAAGTTTGATTAGGGGCGATTAAAGTACGTTTTAATGTTTGTTTAGGAGTTTTAATTATGTTTATTTAGAGCGTTTAGGTTTCGATTCGACTGAATAATTTTACTTCGTAACTTCGCACTTCCCAACTTTTTGTAGGTTTCCGGCAAAATGGTTTGAAATTTTATGGACCAAAATCATCGTTTACTCCTGATTAATCCTCGGGTGTTTACGACTCACTAATTTAATGAAATTAAAAGAAAAAAACGAAAATAAAATAAAGACAAATGTAGATATGTGATAATCTATATGTAAGTATTCATATTATATAAAAATCAATTACCGTACCGTAGTCTCGCAAAATCTCGAAAATGCCTCGACCGAGTTGTTTTTTTTTTTGTTTTATTCGCTTATCTTGACTTTTCTAATTTTCTGTTTTCCACCCCACCCCGGTAAGTGGGGTGGAAAAGAGAAAATTAGGAAAGTCTTTTGGAAATGGTTTGGTTAAGGTTTGGTAAGGTGGTTTCCTAAGCCTGGTGGTGGTGCTCTGATGGGTCAGCAATAGTAAATAAATAAATTAATGAAAATACAATGCCTGTATAAATAAATGAATATACAAAATACTGTATTAGACTCAAAAGATAAAAAACTAACCTGATAATAAAAGCAGCAGCAACATTCCTCACTTTGGGGCACTTCAGCAACGCGACAACCGTGAGTAGGTTACCGAACAACCCAACAACCATTATGGTCCCCGTAACCACAGCAGCAAATGTCAGCAACGCTGGCGAAAACCTGGAAACGAACCAAATTATTTCATTCAACCAGCAGTAAAAAATGTATGGTTGGTCAGACATTTTGGAACACCGATTGTATTCTGAACAGGACGTATGGCTTTCACTAATCTCTTTTCAACAATGTTTTAATATCGATATTGTTGATAACAGACCAAATATCACAGATAAAATGTGTCATCAAAAGTTTGAAAAAGCTTCATGAGATAAGATGGAGTTTCAACACGTGTCGGTCTCTCATGAAGTCAGGACACGTGTGAGATAGTGATGTGTTCTAGTTCTATTATATTAAATTAAAGCAGCCGCTGCAAAAAAAACATAACTTATTATGTTATGAGAGTTCTAAGTATATACATAAAAGGAACTACAGGGTTCATGTGACATAACTTATGTCAAGTGAGTGAGCAAGAGCATCTTCTTGTACTATCTTCATTAGCATCAGGCAGTGTATGTTTAAACATATACAAAGTGTTTGTTTGTACTTAATGTCAAAATAACAGCTTTTTACTAAACGCGAAAACGGTATTTATTAAAAAAAACAATTTTTAGGAATTTTATCTGTCTGTTTGTTGCGGCTAATCTCTGAAACGGCTAGACCGATATTGACGGGACTTTTATTGGCAGATAGCTGATGTTATAAGGGCAGCAGCAGTCAAATAATTGACAGTAATTTAGTCGATACATTTTACTTCCCATCATCGGTTCAAAAATTAAAGTTACCCAAGAGAACGTTGAAGTTGCAGTTATTAAAGTTAATCCAGGGGCTGCAGTTTTTGCCGTCCGATTAGGACCAAGCCCGGGTCGATGGCGCGTCGTGTTCCACGCGCGCCTCAAAGAGATGTCAGCACAATTGGCGGGGTCCGCTAGGACCGATGCCTGCCAGGGTTGCGGGAAAGTCCGAAAGGGATACCGGGACCTTGGCAACAGGCAACTGAAGGAACACGGGTGGGTTTTAGTCAGTAAAAGTCTGACACGCCATTCCGCTCCGCCCAGAGCGGAAGAAGTTTGATTGATATCCCACCATCAAAAAAAAAAGGTGCTGCAGTTTTCTTTTCAACAGCTGATTCTCTTCTGTTACATCGCTATATTGATCACGTAATATTCATAACAGATAGTAACTGGGTTATGCGGTGTAGTGGACGATATCCTGCTCAGTTGTAATAATGGGAGTGTCACACAGGATGTTTCGTGCGGTGCTTTGACAGACTTGTTTGACGAATGACTTGTAGCGCGTGGAATGAGGAAGGGGCTCATGATATAATTATAGGAACTCCAGTGATAAATATTGTACATGACATAACATCACGCATGTACTCCCCGAAGGGTTAGGCACAGGTTTCGCCAGTTATGTTTAGGTCCCATGTAATAGGGGGCGAGCCTATTGCCATCAAACGGGCAGAAATCCTGACACCATTGCTACTAAGAAATTCCAGATGGAAAAACCTCGATAACACTTTGCACGTCCTAAGAATCGAACCCAGGACCTCATGCTCACCAGTAGTTCTTGCGACCACTAGACTAATAAGGCAGTATAACGAGGTACCTAGTCTTAATAATAATGAACTTAGTATCAGATGTGAGCTCGACTATCATTGTGCCGATTGTCGTAACGGCCAATGGCCTGATGGCCGAAAGCCTCGAACAACATCTCTCGAGGCTCTCGTTAGGCGGTTGGATCAAGGGCCTGATTCAGAAGGCAGTACTCCTTGATACGGCTCGCATTGTGAGGAGGTTCCTGTCTCTGCAGCCCTATCCACCGGTAGCTTGGACCCTGCTCCCAACACCGGCGGACTTCTATTTTTTATATTTTTAAATGTTTTTATAAAAATATTTAAAAATGTAAATATATAAGAAACTAAATAAATAAACGAAAATGAACTTATTATCAAAATTATTATAGGGGCTGAACTAATCTTTGTAAGCTAAGTTTGCCTTATCGGTACAATTTTATGACCAAAATTTTTCGGAAAAAGTTTTTTTTCCGCACTTGTGGCGTACAGACGTGGTCCTAATGACTCATGAGATAAGATAAGATATAAAATATTTTTTAAGTTTTTCTCAGAAAATCCAAGAAATGTCGGAAAAGTTTGCAAGTTCAACGGTATCTAGTCTATGAACTATTTGGTAGTTTTGTAAAAGGTAGCATTTTCGTTGCGGTGAAAAGTTTCGCTCTCAAAGTATTTTGAATTTAGGAGACAGAGAAAAGATAAACTTATAAGAAAAGTTAAAAGAGATCTAAAAATCTAGGGTAACATTTTAGGATGTGAATGACCTAAGTAAGTTTAATCTCCAAAAGTATTTGTTAAGTAGAAAAAAGTGAATATAGTTTAACAAAGGTAAGTTTTTTACTACTACGGCAACTACGGCTACTGGCTACTACGGCAAGGTTAATAACGTAAAAAAAGCGGCTAAGTGCCAGTTGGACTCGCACACGAATGGTTTCGTATCAACGTACAATATCTTTACAGTACACTTTTTTATATAATTGTGAGAAATGGAGGCGGTTGACAAAGTTTCGTGCAATTAAAATTTCACTAGTGAAATTATAATATCACTGGTTTGACAATATCCCTGCGATATATTATTATAATTATACATATATAGTGAGAAAGGCAACTTCCCATTTGACAGCAGTAGAAGAAGTATTAAAAATAATATTAAAAGTTTTCAGCCTTATATTGGACGCCGTGTTCTATAAAACTCCTCATCTGCCGTATCATATATCCTTTATTCGCCAAGTTTATAGTCGGGGAGCTCAGTACGGAGTACCGGATATCTTTTATACCACAGACTTCATTTTGCTCCGTCTATTGTGCAAATAAACAAGAGAGTCGCCTTTACGTCCGGGTTATTAAAACATTATTAAAACCACTTCCACTATACGCTTCATTTTAAAAGCTCCGAAAATTGGGTTAAATAAAGAATTGAACTGTTTGATGAATTCTCTAGTTTGTCTCCGTTTTCGTCTAGACGAAAGCTAATTGACCGAGAGAGTGAGAGTGCTTTAAAAAAATAGCTTTCGTGTGTCAGTTTGTTGGAACCCCTCTACAGGTCGTATTTTATAACCGATCTGGACGAAACTTGATTACAGGTTTTACGAATATACTCATCATTATGAATAACTTTCACTATGGGACCAAAAATCAGCGGTTCCCTACATTTTGACGAGCTATGCGAACATTACGTACCGAACAGCAGATTTTTGGTCCCATTGGGAAATTTGTTCATAATGATAAATATCGAGTAATTTGGCTACTTGCTTGTTGTAGTCTGCAAGTGTAGCGCGCATGTGTGTTGTAGGTGTGCTTATACATAAAGTCTAACACACTACACATATGTAGTGTGTTACTCTTTATGTATAATTAGTTTAACACAAAACAAATCTGTGAAAATAGGTAGAAAAGATCAACAAGCCGATGTGACAATGAGTTGGTCACGTCTGCGCCTCGAAGACTCAAAACAATAGATCATGATTTAAACAAATGACAGTCTCGTATTTTCGTTTAAGTTTAGAATAATTATCATTTAAAAGCAGGACATACTTGTCCTGCCGTGTACTACTCGACACATCTAGTATATAGCATCGGCAAAATTCGTAAAACTGATCACCATTCGAACTGAGTGCGCCTTTAAAATCACCAATCTTTATTACTGCTTTAGGTGAAAATGATCTTTACGCAACCGCAATAACTTGTACATTCATATGAACCCAGTGCCGTAATTAGCCTTTTATGCGCCCGGTGCGAGCTGCTATAAAAATAAATAATAGGTATTGTTAGTGGCCCTGGTCTGGTCATTTCTGCGCCCCTCCAGGGTCTGTGCCCTGTGCCTGGGCACCGCTGGCACCGCCCTAGTTACGGCACGGCAAACCTACAATTGTGACTAACGAGACATAGAATTTTAATTGTTAGCGCCTTCTAAAGGCCAATCGACAGTGGATAACCAAATAAATCCGTAAAACTGAAATTAATTAATGCAAATTTACGAATTTATGCTAAAACGTGTCTGGCAACAAGTTTCCATAGTGATCCATACAACACTGAAGACCGCGCCTACACACGGCGAATAAACTGTAGTTTTCACGGCAAAAACGTTTGTAGAAGGGACCTTAGGCTAAAATAATAAGTTGAATAGGCGTAGGTCTGTGCAGATTACAAAGGGCTAATTTATTCACAACAAAAATATGAGGCTGAAGGCTACGGGAAACTTCACTGTAACTTCCTTAGTAATCATTGCATTCGGTATCTATGTAATAATGTTATCAATCTGTGTTTTAGCATCGGGGAGAGTTTGCTGCCTGTTTGACGAAGTGCAGCGTGAACGTAGTGCATCACTTTTGAGGAAGTTATGGACATTACGGTACAATACGGCCAATATAACTTGGCAGGTCTGAATATAGGCGCATACAACTTTTGCGCATTGTCTCCCACTCACACTCGCCTCATGTCACCATTTGGTTCCTAAAAATGTTACTGCGCAGCCCTCTGCGCGAAGTTCGGAACTGCCAAGAGGCACAAGAGTTTCACAAATGTTGGCTTAATAATTTTTCCTAGCTTTCTAAGATTTTGATAACTTACTTGGACAGTTCACTAGGCTCCGCCGTTGCACTGACTTCGTCTGTAAAGTTCATGATGTCATCTGCCATTTTGTATCTGAAACAATTAATCATATTTTTCGTTAGTGAAATAATTAACTCTCTCAAAATTCAAAAAGAAAACTTTTTCGATTTTCGTCAAAGTGTAGGTGTGTGTGGTATGTATCAGAAATATGTATTATGAACGTCAGAAGTACCAACATACTTAGGTATATGATATATGACAGCCCCAAAACACCAGTCCTTAAATAGGTATCCTGAAAGTTAATTTTAGGTGTCTATGACTATTATTCGTTGCATCAAGTCGTGCTGGGGCTACCGAAACAATGCGCCATGACCCTCACAATTAAGACCAAGTCAATGAATAGCCTCGTGACGCGTGACTCATGCATTTAGTTGACAAACGACGGTTTCGGAGTAATGGCGGTAATGCACCGTGATTCCTAATTGTTTTGGTTAAACCTTTAAGACGAAATGGCTGACTTGGAATGTATGAGACAACGAATACAAGCGTCGGAATAGTTTTCTTGGACAATGACGTGTTTCAGGAAACCCAAAGAAAAGTTGGATGGATTGTGTGAGTGATATGAAATAATACGGTGAATGACAGCGTGACGGTTGACAGGGGAGAATGGAAAAAGAAAACGTGTTATGCCGATGAAAAGTAACACGGGGGAAGCAGGCAGGCAGGGCAGGAAGATGATGACGTACATCCTAAATCATGTTCTAGGCTCATCAGCCATTAAACATACAACTAACGATCAAGCAAAACCAACATAATATATGATATCTCTCACGCAAATCATATGAAATATAGGCTCATATCGTGTTGAACGACGCGCCCAACGTCATGAGGTCAAGCCGAGCCCAGCAAGCCGTCAAGCGTGCACCGACATTGTTCCGACCGAATAGGCAGGAATATGTAGAGGACAAAACAGAAAATACCACAAACATTGGACTGAAGATAAATTTGATACATCCGTCATGATTACATGAGTCAGTTCAATTAATCAGTACAGCACAAAAAGGTGGAACAGAGGATGAGTTCATTTTGATTTGACTGTAACAGACTTGAGGTCAAACTGACAATCCTGATAAGTCATGTTTGAATGTCACTGCATTCTGGATGGAAGTGACCTGGGGGCCAAGTCTACTAATTTGAACGTGTCAGTGGTCTCACAATAATCAGTTTTTGACAGATATGCCATACAAAATCTTTCAAAAACTCATCATTGTGAGACCACTGACACGTTTGTAAATTAGTAGACTTGGGGGGGCCAAGTCTACTAATTTACAAACGTGTTCTTTCATCCATGAAATGAAAATCATAATCCCATTAAAAACATAACATGTAAAAAAAAATCAAGTTTCGCAATGGAGTTCTTCGACCGCAAAAAGATGTGGGATTGAATGTTAAACTAATTCTGTTAATTTCTTTAGTACCTATCTATTTGTTATCTTTATAACTTTAATAAATGGAATGACTTGGCTATCACACAGCAACATAATCACATAAGAATAATCTACTATTATTGCCGCAAATGTCAATATAACAAAGCCAATCGGTTGACCAGCTTTGTCACATTATTAGCAGCTACATACATACGGTATGTACGCATCATCATGTCTAATCGTAGTTAATTAATACATATTTAAAGATGTCAGTTGCATTAGCCACCTACATATTTTGTAGCCATCTAGTTCGTAATCTATAACTTCACATAAAGGACATTCACGCTTGACTTTGACTGAATATGTCTTTTATATGAAGGACTAGGATTGATCCTAACGTAATCCTAACTTTAATATTATAAATGCGAAAGCGAGTTTGTTTTTTACGCTTTCACGCTAAAACGGCTGGACAGATTTGGATGAATTTGGCACATGGGTCACCATGGCCTGGATTAGGGCATAGAATGCTTTTTACCCCAACATTCCCACGGGATCGAGAGTTATGCGGATGAAACTAATAAACACTAATATTATATAGAGGTATCTGTGAGTTTGTATGTAGGGGCTAATCTTCGGAACTACTGATCCGATTCGAAAAATTCTTTCACTAATGGGAAGCTACAGTATTGCAGAGAATCAAAGGAAATATTTTAGGATAAAACAAGATTTTTGTACGACCTGAATTCCTG
Source organism: Lithophane semibrunnea (assembly GCA_947363905.1). Classification (NCBI taxonomy): domain Eukaryota; kingdom Metazoa; phylum Arthropoda; class Insecta; order Lepidoptera; family Noctuidae; genus Lithophane; species Lithophane semibrunnea. The sequence continues at coordinate 6,362,749 of OX376198.1, forward strand.
CCAAAAGGACTGGCCCGTAATGGCAGTGGATAGGCGTGTATTGAAAAGGAAAAGATAAGGCCTTTGCCCAGCAGTGGGACATTACGGGTTAAATAGAATTAAACAGTCAAAGGATAATTAGTACGTACGTAGAATCGAGAATTTCTGTATCTTCATTCATAACATCTTTTGAAATTCAGTAAAAATACCTACTTAAAGTATTTTTGAAGGACTATTTATTTTATATTTTGTTTACTTATTGTATTTTATGTTTTCTTTTTATTTTATTACCTATAATAGGCATTCATACCAGTATTTTTTTATCTTAAGGCCCTTACATACTGGCGCGACTTATCGCGGGACGCGACGCCGCCGCCGCAATGTTCGCCGTGAAGTTTTCTCAGAAATTGTTTTGTTAAAATTCGCGTCACGCGACAAGTCGCACCAGTACGTAAGAGTCTTTACTGTTCGTCGTTACTGTGTTTGAATTGTTTTTGTATGTACTGCTATTGGTGAATCAAATAATAAATAAATACACTAGAAAATCACAATGATTAGGTACTTACCTACTAATATTGTTCTTTGCGAAGGCTATGTTATAACGTTATTACGTTACGTGTATGTTATGTAGGTAAGGTAATGCATATTATGTCATTACCTAGTCACTGTGAAGGTAAACTTCGTATACAATGTTGTGCACGTCTGTTATTGTGTACACTGACCTTTCTATATTGGTAGGTACATTAGATTTTTATTCAAAATTGGTTCCACTGAAACTGTTACTACTGCCAAAAGCCTTAGATAGTCAATCCAATTTAAAACTACAAGATTACTTATCTGGGTATATAGATAAATAAATATAGTCATTGACACATTTTGGTGCTTTTATCGCATTAGTTTTCTCAGGTATCTACTGTCTGGGTACTGACAGTAGATACCTGAGAAAATCAAATATTCCTAGTATTATTCGAGACTTTTAGAACATCTTTTCTTTGTAAACATTCAAGCGTCAAACATAATCAACGTTCGAAACTATTTACATATTATGATTACCGTACACCGTTTTTGTGAAGGCCGCAGGAGTCCGCTGGATGCAGGAACCTCATTACCGGTCTATGTCCAGCAGTGGACGTTTTTCAACTAAAATGATGATGACGTTAACGCCGTTTTTGAACGTAACGTTCGGGCTGTCAAAATAAGTTCCACTGACGAACTGTAGAGGCGCTGTTTCAGTCCTAGTATAAACTAACGTCGTTTTCAATGCGAATACTTCTCGCAAGTGGTTCGTGCTTGGCCCTCTTAACGTTACGGTAAACCGAAACAAAAGAACCAAGTTAAAACTTGCTAACTAAAACAGCCTATTTCTCCGGTATTGAAAGAGTAAATGCAAACGTACTGCAACATTTATCCACACCCAAGGAAACAGAACTAAAATGGCGGCTAATTAACGCCAGCTTAGCGTCGCCGCTGCCGGCGCATACGTAGCAATTGTTTGAATTGCTCCAGCGCCAATTTGGACCACTTGACGCACGCGCTGAAGATAATGCACTCATTGAAACTTTGGAACGAATCATATTAAATATCTGTGTTTTTTATACTGTACGGTCTACGATCTTTTACGAAGCTATATAGACTATAACACTTATGGCCATCAAACATACGGCAAACCAAGCTGGAAGCCAGTCAAAAATGAGTTCATAAATGGTCCAAAATGTTAAAAAAATATCAAAGAGTTAAGTAACTTTAGTATCAAAACACGTTCTCAAAAGGTGTAGGTTTATCCACCATATCGATGATACACTATATGAAAAAAAAAAAAAACAAATCTATTAACATGAAAATTCATGGATTATAACCAGTGATCGGAAAAGGGTGAGCTAATTTTTTTAATTGTTCGTGTTTTTATTTATTGTGAAATTTTAAATGTTTTATGATCTTATATGGATCGAAATAAATGATATTTGATTTGATTTGATTTAATCTACCTAAAGTTCAAAGAACAGAGAAAAAAAAAGTGGAGACTTCCTTACGACTAAAATATTTTATGAATTCGATAGTTGTTTTACTTTATTAATTTTGGTTGTACAATCTTAAGTAATGTTTCGAAACCCGGGGCATTAGTCCCGAAACGTCGTAAGGCGTCTCCACTATGTCTCTGTTCTATTTCGAACTTTAGGTATTTTAGCTCACCTTTTTCCTATCACTGATTATAACAACAACTTACTGAACATAATTATGTGAAGAAAAGAAACATTATTATTATTATTATATTCTAGACGAAAAACACTTTCCTCGAAGTCAGCTGTCGAAAGCATTCCTTATTCGAAACGTCAATCTCAACCCGGAAACAATTGAATAAAACAGAGATCAAAATATCACGTCGAATTATTTGCACGAAAAAAAAAAACAGAAATATCTTCGGGAGAATTTGGTATGATTTTCTTTTGTTTGAAATATAAGAAAGCCCGTATTGCTGTGGTTTCGGGGCAATGTTCCAGTAAAGCTGGTTTCCTTTACAAGTTTTGTGATTCTATTGTACTTGTTAGCTTATTTTTTATTGGGTCAATAATATTTTCTTTCGAGTAGACTGAATTCCAATGGAAAGTTCTTAGGTGCTTTTTATTTATTTAAGATTTCTTACGGTGGAATCACACGATCGGCAATATTGCAAACGGACACGCACGGCAGACGACCACAGACCGCGACGCACCGCGCACCGAGGAGCTTCCGATGTCTGCGATACCCCGTACGTACACCTTCCCACGGTGCGTCGTCCGGGGTCGTCTGTGTCCGTCCGCAAAATCGAGGATCGTGGAATTTCGGTATTACTGCTCAAGCAAACTAGCAAGTCTCCACCTTCCAAATAAATAACGATACTGGATATATTTTGCCAGAAATAGTCATCATCATCATCACCATCATTTCAGCCGAAAGACGTCCACTGCTGGACATAGGGCTCGAGACGCCATTACGACCGGTTCTGAGCTTTCCGCATCCAGCGGATGAAATAGTCAACAACATGTCCAATGAGAAAAGTCAGCGTAGAAAAAATTGCTTTTCTGATAAGACAGAGGGGATTTTGGGTATCAGGCAGAAATCAAATGTCATGTAAATAAGAATCTGGCGAAATTGAACAATATGGTTTTGCTCTACTGGGGAGCTACTACAACCTCTTATAACAGTGTTATAATAATCCTACTAGAGTGCGGGAAATAGATGGAGCTAGACGTCCTGTATAGCTCCATCTCTTTCTCTAAACATTAAAATAATACTGCTATAAGGCAGGTAGCACACCTCCGCCGCGAATCCCGAAACCGCAAACCGCGAAACCGGTTTAATTGGATTCGAGCAGTGGAACATTACGCGAGTTATTTGAATTGAACTACTGCAGTTTCGCTGCTATGGATTCATGACGGAAGTGTGCTAAGGCCCTAAGACTTGGTGGCTGGCCCCCTGGTAAGTAAAAGAGATAAAAGATGAAAAAATAAAAAAGAGTTGTTGGAAGTGAACAAAAGCACACCTTCAGTAGGTATATCCAAATTTTTAATCATAAAGTTTTTGAAAGCTTTTAAGAATGTTTTACAAAAGTCCATCCTCGAGGGGGAAGATTGGCAGAATATTTTAAAATTAGAGGCTGGTAAAACGAAGCCTTGTAGTAAAGATTAAAATGAAAAGCCAAAGAAACAAAACAATAAACCAGAAAAATATGTCAGAAACAAAAAGCAACTATGTTAAGAAGATCTAGACTAGGTCCACTATGACGCTTGATTAAATCTTCAAAGTTTTCCGCGAACTAAAATTTTCCACGTAAGGTTAGACACAAAATAGAGAATTACAGAAGTTCGACTCCTTACAACCAGCGTAAACCCACGGACACGGGTTAAGCTGCGTTTTCACTTAGCGCTCTGAACAGTTCTGGGAGCAAGCGTTTGTTCGCGCGGTAAATGAAAATACTTGAGCGAGTGAACATGTCTGTTCAGTGTTGATCGGTTGGACTCAGCGAACGATCAAATGCTCGCGACGGCGAGCGAGCATTGTAGTAAAACAGAGGTTTTTTGTTTTGAGCGAACATCGGCGGAACAGCAAACATTTGCTCTGAACAAATGTTCGCTCGGTAGGGTAGTGAAACTTGGCTTTACATATAGACAGTGCAAGCGTATTCGCGTCTGTTATTTGTTTGAATATTCCGAGATCGGCGTACGTCCGCGTCTATGTGTGCGCGGAGAACTTGTTTTCGCCCGTGGTATGGAACCGGCCTTCTGTACCATCTTTTCAGTGGGCAAGAGCTTTACTCGATACGACTTATTTAGATACTCCTCTGAGAGCTATTACTACAGAAAGAGCAACTTTAACCCCGCGACGAGGAGCCAAGTTTAGAAACTACCCGAGTTAATGGATAACAATGTGGTCTTATCTTTAGAATGTTCTACTATTTTAACTCGCATGAGTTTTTCTGAAGTACCGAATCTTGTGTGGTCGACGCGTTGGAAAAGGCTTTACGAAGGTAAAATTCCGTAACCGACTGCAGATGGCAGCAGCAGGCGTCGTGTCGCCGCGACACTACTGGTTTAGATGTATTTCTATGAACCGACATCACATAGATAGGTTTTTGGGTTTTATGCGGCCAAAATTATTTTAATTGCTTTAACTATTCTAAATGACATAATTGATAATAAAAAACAACTTTCTGTTGAAATTTTAAATATATATTAACGAAAATTTTCCTCTGTGTCACCATAAAAAGAACACAGTTAATTTTCTAAATAGGCCAATTTTTCATCCATAGTTATGAAATTCTGGTTTTGCATTTGATCGTAGAGGTGACTAATTTTGTTTCGGATGAGCGAGGAAAACGAACGACGAAAAAGAAAAAACAAAATTTTTTTTTGGTACCTTTTTCAACATAACTTTTTTTACCCTACCTGCAGATGATTTTTATCAGAATCATAAGAAAACAGTATTAAGTATTATAATAAGTAATAATTTTACGGCGATCGGAAGCGATAATACAACTAAATTGCTTTTAAATTGAAAAATCAAGAATATTTTTATAAGAAAACGTAGTATGTTTAGAAGTTTTAAAATAAAGGTTTTTTATTATACTAGGTTGACAATTTCTATAATAAATAATGGTATTTGCCTGAAGCACTCGAAATCCATAATGTTTGCTTTGATAAGTGTCTTCAAATCAAAGATATTGACGACGAAACACAGGTCACTTTAAAAGCGTAAAGAGCCAAAGCGCGCGGGTAGCGGGAAACTAACAAGTTCCGACTACCTTCGCATGCACCCCGCGCGGGTATTGAAGCCGAGAAGACCGATTTATTATCGCCTGTTTTATTGTTAACGTAGAAAGATATTACATGTTGTATTTGTAACTAGTTTAAAATCTTCAATTTTGGCCGCATAATTAAGCGAAATCTACCATAGTGTCGCTAGCTACGGAAGGTATTTCAGTGCATTGAATGACAATTTCATGAAATTTTCATTCAATGCACTTACATGAACTTAGAGAGTAGTATTGCTGATTCTAATGTTTATAATTCTGTAAATCCATATTTGTTACGGCCGCAAATCATATTTAGATCAATATATAACCTGATACTGACCTGCAAATTGCAAAAAAAGGAAGAAAATTTAAATTTCGCGGGCTACCCTAGCGCATCCCCCTTATAGGAAAATTATTAAATGTGCTGAATATGATTTAAAATGTCTGTATTTTATGTATTTATGTATTTTATCTATTTTTATGTATTTTATCCTTTATGTATTTTATCTACACTCATGCTATAAATCCTCTCTAAAAGTTTCTGAAACAGTTAGCTTTTTACCAACATTAAAACAACTAGTGTCATAGTAACCATAATATCATCCAAACAGGTGTTATAATGTTGTACCTACTGAATTTTATAATGCAACTCATTTAAAAAAAAGAACATTGTCATTCACGAGCGTTTCACTATAACAAAGCACCGTAAAAACAAAACACATTCTAATTCGAAAAATTCGAATTCACGTCGTACCGCGCCATTTGTTCGATATTGGTGTTGCAAAGAAACTTTTATAGAAGATTTATATCATGGGTGTGGAAAATCTTGTATGCAACTGTAAATCATTCTTGTATGCAATTGAAACACTCAGTTTTAGTACCCCCTATTATATAACAGTTGCATAAATAACTATGATACCATGTATGTGCAATGATGATTATGATGAATGAATATTATAATATATTAATCTGCGTTATTTCCCACACTTGGTTCCAGGAAAACATTCGTAGTGAAGAACAATGGACAAATGCTGACACTATAGTTCAACAATCAGTACATCTCTCGTGGACTGTACGTAAACCGGAATTTTCACTACTAAAGTGAGAAAGTTAATTTCTATATCGAAATCGAAATGCCTTCAAAATATCTCTTGCTTACGTGACCTACATATTTGTATTTTTTATGTGTAAGTATGCCTTAATTATTGCATCCATTTTTTTCTTTATAGAAAGTCAAAAGTATGATCTTAGTTATTTCGTACATATTTATGTATTAATACATGACTTCAAGTGAATTAGGAAACATAATACATATATATCAAACAACCCTACATGGAGGATTTTGCTCAACTTTATGATAATTCTGTGAGTTTTTTACAACAGGTAATGTAGACGGAAACTGCCGAACGTTTTGGGCCCCGCAGTCCCCGAACAATACCACCTGTAATTGTGTCGCTTAAGTGCCTAACCCTCTTCTGTACGTTTATCTTATTACTTAGAAAATTCCAGGACTACAGCCTGTTTTGGCACGCCTTCACGGTCATAGAGTTTTTTGTTCTCGGGTTTAGACATCTTATATACAGACGCGTCTTTCAAAGTTTTTTAGGATGTAACAACTTGTGTTATGTTTTGTCTCGGATAAGTTGCATTTTACTTAATCGCTTTATTAGCTGTAATTTCATATCACATAATTTTTATGATAATCAATCTGTCTAGCCTTTACCCAACTATGTTCTATGTTGGGGTCGGCTTCCAGTCTAACCGGATGCAGCTGAATACCAGTATTTTACATGGAGCGACTGCCTATCTGACCTCCACAACCCAGTATCTGGGCAATACGATATCCCTTGGTAAGACTGGTTATCAGACTTTCGGGCGACTTTGACGACCCGTAACGACTGTCAAATGATCCACGAATGACAGCCGGGACCAACGCGTGCTTTCCGAAGCACGAGTCTCGGTATGTAAAGATGGTTACCCATCCACGGACCAATGCTGGCAAGCCTAGCTTAACCTGATGGATCAACCCGTGCGGCTGTTACTACTTAGCCACGAGCTCCTCCACATCATTTTCATGAAGATAATAATATGAAATTACAGATAGGTACTAAACAATAGGTAAGTAGGTGGCTAGAGAGGTTAGAAAATTGGCTTATAAAATACTTTTTTCGGTTAAGGTAAAAAGGCGAATTTTGGATAAAGGAGAATATTTCTATCAAGGACACTCGTAATTTGACAAAATTGGCCTTCACATCAAATTCAGCAAAATTGATTTCCATGACCTACAACCAAAATATGTTAAACTTAACAGTTGCTGGAATTCGCAGTCAGAAGTCAAAGCGAAGTCGAAGTATAAAAGGCTTCTTTGAGATCAAAGTTTCCTTTATTGCGAGAGATAGCTTGTTTGCGGAAAACTCTAGGACAGTTTTCAGTTGAATTGAAATCAGTAACAATTTATACTATGGAGATAGTATGTAAGTATGGACCGAGCTTTGAATTATTTATAAAAATACAGAGAGAAAATGAGCTTGTCAACCTAAAAATCCGAACTAATATTATAAATGTGAAAGAGAGTTTATTTGTTTGTTTGTTACGTTTTCACGCTGAAACTGCTGAACGGATTTGGATGAAATTTGGTACATGGGTAGACTGGAGAAAGACATATGAAGGACATATTGCCACGTTGTATGGCAATGCTGATTCTTTGGCCATCGATCAACTGCTTGGCGATGTCTTGAACGACTAAGTGAGCACTCGGACCCCATGACCCCACACGATTTTTTTAACCCCAAACGGTTCAAACATAACATAACATTTTTTGATAATAAAGTAAATATGTGTATTGAAGTGGACGGATGATATTTTTACCATCGCAGGTAGTTTCTTGCCCATTCTTCTTCGTAATACGAATACTACCTTTTGGAAGGGGTAATTAGAATCAGTTCTATTTCTTTGTTTTTGACGTTCAAAAGTGCCTTTTATGTGCCTATTTGAAATAAATTATTTGACTATGACTTTGACTTAGAACCTGGATGAGGCTGTCACAGGAACGTGGGGTTTGGCGGATGAAAAAAGAGGTTTATCCCAGCAGTGGGTGAACTCAGGCTGGGGATGATGATGACGATTTCGAAGTGTGACAGAGAAAGCGTTATAGAACCTAAGCGTTGAAAGCTCAAAGCTAAATAAATACCAAATAATGTTAATTTGCATATTTCATAAGAGGAAAGAGAAAAGGGCAATGTTTCATTCATCTGCTAATGATATGTAGGCGTTAGTTAGAAGTTCAATTGTCTTAATGAAATCCGGTACACCGGAGGTTGAATAAGGCGGGGAAGCAAGAGAGGTTTTGGTAAAGATCGTGATATAATGTAAGCAACAGACACTTTGATTACATAACTACGTGACATCACATAATATGAGTAAAATCTAATAATTCATTGTGAAATGTGTTACTTAGAAAGTTAATTTGATACCTTAAATATATATGTATAAAATATATACTGCCTCGTTGGTCTAGAGGTCGTAACCGCTACTGCTGACCATGAGGTCCTGGGATCAATACCCGGGTCGGGCAAGGTGTTATTGGGTTTTTCCATCTGGAATTTCTCAGTAGCAGCCCGTAGTCTAGATTCGTGCCCGGTTGAGGGCAATAGTTTCCGCCTCTATTACATGAGACTAACGTGCGAAATGAGGGTGTGCTATAGAAAAACCGCTGCGTAACCCTTCGGGAAATACAGCCGTGATGTTATGATGAGGATTTCAGACTAAAATTTTTTTTTTTTACGATTTTATTTTACCACTTTGTCGGCGTGATTTATATGTATACCCATACCAAATTACAGCTTTCTGTACCAACAGTCTCTGAGCTAAGCCGTGGACAGACGGACAGACAGACAGGCAGACAGACGGACATGGCGAAACTATAAGTGTTCCTTGTTGACTACGGAACCCTAAAAACGGAGATAAGAACTAAGGAGCAAAAACTATGTCAATTCACGAAACTGGAAAAGATTTAATTCTACATATCTGCTACTACCTAAGCTACCACCCTAGCAGGCGTAGCATGAGCACCGTTTTGTCGACGGAAGAGTAGACAAAAATGACGTTTCCTGTAGACAGTAGACAGTACGAGACGGCAGCAAAGTAGAAAGAGTCAACTGCACTTTTTACGAAATTCACTATTTTACATAATTCGACTCAGAATTCTTTGTTTTATCATAGTATTTATCGATTGTCAGTGTGATTTTGTCAGTAAGGATAGAAAAATTTCTTCCGAAATAGTCTACCTACAAAAAGACCTAGACAAAGATCGTTAGAAATGAAAGACAAAATGACAGATTGTAGAAAGATTTCTACGGTGGATGTCAAAAATGAAGAAACGAACTGTCACTTTGTATAGAAAAAGCTATGTCTATTCTTCGTAGAGATAGAAAGCGCCATGCTACGCCTACAGATGCAGTGCTCTATCTGAATACGCAAAAAAATATACTATAATAGCTGCAAAGCGTCAATTCTGATCTCATTAGCTTCTTATGTCATCGCTCACTTTATAGCTTTAATTTAAATACCCACGATATCCCGTTGCACCGACAATTAACCAATTTAGCGCGACAGTAAGTGGATAATGTCCGTTGTTCAATAGAGGAAGCGCCTACGCAAATAATCTTTTGAAAGATGGTTCAAAATCGGGAGCAGCAGTTTCATGGCCTTTGTTCAATTTATTTATTTCACCACCACTGCTCTCAAAACGGTGAAAGAAAACATTGTGAGGAAACCACCATATTCTAGTAACAAAAAAATCGAATACTTTTGGCATCCAACGACTAATACTAGGCTCACGTATTCGATAACGGCCTTCTCTCTCATAGCCTGTGTCCAAGCAGTGGGAACATTATATACCGATTCTGCTTCAGCAAAGATCGAAGTTTGTGACGCAATCGAATAACTTAAGGCATCCTTTTTGAGATATCTGATAAAAAATTCATCAATTTGTCAGATGCTGTAAACAAAGCGTCTACCAATCGGTACAGCTAATAATTATTTATCACTTAATACATAATCAGCCTATAATATTCCCACTGGCCGGGACACACTAGGCCTCCTCTCTGTGAGAGGGAGTTGGCCGTAATGTATCATCACGCGGACCCAGTTCGGGTTGGTGGATGTAACATGTCTTCGAATTTTTGGTTCTAGGACATGCCTGTTTCCTTTACCATTTTGAGAGCAGTGCTGATGAATTAATTTACACAAAGTAAATCGCCTGTTAGGGTACGAACCTACCAGGATTGCGGGTTAGTCCGAAAGGGATACCGGGACCTTGGCAACAGGCAACTGAAGGAACACGGGTGGGTTTTAGTCAGTAAAAGTCTGACACGCCCTTCCGCTCCACCCAGAGCGGGAGAAGTCATTGGATGATTCACAAACCCCAAAAAAAAAAAAAAAGGGTACGAACGTACGACCTACAAATCGTAAGTCGCGGCCGTTACCACTGGAATGCTCTCACGGCATTATTTATGCCATCTGTAAAATTATTTTATTTTAATCCTATTTGCATATGCATCTCCCAAAGCATATCTATTACAATTACAATACTCAACTATAAAGTATGTATAGGTGTCGTGCTAGTGATAATGATTGCATTAGTACCAATTTGTCGGTCGTTGTCCGCCACCTACACTGATCACAGATAATGTCCCCTCTGTTATGAATCAGGCAATGAAGTAATCTTTGATTTATGAGTGTAGGAAGAGAACTGTTACGGGCACGCGTGTCATCCGTCCCCGGATTTACACTTAGGACCGTGGGCCCTGGCTACATGAAATTGCTTGAATTGTTGCTGTATTAAAAAGTAGTGAGAGAATATATATAGCTTGCATTATCTCGATTACTACTCAAATGTACATCTCTATGGGTGATTATTGCAATAAAAAAAGGGATTCTGATTTCTACCACCAACTAATTAGTTCCATTAGAACATCGTGGCATCACATCACGCCTGTTTTAAAGTATTGTATGGTAAGATAGGGCTTATTGCCAGAAATCGGGCACAATTCAAGACTCCGGGTGCTACTGAAATTTCAGGAAAAACCATAAAACCTATTTTAGGTATTTAAATGATACCTTTTTTATTTTTTTAAATTAATGAACAAAACAAAATTTAAACAGAAACATCACAAAATCCTCAATAGGTTTGTCCGGATGTTGAAACACTTAAGCAATCTTATTACTAACGAAATATTATAATAATTTATGGTTTACACATAAAAAAACCTATTTAGGTACGGTAAATTACATAAATGTTTTTATGAGTAATTCCCATTCGCTTGGGGTCATGACTTGACTTAATTTTCCTTTTCATAAATTATAATAGTTGTTTAACCACAATTGGGAAATTTTCCAAATAAATCAGGAATAATTATATAATTATTATTCAAAGCAATCAATTATTGTTTTGAAATTGTTCATTGCTGTCGTAACTGCCATCATTATTCATTATTTATTTTAAAACTATTGGTTTTGTTAAATGGACAAGACCTTCAAGAGTTATTGTCTCTTGAACATTTTTTGTGGTCCCTATGTACTTACATACAAATGCCAATTTCATTGCATTGCAAATTGCACTTTATGCGCCGATGTGTAACATACAATGCACAACGTCCGATGTGAATCGTACTGTAACAGCTATCTAGAGAGTTTCATTAACATCAGCTGTTTGTAAAAATACGAATTTTTACTGGATGAAGATTGATTAATGAAAAACTAGAATAATTTTAATGTTCAGCTTTTTAGTCATGGGGTATGACGAACTGATGAAACGTCGTCACGAAATCATGATGGCCGTTCGTGCATCACACAAAGTAATGGGTTTCACCTTTACTTTCATTTTTTAGTACATTTTCATAAAAATCTATGCGAAAAACAAAAACGAATCAAAACTGGCATCAACGCCATTAGCGGCCAGTTTCTTCATCAAAAGTAACAGCCACAGAAACGGTTATTTTTTTTTCTTTTTGACGTAACTTCGGCTGTTACTTTTGATAAAGGAACTGGCCGTAGGTAAATAAGAAGGTACAGGTAAGCGGGTAAATCTCAAAAGGTATTTATTTAAAACCTATAACCGACAGTACGTCGTACGTATGTACCTAGTTACATAAGTACGTACCTAGTTACATAAGTACCTACTGCCCAAACAGTAAACTATAAAATGGTCTTTGTTATTGGAACTTGTTGAAGATCACGACAGATATTGATTCGGCACCCAAAATGCGTAATACACGATCAATCACAATTTGAATCACAACAGATTGCTAATCTATTGCTTCATAATGTTCGAACAAAAAAATCTGCCCCACAACGTAAATAACGCAATGGTTGTTGTTGAACTGTCAAAATGAAACAGATTAGTCTTAATCGTTTACGAAAATGTGTTACGCAATTATAAAGCAGGACGTTACCAGACCTTACATCAGTAAAAAAAAAAATGTAGGTGGGTCAAAGGCCGCTATTGCCATGCTAAAATGTGACAACTATAGTGTGTCTTTAATTGTAAAGCTGATCATAACCCGATTTATTACTTAAAAAAAACACATTCTTCTTTAAACTACGTCTTTCATAATGTACAGGAATACAGAAATAGTCTTTTATTTTCTTCCTCATACATTTATTTCTCACTAGCTGCGCCCCGCGGTTTCACCCGCGTAAGTCTCGATCCCGTGGGAATATCGGGATAAAAAGTATCCTATGTGTTAATCCAGGTTATAAACTGTCTGTTTGCCAAATTTCATCCAAATCCATTCAGTAGTTTTTACGTGAAAGAGTAACAAACATCCATCCATCCATACTTACAAACTTTCGCGTTTATAATATTAGTTTAGATTTAGATTAGATTTAGATAGATAGATAATATTTACCTTTGAAGGTAAAGCTTTTTTGCTTTTACTTGGTACTTCGCTTTTGTCACTTCTAAAGTAGAAATTAACGCGGTTATTTTATGCTAAAGAACCTTGAACCAATTAGCATACAATTAAGACAAATAATTAAAAAAAAAGAAATGTTTTGTAAAATATAATAACTCACTTTTTCATAAAGAAAAAGCTTTGAGAAAAAATGCAAATTTTTGGTCTTTTGTGGCGGGAACTTCCGTTAAAATAACTCCTGCCAACTGTTATGTTAACATAATTAAAATAACATTTTCAACAGTAATATAAGTACATTAAACCAGTTTAATGTACCGTAGGGAGGTACAGTCACGGACTTTAATTGATGAGCCACCTTCAAATTTTTCAATTTTGCAGTTTCATACATTCACGAGATTACACGATTAAACACGAACTCAAAACGCACGGTCGTAAACAAGATGACAAATAAATTACTTTTAATCGGAAATAGTCTTAACCGTAGAGGTTGACTAATAAGTTCTCAATGATAAAAATAAATACAGTGTTGCATTAAGTTTACGACCTCCTTTGAATCATAGCTCATTAACTCGATAATTATGAAAACTTAACTGAAGACAATGACAGTTGAAATATCGATGTCAGAGACGTTACTTTCGAACTTGTCGAAATGACTTATTTCTCCGTACGCTAACGTTATTATCGCAACAGTAACCTAGCAACGATTGGTTGTCGTTGCTAGGTTACTGTTGCTAGACCTGCAATTGGTTGACTTTGGTTGTCACTCTGTTGTCAAGTTTGTAGTTCTGGCTCTCACGTTAGCCAACCGGCAAAGATATTAAATATAATTTTCTTCTCCTAATATGAAGACATATAACTTTGCGTGTCGGGAACCGAATAAACCCGATAAAAACGGCTAAAATACGAACTGTGCTAGGTGGCTCATCAATTAAAGTCCGTGACTGTACAATAATAATTTACAATACATAATAATTATGTAAGTATGTACCAACATTGATAATTATGAGTATTATTTACCCAACAAGTATAGGTACCTACCCACTTGAACAAACATTAAAACCTATATTTAAATATTATTATTTAATTTGCGGTAAGTCCCTAGGCAGTAGCCATGAGTAATTGTTTGGGTACGTATACATACATAATGAGCAAGAGGTTCTATTGGTACCTACTAATCGTATCCGTTAACTTTGAATGAGTCATCATGACCCTAAAATATTTGAAAGTGTTTCCGTCATAGGATGTAAGACGCCATATCAGTAGTTTGGTAGCTATCTGGTTATAAATTTGGTATTTTTATTTACTAAACCATTTTTTTTGGACCTATTCTTCTGACTAGATAAAATAAATGATTATAATTCAATAAAAAATACAATTTATGTACCTACTTACTAACGAATGTAATATTAGTAGTTTATACAACAAGTGAAAAAAAGAGAATTGAATTTAATTCGAGGTAGGGTACTAAGTTGGATCCCGAGAGCAGCGAAGGATTCTAGATTAATAGAATCCTGAGCGGAGCGAGGGGGATACAAGGACCAATATAATTTTTTTTTTGTCCTTTCCTTTTTAGCATTGACTGCGAGAAAATAAAATGAAAAATCCTATTATTTTAAAATCGTGTGAAGAACGGTACTCCCCGGAAGCATTCCTTTCACGAATTTGTTTTGTAAACATTCTTTACGCGAGAGCATTTGTTGCAACTTACAACGAACAAATTCGCGAAGTGAATTCTCGCTGTGAATCCGGTCCTTTACATTACAAGCTGATCTCGCATTGTACGGAAATCCTAAACAATGCGAGATCAGCATAAACTGAAAATGTATAGCTTGATGTGTAGCCGTGTGTACCTACCTAGCGTAAAACTGAAATATAAATGATAAGTTATCTTAACAAATCCATAAACTAAAATAATTCATAATGGACTAAAGTGTAGAAGTGAGGAGTTGCCGATGACTCACTGACTTAATAATGGCCGCTACCTGAGACGAGAGAATGCGCCTGAGTCAGCAAAATGATTCATACCATCATTGGGAAACTGACGTAAACGATTTGCATGTTAACTTGACAAGTTGAGATTGGTTTAAGTAAATATAACGTGTTGGTTTAAGTTTTGTATTCATAAAGGAACCTACAGATAGGATAGAAGCGACTCTGGTGGAAAAATTTCTATGTCACAAACTTCACGGTAGCATTTACAAGGGACAAGCCAACTTGACACTTCTAAACATAAATTTAAGGTATGTATTTCAAATGGTCCTTATTTTTGTCTCTCTAAATATTTTATCATCAAAGGACATAGAAGCAGTAAAATCGAATACATTGTTTTTTCAAGTTTTTATTTTTTATTTGGCCTTGAATGAATACATAACTACTCGTTTTTTTATCCGAATAAAAAGAAGGGCAATTTATTTTATGTATTCACTTAATGTCACTCAACATTCCCAAAGTTAGGGAACCGATGTTATCAAGTCAAAACAACTCGGAAGACCAAAAAACAAGATTCACATTACCACCAAACTAGTTTTTCCCTGACCGAAATTCACTCTCAAAGAGGTTACGAGATCCCTTCGATACCCAAGGGATGTCACTCCAAAAAGTTTTGTAAATAGACCCAAGACGTTGGTCATTTTCCATTGATATTGTAGCTATATCTTTTCTATTTTATTTTGAAGAGATGTCTTCAAGATTACATGTATTTGTTTGATTTTGCCTCGCACAGAGCCTTTTTGGCCTCCCACAGGACGCTATTATTGTTTTTTATTTTTTGTTTTCATTTATTCGAAAAATATGTTAGTTTTAAATGCTTTTTTACTGTTTGTTTTTCATGTTCGTGTCCCAAATAAAATATTTTTCTTGCTTTCTTTATGGTTTTTTTTTTTTTTTTTTGCATAATTTGTCTATACGCTAACAGACTTAAAATTATAATAATATCAGTAGTCAGTAGGTACGTTTACCTATACATGTAAAAAAGGAGGGGAAATAGGGCATAGGGCATTTGTTCGATTTTATTAGGACAACGAGATAAATTTAAATGTCGTATAGGTATGTTTACAAAGGACAGTAAAATGTTGAGAGGGTAGCAAATGTATGAAATTTATGTATGCAGGTGGGTAAGGGTGATAAGACTGTAAAAGGTTGTGAGAGAATTTATGATGATGGCTCCCATGTTAACCAACCAAACGTTATGTATAATGCCGATGTCGATTTGGGTAACACAGTTAATGAGTTTCCCAAAATTATGTAAGTATAATATTATGGGTTACGACCATAGACATATAATTATAGTATAGAGTGCGCGCAACAAACTATGAACGTAGACACGGGTTTGAACAACACGACGTTCCTCACCACACTCACTCACTTGTACTGACAAGTCTTGAACTGTCAAGATTCATTCATTTGTATGTCACAGCGAAGCGGTACAAAATGTTATTTTGAGGTGTTGGGCCATTCAATCATTTTGTGTGGGACACTTGAAGTGCCTCTTGTATGTCCTACCCAACACTAATCTATAGCTCACTTGTCTACGATGCGCAGTAAGCGATTTGTGCAATACGCGCACTCTAAAGCTTCCGATACTGCATAAAATATATTAGTCAATAATAAATTTAAAAAGTGTACTTATAATAAAATATAATTATATAATAATATACAGTATGTTAACTAACAAAGGGCGTTCCCGTTAACCTGCAATAGTATAGCGTGTATACATGCTAAAAAAAATATTACCATTGAAAAAAATATGTTTTTTTTTGTTTTTGTATAGTAAAATATTCACAAAAAATATTAAATTGTTACGGAAAATAAACTCTCTGTACACGCCCACTTGACACACTTGTTTTTCTACGTTGAAATACGAGTGTGCGTGTACAGAGTGTTTCTTTTACGTTTAAATTTAATCGTTTTATGAACATTTCACGACAAAAAAAAAAAAAAAAAATTGAGTGTTAATATTTTTTTTAGCATGTATACACGCTATACTATTGCAGGTTAACGGGAACGCCCTTTGTTAGTTAACATACTGTATTTATAATTTAAAGTTTTTATTTTTAGGTTGTCTGTAAAATATCGCTTTTAGCGCTAAAACCGCCCATTGTCACCCTATGTAAAATTTCTAAAATGTCTCTTATTTTTATGGTGTAGGTACATAATAAAGAGTATTCTACCTATTTATCCTATAATACTCGGTAATACTGTAGCTTCCCATTAGTGAAACAATTTTCGGAATGGAATCAATAGTTCCGAAGATTACCCATACATACAAACTCACAAACTTACTTCTTTATATATTATGTATATATATACAGTAGATACAACCTCCTAAGTAAGGTTTTCCTGCAAGAGATGTTTCCATTACATACCGAATGCTGCAGATACTCACTTCGTAACTAGAATTAATCACAAAATTCGTGGTATCGTTTATATCGTATCTTCATCATCACTTAGTAGAAGATATTAAACTGCCTGCCAATAAAACCACAATCATGAATAATAGCCTAGCTTTTTCCCAACTATGTTGGGGTCGGTTTCCAGATTTGCCGAAGGGAGGTGAATACTAGTATTTTACATGGAGCCACTGCCTATCTGCTCTCCACAAGCCAGATAATAGATAACACGATACCCCTTGGTTATACTGGTTCCTAGACTGTCAAAGATCTACGAATGACAACTGGGACCAACAGCTTAACATGCTTACCGAGGCACGAAGGGGTCTCCCATCCACGAACCGACCGGACGGAAAGCGTAGCTTAACCTACAATCAACCAGTGCGGCTGTTATCCTTTACCTACCATCATAACTCAGTAGAAGACATTACTGGCTGCCAATAAATCCAGATGCATAAATAATCGTTTGAAAAAAAAAATACATTACAGTATCCTTAAAGATAGTTCACTCGTTATACTCACTACAGAAAACCAGGTCAAGATACCAAATATGTCCCTAAACGATGTCTCGATCATACATCAACCAGTCGCTCCCGCACAATACTAGGAGATATAATCGACCTCAAATCGATAGGTATAGCATTGCGATTAACCTAAATCGAGAATCGAGAACTTAGCCGGCTATATATCCATTACTCATCATACAATTGATTCGATTTCTTGAGTTTATGTTATGAGATGGTAATGTGGTATTTATTTGATTGTCTTTCTTTGATTGATGATACATTATTTTTGGCTCTGAACGTTTTTCCGGGCTAGCAGCAGGCGTAGCATGGCGCTTTCTATCTCTACGAAGAATAGACATAGCTTTTTCTATACAAAGTGACAGTTCGTTTCTTCATTTTTGATATCCACCGTAGAAATCTTTCTACAATCTGTCATTTTGTCTTTCATTTCTAACGATCTTTGTCTAGGTCTTTATAAATGTAGACTATTTCGGAAGAAAGTTTTCTATCCTTACTGTCAAAATCACACTGGCAACCGATAAATCCTATGATAAAACAAAGAATTCTGAGTAAAAGAGTGAATTTCGTAAAAAGTGCAGTTGACTCTTTCTATTTTGCTGCCGTCTCGTACTGTCTACTGTCTACAGGAAACGTCATTTTTGTCTACTCTTCCGTCGACACAATGGTACGGCGGTCGAGGGAGTGGGCTGTAATCTACAACGCGGGCCCAGTGCGGGTTGGAAGATGTCACATGTCTTCGTATTTTTGGTTCTAAGACGTGCCGGTTTCCCCACGATGTTTTTAGCTTCACCGTTTTGAGGGCAGCTTCACACGCTGTTTGTTAGTAAGAGATAGAAAAACTCTTATTTTAGTACAGTTGACAAAGAGCAGCAAAATTACTGCTGGGGAGTTTGCTGCGTCACTTCTTCCCCGCAGCACTAGCAAGGGGCGAAGCGGCAGGCGCGGTCGCAGCCCAAGATTTTGGGGGGGTCACCATTGGTGCCGAAGAAATTGTGACTGTGGCTCAACTGGCTCAAGTACCTACAGTTTTTAGTTAGTAAACGTAGATCATTCAGTCTCTCGACAGCTTGAATGATTTTGGGGGTCGTGACCCCCAGGACCCCCCCCCCTCCCCTCGGACCGCGCCTGCTAAGCGGGCGTTTAGAGGGACTATCTTATGTTTCAAGAAGGCCTAATTTGAACAATGACTTGATTTTCGATTTTGATTGTCTACAAACATGTCTAGTACGTAGACAGGGTTGATGTTTACAGTTAACAGGCTTTTACCAAAGACTATATAAACATTAATTTGTATAAAAGCGGTACAGCACTGAGTGAGTGCTCAAAAATAATATTATAGGTGCCTTTATTAATAAACCCTAAAAGGTATGCACTCTAATAGAGCTGTTTACCACCACTCACTGGTTTTTACTTTTCAAAATGTTTCTCGCTTTTATAGATTTTTGTCTTTTAAATAAATAATTCATGTAGGTACTAACAGGTGCAATTAGCTTGTTAATCATCCTCATTAAGTAAAACAAGTAGTTTCTTTTGTTAAGATTAGATAATTACATACATTATTTAATTAAATGTTTAGATAGCGTTGCGTAGTATTAAGTGAATATTAGTCTATAGATAAGAAAATAAATTTAATATAGCAGTATTATGATGTATTTTAGAGTCTAGTTGAACAGAATGGAGAAGACAGAATGTCTCATGTAATTATTCATCTTTATTAGACGTAAAAGGGTGACAAAAATGTTCTATTTCGAACTCAAATGTGAGAGAATGGCGGCAGAGTAAGTAATCATTTATTAACCAAATTATTACCGTAAAAAAATACGCCTGCAGTCGAATATACGTGATTCATAGCCGAGTATGCGCGATTCAGCGTCACCGACCGATTGGAGCTGCACGCGTAGCATGACCACTGTAGAAACGTGTTTTGTCGACGGAAGAATAGACAAACTGACAGATTGCGATTGTATAATTGTCATTTTGTCTACTCTTCCGTCGACAAAACCCGTTTCGTCAGCGTCACCGACCCGAGTGGGATGGTTCAGTTTCGTTCACTGTTCATAACGAGCGCAAACTGCGCTTAAAAGTTTTCACTTCAAAAATGTTGCCTAGGTCCTAGGTAACATCAATGTTGTTTCAATAAAAGATGGGGATAGCTATTACAGATGATTATGAGTAAGATCCCTATCCTTCAAAGGAATAACCAGCATGCGTAGCATGGCGCTTTCTATGTCTACGAAGAATAGACATAGCTTTTTCTATACAAAGTGACAGTTCGTTTCTTCATTTTTGACATCCACCGTAGAAATCTTTCTACAATCTGTCATTTTGTCTTTCATTTCTAACGATCTTTGTCTAGGTCTTTTTTTAAGTAGACTATTTCGGAAGAAAGTTTTCTATCCTTACTGTCAAAATCACACTGACAACCGATAAATCCTATGATAAAACAAAGAATTCTGAGTCGAATTATGTAAAAGAGTGAATTTCGTAAAAAGTGCAGTTGACTCTTTCTATTATGCTGCCGTCTCGTACTGTCTACTGTCTACAGAAAACGTCATTTTTGTCTACTCTTCCGTCGACAAAACGGTGCTCATGCTACGCCTGCAGCACGCGTAGCATGACCATCGTAGAAACGGGGTTTGTCGACGAAAGAATAGACAACATTGCAGATTGTGATTGTTTAACTGTCATTTTGTCTTTTCTACCGTCGTATAAAACTGCATATGCATTTAAAAGCTATTTATACATTACAAACAGACACTTCAAATTGTATAACTATTATATTTATTCGTAAGTATTTCTATGTACGTATAGATTTTGTTAGGGTTTTCTCGTCGTTGACGGATACCCCGGTGGTTGTTGTAGGTAATTAGTTAAGTTACACCAAACCACAGTTAAGTTAAATAGTTTATTCATTGAAACTGTTAAAAGATATGTTTTTTTAGTTATCTGTTGTTGTTATTGATCGACCCGTACATTAGCGCGTAACGGAGTTTTCGTTACGACTGAATTGAATGATTATTAGTTTGGTACGCATAAACGTACGCTCGTACATATTTCAAGAATCTTTTAGCACTTCTCGAAAGACGTCTACCTAATGTCAAGTCTTCAAACAAGTTATAAAAGATTAGCTACACAAAATGCCACATAAGAACAACTGCACCAAGACGAATGTGAAAAGAAAGTCACACTGTTCCATCGGTCTTTAATACATTTTCTCTTTTCTAACTTATTGCTATGTACTCGACAGACTGATACCTTTCCTTTGCTCCATTTCCACGCTTCTTAACCCAACATATATCTTGCAACATACCATTAGATAGTGCTCATGACAACATACCTACTATGAAGTTACTACCTAGTTTTCATGTCATCGTAGAGCTTATTGCTGTTGCCGTAAGGGTGATTATCCTGTGCTATGTTTTTGTAGTTGTGGTAAATATGTGTTGCGATTGTCGTGGAATGGCATCAGCATCGTAAATGAGGGAATTAAGTGACGTGGAAACGTTATGTATTAGTTGAGTTGTGACAGGTAGTAGTTCTGATACATGTCGGCTCTCTTTCGTATCTTGAAGGTTTCTTAGTTCACAAAGTTCTTCACTTTAGGATAGGATACTGAGGCTCTACTTACTTTTTCAAAGATTAAGGGCGAATTTCACCAAACTTTTATACCAAGTATAAGTCTTATCCTGCGAATTAATTTTGAATTTTTGACAGTTTTTCCATACAAAAACTGTCAGACGCCATTTTTATTCCACGGATAAAATATATCTGACTTTGGTAAAATCAGCCCTAAATCATAAAAAAATAATGAAAGAAGACGAAAACAAAAGATTCAACCGCATGAAAAGTATGAGAAAGTCAACACTTCATACTCATGTTGCACATAAAATAAAATAAAATTACAATCATTGATATACTAAAAACCCCAGTATGCCAATGATTACAATAAGTTTTTTGTGTACAACATTAACAGGAATTGACAATATGCAATAAATATGTTTATAGGGCTGCCCCATCGCTTATAGTATTTTTTTTCCAGGCTATACTGGTATAACGAGAAAAAATTAAGATACATAATAGGCAATAATGTATAACAATTCATTATCCCATCCGTTTCCACACACGATATCAAAGAATAATCCGAATACCTTTGAAGCTAACTCATCCGTTACAAAGTTGAATCGCTCACTAGCGGAACAAATATGGATTTGCACTGATTCTTTCAATTAAAAAAAACCTGTTTACACCTACATATAGTCTTAAGAAGTCGACTGAGCTGGGATCTGGGAAAGTCATGTAGGAGCACGTATATAGAAGGAATGAAAATCGGAAACCGGAAAATCAATTTACGCATGAATATCTTGATGGTGGTGTTGTAAAAGAAAACGATAAGATTATTGTCATGGCATATAAGAGAACTAACATAACATTACGCCTGTATTCCCCGAAGGGTTAGACCGAGGTGCACCTTATAGTACACCAAGTCCCATGTAATAGGGAGCGAGCCCTTTGATTACCATCAACCGGGTAGAAATCTCAGGGCTGCTACAGAGAAAGTAATATAATACATACTAGTTTCCGCCTGCGGCTTTATCCGCGTGGTATGTCGATAAAAAGTAGCCTATGTCCTTCCCCGGGATGCCATCTATCTCCTTGCCAATAGGTGTGAAAAGGTAACAGACAGACAGACAGAGTTACTTTCGAATTTATAATATTTATATCGATGTGTGACTAAATTGATTGTACATGCAGTAATCAACGCAAACACTAACCTGTGGTAAGGTAAAACCATACATGATGCATGCTCGAAATCGAAATCGAGCTTTAAGGAAAATAAAAACAATGATTCATCCATTTACCACTCGAGTCCATTCACAAATATGGATATTTGTTGTAATCGTAATCGATGAGCAATCGTGCCTACACGTGATTCGAGTAATCATCGAGTCAACAAAGTTACGCGATTCGTATTTGTTCAAGATGTTATCTCGAACTTAGCGTATCTATCACTAACCGTTTCTGCGTGACGTATTTTACGTATATTCTAAAAGGGCATGGTAAATCAAGTTATCTATCTCTGAATAGATGACATTGTCATTTTCAACCACTACGATACAATATTTCACGCAATTTTCGAAAAACGTGTCCTATATCTTCTGTCGAGACATATCCACTATTGTCAGGCTAGTGCGTGATAGACCTGTTTATTCTTTTAAAAAGCAAAAGGGAGCTTTGGGAGTGTAAATATCATCATCAAAATCATAGGCATCATTGTTTCACCAACTACTGAGTGTAGGCTTCTTCCGTGCCATGTCAGTGCAGATTTGTAAGTATTAAAGGTTATGTGCGGTCTCTTAAATCAATCAATCTGCCTCACCTTTCCCCAGCTATGTCTGGGTCGGCTTCCACTCTAACCGGATGCAGCTGAATACCAGTATTTTACATGGAGCGACTGCCTATTAGACCTCCACTACCCAGGAACTGGGTAACACGACACACTACACTACTTGGCAATACTGGTTGTCAGACTTTCGGGCTTCCGACGACCCGTAACGACTGTTAAAGATCTACAAATGACACCCGGGACCAACGGCTCCCGTATGGTTCATAGTATCTTTATAGGAACTTTGTTAACATGTTCACCTTTATAACTTAAAAGTTACAATAAAAATCCTTTCGTATACCGTACCGTACCATTTCGGGTATCGAAACAATTTCCTATTTAACCGACTCAATTTTACAAATACGTAGCTAACTAACCGGCTCGTATGTATAATGAAGTGGGTTTAACGGCGTGTGTAACCAGCTCAGTACGGGTCAGTTCATTGTTAATCGTGCATTACGACTGATGCACGCAGCCATTGTAATTAGCCGGTGAATGTATGTGATGCATGCTTCTATGTATAAAGAAAACATGGCCACCAAACCGGTCAGATATAATGTTGGATACATATCGAAAAAAGTAAAACTACATAACTCGAAATAGGGGTAAGTTTCTAAGTACTGGGATAGTATTATGAAGTATTCATGCCATCATGATTCCACTGCGAAAACGGGATGATGCTATCGGCGTTGACTAGCTCCGTCTCTCTCTCACTGGAAAAATTGTAGCTTATAATATACTTCATAGTGGGGGACTATCTTTAAGATCTACACGCACGTTTATTGAAGTTTTGATTTGAACCTATGAAATCATAAAGTAAGCAATAGAAGTCTATCAGGGCTACTTATAACAAGAGATACGATCAATAAAACACAATATTAATACATAGAAGGAAATATGGTACACTAGCTTTCGCCCGCGGCTTCGCCCGTGTGCAGGTCGGAAAATATCCCACGGGAACGTAACTACCGAGATATAAAGTATCCTATAATATATGTTAATCCAGGTTAAAAACAAAACTTATCCAAATCCGTTCAGCCGTTTTTGTGTGATTGAATAACAAACATCCCGAACATAAAAACTTTCACATTTGTAATAAGTAGGATTGGCACATGCCAAAGGGGATCGCTCAGATATCAATAGGTATAGATTAGAACGTTATGCCCCAAATGTCTTATTTCCTTTCCACCCGATTGGTAAAAGCCTGGATATGGCTGATAAGAATCATATAGAGGTCCTAATACCCCCTTTCAACTGTGTGACAACAATACTATCGAAATCTAAGGATGACAGGCGAATGTTCCTATCTTGTAATACCATCAAAGTGTTTTGGCTAGGCTCGCACAGTAATAGATTGATTACCACTTGTCAAGCCGTCGCCCACAAACAAACATTGTTGATAGAGGCTCCCGACACGTGGGAAGACGAGCAGCCGACAGACGCGATGGTTCAATCTTCAATACAATGTTTTTATTTCGACCGGCCGAAAAATGTTCCATGAAAATAAAATATTTGTGATACTTCTCACTACGAATTTGAACAACTGACTTCAATTCACCCCGATTGAAGAACAATAACCGACTACCTTCACTCAGTGAAAAACCTGAAGCAGACGTGACTCAATCACGTCAGATGGCGTTGGCGTCTATGGGCCGGCGCACACCTGGTAAGGAGCACCGCGGCGCGGTTGTTACTGTTAAACAAATATCAACGTTGCGTGCCTAAAAATAAAGTTGAGAATAGATAACCTGAGACGCGCGCCTCTTGCCGCTTACGGCGCGCTCTCGAGCTGATGGAAGTTTATTTATTATCAACTTTATTTCAATTGATACAAGGTAGATATTCGTTTGGCAGTGACGAATGCGCTGCGCTGCGCCTTGCCAAATGTGCGCCGGCCCTTAGGATATATCTCAGAAGTGACAATCTGCCAGTTATGTCGTAGTTCGAGGATTGATTAAAATTAACAAAAGGGACAGTTTTATATCTTCTATCGCACTTGAAGATTTGCTATTCAGATATAATTATTATTTATTTGCTATTGATTTGATATTCTTTATCTACTTTTTTACTAATATTTTAAAGAGAAAAGATATCATTTATGAAGATATCACGGGGGCGAAGACATTGGCGGAAGCTAGTACAGAATATTATTCTGTAGCTGCTACTGGTGCAAAAACTTTGTGGGTTTCCAAAGGTTTTCCAATACAAAATTATTATTCTCTAACTTTGCACGATATCTAGTATAGCATGCGATCAATATCTAGTATAGCATTAGAAAAATAACGGCCAAATAACAACAGTTATTGTGTACATTAGAAAAATAACGGCCAAATAACAACAGTTATTGTGTAATATTTATGTAGTTGAAATGACTGCATTTTAGAGTTATTTTTAATATGTAAAGTCTGTTTTTTTTATCTTGTAGACTAATTTGACATTTCAAGTTATTGTTCTTTGTTTTTTCAATTTGGAGTTTGATATTTTCACCTGTCAAATTAGTCTAAAAAAACAGACTGTAAATGGTGAAGATTTTCATTGCTTTATACATATTTTAATTTTATTGTTAAATAACGGCGGAGCAGTGGTGGCCCAGTGGTAACGGCCGCGACTTACGAGTTGTAGGTCGTAGGTTCGAACCCTGACAGGCGCTTTACTTTGTGTATATAATTTCATCACTACTGCTCTCAAAACGGTGAAGGAAAACATCGTGAGGAAACCGGCATGTCTTAGAACCAAAAATTCGAAGACATGTGACATCTACCAACCCGCACTGGGCCCGCGTGGTGGATTACCGCCCACTCCCTCTCATAGAGAGGAGGCCTGTGTCCCAGCAGTGGGAACATTATAGGCTGATTATGTATGTATGTATGTTAAATAACGGAACTTATTATACAAATAACGAAAGTGCCGTTATTTGTCTAATGTTATAATAATAAATGTAGTGGGTACAGGTAATTCATATTCCATTTTCGAAATACATTGCAATTTCGGGTTTAGAGAACTCTCCACACTCTTAGTTTATCATTATTTTTATCCCAAAATAAACAGGCTTATCAATCAACAAGGCGCCACACCTCGGTCTGTCGCTTCACATACTCGTAAAAATTAGGGAACTTTGGTATATCCATCAATATTATTTAATCACACGTCTTAGAGTATAGGGAAAACTTTTTGTACGAACATTGAATTATTTCGGAACATACCTACTTTTTGAATTGGAAAATTCAGGACCAATGGGAAATAATGTCTATTTTTAACACAACATAATAACATGACTATATTGAAGGGTTACACAAACAGGTTAAGTACATATACAGGGTGTTAGTGTAAACACCATTATCCTTCAAACCAGTGGTTTGGTTTCATTTATAGAACGTAAAATCAATGGAAAAATACAACTTTTTTCTTTTTAAGAAAATCTACTTTTTTCCACAAGAATATTTCACCCTACACGCAAGGGCAACAACCGGCCGCGGCCGGCGGTTGTCGGGGGCGGGCGGGGCGCGCGGGACGTTACGTGACCGGCCGTCAGCTGTTTCGCAGCGCTCTCGAACGCGTATCCATGAGTACAGTGACGGATATTTACTTTTTAAAATCTTTTAATGAAAATAAGGTTTTTTTTTTGTTCTTACTGGGTCATTTATTTTTATATTTAAATCAACTACCCATGGTTTGAGTGACAACGGTGTTTACCCTTGCATACTGTATACCTAGGGTACATTTCTTCATTTAAGTTTGAGCCTGTTGCCATATATCGGGCACAAATCTAGACTAATCGGACTGATAAATTCCTCATAGAAAAAACTGTCTTTATCTGACCCGAGGATCAAATCCACGATCTATTCCTAGAATCCATAAAAAAGCCACTGGCATTTTCAAGAGAATATTTTTTTTTTAAATCTAGTATTTTTCTTTACAAACTCATGGAATCTTCACGTTCCGTTCATCTAGACAGGTAAGTAAGGTTTTTCTTCGAAAATGCTCTTAAAGTTAGGGATATCGGCCAATAGGGATGTCACTCACAGATGGATAGGTACTGTTGTTCATTCGGCCGAAATAAAACCTTGCTTGCCTCAAGGTGGGTTTAGAGCAAACGAACATAGAACCAGAACAAGAGCTAGAGCATTCTCTTGTTGATATTCTTGACATTTTAGTATGGAGAAACCACCGAAGGAATGTTCTGTCCCTGTTTACACAAAAAGAATTTGGTAGAGTGGGGGTAGAATGTGCATTCGCTCGGTTGGTCTAAATCGACCTTCATACGATACGATCTTTATCGATGAGATTATGAGGTATTATGCACCATCACGAAACGCTATGATGTCTCACTAAGTATAAATAAACTCGTAGACTCTACTATTCATCCAAATATTTGGAATTTCAAAATGAATCCTACGCAGATATCAAACGAAAATATTTGCAGGGATTTAATACAACATTTATGTAGGGCAAATATACTAAACAATCAAAAATATAGTAGGTAGTGTACTTAGCGTATTTGTTCATATTAAATAACACCATTTTTCAAATGTTATAAAACGATAAAATTCAACGGATAATAAAACGATTCGCTACTGAGCTGTTCATTAACAATTCATGTACTTATAACTAGCGACCCGCCCCAAGGGTCTACTTTCTAACTCCGTAAACGAAGATACGGGACCGTACGAAAGAAAGTATCAAGAAAGAAAAACAAGAAAGTGGTTGATCCGGCAAAGCAAGTGTCAAATTCAGTTTTTCGGACGGACAAAGACACCTTGAGAGTAGGGCAACTGTCAAATCGTGTTGTCATTAATTCTTAGTTCAGACCCCGAACTGATTTTATGTCCGTGAGGGATATGGAGTAGGATTCGACCGGAACTACGGCCGAAACTATTGATTTCGTTCTATTGATAGATAGTAGACTTCGGCTTTGCAAGGTTTTCCGACGTGACCAAAAATCAAGGTTCTATTATTTGCTAGTTTATTGTTGCCGTTTATTGGATGTCGGAAAATATCCCACAGGAACGTACCACCATCTACCGGGATTTTTACCAGGGTTTTCATATTGGTTAATGCGGCGCACCTAAGTAAACCTCCAGTCGGCATGATTTTTTTCCGATATCTTCAACAATCATCGTCATATTTCGACCGTATAACAGTATCTAAGAACTAGTACAAGTCTTTTTGTTGCTGACTCAAGGGTAACAACTTCGGATTTCAGGAGGAAGTTGAATTTTAGTTACAAGAAGATTGTCCCGTCAATCTTCTGTTAGATCTCTATAGGTCAAACATCGTACTTAGCTGCTAAATGCTAACCTAGAGAAAATGGGTCTCGGTTCCCATAGAAGGGCAGGTATGCACCACACGCCACAGCACACGTGTAGGACATTAAAATTCACAACGTAGTTCAAAATCCGTGCCGTGGAGTGGAGGACATTATATGAATATCCTGTTTTAGGTTTCCAAGTACCAATACGGAAAGGAAAATGAAAAAAATGTCGCTGCAACAAACAGTTTTCGAATTGATTTGGGACCAGCACCCTTTTTGTTTTTTTGATTGTGGGAAATCATCCAATGACTTCTCCCGCCCTGGGCGGAGCGGAAGGGCGTGTCAGACTTTTACTGACTAAAACCCACCCGTGTTCCTTCAGTTGCCTGTTGCCAAGGTCCCGGTATCCCTTTCGGACTAACCCGCAACCCTGGCAGAAGCAACCCTGGCAGCGGGACCAGCACCCTAGTTACGTATATCGTGTATATATACACGATCAATCACAATCTGAATAATTATGAAAGAGATTTCTAATCCATTGCTTCATAAGTTCGAATAAAAAATCTGCTCAACAACATGAATAACGCAATGAATGTTGTTGAACTGTCAAAATGAAACAGATAAGTCTTAATCATTTACCGAAAATGTGTTACGCAATGTGTTAGGTGGCTGTTTCAGTATTTTCAATTAAATCATTAGCTTTGAAATAAACTTGTAAAATTATTTTTATTGAATTGAATAATGAAATTTCTTAAGAAATAAGCAGTACCTTTGTACTCATATTTTAATTATGTCGTATCTTTTGTATTTTACTGTGTGTACATAAATAATAAAATAAATAAATAAATAAATAATTGTTTAAAAATTTGATAAATCATAGACGCAACATTTCATCATCTGCCTAGCCTTTTCCCAACTATGTTGGGGTCGGTGTATTTTATTATAGTAGTAATATAGTATTTTTGTTATAGTAGTATTATAGCATTTTTGTTAAAGTAGTATTATAGTATTTTTGTTATTATTGTTATAGTATTTTACATGGAACGACTGCCTACCTCCACAACCCAGTAACTGGGTAATACGATACCCCTTGGTAAGACTGGTTGTCAGACTTAACATGACATAGACGCAACATGGTTCTTACATAATATTTCGGAAGAAAACTTTAAAATTTGAAAGAAATGAAAATGTTAATTCTTTAACAACTTCCGTGAGCAAGATTCACGTTTGAAATTACGCTTGGTTCTAAAGGGCACTTTTACCGTGGTAAGTATGTGAATTGTTTCATACTCAGGGGAACACACAGTACTTACTTTAATAATTGTACGAAATCCGAAATGTTGTGCTAAGCTAGTCTCTTTGCAGAGGTCTCTTGTGGATTTAGTAGGGCTGAGCTCCAATAAAGCTTAATATTTATTTCTCTTAACTTTTTTATGGGTTCCGTACCTAAAAAGGAGAAAATGGAACCCTGTTATAAGATTACTTCGTTGTCCGTCCGTCTACCTGTATGTCTGTCAAAACCCATTTTTTCAGGAACGTGTGGAGGTGTTAAGTTAAAATCTATATCAAATACGTAGGTCTATAATGCTTAGGGCTTAAAAAAATTCAAGCTTCCTAAGTAAAGGCACTAAAAAAAAATACGGCCATTTGCAACATATTTTGATACTGGCAAATAAATCAAAGCATATTAGGGTACTTGCCGTTGGCATCATGAAATCTGGTACGAAAGAAGGTCTCACAGCACAAGTAAAGGAAAAAGACCGAAAATAAGGACTGTGAAAGGTTAAGATACCAAGGAAAGGAAGGCACATCTTCTAAATGATGGTCGAAGGGAAGAGTCATGCATTTACTTCTTTTTGAAGAGAATAACAAATGTACCTATAATCTAACCCTTAAAATTTATGAAAGAGAAGGGAGTGAATGATCGCCTTTGTACGGTATTTTTTTTTACTTGTGCATAAAGTTTTAATAAATAAATAAATAAATGATAGCGTTACGGTTGACATAGGAGAATGGAAGAAGACAACGTGTAGTGTCGACCCCAAGTAATATGGGACAAGGACAGCCAGTTGATGATTAAGCAGCCCAAAAAAGATTATAATATAACAATGTCCATAATCCATATAATAATGTAAGCCATTGAAATCTTAAGTATATTTTGGGCATCCCAATTATAATTCATTAACTTCGTCGACTAATTTGTCAGTGGCCCATATTGGTCTCTAGAGTTCAAAGGGCTATATCAAAACTATGATGGATAACATGCTTCTACAGTTTGTAATTAATATCAGTTAAAGTTATGAACGTAGCTACGTAAGCGAGCTATACGTATATGTATCCAGAACGCTACCAGTAATTTTGACGAGATTTCGAATGGATAAGTGACACGCTAATTTTGAGGTCGAAATTGGGGCTGTGTCGTCGCTCGAACAG
This sequence comes from Lithophane semibrunnea, assembly GCA_947363905.1. Taxonomy (NCBI): domain Eukaryota; kingdom Metazoa; phylum Arthropoda; class Insecta; order Lepidoptera; family Noctuidae; genus Lithophane; species Lithophane semibrunnea. The sequence goes on from OX376198.1 coordinate 6,393,895, forward strand.
ACAAGCTCAATAAGATGGCAAGTAATGTTCCATGTGCGTCTTTATGGGTGGAAGTGCGGGCGTGGGATCGGCTGAACTTGGTGATGGGGCCCGCTAGGCATGACGGGCTGATACCAGTCGGGACCACAACTCATGGTAGTTGAATGAACTGTGGGGTTTAGTCGCTACGAGTCCGATATAACCCTTTATTCTCCCCAGACGGAGGGTATCCATGAGGATTAGCCAACGGAAAAAAAAAGTAACATAGCTGATATATTTTAAGGAAGGTGGATTTAGTACACATTTATGAAATCTTAAACACTGGATTGAGATGTAAGTTACTGGGTGGTAACATAAAATTGTGAACATTGAGTTCATAAAATCTGATGAAATGTAGCGAAACACAATTTGAACAGTTCTAGTGCATCAATGCGATGCAATGCAATATGTAAACGTCACGGTTCTTGGACAGATAAGTAATGTATAAAACAAGTTTTTTTTTGTTTGTATGGAGCAGTCGTATACCTGGCATAACGTCAGGAATGGTTGGCATTCGTGTTGTGTCCCAACTTGGGATTGTCCGCTCTAAATGCTTTCTATACATTGTTGAGATTGAAACATACTTAACCACGCATAAGTCTTTTAAACGAAGAAGCTATTTATTTCCTAATAAACGTATTTTCTTTCTTTTCTTCTTTTCCTATTTTCTCTTATAAATATAATATTGAAAAATGATGCTCTCTAATTTTAATTAGCGGAATTGGTTCAATGGTTCGTTACAGTTAGATTGAGCGTTTGTAGGAAGCCTTTAGTGTGGTTAACCGACTGAAAATATCAGTAAAAAGCATTGATGTATTCATTAATTCAATGTAATTACTGTAGTACTTACTAGGAAAATAGTTTGAACGGATTGAGTAGTATTGTAATGAGACCACAAACATTGTGGTCGGAATATTTAAACATTGTTTTTTTTTCGTTTCATTCAAATCCATTTCGAATAGATAGGCATTTCCTTGTGTAAAATATAGATAAGTAGGTTGTACTAGGTAAATAATAAGGGGAATAGTTATTACTAATTTTGATATTGAAATGACCGATCAGCGATATTTTACACAAAAAAAAAAAAACAAACGCCTGTTGCAGCACTAAAATTTTATTTCACTTAAAATTTAACAGGCCGGTGACCTGCGTGCCCCATTCCATTTTATACCCCTTTCTTTCTTCAATAACCCAATCAGTGGTAACAATTATTTCAACACACGAACCCTAAAATGGTACATCAAATGAGATTACACAATTTGATTCCTTGTTAAGCATCAGTTGGACTGTGGACACTGTAATGGATGGCTAACCAACAATTAAACCTAATTGGTATCATTCGAGGGGCGAAGGAGCCATGCGGGCATTTTACACTGGCTTTTACAGTTCGGGCAATGTATTGAAATCATGATGTCTGTTATTGTTTTAAAGTTTAAATTTAGACAAAGTGGAGACGACAATTATAATCTGACAATTTTATTAAACTTCTGACAGGTCGAATTATGAAGTTTCCTCTCTGCTTACAAAAATTCAGTCAAAAATATTATCCAATAGTTTAGTCACTATATCAGCGGGCCTAAACCGGTCAAATAAACCATTCCTCTAAAAGCAGTTCATTTCCTGAATCCCAGTTGTCATTAGCAATTCCTCTAATTTGACATAAAAGCAATTCATAACTTGTGGACCATTTTACGAATCTCCATAGAAAACTTTCAAACATATAAAAATTATTTCGTAATATGAAATTACACGCAGATCTTATTATGAATTGTCATCATTTTACGATGATTCATAATATTTTCATATTATGATTCTGCTAAAGTGACCGTTTTAAGCCCCCAGCAAAACCCATAATCGGCCCATCACTTCTATTTAGTTTGTTCAAAGAAATCACTTTTTTAATTCGATGTTAGGATCTAATTGATAGTTTCAAAATACCTATGTATTGCCAGTGTTGTAATTTATTGTTGTATTGTCGTCTTCTCATTGTATATCGTTATCATAATCATAAATCTTTATTCATTTCAACATCATAATTACAGGCACCTTTAAAATCGTGCACTCCTGGTTTTTAATATTTAGGACACTGGCTACTACTGTTATTTTTCACAGTTGTAAGCGTCAGTTTCTATGATCGAAAGACAAAACAAACCCGGGCTTAAATCAATCTGTTGTTATTTAAAGATGTCTGCTGTTACAAATTTCATCGTTTTTGCAGAAAAACATCACAGACTAGTTTATTGCTGTGACAGATGTGTTATTACACGTGTGACGCGGATGATGTCTATCTATATTAAATAATAGCGACCCGCGCCTGTTTCGCACTGTTTTTACGACTTGACAAAACAACGAGATGTCTTTATCTTATGTAAGTGTAATATTAATGTAATTCACATAAGACTTCGGGAATAAATTCTCTAATGATGGTGAAAACCGCATCAAAATCCGTTATTTTAGGAGCGAAACGCGGTCACACAGACGGACACGTAAAGCGATTTAAATTTATAATGGGTACTATACGTATATATTACATTTTCGTCGTTGCCTACGTGTTCAGTAAGTACTCTTGGATGAACTGACATGAAATTGCCTATAATAAATGTATGAACTGAAATAATTTTCCTTAAAAACAGCTCAAGTGTAGGTACCCATCTATTTATTTTCCTTTCATAGAACACTTGGGTACTATTGGGTAGGCTTTAAACATGTCTTTAGTAAGCCGTATAAGCTCACTGAAAAGGTATATCGGGTAAACATTTAACTGAGAAATACATTGTGAACTGTATCGATACGACGAAACGATAAGGTTTGGACGATAACATCGATTTTCTGATTTAAGATTAGCTAGTGCTGTATTCCTATTGATAATTCAAATATCGAGAATCTTAAAAGTTTCCTTGACTAAGGTTGATTGAGTGCTTACATATTCAGAGTCCGAAATACTTTGTTAAAATTTCTAGCAATTTTCAAAAAATCTGATGCAGTTTCAAACTAAGTAGGTATAAATATAATTACAGAATTTAGGAAACCATCAATCCCAAATTGTTCATCAAGGTAAAATCTTGGAACAAAAATACTAGAGAAAAAAGAAGAGAACCCAAATTCACTAGACATCGATATTTAATGTTGTCCAACACTACAGCTGTCAAACCATCAAAAAATTTGGTCAGCATTATATTGTTGGGTTGACGAACCACAGCAGTTAATGAAGAATGAGTATGAGTAATCTATAAGGATATCCATTCATGTGGCAAATGGTGAAAGCTCTCGTGAATTCTAATGAAAGGTGATGTCATTGGTGCCAGTTTAATTGAAAAAAAAAAATGGTTTATTTGTCACAGAAATACGTGCACATTAAAAAGTAAAGTAACTAGAATAAAAAATAAAAAAAAACATTGGGATAATTGCGTAACACACAGTGGAAATCCATCGCAATGGCTTAAATTTTTACAGTTCAGACACGTTATTTGCGTTATTTACGTTGTTGATCAGATGAATTTTTCAAACATATGAAGCAACGGATTAGGAATTTTATTGAGATTGAAAGTGTATAAATATTAGGTCCCCATCTATGAAATTGGTGTTTTGTATGGGGAATTTTAAAGAAGTTGCATTTTTCATACTAACGTTTTCTTAATTTATATAACAACCATGAACACTACTGTTTTAAAACTTTTATGCACTACTGTTTAAAAACTAAGATAATGTATGCCACTTAGATTAAGCGACAAAAATAAGTTTTGGCTAAGTTAAAAAAGAAATAGTGGTAATTTCTGCTAACAAAATGAGGAGTCATTTTTAAGGTATTTTTTATGTTAAAAAAACTATAAGTAATAAGGTTTTTTTACTATTGGTAGTTGTCTATGATGGTCATTATTCGATATAATATTAAGCAATTGATGAATATTTTAAATCATAGAAGTGACGAGGTTCTCTATTAGTGAGAAAAAAACAACAATTTCATAGGTGGGGACCCAATATTATTTCTATTATAAGCACCCTAATTGCGTACAATTGGGGTGCTTATCATAGAAGTTATATCTATGGTGCTATCTATGGTATGGTTATACACAACAGATATGGTCAATGAAACCTAAAATAATAGGTATGCCTAATAATAAATGTATTAATAAGTACAGCCATTACATGGTGCACATTTGTGAGGATTACATGTCGTTTCTCGATTTTGGAAAGTGGACCGAATTTAGTAATGTTTACGTAACATATTTGGTTGGATTATACTGTTTTGTTTTGCAAACTAAACTGTAGATTCTATTTCGATGAACCTTGCACATTTGTTTTGGAGATTTTCCTGCCTTTGTGGTGCGTAAACGATGTACCTATTAGGCTTCTACCTTTCGTGTCGATGGTACACTTTATATTGTTTGAGTCCAGACGGTGGCCCCGTTGATTGCCACTGATGCCGAAATCACCTACAGGTGATCGGGCACTTAGGGTGCGTTTCCACTAATACGGAGACGAGCGGAGACCTGAAAGTAGGAATCGACCAATCACAATGGTTGAAATCCTCATCGTGTCTCTCGTCTCGTCTGTAATTGCACGATTCCTGCAGATCTCCACTCGTCTCTGCTTTAGGAAAAATGCACCTTTAGGGCATTCCAGCAAGTAGGGCATGGTCTAATCAGTTTTAGTAAGCACTGAGGTGAGCTTTGATACTAGTATCTTATCTTTATCAAGCGCATTGTTTACTTCAAAATTCTTTTTTTTTTATTGACTAGCGGGTGCGCGGTTCTTAGAGGTTAATAACCATACTATATTCAACCATTATATATGTTTTTATTTGCAAGAATCTTAACAATGCAACTGGTTACTGTACAAAGTGTACAACCGATGTCTATGTTACCCTGTAGATTAACTCTTGACTAATCAATAACTAAGTAGGTAACGTAATATCCCAAGAATGTACCGCAACAAACCGTAATTCCAAAGTAACCACGACAATTCTTACTTATTACATATACAGCTATGCAAATTAAACGACATCTTTATTAAAAACAATGCCTTACCTCTGACTCACACTTATTGAAAATGGCGTCTTTTTGCATAATCGTGTATCAAGTAGGAACTTATGATACGAACCACACACGATGTGATCAAACAAGGACAGTGAATTTATACATATGTGTTTAAAAGGTGAAATAAACGGCGAACTGTTTTGATATCAGACGGTGGCTATGTTTACGATATCGGTGCCTCTACCCGACAATATTTTAACTACAAACTTGATGGGTTATGTCACGGTAATTTGAACTCTGTTGGTAATGGGTTATGGAATGGCGTTTGATTTGGATGTGGTTGGGAAGGTTTGTAAATATTATTGCAGTGTTCACGGTGTAAGGCTAAATGTTGGTTATTGACGCGCAGAGAGCATTACCTACATTCTTATGTAAGTACACCCCGATGGCGGCTCGGAACATGAGGCGAGTCGCTGCGCAGTAACGGATTCATGGTCAGCGGGGTGAGGGGTGCGGTACTGCGCAGCGAGTAGCACACTTCCGAGCCACCATTCATTATGAATTGAACCGTTCTTGGGTATATATTTGCTACTCAAGTTACTCTGTGATTAAAAGGATAATGTTGTTATTGGTTTCTTATTAATTAAAATGAGGTAGGTATGTTTCTGACCATATCTTCGCTGATAGATGTATTGTTGTGTTGCTCAGTAGAATAGTAGCTATTATGTCTTCATACAAAACGGCCGAAAGGACGCGCTTCGAAATCTAAGTGTATGTCAGTACGCAACAGTCTCGAGTGCGCGGCAGTTACGCATGAATGCGGAAGGTCTACCGAGTGACCGTAGGTATTATTTCACTACCTACAGATAATACTGTTACTTTATTATACTGTGCCACAGCTAAGTGAACAGAGGTGTATTATCCATTATACTAAATACTGTATTAGTCATTGAATGCCTTCCACTCGGCGTGTCCACGGTTCGTTGGTTATACATGCCGAACAGATGGACGTGACAGATAATGTTAATCGATTCTCATAGCAATAATGTAGAGTTTTCTGCATTATTTTATATACATTCTTGTGTTTCGTTTGTTAGAAATCATTATTGTCTATAAATACAATTAAAGTCGCTTTTCATGTATGTCTGTTGTGTTGTTCTTATAAACTACACAACGGCTTTTGATGCGGTTTTCACCAACATTTAACAGTAGTGATAGCCTAGTGGTATAACCGTCGGACTGCCAAGTCATAGGTTTCGAGTTCGAATCCAAGGAACCTCTGACTTTTCGGATTTGTATAATTATCACTTGCTTCGTAAACGGTGAAGAAAAACATGTGACGAAACATGCCTGCGAGATATTTCTCGACGGCATGTGAAGCCAAGTCAGAGGCCCATGGGCGGCATAAAAATTCACGAAAAAGAAAGAAAGACCATTATTTAGAGAATTTATTCCGGAAGGTTAAGTGTATATAATAAATACATTTATATTAAACTTACATAATAATAAAGAAATATCGATGTTTTGTCAAGTCGTGAAAACCATGCCAAGTAAGTGCGGGTCGTTGGTAGAGAATTATACATTTTGTTAATTTATTAAAACGTTATTTTTAGTCAAAGTCAAAGTCAAATAATTTATTTCAAATAGGCACATTTAAGGCACTTTTGAACGTCAAAACAAAGAAATAGAATTGATTCTAGTTGCCCCTTCCAAAAGGTAGTTTTCGTATGGATACGAATGGGCAAGAAACTCCACCGATACTCTTTTAAAAATGTTTTACAATATTTTGTATACATGAACTTTATAATAATTATAAGAATTTATTTTCAGTTCTTTGTTTCCCTTCGTTGTGCTACTATGGTTTCCTCGGGAATTTATTCCAAGATAACTACAAAATCTAATAAGAAACAGATCCTCATTCCTAAGAACTAAAGTTCGAAACCCTTACAAGTTATAAAATTCTTAAATGAGATGAAAAATAGGGAGCCAACATAACAAGTTTTTCTTTGACTTGAAAATGAGCGTGAATATTTTTTCTTTATAAACACAACCATTTTACCTTAAAGGTAAACCGTAAAATGTTATGACTTCAAACAAAATACAGCCAAGTGCGAGTCGGACACGAAGGGTTTCGTACCACCGTACGATATTTAACACTATTTTTTTTTTAAATACCTACTAACAATAGGAAAACTTTTTACAAAAAAAAAAAAAAACAACGGACTTCTTCAAAAATTATTTTAATATTTTTAAGTCTTTGGTTTTCAATTTTCGTTTTTGCCACCGACTTCCGAAATTAAAGTTATTTTTCACTTTTTTATTGTTTTTTTTGGAAGTCGGTTGTTTTTTTTATTATTATTTGTAGTTTTAGCGGTCATAATAGAGCGGCAACAGTGAAATTTCAAGTGTCTACCTATTCCGGTTCAAAAGATATAGCCCCTGTGACAGACGGATGAATTAACATACGAGCAGCGGAGCCTTAGTAATAGGGTCCAGTTGGCACCTTTTGGGTACGGAATTCTAAAAAGTGTCGTTTTATCCCTAACGCGGATCAAAGCCCAATTCTGAACCGCAGAGCCATGCTACGAAAATGCCATTACGTTTCGGAGAAAACTCGAGTAGGTATTAATTATTGTTCTGTGATGGCCAAGTGACTCAAAGTTTAACCGGTTTAGACTTATCGGAATATAATTAGCTATTATGAATAAACATTTCGATGAATCAACACTATACCTACCCCCGACCTCCAATATTGAATAATTCTGTCGAGATTCAATTCAACAGCATAATTTATTTATAGACGATAGTGTTAAGTGCAAGTTGCGTCAACATTATTTGATATTTGTACATTTATAAATTAAAGTCGCTTTTCGTGTCTGTGTGACCGCGTCGTTCTCTTAAACTACGCAACGGATTTTAGTGCTGGTTTTCACCAGCATTTAGAGAATTTATTCCGAAAGGTAATTATTAGTAAATTAATATTAAACTTGCCTACCTACTCATGATAAAGAAATTTCGATGTTTTGTCAAGTCGTTTAAACCGTGAGCAGCAGGGGTGAGTCGCTAGTAGCTACAATGAAAATAAATCAGAACTCACTAAAAAAAATCAAATTTGTACTTGGCTGTAGAATTTGTTATTTGGTAGGTAATTCAAGATAAATATATTTTAACAGATAAGAATAATGGAATATAAGAAGTCATTCATGTATAAGAAGCTTATCTATTACGGTAGTTTAACTTTGTAACAGCATAACTTATTATATTTTTAATAATTATATCTAAGTAACAGATAATATTTCACCAGTTCTAGGCCACATGGTCCTTAAAAATGAAGTGTGACTGTTGACTGCTAACAATAAATAGTGGACAAGATAACCCTTGGTGTCAAATTAAACATTTATCACTAACGCATATTCTACTGTTGAATAAATAAGATGTCATTTGTCGTAATTAGTCACACAATTTATCTCATTATAAGGTCTTAACCTTGAATGAGCTATGTGCTTTGTTGCATATTGCTGAGGACTAGACTAATTGAATATTATTTATGCAAGTGATAACTTCGCCTTAAATAGAATTTCTTCGCGGCAGGTTTCTATATTTAGTTAAATACGGGTGGCCTAACGTTTCTTGTGCCGACCAATGGACGAATTAGTCGACTGTATAATTAATTATCTTCCTGATTGGACTGTCTTCGAATTTTTTTCAATGCAGCGTTTTATTTTCGGATTTAAAAAGACCTTTTTTTTCCTGATATCAAATGCGAAAAATATACACAGGCAGACATGAAAAGAGACTTTGTTTTAAATAGATTATTCAGGAATAATCTTTTAGCAACAAAGTCACTTTTTAGTCGATTATACTATTTATACTATGTTTACTTGAGTACAGAAATCTCAATGTTTTGCTATGTCGGTACCTACATTGTTGCAACCGTGCAAGGCAGGGGCGGGTCGCTAGTTTATGAATATTTTTAAGCACTTTACTAGCTAAGCAATCGTTTAATAGTCAAAACTTCAAGCATTCTAGAGGTGATGCCACGCGTAGTGTAAGGTTTGAATTTAACCATCAATCAGCCTAGCCTTTTCTCAAATATGTTGTGGTTGGCTTCCAGTCTTAGCGGATGCAGATTAATACCGTACATCTGCACGCGTATCATGACCACCGTAGAAACGGGTTTTGTCGACAGAAGAATAGAGAAAAAGTTATACAATCACAATCTCTCATTTTGTCTATTTTTCCGTCGACAAAACCCGTTTCGACCGCGGCCATACTACGCGTGCTGGTCAGCCACGCACGCCGGTCACCACAACACAAAAAACAACAAACTCACACCAAAATTACAAAAAGGTTGAGCCAATTTTTCACCGCTTCAAAACAATTTTCACTTCCCCCTTGTTTTTCTCCAATAATTTAAACAGAGCCCGCATCATTAATTACTTCGCCATAATTAATGGCGCGATACCGATCAGCTGTTACATCAAGCGTTCATGATATCGGATACTTAATTACTCTGCCTACTCCAAAATGGATTACAAGCTTAGATTATGGTAAGCTGAAATTATACGGTATTCAACACTCTTTTTTGTTGGATTAGGTACGATAAGTAAATAATGGAAGGTATTTGAGAGGTCATGGTGAAGTTCAAACCCAAAAGTCTGACAACCAGTCTAACCAAGGGGTATCGTGTTAAGGTGTTACCCAGTTACTGGGTTGTGGAGGTCCTATAGGCAGTCGCTCCATGGTAAATACTGGTATCCAGCTGCATCCCGTTAGACTGGATAACATAGTTGAGAGAAGGTTACGCAGATGATGTATTCATGACGAATGTGATTTCTTTTTTGGTCCTAAGTTCCGAAAAGGTAAAGCTGTGTCGATGTCTTTACTTCCATCATAATGACCAAATTTCCTTATTTTGGATAAAGGTACGAAAAACGTCAAAAGATATCTTGAAAAAAAGCCTTCTGCCCTCGATCAGCTTCGGCGTGCGAAGATTTGCAGCTGTCACATTGAGTACATGCTTTCATGATCACAACGGGGTCAACGAACTTTATTCTATTATTGTGAAACAGAATACTTACTCTTTAATTGATTTAAAAAAATACATCCTATGTAGGTACTATACTTAAGGGAAAGTTTAGATGTTTGTATATTTGTTACTCCATCACGCTTTAATGGCTGAACGGATTTGGATGAAACTGCAGACACAGGTAGACTATAAGCTACATTAAAATATGGCTACTTTTAATCCGGGTTAATGTTGTAGTTTCCCCAGGATACAAGTGAACCCGTTGGGAACAACTGGTTTTGAACAATACTACAGAATATAATTAAAGTTTAAGTACATAATTGTGCACATGTGCAAATATTATGCTAAACTGAAAATTAACAACTCCAATTTTCGTAGTACAGGAGCTTCTGCATTGTTGCTAAGCTATAATCCTGCTCAGTGTGCACTAGGGATTATTTAACACTCTCATTAAAACTAAGTGGGGCTCGTTTGATCACTTTGCATGCGCCACGTGCAATATTCACATATACTGGCGTTTCACATTGAACAGCGATACGCGACGGTATTTTTAATTTCATTATTGATGCGAACGTGCTGCAATTTATTTTGTAAAAGATTATCCGATTGAATTATGACTTTTACAACGTAAAATGAAATTGGAGGCTGCAAATTGAAAAAAATGAATGGTGTAGTTAATAAAAATATTTGTTTGCTTGTAATATCACTCTATTTGAGGCGTTTAGTACAGTTGTTGTGTTGTTTGTGCATCAAAGTTAGTCTAATTACTTTTTGGCTCGCATTCATCATCTTTCTGCCTGTATCCCAATTTCATAGGGGTCTTAGCATGTCTTAGTATTCACCCCCATTCTAGGCATATGTATAGGTAATTTTCACACAATCCATACATTGTGTGTCACACTAATAGCCATCCATTCATACTCAAGCAGCTATAGAAAATGATGTACTGGACTTCTTCAACAAGAACTGGTCCTTAGTAGCTTTATATAACATTATTTTTTGTTTATGCTAAACCCGAAAAGGGGTCATTGTACACACGGCTACACATCAAGCTATACATTTCCAGTATAAGCTGACCTCACATTGTACGGAAATACTATACAATGCGAGATCAGCATAAACTGGAAATGTATAGCTTGATGTGTAGCCGTGTGTACTAATCATTTTGAACAACTTTTTATATATGGGACCAACCTCGAAATCGCGAAAAAAAATCAGTTTCCCTACATTTGTGTTCACTTAAATCGAAAAAATCTGCTGTTCTCTACATTTTTTCGATTTAAGTGAAACAAAAAATAATGTTGTATGGAGAAGTGGAAAGAGAGTAGGAAGGCCTTTGCCCTGCTGTGGGACATCACAGGCTTGTAATAATAGAGACTCGCTTTGTAGTTTAGTATAAATTGGACAACACTAGTGAAATCCTATAAAATGGGCGAAAACACAAAAGCTAGTATGTAAATGCCTTTACAATTGTTGCAATTCTGAATAGAACTTAAAGTGAAATTAGCTAATAGCTTCAATGGTATTGAACGCTCGCCTGACGACTATATCGCTATTCTAAGTACCTACTAATTACTGTTCGATGTGTTACCATCCTATTTGCTTAATTAACTTAATAGTTTTAAGTGGTTCTCTGAAAACATTGGCGTTTTTTAAACAGGTGTCAGTCCTGTCGTCTGGGGAGAGGGCGTTTTGAGGATATAAAAAATATAATTACGAATCGAAAAGAAAGCAGAATAGGTAAGTAGATCATTTATGTTTTAATTAAATTATAGGTTTATTCTTCGTTAAGTCGTATTTAATATTTATGAAAATATTGTGTGCCTTGAATTATTTACTTTTGGGTACTGCCTTACAAGGCTGGCCAAAATGGACAAGTCTACAATCAATCCAAGTCCTACAAAAAATCGTGAAATCAGAATACCGAAATAAATAACAATTTTGTAAATAAGTAGGTACCTTGGTACTACGTCATAATAGGTAATGTGTTACGGTTTGTGGTTAGGTTATAAAATAATGCTTTCAGAGGACACGTAATACCTATTATATAATAGTACTTAATAGGTATTACGTGTCTGGAATAGTCCAGACATTTTACTACACAAACAATACTCAATTTGGTACACCTTTAAAATAAAACATGGCCTGACCTACATCCTACATGCCGACTAAATAAACAGCCGACAATTTATACAGTTGTTTAATTTGTTCAAACACCTCTAGCCAGAACAATCGTCTCAAATAATGCTATTAAGAAAGTACGGTATTGTGACGTCATAATTGTATTTCATAACTGTTTTTAAAACTATTTGTCTTGGTTTGTAAAGCGGGGTTTACACATTATCTAAATGAAACAGTAGCTTGACTGTTCAGAGGCCCTAGACAAAGTGCCATTCTATCAGCGATAACGATGATGGAAAAGGCAAAAATGTATAGGACTGACATAAGCTATCGAAAAGCTTATGTCAATCCTGTTGGAAGTCGTTGTAGCAATACGAAACGCTTTCGAAGCGATTGTCACTTGTCTAGGCCCTCTGTTTCGGCCTATAGCTAACTAACAACCGGTTCTTAAAAAGCTGAAAAATTCAACTGAATATGATTACAAATTCTAAGACAGAAAATTAACAGCACGCGTACCATGATCGCCATAGAAAAGGGTTTTTTCGACGGAAAAATAGACAAAATGACAGATAGTGATTGTTAATCTGCTATTTTGTCTATTCCTCTGTTCCTTCCGTTTTTACGGTGGTTATGCTACACGTGCAGGTCCCTTGAACTAGATAAGAGAAGATAAAAACAGACCTACTATACGAATAAAGATTCCAAAAGGAATAACCTTCGTTGCAAGCAGTTTTACTTCAAATGTTCGGCCAAGTTCAGTCATAAACAGTTAAGACTGATATAATGTTGATCGTGATCCCAACTGTTAAGGTTTGTGTCACCATTTATATTCGAGTTAGCCAACTCTAGACAAATAGCCCGAAAGATATATTGGCATGAGAGTTGGCTCGGATACCAACAACAATTTCTAAATATTTAATCACAGGGATTTATAGCCTTTAGAATTAAATTATATAGATAATTGGATAGACATTTTTTATGAGTTCCGCACACCGTGGACATTAAAGAGCTATTTTGAAGGGATGAATTATTTATGTTTGAGTAAGATTCGTTTCAAGGAAACGTTTGAACGCGGGACGTCCTACGTCTCCCTTTCTAAGAAGTTATTAATGTTTTTACACATAACGCTCTGAATTTATACTTTACTTATGAGTAAATATTATTACTCTCACAGTTTCCTGTTATTTAGTTTTTGGTATAAATACAAATAAGCGTCACTCACTCTATTACATAAGTTATGTACGTGGGTACATTATGTTGATACATTTTAATTTACGCGTGACATTCGTGTTATTGGTCTAGACCACGTCTAATCAAAGTTCTGTGGTAAGACTGGTGAGCTCTAAATAAACTAATATGGGATTTAAATTAATGAATAGAATACTATTAATAAACTTTCAACAAATAATAAATACTCACAATAAACATCATCATCTGCCTAGCCTTTTCCCAACTATGTTGGGTTCGGCTTCCAGTCTAACCGGATGCAGCTGAATACCAGTATTTTACATGGAGCGACTGCCTATCTGACCTCCACAACCCAGTAACTGGGTAATACGATACCCCTTGGTTAGACTGATTGTCAGACTTTCGTGCTTCTGACGACTCGTAACGACTGACAAAGATCCACAAATGACAGCCGGGACCAACGGCTTAACGTGCTTTCCGAGGCACGGAGGAGTCTCGATATGTGAAAATGGTCACCCATCCACGGACCAACCCCGGCAAGCGTAGCTTAACCTGATGGATCGACCCGAGCGGCTGTTATTACTTAGCCACGAGCTTCTCACTCACAATAAACATGTTTGTTAATAGGAACATAAAGTACGTAAGTAAATATGTGACGTATCTGACGATATCGTACGGCATATCCAACAAAATTAATACCAAAGTGGTACAAGGTTGGACGAAATTGACAATTTGTGTCAAAACAAAAATAATTAAGTAGTTAGTATTGTATCCAAAACAAAGTGAGATTGAGATATAAGTAGATAAAATATAAATACCTATAGAGAATTTTATAACTATCCGACAGCTGATGTTGCCCTGTCCTTTCAATTAACTCCTACAAAAATCCCATAGAAAAAAAGGACGTTCAGTTGTTCCCGAATTTGAAAATATTCCGGAAATCTTTTCCAATCGTTTTTTCCATATAAACCTAATTCGGATTATTACGTAGGTAGACACGGCTACACATCAAGCTATACATTTCCAGTTTATGCTGATCACGCAGTGCATAGGATTTCCGTACAATGCGAGGTCAGCTCATACTGGACATATATAGCTTGATGTGTAGTCGTGTGTACATTTAAAAGGAAAAATAGCCAAATCGGTCCAGCCGTTCTCAAGTGATTCGCTTACCAACGAACAGCGTTTCACTTTTATAATCAATAGAAGAAGATAAATATCCTTGAATGACAGCAAGATAATAAAGTCGCATAGGAAACGTAACTTCCGCCTCTTTACACAGGTCAAAATTAGTTTTGAGTAAAACAGACGTCATTATATTTAATTAGCAGCAGCCCGCGGTTTTACCCGCATAAGTCTGGATCCCGTAGGAATATTGGGATAAAAAGTATTCTATATCCCAACCTAGGTCATGGTTTACCCATGTGCCAAATAAATACAAAAACACAAACAAAGCGATACTAACTTAGTAAAATATGGTTATTTAAAAATGTGTAATTATTGCTTCGTCCTTGTGGGGAGCACAACGAGAGGCATTTATTATGTTTGAGAAAGACAATGATACAGCAATAGATGACGGCCTCTCAATCAACTTATAGACGAAGACAAAAAACTAAAGCATTATCAGTAGGTAACCATGACAACAATGTTGATAAAGATCAATTTCATGCATAAATCAATACGTAGTACGAAACCAATATCCCAGTTGCTTTAAATGTCAGTGAAAATGAAGAAAGGAAGTATCCAAATCAGGAATGAATGACTGTCATAACATGGACACGTCTTCCCATCGTTTATTGTGACAACGGACATCCGATCGACCATGTTTGTTTTGTCTTCCAACCAAAGGATATCCTAACATTGGGATATTTTAAGAAATGTTTTTGTGTTTAGATCTTCAAGCAAGTTCATTGGGCTTTAAATATAATTATGGTTAAACATTATGTATCATTCACGTCATGCTTCATATTTAGCTTTCAGCTTTGTCTTTACATAAAAATCACGCCTGTATTCTCCGAAAGGTTAGGCAGAGGTGTGCCTACGAGTATAGTACACTCACATTCGCCGGTTACGTTTAAGTCCCAATTAATAGGGGGCGAGCCTATTACCATCAACCGGGCACAAGTCCAGACTCCGGGCTGCTACTGAGATGACTGCCAGATGGAAAAACTCAATAAAACTTTGCCCAACCTGGGAATCTGCAACCAGAACCACATGCGCAGCTGTTCTGCTAGATACAGACTTGTCTAATATATTGTTGTCTTACATTTGCCTGCCATTAATTTTTAAATGTCAGACTTTCGATCTGCCTATGAAGGCTATTGTTTGTTTGTTTGAATGAAGTGTTGTTGTATAGAATGTATCGAATGCCTAATCAAGCAATAATGTGCTACAAATCTACAATGGATTAGTTTTTTTTTTTCAATCAATCAGCTTTTCTTTGATCAATGATACACGAAATTAATATAAAATCATGTGATAAAAATAAAAAATAAACATTCACAAACACTTCTTGCGGAAGAATGATTTATCTTCATAAACATTTTTACGTTATTCTTTCATAAAAAATGTGGGTAGTACTCACCAGTTATCAGCAAACAGAAATAAACGAAAAATCCTATGTCAATTTGAGTTTGTCGAATCAATTCCGGGCCAGAATCGCTTGATTTCTTTGAACACGCATATCAGAGTATAATAAAATATTGTCACAAAAATAATCCTTGTAACGTATTTGAACGTTTCTGTCATCACAAAACTTGGTTATCAAAATAACTTTCACTGTAACAGTCACGAAGATTTTTTGTTCGATAAAATATGTTCGCGCCAAATTATTTTATTTATCAGCACAGGCGTGCGTCGTCTACGGCACCATATGTCACACTGACATAACGACGGTAGCGCACAATGCGCTCGCGCACGCATTGTCAATAAAGTTGTACACATTTATTTCGTCATTCGGCTAAGCAATACTCAACTCTTTTGCTCAGACTTAAAGGTCTAAATAGAAACCAACCAAGCAGTTAAGTTACGCGAGTAAACGGGACAGAATGACTCATTCTTTGGTCCACAGCTGGCTGCGTCATTCATAAATGGTTCTCATTACAATTTCGCTGTTATGGCGTTTCGTTAAGGCTAAAATTCGATTGACTTCTGCAATATTTCTTCTGTATTCTCACAATAGTTGATGTTCTATTTTTTTTTGTAGCGGTGTGAATGCATATCCTGATGTAGTGAGTCAAATTTTAATGTCTAGTCTTGGAACCGGTAATTGCAAAATGAATTATGATTTATGCATGAACATTTTTTACCGGAATAAGCAAGGACACTCACTCAATTACACGGTATGTTAATAATAATTGATAATAGTTAAAACACCGATATGCAGGTCATTAAGAAATTCGGGTTGGCTTTAGAAACGTGCCGCCTCGCTAGAAAGAATAAGAGTTTATTTTGGGGTTCTACAGGGTGCCTGACTCCCCACAACATTTTGTTTTGCTGGACACGCTTTTGTTTGTTTTTATTTTTAAATAAAAGTAGTAAGTATATTTTTTATGCAAGTTGCAAAAAAATCTACTTTATTTACGGTTGCAAGAGCGAGGCTACCGACAACTAGCGACCTTGAAGCTGACGTTTCACTATGAGATTTAAATGACATCTCGAGACATACATTAATATCGCTCACTGTACTGTTCACACTGAGATGTTGGTAATATAATTATTATATATTACATCTCAACCTATAAATGTTTTTTGTGATCTCGGGATACCTATACTACAAATATAATTATTATATCTGATAGTGAAAAGTCAGCTTGAGACTTGGGGCACCCTGGTTTGAAGGGGTGGTGGCTATTGTGTTAGGTTCCTTTAAACTCTGCAGTCAGAAATATAGTGATGGCAGGTCTTTGTCCACGCGAGCGAACGAGCTCCATCATCTCCTTCTTGTTAGGTTCCTTAAAAACTCTGCAGACGAAATAAGAGCCACGCGGACTACGCAAAAAAATCATACTAACCATAATTATATATTTTTTTTAATTTGACCTTGACCGTCGAGACACTTCACATTGACCTTGAAAATGCATCTCCTGTGAGCTGGAGGGTGGAGGGATGACTTGCCCTCTTCCTCTCTCCTCCCACCTCCTTTCACCTCCCTCTACATTTCATTTTTCAACCTAACCTTCAGTATTTTTAACATGAGTTTTATGTCATACTAGCTGCACCCCGCGGTTTCACCCGCGTTAGTCTCGACCCCGTGGGAAAATCGGGATAAAAAGTATCCTATGTCCTATTCCAGGTCATGGTCTACCCCTGTGCCAAATTTCATACAAATCCGTTCAGCCGTTTTAGCGTGAAAGCGTAACAAACAAACAAACTCAGTCTCGCATTTATAATAATATTTAGGATAAAGTTATAATTAAATATAATAGTTAGGATTAAAAAATTGTTTAAAAAACTAAGTATCTCCGGCGGCGGTGAAGTGGGGGGGTTCACTACCAGTTATCGTATAAAAGGGGGCGAGCCTATTGCCTATTAATATTTTAATTAGCAACTATTAGTCTGATAATGTTGTCTACACTTACAACTAGTTCAAATACCTACCTAATTAAGTAAGCAGTCTGATTACACGGCAGCTTACCGTTTTAAACGATATTATAACGTGTTATACGAACTCTTAGCGGTCATTAACTATCACTCAATGGCCCTCTAAATTACCCAGAAAGTGTAATTACACTGGTAATTAAAATGAAATGTCGTTTAGGACCGCACGTTAAAAATTAATTTATGTTTTGCGGGTAAATCAGGATTTAATGTGAAGGACCTTTTGTTGGGTGAAGATATAAATACATGGGCTAAAATAATCGCCGCATCAAGCCTATAATGTTCCCACTGCTGGGACACAGGCCTTCTCTCGGTGAAAGCGACCCGGGAGAAACCGTAATCCACCACGCGGGCCCAGTGCGGGTTGGTAGATGGCACATTTTTTCAAATATTTGATTCTAAGACATGCTGGTTACCTCACGATGTTTTCCTTCACCGTTTTGAGAGCAGTGGTGATGAAATAATATACACAAAGTAAAGCTCCTGTCTGGGTTCGAACCTACAACCTGTAACTCGTAAGTCGCGGCCGCTACCACTAGACCACCACTGCTCTGGGCTAAGTATAGGGTTATTTGCTGAAAATGTAGAATTAATGTAAGCAATGTCAGTTGAATGTTTGATGAAATTAATGATGACGTAGGACAGTGGCGATTGAAGCTGTAAATCTGAATCCAATGAAATTGATTATTGAATGGACTCATTGGTGATTCACCCGAATGTACTCACCCGAAACGGGCGAATCGACACTTAAATAATAATAATAGTGTAATTTTTTCTTGAGACGATTCGCCCGAATTTAATTTATTTGTAAGCAAATCGACAACGCCAAAAATCGATTCGCCTACAAATAAATTAACTTAAAAAACTCGGGTGAATCACCAATATGCCATGAAATGTAGGCATTTGCTTCTAGATGATAAAAATGGCACGGTGTATAATATCAACTTTCTATTTTTGGAAAAAAAACTAAGAGCTGCGTTTCACCACGAAATCGATTATAACAGAACGTCAGTTCTTTGAATTTTTTATCATGTCAGTGTTTTTGCACAAAAATGAAAGCAGATAAAATTATAAACGAAAATGTGTCTGCCAACCTAAGATTACGTACTTAACCGAGCAAAAAACGTGTCATTAAACACTGTAAAATATACTAAAATTGTATACTTAGTATCTCTGGGGTATTATTTCATGTAGGTAGGTACTAGTGGGGAAAATCAAGAAAAATCATAAGCGCTCTTGTTATTTTTTTTGATTTAACAATCAATCTGTAAATTTTTTACTTGATCGTCGATTCGCCGTACCTTGGTAGGAAAAATATTTTTAAATTGTCCCAACTTTTATATTTTTGCGATCGCGTAACGGTTTGTAAGGAATTTTGCTGTTTCTTAAAAACTGTGCTAGTAGTTACATTGTTTTATTTTTCGTGTAATATTGAAATGAATCACCACCAACCAGATTTATTTTGAATATAATAGGGGGAGGCAGTATTCATACAGACATGAATGAAAATAGGGAAAAAAACATTTTTAGTCATGTGAAAATGGTGGACCGCATGGTGGACCGATGACCTGGTGAAGGCCGCGGAATCCGCTGGATGCGAGAAACGCGGAACCGGTCGACGTGGCGGTGCTTGGAGGCCGATGTCCAGCAGTGGACGTCTTTTGGCTGAAATGATGATGATGATAAATGTGCAAATGAGGACCCTTCATGTACCAATGAAGTCCAAGTTCATGCCAAGGTTTTTATTTCAAGCCAGTTCTGGGTACATAATAGATAGATACCGCAAGCCGGGTCAACTTCACAAGTGATAAGAATAAGACCAATTAAATTATTGGATAAGTAAGACCTATGCCTAATACTCCAAATATTTTGTACATTTTCAAATGAGCAAACAACAAAGTGGCGTGAAACGGGTGTTTTCTCGCACGACTTCAAATTAACTTCGGTACGCGAAACTTTACAATTCACACCGTTGAACCTTTATAGCTGAGAAATATTCCTTAGAGCTATTTATTCGACACAAGTAATTGATTAAAATTCTTGAATTTCAAGTTAACATTCACGAATATTTCACTATTTAGTAACAGTTGACAACTCTTCTATAAGTTGCAGTAAAAGTTACTAGAGACGATGTTTGAACTCACGCAAATGGAATCATTTCAAATTGCCAGACTGAATTGAATTTCAGTTCATTTTCAACTTACAATTTTATGTGAAAGGAATTCTGGCAGTCAAAATTGCTCGGTACACAGTTCTAAATGATAAATGGTTTTATTTCAGTAAGTACATCTTATTTTAAAAACTAGATGAGATCGGTGTTCCTGTCTGACTACTCTGACAAAAAGGCCGAAACAAACTCAGAGGTCACAGTATCTTTAGTCCAGACATTATCATGGCCAGGTCAAGGGGTATCGTATTACCCAGTTACTGGGTTGTGGAGGTCAGATAGGCACTCGCTCCATGTAAAGTACTGGTATTCAGCTCCATCCGGGTAGACTGCAAAACTTCCACCAACATGGAAATTGTTCCACCAGAATCGCGCCGTCGTCGTCGTGTCGCGCCTGACTGCGGGTACCTTTAAGTTACGTTTACGTGCTAGAGCCTCGGTTTTCGGCATAGCTCGCGGGTTAGCACTACCGTTAGGTCGTATTTCATCCTTCACTGCAATTTAGCGGACACATATCTTCATTCAAGCGACGTTTTACTAGGTATAGCTACTGGTTACAATTCCCAGAAATTCAAAATGTTCCCTAGAAAATGTACCTAATATCTATTTCAAATAAACCAATTGCCGGCTGCCTGCTTTTGAATTGTCAAGGGTTCGGTCAGTAAAAAGTTGCAACAGTTGCCCAATCCAAAGTGTAGTAGGTACCTACGTAGAAGCCCAATACTAAGCTCGAAAAAATCGGAATCCTTTTATTTTCGTCCCAAATCTGAATTTCAGTTAAAAAGTCACAATTTAGTGGACCTGAAACACATAATTTTCCACCTTTTTACACACAATTCAAGTTCGTGACATTACTGTCATGCTTATCGCAGCCTTCCGAAAGTTCCCGAGATGTTCCCAGGCGTGACATTTCATGATTTATTATGAGTCGGGAAGATTTTATTTTTGGGAGTTTACTAAAGAAATTCATAGTTTTGTATAAAGAGTTTTTAAGAATTCTATTCTATTTTATCCTAAAAGACACTTTGAATAAATACAAATCACGAATTAGTTACTGTAGAATCAGATGGTACATTACTTAAAGGTACCGGAAGGAGACAGAAATAAACAGAAAAAAAATGTTTAGATTGAAATACATAACTACAGGTAGACAACATTGAGATATCGTTCCTGAAAAAAAATATATAAAAGCAGCATTGTATTTTAATAAATATCCTACAGTATTTATAAAGTCAAATAAAATCAAAATAATATTCTACTACCACGAAAAATGGTGGACCTTATATCAGAAAAACACATTTTCTAGTAAAAAATATAAAGTATTTATTCGTTTATTTATCAGCAACAATTTGATACAATACATAACTACATCATAATCAATATAAATTCTAAAAGTGAACATGCAGAAATACTAATAATAAAAAATGAAAAACATGTTTAGAAAGACATCTAAAGAGTAATTAGAGACTAGACTCACCAGCTATTTTGTTCCATTGTTTTTTTCTAGAGTGCCAGTCATTAAATCGTCATTTTCTTCACGTTGGAAGGAAATGAGAGCAATATTTTTTGGGACGCGCTATCGTTGGACATTTAATCATGAGCAGTGCTTGTTTCCACTGAAAACAAAGTGAGGTTCGTGTTTTAGCAAAATGGGACATAAAATAAAATGAGGGGTGGCTAAGCAGATATCAGACACTTCACTTTTTGTTCATTTTTCTATTTCATTGGACATCGTTTACTCGAAGTGTAAATTCTGAATACAAAATGTACAACTGAAAATACTGAAAACAAAGAACCGATCCCACGATGTTGGATGTCAGCACTTTCACTTGCCTACCGAATGATCGAAATATGAAATAAAACGAGCTGATGAACGTTCATTCCTATGTATTTTTTTCGAGGTCGTGTGATCGTCGAATGAGACAAAAATGAACACTCCCATTCACTCACGTAAAGCGTCTGGTATCAGCTTTATTTAATGTCTCCGGAAAGGACTCGCAAGTGCTTTTTATTTTTGTGACAACAATGATAAATCCTATCATTTGTCAAACAATGGAAATGGTGGTGATGCGTGGAGAGTCCGATGAAGAATAATCATTTCTGTTTGCAAATTAACAGGCTTAATTTATGGACAGGTGAATCCATTTGATATGAAACTGAAACAGCTCGTAAATTATGTGTGATGTCATGCATAAAGCATGGTAGAGTAATTTTATTGTTGAGTCGCACTTTTACCTTAATGTGGGCTGGTGATAAAACATAAAATACTATAGCTGGTGTAATGAATGAGTATCGACGGTAAAGGCTCTTGCATACTGGCGCGATTCGCCGCGCGACGCGAATTTTAACAAAACAATTTCTGTGAAAACTTCAAGGTGAACAATGCGGCGGCGTCGCATCGCGCGACCAATCGCCCCAGTATGTAAGAGCCTTAATACAAGAGTTACCAAAATGGAAATGAGGAATTGACTACCTACGTCATCATTTTCCTGTTATCCCAATTTATTCGGGGTCGGCGCAACATTTATTTTTTCTTCCATATTTAGGGTCATGAGGAACAGGGTGTAAAGTTCACTCATCCACCATAGAAAAGGGAGGATTCTCCGACAAGACGGGTTTAGTTTCTGGCGGGCAACTGCCCAATGGTTGATGTCGGAATCTTGTAAATAATTATGTCCATCGTGCGGTAAATTCTAATTGCGCGATGAAGGATTTGATTTTTGTGAGACGTCAGGTCTTTGATGCGTAGTCCCATGTAGCGATGTAAATGCCGCCACACATATTTCTCATGATGAGTACCTACTTTGGCTAATACTTATTGTGCCAACTAATTTCATTCAGTCTGTCAGCATAACTTAAATTACCTATTTAAAAAAGGCTTGGCAATGATAATAATTAATAATTTTCTTGGTAATAATTTTCTTATCATAACTAAGCGTTTGTATGTTGATTTCATTGCATGCAAAAAAAACAGGACCATTATCAAGAGACATCACGGATGCGATATAAAACGAAGCTAGAGGCTTTAACTTTA